>CM028133.1:141055000-142277500 GCA_016271365.2 Neoceratodus forsteri
CAAGGAGATGACAGTTCATTACAATATCTCTACAGTTATGGACAGATGGGAGCTCAGGGCCTGTCCACAAAGGGATACCATTATGGAGTGATGGGAGCATGATGGGAGTGCAAGACCTGGAGGGAGATGCAACCACAACACACTATAGACTGAAAACATATAAGGGTAACAGTACACTTTCTCAAAAAGTAAGGAAATTAATTGTAAAAGTTCATTAATGCATCAGTTAGGGTTGAAGCAACAAAAGGAGAGAAATTAGGCTTTATGGTTTTGAACCGTAACACTCCCCCCTACCTCTACTACCCCCTGACCCCACCCTCCACACACCAATGGGCATTGGGGTATGCCTTGGGGTCATCAGGCCTAACTCTTACCCCATTCTCCTGCACTGTACCATCTCAGCTTCCTTACACATGTAATGGGGTGAGAGGGATGATGACCCCAAGGCACACCGCGATGCCTGTTGGTGTGTGGTGGGTGGAGGCAGGGTGGGGTGGTAGGGTGGGGAGTGTTAGGGTTCAAACCTAATATCTCATTTCTCTGCTTTTGCTCGTCAATCCTAAATGATGCATTAACAAAGTTTTGGCAATGAATATATATATATATATATATATATATATATATAGAGAGAGAGAGAGAGAGATAGATATATATATGTGTATATATATACTGTATATACAGTACATATATATATATATATATATATATATATATAAACATATGAAATGCCAGCAGAAACTGGCCTCACAGTCTATTGAGTCTGCTCAATTGTGCAGCTAGCCCCTCAACTTGCAGCTGCCCCTTCCTCCCTTCCCCCCTCATAACCACTCACCCCTCACTCTGTCCCACCCTCTCTCAAATCCTCCCACCGTTTTACATGATACCACCTCATCAGGTACAGTGTTCCACTTATCTACCCCCCTTTCTGTGAAAAAGTGCCTCCTGATTTCCCTACTGAATCTCCCCCTCTCCAATCTCAGCCAATGCCCTCTCATGTCCCTCCCCCTTCTGATCTGAAGAATCCCTTCTGTATTAATCCTGTTAATACCCTTTAGGTACACAAAGGTTTCAGTCATATCCACCCCATCCCTCCTCTCTTCCAGGGAATACATTTGCAGCTCTCCCAGCCTGTCCTCAGAGGATTTTTCCTCAAGTCACTGTATCATCTTCATTGTCCTACGCTGCACCCCCCTCTGGTAATCTGATGTCCAACTTTGGGAATGGATGCCAGTACTGCATGCAGTATTCCAGGTGCAGCCTAACCAGTGACCTGTACAGGAGTAGAATTACTTCTCTGTGCCTGGAGGAGATTCCTTTTGCTATGCACCCCAGCATCTTGTTTGCCTTTGCAGCTGCCTTCCTGCACTGAGCTGAGTTGTTCATAGTCCCTGTTATTAGTACCCCTAGATCCTTTTCCTCCACTGTGCTTTCCAACTGTACCCCTCCCAACTGATATTTCCTCCCCTGGTTCCTTGCTCTGAAGTGCAGTACCTTGCACTTCTTGGTACTGAACCTCAACTGCCATGTCTCCGACCATTCCTGTAGTTTGGTCAGGTCTTCCTGCAGCCCCCTTCACCCCTCTATGTCATCTACCACTGCACCAATCTTAATATCATCTGTGAACAGACTGATCCTACTCTGGATCCCATTTGAGATATTGGCTATGGATATCCTGAACAGTACCGGTCCCAGTACTGACCCTGGGGCACCCCACTCATAACGTCCCTCGGTGATGAGAGTTCCCCCACCACCAACACCTTTTGCTGCCTAGCCCTCAGCCAGTTGGTGATCCAGTTGACCATTTTTGTCCCCATTCCAATGTATTCCAGTTTCTCCTCCAGCCTCCCATGCAGCACCAAGTCAAAGGCCTTGCTGAAGTCCAAATATAGGATGTCCACTACATGGCCCCTGTCCAGTTCCCTGGTAACCTAGTCACAGTACTCGACAAGGTTCATCTGGCAGGATCTGCCCAATACAAAACCGTGCAAATGGCCATATTGGAGCCCATCATCTTCCAGAAAGGTCACCAGTCCCTCTTTTAGGATTGACTCCATGAGTTTCCCCATGACTGAAGTGAGACTCACTAGCCTGAAGTTGCCTGGATCATTCTTCTGGCCACTTTTGTGAATGGGCATCACGTGGACCATCCTCTAGTCCTGTGGCATGCATCCTGTGTCCAGTGATGCACTGAACAGTGGTCCCACCAGGATGTCTGCTAGCTCCCTTAGTACCCTAGGGTGAATGCCTTCTGGCCCTGCTGCCTTGTTCACCCTCAGTGCCCTTAGTCCCTCCAGCACCCTGTCCTCTGTAATTCTGATATCAGTCACCCCAGCCCCCCTTCCCACTCCACCCTTCCCATGGGGTATAGAATCATAGAAACAGAGACTTTGATGGCAAATAAGGACCGCTTGGCCTACCTAGTCTGCCCATTTCCCTACCTACAGGATAAGCTGCAGATCCTAGTTAACCAACAGTCTATTTCTTCCTACCCCCAACAAAAATTGCCTTATGTCTGTCCCATGCATTCTTGAATTCTCCCACAGTTTTAGACCCCACAACCTCCTCAGAAAGGCTGTTCCATGTGCCCACCACCCTCTCTGTGAAAAAATACTTCCTCACATTGCCCCTGAACCGTCCCCTCTCTATCTTCAAAATGTGTCCCCTTGTTCTTGCACATCTCTTTTTCTGAAAGATGCTACCCTCTTGACTTTTTTGTTTCCACTGAGGTACTTAAAAGATTCTATCATGTCCCCCCCTCATCCTTTCCTCAAGGGTATACATATTAAGCTCCTTTAGTGTCTCCTCATATGGCTTCTCTTGCAGACCCTGAACCATTTTAGTTGCCCTCCTCTGGACTACCTCTATCCTGTCTATGTCCTTATGGAGATGGGGTCTCCAGAACTGGATGCAGTACTCCACATGGGGACTCACCAACTGTCTGTACAGAGGGATAACAACTTCCTGTTTTCTGCTGGTGATGCCTCTCCCTGTACATCCCAGTATCCCCCAGCCTTCCCTACTGCCTTCTCACATTGCTTACTAACCTTAAGGTCATCTGATATGATTACCCCAGGTCCCTTTCAATTTTTGTTGTTGTTACTACCCCCCCATTGTGTAATCTTCCCCTGGGTTTTTGTTTCCTGGGTGCATTACTTTGCACTTCTTTGCATTGAATCCAAACTGCCATACTTATGACCATTCCTCCAACCTTGCCAAGTCCCTTCTCATCCTTTCCATGCCTCCTTGTGTATCAACCCTGTTGCAGATCTTTGTGTCATCTGCAAAGAGGCATACTTTTCCTTCCAATCCCTCTGCAATGTCACTTATAAAGACATTAAAAAGGACTGAACCAGTACTGAACCCTGTGGTACCCCACTAGTAACCCCTCTTTTTTCAGAGTGGACTCCATTTACAATTACCTTCTGTGTCCAGTTGTCCAGCCAATGTTTTACCCAGACTACCACCCTGGGACTCACTCCTAGGCTGGTTAATTTGACTATTAATCTTTTGTGTGGGACTATCTCAAATGCCTTGCTAAAGTCTAGTAAGGCCATGTCCACAGCCCCTCTCTGGTCTACTACTTTGGTCACACAGTCAAAAGAAATCAATTAAATTCATCTGACATGACCTTCCCACTGTGAACCCATGCTACCTTGGGTCCTGTGTCCCACTAGCCTCTAGGTACTCAACAATTCTTTTCTTCAGAAGTGATTCCTTCACTTTCCCTGCTACAGAGATTAAACTAATAGGTCTGTAGTTTCCTTCCTCTGTCTTGGTCCTACTTTTGTGAAGGGGAATCACACCTGCCTTCCTCCAGTCCTCAGGTACCACACCATCCTCCCATGATTTGTTAAAAAGAGTAGTCAGTGTTTTCACTAGTTCTCCCCTTAATTCTTTTAGAATTCTGGGGTGAATTCTGTCAGGCCCCATTGCTTTGTCCACCTTCAGTTTTAGGAGTTCTTTGAGAACCCTTCATCTGTGAAAGGACTGGGATCGACACCCCTATCCAGAGTGCTTCTGTTAATTAGATTAGGCACCTCCCCCTCCTCCTCTTTTGTGAATACTGAGCAGAAATATTTGTTCAGTATCCCTGCTTTTTCACTGTCCCTCTCTGCCCACCCACTGTTCATTCTATTCAGCCTCACTATCTCTCCCTTTGTCTTTCTATGCTCCTTGATGTACCTATAAAAGGTTTTATCCCCCTTCTTAATCAAGTTGGATATCTTTTCCTCAGTTTGGGCCTTTGCTATTCTGACTTCCCCTCCCTGCTTCCTTCTGCCTTAACTGGTACAGCTGTCTGTCCTGCTCCTTCTGTGTTTCTTTATACTTATTGAATGCTATCTTTTTCTCCCTGACCTTCCACGCCACCTCTTTTGAGAACCATAGTGGCTTTTTCTTTTGTTTTGATTTGTTTATTTGCTTCACACAAAGGCTTGTTGCCTCTGTGATGGCAGTTTTGATTTTTCCCATTGTTGCTCCACCCCTCTTTCTAGCCTGTTTGCTAGTGCTTTTCTAAGGCACTCACCTATCTTGCCAAAGTCAGCCCTCCTGAAGTCCAGTACCCTCACTTTTGTATGGCTTTACTCTGTAGCTGAGTTTATCATGAACCACACTGTTTGGTGGCCACTTGTTCCCAGATGGCTACCTACTTCTAGATCTGAGATCCTCTCACTGTTCCCATTTGAGAGTATGAGGTCTAAGATTGCTCCCTCATGAGTGGGTTCCAAAACTAGCTGTCTGAGGCATGCCACCTGTAGGGCATCAAGAATGGCCCTGCTCTTGGATGTGGCTGCAGCAAATGTGCTCCAGTTAACATCTGGCATATTCAGGTCTCCCATCAACAGTATCTCACCTTTCTCTGCCATCCTAATTATGCCTTTTATCATATCCTTGTCCATTCACTCCCCCTGACATGGGGGTCTGTATACAACCCCTGTGTGGATTGTGGTGCCATTTCCAGTCTCTAAGGTGACCCACAGTGCCTCCTCTCCTCCCTGTTTACTCTTTTGTTTAGTTGCTTTTATCCCTTTCATTACATGGAGAGCTACTCCTCCCCTCTTCTCCCTTCCCTGTCTCTCCTGTAGGTTGTGTACTCTGGTATGTTAACATCCCAGTCATGGTTCTCTGCGTACCATGTTTCTGTGACTGCTGTGATATCCAGGCATCCCTCTCCCATCAATGCCATCAGTTCAGGGAGCTTGTTGCCCAGACTGTGGGCATTGGCACTCATTACCCTCCATTTCCTGATGGCCTTACCCCTTTTTGTCCCATCCCTGTCCTTATTGCCTTTATCACTTTCTCCATTTACTCCTGCCCTTCTCCCTATCGACATCTCTATATTGGCGTCTTCCCCTCTTTCATTCATGAACACAGAGCAGAAGTACTCACTATGTTAATGTGTTATTAACACCTTGAAAATGTATTTATAACTAACAAGCAGTGTATCTGTGTGTGTGTGTGTGTGTGTGTGTGTGTGTGTGTGTGTGAGTGTGTGTATCATGTATTGCATGTGATAGGTTTATCTATGTATTATATATTTTGTGTAGGTCATATTTTGAAAATAGGGATTTTATCTCTATGTATGAACCTGGATACAAATAAAAATGGTATCATTATCATCATATATTATAGAGGTGCAGACCCTATAGTTAGGCTTCAGTCTTCACTTCTATGTTAAACTCAAAATGTTGCACTTTAATAACTTCACAACTGTTCAAGCATGTCACATGAAATTTTGCATGCACCATCAGAGCCAAAGAGCTCTTGAGGTAGCAAGTTTCACTCCAGTCAGATGTGTTTGTGCGGAGATATAGATCATCCAAATATGTAAAATTACCATTTTTGAGTGAAATTCTTTGCCACAGCACTGTGCAAAAATAGTGTGGAATTTTGATCTGAAATTTTTAGGAGGGAAAGGTCTTGGGCCACCGATGTGCCTTTTGAAAATTTGGTGAAAAAATATTGAATCCATTCCAAAGTTATTAAATTTCAAAATTTCCCATTATTTCCTATAGTACCAGTTAGAAGTCCCACTCCAGAAAGGATTCTTTATTGCAAATGTGGAATCCTTTTTTGCAAATGCAGGATTTTTGCCACAAAAGCGGAATCTTTTTCTGTGGTTCCACCATCCTGTTTTCACTTATGGTGAAAACAACATTAAATAACTAACAAAATGCATGGGTTTAGTAGAGAACAGTTGTCTTTACCTAATCGGGACCTATACAATCAGAATCTGGGGTTAGTTTTTCAATAAGTGACTTAGAATTGTGTTTTTTTACATGCTAAAATCCTGATTCGCAACCTGCAGGGAAAAAAAAATGAAAAAAGATTATTTTTGCAATCTGTGAAAAAGGATTTTCCTTTTCCACAAACTGTGAAAAAAGGAACTGCAGAAAAGGATTCTTTTTTGCAATTTGCACAAAAGGAATTTTAAGATGACTGTTTCTTTTTCACCGCACAGTTAAGAAATGGTTTGAGATTTTGGTCTGGAATTTTCAGGGTACAAAGAGTGTACCCCACAGATGTGCCTGTTGCTGGTCTTGTGAAAATATATTAATTTTGTGTTGTTACACAGGTTTCAGATTTTGCTGTCTTTTCTATAGGATAACATTGCTTCGGTGAAAAAAATAATACTTTGCTCTGGAGTTCTTCGGGTTTAAATTTTGCTTTGTTTCCCTTAGGATAACAATGTAATGTGAGGTGTACACAGTCATTTTTGTCACTCTGCTGTGAAGAAACAGTTTGCAATTTTGTTCTGAAATTTTCATGGTACTAAGGGCTTGCCCTACTAATGTACCTTTTGCTAGTTTTGTGAAAATATATGAATTTGGTGTCGAGTTACACAGGTTTCAAATTTTGTTGTGTTTTCTATAGGATAACATTGCAATGTGAGGTGTTTCTTCGGCACTCCCACAAGCAAATAAGGATACCACTACACTATCTCAAAAATTATGCATGGATCGTTCCACATGAAAATATGGATACCATTATGGACTGATGGGAGCTCAGGGCCCAGAGAGCCATGCACTCCCACAGGAAAATATGTGTCAGTGTCAGTGGCTCAGTAGGTAGCACACTCGCCTCTGAGGCTAGAGATCAGAGGGCTGTGGGTTCAGTTCCCACATCTGGCACTTGGGTTAATATCCCAGTACTGACACTGTAGTGCAGCATGAGAGAGGTGCTGCACTTCTGAGGTGCTGTCTTTTGGATGAGACGTTAAACCAAGGTCCCATCTGCCTGGATTGGTGGTAGTTCAGGTGGATGTTAAAGATCCCATGGCACTTATCGAAAAGAGTAGGGGAACTTCCCTGGTGTCCTGGCCAAATTTCCCTCATTCACTAAAAATACCACCAACAGCTTAATCTGGTTCAAGGTCAGTTGGCATTCATCTGTATCCCCCTCCCGCCAGGTCATGCCTGAAAATAGGCAGGATTTGTCTAGTGCACTTACTCGGTCAACAAAAACTAAATAAATAAAATAGGGATACCATTATAATATCTAAAAAAATTATGGCTGAAGTCACGTGATGCAGTCCTCCAGATAACTGCCTTTCACCATAGCTCCAGCTCTCCGACCCATTTAAGTAAATATTTTTGCGATTTACCCGACGATTGACAAGCGGATTGGAGCTCTATACCTTCAAGAGTGGTTCAAGTTCAAGTCACGAAACTTACATCGCTCAAAAGAGATGCAATCCAAGAAAAATTCTGCAAAGCATACTCTGCCAGTCTCATCTGAAAAGGCCCGGAAGAAAGCCAGGGCCTCAGGGAGTGAAGACGAACCGACGTTGGCAGCCTCTGATGTAGACCAACAACAACTCACCCTACAACACTTTCTCCTTGAGTTCTCCTCTTTCAAAGAAAGCATGGCAGAAATAACATCGGAGCTTAAATCACTTACCAACGCCGTGGAGGATCTGCAGCAGAGATCTTCGGATGCGGATGCCAGAATTAAATCGGTAGAAAGGCGAGCCGATAAAATGGAGCCCGAGATGGTGATGATCCACCAGAAATTCGCCAGAATGGAGATAAGATTGAGGACCTTGAGGGCCGCAGCCACAAGAAACAATGTGGTCCTCATAGGTCTCCCAGAAGGAGCCGAAGAAGTTGATGTGATCACCTTCATCCAAAAGCTGATTGAAAAAATAGCCAGGCCATCCCCCCTTTGGCACAACATATATCATCTAATGTGCGCATCGAGCCCTTCGCCCCAAGCCACCACCCGGTGCCCTTCCCCGCCCGCTGATCTTCAAATTTCTGAATTTCCTTGAGCGTCAGCATCTGTTTGCCAAAATCAAAGACTTAAAGGAGGTGCGTTGGGAGGACACAAGGATCCGATTTGCGCAGGATTTACCGGCGTCAATGAGGCAGAGGAGAACCCAGCTCCATCCCTTGGTTTCCAAGTTAATTGCTGCCAGTGTTAAGTTTCACATGACCTACCCTGCTAAGCTAGGGGTCATGATATCGGGAGCCTGGGCCACGTTTGACGATCCGGATGCAGCCACAAAGGCTCTCGCTAGTGCCTTCCCAGAGTTATTCAGAGGCACTTGAATCATAAATCACGGCGGGAGACCTTCTTTCAAGTCTTCAGAGTCAACATAATTCTTGGGATGTTATTTTTACTCTCCTGCAATGGTCCTCCCCCCTTGTTCCAACCCAGCTGTTTTCCGCGCATAGTGTGAGCCATTGCAGTGCCTACCTCCCACCTCGCCATTTAAAACACTTTTCCACAGCATAAAAGTGATGCTTCCTGAATCTTTACCCCCGAGAACAGCCCCATACTCGGCCCCTCACCCAGTGAACTTTCCTAGAAGGTGTCTGTTTTCTACGGGCATCCAATCGTTCTGTTTGTTGCCACTTGAAGGGCTATGTCATCATGGATTACAGGTATGCACTTGCCTGTGACACCTTACATCAGTGGCAGTGCTGCCCAGTCTCACTCCAAAAACATCTCTTGTCGGATATGCAAGAGGATTTAGCAACACATCGCTCTCTCCTTTGACCCCTCTCAGGACCAATCTCAACTGCCGTGGTCCACCGCCAGTACGGAGAGTTCCTAAAACCTGCAGCTCAAAATGCACCACTTTTCAAACAAAACTATCTCTCTTCAGCTGTCCCGATCTTATATCTCATTTGAGACACATGGAACCTAGCAGAGTGTGTTTAAATCATGTGGGTGATATGGCTCAGCTACACTACCGATGACACTTACCATATCCTGCAGGTTGGACTCTCTTATTGGTTCCCGAGCCCTGTGGATTGAATGCTATCCATAGTATGTTTGTCAGTGACCAGCCCTATTGTCATCGTTGGAAATTTTGCTGTTTAATCTTGTTTTCCCTTTTCACTGGCATTAACACTCTAATTTCTATGTTTTCAAACATTGTTATGGGGATTTGCGACAACCCAGTTTGCCACGTTAGGTTGATAACAACCGCATTGTTCACCAGCTAGTCTGGACCATGCTAATTTTTAGATTGGTATAGATGTTCGATTGTACGGAATGATGTTTTTCTGATGAAGTCTGTATTTACTATAGTTAACAGTGTCAGTTGTTGGGACTATACTCTGGATATTCTTGGTTATGTGTTCAAGCTTGCCACAACCCCCCCAGTTGGCTGCAATGGTATACAGTTAAGTATTTTAAGCGGGTGGGGTTGCAGAATGGGTTTGGTGGGCTGGGAGGTGGGAGGGGATAGCTAGGGGATCTGTTGTTCACTGACTGCTGCTGTGATGGGGAGGGGGAGGGCTGGGAAGTATCTCTGATGTTATTGCGTATAAGCTTAATTTTCATATTGGGGTATTGTGGGGGGGTGAAGAGGAAGGAAGGGGGTCACCCAGACCAGGCTCGTTTAGACAAACTCAATGTGGGTTTGGCAAGATTAGTCCACTGTTGGGTGGCCCATGATGTTCCACATGTACAGCCCTAATTAAGAATGGGTAGCTTGAATTTCTCTTCATGGAACGTTAAGGGTGATAGGCAGAAAATTAAACAGTACCAGGTATGTGAGCATCTTAGACTTCTGAGATCTGATGTCTCGTTTATACAGGAGTCTCACCTACTGATCTTGGAAGAACTAAATATGAAGAAGCAACAGGTAGGACAGGTATTCGCAGCTCAGGGCACAAAACAGAGCTGTGGTGTCATGATACTGATAGGTAGAAATGTCCCCTTTGTCTCAAATAAGGTTATCAAAGATACCCACGGGAGATACATTCTAATCCAGAGAAGAATATTCAATATGGAAATATTACTGGGAAGTATTTATGGACCTAACTCTGATTCCCCGGAGTTTTTTGTAGATCTTACAAATAAGTTAATCCCCTTCATTAACATCCCGATGATTCTTGGAGGGGACCTCAACGTGGTTTCTGATCCTAGTATAGACCGCACAGGACACAGGCCCAGAGGCTTAACACCAGCTCAAAGGGCTCTTAGGGACCTTTGGGACAAGGTCGGATTATGTGATGTGTGGCGCATATTACACCCCTCTGAGAGGGGCTTTACATTCACCTCTCCCATTCATAAGACATCCTCCAGGATTGACTATATATTGATCTCGCATTGTCTGGGCCCCGGAATCGTTGATTCCGCCATACATCCTGGACCCCCTCTGACCACTCACTGGTCACATGTCATCTCTCCGTTTCAGATATCCCCAAGAGGAATGGTCATTGGAAAATTAACAACCAACTTCTAAAAGATCCAGTAATAGTAAAATATATCAATAACCATATTTCCCAATATACCTGTATATCAGCTAACTCTAATTCCATGGGCAAGCCTGATATCGATTGGGGGGCCCTTAAAGCTTACCTAAGGGGCCTTTTTATTGGGGTGGCCTCAAGGAGGAAAAAATCAAGGGAGCAAGAATTAGTACAACTCCTCAGACAGATTAGGGATATTGAAAAAAATCTGTCCCCCCACACACCAGAACAGACCCTATTGGACCTGACTAAACTCAAAAGAACCTATATGGAACTTCTCAGAGAGAAAGTAGAGTATACGATTCTCAAAATGAAAGCCACATATGCTGATCAGGGGGGAGAAGGTGGGCCATCTCCTTGCTGCCCGTGTCAAGCAGCAGGAGTCTGCCAGATACATCCCTGCAATTCGAGCACACAGCGGATCTCTGTTGGTTGACCCCAAAGAAATTACCTCAGAATTCCAGAAATTTTATCAATCTCTATGCTTACCGATGGCAAATCCCCCCCCCCCAAACACAGAGCTGGATTGTTACTTAAAGGAGTTGCACCTCCCCATACTCAAAGCAGAGCAGTGCACTGCCCTATGTGCTCCTTTAATTGAAGCGGAGATTCTGGATGTGATGGACAGCCTCCCCAATGACAAATCTCCTGGACCTGATGGGTTTTCCCCGAACTTCTATAAAGTATTTGCAAAGAATCTCGCCCCATTACTTCTCCCCGTCTTTCAGCAGATCCTAGATGGAAAGAGTATGGATATATCACTTTTTGAAGCGATAATCATTCTCATTTTAAAACCAGGTAAAGCTCCTGAAAACATAGCAAGTTACAGGCCGATCTTGCTACTCAGTCAGGGTATCAAGATTCTAAGTAAAGCTGCTATCAAATCGATTGAGTGCCGTTATCCTGGACCTGATTGGAACTGAGCAGGTGGGCTTCATGGCTGGCAGGCTGGCCAGCGATCACATTAGAACTCTGGATCATGCCTTCTCGGCGTCCAGAGATGCTGGGTTCACGGCGGCTTTGTTCTCTCTGGATGCCAAGAAGGCATTTGATAGAGTCAATTGGAATTTCCTTTTCTGGGCACTAAATGCCTTCGGCATTCCCCGGGAATTTCAGAATTGGATTCAAGCCCTTTACACCGACCCGACAGCCAGAGTTTTCTACAATGGGTGCTGTTCCGATAGGTTCCCCGTTCTCTCTGGAACAAGGCAAGGATGTCCCCTATCCCCACTACTTTTTAACATTTATCTTGAACCCCTTATTCATAGACTAGTGGCCGACCACAGGATCCAAGAAATATCAGTACAGGACATCGAAATAAAAGTATTGGCCTACGCTGACGACCTACTCCTCTGCATCTCATATCCCGGAAAAACTATCCCATACCTACTAGAGGTTATTAGAGAATATAGCTTATTATCAAATTGTAAACTAAATGTAGAGAAAACAGTGTTTTTTCCCCTTAACCAAAGAGTGATGAGGAATGAGGTCGATGCTCTAGGCCTATCCTGAGAAAGGAAAACAGTGAAGTACCTAGGCATCACATTTTCAAGAAGTACCTCCCACACACGCAAACTTAACTTAGACTCCTTATTAAATACCATAGTTCAAGATCTGAATAGATGGACCCTTCTTCCTCTAACGATCTGGGGCAGGATCAGCCTCATCAAAATGAATGTCTTCCCATGGCTGCTCTATCCCCTCAGTCTCCTTAACATCTGGTTACCTCACTCATGGTTTAAAAGAGTCCATAATATCTTTGCCAACTTTATCTGGGCAGGCAAAGGGCACAGGCTGGCCTTTCATAAGCTAGCTGCCCCTAAGCTTAAAGGGGGCTTGCGGGTCCCACACATCAGCCTTTATTATTGGGCCAGCCACACAAGTAAATATCTAAGATGGCTCTCCCCTCCTGAACCTGGCCACCCCGATAAATATATACCCCTATGGGTTCAAATAGAGTCCGCCCAAATCCGTAGTCATAATCGATCTCTGACAGCGCTGCTATTTGTGCTACCTAAGAGTCTCCCTAAGCCTTGGCTTGGATCACCAATTGCTACGTTGGTGAAGGTCTACTCCCAGCTCTGCACGATTATCAAATATAACCATTGTGGAGACTTGGAGCAGCCTCTTTTGGGAAATCCTAACATTAAACTAGAAGGGAAAACTCTCTCCCCCTCCTGGATCCCACAATTTCAGGAGGTCAAGCTCAGTTATTTTTGGGCACGGACAGAACAAAAATGAGCGTCCTCTGCTGAAATTTTAGGAAAGTCAGGTTTACCCACCTCCAACATATTCAAATTATTCCAATTGTGACATATCTTAGTAAAAACTATTGGATTGCACCCCCTGATACCAGATGTCACCCCCTTTTGGGTAGAACTGGTTCAATTTGAAGGCCTTACTCATGCAGTTTCCAAAATATTCAAAATTTTATATAACAAATTATATCCTGGACCCTTCGGACCCAAGGCTTACTGGGAAACTCTCTTACCGGAGACACCCATCAACTGGGAGACACTCTGGCGGGGATGTCACCACTTTATCACTCAGGATAGACTCCAATTCATCCAGTACCGTATTCTACACAATCTGTATTACACCCCCCAGAAGATTGCCAGGTTTGACAGTAGACAACCAGCTACCTGTCTGCGGTGTGGCCAAGGCAAAGGCAATTTAGTACATATTTTCTGGCATTGTCCCAAAGTAGCCCCCCTTTGGGGGCAGATCAGGGAGAGGACAGACCCCCTGTTAGGTCTGGATGAGCTGTTCTCGATCGATACTTGCCTGCTAGGGAATTACTCAGGAATTTCAGTAAATACACGAAAATATCATGTCGCCCTTTTAGCCATGACAGTTAAAAAGCTAGTACTTAGACATTGGAAGGATAATGAGGCATTGACATACAGTGAATGGTTGACGGAGTTACTGCATAGTATCAGAGTGGAGAAGATGATCTTCAGCTTACAAAACAAATTAAGTAAATTCAATAAAATATGAGCCCCATTCCTAGCTCTATATTCTTAACAATTGCCAGAACCACAGTAAAGTCAGAGTTCCGATAATCACACCAAGGTATGACACCGAGTAGCTGTGCCTGGGACAGGCGGGGAATGGGGGTGGGCGGGGGTAAGGGGTTGTTGGGGGAGGGTTTTTGTTTTGCTTTATTTCCCAAATGCACATGTCTCCATCAAGTATACCTGGATTATGTTGTATCGTATACCTGAAAGTCTAATAAAGATTTAATTGAAAAAAAATAAATAAAAAATTATGGCTGGATGGCACCGTGCACTCCTACATGCAAACATGAATACCATTATGGAGTCATGGGAGTGCAGGCCTAATGGATAGGTGGCAGCACAGAGCCCAGAGGGCCCTGTACTCCCACACACAAACAAGCATAGCATTAGTGAGTGATGGGAGCGCAGAGCAGAGAGTGCCCTGTGCTCCTACAGGGAAATAAGGATATAATTACAATCTGTCAAATGATTTTGAATAAATGGGGGCTCTCACAAGCAAATAAGACTATGCCTATACTATCTCAAAAAGTATGGAAATTCTCTGCAAAAAAACTTAGTTAATGCATCAGTTAGGGCTCCAATGGCAAAAGTTGGGAAATGTGGTGTTAGGGTTTCCAATTCTAACACCCCACCCCCTCTCTGTATGCAGTTACAGGCATGGGGGTGTGCCTTGGGGTTGTCAACCCTAATGCTCACCCCATTCTCCTATACTGTACCCATCTCAGCTTTTTTACTCCTGGAATAGGGTGAGCATTAGGGATGACAACACCAAGGCACACCCCCACTCCTGTTGCTGCATGCAGGGTGTTAGGGTTGGAAACCCTAATACTATGTTTCCCAGCTTTTGTCGCTGGAACCTTAACCATTAACAAAGTTGCTTTTTTTGCAAAGAAAAAAAATATATATATATATATTTACATATATAGATTATAGTGGTGCAGTACCACTACTACAGTTAGGGTTGAGCAGGGGTTTCTACGCTAAACCTCAGATTTTGCACTTTAATATCCTCACAACCATTCAACAGATTTGCATAAACATGTGCATGTGTAATATCCAGGGATAGATCTCTTCATGTGCCAAGG
Source organism: Neoceratodus forsteri (assembly GCA_016271365.2). Classification (NCBI taxonomy): domain Eukaryota; kingdom Metazoa; phylum Chordata; order Ceratodontiformes; family Ceratodontidae; genus Neoceratodus; species Neoceratodus forsteri. The sequence goes on from CM028133.1 coordinate 141,069,809, forward strand.
TCCTTTCTGGTTGAATGTGCAGATTCTGAGATGTGGATAGTGAAAAAAAGTTGCCTTGTGCCCACAGGGTTTGGAACTTTGGTCTGGAATTTACAGGGTAGAAAGGGGTTGGCCCACAGATGTGCCTTTCACTGGCTTGGTGAAAAAATATAAATCCCTTCCAAAGTTATTAAATTTAGAAATGTCAGTTCTTGGCATGCTCAGTACAGTCTTTTGGATACCTGTTTGGAACAAAAAAAGAATTTGGTCCATATGAAAATGTAACCTTTTTCATATGGGAGCAATAATTTTTCATGAGGAAAAAATCTTTTTTTCATATGGCTGGCATCTTGTTTCCATTTTCTTTTTTAAAAACAATTTCAAAACCCACAAAAATGGCATCCTACACACACACACCAACGCATGTGTTTTGTTCATTGGGACCCCTTAGGTGGATTCTATAATTAGTTTGTGGATAAATGACCAAGAACTATATTTTTCCTAACATTTAAAAATCCTTTTTCATCAGTCAATTTTCTTTTTTCCTATGGGCATGCAAAAAAAGAATTGGTTGATATGGAAAAAGAATGGCTTCATATGAAAAAAGAATTTGCACTTCATTTCTTTCTGATTCTTTTTTTGTATGAAGGCATTCTTTTTTCATATGAACAAAATAAAGTTTATAAAAAAGGATGCCTTCATAGGAAAAAAGAATGGGAAAAAACTGTCCAAATTCTTTTTTCGCATGAAGGCATCCTTTTCTGTATGCTTTTTGTTTCATATGAAAAAAGAATGCCTTCATACAAAAGAGAATTTTAACTTAGTTTTTTTTCCCATTCTTATTTTGTATGAATGCATCCTTTTTCATGTGGCTTTTTCGTTCATACAAAAAAAGAATGCCCTCCTATGAAAAAAGATTTTTAACTTAGTATTTTTCCCCACATTTGAACTTCAATAAGTCATAACTCCTTCAATATTTGGACTCACGGGACAATAGAGGCATCATCACGTCCCTATATTTAGGGTTTAGTCTTCACTTCTATGTTAAACTAAACATTTTGCACTTTAATAACTTCACAACCATTCAAGCAATTTACATGAAATTTTATATGCACCATAAGGGAACAAAAATCTCTTGATGTGGCGAGTTTTGTTTCGGTCAGATGTGTAGGTGTGGAGATACAGATTGTCACAAAATGTAAAAATTACTATCTTTAGTGAAATTCTTTGTCACACCGCTGTGCAAAAATGGTGTGGAATTGTGGTCTGAAGTGTTTAGGGTAGAATGGTCTTGGGCATAGGTGTGCCTTTTGAAGATTTGGTAAAAAATATTAATCTGTTTCAAAGTTATTAAATTTCAGAATGTCCCATTATTTCCTATGGGACCAGTTAAATGTTCCTCTCGAAAAAGGATTCTTTATCACAAATGCAGAATCCTTTTTTGCAAACATGGGATATTTTGCCACAAATGTGGACTTTTTTTCTGTGTTTCTGCCATCTTGTTTTCAGGTAGCGGTGAAAACAAAATTAAATAACTAAAAATGTACACAGGTTTAGTAGACAACTGTTGTCTTTACCTAATCGGGACCCATAGAATCAGAATCTGAAGTTAGTTTTTCGATAAGTTACTTAGAAATCTGATGTTTTAACATGCTGAAATCCTGTTTTGCAAACAGTTGAAAAAAATGCAAAACAGGATCCTTATTCGCAATTTGGAAAAACGATTTTCATTTTCCACAAATCATGAAAAAGGAATCACAAAATGGGATCCTTTTTCACATTTTGTGGAAAAGGATTTTCTTATTCTGCAAATTGTGAAAAAGGGAACTGCAGAAAAGGATTCTTTTTCGCAATTTGTGAAAAAGGAATTTTAAGTTAGTTGGTTCTTTGTCACTGTACAGTAAAGAAACACGTAAATACGCATAGCATTATGGAGTGATGGGAGCGCAGGAAGGAAATTCTTTGCAAAAAAACTTTGTTGATACATCAGTTAGGGTTCCAGTGACAAAAGCTAGTAAATGTGGTGATAGGGTTTCCAACCTAACACCCCACCACCACCCTGCATGCCGCAACAGGTTGGGGGTTTGCCTTGGTGCTGTCAACCGTAATGCTTACCCCATTCTCCTATACTGTACCCATCTCAGCTTATTTACTCATGGAATGGGGTGAGTGTTAGGGGTGACAACCCCAAGGCACCCCCCACACACCTGTTGATGCATGCTTGGTGGGTGTGGGATGTTAGGGTTGGAAACCTTAACACCACATTTCTCAACTTTTGTCACTGGAATCCTAACTGATGCATTAACAAAGTTATTTGCAAAGAATGTATATCAAAGCAAAGGTTTTAATAAGTACTACACAGATAATATATATTCCCCCTAAAACAATTTAGGGCCCACATAAAATACCATAAAAATTGAAAAAAAAAGACATTTTTCATAGGATAACTTTAGAACTTTAAAGGGACACTGTCAACCTTTCATGGATCATATTATTTCTAGTTAAAACCCTACATTTTACGAGTGCTTACCTTCTCTAAAATTCATTGAAGCTGCTGTTTTTTATATCTGCCTTTTTGCTTTGTAGGACTGAAATGCATACTAATGTATAGTTATAAACAACTTTGTTTTGCTTTGAATTCTGGATCTATTTTTATTGCATACTTGCTGAACAATAGAAACACCCCCAAACAGTGTAGCCATTCATGATACAATAGCGTCCTTTACTCCCACTGCATAATCAGTGGCTAGACTGTGTTGGGGGTGTTCCTAGGTCCAGCAATAATGGCAGTGGGAGTTGATCAAGGAATGTAAGCAAGCCTGTTTTGGTGTGGTAATGCCAGTATGGTGGGCAGTCTCTTTTTTGTTTAAAAGAAAAAAAGAATCAGAACTAAACAGCCAGGTACATCAGCACATCAGCAGTCTCTACAAAATGTGAACAGTCATAAGATGTGATATTTAAACTAGGGACACTCCGAGGCCTAAGGGGCTGACAGTGTCCCTTTAACAAGCCATAACTCCCTCAATATTTGAACTTAAGACACAAGCTATATATAAAAACACAGGTTTTAATAGTACTGCAAAAATAACACACATTCCCCCCTAAACATTTTCAAGCAATATAAAAAAAATTAAAAAATGAAAATTCCCTTAGTGCCCTCTGGGCCCTGTGCTTCCACAGCAACATACATGTAAGCATCTATGGAGGGATGAAAGCGTAGTGCCTGGAGGGCCCTGTTCTCCCATAGGCATACGAGGATACAATTATACTATCTAAAAAAGTGAGGAAATTAATTGCAAAAAAACTTTGTCAATGCACTAGTTAGGGTTAAATCAACAAAGTAGAGACATGTGCCGTTAGGGTTCCCAACCTTAATACCCCACCCCAACCCTGCAGACAGCAACAGGAAAAAACATTAATATTTGACCTTTCCTGCATCTTCGCAGATCAGGCATGGAGTGTGCCTTGGGGTTATCAACCCTAACACTATTCTCGTATATTGTACACATCTCAGTTTAATTACTGATGGGATGTGGTGAGTGTTAAGATTGACAACCCCAAATCACACCCCATGCCTGATTTGTGAAGACACTGGAGAGGTCAAATAGTAATGTTTTTTTCCTATTGCTGCCTGCAGTGTGGGAGTGAGGTATTAGGATTGGGAACGCTGACACCACATTTTCCTACTTTTGTCAGTTTAACCCTAACTAGTGCATTAACAAAATTTTTTGCAATGACTATATAACCCCTTCCCCCCCGCAGAGTATGTACATATTTGTACACGTTAGGTCCTTGTTTTTGGGTCCTGTAATTAAATGGTTACATTTCCTTCTGCCACACCAGCAGAAGCTCTGCAGGTCGGAGGTCAATGTTGGTGTGTGAGGTTATAACATTTGGGTTTTAGCACGAGGAAAAGAAAGTGAAATGGAGGGTCTGGAAGTGAGAAGGGGTCTGGGAGGAGAGTAGAGCAAATTGTCTGCTCTTGGGGTTCATGCAGTTTGGTTTTGGGGTATCCAAAAAAAGTCTGGTGGTGGATGTGGCAGCGGCCGTCAGTAGGTGACCTGCATTTTTTCCTCAGCATTGCCACGCCAGTGAAGACAGGCAAGTTTGGAGATGTCTGAGCTGGTTCACAGTATGGCTCCCTGTGAATGATCCATACCAGTAAAGGGAATGGAAGAGATCAGGGGATAGGAGTTGTCAGTGCAGGGACCGTGGGGTGTAGCCATGCTTGTATGTCAAAGGAAAGGCTCCTGGGTCAGTAAGGAAGATGAGCAGTTAAGCCAAAGGGTTCAGTGGATGCTGGGGCTAGCAGTTCAGTGCTCAGAGTCCAACATGCCCTTCTGGAGAGTGGGCATGGGGTCATAATGCCGTATGATTAACAGCGCAAACAAACAATGCCACAGGCACAAAGGTGTGCACTGAAATAAGGTTGGGAAAGACACCGACCATAACAGAAACAGCATGCACCATTGAAAACAATGGCACTGTCCCTAAAGTGGGGGGCTATGCCGCCCCCACCCTCAGACTAAATATAACTAACTTCGAGGATGTGTGGACTTCGGGGATGGGGTGAAACTCTGGAGGTGGGAAAATTAGTTTTATAAAGAAACAAAAGCAGCAACATCATGAGACCTGGGGGAACCAAATCATGGCCCCAGGTCTCCTATGTTGCCAGGTGCTGGTGCCTTAGTCACTCCCGCCACTCCACCATGGGAGCAGCTCCACTAGGCACCACACTGGCAACCACTAAAACAACTTCCCCATCTGAGCATACAGCAACAGGGGTAGTGGTTATTCCTGCATGCTGTAAAACCTCTGTCGCTGTACAAGGTTAAACTACGTGATGCAGGGTCACGCAAGGTTATGTGACAAACACGAACAGCCTTCCCACCATCGCTACCAACCAGGGAGAAAAAAGCTTTCAGGAAAGAAAACTGCCATTCTTCCAACTAAGCACAAAAACCCATGGCAACCAACAAAATGATTAAAGTTTACAATGAACTCCATCTCTTGATGTGGTACTGGAAGGGGGAGAGGATAACTAGAAAGGAATGGCCATAGGGGTTGCAACAGCAGATTGAACAGCACAAAATCTGAGGGACTATTTAATCAAAAATATGTATTTTTTTTACTCTTTGGCCCAGATATTCAAAAGAGCTGAGTCATGCGCAATAGGGTTGCGCCTGCGCAAGTCCGAAATTTCACCATTCTGTGATATTCAGCAGGAGGCAGTTGCGCTCCCCAAGTCATGCTGAGCAACAGCACAATGCTAATGAATGCATGCTCAGCTGGAGGGGAGGAACCATGCATAAACTGCACAGCCCGATATTCAGCCAGGCCATGCAGAGTTGTGCAGGTGCAACCCCCTACCTGCGCCTGCACAACTTTAAGCCAAAAAAGGATTAAGTTGAGGGCCACCCACAGTTGAGCTGCCGCATTGCAGGGCGCAACACAGCAGCTGTCACCTGTGGGTGGCCCTCCACTTGTTCCTTGCCCCGCAGCCCGATCGCGGGCATAATAGTAACCCCCATAGCCCGATCGTGGGCAGCAGAGTATTCCCCGCAGCAGCCCGATTGCTGGCATGAAGTGAAACAACCCCCGACTGGCCCGATCGTGGGCATGATGTCACACAACCCCTCGACTAGCCCGATCCGTGGGCAGAACTCACTTCCCCCACCCCCGACTAGCCCGACCATGGGAAGAACACACTCTCGACCAGCCCTTATCGCAGGCATGATGTCACACAACCCCCCGACCAGCCCAATCGCAGGCAGAACTCACCCACCCACCCCTCAACTAGCCCGATTGCGGGCAGAACACACTACCCACCCCGACTAGCCCGATCGTGAGCAGAACTCACCCCCACCCCCGATTAGCCCGATCGCTGGCAGAACACTCCCACCCCTGGCTAGCCCGATCGTGGGCGAACCCCTCCCACCTGTTAGCCAGTTGCAGGCAGAACACACTTCCCCCCCCCATTAGCCCGATCGCGGGCATAACATCAACCCCCAAGACCAATATCCCTGGTGGTCCAGTGGACAGGAAGCCCGATATCGGGCATAAGGTCACATTCTTACCAAAGCTCAATATTCTCGATGATCTAGTGTCTCTCACCCCACCCACTCCACGGAGCCCCACTACCGGTGGGGCGGCAGGCAGGAGGAGTGCTGACACCCGCCAGCTGATGGGGGAGCGAGGTGGTGGGGCTCCGTGGGTGGGTGGGGTGGGGGACACTAGATCACCAGGATATTGGACTTTGGGGATTTGACCTTATGCCCGCGATCGGCTAGTGGGGTGAGGAGTGTTCTGCCCACGATTGGGCTAGGTCAGGGGTGGGGAGTGTGTTCTGCCCGCGATCGACTAGTCGGGGGTGGGGAGTGTTCTCTGCCCGCGATCGGGCTAGTCGGGGTGGAGGGTGAGTTCTGCCCACGATCGGGCTAGTTGGGAGGGGGTCTATTACGCTATGCCCACGATCGGGCTAGTCGGGGTTTATACGCTATGCCCGTGATCGGGCTAGGTGGGGAGGAGATTTACTTTGCGCCCACGACTGGGCTGCAGGGGGTGTCAGTCCCCGAAGGCTGCTGCCTGGCAGGGCGCCAGGCGCAAGTCATCGGGGATCGGCACACCTGCATGCTAATAGCATGCAAATGGGGCCATAATTAGATGCAAATGGCCCCCCTGCACCTTGCATAAATTATGGCCCCATTTGCATGTCACCTTTTGAATATCGCAGATTTGCGCATGGCGCAATGGAACTCGCACCACCGCATCTGAATGCTCCACTCGGACCACTTGCTGTGGTGCAAGTTCTGCTGGGCCATGCACAGTGGCTGTGTCCGGGGAGCGATATTCAAAGTAGTTGCTCAATAGCTCAACTCCATTGAATATCACCCTAGCCACACCCCTGCTCAACTTTTTTGAGCAGCGCAAGGGCTTGCACTACAGAATGGCGCAGTTTGAATATCCAGCCCTTTGTGTTTATTTACAAACTAATTACTACTTTTTTCTTACTACTTTATTAAAATTTACAAAGATGCCCATTTTCTAAGCGCAATAATGCCCTCCAGGGTGGGCAGTATGGGCAATACCGCCCACCCTGTTGGGCATTATTGCTTGCTTAATGTACCCCCGTTATAACTCTCAGCCAATCAGACAGCTGATAGTGTTTGTCCCATTTTTTAAAGGTAGATAGGCCATGCTGCTCAGCAGTTGTACACCCTAAATCCTGGTAGCTCTGATGCTGCAGTAACACTGGGTCTTCTTGTTTTTGGATTGTATGCCATAATGGTTACCCTTCAGTGTAAGATATTCTGCTGTGTTATCTGCTAAGCCCCTTTTGTAACCACTGCTGCTGATTACAACTGTTTTATCCTTTGCCAATTAATATTTTGCGTTTTATTGTTTGTTGTTAGGATGTCTTTGGCATTGACTTCACTGCATCCCTGCTACACCTTACAATCTGTTTGTTTCCTGTTCTGTTTGGTCCTGATTTAGGGTGCTTATTTTGTAATAACATTACTACCTGTACCTATTCCACTCTAGCTAGGTGGTCTCACCCTTGTGCTTATTACATACACTTTACACCTCTGCTTATACTTTAGTTTCACCCTGTTCTAGGTTGTCCTAGCAGATATAAGTGTTTGTTAGCAGTCTTCTGGTACAGCCTTCACCGTTTTCACTCTACAGTTTCTGGGTTATCCCTTCAGTGGACTAATTGTTGTGGCCTCCTTCAGACTGTCTGTACCCTAGTTACACCCTATCTAGGTGGACACCCCCATTCTGTGATTTCAGCCTTATTAGTCAGCTTGCCCCTAGTAATATACTTTCTTGTTGCTCTCTGTTATTGCTAATTGTTAATTGTTGTGAAAGACATTTTGACAGTTTATTCTTAGGCATGCTACCAGCAGTTACATTTTCAGGGTTGCCCTCTGCATCAGTCAGGGACTCACCTGTTTGATTCATAGGTTCATAGAGGAATACAAGTTTAATAGGCCTTAGCATTTTTTTAGAACTCACCACCTTAGTTCCTTAAAAGTGGAATGTCTGTTTTTTGTCTCCCATGTAGTCGTCTAGTGGGCATGTTATCACTCTCGACTATATACTGTGGCAAGGTTTTTAATAAGATAAGATTGGGATCAGGTACATAGTGTTAGCCATTACTGACCTGCATGAATTACAACTTCATTAAAAACAATTTAATTAAAAATGTGAATCCAGGTCCCTTTTGAACTGTTCTATTGTCTCTTTAGAAATCACTAGTGTTGGAAGAGAGTTCCAAGTTGTGATTATGCTCTGTGTATACCATATGTTTCTTTTAATTGTTCTGCTTTTTCCCCCTATCATTTTATGTCTATGAGATCTTGTTGTTTCATTTGATTTATGACTAACTAGTCCTATTATTTCAATGAGTGTTTGATCTTGTATAGCTTTGTATGCCAAACACAGGTTGCCTCTGATTCTTCTGTATTCCACAGAATAAAGTCCCAGTTTGCTTAATCTATCTCCATAGTTTAGGTTTTGCATGTTTGTAACTTTCTTTGTGGCCATTCTCTGTACTTTTTATATCAATTTGTTACTATTTATGGTGTTGGGTATACAGATCTGCAAACAGTACTGTAGATGTGGTCTTACCAAACTGAACTATAGTGGAATGATGACATCAGAGTATCAACTTTTTATGTTATTCAAAATGTGACCCATCATTCTTTGACATTTTTTTAACAGTGATCTTGCTATGCCTATCAAATGTGAAATCTTCTGTAACTAGAACTCCCAGATCTTTTTTGTTGTCTGTTGTTTGTAGAGTTATATTATTTAGTTTGTATGAAAATTTGGGATTGTTATATCCCAAATGCACAACTTTACATTTTATTTAATTGAATTTCATTTTATTTTGTTTTGCCCACTTTTCAAGATGATCTATATTATCTTGAGATTGCATTCCTGATTGTTGATTTCTAACTATTCCATCAATTTTACAATCATCCACTTATTTACTTAACCAGGCAGTACAGGATTTCTGCATGGATGATACTAAGATATTAAATAGAGTTGGCCCAGCACGGAGTCCTGGGGTACCTCACTTGTTACTTTTCCTCAGGTGTATTGATGTCCTCTGATCACTATTTTCTGTTTTCTATTATCAAGCCACGAGATGATCCAGTTTATTATGGTCAGATGCAGTTGAATTTTGATCAGTTGCTCTACCAGAATTCTATGAGAGACAGTGTCAAAAGCTTTTGAGTAGTCCAAGAAGACAATGTCAATAGGCATACCATTATCTAATGCTGCGCTCACTGGCTCAAAAAAATGTAATAAGTTGGTTAAGCGGCTGTACCTGGAGAAAAGCCATCTTGTGTAATATCAATTAGCCCCTTATGTTTTATGTGGGCTGTAATACACTGCTGTAGTAATCTCTCCAGTAATTTGCCAATAACTGATGTTAAGCGTATTGGTCTACAGTTGCTTACATCTGTCCTTTTACTGCATTTATATATAGGTGTAACTACAGCTTCCCTCCATTCTGGTAGAGTTTTATCCTCTTTAAGAGATGCATTTAATAGTAATGTGATTGGTCGCAGAAATACACTTGATAATTCTTTCAGGAATTTAGGGGAAATACCATCTGGCCCTGTTGAGCTATTTTGTTTAGTGGTCTTGATTACCTCTAGAACTTCCTCAGTTGTAAATGGGATAATGTCATCAGTGTTTATTATGTTGTTCATATTGATATATTCATCAGGTTTGTATAAACTCAGGAAATATTTGTTAAGTTCAGTAGCAATTTCCATTTCATCACTTACCACCCCATTCAGTGATTCAAGTGGTCCAACCCCTTTCTGGTTTCTTTTATAAAACCTACATAATTGTAAACAAGCATTTGCCAATGCCGAATTTTGGCTTGCTGGCACTGGCATTGGTAATGCAGGAGTTAGAGAGATGCATAATAGGAGTGGCAGTGAAGTACTGAACTGATGCCAACCAACCCCCACGCTGCAGAGACTGACAGGCATTGGGGTGTCTGTTTGGGTGTTGGTCATAGTGCTCATGCCATTTCACCTCTCCTTATCCTGCAGACACCGACAAGTGTCGCGGTGTGCATTGGGGTCTTCGGGCTTTATGCTCACCCCATTCCATAAGGAAATATACTGAGATGGGTGCAGTATAGGGCAGTGGGGTGAACTTTGGAGTCAAAGCGTCCAAGGCACATCTTGATGATTGTCACTGGCTGCAGGGTGGGGGTGGAATGGCGTGAGCATCATGTCCGACAATCCCAAGTCACACCCCCGACACCTGTCAGTCTCTACAGGGTAGGGCGTTATGGTTGGAAACCCTAATGCCCGAGGCATATTCACTTTAATATTTCAACATGGACTTTTTGTGACCCTACCTCATGAACAGTGGCACTATCAGTTCGTTAGCCGAAAGGTGATTTTTGCACAGCGACTGTGCCATTTGGCGCCACAGGTGTGAACACACATTTTGCAAAGGATTTGAAAAATGACAGCTGTACTTTTCATGAGGAGGTACAAAAAAATGGCAATGTTGAAAATCTGGAGTGAAAATATCACAAATGCACGACAGTACGAGCGTGCGTGCAATCTGCCAATGCATGCTTGTAACAGTCATTTTATGGAGTATCATCACCAAATTTTCAACATAGGCATTTTAGGACCTCTGCTCATGAACTGTGTCACTGTCATTTTCATAATTTGGCCCAAACACTGATTTCCCACAGCGACTGCGCTATTGTGTGCCAGAAGAGTGGAAACACATTTTGGGCAGGATGTGGAAAATGACAGCTGTACTGTTCACAAGAAGGTGTAGAAAAATGACAATGCTGAAAATCTGGCATTAAAATATTGTGAATGCATGAAGTTACGAGCCTGCGTAGCAACTTCGCAACGCACACTCATAAAACAGGAATTTGTTGGATTTTTTCCACCAAATTTGGAACATAGGCTTTTTGAGAGGTCACCTCATGAACACTGGCAATGTCATTTTGTTAATGGGCCCTGAAAGTTGATTTCATGCAGTGACTGCGAAACCACCTTTCGAGGCCAATTAACGCCATAACAGTGACAAAATTCATGAGGAGGGGCCCCAAAAACTCCATGTTGAAAATTTGGTGCCAAAATTCCAGCAAATGCCCAAGATATGCAGCAAAGTTGAAAAAACCCTGTTCGTTCCATTATACAGCTTACCGGCATTTCCTTAGTTCTCGGTCGGCTTTGAAGAGTGCAGACGTGTTCCCGGTCAACCGAAGATCATTGCGCCGGACTCCAGTGGTAAGTATGGGGTGAGGGGGGTGTAGGGAGGCAGGGTGCACAGTGAGTGGGTGCGGGTGGGGGGCAGGAGGCTACGAGGGACCTTTTTTTGTTACAGGGAAGAAAAAAAACATAACATCATGGGACAGTTTTTTCTTTTCAGGGAACTTGGCACGCTGGGGTGGGCTCTCAGTGTGCCACCTAACTATTTTGGGGGTTGCTGCAGCTGACGGGTGATTGGGCATCTCGATGCCAAACAATGGGGGTGAATTTTGCCGACTGATTAGGGCACCCCATCGGCACACAATGACAACCGGGAGGAGGCAAGAGCCGAGTTGGCCCCCTCAGCATATAAGAAATGAGGGGGCTGATTTATGCTGGCGAAGTGGGCTCCCCATTGGCACACAATGAAAGTGGGGAGGCAAAAACCGAGAGGTTAGGCACCTCGGCATATAGAAAATGGGCGGGCTGCTGTATGCCCGGCGAGGTGGGCACCCCGTCGACAAATTGTCTTGACCACAAAAGCGTGGGAGATTGGGCACCCCTAAAGTGGTTGCTTATGCTGCTAATGTGGTGAGCACAGGAAGGGTCCTCTTCGTCTGACGAGCTTTGCTCGGATTGCAGCGGACCTTTCCTTAGATGTGCTTGCCACATTAGCATGCATGGTGTAGCACCAGCATACAGGTTGATTGGGAATGAGGGACTCACCTACTGATGCATGACCTCATTCGCCCAACAGCAGCCGCACCTTCAAATCTGCACTGTCCCATGATGTTGACTTGCGCGCAAGCACGGCAAGACAACATTAAAAAAATTATCATCCTTAACCAATGTTACAAGTTTTATTTCTAGTTTTTTCTTTGAATTTCTAATCATATTTCTTTATTTTTTGTTAGCAATTTTCTTATATTGTTGCCAGTTACTATCCATAGGATTTTTCTTATGTTTATTATATAGTTTGTTCTTTTTCTGATGTGCCTCTTAATGTTATTATTCCACCAAGGGGGAACCCTACGGTTATTTACATACTTGTTTCTTACCGGTACCCAACTCTCAATGCATTTTATTATTTTTTTGATTAAGTCTGCTGCAGATGGCACTGAGGGTTGAGGCACTGGATGCCATACCTCATGCTACACCAGTGACCCAGGCTTGGGAAAGAGCCCAGGTCATCAGGGGGTCGGCCAGGGAGGGAGTGGATTGAGCATCTGTAGACTGATCTCCTCTCCCTGGGGTGGGTTCTGGGCTTGCAATGTGCTGCAGCAGCCCCTGATGGAGATCAGGAGCACTGCAACCATGATGCATCTAGAGGGAGGAGTGTGGTGGATGTCTGCACGTCTGTGCATAGATGTCATTGCACATCCGTACTCCTAAGAGGAGAAACATTTGGAAAAAAATGGCAGTCAGTCATGGCAGCTTGATGGCCGTGCCTCTGCTTACCCACAGACCTGAGTGGAATCATGCCCTGGTATTAGATCCAGGCCTGGCGGGGGTCCCCACTGTGGGCACTGCATGCTAGCCCTGAACAAGTGAGCCACTGGGTACCATGTGGGGTGCAGAGGACGGCGGACAGACAATGGCAGACCGAGCCATGGGGAGAGAAAATACTGTCGATTTAAAAAAAGTCTGCTCCAGATATTCTCCAAGCTGAAGTTGCTTAAATCTTCCTCCCAATTCCATGTAGATAGATGCTGCCTTATCTTTTGATAATCTGCTTTATAGTAATCTTTGATTTTAGTCCTTCCCTTAGTGCATAGACTGTTAAGTTCAATCTCGACTTCTACAGTGTTATGGTCGCTATCACCTAGAGGTGAGGACACCTTGGCATCTGATATTCCTTCTTCTACATTCATTAGAATTAAGTCAAGGATGTTGTTTTCTCTAGTGCCTTCCCTTACTAATTGTTCTAGATTATTTTGGACTGTGATGTTGATAAATCTTTTTTCACAAGGACCTGTTCCCTTGAGAGTTGTCCAATAGAGACTATATGGCAGGATGAAAGCCTCTTCACCCCAGATAGGTTACACTTAAATTGGAAGAGTAAGGTGTGCTTAAATGGAAGCTAGAGGAGTTCATTAAAACACATTACAATTTAAACTGAGCTGTGGGGATTGCAAGCTATACCAAACAGTGCAGCTGACAAGGGGGGCACTCAGGCCCCCCAGAAAATAAGGCACCCAGCTGGAGCTAGGAGAAGTAGTATAAGGAAGGCGAGGAGTGTCACGACAGGGAAGGGAAATAGGGAAGCTGGAGTCTGGAAGGCCATGTGCAGTGTGCACCAATGCCAGGATCCTGGGAAACAAAGTTCTGGACCTGGCAGCAGTCATGGCCAAAGCAGACTTAGACTTGGTGGGAATCACTGAATCTTGGTGTCATGGAGGGCAGGATTTGGACATGAGCATACCAGGGCATACGCTATTTATGAGAGGCAGGGTCAAACAGAGAGGGGGTGGAGTGGCACTGTACATGAGGGAGGGGATTCAAGCAACAGAAATACAGGGCAGGTGGGGGACACAGAGGCACTATGGGTCTTGTTTACCATGGGGAGGGGTGAGGTGGTGTGCACAGGATTGGTATACAGGCCACAAGGGCAGCAAGAAAGGGTTGACAACCAGATGATGGAAGAGATACTAAGGATGACAACTAAGGTAGAAGTGCTGCTGATGGGGGACCTCAACCTGCCAGATGAGGAATGGGACACACTGTTGGCATCCTCAACTGAAAGCAGGGGGATTCTAGACTCCCTTCAGATTGCCCAGCTCAGGCAGATGATAAGTGACCCAACTAGGGAAGAGGCGATGTTAGATTTGGTGCTAACAAGTGGTGACAGGGTGGGGGAAGTAACGGTGGGGGACAACCTAGGTATAAGAGACCATGATACTGTGTGGTTCACAGTATGCACATCGGCCACTTGTAACTGGACCAAGATGAAACTTGCCAATTTTAGCAGGATGGGGGAATATGCTCGCCAGGCACTAGAAGGGATGGGGCAGCTTAAGGGGGTAGAGAACATGTGGGCTACAATAAAAGGAGCTATTGTGAGGGCCACAGGTCTCTGCAAGATCTCTGCATGAAGAGGGTGAGCAAGAACAGGAGGAAAAAGAAGCCACTGTGGTTCAGCAGGGAAGTGGGGTCAGCATCAAAGCTAAGAGGGGAGCCTGCAGGAAGTTTAAAATGACACAGGGAGAACATGATTGGGAGGAGTATCAGGCAAAGGACAGAGAGGCGGGGAGGGTGGCCAGGTGAACAAAGGCAAGGATGGAGGAGAGTACTGCCAAGGCAGTCAAGAAGGGAGACAAGACCTTTTTTAGGTATATAGGTGAGTGGAGGAAGGCAGATAAAGGGATACCTAGTCTGAAAACAGGGACAGGGGAGAGGGTGGTGGGACCAGGAGAAGGCTGAAATACTGAATAGCTATTTTAGCTCAGTATTCACGAAGGAAGAGGAATGGAAGGGAGGTATCTCTAGGTCAACAGAGGATGCAGGGGCAGGGGTGGATGTGAGTCCCTTCTGGGAGGAGGAGATCCTGAGGGAGCTTAAGGGCTTGAGGGTGGACAAAAGCATGGGGCCAGATGGGGTTCACCCAAGAGTATTGAGGGAACTGAGGAATGTACTAGCAGCTCCATTGACAACTCTATTGAACGAGTCCTTAAGATCAGTGATGGTACCGAATGATTGGGAGTGAGCAACTGCAGGCCAGTGGGATTGAGATCTGTGGTCAGCAAGCTCATGGAAAAACTACTCAAGAACAGAATCACCAGCTACCTGGAGGCAATCGGCCTTCATGACCCAAGGCAGCTTGGGTTCACCAAGGGCAGATCCTGTCAAATGAACTTGGTTGAGTTTTTTGACTGGATCACCAAGGTGGTGGATCAGGATAGGTCGGTGGATGTAGCCTACTGGGATTTCAGAAAAGCATTTGATTCAGTACCGCACAGGAGGCTATTGCACAAAATGGGTTGCCTAGGATTGGGGGAGGTGTTAATTTGGTGAGTGCAAAACTGGTTGGAGGGTAGAGCACAGAGGGTATTGGTCAACGGGATACCCTTGGGGGAGACTGAGGTTATCAGTGGAGTTCCTCAAGGGTTGGTATTGGGACCACTGCTGTTTAATGTCTTTATAGGAGACATAGCGGAGGGTCCGGAAGGGAGAGTGAGTCTATTTGCAGATGATGCAAAGGTCTGCAATAGAGTGGACACACATGAGGGCATTGAGATGAGGCGTAGGGATCTGGGGAAGCTGAAGGAGTGGTCCAGGGAGTGTCAGTTGTTGTTCAATATGGCAAAGTGCAGGATCATGCACCTAGGCAGAAAAAATGGGAAAACAGAGTACAGATTGGGGGGTAGACTGCTGGAGGTAACCAAGGAGGAAAAGGGCCTTGGCATCATCATTTCACAGGACCTGAAGGTGGCAGGGCAGTGCGGAAGGGCAGTGGCAAGAGTCAGCAGGATATTGGGTAGTATAGGGAAAGGGATCACCAGCAGGAGGAAGGAGGTCATGATTCCCTTGTACACACAGCTGGTCAGGCCACACCTGGAGTATGGGGTCCAGTTCTGGAGGCCATACCTAAAGAAGGACATGGAGAGGGTGGAGCGAGTTCCGAGGAGGTGACCAAGTTGATGAAGGGGCTCAACCACTTGCCATACGAGGTGCGGTTGAAGGACCTAAACATGTGCTCACTGGAGCAGAGGAGAGAGAGAAGGGACATGATAGAGACATTTAAATACTTAAAGGGTATCAATGAAGTGCCTATAGGCAGCCTTTTCCAATTAAAGGAGCGACCTAGGATAAGGGGTCATGAACTCCAAATGAAGGGAGGAAGTTCAGGATAACATTATAATGAACTTCTTTATTGAGAGGGTGGTGGACACCCGGAATGGGCTGCTGAGGGAGGTGATGGGGGAGAAAACAGTGGAGGGGGTTCATGGAAGGCTTGGGACATGCACAGAGGGCTGTAGACAAAGGGGAGGAGGGAAAACAGAGCAGGCCTAGGGGATATCTAGACAAACTGAGCAGACTAGGTGGGCCTGGCGGCCCTTTTCTGCCATCACATTCCTATGTTCCTATGTTCCCAAAATTCAAATCACCCATTAGTGTATATTAATTTATGACAGACATATTTTCTAGCTCCAATAGGAATTCAGTGGTCTTATCTGAGTTCAGGCTAGGCAAGTGGTACCCTAAACCTACTGTTAGTCTCTTTACTTGAATTTTTATTTGTACCCATATAATTTCGTTATTGTTGTTGTTTTTATTGGAAGAGCTAATTTCATGTGCTTTATATTTTTTCATCTATATATAATGCAATACCACCTCCTCTTTTATCTTTGTGGTTTTTGCATATCTTAGTATACCCAGATATTTCTGTGTTCCAGTCATCATCCCGAAACCACGTTTCTGTTACACCACAGATAACTATATTGTTAGAAGACATAACATATTTGAATCCATTAGGTGGTGCAGATCCTTCCACACATGAATTTCTTCTGGCTAAGCTTATTTCCCCTCTTCTTTACCTATTTGTTTAGGTGGAGTCTATTAGGGCAGTGTGAATACTTTTTTTCCAAATTTTCAGAATTTGGCAGCCAAATATTCTGGGATGTGGTATTCGGGATCCTGTTAGAACAAAAATACAAAAACAGCCCTCCCCCTCCTCCCCAACCCAAAATCCAGTAAATTTAATCCTTGTCCCCCAACCCTCTATCAGGAGCCCAATCACACCCTCCTGCCCAAGCACTCACAATTTGTTACATTTTGTTAGCAAATTTTAAATAATATCCCCTATGGGTCACTGGCACAACCCACCCACCTTCATGGCCAACTAGCATCTTTCTTATTGCATAGTGCTTGTTTGTACATAAAAAATATAAATTATGTCCCTCAAATCCCCCACCTTGGCAGCACCAACCCTATTCCCACCTTCTACCCCCCAGCACCCAATTCCTAATACTAGAAGGTGACCAACACAAACCCACCCTCCTCGATGGCCATCCACCGTCACACAAATGAAAGCATTCATGCTGTTGCTCTCTCTACATAGTAAAACCAACTGATCACATGATCAGCTGATTTTAATATACAGGGAGAGCAAGTGTGACCACTTTCATTTATGAGAAGGCGGCCGGCTATGGAGGAGGATGGGTCTGTGCTGGGCGCCTTCTCATATTAAGAATTGGGTGCTGGGGGTGGTTTGTGGGAGTTGCATTCTGCCGTTAGGGGGCCATAATTGATATATTTTTTTCTATATAGGTTTTTATCCCCCCTGGTAGGTATGGGTGGCTGGCTCAGCCCTGTTCCGTTGTCCACAGCCATCCCGTGTCTCCTCCAGTCTTGGGGGATTTGTATCCCCCACAGACTGCTCCTTGTGGTGGGGCCAGGAAGGGAGGGCCATCCTCCCCAACTGGAAGGCAAATTCAGATGTCCCAGAGCCAAAGAGACCTAGCAAGCTATCAGCGCGAGCGGGCAGGGCTTAATAGCCCATCCTCTATTTTTCCTCCTTGTTTTCTCCCGCTGGGCTGTGGAGATGTGCAATGAGCACAGCGTGCAAACTCCACTTCCATGGAGATGCCCCTGGTGCACTGAATGCGCACCCTTCCCACTTACTGGGCCTTGCACATGCTACCATCTGGATTCCTTCAGATGGCAGTCAAGTGGTGAGGCACGGGATCCACCCTCCTCAAGGGAGGACAGCAGCCTTTTGGATGCTCAGTTCTCCCTCTCCCATTCGACAACCCCTAAGCTACCCGAGTCCATTTCAGAATCCAGGTCACTGGAGTGGGATGAGATAAAGTGCTCATGGTGCCTCAGACCTTTGCACCACCAGGTCAGCCATAATTTATATTTTTTATGCACTGTGTTTTTGCACAGAAGAGCACTATACAATAAGAAAGACAGCAGCTGGCCATGGAAGTGGGCAGGTTGTGCCATTCATCCATCGGGGAATTTATTTACAATTTGCTAATAAAATATAACAAATTGTGGGTGCTTGGGGGGTGGAGGGTGGGTTTTGCTGCTGATAGAGGGTGGGGGATGGGGTTACATTTTACTGGGTTTTGAGCTGGGAAGGCGGGGGGTGTCTTTTTTTTATTTTAATTTTTTATTTTGCAGCTGAACAAATACCCTTTCACGAATATGGATAGTCCCCCATCTGAGATGTGCTCCTGAACATTCAGGAACCCTACTATTCATGGTACTAGGGGAAATGATATTTGGCCCCTGCATAGCCTTGGAGTCTCTGCCTCCTTCAAATCTTTTTCTACTGTACTCTCTAATGCTATCACCTCTTTGACCTCTCTTTCCTCTTCTAGAGAACTGATTCTTCTAGCAACATTTTTGGTGCTCCCGTGCTGTTACACCAATGATCCAGAAGACTAAGTCTCTTAATCTTTCTCAATTTATAACTGGAGTGACATGACCTAACCCCCACTCTATTAATCACTCTCTTCTGAACTGGATCCTCTCCTACTATCCCCACCAGATAGTTGCTGCTGGTACATTCTCTGATACCTTCAGTGGCCACAACATGACGTTTTGTGTTATGAAAATGTGTCTCCCTTCAGCTCCTCCCAATTTTATCTGATCTAGGCCACTTTGCTTGCTAAATGTTGGCTCTCTTCTTTTAGATCATTCTGCTACTGACTGGTCCCTTATCCTTGCCACTACTGAGATCAATGAGACTCTCTTCTATTTTCATGTTATAGTCATGCACATATGGGACAAACATGCCCCATTTAATAACTCCTATGTAAGAGGATCTCACCTCCCTTGGTTTACTTTTGACTTCATTGATCTTTGTAAAACTTAGGACACTGCCTGGTTTTGCTTCAAATTGTTTCATTCCCAGTCAGACCCTTTAAGCTATGGGAAGATCAGAAATTCTTGTACAAAAGCCACCAGGGCAGCTAAAGCCAGATATTTTGGTACTAACCTCCAAAATAATGTTAAGTCTCCTGCAAAATGCTGGAAGGTGACTAATTCCTTCTTTGATCCTCCTTCCCAGTCCTCCTCACTTGCTATAGAAACATAAAACTTGACAGCAGATAAGGACCGCAAGGCCCATCCAGTCTGCCCATTTCTTTTTCTACCTTATAAATGTGCCATCGGCCTTTGCTCTGTCAGTGGCCTATCTATTCATACTCATCTGTATTGCTCCCTTATGCCTATCCCATGCCTGTTTGAAGCCCTGCACTGTATTCATAGCCATCACTTCCTGAGATAGGCCGTTCCATACATCCGACACCCTTTCTGTGAAAAAGAATTTCCTCACATTCCCCCTTAATCAGACTCCCTCTAGTCTCATGCTGTGTCCTCTTGTCCTGCTATTTTTCTTATATTTAAACATGTTAGACTCTTTTACCTTGTTAATGCCCTTAAGGTGTTTGAATGTTTCAATCATATCACCTCTCTCCCTCCTTTGCTCAAGGGTATACATATTGAGGTCCGTTAATCTGTCCTCATATGTCTTCTGATGCAGTCCCTGCACCATTTTGGTTGCCCTTCTCTGGACTGCCTCAATTTGGTTAATGTCCTTGTGAAGGTGTGGTGTCCAGTACTGCACGCAGTACTCCAGATGGGGCCTAACTAGTGTCTTGTAAAGAGGGACTATTACCACCCTCTTACGACTCGTGATACCCCTACTAATACACCCTAACATCCCCCTAGCCTTACCTACTGCTTTAGAGGTCTGCTTGGATGATTTCAGGTCATTGGTGATGATGATGCCCAAGTCTCTTTCTTCCTTTGTGACTGCCAGCAACTCCCCTCCCAGCCTATAGGTGGCTTCAGGGTTTCTCATCCCTATGTGCATGATCTTGCATTTATTTGCATTAAATCCCAGTTGCCACTGTTCTGACCATTTTGATAGTTTATCCAGATCTCTTCTCATTCTGCCCACCCCATCTGGATCATCTACTCTGTTGCAGATCTTGGCGTCATCTGCAAACAGATAAGCCTTACTCTCTAGTCCACCTGCAATGTCACTAATGAAGATATTGAAGAGGACTGGCCCCAGGACTGATCCCTGAGGTACCCCACTTGTGACTTGCATCTCTTCTGGCTGTATACCATTTGCCACCACTCTCTGTTTTCTGCCCACCAACCA
This sequence comes from Neoceratodus forsteri, assembly GCA_016271365.2. Taxonomy (NCBI): domain Eukaryota; kingdom Metazoa; phylum Chordata; order Ceratodontiformes; family Ceratodontidae; genus Neoceratodus; species Neoceratodus forsteri. Next base: position 141,090,155 of record CM028133.1, read on the forward strand.
GTTTGCCACCCAGTTGACCAACTTCTGACCCACCCCGAGCCTACCCAGCTTAATTATCAATCTTCTATGTGGAACAGTGTTGAAAGCTTTGCTGAAGTCAAGGTAGGTGACATCAACTGCTCCACCTTGGTCCACCACTCTGGTTACCAAGTCAAAGAAATTTATGAGGTTAGTTTGACAGGACCTTCCTTTTGTAAACCCATGCTGTCTTGGATCCTGTGCCCCTATGGATTCCTGGTGTTGCACTATCCTTTCCTTAAGGAGTGCCTCCATAATCTTGCCCACTACTGAGGTAAGACTGACTGGTCTGTAGTTCCCTACCTCCTCCCTGCTACCACTCTTGTGGAGCGGGATCACATGAGCCCTTCTCCAGTCTTCTATTGTCACCCCTCTCACCCACCTACTTAACCTCTCATTCAGTCTCAGTTTTGTACCTCAGTCCTGGAATTGTTTGAAGAATCTTCCTCTTTTCAAAGACGGGGGCCCTTCCTTTCCTTGCAACATTCGGCTCATCTCCCTTCTTCCTACTCTTGCCAGTCTGCAAGAAAAACTTGTCTACTCCCAACTTGCAGATTTCTTTCACTTTTCAAATTTTTCACTCCATACCAGTCTGGCTTTTGTAAAAATCACTCTGCCATTTCATCTCTACTACATGTTACTGACTCTGTCCTCAGTGGTATGGAACAGGGACACATCCCTGCTCCAATTTTCATTGATCTTGCCAAGGCTTTCAATTCAGTAGCCCACTCCATCCTTCTGAATAAGCTGTGTTACACTTGTCTTTCTGTTCCAGCTGTCAACCAGTTCATCTTACCTCTCTGGCTGCCTTCCATTGGTACAGGTTGGTAATGCATTGCCCCTTCCCCCCCCGGTACAGTCTTGGGTTCCTCAAGGCTCCATTCAGGGTTCTATACTCTTTTCAGTCTTTTTTAATGACTTTCCCAGTGTCTATGTCAGCTCACATATTCACTGGTATGCAGATGACATGGTACTTTTTGCCTCAAGTGCCTCGGTCCTTGCCCTGGAAACATCAATTCAGAGTGTCTTTGATAATGTCCCTAGCACTGGTTCCAAGCACACAAATGTCAGCTCAATACCAAGAAGACCAAGTCCATGAAAATTAGATGATGTGAACATGTTGGGTGTGCTTGGAGCGCAAAATATAATGAATGTGAATTTAAACTGTTGTACAGTAGTTTAGTCATTCTTATCGTGCTTAATTATGTAAATTCCTGTTTGACTCTTTAATTCCCTTCTATATGATCTGTTTCCTATTGCTCAATAATCTTGGTAATTCACATACACCTGTATACTGCATTTTTAACACTGACTGTATTTTTTCCTTTGAATGTATTTTTTCTCCAGTCCCTTTCCCCTGAGCCTCGGCTCAGTGTGCCTTTCCTGGTTACATTTCAATAAATAAATATACACAAAAATATAAACACTATGGCCCAGATATTCTAAAGGATTGCGCCATGCACAATAGGGTTGTGCCTGCGCAAGTCCGAAATTGCGCCATTCTGCGATATTCAGCAGGAGGCAGTTGCGCCATTGAAAACATGCTGAGCAACAGCGCAATGCAAATAAATGCATGCTGAACTGGAGGGGGAGGAACCATGCATAAACTCGACAGCCCGATATTCAGCTGGGCTGTGCAGAGTTGTGCAGGCGCAACCCCCAACCTGTGCCTGCACAACTTTGAGCCAAAAAAAAAAGATCAAGTCAAGGGCCACCCACAGGTGAGCTGCCACATTGCAGGGTGTAACACAGCAGCTGCCACCTGTGGCTGCCCCTGCAGCCTGATCACAGGCAAAGTGTAAAAAGTCCCCCACCCCCCACTGGCCCAATCGCGGGCAAAGAAAGTCCCCCCTCCCGACTGGCCCGATGTGGGCATAGCTTAAATCACCCCCACCAGCTCGATCGCGGGCAGCAAAGTGTTCCCCAGACATATCCCTGGTGGTCCAGTGGACCGTGAATTCATTCACAAATCTGGACTGCCTTATACGGTATAGGCTGCACACCCATTGGCTCTTGCTCTGCACCAATGGTGCAGCCTACCGGCGTCAGTCGGTGGGTGGTGGAGGCGGCAGGCGGGTGGATGCTGCCACCCGCCGCCGCCAGGGGAGCGGGGTGACGGGCTGCGGGTGGGTGGAGTGGGGACACCAGATCACCAGGGATGTGTCTTGGGGTGTTTTTAAACCTTTCCAGCCCGCACCGGGCTTATCGGTCCACTGGACCACCAGGGATATGTTCAGGGGTGTTTAAACCTTCCAGCCCGCGATCGCTTTATCGGGTCCACTGACCACCAGGTATATGTTGGGGACACTTTGCCGCCCGCGATCGGGCTGGTGGGGGGTTATTTCAGCTTTGACCGCGATCGGGCCAGTCGAGGAGGGTTTAATGCTTTTGCCCGCGATCAGGCCAGTGGAGGGGTGGGGGAATTTTTTACTCCTTTTCCCATGATCGGGCTACAGGGGGCGTCGGTCCCCGACGGCTGCTGTCTGGCAGGGCGCCAGGCACAAGTCCTCGGGGATCAGCGCACCTGCATGCTAATGGCATGCAAATGGGGCCATAAACAGATGCAAATGGCCCCCATTGCCTTATGAATTATGGCCCCATTGTATGTCACCTTTTGAATATCGGAATTTGTGCATGTAATGGTACCACCACTGCAAGTTGAATGCTCCACTCTGACCACTTGTGTAAGCGCAAGTTCCACTGCGCCATGCACAGTGTGCATGGCAGGGAGTGATATTCAAAGGAGTTGCTCACAGCGCAACTCCTTTGAATACTCGCCTCGCCACACCTGTGCAAACTATTTTGTGTGCAGCTCGGCGGCTTGCTTCACAAAATAGCTTAGTTTGAATATCCCGCGGTATATGTATACATGATAACTATACATTCAATTTATAAGATGCAGAATAATGTATGGGGTATTGTACATTATGAGCTTTTTTACACACTCAAGGTGTCTGATACCACATAAACCATGAGCGTTAAGCACAAATGGTTTGTTATGGTATCACACACCTAGGATGTGTAAAAAAATGAATAATATCAACACACCATAGTTTATTTTTTACTATTGCTGGGTTTCTTTGGTTGGAAACAAAACAAAATAGCTGTAAAGTATTGTGAAAGCTTAAAGAGTGTATTTGCTTTGCCATTTACTGTCTTTAATGACGAACATACTGCATAAACACAAATACTTGGACATTCTGTAAAAAGTTTCTATGACAGAAAAAACACACATTTGCAAATTTGTCTTTTGGTGCGGGGACTCATTCTAAAATTATATCTGAAAATGTGGAGAGTAACCTGAAACACACACTGAAAAGAGAAGTAAATCCACTAAGAGATATTTTTATTTTCTAGTCTGGTACTTCACAAACTTTGTGGCATTTTTTTTCCAGCATAAATTTATATTAAGTTTCAAAATACAGTCAAGAAATCAATATGTAGTACAATCAAAATCATAAATAAATAATGCAATTAATTTTGGTTTTAGCAAAATACAATGGATAAAATCACAGTAAAATATTAATATCAATATTAAGAATGACGCAAATTGCCTGTAACTTAATACGGTTAACAAAGTTAAATCAAAGGCCTGATAAACTTTGCAGGTTAAAAAAGGTTTCACATTTTTGAAACAATATCTACTTGGTCTAGAACAGTGTAACTTATATTTTCATTATTTGCAGTAGAGCCCACTAGGTCGTGCCATTCTGTAATAGAGGGTGAAGTACTACTTTTACTGTCTGCAACAACATGTTTCTTAAAGGCTAGGTCAACTGATAGTATCCACATTTGATGATTTTTTTTTGCAATATGGAATAGATTAGAAATGTCAAATAAGATAAGTATTGCAGGGGGAATAGGAAACAAGTTGCTTGAGATCTTTTGGCAGACAAAATTTATTTTTTTCCATATATGATACATCTTGGGACAGTGCCACAAGATACAGGAAAGGTTGGCATGGGTTGAGTTTCATCTCCAGCAGTTACCTGTGTTAGAACAATCCATTTTTTTAAGTTTGTTGGCAGATTGCCAGCCCCTCGGTGTAGAGGCAGTGCGTCTGTCTGCGATAACGACCTGGGTTCGTAAATGGACTCGGGCCATTAGAGGGCTGACTGGGGGAAGAAAGATTGAGCATCCTAGGGACTGCTGTCCTTCTCTGGGGCAGGCCGGTAGTGTGTCTGGCACATTATAGACCCCAGGTGGAGGCTGGGGGGACCCATTGTGCCAGCACCATAACCTGTGGGGGGCAGGGCAGATGCGGGTCATCATTATACGTCCCCACCCTCAGGTACAGCCGCACACAAAATCCTGGCCCTAAACATGAAGCCCCACTCTGCTGCTATCCCCGCTGCCAATAGTGTCTGCCAGTTGGGGTCCCAATCCCGTTGGCCCCATTCTGCAGGGTTAGCCAGGGCACATTACCATGGACCATGGGAAGGGGGTGCCCACCCTGTGGCCCTACCCATGGAGGGAAGCCTGGGCATGGAAGGGTGGTGGGCGGGCATGGGTTGAGATCCCTTCAGGGAGTGGGGGTACCAGGGACAAAAAGAAAGTTTGTCAGCAGAAAAACAACAATGGTGCAGAATCTTAAACTGTCAGTCTCCCTTGTGTTTCTTTACTGCTCCAATAAGTGTCATCCCAGAATAAAGACCACAGTTTTAGAAAGATTGTGATATTAAATGTGGTTTTCCATTTGAATTTAGCAGAGTTAATGGAAAAATCAGTTTCAGATATAATTTTGTAAATAAAGCTTGCTGCTTCCCTCATTTGTGCCATTTTAAGAATGTGATGTCATCCAGAATTATCTGAGTATCTGTTGTGTATTGAGTATATTTTGGAGAAAAGGTTGTCTCAGTTGTAAGTAAAACTAACAAGAACTGGTCAGAGTTGATACAGCTGCTTAAAGCAGTAAAAGCGATATAAGGAATACACTGTGCTCTTGCCACACTGTAGTCAGCTGTGCCCGAGAAGGCGAGGATAACAGAACTGTACATGCACAAGTATCACACATGCACAGTTTGCCCTGGAGGCCACTGTATCCAAGATGGCAGTGATGACAGAACTGCACATGTGCAGTTTGAGTTGGCGCCACTATCTTGGGCATGGTGGCTGTCACTTCCGCAGTTGCAGAAGAAAAAGTAGTGCACCAGGAAGGGGGGGGTGTTTATGTGACCTGCAGAGGGAAGGGCCGCATAAACAGCATCAGTGGACAATTGCAGAGCACTATGGAAGCACACTGGACAGCAGTCCAGTCACGTGCTTCCACAGTGCTCTTCTAAAGATCCTCTGATGGCATAACATCTGCTGAGCTCCGCTCACGCAGCTGTAAAATTGAAACCTTTGAACCCTGTCCTTGGCTTTAATTTCTTCAAATGACAGAATTCCTTTATTGGTTGCATCAATCAAACAGTTAACTTTATTAATGCCCAGTTTTCCCCATCCTATGTATTTAATTTGCTTATTGTTAAACTTAATGAAATAGTTATTTCAGAGAGAGCAATGCAGAAGTGGAGGTGTGCTTAATTTTAACGAAGTACAATGAAGCTCGCCAGGATGAAACCCAATCCTGTAGCATTTGGCAGCACTCCGCAGCATACTGCAGCAGAGTTACTGTGGAAAACAATGTAATTTAAATGGCAATTAGTCCCTTTTGTCATGCAGGAAACTGTGACATTCACTTCATCCTGGCAGTGTCATACTTTCCAGCATGACGAAAGGGATTAATTCCCATTAAAATTACATTCTTTACTGCAGTAACTCTGCTGCAGCATACTGCAGAACGGTGTAGAAGTGGGGTTCATCCTGGTAAGCTTCACTGTAGCTAATCTTTTACAAAGCTAAATAAAAGTAGAAATTGTAGAGTGATTCCTTAAATAAGAGGGGATGTTCATATAAAGAGAATGTCTATATATGATTAAGGTTTTGCAAAGTGACTTTCAGTAATTGACCAAAGAGGTAAATGTTATCACCAGATGGGGAGAAATCAAGATTTGTCTCATTAAGAAGGACCTGTGGTGAGCCATCCCAGTGGTGTAAAGGGTTGAGGTGCTGGACACCTTATCTCTCACTATGCCGGTGACCCGTGTTTGGGAATAAGCTTGGGTTGCCAGAGGTTGGCCAGGGGTGCTGGGAGTGGATAGAGCAGCCGCCAGGCAGCTCTCCTTTCCCAGATTGGGGAGGTAGGCCTTCCTGGCTCTTGACTGCCACTGAGTGGAGGCTCAATGGTAGCTTCAGGAAAATTGGGGGGCTGGTGCTAGGCCAGGTGGGTGGATAGGGGCCATTGTTGGTTCTGGAGCACATGCACACCTCCACGCACATGCACTACCATGTTGGCTGAGGCCCTGTGGAGTAATGGGGGGAAATTGGCACAGAAACACCATGAAGACAGGAAAAAGACTGATCCCCTGCAGGCTGTGCACTAGTGGCCGGGCACACGAAACTGTCCTGTGGCAGAGGACACTGGTGTAAGATGAGCCCCGGAGGAGCCAGGTGATGGGGCAGGAGTGGGGTCAGTCGGCAGGGGGTTGATGGGAAAGAAAGATACACAAAGTACTAATAAAAAACAAATAGGACCAGCAGTATCATTACCACCAGGGCAATCCAAATCCACCATGCTTACGAGGGGCAGTGAGTTTTGTAAAGCTAATCTATGGGGTTTATTATCCCACAATAACTCTGATATTCATCTCTCTCTCTCTCTCTCTCTCTCTCTCTCTCTCTCTCTCTCTCTCTCTCTCTCTCTCTCTCTTTTAACCACAAAGTATTTGTATTGGTGGGTAGGTTATTTATAAGATATTTTTTTGGGGGCAATAAACAATTTTAATAGAGATAATCTTTCCCGGAGAGCTAACTGTATTTTTTTCCCATTTTTAAATATTCACTAATGTCTGAAATAAGACATATAAAATTAGAGTTTACAATCGTGTCTACTGAATTATGGATGGACATAAGTTTCATACGTTGGGTTACAAGATGACAGCTTGCGCCAAGAAGTCTCACTGGTAATGGATTATGATTACTGTTAATTAGAGTATACCACTGACTCTGTGTAGGCATCTATCTTGTTCTTAAAGGTGATTGTTGTGTTACTATTAACTATTTCGGGTGGTAGCCGACTCCAGGGGGGCACTACTCTCTTGTTGATTCAGGATCCCCTCTTATTTGGCTTATATAGCTCACCCTTCGGTTGATAATCGTGGGTTCTAGTTCATCTGATAGTCACTTTCTTTTCCTATCCTACACATTCCCACAAATCCATGTTGCAGAATGTGGAATACATTAAGCATAGGTCCCCACGGAGCCTTCAGTACTCCAGAAAGTACAAATCCAGCTCCATCAGTCGCTCCTCATATGGGAGTGAGTGAAGATTGTGGATCTTTTTAGTCACTCTCCTCTGTACCCTCTCAAGCTGTTTAATGTCCTGTTTATGAAAACAGACACCAGAACTGCATACTGTACTCCATCAATGGTCTAACCAGAGCTCTATACAAAGGCAGTATTACAGATCTGTCTCTACTTCATATGTTATGAAGGATGCAATGTAACATTCTGTTGGCCTTAGTAACTATTTTAGCAGTTTGCTATCTAAATGTGAGGTCATTAGTGATTATGATACCCAGCTCCTTTTCACGTTCAACATTTTTAAGTATATGGTCGCACAATTTGTATGTCACTTGGAGATTATTTTTACTGAGATGCATAACACTACATCTTTGGATATTGAATTGCATTTTGTGTAGTGTAGCCCATTCACTTAATGTGTCCAGTTCTTTTTGCAGGTTTAGCGCACCTATTTCCATTTTTACTATGGCTCCCACCTTGCAATCATCAGCAAATTTGGCCATCCAAGCATTATTAGATATCTGAAGGGAGGATACAAAGATGTTAAAACGTACGGGGCACAGCACAGAACCCTGAGGGACTCCGCTGGTAATCTCACACCAGTCTGATACATACCCCCTAATGCTTACTCTCTGCCCCCTTTGGTTGAGCCATGCCTTTATCCATTTAATAATTTGTGAATTAATGTTTAATACCTGGAGACTGTCAATCAACTCAGTGTGGGGCACTAAATTGAAGGCCTTAGAAAAATCAAGATACACTACATCCACTGGTAGACTGTCCTCCAAGGCCTTACTCACTATGTCAAAGAAACTCAGGAAGTTAGTCTGGCAAGACCTTCCATGTGTAAATCCATGTTGAGTGATGTCTGTATGTACCATAAGCTGGATGTGTTGTTCTAGATATTATTTGATGCATTCCTCCATTACTTTAGATAGGACACAGGTGAGGCTAATAGGCCTATAATTTCTGATTTAGGATCTATCCCCAGTTTTGTGGATGGGTGTAACATTAGCTGATCTCCACTCATCCAGGAACTCCCCATACCTCAAATATGTGCTGAACAGGGCTCTTACAGGGCCCACAGAGCTCATTTGCTAGTTCCCTAAGTATGTGAGGGTGGAGGCCATCTGGCTCAGGTGATGTTTTGATTTTAATGTTCATTAATTTGACCAATATTGTAGTACTATGAAATCTACTGTATTGGTTGTCTCTTGCTCTACATTAGTTATTGTCATATTACAGTCTTTGGTTTGAAATATACTAAGAAAGTATTTATTAAATGAATCAGCCATTGGTCTCTCATTAGTGATCATTTGACTGTCTCTTATTATAGGCCCTAAGCTAGAAGCTCTATTTCTCTGGTTAGTAATATAATTGAAGAAAGACTTCTTGTTGTCTTCTGTTATCTTAGCTACTCTTAGCTCTTTATTCACATTTGCTGACTTTATTGCCTTTTTACATTGTTTGGCCATATTTTTAAATTTAAGCCATCTGCTTGTTAGGGGATTTTTCTTGTATTTGTGGTAGGCTCTTTCTTTATGATTTTTTTAAGTGAGGGGCTGAGACATGTGAGTACTTTACCCTGTGAGTTGTATTTAATTTTTTAGGGACAAAACGGGCTACACAACATTCTAACCTAGATATAATAGTATTCCATATTTGTTGGACATTAAGCCCATCAAATTCTTTTTCCTACTCCCAAGTATTAAATTGTTTTCTTATTTCTTTGTAGTTAGTCTTGTTCAAACATTGAATTTTTGTTCACCCCCTTATTAATAGTTTTCTTACCAGAGATCTTAAATTCAACCATGTTATGGTCACTTAAGCCCAGAAGTTCTTGATTAACACAGTCTGCAATGTCCTCACCCATGTTGATTAGTACCAAATCGAGGATATTAGGGCCTCTTGTACTATTTGTCACATATTGCTTCAGTTCATTGGCACTTACTATATCAAGGAAATTCCTTTCCAGTGCATTATTTCCTGTATGCGTTGTCCAATCTATATTGGGTAGACTGAAGTCTCCCAATACTAGCACTCTGCCATTTAATTCCGTATTACGAATGGTATTCACGAACTTTGCGTTTTCCTCCACACTCATCCTGGGGATCTCTATAGCATACTCCTATTGTAATTTTCTTATTGACAGGCTGTGTAAGATTCACTCACACTTGCTCAATCTCTGTATTATTGTCCAGTCCTGATTTTAACTCATATGCTTCAAATGTATCTTTTATATAAAGGGCCACACCCCCTCCTCTTTTCCCAGATCTATTCATACAAAGCAGTTTACAAAACCCAGGTTGTCACACACAAATGGATTATAGCATCACTCAAATAATTCCCACGACTTGATACCATGTATATTTTCTTGTAAACACCAGTTCCTTAGGTTATTATTAATAGTTTTTTATTTTCTTTGTCCATTTCAGACCAGCCTTGGGCACTGGTAAGATCTCTGATATTATTAAATCAGCTTGTAAATCATCAGTGCTCTGTTTAAATTCTTTATATTCTTGCAGTACTTCTTTCATTGTCTGGTTCTTAATATTGTTTGTCCCAGCATGTAATACTATTAGGGATTTTCTCCTGCTGATTTTAGTATGCTAGGCAGCATATTCTCAATATCTTTACATTCTGAAAATCTTTAATTTTGGCCCCTGAGAAGCTATAATTAGCTATTAACTGCTTACTACCCTATGTAGTATGTCTATCCACATATTTTATCATGGAGTCTCCTAATATAAAAGTCTGTCTAATAGTACTTTTTTGGTCCCCTTGCACCTCCTTGTTGGTTTTCCTTATTATCTCGTTAGTGAATTATTTTCAATACCTGGGTTTTGTACACTTGCTCTTTGTTCAATTATATTATCCATCTCTGTTGCTAAATTTAAAAGTTCTTCAGTCTGTCCTTCAATATTTTCCATGAGACTGATTAAGGGAGTGTACCTATTATGGGTTTCTAAATGAAGTTCACCTTCTCTCCTTTCCCTTCTTTTTTTTTATGGGCTTTATATCCTTCAACAATACGCCAGTCCTCTACCTCATCCCCCTCTCTGCTATGTTTGAGTTTTCACTGTGCTCTCCCCGTTTGGATGTTTGGCTGAATTGCTTTCCAATTGCTAAATCTACATCAACAAACTGTTTTAGGCTTTTAATCTCAAGTTCGAGTCCACATGTTCTAGATTTCAGTTCCTTAATCTCTTTGCATTGTGTACATATATATGGGACCTTATCTAATATAGATTCAATCATATATTTGCCACAATTAACACATTTAGTACTTGATATACTATCATTTAATGTGCCTTCATTTTATTTGTACTACTCATGTTCTATACACACAATTTTGTGATGCCTTACTTTATATATACAAATCTTCTGGTATAGAGGATGCAAAGACCTACTATTATGCAGTCCCTGCTCCCCAGTGGACAACTGCAGACATGCTGTGCATGTCTCGGCACACATCTCCACGTGTGGCGACTGCGCACTCTCCCTGCTCATACTTACCCAGCTCACACAGAGCATGCTTAATGTAAGCTAAATGCCAAAAGTGACTTCCGGGTCACGTGTCCCTTTCCCCAATTGAAAAATTGTGAGTTGGTTTTGAGAAATACAACAAGTTAACTAAAGTAAGGCCCTTAAGAGAGCTGCCAACATCTAACAAAGTTATAATATGCAGCAGAATTGTTTAAAATACAAAATGTATTGGAGCTGTAGTCCTGCTCACAGGCTATGGGGCTACAAACTCCACTACATTTCCTGTCCCCTAATACTCATTGTTAGGAGACCCCTAGTACATTGGTATTTTCAACCCCAAATGAGCAGAATTAAAAATAATGGAGTAGCCCTTCTAGCTGTGTTGTCTCACCAGAACTGGTCTCACAGATTTGGCGTAGAAGTGGTGGAAACCATTCACTCACACAGAGCCTGCTTAATGTAAGCTAAACGCCAGAAGGGACTTCCGGGTCACCTGTCCCTTTCCCCAATCACAAAATTGCGAGTTGGTTTTGAAAAATACAACAAGTTAACTAGAGTAAGGTTCTTAAAAGAGCCACCAACATCTAGGAAAGTTATAATATGCAGCAGAATTATTTGAAATACAAAACATACTGAAGCTGTAGTCCTGCTCACAGGCCATAGGGCTACAAACCCCACTACACTTCCTGTCCCCTAGCACTCGTTACTAGGAGACCCCTGGTACACTGGTATTTTCAGCCCAAAATGAACAGAATTAAAAATAATGGTGTAGCCCTTCGAGCCCAAGTATGCTAAACTATGAGTTACCCAAGAGCTATTAAAGGAGTTATGAAGTCTATTTTCCTCAGACTTTAAGGAGTTAAGCATAAGGTCCTCTGATTTCCCTCAATTAATGTGGAGACCTGAAAGCTCTCTAAAGGATCACAGAATATTTTTAATTTTACTAAGTAAGAGGTGAGGATCATTAATTGTTGGCAGCAAATCATCTCAAAGGCAAGCACTTTATTGGATTTTTTTAACAATTATGATATAGTACCATGAATACGTCTAAGTTCTTTTTTTAATTAAGGGTTCTTTCTCTTGATAAAATAAAAAGAAAATAGGATTAAAGGCAGCCTTGCATTGTGCCTCTGTAAAGGTTAATTGGGTCAGAGACAAATCCATTTGAAAAAAGGGATACCTTAGGACTGTTGTATAAAATCTTAACCCAGTTACATAGATTTTGCCTAAACTTTATTGAACAAGGACCTTAAAGAGCAACTCTTTATTATAGTATACAGCTAAACAAAACAACAGATATACACAAAGTATGTTTCAACTGTATTACTTTCAAGTTCTTTGTTATTTATTTTTTTACTGTTTCCTGCTGCTAGTCTACTAAATATGGTAGATAATGCAACAATGATTTCACTGAGTTTTTCATAATGCACCTACTGTAACTCTCTTCTGCTAACCACACACAATTGCTGTTTGTGACATCACAGTCTGTTGTCATGGTGAGCACTATGATGTCATAAACAAAGGACAAGTGAGGTTAACAGGGGAGAGGCAAATGTTTTCAAATGTTTTCTATACAGACTTTTTAGATGGACTACCAAGATGTGCTGTAAGTCATGGAAAGGAACACTGAAAATGAAATTAACGTATTCTCCAGTAAACTGTAACAGCTGAAACATCTTATTTATGAAAGCACATGCTGCTCTTTAAGGAGAAATGACCATTCAAAGGTATCAAACGCCTTGCTTGTGTCTAGTGAGAGAACTGCTGAGGGTATGCACATTTTCATAGGGGCCCATATGATGGAGAAGAATCTTCTTAGATTATCAGCTGAATTTCTACCACTTATAAACCCTACCTGTTGTTTTCCTATTAAATGTTTATTAATATTTTGTATTTTATTTGCAAGAACTTTAGCTAGAATTTTATAATCAACATTTAGTAAGGAGATTGGTCTATAACTGGAGCATTCCAATGGTTCTTTGTTTTTCTTTAGAAACAATGAAATATATGTGTTATGCATAGTGTCAGTAAGAGATCCAGTTTGGAATGATTCTAGATAGGCCATATGAAGGTATATTGTGATTACTGGGTTCAGGTGTTTGTATACTTCTATAACAATGCCATTTGGGCCAGGAGCTTCCCTGAACAAAACTATCTATAGCTGATAATGTGTCTTGTGTAGTGATTGATTTTTCTAGGCTAAGCTTATCAGATTCAGATAATTTGGGACATTTGAAAGTGGAGACAAATCTGACAGCTTTGAAGAATTTGCTGAACCTTGGCTTGAGTATAGATTAGCATAAAAATTTGTAAAACAATTTACTGTTGGGAAGACAGATACCATTAATGGCCCTCTGGGTTGCTTGCTTTTTTAAACAGTAAGCTAAAAGCTTGTCGACTTTTTCACCAGCTTCCCAGTAGTTCTGTGTGGTATGAAAAAGAGCATATTCAGCTTTAGAGGATACGATTGTATTTATCTCATACTTCAACTGTATAATTTGAGAGGTAAGGGTTTGGTTAACTTTTAGGGGTTTGCTTATGCAATGCTTGCAGTTGAGCCAGTGGAGTCTCCTTAGTGCCTAAATCTTTGAGTCTCTTTTTTTTTAACATACGTTTTTATTAGAGTTTAGGTGTAACAAATATAAACACAGCTGTTAGTAATAAATAACCAAGTGAATGAATAAAAAGATAAAAGAACATTAACTCATTGTTTATTTTATTTAGTTTTTGTTGACCGGGTAAGTACACTAGACAAATCCTGCCTATTTTCAGACACAACCCGGAGGAGGGAGATACAGATGAATGCCAACTGACCTTGAACCAGATTAAGCTGTTGGTGGTATTTTTAGTGAATGAGGGAAATTTGGCCAGGACACCAGGGAAATTCCCTATTCTTTTCAATAAGTGCCATGGGATCTTTAACATCCACCTGAACTACCACCAATCCAGGAAGATGGGACCTCGGTTTAACGTCTCATCCAAAAGATGATCAGAAGTGCAGCACCCCTCTCATGCTGCACTACAGTGTCAGTATTGGGATATTAACCCAAGTGCCAGATGTGGGAACTGAACCTACAGCCCTCTGATCTCCAGCCTCAGAGGAGAGTGTGCTACCTAGTGAGCCATTGACACTGATTGGCCTGAGGCTTGGCCTCACTGTATATTACAAGGACAAAATGATTATGCATGCATAATAACAGAAACATGTCTGAGATAATGAAAAGTTTCATAACTTCTACTTGCAGTATTCCAAAAAGGGGTCCCATATTTTGCGGAAAAAGATGCAACTGATTAGCCAGCATATAACTTATTCTTTCATTGTTAGCAGTGGAACCTAGCCATTCTAACCATTCTCTATAAGTGGGGGACCTTTTCGCTTTCCAGAATTTGAGTATAAGTTTTTTGAATGTCAAGGTTATGGGTATTATCCATCCTCGATGTATTCTTCCCATATGACAAAGCAGTCCTTTATCTCCTAAAATAAATACCCTTGGATCAAAAGGCAATGTTTGCTCAAACATGAGTTCATAAGTCTGATGAATTTTTGCCCAAACATGAGTTCACAAGTCTGATGAATTTTTCCCAATAAAACCAATATTTTAGGACAAAACCATAACAGGTGAGATAAATATGGGATTTAGGACACCTAGAAATTTGGAATATCCTAACTTCATGCATTTCTCTGGAGTTCAGTAGTAATAATGAATTTTTTTTTACTGTGTTAGTCTCGACTTAATTTCCTTAGCACATATTTTTCTCTCATCATTGTCCAATTGACCACATACCTATCAGCCTTCCCCTAATATATGCTTTAAAGGATTCCCAAATACATTGGTTTGGTATTTCTCCCTTGTCATTGATCTTGAAAAAAAGAGATGTCTTGATTGATTTATTCAATCCTTAAATGAGGAGTCATGTAGGAGAGAGCTGTCACATCTCCACCTAGGTTCCTTATGGAATGAACTGTTATTGCAAATTGCAGTTTTCAACATTCCATGATCTGATAGAAGCATAGATTCATAATTTATAGAGTCAGTGTTACTGCACATCTCCAGTGTCAGAAAGTCATAGGGCCCAATTCTAAAAGCACCCCTATGCATGTTGCAAGTTGTGACATGCCAGGGGTGCAGTTGTGCCAAGGACCCTGCACCCAATTCTAAAAGGGGTAGGGTCCTGACGGCTAAGTCCTGCAGCTTGCGATAAACCCACAGGTATGCCAAACAAATGGTGTACCTAAAGGGGCTACCGTAAGCTGCAGCTCTTGGTGTGAATGGCACAAGTGCCACCTCCATGCCCTGATTCCCCATGCAGAAAGTCCCACAGGGCTGCCCCATTCCCCTGACTCCTGCAATCCACAATAATGCCCCATCGCTTGTCCCCTACATGTTGCCCATACACTGGGCATCACTGGTAGTCTAGTGGCCCACCCCTCACACCCAGCAGCACCCAACCACCCACCGCTCAGACCAGTCTGATGCCGGTGACTGGCACAGCCCACCTCTTACCACCATTGCCAGTTGCCAGCTGAACACTGCAGGAGTGCAGATTGTACATACATGATTGTGGGTTGTGGGTTTCTTGTATGGCACTTTGGTCAGGGGCATGCAGTAGCCCTGTGGGGCTTTCACCATGTATGGGAGTCAGAGGCATGGGGCAGCCCTGTGGAGCTATTTAACCTGTACAGTGGTTGCAGGCATGGGGCTTCCCTGTGGGGCAGTGTGGTAGGGGGGTATACAGAAGTCGCCCTGTGGGGCAATCATGTGCTGGGGTCAGGGCAGTGTTGGGGGAAGGGCAGCATGCCAAAGGAGGGATGGGTGGGCTGCACATGCAGGCAACCCCCGGGGGTGTAAGTACAGTTATGCCAGCTATATGCTGGTGTAACTTACATTGACAGTTGTTCCCCAGGGGTTGTTGTAGAATAGCACCCTGGGGGACTTTGTTGCTGCCTTATGGAATAGGGTGCAACTGCTGCCATAACTCCCCTAGCGCCATGTCACAGGGGTTTAGGTAACTGATGGTGTAGGTCCACTTTGTCACAAGCAGCCTGCGACATGTCACAGGCTGCTTTGAAGAATACCGAATGTCACATCTCCTGGTGTAACTTGCTGCTTGCACCATTTTTTATGCCACAAATCAAGTTATGTCAGGCATATCCCTTTGAGAATTGGGCCCATAGTCTAGCCTACTAAATGAATTGTCTTGTGGAAACAAAGAATAGTCTCTGTCCTGAGGATGCGCATTTTCCAGGCATCAGTAAGACCTTGATCTTGCACTAGAGTGTGAAAAGCTTTTCTAGATTTGGTAGGGGCAATATTTCTAATGGGTATAGAGCTATCTAAAAGTGAAATGCTAATCTCATTAAAATCTCCACCCAGGATAATTTCAGAATCAGACCCCTTACTCAATTCAAACACAGTTCAGTGAAAACAAATCACACTGGGCTGGAGCAGGGGAGTAGATACTGCACATTGTTACTTTTTTCCCCATTTAGTGTACCTGTAAGAATTCGGTATCTATACTCAGATCAAAAATAAAAGAAGATTTATTAAAATAGGTACCATTTCTTATTAGGCTGGCAACACCCCTTTTTTGCTGGAGAAGCAGCTGTGTTCAACCTGAGTTATCCAGTTCCTGAGTAATTCTCTGCATTAGTGGGTATCATACGCATCATAGGAGGCAGTATAGTGCAGTGGGTTAAGGCTCTGAGCTGCAGATCTCAAGACTTGGGTTTCAATCCCACAGTCACCTAGATGCATACTGTGTGATCCTGAGCAAGTCACTTAAGTCTCTTGTGCTCCCAGGTCGCATCTGGAAACAAGCTTCTGCTTAGTATGCTACTCCTGGTTAAACAATGTTCCCTTTCCCTTCCCCCTTCCATTCTTGCAAAAAGGTGATGTCAATTTTGTGTTTGAATACTGGAGAACCTTTTTTATTTAACAGGGGAACCTAATCCATGTACTTTCCAAGAAGCTATATTAATTTATTATTATATTACCCATGGTAGGCTAGATAGAGTGTAGGCAATATCACTATAGTGACAGTCAAATATAAACAACACTTAAATCAGGCAAAAAATATCATATCAGTGAAGCCTTGAAACAGTAAGGTAGATATGTTTTATTTATTTATTTATTTATTTATTTTATTTATTAGGTCTAGGATTACAATACATACAAGATTACAAGATATAGAGAACATAGAACTACACACTTGTGTTAGAGTAATTTAACACGCTGTAAAATAGAAAGTTTTAAAGAAAAAAGTAGTAAATGTAGTTAAAATTAAGTAATGTTAATGTTCTATAGGCACAGAATGTTTGAACAAAAATCTCTCACTAGCGAACAATCCTGTTACTATAAATGTAACTAAGTTAAACTATTTACAACCAAAGAAGTCTGAAAAAAAAAAACAATGAGCACTAGTCTTAAGGTGAGGTTTCCAACCTTTTCTGCATCCTAAGACTATATTTTTCTGCATCTTTTTGGAACAATAACTATTCTATATGGAGCAGAAAGGGATTTGGGAATAAAAACAAAGATATTTGGAAATATAGCAGTATTTGTTAACAATACTGAGTAACCTTTAAATATAAAACCAGCCTAAAGAAAGCATTTTCCTTTGTAAAATTGGCAGCTGAGTGATGTTCAGCACTTATGAGATAACTGATCAGGGATGCGGGGGGGGGGAGGATATATGCCACTCATACCAATAAATTCATAATAAATCCTAACCCTTGCTGTGCCACCAGTGTGTATACATGTCCTAAAAACCTATACATTCTAAATCTTCTCGCAGCCTAAGGGTTAATATGTTGTGGTATCAATTCATACTACTCCCTAGGGATCACTAAGAAGATAACAAGTACAGACTTCATACATCCTGCACCATAACAGCATTGAAGGCTGTCATATTCTAACTGGTATAGCATCGCATTTTGTCTCTGATGACGGATGTGGTTTATCCAAGCTACCTAAACATCTCAAGGTACTTGAAAGAGCAGCTCAATTGAGACAATATAATAAGGGATTTACCATGTAAGGCCTATGACATAATTGAAAGGAAGGCTATATAAGCAGTTTGCTATGCATCTCTGAAGCTGTTTGGTAGAAGGATAAACTGAATCATATATTTCTATGACTGTACTGCATGCTTTGGGATTGTAAGACATTGATGGCACATCACAAAACGTGTAATGAAGTTTGGTTATGAAAACAAAAACCTAAAACAAAGCTGCCCCCCCCCCCACCAGTCACATTATTAGAAATGTTAAGGGCAGTCACTGAATATGAAACATTAGAGCAGCAGGCAATAGGCTAGGCAATAAGAAGCATATATGAGCATTTAACTTGAAGAGTCTTAGAGCTGTAAATCAGTCAATAAAATAGATGTTACTCAAAGTGAGATTGAAGACAACATGGCAAGTATATCCACGCAGTGACAGACAAAGAAATTGTAGACTTTATCAGACCTGCATAAAAGTAATGCCAACCAGCAGACTGAGGGGCACTGATCCATTTAACATAGTGGCCTTTGTTCAGTAAGCTTGTTGCACCGAATAATTGACAGTGAGGTAAGTAGATCAGAAATGCAGTATGGAAAAAAGTCTTGCTTATAAACCAGGATGTTCTGCCTGAATGAGGTAACTTGCTGTTTTTCTCTCTCAGACACCTTAGTGTTTTGGGAAAAGAAGCAACCACTGCAAGTTCATTCCAAAGGATGCCTCAGTGCACCTGCAGGCAGAGTGTTCACTGGCAATGTATCTGCATTGAAAGAATGGTTCAGAGGGCTATACACAGAAACATTAGTGAAAAGGATTTCATCATTAGCTTCCAAAAGAGGTTTATCACATTTTCTGCCAGGATACTTTAATGCTGGTGGAAGAAAGTGTCCCTTGTACTTGATAACAGGCTGGGTTTTCCTGTATTGTTTAGCAGTCCAGACCAGACTGGGTCTTCAGTATAATTTTTGTTTTAGTGGCATAAATGGGGGAAGGCAGAGGAATCAGCTGATTGAACCTGCCCACTGTATATGCTTTAATTTGTCTTGAACCCTTCCCCTCTTTTTTCACCCATGTTACCATTGTCACTTCCAGGCTTGCTGTCTCACTCTGCCCCATCTTGCACTACACTGCTAAACCTTCACCTCTCCCTTCTACCTAATGCATTGCTCACTACTCTCTTCCCTCTCACTGCTTCATAACAATCCCCCCACCTGCCCCTCCCAGTCCTTATTCTCCACTACTTCCTCTCCTGAACAGAAGCCTTATATTAAATAGTATCTGCTGTCTATCTTGTTACCAACTGCTATATTTCTATCTTGTATTGATGGTTTTCCTTTTGAATTGTTGAATTCCTATGCCATGCAACATTTTCTCCATTGAAATATGTTATGCTATTTCAAATGGTGTGACCAATGCTCTTATGTAAAATGTGCTTATAATCTGCACTTTGTGCCACCCTGTATTTACTGTTCACTGTTGATATATTGAATCTGACTTGTACCTACTGACCACTGTTGATGTACCTACTGTCCATTGTTGATGTACTGTATTATGACTTGTACCATCTCGGATCATGCCTGAAAATAGGCATTTCTATGTCTAACGTACCCACCCGGATATGAAAAACAAAATAAATATCAGCAGTAGCAGTAGGCAGAAGTGACTTGTTTTTAACCTGATTGTGATCAGAAGGCAATGGCTGTAACAGGTTAGTAGAAATGAGCTTCTCTCACATGGGGGAGAGTGGGCAGCTGCTTGTGCTTGGTTGTGGCTTAGAAGGACCGTTGGAAGGTCTGGTGTGAGGCAAAGCCAGTGCTGCATTGCATGATATTTCAATAAATTTCCAAGCCTCTTCTTGAGTGTAAAAATAATGAAACTCTCTTCCCTTGCTAATCATTAATATGGTAGGGTAGTGAATAAACTACTGAAACACCTTTTTTTAATTTTGCCACCACCTGTGCAGGGAAATCCTTAAAAATTAGGATGCTGTCCCTGCCCCACGTTGAAGATGTTCATTCCCTGGCAACTTTAAGTATTTATTCCTTTATGGTGAATCTGAGAAACCAAACAATTATGGGTCAGGACTTCTGACTGAGTTGATGTCGTGGTGAGAGAGCCCTGTGTGCTCTTTCTATCTCAAGAGGCCATGCCCATTGATAAGCCAATAAGGATGGAAAAAATTTACAGAAAAGTAATCATGTTCTCATCCTAAGCCCTCCCAGTACACCAATGAGTCTAATATTAACACGACCACTCCTCTTCTCTGAGTCATCCAAGTTTATGGCCATATCAGTTAGATGTTTATTGTGGGATTCAGACAGATCTTCCAGTTTCATGAAGGACTGTTGGAGGAACACTAAATTGTCCTTGAACAAATCCATCCCAGCTACCATATTTGTAACAATTTTTTTTGTCTTCATTGGCATTAAGTCTAAGTTCTGAAATGTCATTTAGTATGGAAGTGAGCTTATCAATAACCCAGCTGAAGTCTGGTTTATCTGTCACTGCATTTACAGTGTGTGTAGAGAGGCAGGCGAGCCCCCTTACTTGGGCATTAGAACTTGCCTCTGATTGCTTGCTGCTACCCGGTGCCATGTAGAAGTACCTGCCACTCAATTTCACGAGAGAAAAAAAATGCAAAAAATGTTTGGCATCTGCCAGTTTTTATAGATTTTGTTTGGGTATAACAAAGACTAATGAATTATGGCAAAAATAAAACAAATAAATCACTTTTAAATAAATTAAATGATGAATTGCACAACAGTGTAAGAGCGTCTGATTAATGTGTCTATCATCTTCAGCATACATGCACAATTCTGTTGACAATTGTTTGTTTAAAGGCTTTTTGTACTGAGACCAGAGGCTTTGTAGTGCACAACTATAAGAAATAGTGGTATGCTTAGGTGGCTAAAAAGCGCATGAGGGAGAATTGTTTTCTTTGCTTGAAGGGGTTTGATTGACAACTATGCCATAATAATCTGCCAGTTATTGTTGTTAAAGTCAGTTATTATGGAATTTAAAAGTACTGCCAACCCAGTTATTAATTACCCTACCAGTAATTATAAACTTCTAATGTGAACATAACAACAGATGAGTAAGACAATCAGGCAGTTTGCTGCACTGTGGAATGTAGGTCAATATCAGGTACAGTATTTACTGGTACCAGTGGGTAGTAGTAGTAGTGGTAGCCCAACAGTACAGTTGGCCAGGGGCACTGTGTGTGTTAATTGCGGGAGAACTACATCATTATTTTAGGCTGTGCATAACATCCGGGCAACTGAAGGCCAGCCGAGCCAAAGACAAACACTAAATATTTTGCCTGCTTTAACCAATCCCTGTTCCTATGGTGTCATTCCTGATACCCCAATGAAAACTTTTATTTGTTTGCAATCTTGTGTTGTGTGCATATTATTAGTAGAGTGCTAAGTATTATACTTTGCCAACTGTAACTGCATTGTTTGGAGGCTGGGAGGGCTGTGCCAGTGGGGGCCACAGTGGGTTGGTATTGTTTTCCAGAGGGCACTACTAGCAAACTATCTAACTCTCGTAACCCTTCCTTGGATGAAGGCACATATTGCACAACTTAACATTTGAAATGCATTTATTTATATATTCATTTATTTTGAAGGTTTCACCAGGAAAGACATACTAAGCTGCTAATAGCTTGTCTCCAGATGATCCTAGGAGTGAGGAGAAGTGGAGATTGATCAAGAGGTAGAAAAAAACTAAACAGGAATAACAACATTGCATTACAAAAATGTACATCATACACAGCAGCACAGCATATCAGAGGAGCAGGATCATAAATACTGAAGGCAAATTAGTACAAAAGATACATTTAGTAGATAGAGGGTCAGATATTCAAAGCTTTGGGCCTGGCACAAACCAATTGCATCAGAATTGCATTGGAATAGTGCCGGCCTGCGATATTCAAAAAAACAAATAGAGTCGGCACAACCCGTTAGCGACAACACAGCAAGATAACGTATGCATGGGGCAAAGTGAGGAGTGGGACCATACATACATGTGCAGCGCTATAGTCAAAGCTGTAGCACGGTGCAAGGCACACTTACACAACATGTAGCATGGCACTAGTTACTGCCTATAAAAAGGCAGCCTAAACACAGTGAAAACCACAGAAGGGGGGGTAGCCTGAGGACACTAGGAGCCAAGATGATGGTCGCTTGTGATGCTGTGGTGATCTGCCTGATGGCAGCTGTAGAGGAGGAGGAAGAGAGGAACCAGGCCCACCCTGGGCAACACCGTAGGCCAAGGAGGAGATATGCTGCCAACAGGAGGAATCAGCCCAGGGTATAATTTGCGACCTTGTCAGCTGGCCACCTCCTGGGCTGGTACAGAATGAACAGGGTTATGCTGAGGCAGCCATGTGAGCTCCTGCATGAGCAGCTGAAGCCTAACACCCAATGAAGCCATGCCATGTCAGTCGAGCAGATGACGATGGCTGTGATGTGTTTTCTTGCCACTGGGACATTCCAGACCCCAATAGGGGATACCATCAGTGTGTCGTAGTTGGCCACCTCATGCCTCCTGACCCAGTTCCTGGATGATTTTGTGCCACATGCTGGTGAATTAATCATACTCCCCAGCATGGCACCGGGGTACAGAGAGGCAATGCAGCAGTTCTATTGGGTTGCACACCTACCAGCTATACTCGGTGCCATTGACTGCACCCACGTTACCATCCGTGCACCACCTGGTGATGACGGAGACATATACATCAACAGGAAGGGCTACCAATCTGTCAATTGACAAGTGATGTGTGATACATCAGGGTGCATAATCAGTGTCTTTGCCAAGTTCCCTGGCAATGTCCATAATGCCTATATCTGTCAAAGGTCATGGCTGTGCCAGCCATTTGAGCAAGGTGAGTTCCCGCTGCAGGGACACAGGACAACAACCAATGGCAGGATAGTGCCCTGTAACAGTAGATAGGGTGTGGAGAGAGTGAAGGGGGAGTGCATAGGAAGGCAGGCTGGCCCTGACAGAGGGCTGTGTAGCAAGCAGGGTGACCGGTATAGTACACACGTGCTGACATGTGGCTGTTTCCACAGGGAACAGTGCCTATCCCCTGAGACCGTGGCTACTGACATCCATTCCCAGTCATCTACAGTGGCAGAGGGACATTACAATGAGGCACATTTTGCAACATGGAAGATTATAGAGCGTGTCTTTGGCATGCTAAAGATGAGGTTCTGCTGTCTGGACAGGTCTGGTGGTGCCCTACAGTATAGCCCTCAGAAGGTATGCTGCATATTCTTTGCCTGTTGCATGCTGCACAACATGGCACTGAACCATGGAATACGTGCACTGGAACCTGAGGAACAGTCAGGCAGTGAACTAGAGCCAGGGGACGGGGGTATAGTGCAGCAACTCGAGCGGCGAGATCCCAGGGTGTCTAAAGAAGGCCCAGGAGCATCACAACATTTTAACTGCAACATTTACCCAGATGGGCAGGTGAGTAAACACAACATAGACAACAAGCATGTGACGGAATATGTATTTACAGTACAAGCAATAGTGTCAGGTGTATCAACATGACACACTACAAGCAAGACAAACATGTGACAGTAGGACTGATGTGTGATGTCGGAGGCAGTATAGTGCAGTGAGTTAAGGCTCTGAGCTGCAGATCTGGAGACCTGGGTTTGAATCCCACAGCCACCTAGGTGCGTACTGTGTGATCCTGAGCAAGTCACTTAACTTCCTTGTGCTCCCAGGTCGCATCTGGAAACAAGCTTCGGCTTAGTATGCTACTCCTGGTTAAACAATGTTCCCTTTCCCTTGTTCCCTGATGTGTGACAGGGCAGGGAGGTACATGTGCAAGTATGGATGTGGGAGGGATGCAGGATGCTGTGGCATACACATGCCATTAGCACAGTCGGCCATCATGGACATGGATAGAATCATCACTGCACACCCAAAAGGGGGGCACTCTAGGTAGAGGAGAGATTGAATGTGGACATTGGGGAGGACATCGTCCTTGAACAACCACGGCCCCAGCAGGGGCTTGGTGTGGTTGATGACCTGTGCCCAGTGCTCCATGGTAATTCCATGGGTGAGCATGATGCAGCAGTGCTGGCCAAATCAGGACATCCTGAAAATGCAGTGGAAGCACGCCGTGATCCAGTAGTGGCCCTCCAACATTGTTGGAGGGTGTTGCACTGCCGCTCTGCTAAACCGCCAGGGAGAACAGTGGCCGTGAGCTCCCATACAGCCCCGGTGAGCTCCCCAAACACCTCATGTAGTGCATCATGGCTACGGACATGGCGCTCCTCAGCATGCTGCTTTGCATGCAATAGGCCCATGTTCACGGTCTCCTGGAGCAGAGACAGCTCCTGTCGCATCTCACGCCTGAAGGTATGCAGCTCCTCCTGTGCAGCTGTCTGTGATACAACTGCAGGCTGTAACAGCACACAGGGTTTAGGTTCCACAGGGCCCTGAGGTGCAGGGTCAACAGGGATAGTGAGTGGGGGTGGCTGGTGGCATTCTGCGGTGCGTAGTCAGTGGCCAGCCTGTGCGGCAGTCTGTGGCCCCACAGCAGTGTCAGCTGCAACACACAGATTGCATGAGCAATCCACCTGCCTGGCCATTGGGCTACCCACAGGTGGTGGGCTTGGGACCTGGCATGTGTGTGTTGCTGCGGACCTCTCACAGACAACACCTGCTGTTGTGGTACCAATGTTATTGTCTGTGCCAGTAGTCTCAGGCCTGGGGCTACACAACACGGGTGGTCTGGTTTGCAGCAGGGGCACTGACTGCCATGTTAGTGGTGCATCTGCAACAGCTGTGTGGCCAGAGATGTCCAGCCCTGACACGTCCCCAAACTCATCTTCACTGTCCAATGCTGACAACCCCCTCCCCATCGCTATTACGCCCATGTAGTCCACACTGGGGATGTTTGTCTCATCATTATTCTCCTCTTCCTTATCCTCATCAGACACATCTGAAATAGCAAACAAAGCAAAAGGACTAGCGCAAGTTAGCTTACTCAAATTGGAATTCCAATCTGAAACTAAGAGGACCCTCTCCTCACATGGAGCCTGAAAGTAAATATAGCCAATTTTGGCATTTGAAAGTTTAAATGTTATGCTATGTGGGAGGGGGGGAGGGTGTGTGTGCTAGTCCTTTTGCTTTGTTTGTTATTTATTACCATCTAGCAGCACCCCTTATAAGAAATGTGAATTCCAGTGTGTAGTAATTTAAAGGTTTGAGCAGTTATTTTTTGGTTTTATGGTTTTACATCTGAAATAGCCATGGCTGCTACAGTCCTGGCAGACATGGTAACAGCCCCAGCCGCCTCCTGAGGCCATGTTGTCCAGACGCCTGATGTTGATGGGCCATCATCCTCAGCATACTCCTCATCTGCGGGGCCAGCACATTGGGCTGTGGAACAAAACACATATTTTGAGTGGCAGGGATGGCACTATGCACACTCACACTGGTGCAACAGCATGCAGTAGTCCAGAGTGCCACCAGTCTCACATCGCGCACTTCAACACTATTGTGCACACCCAACACACACACACACACACACACACAGACTTACACACCCTTTGTGCATGCATGCACAGACATATATGCATATCCCATAGTGCAGATCCCACAATGCACACAGTAAGTGCAATGCCACAGGTACACACACGTGATGACCACCACCACGATGTGGATGGCAGTACATGCACACAGTGGCACACGTGGCAGCAGGACTGCTCCCAGTATGTTTGCACACAGCTGACATGCACTCACATGCATGTTGTAGATTCAGTGGGGTCTTTCATCCACCACCCTCAACAAGCCACAGCCACTGTGCGTATGATCGCTGCTACTGCCTCCATTATGGGGTCCACTGTCATCAGTGCTGCCTGTCTTGGGCCACCACCTGTGGCATGCAGTTCCCTTAGGCATCATGCCTCTTCCTCCTTCCCCCAATGCTGCATGTCATTCCAACTTTTCTGCACAGCTTCCATTGTGCGCCCACGTCCACCCACAGCATTGCCCTCAGCTGTTATCTGTTCCCACATCAGCCTGATAATGGCGTCTGTGTTCTTGTGATGTCACATGGCCACCAACCGTGACAGATAACCATGTACAAAGTGCCCGAAACTCATCGTTGGAGAATTTGTGGGACCACAGCCGAGCACATCCCTCAGGTGTGCCAGTGGGGAATGTAGACAATCATTGGTCGGACATGTTGTGCGCTGTGACTGAATGTGTGTCACTGCGTGGAGGCATGTGTCTGTGTCCCAGTGTGTGACTGGCAGTACACTTCACACAACAAAAATGCCTGTGGCACACAATGACCATGTGGGCCTATCCCCCCTCAAGGTATAGCGTGAACCAGTGAAGGCAATGCAGCAGCCATATGTGGTGCAGTGTGTGCATACAGGGCCATAGTCACAGTGTATGCATGTCTGCCACTGCAGTGCAGCACTGTGCCTGCATGCACCTGTGGAGACTGTGTATACAGAGGTCTGCTACAAGGAGCACAGCAGGCAACAAAGCTGTGTGTACACACACAGGCCCACACTGACACACATACACACAGAGTACATGTCACCAGTTCAGTGTACCAGTGCACAAACCATGTAGTAGTGCAGTATCTGTCTGCCAATTCAGTGTGACCACCTACCTTACTCAGTATTGTTTGCCTCCTGCGACATGATGGGCCTGCATCTGTGCTGCATATATTCCTGTTCCAGCCTGCAGTACCTGAATGCGCTTCAGGTGGAGCTCAGGCAGCCCTTAAAGAGCCCAGCCAGACAATCCACACACTAATTCATACAAAGGTGGCTGTAATGATATGGTAATGAGGCGGATTGCATGCCAACTACCCAAGTAGGCCCATTTGCATGTATTTGTATGCAGCTTTTGAATATGGCACATATTTGCACCAGGCAAAAGTACCATCTGCCATTGCGCTGCACCACTGTGCTTGCGACGCGCAGAGAGGTTATTGCATGACATACTGTGCAGGCGCACAAATGTCGGGATGCATTGAGGTCACGGTACGGTCGCACATGCTCAGTTCTTGCATTTATGGTTAGTGTACCACTAATGCATTTGCGCAGCCCCAGAACCGTCTAGTGCCATGCAATGGTACACATGAGCCACATTGCAGACCAACGCGGCATGGAGTGGCAGTGGTGCTAGGGTGTTGCTCTATGTAAAGTCATCAATGCTAGTTAGTGGACATGTCATCTGACAGTTGTGTCAGGGCAGTGGTCCAGAGGGACCATAGGTGGGGGGAGACTGAGCTGGCCAACTTGGTGGAGCAGGTAATGCAGTAGGAGCAGCAGTTCTTTGCTATGGTTAGGAAGGGGAACAGGCCATGTTGGCAGGTGTGGCCTGACACAGCGCATGGGCATAACAAGGAATGGGGAACAGTGTCACCTCTGCTACAGTGACATGCAGTGGCAGAAGGCCCAGAGGCTTGAACACTTCAAGCACATGGTCCATGATGGGACAGTGCCAGTGCCATGTAGATGGATATCCGTGCCACAGGGCTGCATCTTGCCTGCATGTGTGTGCCTGTCTAACTGTATAGGTGTGGGGGTATGGGTCTGTGTATGTGCATGTGTCCCCTCCCATATATATGCCACTACTGTGTGTATGATGCCCTTGGGTTGTGTAATGGCACACACTGTGCATGTACATTGCCATGCAGCCATGGGTGTGGTTCACAGTGTGTACACTGATGGGCATGGTAGTTCCACCATCCCTCTGTCCATGATATTGTGTGGTGCGCATGCTGCAGTGTGCACATACACTGCTCCGGAGGCACATAGCACACTAGCATGCTGTGTGCCTTGTGACATGTGGCACCAGTGGCGGTTGGGGGAGAGTCTGTAGTTTATACTACCACTGTGTGACACAGGCATTGGTGGGTCTTCACATGGCATTCATGAAGATACTAATGGTGGTGTTCCCTCTTCAACCTGTAGACCGCAGCAACTGGAGGCCCCAAGTGAACAGCAGGAGGGTGCCAGACCAAGCACAGTGCGCAGAAGAGAGCAATGATGGCCAGCAGGGTGCATTGCATGAGTATCATACATTGTTCACACACACTATCATGCATGTGCTGCAGGTTGGTTGTATGATGGTTGTCGGTGTGGCCTTGACCAACACACATCTGAGTCCATGGTACTCAGTCATGGGTACAGTGGTATGGCTGTGTTCTGCCACTCTGATGTTGTGTTGTACGTCTTTCTCACATCATAACAGCTGTGGTAGATTGGTGTTGTCCAACACTAGCATGGACACACAGTTAATAGGACAGTTGTAGAAGCACATGTACCCACATGGCCTGCACCACTGCACCATGTATCCTGTGCTGTGTTGGTGGTGTTGTCCACTGCATATATAGCCACCTACACCACATGGGGGTTGGGGCAGTTCATAGGGCTGTGTTACTGGGTTGGCCTAGTTTACTATGACCATGGCATGGGCACATGGCTTACTGCTGTCCAGCTATGGGGGGGCAGTTGATGTAACTGTGTCACTGAGTTGGACTAGGTTATTATGTCCATGGCATGGGTACATGGCATACTGCTGTCCTATTGAGGGGGGCAGGGTGATCTGGGCTATGTCACTGAGATGGCCTAGCATACTATGTCCATGGCATGGGCACATGGTGTACTGGTGTCCTGCTATTGGGGGTTGATGGGGCTGTGTTACTGAGTTGGCCTTGTTTACTATGTCCATGGCATGGGCACATGGCACACCACTGTCCTGCTATGGGGGGGGGGAGTCTTCTGAGCTATGTGTCTGCGTCAACCTGGAGTACTCTGTCCACTGCATGCCCACACTGCATACTGCTGTCATGCTCCTGCTGTTGAGTTGGGTGGCCAACATCATGGCCTGCATTTGTCCTGTACAGATCACAGTCCGTTCAGTGTGGCATGGCTGTACGCATTCCTGTTGTGATTACGCTTTGCTGTCTGCTTCATTGCACTGTTTCATTGGGCAGCATGTCCCAACCGGTATGTTGTTATACGGCTTCCTTTGTGCACTGGGCCACTCTCCTGGTCACCTGGGAGTGTGCCTGTGTGGTTCCACTGTGCCAGTGTGTTCTCAACTGAGCCACAGGGCTTCCTCTGGTCTGTGGTGTTGGCTTTGGCCTTCCATGTCCTCATGTGTACTTGGGCTGGGTGGGTGCAGCCTGTGGTTTCATGCTGCAGCACACAGGCACATGACAGGTGGCATGTGGGGTTCTCCAGTGTATGGCTGCAAGGGCATTTTTGTTGGGACATGCTGTCCACCCCTGGGCCATTGGCCTGGGGTGTGCAATGCATTTCATTGTCAGTGTATCATCCTGACATGGTCCTCCTTCCTCCTATAGGTCCATGTAGGAGCTCGCTGTGGGCCACATGCCCTGAGGAGTCAGAGGGCCTGGACAATCTTCTGTGCTGGATAGTCAGGCAGCAACAGACGCTGATCAAACAACAGGCCATAATAATATTGGAGACCAGATGGGTGGCAGCCATCCTGGAAGAGAGACTGCCTGCACCTGCACCACAACAGCATAATGGATATTGAGGGCTCTGCCCCAGTTTTGTTTTGCTACCTCCCCCTACACACATTACTGGGATGCTGCTGTTCATTTTGTTGTTTTACTGATTTTCTTCCCTTCTTTTATTTTGTTTGTTATAGTGTGGTTGTTGCATTCCTTTTTGTTTTCTGTTTCTCCTTACTGTTTTCTTTGACTTGTGTTGCTTGCTCTAAATCTTGTTTTGCATTTTTGAATATATATATATATATATGTAACCCCTAGATGGCGCTATCCCAGGGGCTACTACCCCTGCCTGATTTGCCACTAACAGGTTGAGGGGCCTGGATCCAATGGCGGGTGCCTCCACCCAGAGGTCAGGGTTTGCAATAGTTAAACTTACTTGGTCACAGCCCTCTGGGACACTGCAACCCCCTTTCTTCCCACTAGTGGCCCACACAATATATCAGAATTACCCTTCACAGTATACACTTACCCCCAGGGCTGGTTCAGGCACTGGGACCTCCTAAAATAAGATACAGTGCAACAATCACAGTACAATACTTTTAACATAGACAAATACCTCAGGCAGTATAACTTTGCTGAAACAAGCAGCTCTGATTTATTTAGGGGAATATAACAAGGACAGGGGGAAATCAGGTTAATTAGCTTATCACTGGGTGGTTACTCATCTACCTATGGCTCTGTGCACAGGCCTATCCCTACCAGTTACTGTCCCTGGGTACCCAAGCCCTAGTGGCTAGTCCAAACCGTGGCAGCTGGTAGGGGCCCTTTCCCACAGAGAAAAGAAAAATTAGTTTAAACAGTCAACAGTACAGTGATTCCATTTGATTCAATGTGGCAATTCAACAGGGAGCGACCCTGAATTAGTACTCACGACCTCCAAACAAGATAGGGTCCTTCAATGTCAGCAGGGCTACTCTTGAGCTCCACGAGACTCCTCACACATTTATATGGCAAACTGCAACAGGCAAAAGTCCTTTGATGGCAGCAGGATTCACTTGAGCTAACCAAGCCTCCTCACACATTTATATGGTGAACAGTAACAGGCAAAAGTCCTTTAATGGCAGCAGGATTCACTTGAAGTACACAAGCCTCTTCACACATTTATATGGTAAAACAGAAAGTACTATACCAGGCAGGCTGCTTCTCTATCCTGATTGCAATTACTGCACAATACCCGGGAAAACACACAGCAGATTCAGTTCCTGACAGACCGAGTGCAATTCAGCAATTTCTCCAGTCTTCTACAGGGTGAGCCTGGTTTCTACTCTTCAGATATCCTTTTATTCTCTTCACAGGATGGATTCAGTCCTAACAAGCAGTTACACAAGCTGCAGACCGGAACTCTGGGCCTTACACACGTTTCCCGACTAAAACTGCACACTGAAAAAGCACAGGGCTCCTTCCTTCTTCACTGCCAGAGCTCAACTGAAACTCCAACAGACAAAACCGGCACTTCCTTTGAGTTCCTCCCAGTTCTTGACTGGATTGGCTGTCACTCACAATAGACTGCTCCTGTTGGTCCAAAAGGCGCGAAGTCTAAACTACATCTCCCAGAGTCACTGCCCATACAATCCTCTTGTGGCTGGCTCAGATTATGAGTCCAAGTTCTGATTCATCCAAGGCACCATTTTAGAGCTAGCTTACCCCACACTGATTGGTCCAGTTCAGCAGTTCAAAACCAGAATGGGGAACTAGGTAGACACAGTTCTGACTGCAAAGCAGGTTAGACAAACTGTAATTTCATTATTACTGTAAATGATTTCTGGCAAACAGTTACATCTTTCAGATAGGTTCCCTTTGCACTCCTAGTGACTGCAAAAATGGAGTGAATTGGCAGCAGCTAGAGTGGTACTCAATCAAAGAAACACACAGTCCCTATACAACTAATTATGTCTGCAAGCAGACAGCTCTTAAAGAGACAGTACCAGAGGTTCTAAAACACTCACTGATAAATGGCTTAAACGCTCAAACGCATATTCAGGCTTGGAGCATTCAAGCAAGCTCCTGAAGTCTTTTGGGAACCCCCATTTGCAGGGGTTTTTTTATATATATATATATATATATATATAGGGGATACATGATGGGCATGGTGTGATATGGCAAATATTTTGTCACTCCTGCAGAGTGAGATATCCAAGCTCACGATGCAGGAGTGACAATATTTGCCATAGCACACGATCTGTCCATCATGTATTCGATATATACGATAGGGCCAAGAGTTTCAGAAGTTTTGTTATGCTGTCTTGTGTTCTGTGCCTGTTAATGTGTTTGGTCATTCTGTGTGTGAGCTTTTCTGAATGGCCTGGCAGTGTTATAAACTCTGAGAGACACATGAGTGTGTTTTGCAATGCTAAATGAGTTAGTTTCAGATAGGAATGAGAAACATACTTTTGTGAAGCTGTGTTGTTTAGCAGTCTGGCTGCAGTGAAGCTAAGAGCATGTAATTGTAGTGAACTGAGAGGCAGAGTATCAGAACAGCTGATACTGTTTTCAGTGGTAATTAAGTTAGCTGCAGGCAGAGTGCAGAGTGTTCTGTGAAATTGTGCTCTTTAGGATTCTGACTGCAGTGAAGTTAAAATTCTCACACTAATTGTAATGGGTGAGAATCACAGTTTGAGGAACAAGTGAGAGTGTGTTTCAGTGGTAGTTGAGTTAGCTGCAGGCAGTAGTTTAGACTGTTCTGTGAAGCTGTGCTGTTTGGAATTCTGGCTGCATCAAGTTGAGAGCATCACAGTAATGAGCTGGAAGTTGGGGAGGATAGGTGTGTTTTGTAATGCTCACTGAGTTAGCTGTAGGCAGCAGTGAGACCTCTCAGGTAGTTCTGCATTTGTGTCTATGGTAACAGCACAGGTGTTTCTTGCATGCTGAGGGGAAAGCTGCCTAGGGTGATGATATCAGTGACCTTTTGTGACCTGTGTGTGTAAATGTATCATATCATCACAGTAGAGCAGAAGGTAAAAATATCACACTGCAGTGGATGATACACTGTTTTATCTCACTTATTTACCACTCACCCCTATTGTGTGTGTGTGTGTGTGTGTGTGTGTATATATATATATATATATATATATATAGCTTTCTTTACATCACTGTGTCATTATTGGGTGCATGGGGTATTTTCCAGGGTTTGTCATTTGCTTTCAATTCCATTATTGGGTCCTGCAGTGTTACATGCCATTGCCATGGCTGGCTGTGTGTGACATTTTCTGGGTTGTACACTGCTGTCTGTTCTTGGGGTCACATTCAGGGCTGTACTTCATTGCATGTGCTCCAGGTCATGGCTGTCTCCCCTCTGCACTGTGTTTCTGTGAGTGTTTGCACTCCCTGACTTCTTGTTATTTTCAGAGCTGTCTTATTTGCTGTATTTAGCACTTTCTTACTTCCTGGGCTATTTTGCACTGTACCTTCAGCCCAGTTTGCCCGGCTTCCTTAGCACACTATATTCAGCAGGTTTAGCACCAGGCTATCCCTTTGAATATAGTGAGCTATTGGTTCCAGGCTAATTTAGCACACCAGGCAGTGCTGATTTTGCCCCAGAGCAAAGTTTTGAATATCTGACCAAAACTGAGTTATGCTAGGCAGAAGGAATTACTTACAAAGGTATAGCCTAGAAATGAGGGAAGCAAAATGGCCTGGGCAAAACTAGTGTGTGGGGGTGGATGGAGACAAGAGGTAAAGGGTCATGGACAGTTGCAGGTGGGAGATGAAAGT
Organism: Neoceratodus forsteri; assembly: GCA_016271365.2. Lineage (NCBI taxonomy): Eukaryota > Metazoa > Chordata > Ceratodontiformes > Ceratodontidae > Neoceratodus > Neoceratodus forsteri. Next base: position 141,123,247 of record CM028133.1, read on the forward strand.
CACAATGAAGAGACTTAAGGAAGAAAGCAGCTGGAGCAGGTTGACAGGGGAAGGGAGGACCCGGGTTTAGAAAAGCGATATGAGAAAGCAGATTGATCAACAGTAGATTTCCTAGAAATTTAACTGAACATCTTTGGGTAACAAATCCCCAATGGAGTTATTCACCCAGTCCCTCGACCTTTTTTGAGTCCATATGACAGGGGTAGTGTACAGACATATATGTTGACTCATTGAAAAAAAAAAAGGTTATTATTTATATTAAAGTGTCACATTTTGCATTCTGATATACAAATAAATTATGCAGATTTGCTTGCTACTGTGTCCCACACTCTTATGACCATGAGCAAACACTGACATAAATATAGAAACTGACAGCTGGAAAAAGCCCACTGGCCACTCCAGTCTGCCTGGTTCTACCTATTGTATGATGAGAATGCTCTAGAGGTCACCCACCCCCTTTCCCCTTATCATCCTCCCCTGCGATCCTCACCAGTTTCCTACGTGTATTCCATCCTCACTTGAATTCCTTCACTGATTTGGTGAAGACCACCCCACACAGCATACAGTTGCACTAATCCACCACCCTGTTTATCCTGTTTATAAAGGAATACTTTCTTAAATCCATCTTGAAGCTTTCTCCTGTCAGTGACATTCCACTTTGTGCCCCTGTTTTAGCTCATTGTGAACAGTTCCACAGTGTCCACCTTAATTATCTCATGAAAGATCTAAAAATTTCTGTTATCCCCAACTCTCATCCCTCTTGGTCTCCAGTGCTTATATGCTGAGGTCCTCGAGACTTTCCATGTAGGATTTCTCTTGCTGCCCCTAAATAATTTTTGTTGCTCTCCTCTGCACCACATCAGACTTATCCCTGTCCTTTTTTGAGTGTGGACTCCAAAACCGAATGCAGTACTCCAAATCACTGAACATGCTGTGTAGACAACCTTCAGTAAATGTACTGGAAAAGGTCAAGATACACAGCTTGAAAAATGGTATGGCAATGTTGACCAAGAACAGTAGCCAAATGAAACTAAAGCTATCCATTAATCAACATAGTCTACTGATAAACTATAGATTTCAGGTATATGGCTGCAACTTGAATATATTTTGAGAAGCTGTTTTGTCTTTGAGAAACAAAAATAGATATGCTAGGCTGCTGTCATTTACAGCTACAACAACAGGTGCCATAATTTAGTGTGAGAATTAAACTGATCCTGGCAAGGCTTTGGACGGATCACAGTCAGCTGAAACAACAGATGGCATAAACTAAAAAAAGAAAGAGGCTAGCTAGAAATAAAATAATTCAAGAGAGTTTTAGCTTTCAATTTGATCTTCACACTTGGGGTTGATACTTCCAATGCTGCTTAAAATTATCCATACCTCAGTAAAGTTCTTAAACGGACTGATCTTAAAATATGGCTAAACTGACAACCAGAAATAGTTAATACAGTTTTACTGTACAGTTTACACCCTGAGTAGTTTAAATCATGAGACTAAAGCCAGTCCAGTAGCACAGCTGTAGCACTACTGCTGATGATGCCGACAACCTATATTCGGGAAAGAGCCTGGAATGTGGGCGGGCCAGCCTATGGAGGATAGCTGAGCATCCCATGGATGTTCACCTCCTCAGGTTTGGGAGGGAGTTTGGTCTCAGCTGCAGTACTGCCACCTGGGCGATCACAGGTGGTAGTGCAGCTGGAGTCAAAAATCGAGGGAGGGGGACGTTGATGGCATGACACTATGTGTTGGTCAAGGCCTTCCTGAGATCAGGGGATGAGACTGAAAACAAGAAAAAGTTCTGACCGATGCAAAATGCCATCCATCACCCACCGCAGGGCCCACACCGCTGATGGGTTATCCATTTCACCAACTGACACTTCAGCTCTGTCCAGGGGGAATAAATGCCCAGGCTCTGAGCAACCTTTACCATGTGGGGGCCATCCATTGGGCAGTGGCCCAGAGATGGCGGGTGACGGGTCAGGGTGAAGCAGCAGGACTGATGGGGGCTAGTTGGACTGCCGGAGGATAAAGTACAGTAAATAAAAAAAATAAATGATGAAACTAGTAATGGACATAGCCATACACAAACCACCATAGTGGATAGTTCAGCACTTCACAATACGACTTACCAAAGAGCTTCCAGATATCCAGTTTTTAATCTGAATTTCCAATAATGGCAGCTAAAAAATCACAGAACTTCAAGCAAGGTTCAAGCACATCAATTCCACACTGATAATGTGGTCTTTTTATGGCTTTACTAAACACAAACTTGCTACTATGGCCGCCGACCGTTGTGTTTCCTGAAACCCACGACCACACATGACTGATGTTTCAAAGTCACGATAATGTCTTCCTCTGCTGTTACTGGCAATTAAAGATTAAAAGCTGGATATCTGGAAATTCTTTGGTAATCTGTTTTGTGATGTGCTGACCTATCCGCTATGGAGGGTTGTGTATGGATATTTCAAGTTTCTAAAGCCTTGGTATATATACTCCTTGCTTGTTCTATAAAACTGATCCACCACAAATGTGCTAGTTTGTGTACTAATGGACATGTCTTATTTCACTCTGTGTACCATCCATGATATAATCTTAGACAGGACAAAAAGAGAATAAATTTGATTAATATCATAATTAAATAACAAACCATGCAAAGCATTATCAGGCACGGACACTAAATACCACCTTTAGATCATGGACAATTGTGGCTGCTACCTGGAATAATTTACAATTTTGTCTTTTTTTTCTTCATTTACCAAACTGACAATGAATTTAGTTTTCCCACTGAGTCTCTCTTGACTGTATGGCTTTTCCAGGCATCTGTGCTTGCTAATCAACCATGGACTATCTTGTCCATAACCCAAGGACAAACCATGGATGAAGTTACCATGAACAAACATCAGGGGCAGCGCAGAGATGATCAGGGATGTCCGTGGACAACCTTGTTTGTGAAAATATGAACAACTGGACAGCTGCACTGTAAGCATGCCCAAGAAGGAGTGGCTTTGCATCATTCATGATGCAAGGCAAACTGGCCAATTACTCATTGATTACCAGGGTATGAGAGAGTGAGTGGCCATAGGGCTAGTGCTAGGCAGCTGGAAAGGGTTGACCAGAGTTTTTTTGTTCCTTTTTGACCTTCAGTTTTAAGCCAGATATTGAATATCCACACATCTGAGGTACTGAGGACAATCAGCACTCAGATATCCAACCCCATCCATTCCTATTGTCAGAGATGGGTATCTTAGTGAGCCTGGTATCTGAGTGTGACCAGTATCTGAATGTGACTGTTATCTGAGTGTGGATTCTCTGACAAACATAGCAAAAAGTAGCTCAGCCACATGGATGGAAAATAGGTGTAACGGATGGACTGCATTAGTTAAAAGCCTAATATCCTTAGGCAGTAAGGATGGCTTTTTTTTCTGGCTCTGTTTTAAGTTTTATTTTACATCCTGGTGCAGTGCTAGGGTCTGAGGGGTCACGTGACTTGGAGAGGCACTTCCAGGTCACTTTAGAGAAATCTAGTAGCCCCGAGCAAATTAGGTGTTAATGTACCCTGTCTACAAGCAGTGACACTACCCTGAATAGTGAGACTGTACTGACAGAAGTAGAGGTTGCAAATCTTGCCTTGCAATAAACTATAATTACTCGCTTCAGTGGGGAGAACAATCACCAGGCCAACTAGAAAGTGCAGTGGGAATTGTAGTTTGGGAGATGTCTGACTCGAACTACAGCTAGTTTTAAACATAGCTGTTTTTGCATAACAATGACTGGGGACTGCTTTAGTTAAAAGCTTAATATCCTTAGGCAGTAATGAGGGCTTTTTGGCTCTCTTTTAAGTTTTATTTTACATTCTGTTGCAGTGTTAGGGTCTGAGGGGTCACATGACTCAGAGAGGCACTTCTGGGTCATGTTAGATAAATCTAGTAGCCCTGAGTGAGTGGGACAAGCTCGAGTGGGGCGAGCATGTGGTTGCCACTTGCAGAGACACATGCAGAGACATGCACATCTCAACGCGTGCCTATCGTGTCAAGAGTAGAAAGGGTGGTAAGGGGCCTGTGACTATTCATCTCTCAAGAGGTACTGTTAACAACAGTGTGGCAAATCCTTGTTGGCTTGCTATCATGTTTAGAGCTTAACTTTGTACAATCAATTCTGGTTATAAAATGGACATCAATGAAGGATATGTTACCCTAAATTCAGGGGAAGTTGCTATGACGTGTATCCTTTGTAACAGTTTCTCAGTTGTGACAATAAAAACCACAAAGGAATCAAGTGTAAATTATGCCTAGAAATTGAAAAGTTGAAGGGGATTATATATAAACTGGAGCTGCAGTTGAAAGCATTAACTGCTAACTCAACTAAAGAAACTAAACATGAGTATACCCAAACATGTAACCCAGAAATTGTCTCACAGCCTAATCATCCTAGCAGTCTCTCATTGATGAGAAATAGAGAAACAGATACAGAGGATGATTCAGGTCTGTCCCCCATTGTGAAAAATAGAATACTAAAGAAGGGAAGGACAGCAATGAAATTCACAATCCCACAACAAAATAAATTTGAAATATTAAGTAACCTGAACCCTGAAATCAACTCACCAGTGGTAGAGAGTTGTTCAAATGGGACCTAAATAAAATGAACTTCCCTCGACATCACAGGATTTTATTACCAATAATTCTCACCCGATCCAAATTTCAAGTAATAATATTAACATAACAGATGAATCTCAGAGTGGTGAGCAAAGCATTTCACACCAAGTCCAGGTTAAAGTAAAACATGTGAACCCTAGCAATGAACCCCAGAATGTCAATATGAGTGAAACAATTCAGGCCCAAGTCCCAGTAAATCATATATATCCTAGCAAAGAACAATGGAGTACAGAACCTAGAGAAAATGAGTCTTTTGCCCTGCCCCTTGTAGCCACCAATGCTCCAACAGACATCCCCAGACAGGTGATAGTCCTCGATGACTCCATTCTGAAATACACAGATGGCAGAATATGTAATGAGTACAAGGCAAATTGGACCTGTTCAAGTTTTAGGGGGGCTAAAATAAATGATATAGAAAATATGACCAAAAATATTCTAAAGAATGCAGGACCCAATCCACTGGTAGTGGTACACATGGGGGAAGAATAACATAACATACTAATTGGCAGCAGATTAGGCCTTATGGTCTATCGAGTCTGCTCGAACCTCAGATCCCTAGTTGGGTGACGAGGCCCTCCCCCCCTTGTGTTCCAGAAACCCCTATCATCCATCCCCACCCCCCCGGGCCAGGCCATCATCTAATACATCTGCTTTCTGTGCCTGTCCCACCCTCTCTTGAAGCCCTCCACTGTGGATCTCTGAACCAGCTCTCCAGGCAACGAATTCCAAGGGTCCACCACCCTCTCAGTGAAAAACCTTCTCCTCTTCCCCCCTCACCCTTTCACCTTCCAACTTCAAACCATGCCCTCTGGTGATACCTCCCTGCTTTAGTCTAAAGATCCCCTCCATGTTTACCCTATTTATTCCCTTGAGGTACTTGAAGACCTCAATTATGTCCCCCCCTGTCTCTCCTCTCCTCTCTTCCAATGAAAACAGGCAGAGCTCCTCAAGTCTGTCCTCATACGTCAAACCCCCTATCCTCGTATCATCTTAGTTGCCCTCCCCTGTACCCTCTCCAGGAGATGTATGTCCCTCTTCAAGTGTGGTCTCCAGTACTGTACACAGTACTCAAGGTGTGGTCTAACCAGTCCATTGTACAGCGGCAGAATCACTTCCCTGCTCCTAGAGGTGATCCCACTTACAATGCACCCCAACAACCTGTTTGCCTTGCTAGCCGCTCTCCTGCACTGCACAGAGTTATTCATACATGCATCCACCATGACCCCTAGATCTGTTTCCCCTATTGAGGCCTCCAGCGCCTACCCTCCCAGGGTGTACCTGTATTTAGGGTTTCCCCACCCAAGATGTAATACCTTGCACATGGTAATATTGAAATTTAATTTCCATGTGTGATCCCAGCTTTCCAGGGTGTCCAGGTCCCCTTGCAGGGCCAACCTCCCCTCTTCCTCCTCAACTACTGCTCCCATCTTGGAGTCATCAGCGAAGAGACTCATTTCACACCCTATACCCTCCCTGATGTGTATGCATTAAACAGAATCGGACCCAGGACCGAGCCCTGCGGTACCCCACTACTGACATTTCTAGGGTTCAAGAGCTCCCCACCAACCACTACTCTCTGGCTGCGTCCAGCCAGCAAGTTTTCAATCCATCTGACCATCAAAGGGCCTACTCCCAACCCCATCAGTTTCTCCACCAGACCATTCGGGGACAGAGTCAAACGCCTTGCTGAAGTCCAAGAATAATACATCCACAGGCTTTCCCCTGTCCAGTTCTGATGTTACCCATTCATAGAACTCCACAAGATTGGTTTGACATGATCTACCTGGCACAAACCCATGTTGCAGACTATCCAGACCTCCCCACCTCCTCCAAGTACACCCCCAATCGTTCCTTTAGTATACTCTTCATTAATTTTCCCATCACCAAGGTCAAACTGATGGGTCTATAGTTACCTGTTACTTCCCTCAACCCCCCCCCCTTTATGGATTGGCTCCACATGTGCCTCTTGCCAATCCTTAGGTACCCTCCCTGTCTCAAGCGACCTGTTGACGAGCTCTGCCAGGGGTGCAGCCAGTATGTCCGCCAATTCCCATAGTACTCTTGGATGGATGCCATCCGACCCAGGAGATTTATATTTCTTTAGGTCCTTGAGGGCTACCCACACCCTTTTGGTGGAGATAGCATCATCCATCCCCTCCACCTTACTGGCCTTTTTGTCCTTATCCTGATGTGACACCCCTGGGGTACCTCTCCCTCCCTCTTGCTACATTTCTGTTGCTCTCCCCTGATCCCACTCACTACCGCTTCTACCCCCATCATGCCTTGCTTTGTAGATATCCCATCTCACTCCCTAGTGAACACAGAGGTGAAGTACTCGTTTAATACCTCTGCCTGGTCCCTTGCCTCTTCCACCCACCCTCCTTCTGATCTCAATCTGCTGAGATGGTCCTCAGTTTTTCTCCACTCCCCAATGTACTGGAAGAACCCCTTTTCCCCTCCATGTATCCCCTGTGCCAGCCAATGCTCTTTCCTGGACTTTGCCCCCTCACCATCCGGGTGACTTTTCTAGATGCAAGATGGTACATTTCCTTTTCCCTATCCCCTCTTGTTGTTTTATATTTTTTGTAGGCTGCCTTCTTTTCTCTGACTGCTACCTGAACCTCACTGGACCACCAGCATGGTTTATGTGACCTTGCTCCCTTACGTTTCACCTTAGTGCAGGTCCTGACTGCCTCATGAAGTCCCTGTTTTATGACCTCCCATCTCTTTTTCACATTTGTCATTGATGTAATCCCCTTCAAGTGATCCTTGAGAATATTTCCCATGCCTACAAAGTCTGCCCCCCTGAAGTCCACTGCCAGTGTCCTAGATCTCTCTCCTCCCCCTTCCCCCATGCTTATTTGAAACCAGACAGTATTGTGGTCGCTCCCAGTCAGGGGATCCTCTACAACCAGGTCCCTTACCAGATTCCCCATCTGCCAGAACCACATCCAGGACATGGGCCTCCCTTGTGGGCTCCATCACATGCTGTGTTAAGAACACATCCTGGAAGCCGTCCAGCAGCCTCTGCTCCTTGGCCACCTTAGAGGACATGGTTCCCCAGTTTGTACCTGGCATATTAAGGTCCCCCATCAACACCACTCCTTCCCCTTTTGGTCCACACTGGGCAATGATGTTGTCCAGCAAACCATCCTCCAGAACATCACCCATCCCGGGGTGCCTACATACTACACCCAGCTTGACCTTACCTCCTGCTGGGGTTCATAAGATGACCCATAAGGCCTCCACGTTTCCCTCTACCTCTTCTACCCTAGCAATTTTTATGTCATCTCTAATGAACATAGCCACTTCACCCCCCCGCCCTCCTTTATATCCTTCCTAAGCATAGTGTACCCCCGCACGTTTAGGTCCCAGTCATGGTTTTTGTTGGCCCACATTTCCGTGGCCGCTACCATCCCCCAAACAGCTGGCCTGAACTCTGGCAACTTGTTTTCCAAGCTCTTGGCATTTACTAACACCATCCCCACCCTTATCCCTGATCCCTTTGTCGAACCCCACCCAGGTTCCTTATACTTCTATCCTCCCTCTGCTCCTCCTGGAAACCTCCTCCCCAGTCTGTTCCCCTCCCCTTGGGTTTGAAGGCTACTCCCTCATCTGGAGGGCTTCTGTTCAGCCCTCCATTATCCCTCCCCCCCACACAAGTTTAAACCCTCCTTTCTTGAATGTAGTCAGCCACCCCCTGTTTAAGGACTTCCTTCCCTAACGGGGCAAGATGAAGCCTGTCCTTGGCATACAGTCCCTTATCCTCCCCAGTTCCCTAACACCCTCAACCCACTCTCTTCACCCCACTTCCTGAGTCAGTCATTAACCTCTGTGATCTTCTTTTTTTTCTCCACTGAGGCCATTGGTATTGGCAATATCTCTGAAAAGGAAATGTTACATCCATTATCCCAACAGACTGCCAAGTTCTTGGAACCTTGCTTGGATTTCCAAAACGCTATTTCCCTCTAGATCGTTAGTTCCCAAATGCACCAAGAATTCCGGTTTCCCTCCACAATCCCTAACCAGTTCATACACCATGAACTTTGCTCTGTGCACTGTCAGCCCAGAGATACTCATTACCTTCACCTAGCTATGGCATCCACCCCCCCGTCCCTTCCACTGGATAACCCTAATCATCGAGTGTCCCAATAACAGAACCTTAACACCACCATCAACCTTATGGTTACCTCCACTATGCGCTCTCAACCCCCCATCCTCCCCTTTATTTGTAATCTCAATTCCATGGGAGTCTTCCTGCCTTATTAGAGACCCCCCTTGTCACCTTCCCCTTTCTGCCTCCCTTGTTATTTTGCTCACTTAACTCAGACCCCCCCAAATAAGTGTCCCTTTTAACCCTCTCTTATCTGAACCATTTATCCTGTTGATGGTTTCCTTCCCCCACACTGCCATCCCCCCTTGTAATAGTACCCCTACCTCCAGAGGCCTCTCTGGTTCCCCTTTAACTAGGCCCCATCCTAAATGCTGTAAATTCCTTCAATATAGAGGATATGAAGAATGATTATCTATCATTGGTAAATACTTTAAAACAGTTTGCGGCTCAGATATGTATTTCCGAAATTCTCCCTGTTTCTAGAGTTAATGGACCAAAAATTGCTAAAATAAAATTTGTAAATGAATGAGTAAGGAAATGGACCTTGAAGGAATCTATGGCTTGTTTAACCCATTAGGAGCAGTTTATCAACAATCACGGTCTATACTGCTGGGACGGACTCCACCTCAATAAAAGGGGAAATGCTGTATTGGGCAAATCTATCAATAGGTTAATAAACAAACATTTAAACTAACAAGTTGGGAGCAACAGGATAAGTCTTTTTCTGATCTAGTTCCTAAGAATATTAAGAAAGGTCTAAAGATTTATACCACAAATGCAAGAAGCTCAAATATAGCAAAGAGCAGTGAACTTCAAATAACCATTCATCAACATGATATAGACATAATAGCGATATGTGAAACCTGGTGGGATAATACATCTGACTGATGTAATATCATCTCAGGGTTCACACTTTATAAAAGAAATAGGATCAACAAAAGGAGGAGATATATATATATATATATATATATATATATATATATATATATATATATATATGAAACTCATTGGAGTCAGTTGAATATGCTTTAAATTCAGACTTAGTGGAAGGGGTTTGTGCTCAAATCAAATCTACAAATGATAAAAATATACTCATAGGAACATTTTACAGACCGACATCAGCAGATAGCACTTATGATCAGGAATTGTGCTCTATTATCTCTGAATTGTCAGAAAACAATAACCTGGTTATTTTAGGGGATTTAAACCTCCCAGGAATTAAATGGGACTCACTCAAAGCAACAACATTAAATGAAACAATTATACTAGATGCCACAGTTGAAGTAGGATTTGAACAGCTAATATCTGAACCAACAAGAGGAAATTATATTTTGGATATCATTTTAACTAACATTCCAATGGAAATATTTAATGTTAATATTTAATCACCTCTGTCAAATAATGATCACAACAGTATAATTTTTAGTATAAACCAACTACATCAAGCCCCAAATTGTGCTCAATATCAATATAACAAAGGGAAATATAGAAATATATGTAATGTGTTAAAATCTATAGATTGGAATTATGTATTGTAAGACAGTACTACCGAAGAATGCTGGGCAATTATTAAAAACACAATATTTAAGATGGAAGACACATTTATCCTCAAAGAAAAGTCTGAAACTCAAAGGGAAAAATTCCATAATGGCTGACAAAAACAAAACAAATACGAGCAAAAGAAAGGGCATTCACTATATATATATATATATATATATATATATAAATATAAAAACCAAATGAACAAAATAAAATCATATACGATATTGAATTAAAAAATCAAAACAGGTGATCTGGGCAGAGAGAAATTAACTCAAATTTAAACTGAGCCTAAATAAAGATTCCAAATCATTCTATGCCTACATTAGAAACAATTTGTGTCAAGGTAATAAAATAGGGCTACTAATGGAAAATAATAAAGAACTATCTACTCCTTGTGACATCACCAACGTCTTTAACAATTTTTTTGGTTCAGTGTTCTCTGATGCAGATGACGTAACAGTACAAACAGTACCAGTTAATAAAATGTTTAATGCTATCACTGAAGCAGAAGTAAACAAAGTTCTTAAGAAACTAAAAGATAAATCATCTCCAGGACCTGATCTTATTAATAGTAAATTCCTGAAAGAGACATCAAATGAATTGTCACTACCCCTCACCATTCTGTTTAATAAATCTTACAGATCAGGAGAGATATCAATGGAGTGGAGGAGTGCTACTGTAGCCCCTATATTTAAAAAGTGTAGCAGGAATAAGGCAAGTAACTACAGGCCTATTAGTCTTACCTCAATTGTATGTAAGTGCTTAGAAAAGCTCTTAAAATTTAGATTAGAGAAAGAACTAAGGGATAGAAACTTGGAAGACCTAACACAACATGACTTCGTAAAGGGTAGATCTTGTACTACCAATCTGATTTCCTTTTATGAGAACATCAGTAGCAGTCTGAATAAGCAAATACCAGTCAGTATGGTGCTGCTTGTCTATAAGAAGCTTTTGATAAGGTCCCACATCAACAGCTTTTAAATAAAGTGGCCAGACTTGGTTTAAATCATTGTATTGTCAGATGGGTGTCTACTTGGCTGTCCAGCAGAACTCAACAAGTTTGAATTTCGGGAATATTGTCCAAGGAGATAAGGGTTACCAGTGGAGTTCCCCAGAGTTCTGTTCTGGGCCCTGTTTTATTTGGGATCTTTATAAGGGATATAAATGAAGGGCTGAAATGCAAGATGGTAACATTTGCAGACGATACCAAACTTAGCTCAGAGGTTGATACTCCACTAAAAATATACACTTTTAAACAGGATCTGATGAAAATAGACAAGTGGGCTAAGGACAATAAAATGGATTTCTATACAGAAAAGTGTTCAGTCATTCATTTTGGAAACAAAAATCCAAACACCACTTATATAATAAGTATGTGCCCCATTAAAGCAGTAGAATCTGAGAGTGACCTAGGCATTGTCATTAACAAAGATTTCACTCATGCAGATTAGTGTAGATGGGTTATCCATAGAGCAAATAGCATCCTAACATCTATTAGAAAAGCATTTACCAAAAGGAGCATGGCTTGCATTTTGCCACTCTATACTAAGTATGTTAGACCACAAAGAAACACAGAAACATAGAAAGTGACAGCAGAAGGGGACCGCATGGGCCATCTAGTCCACCCATAAGCCTAGCCCCCCCAACTGCTATTCAGTGTTATATCTTTGTGCCTTTCCCATGTCTTCTTGACCAATCCAACTGACCTAATCTCCACAACCTCTGGTGGAAGGCCATTCCAAGTATCCACCACCCTCTCGGTAAAGAACTTTCTTGTGTTACTCTTGAACTTGCCTCCTTCCAACTTCATGCCATGCCCCCTCATTCTTACATGATTCTTGATCAGAAATAGATCCTGAACCTGGACCTTGTTTATTCCCTTCAAGTACTTGAAGGTTTCGATCATGTCCCCCCCTTTCTCTGTGTTTTTCCAGGGAGTACATGTTTAGGTCATGCAGACATTCCTCGTATGCCTTGTTATGGAGTCCAAGTATCATTTTTGTAGCTCTCCTTTGCACTGTCTCCAGTTTGTCTATGTCTTTTCTGAGGTGAGGTCTCCAGAACTGCACACTGTACTCCAGGTGAGGCCTTACCATTGATCTGTACAGTGGCATAATCACCTCCCTCTTTCTACTTGTAATTCCTCTTCCTATGCAGTCTAACATATTGTTCCCCTTTAACACTGCTTTTTCACACTGCTTGGATGTTTTCAGGTCATCTGTTATAATCACCCACAGATCCCTTTCCTGCTTTGTGGCTTCCAATTTCACTCCACACAAGAGATATCCTTACAAGGAATTTTCCTCCCTTGGTGCATGACCTTGCACTTTTTGGCATTGAAATTTAATTGCCAAGTTTTTGTCCACCTTTCTAGTCTCTGAAGCTCAGCCCTCATCCTTTCCACTCCCCCAGGAGTATCTACCCTATTATGTATCTTTGTGTTGTCTGCAAATAGATACACCTTGCCTTCTAGGCTCACAGATATGTAACTGATAAAAATATTGAAGAAGATGGGCCCTAGCACCAGTCCCTGTGGCACACCACTAGTAACTTCTCTCTTCTCTGATAGTTGGCCATTTACTAGTACTCTCTGAGTTGTTCCACTAAGCCAGCTTCTTACGCAGTTTACCACTTTATGTCCAACTCCTGTACTGGCAAGTTTGTTCAATAGTCTTCTATGTGGGACCGAGTCAAAGTCTTTGCTGAAGTCTAGGTATATTACATTCACAGCGCTGCCCTGATCTACTGTCTTTATTACCCAGTTGAAGAAATCTATTAGGTTTGTCTGGCATGATCTTCCTATGGTGAAGCCATGCTGTCTTGGGTCCATTATATCATTTTCTTTGAGAAAGGCTATAATTCTTTCCTTAATTAGGGTTGTCATTGTTTTGCCAACAATTGAGGTCAGGCTTACTGGGCGGTAATTGCTAACACTTTCCCTACTGCCATTTTTATGAAGAGGGACAACTGTGGCCTTCCTCCAGTCTGCAGGAACTTCCCGACCTCAAGCGAGAGGTTGAACAGTTCAGTCAGTGGTGCTGCCAGGTCTTCCCTAAGTTCATTCGGTATCCTGTGGTGTATTTCATCAGGACCCATGGCTTTGCCAACCCTAAGTTTTTCTAGCTCCTCAGGACACTATCCCTTGTGAAAGTTGTCTAATTCATATTGCTGCTGTCTGCACTTTTTTCCTGTCAAGGTGGGACCACAACCTTCTTCTTCCTTAGTAAATACTGAACAAAAGTATCTGCTAAGGATTTCTGCTTTGTCCTTGTCATCCTCTGTGCATTCTCCATCTTCCCCTTTAAGTCTGACTATACCTCCACTGGTTTTCCTTTTCTCCTTGATATATCTAAAGAAGGTCTTGTCTCCCTTTTTGACCTCTGAGGTGATCCTTTCTTCTGTTTGCACCTTAGCCACCCTGATTTGCTTTCCTGCTTCCTTCAGTTTCTCCTTGTATGTCTTTGACTTTTTCACATGCTGTTTGCTTGTATCTTTTGAAGGCAATCCGTTTCTCCCTGACCTTGGAGGCCACACATGTTGACTATGCCACCTCATTTTTGGCTCCCTATCTCGAAAAAGATATTCAAATTATTGAATCAGTCCAAAGACGGGCCAACAAATTAATATAATCTATAAGTACTTTAGCATATCCTGATAGATTAAATAACTTAAACCTTTATGACCTTAAGATCCGTAGAAAAAGGGGCGCTATATTAATGCTTTTTAATATTCTAAAAGACCCACACCTTATTAAGGAGTGTACTATAGAATGGGTGACAAAACCCAAGGGGTTAAGATGTCACAGCAGACAACTTAAAGCACCAAAAGTCAAAACTAACAAAAGAGGAAATTTCTTTACTGTCAGGGGGTGTAAACTTTGGAACTCATTGCCTTCTTATTTGGTGGATATTAATTCATTTGAGTCATTCAAAAATGCATTAGATAACTATCTGTTTAGCATCGGGAATTAATATATGCCCTGCAGGTGCAGGAACAGTGGTCTCGATGGGCATATGACTTCTTCCATCTTTGGCAACCAAGTAGTACAGAGTAATAGCCCATGATATCGGCAACTCCAAAAGAGCGAGCCCCAAAACAGCGATGACAGTTCAATGATTACAGAAACGGCGAGGGTACATGTCAGCGATTACTGAAACGGCGATAAATACATGCACCCTCACTGTTTCTATAGTCTCTGAATTGCCACCACTGTTTTTGGACTCGCTCTTTTTGAGTCGCCCATTTCACATCAAACCTAATGGATACGTGAGAGGTGGATAAACAAGTGCAGACTGTATGAATACTTGCTAAATAGTAAAGGGGATGTATTTACTGTACATACCCCTAGACATCATATTACACCTGCCAATGTAGGCAGGAACTGATGAAGAAAGTTCTGAGAAGACATAAGAAGACTTCACCAATAAAAAATATGGTGGCCCCGTCCCTGTTTGGGTAGGCAGCAAGGCTGCTCTGAAAACTGAAGGTATTATTGGAAGCCCCCATAAAAGGGTTAAGGTGCAGCCAAGGGACCAGGGCAGTGGGGGACTAGCATCTCTATAGGAGGATGGTACCACAAAGTACCTGAATGCACTTCTGTGGGGCACATAGAGAGCAAATACTCCCACCCCCTGATTTGTTAAAAATGAGGCAGCATAAGTACCAGCCTTTGGCTCAATGACAGTGTAATGGTTCCATGCCAGAGATCCAGGTTTGAGAGCTAACTCATAAGCCAGTGCTCAGATTTATCAAGCACTGCAAATGGCGGTGCTCCTCCCGGGGGGAGGGGGTGCCATTGGTTAGATGTCATGGTGATCCCAGGAAGAACACCAGGAAACGTCCTCTCCTGCCAGTGTGATGCTGTATGCAATTACTGTTGTCACAAACCAGAGATGGAGGTAAGACTTGTGCAATGGGAGAAGACAATGGGGTGAACCCAAGGGGCCATCTAAATGATTGTCATAGGCAGTCTCAGGACCTGCTCTGCATTCACCTCCATTAGAAGAACAACAGGAAGCAGTAGATACAAGGCTGAGAGGTCACTGGAGAAGCCCACACCTGAGGCTATCATGGACAGTTACTAAAGGTGAAAAAAAGCTTTATTAAAAAAAAAAAAAAGGCAATGTGATCTAATGGTTAAAGTTAGTGTTGTGAAACTAGGATACCTACAGATACCTCCCATTTGGTCAGATAGTTGCTATGGTAGGATAGCAGCACTATCTGACTATGGATACTACCCGCTAGGATCCAGTACATGGATCCTACAAATTCTGTGGATCCTAGCAACAGATGTGGCTCCTGTGGATCCTAGCAACAGATCCAGCTCAGATCCTAACTATCTGACCTAGGGTCCCTGGATCTGACCTAGGATCCATCACTATCTGACCCCGGATCCTAACCATCTGACCTAAGATCCATGGATCTGATCTAGGATCCATCGCTATCTGACCCTGGATCCTACTTCTGTCTTTGGGAGGCTTTCTAGTAGGATCTTAGGTTAGATAACAGCACTATCTGACAGATAGTGGTAGGATCCTCAAAAGCACTATCTGAGCAACACTAGTTGAAGTACTGGTTTGGGAGCCAGAAGACTCAGAGGCAAAAGGGCAAATTGTTTTTAACCACGAAAGGCACACTAAGCCAGAGCTTCTTTCTAGGTGCAACATGGGAGCACAAGGAAGTTAAGTGACTTGCTCAGGGACAGGTCACACCAGTTACAAGGGGGGACTGATGGGATTCAAACCTAAGTTTGCAGGTTTGTAGCTCAGTGCTCTTAGCCACTACACTACATTGCCTCCTAGTCAGGCTTAGGCTTAAAGTGTAAGATTATTACGTACTTGTCTTAAAGGATAAAAAAGATCAAATAATCAAACATATATATAGTAACAAATAATGCCTCTTTTATGGGGAAAGGATATTATAACAATGTATTTATCAACAATAGTTGCTACTGTAATTGCTATAGAAGTTTTTAGTAAGTGTTAAGCATGTTTCTGTAATTTGCAGTGACCTACTGTTTGTTAAAAAAAAAATCAATAAACTCAAATTCACAAAAAAAGTGCAATATATCATCTGTATAAAAAAGCAAATGAGAAACATAGAAACAAAGACATTGATGGCATGAAATGGCCCAATGGCTTATCAAATCTGCCCAGTACTTGCCTGCATCTATACCCAGCCTAATGCTGGACCGGAGGCTGCCTATCAAGTCTGCCAAGTACCTGCTTGCATCCACACCCAGCCTAATGCTGGACCAGGGCCTGCATAGCGAGTCTGCCCAGTACCTGCCTATATCCATAATCTGCCTAACGCTGGACTGGAGCCTGCCAGTCAAGTCTGCCCACTACCTGCTTGCTTCCACACCCAGCATAATGCTGGACCAGAGCCTGCCAATCGAGTCTGTCCAGTGCCTGCCTGTATCCACACCCAGCCTAATGCTAGACTGATACCTGCCAATCGAGTCTGCCCAGTACCTGCTTGCATCCACAACCAGCCTAATGCAGGACAAGAACCTGCCTAACACATCTGCCCAGTACTTGCTTGTATCCATACCCAGGTTAATGCTGAATCAGAACCTGCCTATCAAGTCTGCCCAGTACCTGCTTGTATCCATACCCAGCCTAATGCTGAACTGCAGCCTGCCCGTCGAGTCAGCCCAGTGTCTGCCTGCATCCACAACCAGCCTAATGCTAGACTGGAGCCTGTCTAGAGAGCCTGCCCAGTACCTGTCTGCATCCATACCCTGCCTAATGATGGACCAGAGCCTGCCTAGCAAGTCTGTCCAGTACTTGCCTGCAGCCACACCCAGCCAAATGCTGGACCACAGCCTGCCTATTGAGTCTGCCCAGTGCCTGCTTGTATCCACACCCAGTCTAATGCTGGACCACAGCCTGCCTATTGAGTCTGCCCAGTGCCTGCTTGTATCCACACCCAGCCTAATACTGGACTGGGGCCTGCCTATCGAGTCTGCCCAGTAGCTGTCTGAATCCGCATCCAGCCTAATGCTCGATTGGAGCTTGCCTATCGAGTCTGCCCTGTACCTGCCTGCATCCACACCCAGCCTAATGCAAGACTGGAGTCTGCTTATCAAGTCTGCCCAGTACTTGCCTGCATCCACAGCCAAATGCTTGACCAGAACCTGCCTATTGAGTCTTCCCAGTACTTGCCTGCATCCACACCCAGCCTAATGCAGGACTGGGGCCTGCCTATTGAGTCTGTTCAGTACCTCCCTACATCCACACCCAGCCTAATGCTGGACCGGAGCCTGTCTGTTGAGTCTGCCCAGCACCTGTCTGAATCCATACCCTGCCTAATGCAGGACTGGGACCTTTCTATCGAGTCTGTCCAGTACCTGTCTGAATGCACACCCAGCCTATTGCTGGACAAAAGCCTGCATATTGAGTCTGCCAGTACTTGTCTGCATCCACACCCAACCTAATGCTGGACAAAAGCCTGTCTATCAAATCTGTCCAATACCTGCCTGCATCCACACCCTGCCTAATGCTGGACTGGAGCCTGCCTTATAAAGTCAGTACAGTACCTGCCTGCATCGACACCCAGCCTAATGCTGGACCTGGGCATGTCTATTGAGTCTGCCCAGTAGCTGCCTGCATCCATCCCCAACCTAATGCTGAACTGGAGCCTGTCTATCGCGTCTGCCCATTACCTGACTGCATCCACTCCCAGCCTAATACTAGACTGGAGTCTGGCTATCGAGTCTGCCCAGTAACTGCTTGCATCCACACACAGCCTAATGCTGGTCTGGAGCCTGCCTAACTAGTCTGCCCAGAACCTGCCTGCATCCACACCCAGCCTAATGCTAGACTGGGGCCTGCTATCAGGTCTGTCCAGTACCTACCTGCATCCACACCCAGCCTAATACTGGACTGGAGTATTGAGTTTGCTCAGTACCTGCCTGCATCCTCACCCAGCCTAATGCTGACCTGTAGCTAGTCTACTGAGGGCCCTGACTGCATTTTGACACCCCCTCCCTCATTCACTTATTCCCCTCACTTGACTACCCACTCTCTGTCCCTCTTTTAATTTGGACTCTTCTTCTATGCCTATTCCCCTATGTTTGGAGCCTTCGATGGACTCTGAGTCAACCACTTCTTGTAGAAGTGCATTTTACTTCTTCACAACCCTTTCTGTACTGAAAAACTTCCTTATATCCTTCTTAAAGTGTCCCCTTCCCCAACTGGTTTCCATCCACGGCCTCTTGTTACCTTATGCTCACTTCTTGTGAACAGGGTACTGCTGTCCACTTTAATAATGCCTCTTAGCTATGAAAATAAGCAAAAAGCCATGACAGGGTGTGCATTAAAGGATTAACACTGCACTTTCCAGGGACACAGTAAGACACACAGTCAAAGGCTGCATCCCTACACCCATGGGAAGTGCATTATTAATCCTTAAATGCATACCTTGGAGTGGATTATTGCGCTTATAAAATGGCTCATTGTAGGTATGGGGTTTTCCAGCCTTCATGATGAAATCCGGTTACTGACCATGCATTGTTAGTATTGTAATGCACGGTCTTGTGACAGGCTGTCATCCAATGACGTCTCTGGATTTATCCATGCCATTTCATCAAGGCCTCTTTATCAAGTTTCCCCCTTCCCTCCTAGCCCCCAGTGTGTACATATTGAAATGGTCCAGTTTATCCTCATACAGCTTTCCCTACAGCCCCAGAATCATCTTTCTGGCCTTCCTATGAACAGATTTAAAGGGCCCCTGTCCTTCTGCAGGTGCAGGCTCCAGAACTGCACACAACTGACCTACTAAGGAACTGTACCATGCAGAATCAGCTCCTTTCTGCTGGCAAATTCCCTCCCTATGTACCCCAACATTCTATTCCCAGCAGCTGGAAAGGATTCCCCAATAGATTTTGTATCGCTACTGATGCTACTTTGAGGGAAGAGTGCAGTCCTGCACATCCACATTATACATTTGTAATGTAAAGGGTCAGTATCCATTTTATCTCTACCATTATTTGTTGGTAATAACCCATATAAAAAGTGGGGGCTGATGGATTTTTATCCTTACAAACCTAGATAGCGTAAACTTAAATGAAAGAATATTTAGAAACACATTGACCAAATATCCAAACATTTTGACAATCAATGAACATATTCATGGAGAGCCTATTTACAAGGAAAGTGGGTGCTAAAACTAGAGGTCACAGTCTGAGATTAGAAGGATGAAGATTTAAGGGCAATTCTGAGAGGGTGTTACTTCACAGAGATAGTGGTGGAGTCCTGGAACAAACTACCTGAGGAGGTGGTGGGGGCCAAAACAGTGGAAGGATTCAAAAGGGGATGGGGCAGACATAAAGGGTTGACCAGTGGAGGGAAGGGGAAGTCCCTTGACAAAGGTGTCGCGTGGGGGAGGGGGTTAAGGGGCAGACTCGATGAGCAAGAAAGGTCATTTTCTGCCATCAGATTTCTATGACTGTATGATTATATGATTCATTTTCACAATACAGATTTTCACAGTTTTTTATTTATGAACAGACTGTTTCTGTGTTCTGCACAGTGAATGAAGGCTTAACAGCTAAAAGGAAAGGATATGGAAAAATGAATGGCTCCAACAATTATAATCTCCCGATTAAGAGGATTTCCTGCTATTCTAAATGGTTGGAGAGCAGCTAACAGAGTTCACACATAATAACGAAGATCACCATGGCCTGAACTTTGTAAACCTCGAGCAATGCTAGTAGGGTGTGGTACATACTGTACTGAGTAAGCCAAGGTAGGAATAACAGGACTGACGGGGTGGTTATTTTTCTTCATCTGATATCATCATCATCATCACCACCACCATTTTGTTTAGCATTGCTTTTCTGCAAGCAATTGATGAGCATTACAATAACCCCAGCATGTAGATTTCACACTGTGCATAATGGACTACAGTAGAATAACACATTTATCTCCATATATTAATAGTAAGAGTTACCACTTGTGAGTTATGCATCTTGCCACACACTAGTGGAGACAAATGCATTAACACTGTGCTCCATTATGTATTCAGTATTCATACAATGTAGGTGAGAGTCGAATCTAACAGATAAATTATTTAGTTTAGCCAGTGATGCATTCTAAATGAAGACTAAGTAAAATGTATTCCTCATCCAAGCATGCATAAAACCCTAGGGTTGACTTATACTACAACCAGTTCACATTCATCACAATTTCTTGATTATATTTTTGGAAAAAGACAGTACGTTTACACACGTGATAAAACTGACTTATGATGAGGAAACATTTTGAATTACTGTACACAAAGGTATGTAATCAGATAGCACTAATTGACTAGGACAAAGAAAGTTATTGGGACAATGGGGGAGTAATGGAAAGAGCAAAGGGTAATTGGGAATCAAAGGAATGCAAGGGGGAGGGGGTTCCCATAAATGAAACAGTAAATTATATATCTGCATTTTAGGAATTCATTTCCATTTTAGAAAAGTCACAAAGGGGGCCAGCCTGGTGGCACAGAGGGTTGAGGTGCTGGCGCCTTACCTCACATCACACCAGCAGCCCGGGTTCGGGAATGGACTCAGGCACTGGAGGGTCAGCAGGGGTAGGAGCTGGATTGAGCATCTGGAGGACTGCTCTCCTCTCCTGGGGTGGGCTGGGGGAAGGTGTCACTCTGCGTGAATTGGGGAAGCAGGAAGGAAACAAGAAACATGGCAACTCCACCCACTAGGATGATGGCCGCTCTAGACCAGTGCTTCCTCAGGACTCTGTTACAACCAACCCGACTGCAGCAGCACCCAGGGCCAATGCCTAGCCACCAGGCCCCTTCTCCTCAGAAGAGGAGGACCCACCCGATGAAGGGTTACGTCGGGTTACCCTGACGTGGCTGCAATATGCGGTCGGGATCGGTGGAATCGAGAAAGGTGCAGGTCCTTGGGGGCAATTGGCCTGAAGGGGGGTAGGTGGGGAGGGAGAAAAAAAAAGTCACAAAGGAACCCTTGACCAATAAGAGAGAGATGTTTGACCAGTACCTGATGATATCATAATGCCCTCTGCAACGTTAAAAACAGAGCAGTTAAATCAATCAGAAACAGCTAAACCTTCATAAAAAGCACTTATTTAAAAGCTTTACAAATTAAAATGCATTACCTAAATTGGAATGAA
Source organism: Neoceratodus forsteri (assembly GCA_016271365.2). NCBI lineage: Eukaryota > Metazoa > Chordata > Ceratodontiformes > Ceratodontidae > Neoceratodus > Neoceratodus forsteri. The sequence goes on from CM028133.1 coordinate 141,144,693, forward strand.
GACAAAAAATACTCCACGCTTGCATCCCACACGAGCTATGCCGACCCACTGAAACTACTATTTTAGTAGTAAAAAGTATATAGTTCATTTAATATTTGTAAAATATAATACATATTAAACAGTGCAAAATGCTAATAACAGGACTACAAATCCCACAAACCAGTGGCCACTAAAACCTGCAGATGCCATTTCACACCCCTACTTTTTGCTACTATAATAGTAGTTTCAGTGGGTCATTATTGTAGCTTGTACTGTGAAGGACACAAGTGCAGGGTATTTTTGCCCTTACTGCTCTGCAGTTACTTGTGGCTAGCCTGTGTTTTTTCTTTGTATAAACTGGACACATAATGGCCTAGCTCAGGACATGCCACTTAACATCAATTGTGAGAGGGTAAGACTTACATACATCACACGTGGTGGGTCTGCTGTTTGAGACATATTGCCCTGCCCCCTAAGTTATGAAGATAAATGGTAGACTCTGAGTCAAGCTACAACATATCTCATATATATTTACAAAATCATACCGACAAAAGACGAAACCTCATAAAAATGTGTTAGTATAGCATAATAATTAAACATTGAGTCATGACTGTCCACAACATTATATGTATCTACTGTATATATATCTACGTACAAAATGTAACCGCGACTAGATAAGTGGATTTGAAGATAGTATAGTGCTAAAAAAGAGAGGTGTCAGCATGGCTCATAAGGTAGCACATCTGCCTCTGGGCCAGAAGGTCATGAGTTGCAGTCCTATAGTGGGACTGGACTCATATCATCAGTGCTGACATCTGAGTACAGTGCTTGGGGGATGCTGTACTATCATGGTGTGCTGTCCTTTGAATAAAACATTAAATCATGGTCCTTTCTGCTGATCTCTGGTGCTGTCTTGGTTGTTATCCAGGTGGAAGTAAAAGAAAAAAAAACAGAGCAAGTTTTGCAAAGATGGGTGCTTTTTCCCATGGTGTCCTGGCCAACATTTCCCTTCCCAGTGGAGACTGTTCTTGCACTTGTCCAAGGCTGTGTGTGGATGTTAACGTGTGAAATAGTAGCCACTACAGATTTACAGTCACTTCACTGCCTGTCTCTCATTGCTTGTAAAGTGCTTTGGGATACAATGTGTATGAAAAGCACCATATAAATGCTAATTCTTCTAAAAATGCAACAGCAAACACATGCTAAATCTTTTTTTACCTGACAGACTGAGCTAATGTATTTTTTTAATTCTTACCATATGTTCTTTTACATCTGACTTATAGCATTACTGGTTGGGGAGGGGGTAATGCATGTAAAAGCAGCCTTGATGTGGTTGAGAAGCTTTTCTGTAGGGTTAATGGATATTGATGTGGGTATGGACACAAGGCACAGCCACACTGATGTAATTTGGGAAAGAAATGTCCTGTCAGCTTGGGACCAGATTGATATGGAGATGCCTACGCAATATTTTAAGTGCTATTATGGACGAAGACCAACAATCTCTGAAAGTGGTAAATTGTCATTCCAGAGATACTTTAGGGACTATCACAGTTCTTGCACTGGCCACCAAGGATCTTGAGAGAGAGAGAGAAAGAGGGGGAGAGAAAACAGGTTTATTTATAGAGCTCCATCTGTGTTAAGTGGCACTGATTTAGCAGCTGTTAGAATTTTTAAGTTCTTTCCCAACAGATGTTGTCTTGTAACACATTAATAAATATATTCCCCTAATGAAAGAGATTTTGCTCTAGAAACTATTTCAAGGAAGGAAGGAAGGAAGAAAAGAAAGAAAGCACCTTACCTGTCATATTCCCTTGACAAGGCCCCCTGGCTGCACTGTCTCCCGCCCTCGCCCACTTCCCCCCATCTCCACTCCTGCCCCTGCCCCAACCACCTCCCATACTCTCCCTTACCCCCTGCACCTCCTTCCCCCCTCAATCTCCTACCCTCAGTTCCACCACCACCCATCCCCCCTTTTTCCCTTGTCTTGCTCACAGCTCAAGTCTTTGTACTGGTTATTACATGTCTGTAAGTCAATGACTATATGTTTGTAACTAAAAATGATGACTGTTGCAGACGCTGATGTGGAACCTTTGTAAAAGAGCCTCATCTCAAAGGTATTGTAATCCTAGATTGAAATAAATAAAAAATAGAGAAGGAAGAAAGAAAGAAAGAAAGAAAGAAAGAAAGAAAGAAAGAAAGAAAGAAAGAAAGAAAGAAGGTATCTACTTTAACCAGAAAAAGGATGAGGTTCTCTTTACAGGGATACCACTAATGTATTCCAAAGCCACAGCCTGCCATAATATGTCAAGTATGACCCTACTCCAGTTATTTGCCACCTCCATTTAACCCCCAACCCCCATATTTCAGTGCAGCTATTCTGTTACAAATACTAATGGTAATAATATTGTGGCTCTTTGACATACAACTGCAAGGAACAAGCACTATCTTTTCACTGAGCCCCCCTGCCCCACCCTAAAGTACTGTGTATCTCAAATGGACCACCACAATGACTCCTAATCCATTAATACCGGATGGGGGTGGCTGGGGCCAATATTAGTCCAATTCCAGGCTAACTCAATGATTCCCATCCCATTCTGCCCCATTCCCCAAATTACACTAATGATTGGATTCTATTCAGAAGGGCAAGGAACCATTGCACCAAGTTGATTAGAGAACCTAAAGCACATTTTTACCATACACAGCTAGAGCTAGCTTCCAGTTGTTCTAAATTTTGGAATACAATCAAAGTGATTGAAGGTCGTTCTTCTGGAAATCGCATTCCTGCTAACATCTTAGTTGGTGATTCTGTAGTCTCCGACAGACCTTCTATCCTTGACTCATTTAACAATCATTTTACTACTGCCGGTCTAGCCTTTGAGTCTTCCCCTGCCTGCTCTCTCCGTCAACAACATGCTGAGGATACTCAAGATAAACCTACCTGCAGCCCATCATTCTCATTCCAGCCCACAACCCTAAAAGAAGTTGAAGACCTCCTCCTTCAGTTAGACTCAGAAAAAAGTGCTGGAGCAGATCTGATGGACCCCTACTTCTTAAAGGTCGGATATCATGTCCTAGCAGTCCCAATTACACATCTCTTTAATCTATCTCGGTCTCAGGGTGAACTTCCGCCCATTTGGAAGTCTGCCCTTGTGGTCCCGTTGTTTAAATCAGGTGATCCCAGGGATCTTAATAATTGCAGGCCAATCTCATTACTTCCAACCCTGTCTAAGTTGTTAGAAAAAATAGTGAACGTCCAGCTACAAAACTACCTGGAATCGGAAAACCTGCTTAATCTCCTACAGTCCGGCATCAGAGCACAGCATAGCACAATATCTGCTCTTGCTTAAGTGACCAATGACAGGCAAACAGAGTTGGATAATAGGAATTTTATCTGTGTGGTGTTCTTGGACCCAAGTAAGGCATTTGACACCATGGACCACAACCTGCTTCTTTCATCCCTTCAGAATATGGGCCTAAATGCCCTTTCTTTAAAATGGTTCACAAACTGCCTCTCTGGCCGATTTCAGCAAGTAAAGGCTGAGGGAGAAGTCTCTCCTTTAAAACCTTTGACGAGGGGCGTACCTCAAGGTTCCATTCTGGGACCCTTGCTTTTCACTATCTGTATTAATAACATCGACGCTACCATCAATGAAGCTAAAATACATTTATTTGCAGATGACACAGTGATTTACATCACCAACCCTTCCCCTGGTGCTGCACAGAAAACCCTTCAAAGTGAATTCAACCTGCTGCAGCTACAGCTACTTAACCAGAAGTTACTTCTTAATGCCAAAAAAACTAAAGGATTGCTCTTCTCACCTCTTCCTCATGCTTCTACTCCTGTGTCTGATGGAACACTTCCACTTATCACCACCATCCTTGGGGAGCAGTTGGGCTAAGTAATAAAATTCAAATACTTGGGAGTTTGGTTAGACAACAAACTCTCATTCACTGATCATACTGATGAGTTGCTAAAGAAACTCGGGCAGAGACTTGGTCTCTTCTTTAGGATAAACAACCTACTTACTAGAGATGCCAAGTCAAAGTTGGTCCAAACCATCTTTCTTTCTTTACTTGACTGTGCAGACTTCTTATATGGCAAGAGTACTGCTGCTGCTCTTGCAAAACTTGACACACTTTATCACCGTGCCTTAAGATTCGTTACAGGTTTACCGTATTCTACCCATCACTGCTCCCTGTACACGGCAGTAGGATGGACATCCCTTAGCTGTAGACGAAAGAGGAATGCTGCATTCTGGACTTATAAAGTGATTATAAGAATGCTGCCTCAGTACACCTCCTTCTGCCTCCCGATATGTACTCTTGGCAAGTATGCCTTGAGAAGCTCTTCCTTCATTGCTCTGTATGTATATAAGGCAAAATCGCATTTTGGCAGAGCAGCTATAAGCTATTTACTACCTCAGATGTGGAATAAATTGCAAAGGACCCTGAAACTAACCTATCCTATCTCCCTTTCTAACTCCAAATCTCTTTACCTAAGCCATAACAAGGAGCCATGCACCTGCTGTACTTGATGCCGATAATCCTATAACCCTAGCCAGGTGAGTCCTGCCTCCACAGTTATACTGTGTCTGACATTTATATTTTGGGGTTTCCCCTTTGTCTTCCGCTATCCGCTGCCCCTGCTCTCTTTAGTTAACTGAAATCCTCAAACCCCCCCAGTCTATTTCCTCCTCCCCGTAATCCTTTTGTTGGCTGACCCTAGATTCTTTGATGCTGCAGTGGTTCACATATTAACAATGTGTGTTTTTCTTCTCTTCATTCAACTCCCCTATGTCCCTGTCCCGTATTGTACCCTTACTCTGTTGTTATTACCTCCTCACAAATACCACCTAGAGTAGCCTTTTAACCCTTACCCCTACCCTGGACCTTTACTTACAGTGTATATTGGGTGCCTTTTAATCTACTGTTCCCATCGACTGTTATATCTATTCATGTATAATTTCATATATACTTGTATGTTGTGTTACCAGTTTAGTTCCCTGATCCATATTCCAACTGTCCTTCATCACTGTATATGCCTTTGATGTTATCCCTATATATATTTTGATTTATACTGTATTTTACTCCTGCCTGTATATTGTTCGTTGTATCTTTCTGACCTGTCTTATCCTGTATACCCCAGGTCCACCTCGAAAATGAGTTATGCTCAACGGAGATCGCCTGGTTTAATAAAGATTTTGATTGATTGATTGACACTATTTGTGAGCCATGTTTTCATGTGACAACTGCAGCACATGTGCCCAGGAGAGTGCAGAAAGAGTGATCTCAAATTATTGTTGACGGTAGGCAGGGTGACCAGTCACAATGGACAAAATACATTTATAATGTAAAAAAACATCAATTTTAGAAAAAAGGAAGCCATTCACATGTGTGATAGCTAAACCAGGAAAGGACCTGCTTTGATGAAAAGGTAATTTTGTTGAATGTGTGATGTCTTTACAGGAACGTAGAAGGAATTGAGGATGGAAGATATGTAAACAGCCCATCAGGACCTGCTCCATGAGGTTATCCAAAATCAGAGTCCATTTTCCTTACATAAATGAGGGAAAAAATAAAAACACTTTCCTCTAGTCCCAGAAAAAAATCCCATTATAAAAGATCAATTTAAAGGGGAACAGTCAGCAGTATAATGGTCCCAGCAAGCACACTAAGTGATCATTTATTACTTTGCTGTAAAATAGTAACAAGTATTTGGCTGATCCAGCCATCTAATGCTCTGGCATTCTGTATATCATACTGCTCCTGAGACTTCCCACAATCCCCTGCAGCTAAAATCCAAGCCAGGCTGCAACCACGGGAGGGGGAGGGATTCATTTATCAGTTATATAGAATGGTACTTTTTAAAGCTGCAATTCACTGACATCTGATCTGGCTGTACTCTCAAGATTATGTAAAATTGCTTGACCAGTACTTAACTTCAATATTATGGCAGGGTCAGGTACTGACAATTAGATCTTTAAAAACCTCCAATAAAGTTACATCACTGATTGATTAATCCACCATGGCTGTAGCTCGGTTTGAGCGTCAGGTGCTTTATTCAAGTTTTTAATCACAGTTTTTTTATTTCTCTGCATGGTTTCTGCAAAATTGGATCAGTAGAAAATCATATTATCTGTAAATAGCATTTGTTTGTTGCTTACGAAGCCTTAATTGGAGCTAGGAGCGCAACCTAATTTAGTATAGACTCTGTCTTAATGTGGTTTCATGTGTTACACACATTTAAGGTCCAGGATAATTGTTTTTAGTGCTGGCTAGTGCTATGGCACGTTGGAGAGCTGCAGCAAATATACGCTGCTTCTGTTTAAATGTTCGCACTCACGCATCCCATTGTAGTGCTCCCCATAATGACCAAGGTCCTGAGACGAAAGGGCAAAGATCGCAGAGGTCTTGGAGTCGCTTTCAGCGGCTTATGAGCTTATTGTTTTAATCAGCAGAGGGCTTGGAGCTGCCTGCAGCGGAGGCTTATGAATTCATCTTGCTCGGTCCTGGCACCTGGCGGTGTGGGTCCCCCTCACAAGCAGGGCCACATAGCACATGACCAAACCTCTCCTCTCCATCTCCTACTAGCAGGTGGCGTAAGGGAGCATAGTGCTGTGTTCTGTGCCTAGATGCGGTCTCTCTCTCTAGCAACCACTCCTCGGGGCTGCAGGTGGTTATAAAGAGTCAGTTTCTTTGGTCAGAGCCCCAGAAAATGCCCGACCTGACTCCATTTTGCCCTCTCCCACATGGCAGTAGCCTGTGGGGGGATGGGCATCCATCCCTGTGTGCATGAACCTTTTGGGCAGCCCCTATTAAGCAGCCGATGACAGCATCAAAGTTTACAAGGCTCTTAAGATGTGAGGGATATTAAGGGTGTTAAATACAAAAATTATAAAAGATATTCAGGGGACTGGCTAAAATTTCACCAGGGCCATTCAGCCTTACTACTGGGCTCTATGGGAACTCAGCCACCATTTTGTATGGCTGTTTCTTCTGCAGGCTGATCTGCCATTTTGTAGAGGGGTGCACATCACGATTCTTGCAAGCTATGACTACTGCTTCAGTTCCTTTATTAGTCCCCTGTCTACAGCCTGTCTCAACATTGGGAGCTGATTTTAGGTGGTTTATAATGTTTTTAACAACTTCCATCTCATCGCTGGGTCAGAGCCCCCCCAACCTCAGTCGTGCTGACTGCCTCAGGGGATCTAGACCTCCACTCGAGGGACTTGCCACAAGCGTGTCACAGGAAAGCAGGCTGAATCTTACTAATTCCTATCTTTTACAGGCTGTCATACCCCATCGGGTACAAGGCTAATACTGTCCTCCTTTTTTCTTATACTAGATGGTAAAGACAAAGAAGTATATATCCTGCAGCACAGCCTTGATGCCCCACAACCCAGACCCTCAATGCTCGATGTGCCTCCATGAGGACGAACAAGCAGGGGGAAATCAGCCCCCCCTCTCACAGACCTGGACAGCCAAGGGCCCAGCTCCTCCGGATGGATGAACCCTGGGGCTCTTCTCATCCAGACACAGCAAGCAATGGCGGCCATGATAGAGAGCCAGCAGAATTTCATGCTAAAGGTGATGGAGAAACTGGAGTCGCTGACAAAATCAAGGTCGCCTGTGTCGCCACCCCCAATACCGGCTCCATGGTCAAACCCCCCACAACCAGAACCCCAGGAGGAACCCTCTCCTCCCCTCCCAGGGAACAAGGATACAGGGGAAGCTCCAGATGATGCCAAGGATGTAGATTCGGGGAACAAGGACATGGACACCACCCCCGAGTCCCCTTCTCTAACTTCAAAATTTTGCTCATTCAACCTCATTCCGGGCCTAATGAGGGCCATAAAGACCACAGTGGGGTTCAACGTTGAAATTCCCAAGCTAGAATCCAAGCTGGATCCCACAATTCAGCAGAGTCAGAAGGTTAAGGACACCTTTCCTAGCTGTCCTGCCATCGATGACATTTTTTCAAAAGAGTGGGAACTGACCGAGCCAGGCCGGTTGTCAGAGAAAAGAAATTTGGATAGGATGTAACCAATACAAAAAGAAAAGGCCAAATTGTGCTGCACTGCACCAAGCATAGATCCTCAAATTGCAGCACTGAGTAAGAAGACAGTACTGCCATGTGGCGCCATTTCCCTCAAGGACCCCACTGACAAAAAAGTAGAGGAAATGCTGAAGAAACTTTTCGAACTTTCAGGCATGACAGCTAAGGCCGCAGTAATGGAGGTCTACGCCTCCAGGGTGCAGATCTGCTGGTTGTAGGAGCTCATGGAAAAATTCAACCCCAAGTCCAGGGAAGTTGAGCTCCTGCAATGTACTCTGGACACAGCAAAGTATCTAGGTAACATGGCCGTGGACTCTCTAAAGCTGGAAGCTAAGGCTTCTGCCCTGACAAACAGAGCTAGACGGGCCTTATGGCTGAAACACTGGGAAGCGATAATGAGTCAAAGGCACTTTTACAGAGTCTGCCCCTGAAAGGGGACAATGTCTTCAGGGAAGGGCTTAGGAAATTCCTCAAACAAAAAGAGGAAGGCAAAGACCTAGCCAAGGATAAACAGAGAACCACCTACTTGCCATCTGCTCACCATAGATTTTGGGGGATTTTGGGAGGTAGTATAGCACAGTAGTTTAAGGCTCTGAACTGCAAATCTGGAGACCTGGGTTTGAATCCCACAGTCCCCACTTGCATACTGTGTGATCCTGAGCAAGTCACTTAACTTCCCTGTACTCCCAGGTTGCACCTGTAAACAAGCTTTCAGCTTAGTGTGTCTCACCTGGTTAAACAATTGGAAAAAAAAAAAGATTCCAACAAACCAGGAAACAGAGTTACTCAAATAACTCCTTTCGAGGGAGAGGCCAGAACAACAACTTCCGGGGCCCAATGCAGAGGCAGAGTGGCTACTCCACCTTCAGAGGGAGGAGTTCACACTTCACTGGCAGAGGAAGGAGGGGGAAGATAGAAACAGTTCTGACAACCCCGACCAGACTGCCCCACCACCATACCCTCTATTGCCATACCCTCCTGTGGGACAACGGGTAATACTTTTCCATCAACGCTGGCAACAAACAACCTCCGACAAGTAGGTTCGGGAGAGCGTGTCCCGAGGTTATGCTATCAAGTTTTCAAAGAAACCCTGCAGGGACAGGTTGATTCTGTCCCCATCTCAAAAAGAAGGGCAAGGCTCACCAGGTACAGGAGATTCTCCAGGACCTGCTACACAACAACGCAATACAACCAGTGTCAGTCACCGAGCACGGCACGGTGATATACTCTGTTTTCTTCCTGTTTCTGAAGAAAAACGGAAACCTCCATCCTATACTATACCTAAAATTCATAAACAGGTTTGTCTCCACTCCTCAGCTCAAGATGGAGACCCTCAGGTCAACACTGAGGAGCATACAGGTAGGAGACTACCTCACCTCAGTGGATCTGAAGGATGCTTACACTCACATTCCAAACAGGCCAAGCCACCAGCGTTTCCTCATACTGGGCCAGCATTTCCAATATCAAACACTGCCCTTTGGCCTCATGTCAGCACCAGGGGTGTTCACCAAGGTATCCTTCCTCCTAGCAGCCTGGTTAAGGGAGCGGGGAGTGGACATTATCCCGTATCTGGATGACTGGTTGATATGATCATGCAACAGCACCCAGCCACAAAGAGACACAGAACTGGTTCTGTCTACGCTCTCTTAGCATGGCTGGGTGGTCAATCTGGACAAGAGTTCCCTGCGTCCATCCCAGCACATACAGTATCTTGGGGTAGAAACTGACACAGCCGAAGGAACGGCAAGGCCATGAAAGAAATGTGTAGAATCAGTGATCACAATGGTTCGGTCACTGCAGTCCTCGCCCAAACCAATAATGGGCCTAGCAGTGCAGGCCCTTGGCTGCATGACATCTTGCCTCAACTTGGTACCCTGGGCAAGATGAAACATGTGCCCCTTGAAAAGCTGCGTGCTACAACAGGGTTCCCCATTAGAGGATGACCTTAACAAGGCTCTTTTCCTGCCCGATACTGTCAGGAGCTCCTTGAATTGGTGGACGCACCACCCACATCCATCTAGGGTCTGTCCTCTGGAACTCTCCTGCGAGGTGACAGTGGAGACCGACGCCAGCCTCACAGGTTGGGGAGCATGCATGGACAACTCCACAGCCCAGGACCAGTGGACACCAGCAGAGGCACGCTTGTCCATTAACATCCTGGAGATGAAGGCAGTCTTCCACACCCTAAGGGCATTCAGGACCAACATCACTGGTCAGACAGTATTGGTGAAGTTCGACAACAGAGTCACTGTGGCATACATAGCCAAACAAGGCAGAACGCACAGCCGAGCCATGCTCAGGGAAGCAGCCAAGGTGTTGAACTGGGCCCAGTCCCATCTTACTCACATTCACCCCGTTCACCTGGCTGGCAAGCTCAAAATCAGGGTGGACTGGCTCAGCAGACAACAGGTACATCCAGGAGAGTGGCAACTGCACCCAGACCTATTCACCATGATCCAGCAGAGGTGGGGCCAGATTCCCACAGATCTGATGGCCTCCAGGTCAAATACACAGGTCAGGTCATATTTCTCCAGGTACAGGGAGAAACAGGCCATGGGAGTAGATGCTCTGTCCCAAGCCTGGGATCAGGATCACTCCTTCGTATTCCCTCCGATCCCCTTAATTCCCTAGGTGCTGATGAAGATCAGGCTATCCCAGATACAGATCATACTCGTAACACCATACTGGCCATGGAGGGTCTGGTTCACCTCAGCGGTAGCCATGTCAATGGACAGATGGACCATCCCATTCAGGAGGGACATGCTGTTCCAGGGGCCAATTATCCACCTGGCCCCTCACACCCTGAAGCTATCGGCCTGGCTCCTGAGAGGCAGAGACTGCTGACCGCCAGTTACCATGATTCAGTCATAGCAACCATTCTACAATCCAGAAGCCATCTACCACAGCTACTTATGGTAGACAGTGGAACATTTTCGTAAATTGGTGCAAGTCGGCACAGCTCGACCCCATGCAGGTAGACATGCCTGTCATTCTGTTGTGCCTACAACAGGGCCTAGATAAGGAACTGTCCACTTCTTCACTCAGAATGCAGTTGTCGGCGATAGGAGCGGCCAGGGGAAAAGTCAAGCATTCACAACCCGAAGCCCATCTGGATGCCATCAGATTCCTTAGGGCTACGGAGAACATTCACCCTCAGGTCCGCACGCCGGTAGCCCCCTGGGATCTAACCATGGTTCTAGACTCCCTAGGGGAGAGCCCATTTGAACCCGTGCATCAAGTGCCAATTTATTGGTTGGGCCTCAAGACATGTTTTCTCGTGGCCGTTTGCTCGGTTCATAGAATTAGTGAATTAGGGGTCCTGTCCTGTAATGAATCTTACACCATTTTCTCTGTCCAAGGGGTGTTCATGAGAACGGTACCGGCATTTCACCCCAAGGTCATGTCTGCATTCCACAGGGACCAGCCGGTGGAACTACCCACATTTTTTTCACAAACACAACAAGGGGAGCTGAGATCCCATCACCCCCTAGACATGGGCAGTGCGGTATCAAAATACATCACACGAACACAGCCAATCCGCAGATCAGAAAGACTATTTGTAATAGCCCAAGACCACAAACAAGGACTGGCAGCATCCAAGACCACCATCGTCTCTTGGTTAAAGAGGACAATACACGAGGCATACAAAGAAAAAGGCCTTACACCCCCAGCAGGGATAAAGGCCCACTTTACAAGGGCAGCGGCTACTTCTTGGGCAGAAAAAGCTAACGTATCCATGGAGCATATCTGCAGAGTGGCAACTTTGTCCACTGTCCATACGTTTTCAAAACATTACAGACTGGACACATTGTATAAACAAAGAACGGACTTTGCCAGAAAACATTTGTCCACAGCAGGCCACAATCAGCTGCCCCACTGATTGCCCTGTCCCTCCCTGAAATGACGGTGTAACTGCTTATTATAGTAACCCAAAATGTAATCAACCAATCACTTTATTTAACCAGGCATAAACACCATTGAGCAAGCTCATTTTCAAAGTGGTCCTGGACATTAGTACAATACAATAAAATGCATAGCCACAGATACGATAAACTCAAGAATGCGAAAACATTGTAGAGATTAAGCTCAATAGACCACTATCTACTGGCCTGCCAAGGTTATGAAGAAGTGCATTATATAAAAAGTTTACAGGAGAAAGAGAAGAGCCCACAATTCTAGACTATCTCCAGTTTGTTGGTAGTAAGCAGGGTGAGAGAGGGCAGGGGAAGTGGTGTGTTAAAGGAAGAGGATGGGATGAAGAGGGCCAGGGTAAAAAAGAGTAGGCTGGAAGTACAGGATGTCCCCTATAGGGAGGAGTCTTAGGCGAGATTCTAATTGTAGAGATTGTGAGAGGGGCCAGATGCTAATGGCTCAGAGTCGTTTAAAACAGTTGCAGGTTTTCTTCAAAAGTACGGCTAGCAAATCTTTAAATGTGGATAGGCCTGGGAAAGAGGAAAGTTTTAATGAGCTTTGCATGGTATTCCATAGTGATGGGAGTGAGAAATTGATTGCGGCCGAGTCATATGTTGTTTTTACTCTCGGTATCTGGAAGCAGGGTATAGAGAAACATCTTAGGCCATAAGATCCCTTGGCCCATTTGAATAGGCTTGAAATGTAGGTAGGAAGATTATTGGAAAGTGCTCTATAGAGCCAGAAGAGAGCATTTCTTTTCCTCCTAATTGAAAGTGAGGGCCACCATGATTCCTGGTACAGTAGGCAATGGTGAGTACGAAGGAGTAGGCTGAAGATAAATCTTAGGGCCTGGTGGAAAAGAGTGTTGAGTTTGCAGAGCACCGTTGAGGGACAATGAATGTAGAGAAAGTCCGCATAGTCCAGTATGGGTAAGAATGTGGATTGTACTAGCCTCTTTCTAGCTTCTAAGGTAAGCAGATGTTTAATATGATAGAATAATCCTAACTGCTGTCTTAATTTTCTCAAACTTCATTCAGATGGCACAGAAAATTGAGCTTACCATCCAGCCAGAATCCTAGGTATTTAAAGGTTTCCACTGTTTCAAGGGGTTCATCTAGGATCGTTAGAATCTGGGGAATATGTGTTGGTCCGTGGCATGTTTTTGGTGAGAGGATCATGGCTTTAGCCTTTTTGGTGTTGAGGAGGAGCTTGTGTTTGATGAGATTATGTTGGAGAGTAATGAAGTCTTGCTGTAAGTTCTCATGAGCCATGTCCAAGGAAGAATTTGTGGTATATAGTACGGTATCATCTGCAAATAAATGAACATTAGCTGAGCGCAGATGAGTATCCAGATTATTGATGTAGATTGCAAATAAGACTGGGCCTAGTATGGAACCTTGGGGAACACCTCGTAGAAGGTTTTTTGTGGAGACAGATCACCTGCAGCTTTGACTTGTAACCTGTTGGTGAGGTAATTGGAGAACCATTTGATTGCAGGGCTATTGAGTCCGATATTGCTTAGTGCTGTAAGCAAGATGTTGTGGTCCACCGTATCGAAGGCCTGACTAAGATCAAGAAAAAGGGCAAACACATGCTTCTTAGAATCCAGGGCAATTTGCCAGTCTGTGGTTACTTTCGCAAGTGCAGATACAGTGCTGTGTTTGACTCTAAAGCCTGATTGTGCGGGGGTTTAGCAATTCATGCGAATCCAGGTGTACTCTAATTTGGGCATTGACAATTTTTTAAAGTAGTTTTGACAGAACGGAAAATATAGATATAGGCTGGTAATTATTCAGATCACACGGATCCCCAGACTTGAATAATGGTAGGATATAGACAGTTTTCCATAACAAAGGAAGTTCTCCTTGTTTCAGCGAAGTATTGAATAAATGGGTAATGGGGCGGTCATGTAAAGATGGCCAAGTTTTAGAAAGTAAGGTTCGATGTTGTCTGCACCTGCACACTTTTTGATGTCCGGAGATAGTAGTAGGTGCTCTACTTGTTTAAACATGACTGTATGGAAGCTAAAAGTGGTAGAATAAGGTAGGTTAGGGTTAGGATTAACATTAGAGTCAGCAGCGGAGTCACCACGTGGGTTGATTTGGTTGACAGGTGAGGTGTCAAAAGCTAGCCCTGCAGTGGCAAAGTGTTCATTTAACTGCGCTAGTATATCAGCTCTGCCTGTGTAGGTACATCCAGCAGACATAATTTTGGCTGGGAGAGATGTGTCAGCCGAAAAACCTTCAACCTCTCTAAGGATGTTCCAGAATTTGGCTGAATTGTTTTTGTTGGCATCTAGTTCTGCTTGGAAATATCTAGCTTTTTCAGATCTAATTAGCTTGGTGCAGGCATTTCTAGAGGTGCGAAGTGCTAACCAATCTGCCTCCAGTTGAGATTTCCTCACCCTTTTCCACCAGCACTGTAGTTCCTGTCCCTAAATGCTTTCTTCAAGATGGAAGAGGTCCAACCAGGGAGTCTTTTTTTAGATCTGATCAGCCTTAACGGTGCATGTTTGCCAATTAGTCCCATTAGGAGACTATGGAAGATATTAAATGCCTCTCTAAGGGTCCAGGAGAGAGCTACACTTCTGATATTTTCTGTTAGGTATAGTGTTTGCAGGTGTCATTTCTACCAGACCAAATGCATCACAAAGATCCTTCAGTTTCTTGGAACTATCATCATTCCAATTCAAACTGAGATCCCCCAATAGGATACACTCCATGTTAGCTGAGTCAGTTATGTTTTGGAGGTGTGGTAGGAGGGCCATGCCACCAGACAGGGGTCGGTAGCAGGCTGCAATAAGGAGTGACTTCTCATTGGAAAGGGATCATTTTAGTGCCAGGCATTGGAATTCTTTAGGCATCAAGGTACAATCAACGACTGTGACTACAAGTTTGCTCTTAGCATATATTACAACCCCTCCTGCACTAGATGGCATATCACAGTGGTAAGTATTGTATCCCGGAATGTTGTTGGATTTGTCTGGGGTCGAGGGCATGAGCCAGGATTCAATTATCATGAAGAAATCGTGAGTTGCATGTAGAGCCCAGGTCTGTATATGATCCAGTTTCTTCAGTAAACTGCAAGCATTGACGTGAAGAAAGCTAAGACCTTTATATTGAGGGAGGTCCACAGGGGTGTCCAGAAGAACGGATGAGCTGGGTTTAGTTCAACGTTTCCCAAGCAGAGTAGGAGAAGTAGCAGTAATTTTTTAAGATATGTCTGGAGTGTCATGGATACAACATAACACAATGGGTGTTTACTCATCTGGTAAAGGTGATTGTGTTGGTTGTATCCATGACACTCAATGGCCCTCCCTTCAGGGCGATCATGGCAGGTATACTTCACACTGGATAATCATGGCGTGTTTAAGGACTCTGAAACAAAAAATGTAGAAGAATTACGGACTCTGGAACAAATACGTTTTGAAGTAGTCGACTCATATGTCAGTAACACTAGGTGACCGAAGCTAGAATTGTATCAATAGGAAATAAACAGAGGATATGGTAAAATTCCTAGCCATGTTTGTATCATTCTGTATGATTAACAGTGGGGATTAGAGGGTAAGGGGTTTTGGCCAGAAATATTGTTTCCTTTCATCTATGGAAGGATCCAACTGGAGAACGGGGATTCCTGGGACCAAGGTATGCAGCGAAATTTGATCTGGGTCACATGTGCATCACTAGCCTATCAGGTGGGTGGGAAACCCAAGAGGCAATGTCTGGAGTGTCATGGATGTAAATAACACAATCACCTTTACCAGGTGAGTAAACAACCTATTTCTGTTCGTTACTCAAGGGTCTTTCCCTCTAGGCAGCCCCTGACACAGTTCAGTGTGCTGCTTCTAACTCTGTGCTTTTTTCTTAGTTTCCACAGTTATCATTGAACAACCAACAGTCACCTCCTAAAGCAATATGCATACATAAAACAAGTTGTTGGCACACATGGGATCACAGACCCAGGACTCAACAACATAAGCACCAGTACACATTCTGTATCACATGTACACAATCAGACTCTTTCTCCACAGCCCACATAACAAATCATCATCATTTTACAGTGCACAGAACATGAGCACACATAGTAGTTTGCCATCCCAATCAGAACACATATGTATTACGTAAAGTAAAAAATAATAATTTTTTTAATGTGGGCATGTGTCAGTAGCCCAATGCAACATGTGGCCTGTGCAGGGCCATACAGAAGTGGTAGCATAAGGGGCAACTTGCTGCAGGAACACTTCATAGTCTACTATTGAGAAGGGTTCTATCTCCTTTTAAACAAAACAAGGACAGAGAATGTATCTCCCCTCCCAACAACATATTGCAAATAGTGATTTATTTTTCCCTTCATCCTTCACAGCCAGCAGGGACCATCTGGGTTCTGTACCACTGCTGGGCAGTAGTGTTAAACTGACCATGGCTCGAGGACACACTGACATCAGTTATACTGCCAGAGCAGCTTAAAGCAAACATGTGCAGTGCAGCTCACATTTTAAAAACATTATTTATTTATTTAGCTTTTGTTTACTGGGTAAGCACACTAGACAAAAATGCTTATTTTCATGTGCGAACCTGGAGGTCACAAATATAAAAATACAGAACAATGAGAAGGTACAACAAAAATAGACCTGATAATCTGAGAAACATGAACATATTTTAAGTTAAAAACTTGTAACTTGCAAAAGTGTGTACCTTGGACCTGACTCTATCAAGCCTGAAAGTGTCAAGTTTAAAAACAAAATCATTTTTTTTTAGTTACATGAATTCTAGCACATTTGCACTTCTGTTACATTGCCCCTCCCAAAACCAATTGACATGACATTTTCAGGATCCAGAGATCCTGGCTCCGACGCCACCAAATTTCAGGCAAATCGGTTGAACAGGGGCAGAGTTATTAAGGTACAACAATCAGGGTTTAAGGTAGAAGTGCTTACTTAACCCTAATATACAGCCCCCAGACTGCCTCACAGATGTTTGCATTTGTAGCTGCATGGACGTGCAGGGCCTTTCAGGGCCTGCACTTCTGCAGACAGGCAGACTCTTCCCTTGCGTCTGGATCTGTTCAGTGAATGAGGCTACCATTCCACTATTACGTAAAGAAAGGAAATTCATTGAAAAAAATGACATTAATGCAGACATTAGAGTTGAAAAACGCAAAGCAGACAAAGTATGAAAATGAAAACATCAGGGTTTGGAGTCTCGGGAGTCTTGGCAAATTGATGGTGTAGTGTTCCTTGGGGTTGTCAACACTAATACCCACCCCCTCACCTGAGTAAACAAACATGATCTCTTTCTTCATGCTGGGCCTGCAGGGTCCTGTGTGAAGAAAGCTATAGCTGATTCTATTGGTCACGTGAGGAGGGACATACTTCTGTAACTCCAAGGAGTATCCCTATGAGACACTGGCTTGGAGCTGTACCATGTGATTAGGACAGGAGACTATAGGCTGGGGGGAAAAGATGGGCATTAGGACTGACAACCCAAGGAGTGATCATGCAATACCACCCAGATGCTCCCACACACACTTCCATACGTGGGACGTTGGCACCTTCCACACCTGGGAAGTGTGTTTATCAGACAAGAAACCACAGTTCATCATGTCTTATTACTCTTATAAAAAGGGTCTTATATTAATAAAAAAATACTTTTGAGGCATTTTTATGTTACACTAAAGATTAATCTATTTATTTCATAAAATTTAGATGAAAGATGTGAAATAGCCCTCTTAACTTGGGGGCAGGGATAAGGAAACAAACAGCGTTCTGCATTGAACAAGGATAGGCAAATAAATAAAACAACAAACTTCTAAATTTGTGCCACGTTTTCTTTTGTTTGTGATGTTACCGGTTGAAGTTTATTAATTCCATGTGACCAGAAATGATGCAGTTTACAGGACAATTGCTTCATTTTCACCTTGGCTATGTAGTGTGAGATGCTGTTGCAGGCTGTTGTCACTAGGTGGCTCTACTTGCTGCTTACTGAGCTCCAACGCAGATGATTCTTTAGCCTGTTTTCTCACTGTTGAAAGTATTTCACTCCACTTCTGCATAACCAGACGTCACACAGTACTGTCATAGACTTGATACAGATGATCTATGGCCAATAACAGCCATAATCTCGCAGGACTCCAAGCCAACTTGGGAAAGCAAATTTACCACAGTGGCCCATTCACTTCATTTAGTGTAACTAAGACTGCAGGCTGGCTTGCTCATTCAGTCAGGGCATCGTGGTGGATGGAAAGTTAATTCCAAGCAGTTCCTTAGAGTGCCAGATCTTGTGTTCTTCTGGAGTCACGTCCTTGATCCTGCGTGGGTATAATTAGAATGCAGGAGGATTGGGCGGCATCTCAGATATTTCTTGAAGGAGCTTACAGGGCAAAGGGATGGCAGGACTGTTACTAACATAAAGAAACTGGAAAGATTGTATTCTATATTATACAATGGCAAGAAAGAATCTTGGACTGTGATTGGTCAGTCTGGGGCTGGACCCATGACGTTATCGCAGCATAACATCACAGATCTAGTCTCAGCCTCACTGTGAATCTCTTGACTGATTGTTTGGAGCTACATTTATTTTTTGCATCTTCTTTTAAGAAACAAAAACATTTTTCCACATAAATAAAAACATTCTTTAAAATTATTTTTTTTATTCTATATATAACAACAAGCCATTGTATAATAGGAATAATGCACTCCAGGGTGTGTGTCGTGCTGGGATAATACCACGCCTGGGGCATTGGATGCACTTGGCTTGTAGCCTAATTTCAACCCCCCCCCACGCATGGCATTATCCCAGCACAACACACACCCTGTCATACATTATTCCTTTACATAGATACATAGACAGTGTCGGCAGATAAGGGCCTATGGCCCACAGTCTGCCATTTGAGCTTGTAAGTTCAGTTTGTTTTCCTAGAAGTCTGTTGCACCTTACCCTGACCTCCAGAATTCCTTATGTCTATCCCATGCATTCTTAAATCCGTGATTGTTTCAGCCCCACCACTTCCTCTGGCAGGGTGTTCCACTTTCCACCACCCGTTCTGTGAAGAAATTCTTTCTCATGTTTCCTCTGAATCGTCCTCCCTCCAACTTCATCCCATGCCCTCTAGTCCTGGAACATCTTTTCGCTTAAAAATAGTGTTTTCCTGCACCCTGTTCCTCCTGTAAGATACTTGTATGTCTCTATCATATCCCTCTCCCTCCTCTCCTCCAGGGAGTACATGTTCAGTTCCTTCAACCTGTCTTCATAGGACTTGTGATGCAATCCATGCACCATCTTTGTTGCCCTCCTCTGAACCTTCTCTACCCTGTCTATGTCCTTACGTAGGTATGGTCTCAGAACTGTACACTGTACTCCAGGTGGGGGCCTCACTAGTGTCTTGTATAGCGAATTATGACCTCCTTTTCCTGCTGGTAATGCCCCTGCCTATACATCCCAGCATCCTATTTGCTTTACCTGCTGCCTTGTCACACTGTTTCCCTACCTTAAGGTCATCAGAGATGATAACCCCAAGATCCCTTTCCTGCTTGGTGCATGCTATATCCTCACCCCCCAACTGATATATTGTGCCAGGATTTTTGTGCCCCATATGCATTATCTTGCACTTCTTTGCATTGAATTTCAACTGCCAAACTATACTACTATCAATATACTTACTATCAATCCGGTAAACATCAGCATAAAAATGCCTTATAGCATTGCAGAGGTCAGTGTCAGAAACAGATTTTAAGTCAATGTTAATGTTTCTTGCTTCACTCTAACTGGAAAATATGTCAACAGCCCAGTTGGCTGTTTTTTGGTGGGGTAATGTGGAGGGTCTGCTCGTCTTTTTGTCCTTCAAGCTCATTATATTCTTCACTAGTTAGCTGAGTGTAATTATGTGCATTTGTTTTATTTTCATTATATATTTTTGGGCTGATGAGAAGGACTTGGTTCTAGGTTGATCAGTTTGGTCAAAATGTTTTAATAAATTTTCCATAGAAACAGTTTGAGACAAACTGAGATAAGGAAATATCAGACATGTTTTTTCTTCAGGCAGAAGGCTAGATGAGAGAAAAAAATGGCTGCAAACATTTTTTTGAAAATTCCACAGGGTGGCACCAGAATACCATTGGCACTGCACCCAAGGGGGGAGAAGTACCAGCTACAGGGTTGTTGCTCTACAGTTCATGGCTGGACATGACAAAACATTCAAGTACATTAAGGGCATAAACGAGGTGCAGCAGGGAGACATCTTCCAATATAAGAGATGTACAAGAATGAGGGGGCATGATATGAAATTGGAAGGTGGCAGGCTGAGGGGAAATGTGAGGATGTTTTTCCTTCATGAAGAGGGTGGTGGACACATGCAATGGACTGCCACAGCAGGTGGTGGGGTGAGCACAGCGAAGAATTTTAAATATGCATGGGACTGGCGTAAGGGTACCTCAGAGGTGGGAAGGTGGGGTGAAAAGCCATTAACCAGTTTGGGTTACAGGTCACAAACTAGTGGAGGGATTTCGGGTAGACTGGATGGGCCGAGTGGTCCTTGTCTGCCGACAATTTCTATGTTTCTATGTTTACAAGGGCATGACTGGCAAAATCTGCTTACCAATCAGAATGCAGGATTTTCTCTACGTATTTTATAACCTTTTATAGAATTATTATTATCATTTAAGTTATAGATTAAATATTAGATTTTACTTGGAACAATCACAAGAGTGCTGCTGGATGCATTCCTTTTTTGAAGGCTTCTTTGGAATGAACTGTGTTGTGTATCTGTGACTTAAAAAAATAATTTAAAAAAAAAGTATCTCTTGCTAAGCACTGACACATGAGAACTTGGTCTGCCCCGACAGCTCAGTCTAATGCAGATGTGGCCACTATGTTGGGGGCATAAATGGGCATTTTGCCCATTATTTACTAATTAATTAATTTATATATGTGAAATTATTTCACTGGGTAAACATGCAGAGATACAAGGATAACCTCATTTACACATGCGATCTGCGGGAAGGGGGGGATAAAGGAGAAGAGATAAACAATGAAGTATAGTACATTATATACACAGATAAGTCATACAAGTTCATTATATGGTATGTACAGGCACTATAGAGCAATTTACATTAACCTATTTAATGCTCCTGCACATACACTGTATGTCTTGAACTTTATTTTGATGTGTCTGGCTCATTTTCGCGCTTTTTAATACAATAACAGTTACTGTGCATCCATAGGACATCATATGAAAATGAATGTAACAAAATATCAGAGACGGTGTGGAACAGAAACAAATTAGATAAGTAAAGCATAAATACATTTATAATCAATGTGCCTTTTTTTTTCAAATGGGAGTGAAAAAGCTGGTCCAGTGGCATGGAGAGCTGATACGCTGTTTGCCTTACCTCCTGCCATGCCTGTGAACTGTGTTCAGGACCGAGCTCGGGTCACTAGGGGCCTACCAGAGAGGGAGAGGATTATGCGTCCATAGGACTGCTCTCCCGAGGTGGGCCGGTATGCTGCCTTGGACTGTGGCTGTCCCCAGGTGGAGCCAGGTGGAAGCCTGAGAGGCAGCACCAGCAACCAAGCATCATGTAAGGAGGATCTGCATTCCCGTGGCTTGCACACACCTCCACACACACCTGCATGCCTCTGTGGCAGGGGACCCAAGGACAACACAGACAAAGAAGGCAGATTCAGTCTTCATGAAGTCCTGCCAGCCTACCCCGACCTGCACCACCACCCTGGCCACCAATCCACAATGGATAATAAGCTCCATATGGGGACAGAACAGTCCTCACTATCCTGGCCCTGCCACGGGAGGTAAGCTACGGGGGTCAATGGATCCAGGTGAGTACTGGGGGAGGCGCTGGCCAGTGGAGAATTGGTGGGATGGGACTGATCAGCCAAGCCCAGTCTGCCATGGAACAAAGGAATACAGGAAAAAAAAATAGGAGTGAAACAATGGCCACAAGATGGCACTGCATGGTAAAGAATGAAACAGGTCCCCAATTCAGTGTATAAGAAAAAGAAATAGAGACCTGTTGAAACTTTATTCACCTTTATTTAAAGAAATATTTCTAGCAAAATTTCCTTGGCAGCGAAGGGGTTACATCTAGCAATGTGCATATAACATCAGAAACTGTGCAGCCAAATCCATAGAGGATCATAGTATCATAGTAATGTGTCAGCAGAAAAGGACTATCCTGGTCCATCGAGTCTGCCCATTTCCCACCTGCCCCTACTTGTCTCCACTTCCCAGGGATATTTTTCTCTGCCCACCAGCCAACCCTCTGTGTCTGTCCCATACCCTTTTGAATTCCTCCACTGTTTTTGCACACACCACACCTCATTAGGTAATCTGTTGCAGGGTTCCACCGCCCTCTCAGTGAAATAACATCTCCTTACATTACTTTTAAATCTTCCCCCATCCAATCTTAAATTACGACCCCTTGTTTTAACTCCTACTTTCTTTTTGAATAATATATCTTCATTCCCTTTATTTATTCCCTTCATATACTTAAAAGTCTCTATCTCGTCTAACTTCCAGTGAGTATAGATTTAATTCTCTCCATCTAGTCTTGCATGGATCAAGGAAAACAAAACAGAATTATAGTCAGATGCAATATGCTGACATGCACCCCCCACGGAGGTCAGTGCATGACATAGTGCCAGCCTTACTGCACTAGCCTATGCTCGGAGACCATGGGTAGAGGTGGTATTGCCTCAGTCACCCCACACCCACCTGACCCACACAGTTGGGGTGGTTTGTGGATTGCTGGGATTATGATACTTCCTGAAGTTCTCCATCATCTCTGGGGGGATCAGTAGCCCCACTCCCCACTCCACAAGCCTTTATGAATCCCCATTATCTGGTGGCACCACCTTCCTTAGTCCAGTTCTCCCACCACCGCCCCATGATGATCTTGGCCCCTCACGAAGTCCCTCACATTCAGTTGCAGCATTCTGAAGCCCCCTAACACCAGTCTGAAGTTGTTCTACAGGCCAGCAGTGTCCAATAACTCTTCCACCCAATGGGCGGGGGTCTCCATTGTTTGTCCATGGCCAAGTTGTCCATTTGCATGCTGACCCATGCCCCTTTCCCTGCAAGGATGCACAGTAACTAGTGACCACACAGGTAAAAGCTTGCAACACCATTGTGCAAAGCAAGATGCCCTCTTCATTCACTGATGTCCTGCAATAGAATTAATGAATGAATGAATGAATGATGTCCTCTGTATAGTAACACCCAGGTGGCAGCATGTCAGCCAATCAGCTGTTGATACAGAAGGATGTCATCATTCATTTATTCTATTGCAGGGCATTAGTGAGTGGAAAGGGGGACTTGCTCCAGCACTGGATTTCTTTTTACAGGTACCTATATTTTAATAAATTTGGGACTAGAGAAAGGGGATGTTGGATTCTAGATGGTGGGTGGGGTTGGAGGTTGCTACACTTAATATGACTCAAGGGAACAGGTATGGGGTGGGGGATGTAGGGGATGAGTTTATAAATGTGGTAATGGTGGGACAAAGAAATATCCATATCATATGAGGAATGGGATTCTTTCTATATCTTTTTAGTATAAAAACTGCGCCAGGACTATGGGGTGGGCGGAGGGTGTTAGAGGCTTGTATGTTCGGAGGTACTGTATTTTAAAGGGTCTGGGTATTAGGAGGAGTGGAAATTATATTTCAGCATGAGCGGGGTGGGTTCAACAGTTTAAAGACTTTTTGGTTTTTTAAGAACTTCGTCACATGAAGTTGGGGGGATTTCAGGAAACTGACCAACTACAGGCCCCATATTGAACCATCTGCACTGGTGCTAGCACCAGTACCCAACTACAGGTATATTCAAAGGAATTGTGCACTGGTGCTAATACCTTTTAATATAGGACTGCAAAAGGTACACTGCGCAAATGTATTGCACAAGTGCAGTGTGAATAGCAACAGCACCGTGCAATGCACTTGTGCAGTACTGAATATAGTGCTGAGTATAGCACTGAACATGGAGACGGATGCGGGTGTGAGAGGAGTGCACCAATGAAAGACACATAACACAGCAGCATAAGTATCAAAAATAGACTTCACTGTACAAAAATGGCAACAGGCCATACAAAAAACAAGAACAACAAGGTGGGGGGGGGAACAAAGGAAAAAGGGCACCCCCAATATGGAGTGGGTAGAAAAAAGGACACCCTCCATATGAGGTGGGGAGAAATAAAAGAAAAAGAGCATCCACCCATGTAGGGTGGGGTGGAAAGAAACAAAATAATAAGAACCCCCCCCCCACATGGAGTGTGTAGAAACAAAAGAAAAAGTGCACTCTCCCATATGGATTGGGTAGAAACAAAAGAAAAGGGGCACCCTGCCATATGGAGTGGGTAGAAACAAAAGAAAAAGGGCACCCTCCCATACGGCATGGATAGAAACAAAATAACAAACTCTGGCCAGAGCCGGTAAGGTTGCAGGAGCAATGTGGGTCATCCTTGGGATACGAGGACGTTCATAAAGTTACAACTGGCAATAAAGGCAATGAAAAGTATAACATCAGACCTGGTATTAACTACCCACAAGGCATATTTTTAATAGTTGGTTATCAGATGAAAGTATTAAAAAAAAAAACTTTACATATAAACCACAATAACAGAAAACCTAAAAATGTATATCAAAGTCCATTTTGCACATTTTGGAGTGAAGCATTGGGGATATAAAATGTTTAGGTGTTCATCCATATATATATATATATACACGCATATATATATATATACACTGTATATATATATATATATATATATATCCCTTCTTGACAGACATTTTCTCTAGCACTATGGATCCAGTGAACTCTGCGTTACAAAATACAAATGTCAGGCATGTATTCTAAAAAACAATAAAAAGCAGGATATTATTATATCAGATGCTCATTTTGTCATAATCATACAGAGACAGCTGTAGAAAAGTGTCTCAATACTGAGGCATACCTAGAAGTTTCTCAGTACTGAGGAATACTTAGGTATACTGAGGCAGAATGAGGCAAAATCACATTACAGGCAATGCAAATTGCAACTTGGGTGCCTCAGTGATACCTTGAGGTAGGCAACTTTTAGATAACTACCACTATAATACAATAAACAAGCATTTGTCAATGCCGAACGTTCGCTTGCAGGTATTTGCAGTGGTGTTTGGTATGTATGGTGCTTTACCCTAATGCCCTGTGCGATTGCTGGTATTTGCACAATAAATTGTCAGCATGATCTTTTTGTTACCCCCATTGTGCGCTACATAGGCGGAAACACGTTTTGGGCAGGATGTGAAAAATGACAGCTGTACTGCTCATAAGGAAGTGTGGTAAAATGCCAATGTTGAAAATCTGGAGTGGAAATATGAAATTCGCAAACCTACAGGCATTGCGTGGGAACTGTGCAACGCCGCTCGTAAAAACAGTCATTTTTAGGAATTTTTTCACCAAATTTTCAACATTGTCATTTTAAAACCTCTGCTAATGAACAGTGTCACTGTGATTTTCTTACTGTGTCCCATACATTGATTTCGCACACCGACTGCGCCATTGTGCACTACATGGGGGCAAAGACGTTTTGAGCAGGATGTGAAAAATGACAGCTGTACTGCTCATAAGGAGGTGTGGTAAAATGGCAATGTTGAAAATCTGGAGTGAAAATATTGGAAATTTGCAAACTTAGTGGCATGCGTAGGAACTGCTCAACGCACACTCGTAAAACAGTTATTTGTATGAAATTTTTCACCAAATTTTCACCATAGCCATTTTAAGATCTCTGCTCATGAACAGTGACACTGTGATTTTCTTAATGTGTCCCATACACTGAGTTCGCACACCGACTGTGCCATTGTGCACTACATGGGCAGAAACACGTTTTGGGCAAGATGTGAAAAATGACAGCTGCAGTGCTCATAAGGAGGTGTGGTAAAATGGCAATGTTGAAAATCTGGAGTGAAAATATTGAAAATTCGCAAACTTACTAGCGTGCGTAGGAACTGCGCAACGCAGACTCATAAAACAGTCATTTTAAGGAATTTTTCACCAAATTTTCAGCACAGCCATTTTAAGACCTCTGCTCATGATCAGTGTCACTGTGATTTTCTTAATGTGTCCCATACATTGAGTTTGCACACCGACTGCGCCATTGTGTGCTACAGGGGGGAAACACATTTTGGATGAGATGTGAACAATGACAGCTGTACAACTCAAAAGAAGGTGTGATAAAATGGCAATGTTGAAAATCTGGAGTGAAAATATTGAAAATTCGCGAACTTACGAGCCTGAGTAGGAACTGCGCAACGCATGCTCGTAAAACAGTCATTTTTTGGAATTTTTGCACCAAATTTTCAACATGGGGTTTTTGGCGCCTCTTCTCATGAATTATGTTACTGTCATGGTGTTATCTGAGGCCAAAGGGTGATTTCACACAGTGACTGTGCAGTGCCTGCAAAATCCCCCTTCGGGCCCAAATAACGCCATGACAGTGACATCATTCATGAGAAGGGGTCCCAAAAACCCCATGTTGAAAATCAGGTGCAAAAATTCCAAAAAATGACTGAGATATGCAATAAAGTTGAAACCTCCCTATGTAGCCCATTATACAGCTTACCGGCATTTCCTCAGTTCGCGGTCGGCTTTGAAGAGTGCAGACGTGTTCCCGGTCCACCGAAGATCGTCGTGCCAGAGTCCGGAGGTAAGTATGGGGTGGGGGTGTGGGGAGGCTGGAGTGCGCAGTGGGTGGGTGTGGGTTGTGGGGGGTTGGGAGATCACGCCCGAGGACCTTTTGTTTTACAGGGAAAATAAAAAAACTGACGTGGGCGTTGCCATGCTGGGTGGGCTCGCAGCGTGGCAGAAGATATGTGGGGGCCGAGGAGCTGATGGGGATTGGGCACCCTGTCGGCAAAACAAACAAACCATTTGCCACACTGGGGTGGCCTCGTGGCAGCAGGATGGCGTGGGGAGCACGTGGACGGAGGGGAACGCGGCATGGCCCAGTATGGCATCGGTGTTTTTCTTTGAAGCAGAGGAACACAGCTATCATACTGAGCTCCTGAACCCATTGGTGCAGGACTGCCACGCCTGCTCAAGAGAGCAGTGCATTGGATGGAAGAGGCACACCTCCGAGTGTGCTACTCTCCCAAAATGTTCCTTGCGCATGCGCGCAAGCAAACGTAAAAACAAGCATTTGTCAAAGCCGAATGTTTGCTTGCTGTCATTGGTATTGGTAGTATAGGAATTAGAGAGATGCATAATAGGAATGGTAGTGATGTACTGAACTGAAGCCAACCCCACCACCACCCTGTAGAGACTGACAGGCATTGAGGTGTGCCTTTGGGTCATCAGGCATAACACCCACACCATTTCACCACACGTTAAACTACAGACACTAGCAAGTGTCACGGTGTGCCTTGGGGTCTTTGGGCCTTATGCTCACCCCATTCCATAAGGAAATACAGTGAGATGGGTGCAATATAGGAGAATAGGGTGAACTTTGGGGCTGAAGAGTCCAAGGCACACCTCGATGCCTGTCTCTGGCTGCAGGGTGTGGGTGGGGGGTGGAATGGTATGAGCATTACAGGTGACCATACCAAGTCACCCTTAATGCCTGTCATTCTCTACAGGGTGGGGCATTGTGGTTGGAAACCCTAATGTCCCAGGCGTTCATTGGTATTTTCACTCCAAATTTTCAACATGAGTTTTTTGTGACCCCCACCTCATGAAGAGTGGGATTATCAGTTTGTTAGCCAAAAGCTGATTTTGCACAGTGACTACTCCATTTGGCACCACAGTTGCTTAAACACATTTTGAACAGGATATGAAAAATGACAACTGTACTGTTCATGGAGAGGTGTAAAAAATGGCAATGTTGAAAATCTGGAGTGAAAATATAAAAAAAACTGGTGAAGTCACAAGTGTGCGTAGAAACTGCGCAATACGCACCTGTAATGTAATTAGTTTGGGAATTTTTTTACAGCAGATTGTCACCACAGGCATTTTGGGACCTCGGCTCATGAACAGTGTCACTGTGATTTTCTTAATCTGTCCCGAACACTGATTTCCCACAGCGACCACACATTTCTGCCAGGGTATGAAAAATGACAGCTGTACTCTTTATAAGGAGGTCTGGAAAAATTCCAGTTTTGAAAATCTGGACTGAAAATATTACAAATTTGTGAACTTACGAGGGTGCGTGGAAACTGCTCAATGCATGCTCATAACACAGTCATTTTATGGACTTCTATCACCAAATTTTCAGCATAGCCATTTTAAGACCTCTGCTAATGAACAGTGTCACTGTGATTTTCTTAATCTGTCCCAAACATTGATTTTGCACACCGACTGCGCCATTATGCGCTACATGTGCGAAAACACATTTTGGGCAAGATGTGAAAAATGACAGCTGTTCTGCTGATAAGGAAGTATGGTAAATGGCAGTCTTGTAAATCTGGAGTGAAAATAGTAAAAATTCTTGAAGTTATGAGTGTGCGTAGGGGCTGCACAATGCACACTCATAAAACAGTCATTTGTGGTAATTTTTTCACCAAATTTTCAACATAGGGTTTTGGGGGGCCTACCTCATGAACTGTGACACTGTTGTTTCATTACTCAGTCCTGAAAGATAATTCCTCACAGTGAATGCGAAATCATCTTTCAGGACCAAATAACAAAATGACAGTGGCTGAGTTCATGAGGTGAGGTCCCAAGAACTCAATGTTGAAAATTTAGTGACAAAATTCTCCAAAATGGCCAAGATATGCACCAAAGTTTAAAAAAAACAAAACATTTATGTCATTATACAGCTTACCAGCATTTCTTCAGTTCGTGGTCAGCTTTGAAAAGTGCAGATGTGTTCCTGGTCCACTGAAGATTGTCGCGCCAGCCTCCAGAGGTAACTATGGGGTGAGGGGAGGTGTGAAGAGGTGGGGTATGCAGAGGGTGGGCACAGGTTGGGTTGAGGGGGCAAGAGAGTCAATGATGGACCATTTTTTTTTGTTCTAGGTTTTTTTTTTTTTTTTAAGATGGTGTGGGACTTTTGCCACACTGTGGTGGGCTCCCAGCTTGGCACCTGCAAGTGTGTTGGGGCGGGGCAGTGGTGCCAACGTGGGATTGGGCACCCCGTTGGTCACACAGTGTGCGTGGGTGGAGGGGAGCACATGAGCATGCTGGGGTGGGCTCCCAGCATGTACAGGATGTTGGACTTTTGCCATGCTGGGGTAGGCTCCCAGTGTCACACCATGAAGTTTGCTTTTGGGGGGCCAGTGGAGCAGACGGGGGATTGGGCACCCCCGTCGGTCATACAGTGTGCGGGGGTGGAGGGGAGCACATGAGCACACTGGGGTGGACTCCCAGCATGCTATCTAGGTGTCTGTAGAGAGGGTAACAAACTGTCTATGACCGTTCAGATGCAGTGTTGACGTATAGGCAATTTGCATACTGCCACTGGCAGTATGCAAATTGCCTACACGTTACCATTGCTGACTGTAGCAGTGCTTTTCTCAGAACTGTATGCCACTGCATCTGAACAGCTGTCATAGACAACTTGGATATTCATTGGTGCAGTGCAACCGTGCCTGCATAAAGAGCAGGGCATTGGAAGTGGGGGAGACATACCTACGAAAACTCATATGGTGGCACTATGTTTCTGCATATGCGTGCAAGCAAACATAAAAAATGCTTCTGTTGCAAAGTATGCCTGCCACCTTTATATGCGGTAAATAAAGATAGTCTATAGAAATCATTCACTCCTGGGCTATAGCGAGACCCCAAGGTATAGATCCATTATGGCTGAGCATTTGATATAATAATGCCCTACTTTTTATGTTTGCTTGCGCACATGAGCAAGAAACATTTCATCATAGCTTAGGAGAGAAACAGGGTTTTGGAGGTGCGGCACTGTGGGGCCCAATGGCCCCAGTGCCTTTTGAGGGTTGGCCCACTTTCCCCAATGCGGTGGCACACTGCTGCTGACACTAGTTCAGCCAGCATGCCACCACCTTGAAATGAATCCGCTGCTGCAATGAGGGAGCGACCCATCATTGCAGGTCGGTACCTTGCCATCTCCAACCTAGTTCATTTGCCGATGGGGAGCCCACTCCCCGTTGACATACAGTAATCCCCTCCCCCATTTCTTGTGTGCCAAGGGGGTGCCCAATCCCCCTCAGCATCATTCTCCCCCCCAACAGTCTTTCTTTGCCAACGGGGGGACCAATCCTTGTCAGCTTCAGTTCCCCTTTCCCAATTCAATTTGCCTATGGGGAGTCCACTCCCCATCAGCATAATGTCCCCCCAAATTTGTTGTTTGCAGAGGGGGTGCCCAATCCTCCTCAGCTCTCCCCCTCTTGGTATGTCGCTGATGGGGGTGCTCAATCCCCCTTTGCCTACAGTACCCCAAAAAAAACATTCTGGTGGCACGCTGGGAGTCCACCTCAGCATGCCAAATGTCCCTGTAAAAAAAAAAAGTCCTACAATTTTTTTTTTAGAACCTTTAAAACAGAAAATGGTCCCTCGTTGAGTTTGGTGGCCCTTCCCCCAACCTGTGACCACCTTCTGCGCACCCTGCCTCCCCCCACACACCCCACCCCATACTTACCTCCGGAGCCCAGCACAACGATCTTCGGTGGATAGGGAACACGTCTGCACTCTTCAAGGCCAGCCGTGAACTGAAGAAATGCCGGTAAGCTGTATAAGGAGATAAATAGGGGTTTTCAACTTTGGTGCATGTCTCAGGCATTTTGGGGAATTTTGGTGCCAAATTTTCAACATGGGGTATTGGGACCACTCCTCATGAATATAGCCACTGTCATGGTGTTATTCGATCCTGAAAGATGATTTCAAGGTCACTGCACGGAATCACCTTTCAGAACTGAATAATAAAATGACGGTGCCAGTGTTCATGAGGTGGGCTCTCAAAAGCCTATGCTGCAAATTTGGTGGAAAAAATCCAAAAACTGACTGTTTTATGAGCGTGCATTGCGCAGTTTCCATGCATGCTCATACCTTCACGAATCTTAAAATTTTCACTCCAGATTTTCAACATTGGCATTTTTCCACAACTCCTTATGAACAGTATAGCTGCCATTTTTCACATCCTGACCGAAATGTGTTTACACACTTCTGGCACAGAATATCCCAGTCACTGTGGGAAATCAGTGTTTGGGACACATTAAAAAAATCACAGTGACACTGTTCATGAGCAGAGGTCATAAAATGCCTATGTTGAAATTTTGGTGATGAAAGTCCATAAAATGACTGTGTTACGAGCATGTGTTGCGCAGTTTCCACGCATGCTCACAACTTCGCAAATTTGTAATATTTTCACTCCAGATTTTCAACATTGGCATTTTTCCATACCTCCTTATGAACAGTACAGCTGTCATTTTTCATATCCTGCCCAAAATATGCATTTGCCCATCTGGCACACAATGGCGCAGTAGCTGTGGGAAATTAATGTTTTGGACAGATTAAGAAAATCAAAATGACAGAGTTCATGTGCAGAGGTCACAAAATGCCTATGTTGAAAATTTGGTAAAATAATTCCACTAAATGACTGTGGTACAAGCATGTGTTCAGCAGTTTCCACATATGTTTGGAACTTCCAGTATTTTTAATATTTTCACTACAAATTTTCAACATTGCCATCTCTTCACACCTCCCTATGGATGGTACAGCTGTCATTCATCACATCCTGCCTGATTTGTGTTTTTGCACATGTGACATAGATTAGCACGGTCACTGTGGGAGCTCGAAGTTCAGGATACATTAACAAAATCACACTGCCACTGTTAATGAGAAGAGGTCCCAAATGCTTTCATGAGGTGGGGGTCACAAAAAGGCCGTGTTGAAAATTTGTATTGCAAATACCAACAAACACCCGAGGCATTAGGGTTTGTAACCATAGCATCCTACCCTGTACAGACTGACAGGCATCAGAGGTGTAACTTTGGATCACCAGCTGTAATGCTCATGCCATCCCACCTCCACCCTGAAGCCAGTGACAGGCATCGAGGTGTGCCTTGCACTCTTCAGCCCCAGCCTTCACCCCATTCTCCTGTACTGCACCCATTTCAGCTATGTCTTTATGAAATGGGGTGACTGTGAAGCCGAACACCCCATGGCACACCTCAACACTTGTCGGTGTCTACAGGATAGGGTGAGGTGAAATGCCTTGAGCATTATGGGCAATGACCCACAGGCACACCCCAATGCCTGTCCATCTCTGCAGGGTGGAGATGGGATTGATGTGAGTTCAATACTTTACTGCCACTCCTATTCTGCATTTGTCTAACTCCTGCACGTCTAATGCTAATATCAGCAAGCAAACCTTCGGCATTGACAAATGCTTGTTATCTAATGTTTTAGAATGGAGTCCTGATCTTTGGAATCATGTACTGAATAGTTCATTGGTTCCACAGTTCTAAAGAAAATGTCTCTCAAGAGAAGTGATATATAAATGAATAACTGTCAATTTTATATCCTTATTGCTTCACTCTAACGTCCACAAAATGGAGTTCTATACAATTTATATTTCCTGATATTGTAGTTTATATGTCAAGCTTTTTTATAATTACATTCACTAACCAACTGTGAAAATATGCATTTTGGGTAGTTTAAACCATGTTTGATATATTTTTCATTACCTTAATCCTGAGGATAGAAACATAGAAACATAGACTTTGACGGCAGATAAGGACCGCTAGGCCCATCTAGTCTGCCCATTTCCCTACCTACAGGATAGGCCGCAGATCCTAGTTAACCAACAGCCTATTTCTTCCTACCCCCCACAAGAATTACCTTATGTCTGTCCCATGCATTCTTGAATTCTCCCACAGTTTTAGACCCCACAACCTCCTCAGAAAGGCTGTTCCATGCATCCACTACCTCTCTGTGAAATAATACTTCCTCACATTGCCCCTGAACCGCCCTCCTTCTATCTTTAAATTGTGTCCCTTGTTCTTGCCGTCTCTTTTCTGAAAATGCTACCCTCTTGGACTTTGTTGATTCCACTGAGGTACTTAAAAGTTTCTATCATGTCCCCCTCTCCCTTCTTTCCTCAAGGGTATACATATTAAGCTCCTTTAGTCTCTCCTCATACGGCTTCTCTTGCAGACCCTGCACCATTTTAGTTGCCCTCCTCTGGACTGCCTCTATCCTGTCTATGTCCTTGCGGAGATGGGGTCTCCAGAACTGGACACAGTACTCCAGATGGGGTCTCACCAACTGTCTGTACAGAGGGATAACAACTTCCTGTGTTCCTGTTTAGGATGCATCATATTCATGGTTTCAGATTTTTTATTTGTACACATCACTGGTGGTGTATAATCTAATAACCAGTTATAATTGTACCACAAATATAGCATAAGGAAAAAACAGCGATTTCTGAATGGCATACCATAGATAGAGACATGGATTAAGCAGTGCTGTGTAGTAAGCGCTACCCAGGTCGCTGTCCATAATGCTAGGAAGAAGGCAAGGGCTGGGAAATTGAAAATGGTGGATGAGCTGCTCCTGTGGCAGAGAGGACTGAAACATGGAGCTGCTTAGCCACAATGGTGGTGGAGATCAGGGATCTAATCCAGGTATTCAGAATTTTTTTTCTCTCCCGTAATCCAACTCCAACTCAGAGTTGAATATTTTAGTTAAGGGGGCGGGGGGGGCAGAGCCCCCACTAAAATAAGTGTTTGGACTAGTAGCAGTCATCACTGTGCTTTATGACTGCTACCAGTGGCATTACCTTTATTTGAGGTATTTGTTCCTGCCACTGTTCTGCATAGTGCTGTATGGAAGGTGTTGTTATTGACAGCACTGTTCATACATGTGTTATTCAGATCCAGTGTGATAGATAATATAAGAGCATTTCTGCATTAAGTTACAAACTCTGATAAAACTCTGCTTCTGGAGTGAAACGTTAGTTGTTTTTGCCCCAATCTGGCATAGCATTGCTCACTGATATTCATTGCACTACTGCGCTTTTGTTGTTTTTAGTATTCATCCTATGAATTCTCATATGATTTTCTATTAAGTGGGCTAAAATTTTACTGCTGACTATGGAATAACACTGCTTTTTATTGGATGTACAAGTGGCAAGTACACAAATGTGCAATTATACAATGAATAACAGGGAGCAATGCTACAATAGAGTAATGCAGAAAACAACTAACATTTCTTTCTAAAACATCACTGTAGATGGGCTCCCACTGTCTGCTTACTTTTTTTCATTGACTGTTGCGGGGAGGGGCTGGGCACCTAGTGTTAAAATGGAGGGTTGACAGCACTGGGGTTTGGCTGTCATTGCTTGCTTACTTTCTTTCATTTACTATCTGACTCTAGGTTTAGGCATTTGGTGTCAGAATTGGGGAAGTCTTGTGGCAACAGGGTTGAACAGCAAGTGGCTACTTGCTTTCATTTTAATTTATTGCCCTTCTCCATAATTGGGCATCCAGTGTTGGAGCAATGAGTGGCACGGTGGCTTAGCTCCTGGTGACTGCCTAGCTGCCTAAATCAGGAGTCACCCAGTCTACCATGCCCACCAAACCAGATCTGCATTGCCATTGCTTGAAAGCTGCAGCACAGAAGCCCCCCAACCCAGCAAGATAGCTAAGCATAAAAGAGCTGTACTATGCTGTGCTTTTTTCATAAAATACTAGAGCAGTCTGGTAGGTAATGAGGGCACAGGGTCATAATATCGCATGGCACAATGCCGTATGGCAGAAGCGCGTTGCGCAATTACAGTTTATTTATTGTTCTGTGGGGGGCTCCCCCCACACCCCTAGGACCCACCCCCACTAAGGAGTCCAACTTCAGGGGGTCCAAATCGGAATGCTCACAGGTCCAGGTTTTGCCATAATGCTGTATGCTATTAAGAGTACGACATTATGACCCGATGTGGGTAATAAGAGAGTGTAGCACCAGCTAGCCACCCTGCCCAGTCAGTAGCTGTAGCACAGAGTCAGACCCTCAAATAAAAGTCCTGCCAGCAGCAAAAACAGCCAAGAAAGAAACTGCATGCAGAACCAGAGTGGCAAGGTTCTGACTGCTTGTGCCTTTTCATTAAGGTAAATGGATAGGTTTATTTGAAAATGTCTCAGTACTGTGGGGAGAGGAGGAGCGAGAGAGAGACTCAAAAGAGAGAACGCATGGCCCTCAATCTCCTGGCCTGCCACTGCGGGTGGCCAATCAATTGAGGACCATTTTGGTAGATGCATACCTGCTGTAAAGGGTTATCCCAATCCATGTCTCCTTGTTCAGATGATGGGGAATGCTTTACTTCTCTGGCCCTGGGGGAATAGCTTTGCTTTTCCTGGTGGAGGGGCCTGATTCTCCCAGCTTGGTGGGGTGAGGATGGCCCTGCTTCTTTGGGGGGAAGGGTATCTCTGTTTCTCCTTGCTTGGGGCTGGCCCTATCTCCTGGGTCATGTGGTCCAGCTTCTCCTGCTAGAGGAAGCAGGGGGCAGGGCCATTCCCCCCTCTCCTAGCCAGGAGAAGCAGAGCCATCCATCCCAAGCCAAGAGAAGCTGGGCCATCCGTAACCCCACCTCCAAGGCAGGAAAAGCAGGGCCATCCCACGTAAAAAAATAAAATAGAATTTGCATTTTTATTTTTAGAAACATAACATTAATCATTGGTTCAAATACTCCAAGAAGTAAGCATGAATATGCATATATTCCTCTCCTTGAGAGGATCTCATCATCAGTGTGGCTGGCTGTTTGTGTTTGTCTCTGTCAGTAGTTTAGTTTTTGTGGTTTTTCATGTGTTTCTACTTGGAGGAACTGGACCATTCTTGGACATAACGTTTATGAACATTTCCTGGAATAAGAAACTACAAAACATCACCACCAGGTATAGGCATTCTCATCATAAATCAACTTTTTTGGATGACATCAAAAAGCAACAGTGAGGTCAGTAAATCTTTTATACAAGTTTCTGGGTTGTGGAGTGCTGCATTGAATCTACATTTCCATCTGACTTTCTTCAAGGATGTGTGCTTGTCTTTGAGGTCTATTCACAACTATTTTGGAGAACAAAGGGGAGATTCTAACAATGGATTTTTACATCCTGCATATGCCCTAGGCTAATGCTCATCACCTTCAGGAATTTAACACTTTCTGGGTCTTTGATCTACAGTAACAATCAGTTTTCTGGTCCACAGTAGCTCACCATGAGTCATTCAGGAACAGTTACCCTTGCTACAGTAGACATTTGCAGTCTCCTCTACCTCTCACACTAACTATTCAAGCTCGATACCAGCAACCTGGCACCATGGCAAATCCTCCCTACCCTCACTCGTGGCACCCTCCTACAAAGGACTGGGTGCAAATGACAGCTCACGCCGCTGGAAAGTTGACAAATTGACACCTGCTCCTAGCTATTACCCTACACTGGGACCCTAAATGACTACACTGTACTCAAACTAACAAGAAACAGAGGTGTTACATGTCATACTATGAGCTGCAGCAGATGTCCTTTAAACTCCTGCTCCTCCTCCTTCTGATGTCAGGAAGTGTCCTACCAAACCCTGGCCTGGTTTCTACCAGGGTAACAAATCTAGCAAAAATGGAGTGGGGGTCTCACCATCGCCACCTTAAATATCTGTAGTCTCCTTCCAAAACTGGCATCCCTTTAAGTCTTTGCCAGTCAACACAATCCCGACATACTAGCCATTGTTGAAACCTGGCTGACGTCAAGCACTCCGGACAATGCCAGCCATCTCACTACAAGGCTACAATATTTTCAGACTGGACAGGACTAATAAAAGTGGGGGGTGTGCTATTTACATTAAGGACAACCTCTCTAGCCACCCTGTCTGGTTTTCCACCACTAACTCCTCTGTGCAATTTCTCCCTGTCAAGCTACTACTTGGTGCCCAAAATAAAGTGCTTACTGTGGTTGCTGTCTATATCCCTCCTAAAGATCCAGGGTCCGGCCTCCAAACTGTCCTTGAATTGGTAAGATCACAACCACCTGACACCAAGCTCCTTCTCCTTGGTGACTTTAATATAAATTGGCTCACATCAGATGTTGGGTCCCTCAAGGATGCTATCTTAGCAGCTAACCTAATGTAGATGGTGAGCTCCCCCACTAGAAAAAAACTACAAAACTGGAACTTGCAATCTCATTGACTGGATCCTTGCTAGCCACCCAGCCCACATAAAAAAACACAGTTGTTCTCCCGGACTCTCTCAGTGACCACTCCCCTGTGATCTGTACCTGGACAAATAAGTTCCAAAAACCACCCTCCAAAAACCATCTCAAGCAGAGTGCTACCCCATGGAAACCTTACTAAGCTCAAGACCTGTCTTTTACAGCAAGACTGGTCCCCAATACACAATATTCTAGATGTTGACACAGCTCTAGATTATTTTATCATAACTTTCAACACTGCCTGTGACACCTATGCACCAGTAAAAAAAGCGTAAAATCAAAGCGCTCTCAAATATCTGGCTCATGGCCAAACTACTGGCCCAACTCAAAGCTCAGGACCACCTCTGGGCCATAGCCAGAGCCACAGGCTCCTTGACAGATATCCAGAAGAATAAACAGGCATGAAACCAATGTACCAAACAAATCCGATTGATGAAGAGCTCCTATTTCAAAAATGCCCTCACCAACTCCTGGGGTGACGGGAGATCCTTCTGGGACAACATCAGAAATATCACGGGTAAGCATTCCAAGTCCTCTCCCACTATAATGACTGTAGATGGAACCACTACCCTAGACCCAATGGTCATGGCAAAGGCTTTAAATAAAACTTTCACAGACCTCAGTGGGGTCCTCCCGCTGGAATTCTTCTCTGATATGGACTCGCCAAAACCAACATCTATTACTGTCTCATCTGACCAACCGCTTTTCCACTTCAAAATAGTCAAGGCACATGAAGTCTACAAATATAATAAAAAGGCTATTTCTAAATCCAGAGCAAGCAGAGATACTATTGATCTTAAAATTCTGTCCCTTACCCTGGAAGAGGTGGTGCACCCACTCACCAACATTTTCAATCTCTCCCTCTGCCTTAGCCAATTTCCCAGCAAATGGAAGTCTGCTATAGTCACACCAGTGTTCAAAAGTGGTGACAAGTCCCTACCAGGAAACTATCGGCCTATATCTATACTTCCACCCCTCTCCAAGGCCCTCGAACGCATTGTGGCTGACCAACACTCAGACTACCTGCATAAGTATAACATACTCTGCTTGCAGCAACATGGATAGAGGAAAGGACACAGTACGTCGACCGCCCTACTGGAATTCTCAGAAGAAATTCACACTGCCTTGGACAAAGGATATCAAACCGGAGCTGTTTTCATTGACCTGACAAAGGCATTTGATACTGTTCATCATGGCTTACTTATCACACAACTAAACACTCTTGGGCTCTCAGAAGGACCCGGTGCCTGGGTTAAAAGTTACCTGGCCCAACGCTCTCAATCAGTAAGAATCTCAGAAGTTCTCTCAGCCTCAAAACAGGTCCTCTCAGCTGTTCCACAGGGGTCAATCCTAGGCCCCCTCCTTTTCAGCCTTTTCCTAAACTCTCTCCCCAAATCCTGCCCGGAACAAATAATCCTTTATGGTGATGATGCTGTGATTCTCTCCTCTCATAAGGACCTGAAATCCTTACTCCAGGGCCTGAAACTTGCTTTCTTCAATGTTTAAAAGTGGTTCCTAGATCACAAGCTGGTCCTAAATCACAAAAAAACAAAATCTATGCTTTCTCCAGTCCTCAAAACATAAAAAGACAAATTCCACTTACTATCAAAACGTACCCAGGAAATACCCTTGAACAAGTGTCAACGTTTAAATACCTTGGAATCACCTTTGATCAAGGTCTTACCTTTGTGACCCACATTGATAACACAGCGAAAACGGTGAAGCAGTGCATTGCTTTCCTGTTCCAAAACCATCAATTCCTTACCCAAGCTGTGCTGAGGATTGCTATCCAGAGCTCTGTCATCTCAATCATAGACTATGGCTTAATTATCTATGGCTCTGCCACTACCACCGCACTAAGGCGCATCACAACCACTCTAAACAAGGCCTGTTGGCTGCTCACTGGAGTGCAAAGACATACTCATACATGTGAGCTCTACACTGAAACAGGATGGTTGCAACTCTTAAATCGCATAAGGTACCTTACGTGCTTGATGGCAAAAAAATCAATCTCAGGCCACACTCCACCGTGTATCCAAGACCTACTTTGCCTGAATACCAGCATCCGTCCCACCAGAAGATTGGAAAACCAGCCTCTCCAGGTCCCCAGATGCTGGACCACACAGGGCCAAAGATCTTTTGTCTAGCGTGCCCCCAGCTGGTACAATGCCCTGAGCTCGCTCATTACATCCTCCATGTCACTAGGAGCTTTCAAATCTATGCTTTACTCTCACCTCTCAGCCTCTAGCTCCTGTGACTGCCTTGACTAATGATTCTTCCCTCATGGCTGTTTTTACTGTTTCTAATCCTTCTCCTCTGCTCCTTTCTTGACAAAGGCATCTGAGTACCTCTAACTACTCTAAGTCTGCTCCCTTCCCCATATCTCCTCCTACCCTTCCCACCTTGACCATTCCTCCAATGTTTTGTTTTTTTCCTGGGATGTACTGTGTTATACTGGCTTATTGAAACCTCTATAATTTGCTGACCATTCTATGTAACATGTCTTGCTTGTTTGTACATTGATGGCATGGAACCTTTGTAAAGAGCCATTGGCTCAAAGGTAATAATTCCTAGAACAATAAACTAAACTAAATAAACTAAACATATGCTTTCTATTCCAGTTTCCATAGGTGCCCTGGCTTCCAACTGTACTACCTAGCCAGTGCCATAGTAACCAACGGAAGCAGGAGCTGCCACTGTTGCTAGATTTACATGCTGTGAAACTTGATCAAATAGAAATAAAAAATGTAAATTTGAAGGTGGACATGGGACAGAAAAAATAAATGAAGGAATTTGCAAAAAACTCTGCAAAAACACAATGTCTTTACGGTACTGAAGAAGAAAATAAAATATCACTGTTTATGTATATAAAAGCACACTAGAAGACTGAAGATTAATGACCCGCATAATCAAAGGTTAAGACTCAAACGTATTGCAAGGAAATCTAAGAACAGGGGGAGTTGAAACTATTATTTATTTATTTGCTTTTCTTTACCGGGTGAGTGCACTAGACAGCCAAGTGCCTATTTTCAGTCATGACCCTGGAGGGTTACAATGGAACAATACATGAACATCACGCATACAGGCATAAGCGGGGTTAACAT
Organism: Neoceratodus forsteri; assembly: GCA_016271365.2. NCBI lineage: Eukaryota > Metazoa > Chordata > Ceratodontiformes > Ceratodontidae > Neoceratodus > Neoceratodus forsteri. The sequence goes on from CM028133.1 coordinate 141,184,879, forward strand.
ACATTAGGTTCAAGCACATGATAAATCATACGAATAGGGTACACAGGTTAAGGCACTTTTGTAATATACGAATAAGGCACATAGTTGAGGTATATAGATCACATTTGACTGAGCACAATGAGTGGAAATCATCAGTGAGGTAGCATGGGTAACTACGTAAGTTGGCATCCAGCTGAGTACAGGGAATAGGCGACGGTAGACTCCCAACGATCTTGAACAATACCAAAGTACAAGGCAGCAGGATAAGTCAGAACAGGGGGTAAGAGGAGAATCAGGTAGATAACCATCCAGGACCAGTAACTGCAGGGTAATAGAGCACCAGGCAGGGTACAACAGGGGATACGGGCGAGTCTAGCAGGGAAAAGTGCTGGTCATAGCCACGGACAGGCCACCCAGAGATAGGCACCAGGAGAAGCAGCTCAGGCACAGAGACACGTGGTGGCTGATTTCAGGAAGCTCCAGAGGGAGGTTTCAAAGTGGGAATGTGATGGGGAGGTGTGAGTGCAGGCTGGCAGGGAGTTCCACAGCTTCGGTGTGAAGGCAGGGAAGGCTTGGTCACCCATACAAGTGCGGGTTTTAGGAACAAGGAGGACCTGAAAGTCGCTGGATCTTAGGTGGTAGGGGGGAGCGGCACGAGTGAGGGTCAGGGCAAGTGCAGAAGGGGTGCAGTACGGATGATGTCTAAAAAGTTGCCAAGGATGAAGGTGTGGTGGGACTGCGGTGGGAGCTACTAAGGCACACAACTATATTAACTATCTAATTATCATAAATATCTTTGTTTTAAAGACACATTTTGCAGGAAATCAACACATATACTACAGTACAGGGTAAATATGCTAGAGTACAGGAAAAGAAGTGCCATTGAAAATAAATAATCTTTTCATTGTTTATGGAAGTTAACTGTTCCATATCTATTTATCTTACATGCCATTGAAATTATGAATGTGTTTCAATAGAAATTATTGCCATTACTGCTTTAAGCTCTTTTAAGAGGCACAATTATTTAAGGGGCTCAAGAAATAGTGCTATATGCTGCAGACAGGGTAGAAGGATACAGCTGTTTACCAAGTTGGATTCAAATGAAAACATTTGTATCTTGTATTCACTGAAGCACTACAAGGTTGGGGAGGAGAGGTGATTCTCCAGAGCATTTGTTTCTTAATCTCTAGGCTGCCGAAAGAACTAGAATGAATCTATTTGCTTGTGCTCTAGATAGATGTTCAGTCTGCAAAACTGCAAGGGTTATATTGAAGGGCTGCAAAGAGGTGGAAGGATCATTTGAAAACTCCAAAGGAAGTGTTCCATGGTCTGAATTCTGTAGTTCAATTTTTAGAACTGATGCAATAGAGCTGCAGGCTTCACCTTCCTGCAGCCCTAAAAAGGGTACTCACCTATACGGAGTGGGTAGAAACAAAAGAAAAAGGGAACTCTCCCATATGGAGTGGGTTGAATAAATTAAAAGGGCACCCTCCCAAATGAGGGAGGTGAAACAAAAGAAAAAAAAGGCACCCACCCATATGGAGAGGGGTGAACAAAACAAAAAGGGCAGCCATCCATATGGGGTGGGTCGGTGAGAAACAAAATAAAATGGGTGTTTGCCCATATGGGGTGGGGATGAGAGAAACAAAATACAAAGGGCACCCACTCATATGGGGTGATGTGGGAAAAAATAAAATAAAAAGGGTACCTGCCCATATGGGTGGTGGTGGTGGGGAAGAAACTAAAGAAAAAGGGCAACTGCACATAGGGGGTGGGAGAACAAAAGAAAAATGGCACCCACCCATTCCAAACAAATAATAAGAACCTGTCCATTAAAAACAACAAAAATTAGTGTCTATATCAAAAGTCTCATGAACTGGGCAGCAGTAAGTGGCAGTGGTGGTGGCTGCTGTTGCCGCTGCTGAAACTCCCTGGCAATCGGTGCTAGCAGCTCACCCATGCATCAGACCAGCAGCTGTAGCAGGTGGATCTGCCAGTGAAGAAGGTCATCTCTCCCCTCCTGAAGGCTGGCATCCCACTGCCATCCTATGACACCCAGGGCACCTATTGAAAAAAATACTCTGATCTCAGCCTGCTGTTGCCACATGACAAGGGACACAGGAGTAGCATAAGGTGCATAACAGATGTACAAACAGCTGACGCATGGGCTACCATGCCACACATGGGTAGAAAGAGTCAAACAGCCACAGTGGAATGTACGTGGCATATCGGAGGCATCACTATGGACCCAAACAGTAGAGGACTGCACATATAATAAGGGTGCTGTGCTGCAACGGAGCATGAATGAGCTGTACAAGGGACACACAACACTGGCAGGCATGCCAGATGTGGAAATGTGGTACAAGCAATAGCAGCACCAAGCCAGAGCACTATATGCTGTGTAATGGCCTGAGGTGCTTGGAGCTGCACACACACACACACACACACACACACACACACACACACACACACACACACACACACACACACACACACACACAGCACCCTGCACACCAGCCATGCAGCACACAGGCCAACACAGGTGTGCAGGACAACAGACATCCATGAGCTACACTTGTGGGCTGCAGAGGCAGGTCCAGGCATACATGTGTTACCCACAGCACATCTGTATATGGATGGCACCATTATGCAGCACTGAGTGCAGCAGCCAGGGTAACATGCAAGCACAGCAATGCTGTATGCAGTGGGGGGCATGCCATGCGCACTCAGCCTTGTCAACGCAACACTGGCATGAGATACAGAGCCACCTCAGGCCCCCCCAGCAGATGCTGTTACCACCCTGGGTACATGGTTGCCACTCATAAAGAGCCAGTGCCGGTCAGTAGCCTTCCCAAGACCCACTTGTGTCTAACTGTATGCATGGCCCTGCCTGTGTATAGTGGAATAATCATACTCTGATCATTACTGTGTTGATTACACATTATCGACTGTGCATCACAATCCTGATCACATATGGTAAGGTACATGCAATGCCCACCAATGGCCCCCCTGCCACTGACACTATACCAAAAATAAGCTGGGTTCTGGTAAGATGCAATGGCATGACACAGTGCATTTGGCACTGGAGAGGGCTTCAATGCAGATAGACTGCCATGGGTGCTGTTTGACACACACAGCATGACACAGTGGTGTACTGGTACAACAATGGTCCATGTCTACGTCCCTTAGACAGATTTGCATACATAGTCTTGACCATGTGGCACAACAGGCCTGACTGACAATTACAGGTGTACCAACTGGGGCTTTGAGCATTACTGCCTGTCGAGAGGACGTAAACAACAGCAGACTGCACTGACCCTGACACTGCACAGTGTCAGTGGTGGGACAGTGCTCCAAGGGCTGGATGAATGTCTTCACCCACAGCTGGATAGGTGCTGCCCACACAGGCATAGGTACAGCATGATGAGACACATGTGGACACCTTTCTCAAACCACAGAAGCATGCAGTGTAGTGTAGACATGCAACCCAGAGTATAAAATGCACAATGCAGGGTACTTATGTGGTTGTGTGTCTGTGGACCGTCTCTCCACATCCTGACCATGTCGGGTCCCTGTGGCTATTTCTGTCTGTGCAACTGATGTTCCACAGCCCTGGCTAGGTCCTGGCAGGCCCTGGTGTCTGTGGAGGAAGGCAAAAGAGATGTGATCAGTAATGTGCAGTGGAACATATGGCACAGTACCATAAACACTAAACGGTATACATTCCTATATACTGGTACTATGCACCAGCAGCCATATGTTCATGGACAGGACTGTGTAGGGCCATATCTTACCATTGTGTAAAGACATGGTACCCTACACAGATGGGTGTGCCATGTCCCTGAAAAACACAGAATCCTATATCCCACCATTGTAGCTGTGGCCTAGCACAGTGTATGCCTAGCCCATATCGTGCCCCATAAAGCCATTCTCCCCACCTATGTATAACGTAACCCATACATGTCAGCTACAGGCCATGTACTCCTTATGCAGTAGGATGTATGTAGGCCAAAGTCTCATACAACAGGACCACAGGAAGCATACCTGTGCAACAGTAGGGAAGGACATTGTACCATATATGTAGCCAAACACAGTGGCTTGGCCAAGAGTGGCAAGTGTAGTACTCCATGCATAACAGGGCATTGTCACTCTTCCAGACATGCTGCATAACTCAGATTGTGTACATGAAACAGACGGTGGCCTCTTCAACATGCCACTGTGTACAATTGTCACCATTGCTACATGTATACCACTTGTTACATGACATAGTCATCAACCCTGATACCGCAGCCATATCACTGTGTTAGCACACCTTGCTGTCACAGTAGAGGCATGCCTCAGAGATACACAGTGGGCCCTATAATGTATGGGGCACTTGTGACGTCTATTGGGACAGTGCCCCTATACACCTGCATTGGCAAGATCAAGCTATACAGTGGAGCAGCTCCCAAAGGACAGAGGGGACACAACAGGCACACACAGGCACAGTGAACATTCCCTCAGGGACAGTGCCCAGGAGGTATGTTATCATGGAAAGAGTACTGCAGACTGGACACCATCTTAACAATATATATAAGCCCTCTGTACTCACCTGGCCTTGGCATGGTGCCACTTTCTACCTTCACCTTTAGTTGCTGCAGGTGGCAATGCTCCCTCCTGTGCAAATTGTTGTACCTGTGGCGAAAGTGCACCCCCAAGATTCCATAGCAGAATTACAGATGGCTAGAGGTAAGCATATTGTGGAATGGCTTACAAAGGGATATGGGTGATGATAGCAGTTTGTTCTGAATCTGGACTAGACTATGGCTGTATCTGCTCATGACCAGGGCATGTGTTAGGCAGGCAGCTGGCTGTGTGTTGGGTCCAGCAATGCAGAAACACTTACATGTCTCTGCCAGGGGTCAGTGCAGCATTCACACCAATGTACCTTTGTCTGTGCTCTGCTGTGTGTCTGTAATGCTCAATTCTGTTCTTCTTCTCCATTTCCAACAGGGACCATGGAGGACCGGGAGAGGCAGAGAACCCACAAATTCTTGTAGGATGAAGTGCAGGCCCTGGCCCAGGCCTATCACCATCGCCCCGGGCTCCTGCCCGATTGGAGTTGCTCCTCAGCCGCTGCCTGAATCACTGAGCTGCCCACCATCGCCCCGGGCTCCTGCCTGATCAGAGCTGCTCCTCAGCCGCCACCTGAATCACTGAGCTGCCCACCGTCGCCCCGGGCTCCTGCCCGATCGAAGCTGATCCTCAGCCGCCGCCTGAATCACTGAAATATGAGTGAAATCTGTGGCACTTGGCCCAGTCATATTTTCTGATGGGATTTGAACTTTGGCGCCTTTTTTCTTCCGCGGATAATATCTTTGGCTGTCCCTGAAACAGTGTGATAGTGGACCAAGCCAGGGACAAACTTGCAAAAGAAAATGTCAGTAATTAATTCATAAAGTGGAGCCCTTGTCTGCGCTGCTGGCCCTCAGTGCTGCAGATCAACCGAATTTTTTTTTTGTGTGTGTGTGTGTGTGTTTTTCCTGCCTCGGGCTCTCATGCTCATAGTGCTATTGGGTGGAGATCTTCCCCTCGGTTGCATTCACGGCTGACTTTGCCCTTTTTTGCTTGTGAATAGCTGGCTCCGGAATGCTGAATGCTTGCTCTCCTGCTAGACGTTTCCCTGACCCCTGCGGCGTCTCCCTACCCACCCCCCACCCTCCCGCCTCTATCTAGGCACTTAGTTATATTCACTGTTGTGACCAATCAAGGTCCTGAGCCTAACTCCTCACTTTTGCATTGGCTCCTAATACCAATTTGCCACTGGAGGGCACCATAAACTAGTTGCCTACCTCCGGGAACCTTACTGATTATCTCATTGTTTTACAGTGCAGCACTCCTTCCTACTGTGGACTGCACTGGATCGACTTGTACTCCTAGCCTAAACGAGGTTAATAGGTTTCTTGTATTTCTCAGTTGTGCTCGCACTGTCTTCCTGATTGGGTTATACTGCACAGTTTCTCTCCATTCTTTGTCTTAAAGCTCCCACTGAGTGCTGTAGCTAGCAGCTGTTCTGTCATTTTTGACACTATTTTTACCCTTCCTTTCTCTCTAGGATTCAAGTACTAGGGATCTCCATAAAAACAGTTGCAATACAGCACTCTAAAATGATAGTTCTTTTGCCTTTCTACACATTCCCAAACCCACCCTCTGCCCTTATTCATACAGCTATTTTCCAAATTTCCTACAAATTATGGCTTGGAAAACCCTATTAGTGCTTTCTCTGAACTTGTTTCTGATTCTACTGAGTAACTTCACTGTGCTGAATTTCACAAACCTACACCAGAGTGGCATCATGGACCAAAACAACTTCACTTATTCTAATATGTTAATCCTACCAAAAAGGGGCCTGGATGTTACCCCTGCTGTCCTCCCTAGACTACTCATCTATTACGCGGTCTAATTGCGCTGCATAAGCTAGGGTACCTAATGTTGTTGGTGCTCATGCTATCTGGGGACATTGAACTGAACTCAGGTCCGATGCCTAGTCAACTACCCATAACCTGTACTGGTTATAATATGAAAGGGCTGTGCATTGTCCATCTCAATGTCAGGAGTCTTCTCCACAAGCACGCAGAACTTGAAGCCTGGGTGGCAAACTACAAGCCAGATGTGCTCTGTCTATCCGAGACGTGTTAAAGCCTTCCATCCCAGATACCTGGTGCCTGCTCCCAAACTACAACCTCCTCAGGTGTGACAGACCACGAAAGACCACCCCCAAAGCATGCTGGGGGTGTGGCAATCTACTTCTAAAACAATCTTAACCTAACAATGCTAACTGACAAAAGTAACTCCTCGTGTGAATACATCTATGCCATACTCAGACTAGGAGCTAAGAAGCTCCACATCATCTGTGCCTATAATCCCACCAAGTGCAGACAAAATGGCTTAGTGGAGTTGCTGGACCATACAGCTACATAGGTGGGAAAAAATTAACTCATCATCCTTGGAGACATAAACCTAAACTGGCTTAGCAATTCCCAGGATACCCTACTATCCTTGGTACAGAGCTACAACTTGCATCAAATCATTGCTGACCCTACAAGAGTGTCTGCAACCACTGATTCCAGCACCTTCATTGATTGAATCTTAACAAATCGCATGGATAGGACTGCAGCATCAGGCACCCTGCCATATACTATCAGTGATCATTCCCCTGTTTTCTGTACTTGGAGTCCATCCTCAATACCCACATCCCCCCAACGCTGTATATCTTTCAGGAACTATGCCAACCTAAACCAGGCTCACTTTCTATATGATGTGTCTCACATTGACTGGTCACCTGTCTACCAATCACTGAATACTGACACTGCTCTCCATGCTTTCCTGAGCAGATTTGTGTCACTTCAAAATAAACGTACTCCTGTTATCACTTGGCGGGTCCGTCGGAAACAAACCAGGTGGTTGCATAAAGACCTCCTTGCATCCCTCAAGGTTAGGGACAAATGCTGGAGAAAGTTCAAAATGTCCGGGTCTCAAAGCTGCCTTTAACAGCTACAGAGGACAGCGATCAAAGTGCAAAACACAAATAAGGCATGCTAAAAGCCAGTACTGCAAAGGCCTCCTGGCAAATGTGGCTGGTGACCCAAAGAAATTTTGGTCACATATAAAAACTTTCCTTGGTTCAAAGCAAATACACACCAACAGTGATATGATACTGCAAGGAGTTCACTGTAATGTCCCAGGCACAATTGCCAATGCGTTCAATAATCATTTCTCTGACCTCTCCAGAGATACCACTGCCTTCTCTCCTGAGAATTTACCCCCCACCCCAAAGAACACGGCAAAAACGCCACCATTCTACTTTAAAGCTATCTCTAAGAAGGATATCCTCAAACATTTTAATACTCTATCAGACAGTACTGCTGTTGGATCTGACTGCCTTGAACCTAAACTCTTAAAGCTGGCTGCCCCGTTCATTGCTGGACCATTGTCAATAATACTCAACATGTCCCTGGGTGAAGGGGTCGTGCCCAGTATATGGAAACTGTCCAGAGTCACGCCAGTTCTTAAAAAAGCGACAAAAAAGACATAGCTAACTACAGGCCTATAGCTATTCTGTCTGTAACAAATAAAGTCCTTGAGAAGCTCGTCACAGCACAGATCTCCGAACACCTCTCCAAGTACAATCTCCTCTACATAAACCAATATGGCTTTAGAAAAGGCCACAGCACTCAAACTGCCTTATTACAGCTAACTAATGACATAACTCTTGCCATGGATCAGGGCCAACTAGCCGGTGCAGTATTTATTGATTTAACGAAGGCTTTTGATCTTGTAAACCACCATCTTCTGCTAGCTAATTTCCAAGCCTTGGGTTTCTCATCCGGAGTTGTAACCTGTTTTCGCAGCTATCTGTCCAATAGGACTCAAGTTGTAAACTTCAACTCTGCTACCCCGGAAAAAGCAGTCATTGATGTTGGTATACCGAAGGGATCTATCCTTGGACCTCTTCTCTTCTTGATCTTTATTAACAACATAGCTCAAAATGCATCCTCCTGTTCATCGCTGCTATATGTCGATGACCTCGTTCTGTACACTAGCTCAGTTAATGTACAGTTATTAACCAAAAGCTCTCTATGGACCTACTAAATATCCAGTCCTGGATCACCAGAAATAGGCTTGTTCTCAACAATGGAAAGACCCAGACTACGCTCTTTGGGTCATCTGCTAAACTAAAAAATTGTCAGGACTTTTTCAGAGTCCCCTTGGCTGATGGTTCCTCACTGGAGGTGGTTACTTCCTTTAAATACCTGGGTGTTCTGCTTGATGAATCGCTCACTTATGATGCCCATATAACCACCATGTGTAAGTCTGTCAATGCCAAACTGGGTTTAGCCTACAAAACTAGCCATATTCTAACCCCTTCTGCAAGCTTGGCCATTGCTAGAGGAATCCTGCTCCCATCACTCTGCAAAGGTGGGACACTACATATAACAATATCTGCCGATATGCCTCTGCATCCCCTAGGTTAAGACATCATTGCCTACTATATGCAGACTTAAATTGGCCCTCTCCTATGGTACATCGGCTCCTCTCTCTCGGTAACCTTCTGGATAGTATTTTGATGTCAAACATGCCTACTTGCCTCGCCTCCTTGCTAACCCCTCAGCCCATCTCCTACGGCCTCCGATTCGCTGACTTTTCCTTGCTTAATATTCCCATATGTAGAACAACTAAAGGAAAATCTGGCTTCTCTCATGTAGCCCCCAGTTACTGGAACTCGCTACCCCTAGATGTTCGTCTGGCCCCTAGTCATGCCACTTTTAAGAAGAGGCATCACTCCCTCCTGGCTGTACGTGTCCAATGCATATGCTTCAATCCACCATAGGTCATGGCTTTCTCTCTGCTATTGCTGCCCCATAGTTTCTTCCTATTTTCTATTGTGAGTTTGTACCTTTCTTCTACTGCTTCCCCCACCAAATCCCATACACTACCCTCCTTTTCCCACCCCTTTTTCTCTCTCGCCATGCTATATTTCTGTTTTCCCTGTCTTCCTAACTTCCTCCGAAACTGTTTTTTTCAGCCAGCTGATTGTTTGACCTACCAATGATGTTTGATACTCTTTGGCTTCTATGCACTTCACTGTGATATTACTATAACTGCATTTTGAGGGCACTTACCTTATATTTGTATAATACACTGTATGTGCCCTGGTACTATTTTCATGCCCTGGTACTATTTTGTCTTTACACCTTGTCTACCTCCGACTTGTGCTGTGTTGTACAATTTTGACACTGTATGCTCCATACCTGTATCCCTCCATATGTTGTTGACCTCCCGGGTCGTGCCTGAAAATAGTCACTTTTGTGCCTAGTGCATCTACCCAGTTATCAAAAAATAAATAAATAAAATATATAAATGAAGGCCTTGTAGCCCAGAAAAGGGGGACCAAGGGTGAAATAAAGTGGGCCTGTTTCAAGATTACAGAAGTAGGGAATGCTGTGGGTGGCTGAAACCACTCAGTACAGGGTAATAAAGTGACATGCCATACAGGTCCTGGCAAAGGCATGCCAGGACATACAGACCACAGGCAGTGGTCCCCAACCAGCAGAAGAGGCAATGGCCTTAACCATCTGGGCAGTGGAGGTGATGGGTGTGCCAGACAGTGGCTACAAGAGCCAAGTGGGACCTGCACAGCCATGTGAGTCACTACATTTGAACAATCACAGTGGGCATGTATGTGTGTGAGTGCGTGCGTGCATGTGTGTCTACGTGCATGAACACATACACCAGTGGTGTTGTATGTGGAGGGGGGGATCTGTTGGTACTAGATGGACAGGCAAGGGGTGGAGCCATGGGATGCCATGCAGATATCTGTGGTATGTGCACCCAACAAATCAGTACAGTAACCCATTACATTTTTAAACATTTGTTCACCCTGTTTTGGTTTCACCCCCAGCTGCTTAAAATAACCCTGGAGAAAAACATTGTTAGCTTGCTCTGAAACAAAATCACAATCCGTTATCAGTTTAGTTTCAGCATTTTCATGTATTAACCCCTTGTGTCCATCAGTCTTTTGTTGCCACTGTTTCTTAAGGTGTCTTCTTTCTTTCCTGGTTTTCTGGATCTTGGAGCTGTGCTAAAACAAGTCCAAATCCAAATCACCAAAAGGAAAAGTGTTCACACCATCTGAGATTCTCATTACCTGTGCTCTTGCCATCATAGCTGCTAGAACTGCGGGTTTTGCTTCCTCTGTAATTAACTCAGCAAATCATGGAAAGTCATTTCCAGTAATCGCAGGTACAGGTAACTTAGGTACTACTTCCACTTTCATTTGGTGCAACACCCCATTAATAGAGTCACGTCAGTGGTGGGATAGTATCAAGTGTCACCATGGATGCAGATGATGACACCAGCACCAGGTCCTTTTGTACAGTGTTTTCCCAGCACTTCAACATATACTAGGGGTTTCTCTACTTCCTGAGTTTATAAGTCCCTTCACAGTCTTATCTCCCACCTTGATTATCTGTTAAGTACTTGCCCCAGTTTGCTAAGGACAAATCTGCTCCAGTGTTATCCTCCTTACTACAGCAGTTTCTTGCAATATGGCCTGGCTTATTACAGTTATGGCAAGTAAAGTCTTTGGATGCAGATATGTTACCCCCACCAGAGTTTTTATCAGACTTGGAGTTAAATCAGGGAAAAAGAGGGTCTTACCGATGCTTGGCTGTTGTCTCACTGCTGTGGCATCTGTCTGGTCATCTAGTAGTCTTCAGCCAAACAAAGGGGTTTTTCTCCACTTTCTGTTCAGTGTTCTCTTACCCAAAGAGGCACATCTGTAGGTGAACTGCTTCACTGCAAGTGTGTCAATGATCTGTGGGACTGTTTTGCCCTCTGGTTGGAGCCATTTAATAAGGAGTTCTCTGAGTCAGGTGAAGGCTTTTCGAGGATTGCCAACTAAGTGGTATTTCACGGACCAGAATCTCTGCTTGTAGGTCTCTCCCGAGATATCATACCTTTTCAGGATTTCTCTTTTCACCAGGTCATAGTTTTCTGACTGTGCAGTGTCCATACTGCTGTAGGCAAGTTGGGTTTTGCCTGTCAGGTAAGGTGCCAGCATGATTGCCCATTGCTGCTTGGGCCATTGGCAGGCTGTGGCAACCCTTTCGAATGTAGTCAGGTATGCTTCGATATCATCCGAGGGACACAGCTTTGTAAGTTTAATGTCTTTTGTTTATGTCTTGTTGCTCTGCTGGATCTATGCCAGATCCTCCAAAAGCTTGCAAGGCATCCAGCCATTGTTGCTCCCGACACTGCATCTCTTCTCTTCGGCTCCTGTCAGTGCATCTCTTCTTTTCTCTGCTTCTCAAGTTGCTGAGTTTCTTCTTTTCTCTGTACCTCTAAACATTAAATCTCCTTTTCTCTCTGCTGCATCTCCTCTCTTCTCTGTTTCTCCAACTCTTTTTGTTGTACAGCCCATCATTTGAAAAAGGCAGTCAGGCTTTTGGGTTCATTCTGTCACTGCCTGTTTTCTTTTTACATGACTAGTGATGGCTGTACAGTCTCAGTTTGGACTTCTGTCTCTGCTAGTTTGGTTGCCATTCTTCTGGTAATGACTCCTGGGCTTGCTGCTGCAGAATTCATACCTTTCTACTATGCTTTACTGGTACCAGGTCTAGTACACATGCACAAAACTCCTGGCTTAGAGTATGCCCGGCATAAATTCCACTTCTGACACCATCTGCTGTGAAGGCACATATCAAGAAGCATAGGAAGACTAGGAGCAGTTGTAAAATTTGCAAATAGCACTTTATTATTATCAGTAACAGTAAAATAAAAGTAAAAATTGTTCAGTAGAACTTATTTACAAAGAGAGAAAACAAAGTGCTTCATCTTTTCAATTCAAAATCTCAGTCTCTGTCTCTCCCTCTAGTAAATGTATTGCTGCTCTTTTTATAAGTCTTTGCCTGGGAACTTACATAGAAACATAGAAGCTGACGGCAGATAAGAACCACAAGGCCCACCCTGTTTGCCCATTTCTTTTTCTACCTTATGAATGTGCCATCGGCCTTTGCGCTTTCAGTGACCTATCCATTCATACTCATCTGTATTGCTCCTATATGCCTATCCCATGTGTTTGAAGCCCTGCACTGTATTCATATCCACCACTTCCTGAGGTAGGCCATTCCATGCATCCACCACCCTTTCTGTGAAAAAGAACTTCCTCACTTACCCCTTAATCGGCCTCCTTCTAATCTCTTGCTGTGTTCTCTTGTCCTGCTATTTTTCTTATATTGTAACATGTTAGAATCTTTCACCTTGTTAATGCCCTTAAGGTATTTGAATGTTTCGATCATATCACCTCTCTTCCTCCTTTGCTTTAGGGTATACATATTGAGCTCCGTTAATCTGTCCACATATGTTTTCTGATGCAGTCCCTGCATGATTTTGGTTGACCTTCTCTGGACTGCCTCAATTTGGTTAATGTCCTTGTGAAGGTGTGGCCTCCAGTACTGCACACAGTACTCAGAAGGGGCCTAACCAGTGTCTTGTAAAGAGGGATTATTATCTTCCTCTTACAACTTGCAATACCCCTACTAATGCACCCTAACATCCCCCTAGCCTTACCTACTGCTTTATTGGTCTGTTTGGATGATTTCAGGTCATTTTTGATGATGATGTCCAAGTCTGTTTCTTCCCTCGTGACTGCCATCAACTCCCCTCCCAGCTTATAGGTGGCTTCAAGGTTTCTCTTCCCCATGTGCATGATCTTGCACTTCTTTGCATTAAACCCCAGTTGCCACTCTTCCATACATTTTGCCAGTTTATCCAGATCTCTTCTCATTCTGCCCACCCCATCTGGATCATCTACTTTGTTGCAGATCTTGGTGTCATCTGCAAACAGACAAACCTCACCCTCCAGTCCATCTGCAATGTTACTGATGAAGATATTGAAGAGGACTGGCTCCAGGACTGATCCCTGAGGTACCCCACTTGTGACTTGCATCTCTTCTGACTGTATACCCTTTACCACCACTCTCTGTTTTCTGCCTGTCAACCAGTTTGCCACCAAGTTGACCAACCTCTGACCCACCCCGAGACTACCTAGCTTATTAATCAATCTTCTATGCGGAACAGTATCAAAAGCTTTGCTGAAGTCAAGGTAAGTGACATCAGCTGATCCCCCTTGGTCCTCCACTCTGATTACCCAGTCAAAGATATCTGTGAGATTAGTTTGACAAGAACTTCCTGTTGTAAACCCATGCTGTCTTGGATCCTGTGCTCCTATGGATTCCAGCTATTGCACTATCCTTTCTTTAAGGAATGCCTCCATAACCTTGCCCACTACTGAGGTAAGACTGACTGGTCTGTAGTTCCCTGCCTCCTCCCTGCTACCACTCTTGTGGAGTAGGATCACATGAGCCCTTCTCCAGTCTTCTGGGACCTCTCCTGTGCTAAGAGACTCACTAAACAGTTCTGATAATGATTCTGCTAGTTCCACCCTTAGCTCCTTTAGTATCCTTGGATGTATGCCATCAGGTCCCATTGCCTTGTCCACCTTGAGCTTAGCGAGCTCTTGTAGGACCCTTTCCTTTGTGAAGGGACTAGTGCACACCTCCCTCCCCCCTGTGCCCATGGTGCTGATGTGTGGGCTTTACCCTATTTTCTCTTCAGTAAATACTGAGCAGAAGTATCTATTTAGGATAGATGCCTTTACATGGTCCTCCTCTGACACTCCCCCTTATCCTCTTTAATCTTAGTAATATCCCCTCTGGACTTTCTCCTTTCACTAAGGTATCTATTGAAAGTCTTGTCAACTTCTTTTACTCTTTGTGCTAGTGTTTCCTCAGTTTGGGCCTTTGCCTGCCTTACTGCCTTCCCTGCTTCCCTTGGGAAGTTTGGTATACCTCCCTATCTTCATCCCGCTGCGTTCCCTTATATTTCCTGAAGGCCAGCCTTTTTGCTCTGACTTTTTCTGCTACTGTTTTTGAGAATCAAAGTGGTTTCCTTCTTCTTTTGCACTTCCTTTTCTCTCTAACACAATGGATGTTGCTTCAAGTATTGCATCCTTAATGCTTGCCCACTTTGCCTGTACCCCCTCACCTGTATTTTTTCTTGCCAGGGCTAGCTTAACTCTGTTGGCCATCTTATCAAAGTCAGCTCCTCTGAAGTCCCATATTTTTGCATTGGAATGGAATGATTTAGTTCCAGTGACCAAACTGAACCATACCACGTGATGGTCACTGGCTCCCAGGTGACCATCTACCTGGAGATCTGTGATCCTTTCCCTGTTAGTCAGTACTAGATCTAGGATAGCCCTGCCTCTTGTGGGTTGCTGTACCAGTTGTTTGAGGCTCTCCCCCTGCAGGGAATCCACTATATGTCTAGTTCTGGCAGATGTTCCTGCTGGTATTGACCAATCTGTATCTGGCATGTTGAAGTCTCCCATTATCAGAACCTCCCCTTTAGCTGTCATGTTTTGTATATCTTCTAACAGTAATGTGTCTATGTCCTCCTCCTGGTCTGGAGGCCTTAGACAACCGTAGTTCGTATGGCTGTTCCATTTCCTGTTTCCAGGGTTACCCACAGTTCTTCTGGCTCCTTATGTGTATTCTGAATTTCTGTAGCTTTGATATTTTCATTGACATAAAAGGCCACTCCACCTCCCCTTTCTGCACCTTGGTCTCTTCTGAACAGTACATAGCCAGGCACTGAAGTCTCCCAAGTGTGGTTACTGGTAAACCATGTCTCACTAATGGATACTATGTCCAGTTTAGCCTCTGTCATTATTGCCTGTGGGTCTAGGATCTTGTTTCCCAGACTGTGAATATTTGTGTACATGATTTTCCATTGGCCAGATTTCAGTGTGTTAGTTGTTGGGTGAGGTCTGGAGTTTCTCCTGTGCATCGTATTCGGCACCAGACCTTTTTCCTTACCTGGTGATGCAAATGAACTACAAACATGCTGAACTCCTCTTTGACCACCAGCTGAGGTGGGAGAGGTGTTCTTCCCATTCGACGTATCGGGTGCTGCACCCCTCTCCCCTTTGCTAGTTTAAATATGCTGCAAAGACATCAAACTTCTGCCCCAATGCACTGACTCCCTCCTTAGTCAGATGCTGTCCATCAAAGTGAAAATGTTCACTCCCAAAACTGCTGCCAGTTCCCTACAAATTTGTGTCCTTTTTCCTGGCACCAGCCTTGATCCACATGTTTAGCTCCCCTATCTCCCCTACACTGACCTTCCATCCATCTGACCCCCTCTTCAGGACTGGCCCAATCTCAGAGAAGGAGATGCTGGATGAAATAGATGATAGTTTGTCACCCAGCCTGGTCAGGTGTTCCTTGGTCTCCAAAACTGACCAGCTGGCAAGACCATTAGTTCCTATGTGTACCAGGACAACAGTGTTTTCTCCTGCTTCCTGTACAGTTTTAGCAATGCGGTGTCTCTCCATGCTGATGTACCTGGGAGACACCTGACCATTACCCCTAGCTGGAGATAGGTATCAACTCCCCGAATCATGGAGTCTCCTATGATCAGAAGTTTTTTTGGGTTTCCTTTTTAGTTTTTTTGTTTTGGTTCCTGTTTTGGGTGAGTTTTGTGCTAGCTCCTGTGCTTCAGTGTCCTGCTCTGCAGTGTGCTCTGCCCCTTTGTTTGATTTCAGAGATATAGGCAGATACCCATTTGTAGTTTTTAAATGGTTTGTGGAGGTGATATGTTAGAGAGCACTGAGTGATGGGGCACCCAATTTGCCCCTCCTAACCACCTGCCAACCTCCAGGACCAACTATCCTCTGCAGTCAAGGTGCTTCTGTTGGATGTTGGGAAAATGGCGGGTGATTTTTATAATAGAA
The DNA here is from genome assembly GCA_016271365.2 of Neoceratodus forsteri. Lineage (NCBI taxonomy): Eukaryota > Metazoa > Chordata > Ceratodontiformes > Ceratodontidae > Neoceratodus > Neoceratodus forsteri. Next base: position 141,201,194 of record CM028133.1, read on the forward strand.
TTCCTCCTGAATAGCAATTTGACGCGTGCAATCTCTACCCATGCTGCCTGGAGCTGAGCCCTTACATCTCCAACAGCCCAGCATGTAGGACAGTGTCCTAAAATCCTGTACAACTGCCCTTCTGAAAAGTGTCCCACAGTACCTACAGTTAATAATTTCCATTCCAGATAAGTTACTAGATTTATAACCTGGTCAGAGTAGTTAGAAGGAGGAAAATGAATGCAAAAGTTTGATTTCGTGTTTTGTTGGTTTTTGTATAACCTGTTATAACAAGTTAAATTACTTGTGCCCCTGTAAATGAGGTCACTGTATGGATACCTCTCTGATCCGCCCCTTCCTGCTTTGCTACAGGAAATGTCATGACTGTGCTACCCTATAAAAGGAGTGTAGTATGGGATGGGTGGTGATGGGGGTGGGTGGCTGGGCCTTTCCCCTGCCAAAAAGGAAGAATCATGGATGGAAGAAACAAAGAGCAGAAAAAATCAGCCAGCAACAAATGCAGTAGCCCTCAAAGCTTATCCTAATGATAGATAAAACTGTAAAAGCTGTAAAACACCACCTGTGATAATTTCACAGAAGACATACCTGTAAGAAACGCTTTGCTACAGAAAAAAATAAAGCAATAACAGAAGGTATACCTTGCAAAAGGTAATTTGAATCAGAACATTACAGCAGTAATCTGTAAGCACACACCTGTAGGCACACCCTGTAATGATGCAGCGGAAGGTATGCCCAGCAACAACAATTTGAATCAGGGAAAAATAAAGCAATAAAATGTTAGTAACAAACAGTAACTATCCCTGTGAGTACAAAAGAAAATAATAACACAACAGTAAATCTGCCTAGTCAAAAGAAGCCTTAATCCTTTTCCTTGCTCTGGTAAGGTTCTTTGCTTTGTCCTTTGAAGCAACCTAGAAGAAAAGAGCTCAGGTGAAGTTAGGTGCCTTTGCCAGCAAACCTGTGAGACATCCTGTTTCTCACAAAATGTTCTTGTCAGTTTCTTTGGAGAGCAGGCTTGCAAATAGAACAGCCCCTAAGCTGGCCTGCTGCTGATAGCTCTGCAAAAGAGTTTGCAAGCAAGCCTGAGAGGAGCTCGAACTGCATCTCAAGTTAACCTCCTAAATTCTAAATAGCTTTTTGAAATCATTTCTACAGTATAACTACACATTTATAAACCAAGGGATCCCAGTTTCACATAAAAAATTCACATATACTGTATTTTATAACCACAAATACGCAATTGGTAAGAAAAGACAGAAACAGCAAGTGAAGGTAGAGAGACAGCAAGAGATGGATAATCACAAAACCGTCAGAGTGTTCAGTTCCTAGGTCCCACAAGAACATTTGTCTGCTCAACCAGACTGACGAGATTGAAAAGGAGAGGATAGAACAGAACCTCACATTTAACTCTTTCTGCATAACAAATGGGCAGTGCCTTATTCAACCCTGTCTCATATACGTTTAATGAATTTGCATGATTTCTGCTTTTTAATATAGTCTTCTGTATGTTTTGTGTAAGTAATGCATGATTTGAGAAGTAATAGTGGATAAGTTGTGTTTTACAAAATACACATGCCGAGCCTGTAACTAAAACTTTTTTCTAGCCTGCTTACCTGGTAAACAAATAAAATTGAATTGAATTGAATTTGTTCATCAATGAGAACTTCGGATGTGACTTGGGAATGGAACTGTTTGCAGACCAGCACCTCCATGGCCTGCACCTTGGCTTGGAGGGGGACATTCGCCCATGGTGTCCCGTGTAGTACCAGACTTGTCACCACCTTCACAGGCAAAGTTCAGTTTCACTGCAACTCTATCCACTGCATGTATGTAGGGCAGAAGGGCACTGCAGAATCATGAACTTGATGAGGAAATGATCTTACATACATTCATACATGTACAGTATCAAAATTATGTTATTCATGAAAACATTGCTGTACACTAGTGACCTGCGGTATATTTGGGAGAGACAGGAAATTACAGAAGAAGTTAAAACAAGCATTTGTCAATGCCGAACGTTCGCTTGAAGGTATTTGCAGTGGTGTTTGGCACGTATGGTGCTATACCCTAATGCCCTGTGCGATTGCTGGTATTTGCACAATAAATTTTCAGCATGACCTTTTTGTTACCCCCACCTCATAAAAGCATTTGAAACTTCTGCTGATGAACAGTCCCACTTTTATTTTGTTAATCTGTCCTGAGTGTTGATTTCCCACAGCAACCACACCGTTGTGCTCCACATGTGCAAAAACACAGTTCGGGCAGGATGTGAAAAATGACAGCTGTAGCATTCATAGGGAGGTATGAAGGGATGGCAATGTTGAACATCTGGAGTGAAAATACAACAATTTCTCGAACTTATGGGCGTACATGGAAACTGTGCAATGAACGCTCATGACACAGTCATTTTGTAGACTTTTGTCACCAAATTTTCAACATAGGCATTGTGGGACCTCTGCTCATGAACAGTGCCACTGTGATTTTCATAATCTGTTCTGAGCATTGATTTCTCACTGTGACCACACCATTGTGCGCTGGATGTGAAAAAACACATTTCAGCCAGGATGTGAAAAATGTCAGCTGTACTGTTCATAAGGAGGTGTGAAAAAATGCCAGTGTTGAAAATCTGGAGTGAAAATATTTCAAATTCTAGAAGTTATGAGTGTGCATGGAAACTGCTAATCGGCGTAAATAACACAGTCATTTTTGACATTTTTCCAAATTTGCAACATAGGATTTTGAAGCCCACCTCATTAACAGTGACACTGTTGTTTAGTTAATCAATCCCAAAAGGTGATTTTGTGCAGTGACCATGAAATCACCTTTGGGGACCGAATAACTTACATGACAGTAATTGAATTCATGAGGTGGTGTCCCAAGAACCCCCTGTTGAAAATGTGGTGCCAAAATTTGCAAAAATGCCCGAGATAGCCACCTAAGTTGGAAAAAAAAACCATTTATGCTATTAAGCAGCTTACCGTCATTTCTTCAGTTTGCGTTCTGCTTTCAAGAGTGCAGACGTGTTCCCACTCCACTGAAGATCTGTTCGCCAGACTCGGAGGTAAGAGTGGGGTAGGGGTGCAGAGGGTGGGTGTGGATTCAGGAGGGCACAAGACACAGCGAGGATGGTTTTCTGTTTCACAGGTTTTAAAAACAAAAGATGTTTGGGACAGTTTTTCCATTTACAGGGACAATGGGCATGCTGGGGTGGGCTCCCAGCATGTCACCTGGGTGTTTGTTGGGGGGGCTGGAGACAATGGGGACTGTGCACTCCGTCTGCACATACAATGTGTTTGGTGGGGGCAATAACAAGGGAGCAGGGTAGATGGCAGCAGAGGGAGGATGTGGGAGGGATTTTATTAGTAGCCAGAGGGAAAAGGGTGACGTCAATATGTTAAATACACACGTTACCACCGCTAATAGCAGTGGTGCTTTTCTTTTAACTGAAGACCACTGCAGCCAAACTGCTGTCATAGACAGCTCATGCATCCATTGGTGCAGTAGGGTTGCACACGTTACACTGAGCACTGCATTGGACAGGAGGGTCACACACATTCAAAAAGTCGACTGTCCCAAAGCGTTCCTTGCACATGCACTAGCCGAATGCAAAATAAACAAGCATTTGTCAATCCGGATGTTGCTTGCTTCTACATGTGCTGTTTAAGGTGTTGGAAGTCATTGGGTGCAAATACTGAAAAATTCGCGAACTTACTGGCGTCGTAGGAACTGAACTATCCTACATCAGAAACAGTCATTTTAGGAATTTTTTCATCAAATTCTCAACATAGCCATTTTAAGACCTCTGCTTATGAACAGTGTCACTGTGATTTTCTTAATGTGTCCCATACATTGATTTCCGACATCGACTGCGCCACTGAGTACTACTGTGGGCGAAACACGCTTGGGCAGGATGTGAAAATGACAGCTGTACTGCTCATAAGGAGGTGGTAAAATGGCAATGTTGAAAATCTGGAGTGGAAATATTGAAATCAGCGAACCTCAATGTGTGATGGCGAACTGTGCAGCGCTCGTAAAACAGTCATTTTAGGAATTTTTTCACCAAATTTTCAATATTGCCATTTTAAAACCTCTGCTAATGAACAGTGTCACCGTGATTTTCTTACTGTGTCCCATACATTGATTTCACACAAGAACTGCACCATTGTGCGCTACATGGGCGGAAACACGTTTTGGGCAAGATGTGAAAAATGACAGCTGCACTGCTTATAAGGAGGTGTGGTAAAATGGCAATGTTGAAAATCTGGAGTGGAAATATTGAAAATTCGCAAACCTACGAGCGTGCATAGGAACTGCGCAATGAACACTCGTAAAACAGTCATTTTTAGGAATTTTATCACCAAATTTTCAACACAGCCACTTTAAGACTTCTGCTCATGAACTGTGTCACTGTGATTTTCTTACTGTACCCCATAAATTGAGTTCGCACACAAACTGCGCCATTGTGCGCTACATGGGCGGAAACATGTTTTGGGCAGGATGTGAAAAATGATAGTTGTACTGCTCATGAGGAGGTGTGGTAAAATGGCAATGTTGAAAATCTGGAGTGAAATATTGAAAATTCACAAACTTACGAGCATGCATAGGAACTGCGCAATGCACGCTCGTAAAACAGTAATTTTTAGGAATTATTTCACCAAATTTTCAACATAGCTATTTTAAGACCTCTGCTAATGACAGTGTCATGGTGATTTTCTTAATGTGTCCCATACATTGATTTTGCACACCGACTGCGCCATTGTGCGCTACATGGGCAGAAACACATTTTGGGCAGGATGTGAAAAATGACAGCTGTACTGCTCATATGGAGGTGTGGTCAAATGGCAATGTTGAAAACCTGGAGTGAAAATATTGAAAATTGGCAGATTCTACGAACCCTGCGTGGGGAACTGCACAATGCACACTCATAAAACAGTCATTTTTAGGAATTTTTGCACCAAATTTTCAACATGGGATTTTTGGGACCCCTTCTCATGAATGATATCACTGTCATGGCATTATTCAGGCCCAAAGCGTGATTTCACGCAGTGACTGCAAAGTACCTTTCGGGCCCGAGCCAACGCCATGACAGTGACATCGGTCTGGAGAAGGGGTCCAAACCCCATGTTGAAAAATTTGCAAGAAAATCCAAATAATGCCTGAGATATGCAATAAAGTTGAAAACCCCAATCTAGCCCATTATACAGCTTGAGCATTTCCTCAGTTCGGCGGTTGGCTTTGAAGAGTCAGATGTGTTCGGTCCACTGAAGATCGTCACGCCGAGCTCGGAGGTAAGTATGGGGTGGGGGAGGCAGGGTGTGCAGTGGTGGAGTGCGGGTTGTGGGAAGGGGTTCAGGGAGAAGCGCCGTGGGACCGTTTTTATTTCTAGGTAGCAAAAAAGACGGCGAACGCTTGCCACACTGGGGTGGGCTCCCAGCATGGCACCAAAGCTTTGGGGGCATTTGGGAATGTGGAGCCGACGGGGATTGGGCATCCCGCCAGCAGACGACTGGACGCTTGCCACACTGGGTGGGCTCAGCGTGGCACCAAAGCTTTGGGGGGTCGCATGTTTACTAGAAGACTGTGTATGACAGCGTGTTTTTCTTTCAGTTTAAGACCGCCATTGTCATACACAGCTCCCGCAACCCATTGGTGCAGGATTGCCACACCTGCCCAACGGAGCAGTGGATTGAACAGGAGAGGCACACCTCCAAAGTGTGCTACTCTCCCAAAACGTTCCTTGCGCATGCGCGCAAGCGAATGTAATGATATGAACAGCAAATGAATGCTTGCAAGATATGGCATTACAACAAGAGATGTCCAACACAAACAGATTGCACTGTACTATTTATATTAAAAAAACAGTGAGTGGGGAGAATATTTGAGTTTTCTTGTAAGCCCAAGCCTCAGATGGCATTTCTTAAAATTAAGGATGGACTTCATGTTTTAAACTCTCAAATTAGGGTGCTGTAACATAATTCCATTATCAGAACAAAAATGCTATGTTACCTTGACATGCAGGAAACAAACATTGTTTACTAATCTGTCCGCTATCCGAATTCTTGAGAACCGCCTTCCTTTCCCGGATCCTTGCGAGACTTTACCTGAATTCAGTTGACCTTACATTTTTTCTATGAAAAGGATAAAATATGTAATATACAAGGGCCATTGCTATCTTCAGATACAAGGCAGACAAAATTAGGAGACTAAAACATTAGAAGATTAAAAACAACATCCTGTACTGTACCACCATTCAACCTCAAATTTTAAAAGTTATCATAGATTGATTAGTCTGTTGACACAAATGACAAAGACCTTTATTCTTGCCTTAGCAGTTTGATTTGTATGTATTAAGATACAAAGGGTAGTCATCAATGGGGTGCAGTCAGAGCCAGGGAAGTCACAAGCGAGGTACCGCAGGGATCGGTTCTGGGTCTGGTGCTGAACAATATCTTTAAGTGTGATATAAGAGAGGGAATCCAGATTAAGGTATGTCTCTTTGCTGATGACACTTAGATCTGCAGTAGAGAGGACACTAAGGAGAGAGTTAGAGAAATGAAATGAGACTTGTAAAAATTGGAAAGGAGGTCCAAATTATAGCTACTAAAGTTCAAAGTGATGCACAATGACAGAAGCAACCCTAAGAGGGACTATTGGATGGGGGTGTAAGGGTGATTCTGACAACTGAAGGGAGAGCTGAGAGGTCCTTATTAGTGATAGCCTCATGTCCATTGCACAGTGCAACAAAGCATATGGGAAGCCATACAGGGTGCTGGGTTATCTAGGAGGGGGATTTTAGTGTAGAAGGAAGAAGGTGATACTGCTCTCTACAGGTCTCTGCTAAGGTCACACCCGGAGTACTATGAACAGTTTTGGAGTCCACTCTTCAAGAAAGCAGGGACCAAAAGCCAGAGAGTATTGTATAACTGTTTTCTATTATATTTTTGTGAATATTTACTAACTAATACAAAATATTATGGAAAAAAAGAAAAGAAGGCAGGGACCATACAAACAAGGGACACAAAAATTATCCAGAGGCAACTGGGAAAGTATTATGAGGAAAGGTTGGCAGACCTTAAAGGAAAATTAAAGTCAACATCTGCAAAAAAAAAAAAAGTATGTTGTGCAGAGTGTTTTGATATGTAGGTGTAGTCCTAGAGTGTATTTCCCTTTGTTTGCTGTAAGGAGATTTTTTTTAATTTATGTACTAGTTTTATGGTCCCTGTGGATCTTCATTTTCACATTTCTTATGGCTCTTCTTTTTCCTACAATGCCTCCTGTCCCATGAGACAGTGATACATCCAGGACCATTGATTTAGACAGTGATAACTGCTGCAGCTGCAATCTGTTATTAGGAACCTAATATCCTGGCTTCAACTAAATAACTCTTTCTAATCCAAACTTTCTGTTTTCTAGGTATGTGTCTTGGTCTAGCCAGCAACACTGAATGTTATGTTTTTAAATCATTTTATTTTGCAAACTACACACTATCAGATGACCAATGCTATAATTAATCTATACTAGCTGTTTCCTTACAGAAAAGCCCATGTCATTATTCCTCAGCTGTTTGTCATCTGTAAATGTAGACTTCATTCGAGCTCCCTGGACAAGAAGAGTTACTTAAAATCACAGCTCTACTGCTATAAACTTAATAAAAAAACAGCTCTTGCTGAATTAATGGTGCTGTATGCATCACTGTCTCATGGAATAGGAGGCATTGTAGGAAAAAGAAGAGTCATAAGAAATATGAACATGAAGATCCCCAGGGGCCATAAAACTAGTAGGCATATTTAAAAAAACTCCTTACAGCAAACAAAGGGAAAGACACACTAGAACCACACCTACAAATTAAAACACTCCACACGGCATTGTGTTTTGTAAATTTTGATTTTAGTATCCCTTTAACATGTATACACTGGAGGTCAGGCAGGAAAGGTGGATATTATCAAGACATAGATGTTCTTGTGAGAAATCAACTGGGTGTGTTGTAAGGACGTATTCCCCATGAGGAAAGCAGGCTCAGTAACTAAAGAGCTCAGGTAGTGACCGGTGGGGGAGGACTAGGAGGTATGTGAGGAAGTTCTTCTTCACAGAGCGGGTAGAGGATGAATGAAACAGACTGTCCAGATAGGTGGTTGATGCCAAGACTGAGTCAGAGTTTAAACTTGGGTGGGACTGATATAAGAGAATAGTGCGGCCCACAGGCAAAACAGGGGAAGGATACCTGGGGAAGGAGTGACTAACAAAAGCGCTATCAGATCTCTAAATCCCATCCAGCGTTAGACTGAGACTGGAGTTAGGCAGGGAAATGGAGCCTGGAGGGACTGCTGGGTCATTTTCTGTGACACAATCTATGTTCCTGTGTATTATAATGTATTATATAGCATTTTAGATGCAGTGTGCTGATGTATATCAAATAGGAAAGTGTGTTCTTTTGCATGAGCTGTACATTTTATTTTCGTATGAGTACATATACGCATTTAGACTTTTTTTACTGTAAAATATTTGTAAGGGCTAAGTACGGCCCTCTGTGACTGTACTTGGCCATAGGAGGACAGTGGGACTAGCAAACAAAAGATCAGAGCTGATAAAAGCTCTAATAGATATTACAGCCAATTGAATCTCCCACTGCTGCAGCCCTGCTTTGATGTCCGCTCCAGAGAATTCTGGTTGCCGCAAATGTCAGCTTGGAAGTCAGCAAAATCAGTCTGATACAATCTACTATACTGCAGTAAAAAAAAATGTTTTTGCACACAACATGCTAATTGGGACTGCCCCTCGTATGCTACTGCTTCCGTGAAAAAATTACAGTGACTTGTCATTTGCTGTGGATCGCTGTAATGGTCCCGATACAGCAAGACAGGATCCCGTCACAGCTTCTCGGGTCTTGTGCCCCTCCCCAAAACACCTCTACCATGGAGGTAATTATATTAAAGTCTGGGGGGTGCGTACAGTGCCTGAATCCTCAGTGCCACAGTGCCTGTCAGGCACTTTACTCTTAACATACAGTACTACATGTTTTTTTCCCTGATTGCATCTAATACTCTGTGAGCCACATTGGTCCATGTCATTTACTGCTGTACTTAAATCCCTGAGGGCTAGTCTTTATTTAAACAGTCCATATCTTTTTACCATTGTCCCACTGCTGTCGTACACCATTTCCAGTGAGCTTGGTTTCCCAAAGTACCTGTGTTGTAAGCTTTCTCATCCTTATAAACAGGGCTTTCCCAAATGTTGTTCCTCCAACGGTGAATCTGAGGTTGCTCTGGTCACTATTGTCTAGTGTTTGTTCAATTACCATTTTTATGACGAGGTCACCCTTAAAGCTAAGTATTAGACCAAGTGTTGTTTAATCCCTAATAGATACTTTAAAAGACTGCATCATGTAACAGTCCTCCAAGATCTACCAAGCATATGTCAAAGCCAAATGTTTGTGTGTATTGCGTGTGTGGCAGGCATGCACAGTGAGATGAGAAATTTGTAGTGGATGCTGCCATCCTACTAACTGTAGGTCTGTGCCTGCACTGTAATCTACAACTGTCAGGCTAACCTATTTGTCCAGATGCAGTGCATGGGCCTATGAGGCCTCGACACGCATGTCAACCCCTTGTGAGTGAAGCATGCTGTGGTGTCTTTCCGCCAGCCTCAGCCCATGCAGCCAGCTCACTGAACTTGCACCCTAAACTCAGGTCAGTGGTACAGGAAGGCAACGTGGTCCCCCCAGGCCAACAACTGTCCCTGGAAACAATGTTACTTTATCATTTTTTTTGTACCAGTTTTGACCCCTATCATTTTTTTTGTAACAGTTTTGACCCCAAAATTTCAAGTCTTTTTATGGCCATCCCTCCCCCCACTGTTCTGAACATGGCCGGTGTCATATATAAAATACTGAATGAAATGTCATTTCACGTCACAAGTGCAAAATTATATTTTGGCCATGATTGGAAAAATGACAGCTATTGGGTTCATGAGGTGGTGTGAAAACAAATGGCTATGTTGAAAATCTGAGGTCAAAATATTGAAAAAAATAATGTTTTGAGCAAGCATTGAAAAATGTCGCTATAGCGTCATAACTTTGTTGTTTGTTAATATTTTGACCCCAGATTTTCAACATAGTCTTCTTATGGCTCCACCTCACAAACTCAGTAGGTGAAAATGTTCAAATCTCCACCAAATTCTCATTTCACGCCTCAGGTGCAAAAACACAATTTTGCCAGGATTTGAAAAATGACATCTGTCACATACATGAGGTGGTGTGGAAAAATGGCTATGCTGATTATCTGGGGTCAAAATATTGAAAATTGCCAAACTTATGAGCGAGCATTGAGAAATGTAAATGTATGCTCATAAGACTGTTGTTGTTTAATACTTTAACCCAAAATTTTCATCATAGACTGCTCATGAACCCAGTAGGTAAAAACTTTCAAACCAACAGGTGATTTCATTGAGCGACTATGAAATCATCTTTCAGGAAGACCTTCACCTACATGAGGTGAAGTCCCAAGAAGGCCATGTTGAAAATTTTGGGAAAAATATTAAAAAAATCACCAAATTATGAGTACAAATTAAAAATGCATTGAAATACATTGACTGCATAGCTGCGGCAACAGACAGATGACAGTGGCAACAGACATCGATAGGCCGTTTTCTTTTTTACAGGGATTTAAAAAAATTAAAAAGAGACTGTGAGGGATGATTTTCATTCTTTGGGGTACTGACACTGGGGATTGGGCACCCCAGTTTTTGTATCATGTTTGGCAGCACTGGGGGTGGGCTCCTCGGTGTTGCACAGTGGAAACTGGTTATGTGGGATGTATTAGCTGATACAGGGACTGGGCACCCCAGTGTTGGAACAGGGATTTAAAAAAAAAAAGACTGTGAGGGAAAGTTTTCTTTATTTGAGGTACCAGTGCTGGGGATTGGGCAGCCCAGTGTAGGTGTCATGTCTGGTGGCACCAGGGGTGGGCTCCCCAGTGTCTCATGGTGGAAACGGGCCATGTGGGGGCTATTAGCCAGCACCTGGGACTGGGAACCACAGTGTCAGAAAATGGCTGTGACAGTGATATATTTTTGAGAGCATCAGCCAACATGATGAAGCATAATGAGGGAGAGAGAGAGAGGGGGGGGAGGGAGAGAGAGAGAGAGAGAGAGCAACCCCTCTGCTCAGCTGGTTGCTAGACAGTGTTATGTAGATGAAATGAGCCATCCCCTATCAGATAGGAGCAGCTGGATCCTTTCAACTATGCAAAGTTTCCACCCAGACAGCAGTGAGTAGTGTCATGATGAGAGTGCCTGGTCATTGGTCTGTCACTGGTGAGCCCATTGCAGCTTGAGTTGCAACTGTTCGGCAGTGACACACCTCTGAAATGCCATTCTTCATTAAAAAATGTTTGTTGTGCATGCATGCACACGCAGACATAAAAACGGCCTACTGTGCTTGGATGTAACTGTTCTCTCTTCCCAGTCTATATCTGTGTAGCTGAAGTCACCCATTATCAGCATACAGAACACCTCTTAGTTGTTGCTTTATTGATGACATTATGATGTTTAAGGTCCTGGTTCTTTTTCTGGTCAGGTGGTCAGCAGGATAGACTGATTGTAACTGTTCCTCCTCTTCCACTATTCTTTGTTTCCTAAGTTTGCATATATGTGCAGCTGTACAGTGTCATTCATCAGGATCAAGTGCTCTTATCACAATTTCTGCTGTGTTATCTTGCAGGATACTGCAGGACCTCAATGTACTCCAATGGCAATTACTCTAAAGGCTTGTTTACATCACTGACTTTGCAGTGCATCAACCCATGTGCATAGGTTGATGCTGGGCAAAGTCGGCTTTGTAGACACTTTCCAGAGCACCATAAGTGTGCTTTGGATCCCTTTTCTGCTGTGACTCAATTGTGGATACCATATTGAAGTGAGTGCATTAACCAGCATTGTAAACCTTTTGATGCTGTCACTCTGATGAGCATCCTTCTGTCCCAGTATCTCCCAGCATCCTCCGCTGAATTTACAGCCCTTCCTCGGAGCAACTTGCAGTTCTGTGAGGGCGGGCTGTGTAGACACTAAACTGATGGAGGAGCAGCCAGCACAGCAGGAAGGGAGCAGAGCAAATGCAAGCACACTGCGGCCATGTAAACATGGCTTAAGTTGTCCACAGTAAACTGAAACCTCACAAACAGCTCTTGATCTTGGTGGATGGAACTATAAGTATAAATGTTTCATACACATTTTCTCTTACCTTATTTTCCTCCCCTAGTCTAGGCTGTGCCCCCCCCCAGCCCTATCACCAATCCACCTTGATGACTTACAAGTTAACCAACTAGATGGTCTGCCCTGTAGAGTCGTACAGTGTCTATGGGGGACATTGGGTGAGTTGGGGGTATTTTTCTCCAGTTGCTTGTCCCTAGGGCATAGTGCATGCAGTGACACTTATGCGTGAGGTGTGTGGATGTGCCTTACAGTATCTGCCTACAAGGCCCCAATCCAACAGTACCCAACATCTCTGCCATCTAGCCCATGCTAGATGGCAATCAAGTGGTGGGACCCAGGATCCCCCTTCCCCACCCCAAGAGAGGAGAGCTGCCATAGGATGCTCAATCCTTCCCTCTCCCAGACAGCCCCCAAGCGACCCCGGTCTATTCCCAAACACAGGCCAGCATCTTGGTCAGTAGCATGGCTTCTAGCACCTCAACCCACCACCACTGGACCTGTCATATTTATATATGTTTTTCTGAAGATTGTGTTCTGTTAATCCATATACCATAACAATGTTTTGTTTCACTACAGTAGTACAGGTGAAAAACGTTAACTAAATATAATCCATAATACCTCTTTTAATAAATAATCTCATCCAGGTTCCTTTATCTATAAAGTAATCACCAACTGCAATCTATTACTAGATAAACCCTAGTATAAACCCCTAGTATAAACTAATCAGGATTACAAGTACTGTAACCAGTACCATAAACCCATTACTTTAACAACCCTGCATATATATCAAGTTACAAAGTAACACAATAGCCAGAAGAGGGCACCCTTTGTTTATCCTTTAGAGACTTTAACGGAATGACGCATCATTACATAAACTATTTTTTTCTGATGAAATTTTATTGTCAGGCTTTCTCCCCTATTCTGAATGAGATACAGTATGATCATTCCCTTATAATGATATTAAAAGCAATAACTAAAAAAATGGTGCTCTCCTTTAGTGGAAAACTACAAATATATTTCAAAAATATAGTCTTTCACAATATTTCAAATATAATAAAAGTAATGAAAACATTATAAATGTATTTTTTAGCCACATTTATTAATCATTACTTTTTTTTAAACCAATTTTTTACTGACAAACAGTAAGTACTGGCAGATAAGCAAAGTCAAAAACAAAACAGGACCGTATAATAGACAGTACATCCACCTCTGTACAGATATAAAAATTATATCAACCAGCTTCAAATGCAACAGACTTCCTGCGATTACATGCCACTGCTGGAGCCTTCTTTAAATCCAAAGCCAAAACAAGACTGAATGTGAGAAAAAATATGTGTGGAGGGGGTCAAACTGCTCCAAATGAACTGTGTGTTCCTGTACATTGAAGATCTCTCTGCCTTAAGGTGGTGAAGGCGTCTGCTCTGCCTGTTTCCAATAAAATGACATTAAGTGATTTACCTGGTTCTCTTACCCCTCTCTGGGCCAGATATTCAAAACTTTGCCCCGGGGCTAGGTTAGTGCAAACATTGCCAAGACCAAAAAGGCCGCCATATTCAAAAGGAATAGCCCGGTGCTAAACCGGCTGAATATAACAAGCTAAGGAAGCCGGGCAAACTGGGTGGGCAGTGCAGTGCAAACATTGCCCGGGAGCAGGACAGAACTGAATATAGCAAATAAGACAGCACTGAATATCCCACCCAGGCAGTGCAGACACCCAGAGGAACACAGTGTAGATGGAGTTGCCATGCTCTGGACCACAGGCAAAGGAGCCCAGGCTGGAAAGGGAGCACAGGAGCAGACAGCAGTGCAGAACCCAGACACTGAAACATACCCAGCCAGGTAAATTAACAGAGGACACCAGGAACCAGGGGTGGAACCAAATAACTGAACAACCCAAGTGTAAAAGCCATGCACCCAAAAATGACACAGGACAAAGTGCAAATATGTAAAAGAAAAGTATAACATGACAAACACACAGTAATGGAAACAGTTATACAACAACTGAACAATAATACTAAAGCAAAGTATTGTAACACATAATGTAAACAGGTAAAAGGAAACCTACAGCAAACACCACTACAACGACAACCACTATATACAACAGGAACTACTACGACTACTACAACTAATACTACTACTACTATGACTGCTATAACTACTAATAACTCTAATGCTACACTATATATCTGCCTAAACTACAGGACATTACCTACGTGAACTACAGCAACAGGGGAATGGAATATGGAAAACAGAGGCACAGGAACAGAAACCAAATTGGAAAGTAACGGAACAGGAGGGGACAGGGATGTGGACACAAACAATGGGGCAAGAAACCAGTAGCAGTCAACACAGTCCAGTAAAGGGGAAGGGGGAAAGGTAAACAATGTCCACAGGAAGGCATCATGGCTGGGATACTGGAGGTTCAGGCAGTCGTGCCTCCAGTATGGCAGTCACCCTCCTCATCTCCGATATGAGCACTGCCTGCTGCTCGATGATGGTGTGCTGCTGGCGCTCAAGTCACCTCAGGAGGTCCTCAGTGCCTTCAGATGCCTCCGGCCACATTGCCCACAAGGAGGATCTGAGTGGACCTACAAGAGGAAGGGGGAGACCGTGAGGATGGGACATCAGCCAGGGGCATACTGCAGCCACAGGTGGCCATACAGGAATGGACAGCATGTCCAGACAGACATGGCCGAGTGAAGCTGAGGGATGCAGTGGTAGGCCCACCTGGAAGGTGCCCACACAGCAGGCCTGGGTGACACAGGCACCATCCCAATACCCAACAGACATGATGACAACATGCCCGACAGCACCATGTCACAGGTGACACCACCCACCCTAGCACTGCACACAACGAGACAGGGCAGACACACAGCTGGTCCCCTGGACAGCTGTGTGCAAGAGCCACATCACAACATGTACAAGGGCACCCACACATTGGGACATGCTGCCCAAAGACAGATGGCAATGTACCAGAATGCAGAGCACAACAACATCATCCAAAGGTGTGTCAGAGCAGCACAATGCAGTCACAGTGGCCAGTCAATGACCGACCCATGCCAGGGCAGAACATGCATACAGGGTGAAGATAGTGGCAGGGGTGGGCCAACACATGCCACCAAGCAAGGCCCCTGGATGGCATGGAGCATGGTGCCCTGCAGCCACAACATGCATGCAGGCGGCGAACATCCGACCCTGTCCAGTGAAGCCCATGGACAGCAAAGCAATGCCAACTGCGCATAGGTGCAGGAACTGGGGAGAGGTGGGAGGGATGGAGCACACAGCACCACAGAGGTGAGCATGGCAACTGACAGCTTGTGTGCCCTACTGATCCTCTGCCGCCACAGCCCCCACCACCATCTGGCACCCTCGCAGCAATGCATGCTGACAGTGGCCCACAGCCCCCCCCCCTTCACAGGGCACAGTGGCCTGACAGCTAGATCCCGGTAGTGGTGTGCAACACTGGTGTGCAACCTAGCACAGTGCCACAACACCACTGACCCAATGCCCGTGGCAGCCACGCCACCAGCCCAGTCATTGGCAGACCACAGAATGAACCACACATCACAGTGAATCACCACAGAGTAACAAGACAGGTACTCACACAACAGGCCCCTGTCCTCAGGACTGCTCTCCTGCACCTGCTGTGGCATGGCCAGCACCCTTGAGCTACCCCCTGCCTGTCCTGGGCACCTCTTGGTCCTCTTCTGCGGTCATGGGCTGCTCAATCCACTCTACAGTGGACAGGGGAAACAGCAGCATTAGCGCAATACGCAGCATGCACCGCAAGCAGCACAGCAAGATGCACATGCAACCCCCACATCACCTCACACACAGAGACACCCTGGGTCAGTGGCTGAATATAGGAGACACCCACACAGAGGGCAGCAAGGCCCACGGAGCATGCGCCAGGCAAACAGGACATGGTATTGCAGCACAGTGGTGCAACAATGCCAGATGCAGGTGCACTGCAACTGTCTGCACATTTGTGTGTGTAGGCCATCAGTGTCCCAGGGACAGCACCCCTGCACCACATTGGTGTTGGCCACAGGCTGGTGCTGTACCAGGACCCGCCACCAACAATGTTCCAATCTGCCACCCACACCTGTGTCACCTCCATGAACACAGCATGCACCCGTGCTCCCGCCATGTGTGCCACCACACACCCTGTACCGTGATGCCACCCCTAGGTGGCCAACATGTGTGACCCTGCCCATGCCACATGTGCCCAAGCCATGCAGAGTGGCACACCAATATACACACACACACACACACACACACACACACAGGCACACATGCAGTCTGACAGGCACATGATAGAGGTAGTCAATGTGCAATGCCACTTACCTGGCACAGGCACAGTGTCCTCACTCACCATGTGTTTGTAGCACTCAAGCTGCTGCCGCTGGCATATGTCAGTGTACCGATGCTGACACTTTTCCACATCGTGGGCGATGTCTGTGCAGGTGCACAGCTTTCTGGTGACAGAGGACCACACCTGCATGCATGGGAGGTCACCCTACCTGACCTCCCCCAAACAGCCATCGGTGCCTCTGCTGTACCAGCTCCACCAGGTTAGCAGTCTCCACCTCCCCCCAATGCCTGTCCCTGTGCACCACTGCTCTTTGCTGCCTACCCCTGGCATTGCGCAAACTGCACAGTATGTCTGCCACCTATCCACTCTACTGCCTACACAACACCCTGCTCCCAACAGCACTGTGCCGTAGTGCTGCGCTATCACATGACATAGCGCGGCACTACCTGGAAGCAGCCACAATGCACATGCATGACCCCATCACGACCCTGAGCCACAATGCCACGCATGCACGGTGTGCCATGCTGTGTGGCCTAGTGTGGCACTAAGCTGCACCAACTGGGGCACTAGCACAGCACAGGGGACACACGCGCATGCATGGGCACCGCGCTATGCCCCATAGCACTGTGCTACAGGGTCAGTGCAGTGCTGGACACCACATAGCCCGGCGCTAACATTTGCATGTGCGCTACAGGGTCAGTGTGGTGCTGGACACCACATAGCCTGGCACTAACATTTGCACAGCGCTAAGCGGTTAGCCCGGGCGCTAGTCAGGCCCATATTCAACTGGCATATGCAAATGAGGGTACTTGTGCACGCAGGGTGCAAACACTGTGATTAGCTTATCATTATCCAATGATTTACATGCCTAACAGGCTGGATTGCCCAGCTGGGCTATAAATGGGCAAGCAGTGCTCCACCGGTGTTGTGATGTGGGATTGCAGCACACAGCCATGGCTGCAGACACACACACACACACACACACACAACAGGAAGAGCCATGCAACAGGAGGCAGAGTAGCAAGAGGCAGGTCTGTATAGCAGCCGGGGGCCTGGTGGATGGGGACCGGTACAACCCAGGGCTGTGGCATACACGCGGCATGCCTGCTGACCACAGCTGTACAGGCTAGGAACAGGGCCACTGGATAAGGGTGCACAAGGCCATTAGGCCGGCTATCCAGCTGACAGGTCCATGTGACGTACACGTGCACCAGCATCAGCTGGCACCATGCGGGAACTGCCTGCTCCTGTTGGAAGCTGAGAAACTTGCTATACTGCAGAGAACAAATTAGAATGCATTTGAAGAACTGGGAACTTGGTAAAACATAATATTGTAGGGGACTTGGAAGGTAAGCTACACTTTCTACAGAAAGTTTCATTATTTTCTTATTGGCATTAAGAATTGCAGGATTTCATTAGAGTGTAGTAATTTTATAACCAGAGGAGTTAAAATACAACAGAAGTTGCTTGATTTCTGTGCTAGACACATAGGATTTGGAAGGATATTTGTGCAATATTTTGGAAGTGTCCTGCTGGCTAAGCAGTGAGTTTATCCCTGGTTTCAGATAAAGAGTTTGTGTGTATATTAGAAGCAGACATAGCAAATTGTCTTCACTGAAAGGCCTGCTTACATCACAGTGCATACAGGGTAAGTACGCACACACACAAAAAAAAAATTATATATTACTCATTGTATATTATAAAGAAGAGGGACATGTGGGGAGTGGTGCAATGCACTGGCTGTGGGACAGTAATTTTCCGGGAGACACTCTGGAACCTGCGTTGCTGTCCTATTTGCAGGCAACTGTCATCTCTGAGGGAGGAGGTTGCCCACCTCCAGGCTGAACTGGCAAGGACTAAGGAGGCCTCCCCCACCCAAAGAGCACCAGTTCCACAGCCACTGCCTCAGAGGTTACCATGTGTGAAGAGCAGAAGGACCACAGTAGGTTCAGGGAGGATGAGGGTGGTGGAACAGAGACATAGCCCCCGAGTTGCACTTCTACATAAATCATATGTCAGCCTGGCAAATCAAGGTTTCTGTATGATAACACCCTCACTGGAGACCAAGAAAATGCTGGGGACATCCACAAAGGAGACCCACAAAAGAGTGGCAAGGGACATCACAGGGGAAAGAAATATCTTCTGATAGGGGACTCAATTGTTAGGGGTGTAGACCTGGGGAAGGGAGAGGGAAGTAAGGTGCCTGCCTGGTGCCATGGCTTGGAGGGACAGGAAGTGAATCCTCAGGATTGCAGAAGCAGCATCACAGGAGAGGAAACCAGATATCATTGTCCACCTCGGGACAAATGACCTAGCTAGGCATGAGATCAGTGCAGTGCAGGATGAATTTGTGGAGTTGGGGAGGGGCCTCAGACAGGTAGCAAGCACAGTAACCTTCTCAGAGGTGCTCCAGTCTATGGCAGGGGTGAGGCTAGGGTACTGCACACCATGCAGTTTAATGAATGGTTTCAAAACTGGTGAAGAGCACAGGGCTTTGGCTTCATTGGGGACTGGGGGTCCACCTGGAGAGATGAAGGTCTATACTGGCATGATGGTCTGCATCTGTCCAGGAAGGGAAACATGCTCCTAGGTGACAGGTTTAAAGGCTTCCTTAGCAAGCTTTTAAACTAGCCAAGGGAGGTGCTGATAGGAAACAGGAAAGTTCAAGCCCCCACAAAACATGGCAGGTAGTAGGGTAAACACTGAGGTACAGAACTTGACAGAGGGCAGGACTGGGGCAAATGGAAAAATGGATAGCAGGACAGGGGCAAATGGAAAAATGGACAAGGGCAATAAGAGCAGGGATGGGGTAAAAAAGGATAAAGCCAACATTAAATGGAGGGCAATGAGTACCAATGCCCATAGTCTGGGAAACAAGCTTCCGGAGCTAGTCGCCCTGATGGAAGTGGAACACTTGGATATTGTGGCAGTCACAGAAACATGGTACACGGAGAACTATGACTGGGATGTCAACATACCAGGGTACACAATCTACAGAAGGGACAGGGAGCATAAAAGAGGAGGTAGAGTAGCTCTCTACATAAGGGAAGGGATCAAAGCTACTGAACTAAAAAAGTAAAGGAGACGGACAAGAGGAACTCTGGGTCACCTTGGAGACAGGGAATGATGTCACAATCCACATAGGGGTTGTATATAGACCCCCGTCTCAAGGAGAGGAAATGGACAAGAAAATGATAGCGGGCATTCTTAAAATGGCTGAAAAAGGGGAGATACTGTTGATGGGGGACCTGAATATGCCAGATGTTAACTGGGCGACGTGGACTGCAGCCACATCCAAGAGCAGAGTCATTATTGATGCCCTACAGGGAGCATGCCTTAGACAGCTAGTGGTGGAACCCACTCGGGAGGGAGCAATATTAGACCTGGTACTCTCAAATGGAGAGAGGATCACAAACTTAGAAGTCAGTAGACATCTGGGAACAAGCGACCACTGTACAGTGTGCTTCATAATAAACACAACCATGGAGACAAGCCATACAAAGACAAGGATACTGGACTTTAGAAGGGCTGACGTTGGCATAATGGGTGAATACCTGAGGAATGCCATAGCAAATGGCCAGAAAGGAGGGGGTGGAAGAACAATGGAGAAAAATCAAAACTGCCATCATGGAGGCAACAAGCCTTTGTGTGAAACAAATAAAAAAAACAAAGCGGAATAAAAAAACACTATGGCTCTCAAAAGAGGTGGCTGGGAAGGTTAAGGAGAAAAAGGCTGCATTCAAAAAGTATAAGGAATCACAGAAGGAGCACGACAGGGAACTGTATCAATTAAAGCAGAAAGAAGTGGGAAGACAGTCAGAAGCGCAAAGGCCCAAACCGAGGAAAAGATAGCCAACTCAGTTAAGAAGGGGGATAAAACCTTTTATAGGTACATTAGGGAGCATAGAAAGGTTAAGGAGAGGATAGTGAAGATTAATAAAGGAGAGGGGAGGTGGGCAGAGGGAGACAGTGAAAAGGCAGAGATACTGAATGAATACTTTTGCTCAGTATTCACAAAAGAAGAAGAGGAGGAGTTACCTAAACCAAACAGTAGAAGCACTCTGGATAATGGGGTTGACACCAGTCCATTTACAGAAGAAACAGTACTGAAAGAACTCCTAAAACTTAAGGTGGATAAAGCAATGGGGCCTTACGGGATTCACCCTAGAATCCTAAAAAAGCTAAGGGAGGATCTAGTGACACCACTAACCACACTTTTTAACAAATCATGGGAAGATGGGGTGGTACCTGAGGACTGGAGGAGGGCAGATGTGATTCCCCTTCACAAAAGTGGGAGCAAGGCAGAAGCAGGAAACTACAGACCTGTTAGTTTAACCTCAGTGGTGGGGAAAATGATGGAATCACTTCTGAAAGAAAGAATTGTTGAGTACCTAGAGGCCAGCGAGGCACAGGACCCACAGCAGCATGGACTCACAGCAGGAAGGTCATGTCAGATGAATCTAATTGATTTCTTTGACTGGGTGACCAAAGTAATAGACCAGGGAGGGCCTGTGGATATGGGCTACCTAGACTTTAGCAAGGCATTTGACACAGTCCCGCACAAAAGATTAATAATCAAGTTAGCCAGCCTGGGAGTGGGTCCCAGGGTGGTAGCCTGGGTAGCAAACTGTCTGCACAACAGGACACAGAAGGTAATAGTGAATGTAACACATTCTGAAGAAAGGGGGGTTACCAGTGGAGTACCTCAGGGCTCAGTACTGGGTCCAGTCCTCTTTAACGTCTTTATAGGTGACATTGCGGAGGGTCTGGAAGGAAAGGTATGCCTCTTTGCGGATGATGCAAAGATCTGTAACAGGGTTGATACACAAGGTGGGGTAGAAAGGATGAGAAGGGACTTGGCAAGGTTGGAGGAATGGTCAGACATATGGCAACTTAGATTCAATGCAAAGAAGTGCAAAGTAATGCACCTGAGAAATAAAAATCCAGGAGAAGAGTACACAATAGCAGGGGAGGTACTACGACAACAATAATGGAAAGGGATCTGGGTGTAGTCATATCAGATGACCTAAAGGTGGGTAAGCAATGTGAGAAGTAAGTAAGGAGAGCCAGGGGGATACTGGGATGCATAGGGAGAGGCATCACAAGTAGAAAAAGGGAAGTGGTTATCCCTCTGAACAGACAGTTGGTGAGACCCCATCTGGAGTACTGCATGCAGTTTTGGAGACCTCATCTATGCAAGGATATAGACAGGATGGAAGCAGTCCAGAGGAGAGCAACTAAAATGATGCAGGGTCTACATCAGAAACCATATGAAGAGAGACTAAGAGAGCTTAATATGTATACCCTTGATGAAAGGAGGGAAAGAGGGGACATAATAGAAACTTTTAAGTACCTCAAGGGAATCAACAAAGTCCAGGAGGGTAGCATCTTTCAGAAAAAGAGATGTAAGAACAAGGGGCACAATTTAAAGTTAGAGGGGACGGCTCAGGGTAATGTGAGGAAATTCTTTTTCACGGAGAGAGTGGTGGACACATGGAACCACCTTCCTGGAGAGGTTGTGGGGTCTAAAACAGTGAGGGGAATTCAAACATGCATGGGACAGACATAAGGCAATTATAGTGGGGGGTTGCAAGAAGTAGGCTGTTGGTTAACTAGAATCTGCAGCTTATCCAATAGGTAGGGAAATGGGCAGACTGGGTGGGCCAAGTCATCCTTATCTGCCGTCAAAGTCTATGTTTCTATGTTACTGTGTGTGCCAGGCCCGGGGGGGCCCCGCAACAGTGGCTCACTGACATGTGGTCCATGGACCCTCACCAGTCACCCTGGATGAGGGACGTGGATGGTCGCAGATGCTCCTATGGTGGTACACGACTGCCGCCAAGGGGGTCACAACTGTGAGGCCCCCAGTGTGATATTGACAGCACCATGTGGTCAGTGCCTGGTAGTCTGCTATTGTATGCATAAAATCCACAGTGTCCATGCCCTGTGTGCCATGCACATGTCCCCTAGATGGCTGATGTGCACTGCCAGGTGGTGGGCATTGGGACTGCCCTGTCCTGGGGTACACATGTCCGTAATGGGAGTGGGCAGTGCCCACATGGGTCCAGTGTGTGCAGTCCCTATGACAACAGCCGTGCTGCGGCACTGTGCATGCAGGGGTGGCCCCAGTACACTGTGGCTGTGTGCACTGTACACAAACATGCTGGCCAGTGCCACATCCATGTGACCAGTGCTGCCATTGGGGATGCCATGCACGAACTGTATTGCATGTGCCATGCACCACAGGCCCACCACAGCTGGTGACACATGTCTCTGTCCATCTCTCCCACAGGTAGTGCAGCGTGACCTGAGTGCATACGTGCACATCGCTTTTCCCAGGAGGAGCTGAGGATGTTGGTGCATGACGTGAAGGAGAGGGAGCAGGTGCTGTGGCAACACAGGGCAACAGATGCAGTGGTGCACCAGGCCTGGGATGAGGTGACGGCAGGTGTGAATGCTGTCGGTGGACATGGCAGGAAGACGGAAGCAGTGCGTAAGCACTGGAGTGACCTGCTGTGCCAGGCTAAGGAGGAGGAGGCGCAATGGCTCCACAATAGGCTGTGGACCAGTAGTGGCCCACAATCCAGACAACAGCGGGAGGATGACCCACTTATGGCAGTGGTGGCATCCACACTGTGCCCGGTGGCCACTGCTAGTGTACCAGGGGGTGGGTGTGAGACACCTGCCACACCACCTAGGACAGGTCTGTATCCACATGTGTGCATCCTGCATGGTGTGCCAGCACCAGTGCTGGGTGTTGGTGTTGGCATCTTGCCTGGGGTGCACTGTGGTGGTGCTCTGCTGTGCACACTGTGCACCTGGGTTTTTTTTTGCATGCGTACAATGCCCGGCATGGTGGCCCCTATGGATGACAGGCCGGGGCATGTGCATTGTGGGGTGGGTGCATGCATGTGGGCACAGTCTATAGCTGTGAGGCTGGTGTGTGTGGTGTGCATATCTGTGTTGGGTGGTATGTTTCCTAGAGTGTACATGTATTGGTGGTGGTGTGGCACACTGTGCACGTACCGGTCAGTGACCCTGTCCTGTTGTCTTCCACAGCAGTGTGTGCAGGGCCTGCAGCACGCTGCAGGACCAGGCTGGGACAGCTGTCTTGGGACCAGAGGCAGAGGCAGAGGAGGAGGAGAACCTGACATCGACTTCAGGACCAGGTGCCGGTCATGGACCCTTGGACGCGCACCATGAGTGGCACACACATAGACATGGGATACAGCTGCCAGGGTGGAGGGGTTCCACTGATGGTGGGGACCTGGACCTCAGTGCAGCCCTAGAGGATGCCCAGGTGGAGGATCTTAGGGGTGGGCAAGTGATCCTGTTGACAGTCATCAGTGACTAGGAGACAGATGTGTCGGAGCGGGGTTACATCCCACTTGTGGAGGGGGGCACAGGGGTGGGGCAGGGTGCAGTCCATTGCACGGGTGTCAGGGGAGTTATTTGACATGCCAGCATGGGTGTACCCGTGCAGCCTGTGGTTGGCCATGTGGGGGATGGGTGTGTCCCACTGGACATGCGGTGCCCTCTTCAGGCTGGGGTGCAGGATGTGCAGGGATCACAGCACACCGCCACTGGCCTGCAGCAGCAGGACAGGCCACTAGTGCAATGTCATCCCCACCCTGGTGAGCTGTAGCCACCAGCGCCAGCTGCTATGAGGGTGCTGTGGCTGTGGAGCTGGATGCCCCGGGGGCTCACCCTCTGCTCCAGGCTGCACTCACCTCCCAGGAGGAGGCACAGCTGGACCTGCATGGCCTGCAGTGGGAGCTCAGGCATGAGCTCTCCCAGATGTGAGAGTCACTGTCCCTGGCCTTTGCATTGGTGGAACAGCAGGCCAAGGACAGGATGGGCCGCATAGTTGCTACACTTGACCGCATCTTTGCTGGGCTCACAGCCGCAGTGGTAGACCTCACCACAGTGCTGCGTGGGGTGCATGGTGGGCAGCAGGCTGTGTAAGGGGGTCAGTGTGCCCGTGGCATGGGGCCCACTGGTGGCTGCAGGACTGGCACTGGCTCAAGCACCACAGCTTTGTGTGCATCGACAGGCACACAGTGCCACCATGGCCATCCAGCCACCCTGTCTGGCTCCACTGGTCAGCATGGTCACAGGCAGTCTACCCTGCCTGCCTCACCACAGTCCTCCTCTACAGAGTCCACACCCTCGAGTACCCCTGGATTTGTGTCCCACATACATGGTGTTTGCCATGTGCATGGTGGTTGTCGCCAGAGATAGGCATGGTCGCCATGCACTTGTGCACGGTTGACACTCCCATGTGCACACTAGCTCTCCTATACGCCTGCTCACACTTGCACTCACACTGACACACATACACTCACACACACTGTCACTTGCACAGTCTCACATGCACGGCCATGGTGTCCCTCCCCACACTGCCACCACACATCAGGCATCACCCACATCACAGTGCCATGGCCGTGTGACCTCTACACATGTGTGAACTGCACATCCCACCCATCACACCACTCACACACGTGCATTCAGTGCCACTGTGTTGTGCACCTGTTGTGTTTGTTGTCAGCACTGTTGTAGATGTCTGTGCACATTAAACTGTTCACCATTGTACTGAGTCATTTTGTCGTACAGTCTGTACTCACCCTCTGGCTTGTGACAGTATCCTGATGATGGTGGCCCTGTGCTCTAGGGCCCTGTAGGTCATGCGAGGATCCCTCCTCTCGAGTTGCTCCTCTATCCCCCTGACTGCTGGCTCTTGATCACTGTTGGCCTGTCCCTCAGGTTCATGTGCCTGTATCCCATGGTTCATTGCCATGTTGTGCAGCATACAACAGGCCAGGATGATATGGCATACCTTCTGAGGCCTATACTGTAGGGCACCACCTGACGTGTCAAGGCATTGGAAGTGCATCTTCAGTATGCCAAACACCCTCGCTATGATGTTTCTGGCACTGGCATGTGCCTCATTGTACATCTCTTCAGCCGCTGTGGCAGACCGGGATACTGGTGTCAGCAGCCAGGGTCGCAGGGGATAGGCGCTGTCCCCTGTCAAGAGATGTGCACCTGTTAGTGATGTACTGCTGTCTGCCCACTGCGGTCTTGTACCACCTGTGTTTCCCTCCCAAGTCCCTTCCTTGGCCTCCCGTGCCAATCCCCACCCCTGCTGTGGTGTGTGTGTTCCCTGTTTGCTGCTACTCACCGACTAGGCATTCACTGGGTATCCTGCCTTCCTTGAATGCATGGCACAGCTGGGACTGCTGCCAGATGAAGGCATCATGGGCACCGCCGGGGTACTGTGCATAGACATTGCTGATGTGCCCAGTCGCATCGCACACCAACTGGCAATTGGTGGAGTGGTACCCCTTTCAGTTGACATATATCTCACTGCCATTGCCAGGTGGTGCAAGGATGGAGTCATGGGTGCAGTCAATGGCACCTAGCACCGCTGGTAGGTGCACAACTCAATGGAATTGCTGCATGGTTTCTCTGCACTCTGCTGCCGTGCTGGGGAATGCTATGAACTCCCCAGTGTGTGGCAGGAAAGCCTCAAGGAACTGGGTCAGGAGGCATGAGGTGGCAGACTGCGACACCCCAATGGCATCCCCCGTTGGTCGTTGGAATGTCCCTGTGGCTAGGAAGCACATCGCTGCTCTCACCTTCTCCTCTACTTTCATGGCATGGCTGCGTCTGGTGTTGAGTCGCAGCTGGTCATGCAGGAGTTCGCATAGCTGCCTCAACATACCCCTGTTCATCCTGTACCAGCCAGTGATGTTCTCATCTGGCAGGGTCTCGAAGGAGACCCTGGTCCGGTACCACCTTTTTGCAGCATACCATCTCCTTGGCCTGCGTTATGGCCCATGTTGGGCCTGCTCCATCTCCTCCTCCTCCACTACTACTGCCAGCAGTGGCAGCATCACTGCTATCAGTGTTGCACACATTTCCACTTCCTGGTGT
The DNA here is from genome assembly GCA_016271365.2 of Neoceratodus forsteri. NCBI lineage: Eukaryota > Metazoa > Chordata > Ceratodontiformes > Ceratodontidae > Neoceratodus > Neoceratodus forsteri. The sequence continues at coordinate 141,227,652 of CM028133.1, forward strand.
GGTCACTCCTCCTAAGTGGTTTGCCCTGGATTAAGACCAGCCTTTTACAGGCGGAAGCTAGCGCCACACTATGTGTCACGCTATGTGTCCTTGCGCAGTGCTATGGCTTTGAATATCCCATAGCATGTGTATGCAGGCCACCCCCCCTCTCTTTGCCCCTTGTGTACATTATCAGTTTGCCCCATGCTACTGCGGTTAGCGCGAACTAACCGGTCCTTTGAATATCACTACTCTGCTCTAGTCCTGCACTATAGGTTTGCGTCCTGTGCTATGCTTTGAATATCTGGCCCTATGACCCTTGCTTCCCAGGACTACAGAGTGGGTGAACCCACCTACAGCCAGGAGGCTGCAATCCCCTTAAACGCTACCATACTCAAGGCCCAAAGTAAACCCTGTTGGGCCCTATTTCCCCAACCCCAGGACCAGGATACCCAGCACTATATGCTTGAATGTGACAGGAATAGGAACTCTCCAAATTGTGAGAAGCGCCCCATGGACCTGAGTCCAATATGTATAAATGATCATGCAATCCCAGAAAATGTAGAAGTGTGACCCAACCCGACTTACCTTGGACACTCCACATCATTTGTTTAATCTTATCCAGCACAATTATTCTTCCTGAGGTTGTTTGGATGTTTTCTGTTAGTGTAATTTCTTCCAAGTTCCTAATTATTGAAACATAGAAACATAGACTTTGATGGCAGATAAGGACCCCTGGGCCCATCTAGTCTGCCCATTTCCCTACCTACAGGATAGGCCGCAGATCCTAGTTAACCAACAGCCTATTTCTTCCTACCCCTCACAAGAATTGCCTTATGTCTGTCCCATGCATTAATGAATTCTCCCACGGTTTTAGACCCCACAACCTCCTCAGGAAGGCTGTTCCATGCGTCCACGACCCTCTCTGTGAAATAATACTTCCTCACATTGCCCCTGAACCGCCCTCCTTCTATTTTTAAATTGTGTCCTCTTGTTCTTGCAAGTCTCTTTTTCTCAAAGATGCTACCCTCTTGGACTTTGTTGATTCCACTGAGGTACTTAAAAGTTTCTATCATGCCCCCCCTCTCCTCAAGGGTATACATTTATTTAGTTGTTTAACCAGGTATAGCACACTAAGCTGAAAGCTATTTCACAGGAGCGACCTGGGAGCACAAGGAGGTTAAGTGACTTGCTCAGGGTCACACAGTGCAAGTGGAAGCTGTGGGATTCAAACCCCAGGTCTGGTCTGCTAGATGTATCCAGATTTGCAGCTCAGATCTTTAGACCACTGTGCTATACTGCCTCCTCGATCCTAATCCTACATATTAAGCTGTTTTGAAATCTTCCACGAAAATGGACATATTGAGAGTGTAAACTATGTTTTTGTGTTGCTACACTTAATCTTGTGTCTGTAATGCCAGTAAACCTAAATGTTAATCATATGCTTTGCCCTATTTTAGTAACCCGGGTCACCTCTGAAAAAGGAACAATTTGTTCTCAGTGGGCCTACCTGAATATCAAAATCCAATTAAAAAAAATTAATAACTAACACATCTGCCATATAATGTGAATGTACAGATACACACACAGCAACAAAATGCTGGGTTGCATTGCAAGGGGTATATCCTCGAGGAGGGAGGTGGTGATTCTGCAACTGTATAGGTCATTAGTTAGACCGCACCTGGAGTACTGCATGTAGTACTGGTGCCCATATCTGAAGAGGGACATTAAGTTACTGGAGGGGGTGCAGTGTAGGGCAACAAAGATGATCAAGGGGCTGGGGGACTTATCAAATGAGAGGAGGCTGAGGGAGCTGAACATGTATGCCCTGGAGGAGAAGAGGGACAGGGGGGACATAATTGAAACCTTTAAGTACACGAAAGGAATAAACAAGACAGGTACAGAGTGGCTGTTCAAAGTAAGGAAGGGGAGGGACACCCAGGGCCATGATATGAGGCTGGAGGGAGGAAGGTTCAGGAGGAAGATGAGGAGACACTTTTTTACAGAGAGGGTGGTAGCTGGGTGGAATGCATTACCTGCAGAAGTGGTATCCAGTAGAACAGTGGACTGCTTCAAAAGAGAATGGGACAGGATAGGGGAAGGGTCAATGGAGGGAAAGGGTGGAAGGGAGGGGCAGCTACAGAATAAGGGGTGCTAGCTGCACATTCGAGCAGACTTGATAGACCTCTAGGCCTTCATCTACTGGCAAATTTCATATGTTTGTATACAATGAGTCAGTAGAAATTAGGGGTGGAATAACCACAGAAGGTTCTGAGGTTCTGAAAAGTTCTGAAACTCCATAAAAAGTTCCAATTAGTATACAGGTTCTGATAATCCATAAAGGGTTCTGATTAGTATACAGGTGTTATGAGAGTTTTCAGAACCTTTCAATTTAAAGTACAAAAATGGTTTTAACCATCATTTTCCAAACATACGCTATTGTCAGTGAAAGGAAAGGAATCTAAAAACAACTTGGAGTCATGTTACAGTAAATATTATTAGTGTCATTTCAATAATAACTGGGGAGCAGTTTCTCCCATAGGGAAACCTGGTTATAATTCACCACTACAGCCAGCTGGTTATAACAGTGACCACACGACAGCTTCCCTTCACTTCCACATGCACACACTGCCTCCCTAGTGCACATACTTACAGCAGTGCACAGTAAATGGACTCCCAGTAAAAGTTTTCACAAGCTCCTTCAAAAAGACACTTGCTATTAAGTTAATTTATGTCATGTTTTGGAACAATTGTGCAAAAAGTAAAAAAAAAAAAGTAAACATGAAACGCGCTCCAGCCCAACTGTGCTACTGGAACCACCATTTTGTATAACTGCTGAGTACTGTTTTCAAGCTGAGAAAATGCTACCCAGAAAAGATATAAAACAAGACATGGGGTAGTGTGTAAAACTCAAATTTTACACATGCCCTCAGTGCTAGATATAAGGATTAACCCACAACAGAGACTGTGTCTCTCAGCATTTAATATTTGGCTGGGGGGGGGGGGTTGGACCACGATGCCAAAGGCCAAGTGGTTCCAACCACCTGGCCATACACTGATCCCTGAGGGACCCACACTCAGGAGTGGGTTAATCTTCTTATAACATGGGGAAGAGTGAGTGTTCAACAACCGTTTTATATTTTTCTCTTCCTCCTGTTAAAGTTGCATAACAATTTTAAAGTGCAAAATTACAAAGGTTCCAGAAGAATATTAAAGTTCCTTTTAGTGGGTACACCTGGCTGGAGAAACTAAATTTTTACTTTTTAATATTGTGGCTACAACAGTGAACAATTACTGATTATATGCAGATGTGATCAGCATTTCAGAATATGCACTCATTTTGACTGACTTTGTTTTGTAAACTGTGGAATCATCTCCATTTTTCTGCTATGTTTGATCATTGGGATTTGGCTGCTGTGCATTATGGGAAATGCATATATTTAAATGCAGAGGAGTTTTGAGCTCTGCTAGTGGTTGCTGCAATTCCTTTGCTGACCTACAGATGGTAGTACACTGAGGAGTACATCTTTTTTTATCTGTGAATTTTACACCCACCATTGCGCATTAATAACTTTGCCCCTTTACAACTGACTTACATGAAATTTAGAAAGCACAGCCTCTGTGTCAGTAACTCGTGATCCTGTAAATTCCATGTAGATCGGTTCAGGGGAGGCTAAGTTTCAGAAGACACAGAACTCGTGCATTATTAGTGGTCAGTGCACACATGTATCAGTGGTTTATCCTCACCTCAGAGGACATACTTACATACGAAATTGCCAGCAGATACAGGCCATTCGGTATATCTAGTCTGCTCAAGTGTGCAGCACTTCAGTCCATTAGACTACAGCTGCCCCCCCCCATATGCCCTCCCCCCATCTCGCGCCCCCTCCTGGTTTGTACCCTCCCCTTAAGTCTGTTCCACCCCCTCTTGAAGCCCATAACTCTCTGCAGTGATACGACTTCCTCTGGTAGAGTGTTCCACCCTGCCACCCTTACTGTGAAATAGTGCCTCTGCAGTTCCCTCTTGAATTTGCCCCCTTCCAACCTCATAGAGTGTCCCCTAGTTTCCCTTCCGCCCTTCAGACTGAACATACACCTGGTCTCTACTCTGTTTAAACCCTTCAGGTACTTGAAGGTCTCAATCATATCCCCTCTCTCCCGTCTTTCCTCCAGGGTATACATATTGAGCTCTCTCAGACTGTCCTCATATGGTCTGTCCCCCAACCCCAGGATCATTTTTGTTGTCTTGCGCTGTATCCTTTCTAGTAGTTTTATGTCCCTTTTCAAGTAGGGGTGCCAGAATTGCACACAATAATCTAGGTGCAGTCTCACCAGGGACCTGTACAAGGCTCCCTACTCCTAGAAGTAATCCCCCTTGCTATGCACCCTAGCATCCTGTTTGCCTTCATTGCTGCCTTCCTGCGCTGAGCAGAGTGGTTCATCTCCCTAGTTACCAGCACTCCCAGATCCTTCACCTCCTTGGATTTTGTTAATGGGACGCCCTCCAGCCAGTAATTGTGTCCTGGATTCTTGCCTCCTAACTACATCACTTTGCACTTCTTGGCATTGAAACCAAGCTGCCAACTGTGAGACCATTCTTCCAGTTTTGCCAAATCCTCCTGAAGTACTTTTGGTACCTCCCCCATTTACCTCGGCACAAATCTTTGTGTCATCTGCGAAGAGACTGATCTTGCTCTTAATCCCTACTGCTATGCCGGCTATGAAAATGTTAAACAGAACTGGTCCCAGCACCAAGCCCTGTGGTACACCACTTGTTACTGCCCTGGGTTCAGATGCCTCCTCCCACTACTACCTTCTGCTGTCTACCCTGCAGCCAGTTCTCGACCCATCTGACCAGTTTCCTCCCTGCTCCCAGACTCTTCAACTTACAGTCAGCCTACAATGTGGCACTGAGTCAAAGGCTTTGCTGAAATCCAGGTAAAGGACATCCACCACATGTCCCCTGTCCAGTGCCCTAGGACACAGAACTCAGGCATTATTTATTTATTTCAGTTTTGTTTACCGGTTAAGTGCACTAGCCATGAAATTACTGTTTTATGGTGTAACCCCTACACCCATGCCTTTTTGTAAACGACAGGTGGTATGCTATTGAAGCTGACAGCAGTACCAGGTGGGGGACTGGGTTCAGAGAGGACTAGGTTACACTGTACAAGGGCTTAGGTTTGGCTACTCTGCACAGGGGCACCCAAGTAAATCTGAACACAGGAAACAATAACTGTAATGTCCAATGCCAGGAATGGGATTCTAAAGTGTGACTTTTATTCACATTCAAACTGAACAAACAAAGCATAGATGGACTCCAACGGGGCTACATTCCTGGTAATGCAGATAAGAGAAACAGAACACTTCCTCAACACTTCAGCCCTCAGGCTCTGGACCCACCAGGCACACAACCCGGACTTGCATGCAGCTTTTGGGTACACAGCCCAACTTGTACACTATTTGGGTTTTCCCTGGCCCGGCTCCCCTGCCGGCCACACGAACCCCATCCATATGACATGGACACATTTTCCTGGTGGTTTCCTAAACCACCTTAGAGCCTTCGACTCCTTAAGGGAAATTTCCTTTCAATCCCACGTCTGGGTACTTCCCTCAGCACTGGCCAAGTGCCTGAGGCAAAGTAAAAGGGCCACAGAGCAAATCCGTAGAGGTGAACCTGGTTATTAAAGATGGGGGTTTTCCCACCTCTAGCTTCCACAATCCATACCCGGCCATTTCTTTTGACATTAAACAACTCTTTCTGAAAAGCTTGGCAATGTAGATCAAAGGGTAAATGCATAGCACATTTCCTCTACATGTCTTGACTTTCTCCTTGTACTAGACTTGAACATACTTAATCATCTCTTTCTGAAAAGCTTGGCAGTGTAGATTAAAGGGTAAATGCATAGCACATTTCCTCTACATGTCTTGGCTTTCCCCTTGTGCTGGACTTGAACATACTTTTACTTTGGCTTAGCCTATTCCTCTAGGCCTCCCACTGATTAAGCAGTCCAATCCCCACTTTACAACAGTTCAGGTGAAACATAGGCCCTATGTAAGAGCAAAACTCACCCTTTGGTTGCAGGTGCCCTACAGACTGTGTCTTGGATAACTTCTGGTGCCGCTGCACAACTTAGGAAAATAAGGCAGCTTCTTCCCTAGCCAGAACCAGGAGGTTGCCCCTAGAATAACAGGCAAACCTTTTACCCCATCCCCTCAGGGATGGGGCACAGAGACCAGAAACAGCGGTCTCCACCACTTCACAAACAGCTTACTGTGTTCCTCTTTTGGCGGACACACACACCTTCCCTTAAAGTAGCTCTATATCAGAGCTTTAGGCTCCAAGAGCCCGTGCACAGACTGTTGTGCTCCTCTCTTCAAGACTGCTCACACACAACTGCTGCCCACTGTTCAAAAACTCCCAACATTCTAATGTAACTCCCAACTGCAGATTCCAATGAGTCTCATGCAGCTGCAATAGTTCTATGGTGATGTCATCCCTCAGTCCCAGCTGAGACTGAGAACAGAGTGAGACAGTGTGAAATCCATTTAACTGAAGTTTCATGAGCTGCCTTCCCTGCCTACCACTAGGTCTTACTGGGATTCTAGTAACCCCGGGTAACAGAGGGGTTACACAGGCATGACCTGGGAGAGTACAACAAATAGCGAAAGTAATACAGAGTAGCAATACAGACAGGGCAACAAATGCATAAGTCCATCAGTCACATACAGTGAAAGATAAAAAGCAAAACAAGGAGGAATTTACAGAAGTAATGATTCAGGTAGAATAACAATTCGTCCTGTATAGAAACAATTCGTAAGTGCATTAAACACAAATAGTAGTGGAAACACACAGCAAGCTGAGGGACAGTCAAGCTGGCACAACAAGTGATCACTTGTAAGTGCAAGATCAGGGAAATGGTGACCCAATCTGGAATACCTCACAGGGTTGATGGGAAAATTCATTGCAGCGAAGAAGAGTAAGAGTTTGAGGAATGTAGGAGGGGAGGTAGGTACTGGTTCATAGGTGCAGATATGTGGGGTGTGGTGAAAGCAGATTGACTAGTAGGTGACAGTAGATATTGGCGGGGGGGGAACATTGGGAGTGGAGGTGATGCAAGGTCAGAGTCGTATGAGAGGCCGGGCCAGGGAAGTTAAGTGGGGTCAAAACAGGTGCAGACATTCTCTTGAGATAGATGACTCCTGAGTTCAGTTTTAAATTGTCGGTGGGGCTTGGCCAGCCTGAGGTTAAGTGCAGTGCATTCCAAAGCTGAGGTGCTGTGTACACAAAGGCACCAGTTCCTTTGCTGGTGCGACACCTAGGTACGTTTAATAACAATTTCTCAGCAGATCGAAGTCCATGTGACGAGGCCTTGGGGACTAGCAGCGCCACTAGCGATAGAGAAGTCTGATCCTGGAGAACTGAGTCAATGAGGGAGCCTAGGTAGTAAATCCAAATGACCAAGGAGGAGAGCCAGCCCAGGTCACTATAGAGTTGGCAGTGGTGTTTGAATCTAGGAGCCGAGGATGCATAATGGCATATGTTATTATACGTGACATCCCATTTGAGTCGGGAGGTCTTATGAGCAGCAGCAAGTAGAGGAGCCACATATGTGAGAGTAGGGAGCAGGATGCCCCTGGCAATGGCCAACTGAGCCAATGGAGTGAGCATGTAGCTGGTCTTACAGGCCACACCCAGTCTGGAATTGACAGCTTTGCAGGTGGACTGCATGTGATGGTGGAAGCCCAGGGATTGATCCAGCAGGATGCCCAAGTATCTGAAAGAGGTCACACATTCAGTCTGAGTGCCACCCGAGTCCTGAACTGATAGTTCTGTTGGACAAGCTGTCAGCTTTGGAGCTGAGCCTAGTAGCATGCTTTTGGGTTTCTTTACATTGAGCACTAGTTTGTTAGAAGTTAGCCAATTTTGAATGTTTGTAAAGTCAGAGGAGAGGGAATGTTTATACACACTATACTAGGAGAGCTGATGTAGATGACAGGGTTATCAGCATATAGGATAGCTGAACAAGATTTGACAGCATCCCCAATGTTATTTATAAAGAGTGAGAACAGAAGTGGCCCAAGAACAGAGCCCTAGGGCACACCAATGATGATGGTGGTAGAGTTGGAAAGGGAGGAGTGGAACTTAACAGCTTGAGTCCTGTTTGATAGGTAACCAGTGAACCAGTCAACCACTGATGACAAGAACTGCAGATTTTGAAGCTTGGAGAGGAGCAAAGGATGATCCACAAGGTCAAAAGTCTTCATTAGGTCAATGAAAACTGCCCTCGTTAGGTTTCCAGAGTCCATTTGAGAGAGTGTGTAGGTAGTAAAATTCAGGAGGGCTGTAAACATGCTGTGTCTTTTCCGAAATCCATGCTGGGTATCAGAGAACAGGTTGTACCTTATTAGGTGGTCAGATGTTTGAGCAGCGACAATTTTCTCCAGAATTTTGCTCAGGACAGAAAGGATGGCTGTTGGTCTGTAATTAGTGATGTCCTTTGGGTCACCTTTTTTCAAAATGGGCGTGATTCGAGCAGCTTTCTAAAGGTCAGGGACAACACTGCAGGTGAGGGACAGCAAGTAGATTTTAGCCAGTGGTGATGTGATGAGGGGAACCACAAGTTTGAGGAGATGGGGTTCCAGGGAGTCAGAGCCAGTGCTCGTGTTCACAGAGACAGATTTTAGTAGTTTCAGGACCTCCCCTCATGCTACAACTTTGAAATAGAATGGCAGCATATAAGATGACCCTTTAGACAGAGGATCCTGGGTGACCTCACCTCAAAGGGCACAGAACTCAGGCATTATTAGTGGACAGTGCACACCTGCATCAGTGATTCATTCTTACCTCAGAAGGCACCAGAACTCAGGCATTATTAGTGGTCAGTGCACACATCCATCAGAGATTCATTCCCACCTAAGAGGGCACAGAACTCAGGCATTATTACTGGACAGTGCACACATACATCAGTGATTCATCCTTACCTTAGAGGGCACAGAACTCAGGCGTTATTAGTGGACAATGCACAGAACTCAAGCATTATCAGTGAACAGTGCACACATCCATCAGTGGTTCAAGTTGTTGCTGCAATTCCCTTGCTGACCTATAGAAGGTAGTACACTGAGGCTTACAACTGTTTTATCTGTGATGTTTACACCCAGCATTGCACATTAATCACTTTGCCCCCTTTCAACTGATTTACATGAAATTTAGAAAACAAAGCCTCTGTGTCATGAACTCTTGATCCTGTAAATTCCATATAGCTCAGTTCATGGGAGGCAAAGTTACAGAGGTGCAAAGAAATGCAAAAGTCTCAGTTTTATAAAATGTTAAGCCTTGTTTTGCCACCCGATAACTAAAAAAATAGGAGACTTTGAAACCTCAAACTTTCTGGTTTGATAGACATTGGCCCAAGATGTGTGCTTTTGTTGTTTTTAGGTTCCACTGTTAAAGTACATTTTTTTAAATATTTAATAAAAGACATGGAGGCAATCTGGAAAATCAGGCAATGTGGAAAATTATATGTGGCATACATTATTGTGTAGTTACTGAATATTTACAACTATACATCACTCTCCAGCCTTAAGCCCTGACACCCCTGAAGGACTATTGCACCATGCCTGGCTAGAACTGCAGCTTCACTTTGTCAGACATGACTGTGAGGGGCAGAGACAGCTAAAAGCAATGAGTATTGACTTTTCCACAGCTGAAAACAGTCTTCAATATGTCAGCCTAAACTTTAATGAGAAGACCAAAATTCACAGTGGTCCAATGGAGAAAGACTGTGGTAAATATAGAGGGTGCATGTTTAAAATACCCAACCACCCACACTGTCCAGTTGCAGCCCTGCAGAAGTACCTCTCCAAGTTGCCTGCAAATCCTCCATGCCTCTTCCTACACCCCAGCAAATCTCCAGTCAAACCATAGGACCAAGAGAACCACTGGTGCGCATTAAAGCCAGTTGGAATAAACTATTTAGCCATGATGCTCCCCAAAATCTGCAAAGTGGCCGTCCTTGCAACAAACTACATGAACCATTGTCTACAAGCAACGGCAATCCAACTGCTCAGCAATGCGGGCTTGAAAGTTGGCAAATCATGTCCATTACAGGACACAAACAAGAATCTTCACTCAAAAGTTACTGGGGATCTACCATTTGGGAAAGAAGCACATGGCATGTAATCCTCTCGGGTGCAGCTCAAAATACCAGTAACCCAACTCGAACTCATGCAATTTCTGACCTCCACATAGAGACCTGCCATGTGACCGCATCGACTAATGAAAGTGTGTCAACCTCTGAACCACGTAGTTCACAGGTCACAGAAACCACAGCAACCAGCAAGCCCGATGGGGACACAAATGAAGCAACCTGCAGCCACAACACAAGGAACACTGTGCAAGAAAACAGCAGCATGTACTTCCTCTTCCAAGGCAACACTATGTGCGTATTTAATATTTACAAACCCTAAAAAGCAAAAATGCACCTGCAATCCTCTAAGAACATTGCTAGTTGAACTTTTAATTGTTTGAAACAAAAAATGCAGAAATTGTTTTAGACATCAATTTACAAGTTACCTTAAATGCAAAAAAATTACATTTATAACAAAATGTTATACTGCTTTTTCATGCTAAAATGCACAGAACTCCATAGAAATTTTATATATTTATTACATTTATTAAACTGTTTTAATTGTTCTCTTACTGCATACAACTAATTTATCAGTTTTAAAAAAAGTAATGTTACAGTGCATCTAATCTAACAGTTTTAAGCAGGAACAATTTAAATTGCAGAAGGTTATTTATAAATTTTCTTCATTAAAATTATTTAAACACCCACATTTCACTCTGTTCTTTCATTTCAAAATTACAAGCCATTGTATAATAGGAATAATGCACTCCAGGGTGTGCATCATGCTGGGATAACGTCACTTCTGGGGTGATTAGTCACACTCGGCCTGTGGCCTCATGCCTAATCACCCCAGGCATGAAGTTATCCCAGCACAACACACACCCTGTCATGCATTATTCTGTTATTATACACATTGCACAATGTATTATTCTATACAAACTATAAGTAGTCAGTATACCTTGTGTAACACCACTGTGAGAAGGACCACTTATTGCAGAGCTGTCTTACTGGGTGCTTGCACCACCTCAGGGGTGCTGGAGTCTTTCTAACAGTGGGGGGGCAAGGTGTGAGGGTGAGGGGGTAGCTGTGACAAATTTTTATGAAAAGCCATGGGTCTGAGAGCTAGTAGGCTCCTAGAAGCTCTGGGGTTTTAGGTGCTCTGTTGTGAGTTTTGGGACTTTCATTAAAGACAAAACACATTTTTGTCACATCTTCTCTACCAATGACTCCAGGGGAAAAAAATATTTTCTTACCCTGGAGTCAGGGATGTGGGACACTCTGGCTTACCTTAAAGTTTGCAGCCACAACTGGGGTGGGCAACTGCCTGACCAATGCCATCAACAACCCACCCCATAGGCATTAGTGTAATGTACTGTGAAATATTTTTACATAAAGGCTGAGAGTCTGGGGGCCACTAGACCCTAGCAGCCCCCAGACCCCCAGCCTTTATATAAAACTATTTCACAGTACATACTACTTACGTGGAATAACTTCCCTCCCAGTCCCAAAGAAGCTAACAGCAGCAGTGTCAAAACACATCATGTGTGTGCCCACCTCTACACCCCCCTGCAACTGCATCTGTCCCCAAATCCTTGATGTTCCAATTGCCTAGTCCAAGCCCTATAAGTCTGAGCCCATCCCTGCTGGCACTTTTTCTCTTATATTAACCATGTAAATGTGCAGCCATGTACTGTAATTACTGTACACTGATCAGCGGCAACCCTCTCTAGAAGTCAATAGTGAGAAGGGCAAGGGTAAATGGAGAAATAGGCAAAGGCAGTAAGGACAGGGATGGAGCTAAAAGGGGTAAGGCCATCAAAAAATGGAGGGCAAAGAGTACCAATGTCCGTAGTCTGGGTAACAAGCTCCCTGAACTAGTGGCCTTAATGGAAGAGGGATGCCTGGATATTGTGGCAGTCACAGAAACATGGTACACAGAGAACCATGACTGGGCTGTCAACATACCAGGTTACACAGTCTACAGGAGGGACGGGGAGGGTAGAAGAGGAGGAGGAGGAGCTCTCTACGTAAGGGAAGGGATCAAAGCAACTGAACTAAAGGGTAAACGGGGAGGAGAGGAGGCACTGTGGGTTACCCAGGAGACAGAAAATGGCAGCGGGTGTTGTATACAGACCCCCATCTCAAGGGGAGACAATGGACAAGAAAATGATAGAAGGCATCTTTAGGACAGCAGAAAAAGGGGAGGTATTGTTGATGGGGGACCTGAATATGCCAGATGTTAACTGGAGCACCTTTGCTGTAGCCCCATCCAAAAGCAGAGTCATTCTCAATGCCCTACAGGGGGCATGCCTCAGACAGCTAGCGTTGGAACCTACTTGGGAGGGAGCAGTCTTAGACCTGATACTCCCAAATGGGGATGGAAAGAGGATCTCAAATTTAGAAGTGGATATCCATCTGGGAACAAGTGACCACCAAACAGTGTGGTTCACAATAAACACAGCCGTAGAGGCAAGTCACACAAAAGTGAAGGTACTGGACTTTAGGAGGGCTGACTTTGTCAAAATGGGAAAATATCTCAGAAAAGCACTAGCAAACAGGCAAGAAGGAGGGGTGGAGAAACAATGGGGAAACATCAAAACTGCCATCACAGAGGCAACAAACCTCTGTGTGAAGCAAATAAATCAAAATGAAGGAAAAAAACCACTATAGTTCTCAAAAGAGGTGGCGGGGAAGGTTAGGGAGAAAAAGATTGCATTCAGGAAGTATAAGGAAACACAGAAGGAGCAGGGCAGAGAACTGCACCAGTTAAAGCAGAAGGAAGTGGGGAAAGCAGTCAGAATAGCAAAGGCCCAAACCAAGGAAAAGATAGCCAACTCGGTTAAGAAGGGGGACAAAACCTTTTATAGGTACATTAGGGAGTGAAGAAAGACCAAGGGAGGGATAGTGAGGCTTAATAAAGAGGAGGGTGGATGAGCAGAGGGTGACAGTGAAAAAGCAGAGATACTGAATGAATATTTCTGCTCAGTATTCACAAAAGAAGAGAAGGGGGACATACCTAATCCAATCAATAGAAGCACTCTAGATACGGGGGTTGATACCAGTCCATTCACAGAAGAAAGGGTTCTGAAAGAACTCCTAAAACTGAAGGTGGGCAAGGCAATGGGGCCTGATGGCCATATTCATCCCAGAATTCTAAAAGAACTAAGGAGAGAACTAGTAACACCACTGACTACCCTTTTTAACAAATTATGGGAGGATGGTGGTGTGGTACCTAAGGACTAGAAGAGGGTGGATGTGATTCCCCTTCACAAAAGTGGGAGCAAAGCAGAGGCAGGAAACTACAGACCTGTTAGTTTGACCTCAGAAGTAGAGAAAATGATGGAATCACTTTTGAAAGAAAGAATCATTGAGTACCTAGAGGCCAGCGGGGCACAGGACCCAAGGCAGCATGGATTCACAGCGGGAAGGTCATGTCAGACAAATCTAATAGATTTCTTTGACTGGGTGACCAAAGTAGTAGACCAGGGAGGGTCTGTGGACATGGCCTACCTAGACTTTAGCAAGGCATTTGACACAGTCCCACACAAAAGATTAATAAACAAGTTAGTCAGCCTGGGAGTGAGTCCCAGGGTGGTAGCCTGGGTAAAACATTGGCTGGACTACAGGATGCAGAGAGTAATAGTAAACAGAGTCCACTCTGAAGAAAGGGAGGTTGCTAGCAGGATACCGCAGGGTTCAGTAGTGGGTCCAGTCCTTTTTAATGTCTTTATAAGTGACATTGCAGAGGTACTGGAAGGAAAAGCATGCCTCTTTGCAGATGACACAAAGATCTGCAACAGGGTTGATACACAAGAGGTGTGGAAAGGATGAGAAGGGACTTGGCAAGGTTGAAGGAATGGCCAAAAGGATGTCAGCTTAGATTCAATGCAAAGAAGTGCAAAGTAATGAACCTGGGAAACAAAAATCCAGGGGAAGAGTAAACAAGCGGGGGAGGTACTAACAACAACAAAAATGGAAAGGGACCTGGGGGTAGTCATATCAGATGACCTAAAGGCAAGCAAGCAATGTGAGAAGGCAGTAAGGAGAACTGGAGAGATACTGGGATGTATAGGAAGAGGCATTACCAGTAGAAAACAGGAGTTGTTATCCCTCTCTACAGACAGTTGGTGAAACCTCATCTGGAGTACTGCTTGCAGTTCTGGAGACCCCATCTCTGCAAGCACATAGACAGGATGGAGGCAACCCAGAGGAGGGCAACTAAAATGGTGCAGGGTCTGCACCAGAAGCCATACGAAGAGAGACTAAAGGAGTTTAATATGTATACCCTTGAGGAAAGGAGGGACATGACAGAAACTTTCAAGTACTTCAAGGAAATCAACAAAGTCCAGGAGAGTAGCATCTTTCGGAAAAAAAGATGTACATGAACATGGAGGCACAATTTGAAGATAGAGGAAGTATGGCTCAGGGGCAACGTGAGGAAGTATTTTCTCACAGAGAGGGTGGTGGATGCATGGAACGGCCTTCCTGAGGAGGTCATGGGGTCAAAAACAGTGGGGAAATTCAAGAATGCATGGGACAGACATGAGATAATTCTGGTGGGGGGGTAGGAATAAGTAGGCTGTTGGTTAACTAGGATCTGCAGCTTATCCAATAAGTAGGGAAATGAGCAGACTGGGTGGGCCAAGCGGTCCCTATCTGCTGTCAAAGTCTACGTTTCTATGTTTCTCAATGGCCCCTGACAACTGCAAAGGGAGGATGGGCAGTGGGCAGGAACCTGCAAGATGAAAATCAGAACCAGGATTGGAATCAGACTGTGAGTCGGGGAGATAAGTTTAGCAGTGCCTTTAGTATTCTTTAACCACACTGCTTTGGAACCCTCACCAATCAGGAAGCAGGATCTCTCTACCCATTTTATTAAAATCTATTAGTTCATCTTCAAGCAAGCACCAAACAAAAAAAAAGCTCTCAGACATAGTCTCCACTGCATCTTCCATCAAACCATTTGCAATTTGAAGTCTGACTCACATTTGTTTCTTCTTGGCTCGACGAGCTCCAACCGCTCATTCATTAGTCTGATGACCGTCCAAGGTGCACTCAGGCCAAGGGCCATTGCTGAGGATATACTCTGCAGCCACTCCCATTCACGCAGCATGTTGCATCCCAGCACGGCAGTCAGAAAAACAGGCAACAAACTTTTATTTTTTTTTTTGCAAAAGAACAGGTGGAGGACAGAAGAGAGCTGGTCCCGGACAGTTATGAGGGAGAGTCTCTCCTGCTTCAACACATGGTGACACTATGCTCCACTCCAGCTGCCCAGCAGTTTCCATCCATCCAATCCTGATTCCCCACCGGCCCTAACGCAGCACTAGCTTCCAGAGCCAGAACAGTAAGTGCAATGTGCAAGTGCTGGTTGCGTCTTTGTTTATCCACCTTGCCTGGCCCTTTCTTCTCTTTTTGACTCTGTCTGAGTCTACTGGACTGTGCTGCCACCTGCCAGTTTACCATGCACCGCGTGACTTAAGGAACAGCACAGCATGACTGCGGGCTCACTGGAGCACAGAAAGACTTTTTTTTCCAAAAAAAACTTCTGTGAGAAAAAGTGAGGGGGCATGGCCTCCTCAACTTTAAAAGTGGGGGGGTATGGCCCCCCCTACCCCCACCCCCCTGGCTCCTGCACCACTGCCCCATCTCCACCCTTCTGTCTAGGTCTTACCACCACTACTACCAACCTTCATTTTAGATAAAGACCTGCTTGGAGAGTATATTAAAGCAGCAGTGCAACGAGAAATGTTTTTTCCAAAAAGCTAGCTTTAGCTACAATAAGTAAGCAATAAGACACTCTTGGAAAGTGTATTAGACAGTTTTAACACAAAGCCGAGGCATAGTGAGGCCTGAGACTGCAGACCAGGTGCCTTCATCCCCTGGTCATGTGTAAGAACTGTCTAATGCACAACCCAGAGTGTTTTATTGCACTTATAAGATTATTCTCTATATTTTACATAAAACAGCAGGCAACAGATGAGGGCACATCCAGAGAAAGCAGAAAGCACCAGGACAAGCAGGTTACCATACAACATCCTTTATTTGTAGAAATACATAGTGCAAAATGCACCCACACACAGTGAGCCAACAGAGGCGGCTGAGCCTCTCCGGAACTAACGTTTCTCCCCGTCCTGGCCAGGCATCATCAGAGTAAATCTAATTACACAATACATAGTGCCCATTATTTATAGTGAGTCATAGATACCATGTGATAAAATTAATCAATCACAGTCAAATTAGTGTCACTATGCACGTGCAACACTTGCCACAAACTGTTGCTTTAAACTCACATATCATAGACACACATCAAATAACGTCTTCAGTGTTAAAAATACATGGAGTAAGCACAAACTGTAAAGTCTTGGGAACACAGTTTAAAATAAATATGCATGTATATGTCCATATTTTAATATAGAGAATACTGGATGGGCCTCTATGCACAACCAGTGTGTTCTGCCACAGAGGGGTTCTGATTCTCTCTGACCTCGAGAGCGAAGCTCTATATATATATATATATATATGTATATATAGTGTATAGTAGTATTATGTAAAATGTGTGCATTGTGGGTTTTTTTCTCTCTTTTTCATATTGAAACTGACTTGATAAGTCTCTAGAGGTTCTAGAATACTGTAACCACAGAATTAAATAGAGGAAAGCAACAATGTGCCAGCATTCCAAGTGGTTCTGCTGCAGTAGTGACATCACTACTGCAGCAGAACAATATAATGACGTCACTACTGCAGCAGAACAAGCATATTCCAGGCATGGAATTTCATGCATAACAGCATTCCACTATACACTATATATAGGATAGTGCATGGGGAACAGTTGACAACAGGGCTATTCTTCCACCGAGTTGGCTCTATGACGACGGATTGATTACCTCGAGAGCGCAGCTCGAGAGGTAATCCGTCATCATAGTGCCAACGAGATGAAAGAGGCCCTGTTGTCAACTGTTCCCCATGTACTTTTCTTTATAGTGTATGGTGGAACATCGTTTTTTTGGGAAAAAATCAGTTACTAGAAGGGAAAAAGAACTTTACATTTTGAACGTTTTCACGCTTGACATTTTAACTGCTTAAGAACTTTACATTGTGAAGGTTTTAATGCTAAACATTAGTACTGCTGCCAACATTGCTGCTTTTGCTATGTGTCCTGTCTATGGAGTGAGCCCTAACTGTCAAATGCTGCTCGAAGACACAGTGTGACGTTCGCAGTACAGTAGAAAACATCATTCTGTTGCACTGCGAACGTCACTAGTGTGTGACTACAAGGTTCCGAAAACGATGGATTTCAGTGGAAAACGATGTTCCACCGTACACTATACATATATTGCTATTAAACTCCATTTCACTGGGGTCCCAGTAAACACTGTGCTGCACCCAAGGCAGTAGACTTAATTATTCAATCTCAGGAACTGGAGTATGATTTAAAAAGCACATGTGATAATTCTTTCACCTTAAAGACTAAAAAGATGTACTATTACTGAGGCATATACAGGTGTCATGATTTAATATCTAAATTTATTTAAAACTGCAGCTAGATTGATACTCTCATTCATACCTTTAATACCTCTGGCACCCAAATCAAAAATCCAGAAACTCTCTTTTTCCCCAACTTTTTCTGCAAGTCCCCTCCCTGGGTCCAATCCTGACCCCTTCTATACCCACAAATTTAATATTGTGGGTACCCCCGAGTTACTTTTTAAATGTCTAACTATGGCATAGGTTGTATCTCCCCTAGCTAATGCTCGTACATGCTCTCCAGTTCTGGTCTTAAGGCTATGGGTGGTATGTCCTATATAAAAGGAACCGCAGCTGCAGTTACGTTGCTAGACCACTTCTTTGGTGTCATAGTTAATAAAATGTTTTATTTTTACTGTGTTGTAGTGATAAAAGGGCAAGAATGTGCATTATTCCTTCCTTGGATGGAGAAGTAGTTGCCTCAGATACAAGTATGCAATACATTCACAGGAAATTACCTTCCTGCATTTAAAAATTTACCGGAAGGAAAATGGAGATGTTTGCACCACTCTTTTTCAGAATTCACAGACCGTAATAGCTTATTATGCTATGAGAGCTGTCATCCCGACCATGTGAGATTCAACATTCCAAAGGGATAAATGATACATACAAGGAATAGTACAGAGATGGATGAATTTACAAGCAAATTCAATGAACAGGTCAAACAGTTCAAAGATAGAGGCTACAGTAAAAGAAGCATAGTGAATGCATTAAATAGTACCCTGTGAAGGATAGATCCTAGGCCCTCACCTACAGTGAACAAAGAAGGAATAATGCACATTCTTGCCCTTTTATCACTACATACTCACACAGAGCTGTTAGTGTGAGAAATATAACAACTAGCAATTGGTCCATTTTATTGCTGGAACCTAAACAATATTGTTGAGGAAGGTCCACAACGTTTTTTTAGGAGATGCAAGACACTACATGACATGGTAGCGTCCAACATCATGCCAGGTCCAGAACCCATCAGAACCCACTTATCCCCCCCCCCACCACCACCACCGTGGGTACTCAAGGATGTGGTCGCTGCATTTACTGTGGTTATATACAACCAGGACAGACTTTTTTTCATCCAAGGACAGGCAACGCAGTAAAAATAAAACATTTTATTAACTGTGATACCAAAGGAGTGCTATATCAATCTAACTGCAGCTGTGGTTCCTTTTATATAGGACGTACCACCCGTAGCCTTAAGACCGGAATTGGAGAGCATGTACGAGCATTAGCTAGGGGAGATGCAACCTATGCCATAGTTAGACATGTAAAAAGTAACCCAGGGGTTCCCACAATATTAAATTTGTGGGTATAGAAAGGGTCAGAATTGGACCCAGGGGAGGAGACTTGCAGAAAAAGTTGGGGAAAAGAGAGTTTCTAGATTTTTGATTTGGCACCAAAGGTGTTAAAGGTATGAATGAGAGTACTGATCTAGCTGCATTTTTAAATAAATTTAGATGTTAAATCATAACACCTGTATATACCTCAGTAATAATATATCTTTTTAGTCTTTAAGATAACAGAATTATCACATGTGCTTTTTAAATCATACTCTAGTTCCTGAGATTGAATAATTAAGTCTAGTGCCTTGGGTGTAGCACACTGTTTACTGAGATCCCGGAGAAATTGAGTTTAATAGCAACATATGTATTAAAATATGAACATATATACGCATATTTAGTTTAAACTGTGTTCCCAAGACTTTACGGTTTGTGCTTTCCCCGGGTATTTTTAACGCTGAAAACGTTATTTGATGTGTGTTTGTCTGTGATATGTGAGTTTAAAGCAGCAGTTCGTGGCAAGTGTTGCATGTGCATATTGACACTAATTTGACTGTGACTGGCAAATTTTATCACATGGTATCTATGACTCACTATAAATAATGGGCGCTATGTATTATGTAATTAGATTTACTCTGATGATGCCTGGCCAGGACCAGGAGAAACGTTAGTTCCAGAGAGGCTCAGCCGCCTCTGTTGACTCACTGCGTGTGGGTGCATTTTGCACTATGTATTTCTACAAATAAAGGTCATTGTATGGTAACCTACCTGTCCTGCTGCTTTCTGCTTTCTATGAGTGCTCCTGCATCTGTTGCCTGCTGATGTTCGTTTCTTAGTTGAGCACGATAATGATTGTCCCGGTGCTCCGAATCTCCATGCTCTACCATTTTACATATAAGTAAAAATCTAAATTTTTATTTTGATATAGAAAAAAATTACAATGTTTAATATCATTTGTCACAAAATAGTTCCTCTGCCTGTTGTATATTGCTGTATTTTTTCCCTTAGAACATTTGTCCTACTCCAACCACCGTAGCTGTAGTTTCCCATAGTTTTAAAGTTAATGCCATGGCTCTCCAAATTGACTATTGTTTTTCCCCCCTTAGAATGTTTGTCCTCTGCAACCACTGTAGCTGTTGTTTCCCATAGTCTCAAAGTCTTTGCCATGGCTCTCTGAACCAACACAGTTGTTTTTTATTGTGTCATAATGTGTAGTTATAATGGTTTTATAATAATAGTGCCTCCCTAAACTGGTTGCCATGGCTTCACCACTTACCCACCCACACACCTACACCTAGTGGCTTGGTGAGACTGTTGGTTGGAACCAGGAGCGTAGCGGTTGGTCACCCACCCACCCCCACATAATCAGCCCTCAGTGTGTGTTGGTGCTGGCTGCATGTGATGGCAGTTAATGTTTCTTAGAGATGTTCTTTTTATGACCAAGGGGAAGTTCAGGATTGAGAGGCTGGTGAACAGTAGTGGAACTCTGTAGGTACTTTAAAGTTTCAAGTGATGGCATTTGATGACGTGCGGGTGGGAGGCAGGAGAGAGGTCCAATATCGGAAAACAGCATTTTCAGTAAATCAACAAAGTATGGTGTGTAACTTTTGTTTTATTGATGTTTTATATGTAGCGCTTATAAATGAGCTGGATCGTGAAATCTCAAGATGGAGAGCAAGAAAGCGGACATGTGGGGGGAGGGGAGCAGGCAGACCAGCAGGCTGTAACAGAGATAAGTAATAAGGATTTAAAAAAAAAGCTTGCTGTTATTAGAGAAACTAGGAGAGTTAAATTAGGGCACAACTAACATATGGCACCTTATCTGAATATTTTGGGTTTCTGTGTGTGTGAGACAAGCCAGTTTAAAAAAATGGCAGTTGCTCATTTATTTATGTGCTGCATCCATGTTAGCAGCACTTTTTTTAGCCATGCATTAGACACTTCTAATTCACAGCTAATGACCAATCAGGACACAGGATTTTCTCTTCCCATTTCATAAATTAAAATATTAGCATACCTGTCAAATCTACTTTTCTAGGCACCTCCTATGCTGCGCGCCATGAGGCCAGGATATCTGTAGGGCCAGATTAGGGCCCACTAAATTTTTGCTCCAAGGGCAAACTAGTGCCTGAGCAAACTGGAGGTATATTGGAACAAGCCTGGGCACTTTGCAAACACTGAAGCCATGCTCCAATACACCAGCCAGGCACTATCCAGGCTGTGATCGCAAACCCCAGGAGGTATGTGGACAACAGAATGCTGTGGAGATCGTGATCACAACATGGTTGCTAGAGCCCCCAATGACTATTACTCCTCTGGAGCATGCAGCCATATTCAGACCTTAGCAAATGACCCCATAGCAATAGCAAGGCACTATGGCATCATTTGCATCTCATTCTGGCCTCATTACACGCCAGGGACAATCAGACTGTGATCCCTCCCCAGTGCCTATCAGGGCTGCCTGTAACAGATCAAGTGCCCTCCCCTGCCCTTCATAGACCCCTTCGATATGTTATTATACTGTCCCTGGTGGTTAGTGGTCCCCTGGCCCTGATCACTCCTCTAGTAAATTTCACACTATTACCTTGGTATCTAGTGGTTCCCTCTGCCAATGATCACCGGTCCAGTAATTTCATAACATTTCCATGGTGCCTAGTGGCCCCCCCCATCTCCCACTCATGCCTCCAATAATTTCACAATATTTACCTGGTGTCTAGTGGTCATCCCATCCCCAATCATCCCTCTGGAAGTTTTACATAATTTCCCTGGTGTCCAGTGGTCCCCCTCCACCAGAGCACCCCCCCCAGATATACAAGTAAACACACCCTAGTGGCTGGTGGTTCCCCAACACCCAGGTTCAAATTCCACCCACCGTGTCCCAGTACACCCAACCTGACCCATTCTGACACTCCCAAGCCCCCCCCAGTGATCGGCACAGACCCTCTGCTCACCCCCATGTTCAGCCAACAAATTACATCATTTTGTGATTGTGTGCCCACTGTACGCATGAATGATTACAGTCAGCTTGTAACTGTGAAATGTTGTTTGGTGGCTGGCCATGGAAGTGAGAGGAGGGTCTCTGACAGTTGCTGAAGGGGGCGCTGAGGGTGGTACCGGGGGTCAGATCTAGGGAGCATGCTGGGACATGGCAGGGGGGGAACTGGAACCCAGGGGGTGGAGGACTACTAGCTACCAGGGTATGTTTAATTGCATATCAAGGATTCTTCAGGGATTGGGGGAACCACTAGACACCAGGGATATGTTGTGACATTATAAGTGGGGTGATCAGGCGGGTGGAGGTCCACTGAGCACTAGGGAAATGTTGTGAAATTACTGGAGGGGTGATTGGGGTGGGGGAAATGGATAGGAGGAACATGTTTTCAAAGTACTGGAGGCTAGTTTGGGGGCAGGGGGAAGACATGGTTAGGTGCCCAGGCCACAAGACCTGGCTTGGGGAGGCAGTAGTTAGCACAGCACTGATGGCTAGTTACCATATCTGCAAACCTATCAATATTCTGGTGCACCTATATGCAAGATGCTATCAGCTGCTTTGCATAGGTGCAGAGGGATATCTTAGAGCCAGTGGCAAATGGGTTAGGGACTCGCTGACCATACCATCCAATATGGCATTTTGCTATCCTTCTCTACTTTAGGTCCACAAAATGGTTTACCTGATGCTAGTAGGTATGATGTGTGGAACAGCTCTTAGCCTGGCAGCTGACATATATTGCTTTACTGCCCCACACTGCATCATCAGCATTGTGACCTCACTGACTGTGACGTCATTGCTGCTTAGGAACAGCAAGTGAGTGACTAGCCAGGTCATTCACCTGTGATGTCACTGTCAGTGAGATCACAATGCTGATGATGGAGTGTGGAGCAGAGTTAGATATGTCAGCTGCCAGGCTAAGAGCTGTTCCACACATCCAGCACCATATTATCACACAGAATACAGGTACTTTCTGAATAGCAAAAGGAAAAAGAAAAATTCTTCAGAAATATAAAGTTACAACTGCTTACTACTTAAAATTTGCATTATTTTCCTGTTTGCCTATTTTGGCTGCAATAGCTTTTTAAGTTCCCAAAACAATGTTTTAAATACAGTACTATCAGAACCTGAAAAATGTTCTATAAGGTTCCTTTGCACAAAATGATTCATGTTCTGGAAGGTTCTAACTTTATCGGTACCTGTTCTAACATCCCTAATAGAAATGCATAATTCTCCAGTTCTCAGAAAACATTTCACAGTTGGCATCAGTGAACTCTGCTGCAAAAAAATTCCTCCCCAAAACTGTAAATTTAGGACCTTCATGTTTTTATTACTGAAGACATTTTCTTTTTTCGCTATTATTTTGTTTATTCCCCTGGTTGTCCTCACCTCATACAATACGTCTCTCCTGAACTGCTTTTCAGTCTTGCACTAGTGTGTAGCCATTGGCACACCTTGCAGCAGTCCCTGGATCATGATTTAGATTGGCACACCTTGATGTAGTCCCTGGATTCCCATTCAGACTGGCACACTTTGCAGCAGTCCATGGATTTCCATTCAGATTAGCACACCTTGCTGCAGTCCCTGGATTCCCATTCAGAATGACACACCTTGCAGCAGTCCATGGATTACCATTCAGATTGGCACACATTGCTGCAGTCCCTGGATTCCCATTCAGATTGGCACACCTTGCTGCAGTTCCTGGATTCCCATTCAGAATGGCACACATTGCTGCAGTCCCTGAATTCCCATTCAGATTGGCACACCTTGCTGCAGTCCCTGGATTCCCATTCAGAATGGCACACCTTGCTGCCGTCCCTGGATTCCCATTCAGAATGACACACCTTGCTGCAGTCCCTGGATTCCCATTCAGAATGGCTCACCTTGCTGCAGTCCCTGGATTCCCATTCAGAATGGCACACATTGCTGCAGTCCCTGGATTCCCATTCAGAATGACACACCTTGCTGCAGTCCCTGGATTCAGATTCAGATTGGCACACCTTGCTGCAGACCCTGGATTCCCATTCAGAATGGCACACATTGTTGCAGTCCCTGGATTCCCATTCAGAATGGCTCACCTTGCTGCAGTCCCTGGATTCCCATTCAGATTGGCACACCTTGCTGCAGTCCCTGGATTCCCATTCAGATTGGCACACCTTGCTGCAGTCCCTGGATTCCCATTCAGAATGGCACACATTTCTGCAGTCCCTAGATTCCCATTCAGAATGACACACCTTGCTGCAGTCCCTGGATTCCCATTCAGATTGGCACACATTGCTGTAATCCCTGGATTCCCATTTAGATTGGCACACATTGCTGCAGTCCCTGGATTCCCACTCAGATTGGCACACCTTGCAGCAGTCCCTGGATTCCCATTCAGATTGGCACACATTGCTGCAGTCCCTGGATTCCCATTCAGAATGACACACCTTGCAGCAGTCCATGGATTACCATTCAGATTGGCACACATTGCTGTAATCCCTGGATTCCCATTCAGATTGGCACACCTTGCTGCAGTCCCTGGATTCCCATTCAGATTGGCACACCTTGCAGAAGTCCCTGGATTCCCATTCAGATTGGCACACATTGCTGCAGTCCCTGGATTCCCATTCAGATTGGCACACCTTGCAGCAGTCCCTGGATTCCCATTCAGATTGGCAAACGTTGCTGCAGTCCCTGGATTCCCATTCAGTTTGGCACACCTTGCAGCAGTCCCTGGATTCCCATTCAGATTGGCAAACATTGCTGCAGTCCCTGGATTCCCATTCAGAATGACACACCTTTCTGCAGTCCCTGGATTCCCATTCAGAATGACACACCTTGCTGCAGTCCATGGATTACCATTCAGAATGGCACACATTGCTGTAATCCCTGGATTCCCATTCAGATTGGCACACATTGCTGCAGTCCCTGGATTTCCACTCAGATTGGCACACCTTGCAGCAGTCCCTGGATTCCCATTCAGATTGGCAAACATTGCTGCAGTCCCTGGATTACCATTCAGAAAGACACACCTTGCAGCAGTCCATGGATTACCATTCAGATTGGCACACATTGCTGTAATCCCTGGATTCCCATTCAGATTGACACACCTTGCTGCAGTCCCTGGATTCCCATTCAGATTGGCACACCTTGCAGCAGTCCCTGGATTCCCATTCAGATTGGCACACATTGCTGCAGTCCCTGGATTCCTATTCAGATTGGCACACCTTGCAGCAGTCCATGGATTACCATTCAGATTGGCACACATTTCTGCAGTCCCTGGATTCCTATTCAGAATTACACACCTTGCTGCAGTCCATGGATTACCATTCAGAATGGCACACATTGCTGTAATCCCTGGATTCCCATTCAGATTGGCACACATTGCTGCAGTCCCTGGATTCCCATTCAGATTGGCACACATTGCTGCAGTCCCTGGATTCCCATTCAGAATGACACACCTTGCAGCAGTCCATGGATTACCATTCAGATTGGCACACATTGCTGCAGTCCCTGGATTCCCATTCAGAATGACACATCTTGCTGCAGTCCATGGATTACCATTCAGAATGGCACACCTTGCAGCAGTCCCTGGATTCTCATTCAGATTGGCACACATTGCTGCAGTCCCTAGATTCTCATTCAGAATGGCACACCTTGCAGCAGTTCCTGGATTCCCATTCAGATTGGCACACATTGCTGCAGTCCCTAGATTCCCATTCAGATTGGCACACCTTGCTGCAGTCCCTGGATTCCCATTCAGAATGGCACAAATTGCTGCAGTCCCTGAATTTCCATTGAGATTGGCACACCTTGCTGCAGTCCCTGGATTCCCATTCAGAATGGCACACATTGCTGCAGTCCCTGGATTCCCATTCAGAATGACACACCTTGCTGCAGTCCTTGGATTCCCATTCAGACTGGCACACATTACTGTAGTCCCTGGATTCCCATTCAGATTCTCACACCTTGCAGCAGTCCATGGATTCCCATTCAGATTTATTTATTTATTTGCTTTTGTTTTACCAGGTAAGCACACTAAACAGCCAAGTGCCTATTTTCAGGTGCAACCCGGGAGGATTACAGGCTACATAACAATGCATCAGACAGAGTCAAGGTAACATACAGTAGCATCCAGCATAACAAGTAGGTGTGACAGCATATGAGACATCAGGCATAAACAGATATCTAGAAGATAGCATCAAGATTCTTATAAAATGGGTAAGAGGGAACCTGCATCCTGATTGGCTAACAGGTACCAGTAGCCGTGTCCTTATCAGCTGATATACATGGCAACTGGTACTTGTTATGCCAAGCAAGACACTGTGCAGCCAGAAATCCATGCATGCCACTTTAGAAAAAACATTTTGTCCAGCATTTTCTGCTGAAGTGCTGTACTCCCATTCCACCCCACCCTCCCTGTCACAACACTGAGTTCTTGCCCCAAATTACTACGTGCCCAGTCAACTAAAATACAAAATTAATTTAAAAATGCCAACCTCCACTGCACAAAACAACTTCAGTGCATTCATAGCTTTTCAGGAGCCACACCGCTTGATTTTCTCTACGCAGCAGCTTTCTCCCACCCCTTGCAATGACAGCGACATGGACGCCTGATATTGGCACCCATAGATCATCATAAAAAGAAAATATTCCTAAAATGCATGGTCACTCCAAAACAAATGTTCCACCCCTCTCACATGCCAAAAAATTAAAACCTCATAGAAAGAACTGCCACAGGCTGTCCCTTCACAAATACCTGCCTGGATTCATTGACATAGTCGTGTGACTTGCAAGAAATGGCAGCCATCATAAAACTCAGTCATGTAGTGGGTCAAGACTGACTAGGAAAAGCCAACAATCCTTAGCTAATTCCATCACTGTGTATACATGCTACTTTTTCTTACCAGGTAACATGACCTACTTGTATACGCGGTGATTTTTCCAGTCACAGTCACTGCATTTGGCGAGACTACAGAAAGGGAAGACACTCTGCACCGTGGCTATGGAAGGACAGGAGTGCTCACTGTAAAACTGCAGATGTCATTTTATTTTTAAACAAACAGTCATGAACTGCTGAGATCTTCTATAGTGGCTTTCTTTTGAAAGCCATGCTCATTTAGCCAGAAGTCCCACTGTAACTGTAAGGGACGATGCTCTGCACTACCTTGGCTACTGAGGGACATGTGTGCCCCCTGTAAAATTGGCTTTGTCATTTTTTTTAAACATACAATCAGAAACCGAGCACTAAAGAAAAGCACATACTCTGTGTGTGTGTATGTGTGTGTGAGCGCATGCATGCGCAAGGGGATGGTGGAGAGACCTAATCAGAGCAGTGTGTGTGTGTGTGTGTGTGTAGGTGTGTGTGTGTCCTCTACTGGTGCCAAGAGCTAAATACAACACAGGACAGTACATAAGAGGGACTATTTTTAGTCTTGTGTAACTAGAAAAATATATAGTTTTTCTTTTTTTCATTTTGACAGCTTTTTTCTTTTTAAATTTTTTATTTCTACTTGGAGACCCATTTTATAAGTGCAAGAATATACTTGGAGATGTGGGTTATTGCTGATAAGAGCATGCCCAGGGTCATAAAGCACTCGGTGCAAGCACCTCGTGCCTTGGTACATCCCTGGGTGTGCTCTTATAAGCATGTAACCCACACCTCATCATGTGTTATTGCTTGCATAACAGAAATATGTAGAATAACATCAAAACATTATTGACACACCTTGCTGTAATCCCTGGATTCCCATTCAGAATGACACACCTTGCAGCAGTCCATGGATTCCCATTCATTTTGGCACACATTGCTGCAGTCCCTGGTTTCCCATTCAGAATGACACACCTTGCTGCAGTCCATGGATTCCCATTCAGATTGGCACACATTGCTGCAGTCCCTGGATTCCCATTCAGAATGACACACCTTGCTGCAGTCGATGGATTCCCATTCAGATTGGCACACATTGCTGTAGTCTCTGGATTCCAATTCAGAATGGCACACCGCTGCAATCACTGGATTCCTATTCAGAATGACACACCTTGCTGTAGTCCTTGGATTATCATTCAGATTGGCACACCTTGCTGCAGTCCCTGGAGTCCCATTCAGATTGGCTCACCCTGCAGCAGTCCCTGGATTCCCATTCAGAATGGCACATCTTGCTGCAATCACTGGATTCCCATTCAGATTGGCACACCTTGCTGCAATCACTGGATTCCCATTCAGAATGGCACACCTTGCTGTAGTCCTGGATTCCCATTCAGACTGGCACACCTTACAACTGTCCCTGGATTATTATTCAGATTGGCACACCTTGCAGTCCTTGATTCCCATTCAGACTGGCACACTTTGCTGCAGTCCCTGGATCCCCATTCAGATTGGCACATCTTGTTGCAGTCCCTGGATTCCCATTCAGATTGGCACACCTTGCTGCAGTCACTGATTCCCATTCAGACTGGCACACCTTGCAGTCCTTGATTCCCATTTAGATTGGCACACATTGCTGTAGTCCCTGGATCCCCATTCAGATTGGCACACCTTGCTGCAGTCACTGGATTCCCATTCAGACTGGCACACTTTTCTGCCTCCCTGGATTCCAATTCAGTTTGCACATCTTGCTACAATCACTGGATTCCCATTCAGATTGGCACACCTTGCTGCAGTCCCTGGATTACCATTCAGGTTGGCACATATTAATGTAGTCCCTGGATTCCCATTCAGATTGGCACACCTTGCTGCAGTCCCTTGATTCCCATTCAGATTGGTACCCCTTGCATCAGTCCCTGGATTACCATTCAGGTTGGCACATATTGATGTAGTCCCTGGATTCCCATTCAGTCTGGCACACTTTTCTGCCTCCCTGGATTCCAATTCAGATTTGCAGATCTTGCTGCAATCACTAGATTCCCATTCAGATTGGCACACCTTGCTGCAGTCCCTTGATTCCCATTCAGATTTGTACCCCTTGCAGCAGTCCCTGGATTACCATTCAGATTGGCACACCTTGCTGCAGTCCCTGGATTCCCATTCAGATTGGCACACCTTGCTGCAGTCCCTTGATTCCCATTCAGATTGGTACCCCTTGCAGCAGTCCTTGATTCCCATTTAGATTGGCACACATTGCTGTAGTCCCTGGATCCCCATTCAGATTGGCACACCTTGCTGCAGTCACTGGATTCCCATTCAGACTGGCACACTTTTCTGCCTCCCTGGATTCCAATTCAGATTTGCACATCTTGCTGCAATCACTGGATTCCCATTCAGATTGGCACACCTTGCTGCAGTTCCTTGATTCCCATTCAGATTGGTACCCCTTGCAGCAGTCCCTAGATTACCATTCAGATTGGCACACCTTGCTGCAGTCTCTGCATTCCCATTCAGAATGGCACACCTTGCTGTAGTCCCTGGATTCCCATTTGGATTGGCACACTTTGCTGCAGTCCCTGGTTTCCCATTCAGGTTGGCACACCTTGCTGCAGACCTTGATTCCCATTTAGAATGGCACACCTTGCTGCAGTCCCTGGATTCCCATTCAGATGGGCACACCTTCTTGCAGCCCCTGGTTTCCCGTTCAGAATGACACACCTTGCAGCAGTCCCTGGATTACCATTCAGACTGGCACATCTTGCTGCAATCACTGGATTCCCATTCAGAATAGCACACCTTGCAGTCCTTGATTCCCATTCAGATTGGTGTACATTGCTGCAGTCCCTGGATTCCCAGTTAGATTGGCACACTTTGCTGCAGTCCCAGGATTCCCATTCAGATTGGCACACCTAGTTGCAGTCCCTGGATTCCCATTCAGATTTGCACACCTTGTTGCAGTCCCTGGATTCCCATTCAGATTGGCACATATTGCTGTAGTCCCTGGATTCCCATTTAGATTGGCACACCTTGCTGCAGTCCCTTGATTCCCATTCAGATTGGCACCCCTTGCAGCTGTCCCTGGATTCCCATTCAGACTGGCACATCTTGCTGTAGCCCCTGGATTCCCATTCAGACTGGCACAGTTTACTGCAGTTCCTGGATTCCCATTTGGATTGTCACACTTCGCTGCAATCCCTGTTTTCCCATTCAGGTTGGCACTCATTGCTGCAGACCTTGATTCCCATTCAGATTGGCACACCTTGCTGCAGTCCCAGGATTCCCATTCAGATTGGCACACCTTGCAGCAGTCCTGCATTCCCATTCAGATTGGCACCTGCAGCAGTCCCTAGATTCCCATTCAGATTGGCACACCTTGCTGCAGTCCCTAGATTCCCATTCAGAACGGCACACATTGCTGCAGTCCCTGGATTCCCATTCAGATTGGCACACCTTGCTGCAGTCCCTGGATTCTCATTCAGAATGGCACACATTGCTGCAGTCCCTGGATTCCCATTCAGAATAACACACCTTGCTGCAGTCCCTGGATTCCCATTCAGATTGGCACACATTGCTGTAGTCCCTGGATTCCCATTCAGATTCGCACACCTTGCAGCAGTCCCTGGATTACCATTCAGATTTATTTATTTATTTGCTTTTATTTTACCAGGTAAGCACACTAGACAGCCAAGTCCCTATTTTCAGGTGTGAACCAAGAGGATTACAGGGTTCATAACAATGCATCAGACAGAGCCAAGGTAACATACAGTAGCATCCAGCATAACAAGTAGGTGTTACAGCATATGAGACATTTGGCATAAACAGATAACTAGAAGATAGCATCAAGATTCTTATAAAATGGGTAAGAGGGAACCTGCATCCTGATTGGCTAACAGGTACCAGTAGCCGTGTCCTTATCAGCTGATATACATGGCAACTGGTACTTGTTATGCCAAGCAAGACACTGTGCAGCCAGAAATCCATGCATGCCACTTTAGAAAAAACATTTTGTCCAGCATTTTCTGCTGAAGTGCTGTACTCCCATTCCACCCCCACCCTCCCTGTCACAACACTGAAGTTCTTGCCCCAAATTACTACGTGCCCAGTCAACTAAAATACAAAATTAATTTAAAAAATGCCAACCTCCACTGCACAAAACAACTTCAGTGCATTCATAGCTTTTCAGGAGCCACACCGTTTGATTTTTCTCTTACGCAGCAGCTTTCTCCCACCCCTTGCAATGACAGCGACATGGACGTCTGATATTGGCACCCATAGATCATCATAAAAAAAGAAAATATTCCTAAAATGCATGGTCACTCCAAAACAAATGTTCCACTCCCTCTCACATGCCAAAAAAATTAAAAAACCTCATAGAAAGAACTGCCACAGGCTGTCCCTTCACAAATACCTGCCTGGGATTCATTAAGCAACATAGTCGTGTGACTTGCAAGAAATGGCAGCCATCATAAAACTCAGTCATGTAGTGGGTCAAGACTGACTAGGAAAAGCCAACAATCCTTAGCTAATTCCATCACTGTGTATACATGCTACTTTTTCTTACCAGGTAACATGACCTACTTGTATACGCGGTGATTTTTCCAGTCACAGTCACTGCATTTGGCGAGACTACAGAAAGGGAAGACACTCTGCACCGTGGCTATGGAAGGACAGGAGTGCTCACTGTAAAACTGCAGATGTCATTTTATTTTTAAACAAACAGTCATAAACTGCTGAGATCTTCTATAGTGGCTTTCTTTTGAAAGCCATGCTCATTTAGCCAGAAGTCCCACTGTAACTGTAAGGGACGATGCTCTGCACTACCTTGGCTACTGAGGACATGTGCCCCTGTAAAATTGGCTTTGTCATTTTTTTAAACATACAATCAGAAACGAGCACTAAAGAAAAGCACATACTCTGTGTGTGTGTATGTGTGAGCGCATGCATGCGCAAGTGGGATGGTGAGGACCTAATCAGAGCAGTGTGTGTGTGTGTGTGTGTGTGTGTGTGTGTCCCTCTACTGGTGCCAAGAGCTAAATACAACACAGGACAGTACATAAGAGGGACTATTTTTAGTCTTGTGTAACTAGAAAAATATATAGTTTTTCTTTTTTTCATTTTGACAGCTTTTTTCTTTTTAAATTTTTTATTTCTACTTGGAGACCCATTTTATAAGTGCAAGAATACACTTGGAGATGTGGGTTATTGCTGATAAGAGCATGCCCAGGGTCATAAAGCACTCGGTGCAAGCACCTCGTGCCTTGGTACATCCCTGGGTGTGCTCTTATAAGCATGTAACCCACACCTCATCATGTGTTATTGCTTGCATAACAGAAATATGTAGAATAACATCAAAACATTATTGACACACCTTGCTGTAATCCCTGGATTCCCATTCAGAATGACACACCTTGCAGCAGTCCATGGATTCCCATTCAGATTGGCACACATTGCTGCAGTCCCTGGATTCCCATTCAGAATGACACACCTTGCTGCAGTCCATGGATTCCCATTCAGATTGGCACACATTGCTGCAGTCCCTGGATTCCCATTCAGAATGACACACCTTGCTGCAGTCGATGGATTCCCATTCAGATTGGCACACATTGCTGTAGTCTCTGGATTCCAATTCAGAATGGCACACCTCGCTGCAATCACTGGATTCCCATTCAGAATGACACACCTTGCTGTAGTCCTTGGATTATCATTCAGATTGGCACACCTTGCTGCAGTCCCTGGAGTCCCATTCAGATTGGCTCACCCTGCAGCAGTCCCTGGATTCCCATTCAGAATGGCACATCTTGCTGCAATCACTGGATTCTCATTCAGATTGGCACACCTTGCTGCAATCACTGGATTCCCATTCAGAATGGCACACCTTGCTGTAGTCCTGGATTCCCATTCAGACTGTCACACCTTACAACTGTCCCTGGATTATTATTCAGATTGGCACACCTTGCAGTCCTTGATTCCCATTCAGACTGGCACACTTTGCTGCAGTCCCTGGATCCCCATTCAGATTGGCACATCTTGTTGCAGTCCCTGGATTCCCATTCAGATTGGCACACCTTGCTGCAGTCACTGGATTCCCATTCAGACTGGCACACCTTGCAGTCCTTGATTCCCATTTAGATTGGCACACATTGCTGTAGTCCCTGGATCCCCATTCAGATTGGCACACCTTGCTGCAGTCACTGGATTCCCATTCAGACTGGCACACTTTTCTGCCTCCTGGATTCCAATTCAGTTTGCACATCTTGCTACAATCACTGGATTCCCATTCAGATTGGCACACCTTGCTGCAGTCCCTGGATTACCATTCAGGTTGGCACATATTAATGTAGTCCCTGGATTCCCATTCAGATTGGCACACCTTGCTGCAGTCCCTTGATTCCCATTCAGATTGGTACCCCTTGCAGCAGTCCCTGGATTACCATTTAGGTTGGCACATATTGATGTAGTCCCTGGATTCCCATTCAGATTGGCACACCTTGCTGCAGTCCCTGGATTCCCATTCAGATTCGCACATCTTGCAGCAGTCCCTGGATTACCATTCAGATTTATTTATTTATTTGCTTTTATTTTACCAGGTAAGCACACTAGACAGCCAAGTCCCTATTTTCAGGTGTGAACCAAGAGGATTACAGGGTACATAACAATGCATCAGACAGAGTCAAGGTAACATACAGTAGCATCCAGCATAACAAGAAGGTGTTACAGCATATGAGACATTTGGCATAAACAGATAACTAGAAGATAGCATCAAGATTCTTATAAAATGGGTAAGAGGGAACCTGCATCCTGATTGGCTAACAGGTACCAGTAGCCGTGTCCTTATCAGCTGATATACATGGCAACTGGTACTTGTTATGCCAAGCAAGACACTGTGCAGCCAGAAACCATGCATGCCACTTTTAGAAAAACATTTTGTCCAGCATTTTCTGCTGAAGTGCTGTACTCCCATTCCACCCCCACCCTCCCTGTCACAACACTGAAGTTCTTGCCCCAAATTACTACGTGCCCAGTCAACTAAAATACAAAATTAATTTAAAAAATGCCAACCTCCACTGCACAAAACAACTTCAGTGCATTCATAGCTTTTCAGGAGCCACACCGTTTGATTTTTCTCTTACGCAGCAGCTTTCTCCCACCCCTTGCAATGACAGCGACATGGACGTCTGATATTGGCACCCATAGATCATCATAAAAAAAGAAAATATTCCTAAAATGCATGGTCACTCCAAAACAAATGTTCCACTCCCTCTCACATGCCAAAAAAATTAAAAACCTCATAGAAAGAACTGCCACAGGCTGTCCTTCACAAATACCTGCCTGGGATTCATTAAGCGACATAGTCGTGTGACTTGCAAGAAATGGCAGCCATCATAAAACTCAGTCATGTAGTGGGTCAAGACTGACTAGAAAAGCCAACAATCCTTAGCTAATTCCATCACTGTGTATACATGCTACTTTTTCTTACCAGGTAACATGACCTACTTGTATACGCGATGATTTTTCCAGTCACAGTCACTGCATTTGGCGAGACTACAGAAAGGGAAGACACTCTGCATCGTGGCTATGGAAGGACAGGAGTGCTCACTGTAAAACTGCAGATGTCATTTTATTTTTAAACAAACAGTCATTATCTGCTGAGATCTTCTATAGTGGCTTTCTTTTGAAAGCCATGCTCATTTAGCCAGAAGTCCCACTGTAACTGTAAGGGACGATGCTCTGCACTACCTTGGCTACTGAGGGACATGTGTGCCCCCTGTAAAATTGGCTTTGTCATTTTTTTTAAACATACAATCAGAAACCGAGCACTAAAGAAAAGCACATACTCTGTGTGTGTGTATGTGTGTGTGAGCGCATGCATGCGCAAGTGGGGATGGTGAGGACCTAATCAGAGCAGTGTGTGTGTGTGTGTGTGTGTGTGTGTGTGTGTGTGTGTCCCTCTACTGGTGCCAAGAGCTAAATACAACACAGGACAGTACATAAGAGAGACTATTTTTAGTCTTGTGTAACTAGAAAAATATATAGTTTTTCTTTTTTTCATTTTGACAGCTTTTTCCTTTTTAAATTTTTTATTTCTACTTGGAGACCCATTTTATAAGTGCAAGAATACTCTTGGAGATGTGGGTTATTGCTGATAAGAGCATGCCCAGGGTCATAAAGCACTCGGTGCAAGCACCTCGTGCCTTGGTACATCCCTGGGTGTGCTCTTATAAGCATGTAACCCACACCTCATCATGTGTTATTGCTTGCATAACAGAAATATGTAGAATAACATCAAAACATTATTGACACACCTTGCTGTAATCCCTGGATTCCCATTCAGAATGACACACCTTGCAGCAGTCCATGGATTCCCATTCAGATTGGCACACATTGCTGCAGTCCCTGGTTTCCCATTCAGAATGACACACCTTGCTGCAGTCCATGGATTCCCATTCAGATTGGCACACATTGCTGCAGTCCCTGGATTCCCATTCAGAATGACACACCTTGCTGCAGTCGATGGATTCCCATTCAGATTGGCACAATTGCTGTAGTCTCTGGATTCCAATTCAGAATGGCACACCTCGCTGCAATCACTGGATTCCCATTCAGAATGACACACCTTGCTGTAGTCCTTGGATTATCATTCAGATTGGCACACCTTGCTGCAGTCCCTGGAGTCCCATTCAGATTGGCTCACCTTGCAGCAGTCCCTGGATTCCCATTCAGAATGGCACATCTTGCTGCAATCACTGGATTCCCATTCAGATTGGCACACCTTGCTGCAATCACTGGATTCCCATTCAGAATGGCACACCTTGCTGTAGTCCTGATTCTATTCAGACTGGCACACCTTACAACTGTCCCTGGATTATTATTCAGATTGGCACACCTTGCAGTCCTTGATTCCCATTCAGACTGGCACACTTTGCTGCAGTCCCTGGATCCCCATTCAGATTGGCACATCTTGTTGCAGTCCCTGGATTCCCATTCAGATTGGCACACCTTGCTGCAGTCACTGGATTCCCATTCAGACTGGCACACCTTGCAGTCCTTGATTCCCATTTAGATTGGCACACATTGCTGTAGTCCCTGGATCCCCATTCAGATTGGCACACCTTGCTGCAGTCACTGGATTCCCATTCAGACTGGCACACTTTTCTGCCTCCCTGGATTCCAATTCAGTTTGCACATCTTGCTACAATCACTGGATTCCCATTCAGATTGGCACACCTTGCTGCAGTCCCTGGATTACCATTCAGGTTGGCACATATTAATGTAGTCCCTGGATTCCCATTCAGATTGGCACACCTTGCTGCAGTCCCTTGATTCCCATTCAGATTGGTACCCCTTGCAGCAGTCCCTGGATTACCATTTAGGTTGGCACATATTGATGTAGTCCCTGGATTCCCATTCAGATTGGCACACCTTGCTGCAGTCCCTGGATTCCCATTCAGTCTGGCACACTTTTCTGCCTCCCTGGATTCCAATTCAGATTGGCACATCTTGCTGCAATCACTAGATTCCCATTCAGATTGGCACACCTTGCTGCAGTCCCTTGATTCCCATTCAGATTGGTACCCCTTGCAGCAGTCCCTGGATTACCATTCAGATTGGCACACCTTGCTGCAGTCCCTGGATTCCCATTCAGATTGGCACACCTTGCTGCAGTCCCTTGATTCCCATTCAGATTGGTACCCCTTGCAGCAGTCCTTGATTCCCATTTAGATTGGCACACATTGCTGTAGTCTCTGGATCCCCATTCAGATTGGCACACCTTGCTGCAGTCCCTGGATTCCCATTCAGACTGGCACACTTTTCTGCCTCCGTGGAGTCCAATTCAGATTTGCACATCTTGCTGCAATCACTGGATTCCCATTCAGATTGGCACTCCTTGCTGCAGTCCCTTGATTCCCATTCAGATTGGTACCCCTTGCAGCAGTCCCTAGATTACCATTCAGATTGGCACACCTTGCTGCAGTCTCTGCATTCCCATTCAGAATGGCACACCTTGCTGTAGTCCCTGGATTCCCATTTGGATTGGCACACTTTGCTGCAGTCCCTGGTTTCCCATTCAGGTTGGCACACCTTGCTGCAGACCTTGATTCCCATTTAGAATGGCACACCTTGCTGCAGTCCCTGGATTCCCATTCAGATGGGCACACCTTCTTGCAGCCCCTGGTTTTCCGTTCAGAATGACACACCTTGCAGCAGTCCCTGGATTCCCATTCAGTCTGGCACACTTTTCTGCCTCCCTGGATTCCAATTCAGATTTGCACATCTTGCTGCAATCACTAGATTCCCATTCAGATTGGCACACCTTGGTGCAGTCCCTTGATTCCCATTCAGATTGGTACCCCTTGCAGCAGTCCCTGGATTACCATTCAGATTGGCACACCTTGCTGCAGTCCCTGGATTCCCATTCAGATTGGCACACCTTGCTGCAGTCCCTGGATTCCCATTCAGATTGGTACCCCTTGCAGCAGTCCTTGATTCCCATTTAGATTGACACATTGCTGTAGTCACTGGATTCCCATTCAGACTGGCACACTTTTCTGCCTCCCTGGATTCCAATTTAGATTTGCACATCTTGCTACAATCACTGGATTCCCATTCAGATTGGCACACCTTGCTGCAGTCCCTGGATTACCATTCAGGTTGGCACATATTGATGTAGTCCCTGGATTCCCATTCATATTGGCACACCTTGCTGCAGTCCCTTGATTCCCATTCAGATTGGTACCCCTTGCAGCAGTCCCTGGATTACCATTCAGGTGGGCACATATTGATGTAGTCCCTGGATTCCCATTCAGATTGGCACACCTTGCTGCAGTCCCTGGATTCCCATTCAGACTGGCACACTTTTCTGCCTCCCTGGATTCCAATTCAGATTTGCACATCTTGCTGCAATCACTGGATTCCCATTCAGATTGGCACACCTTGCTGCAGTCCCTTGATTCCCATTCAGATTGGTACCCCTTGCAGCAGCCCCTAGATTACCATTCAGATTGGCACACCTTGCTGCAGTCTCTGCATTCCCATTCAGAATGGCACACCTTGCTGTAGTCCCTGGATTCCCATTTGGATTGGCACACTTTGCTGCAGTCCCTGGTTTCCCATTCAGATGGGCACACCTTCTTGCAGCCCCTGGTTTCCCGTTCAGAATGACACACCTTGCAGCAGTCCCTGGATTACCATTCAGACTGGCACATCTTGCTGCAATCACTGGATTCCCATTCAGAATAGCACACCTTGCAGTCCTTGATTCCCATTCAGATTGCTGTACATTGCTGCAGTCCCTGGATTCCCAGTTAGATTGGCACACTTTGCTGCAGTCCCAGGATTCCCATTCAGATTGGCACACCTAGTTGCAGTCCCTGGATTCCCATTCAGATTTGCACACCTTGTTGCAGTCCCTGGATTCCCATTCAGATTGGCACATATTGCTGTAGTCCCCTGGATTCCCATTCAGATTGGCACACCTTGCTGCTGTCCCTTGATTCCCATTCAGATTGGCACCCCTTGCAGCAGTCCCTGGATTCCCATTCAGACTGGCACATCTTGCTGTAGCCCCTGGATTCCCATTCAGACTGGCACAGTTTACTGCAGTTCCTGGATTCCCATTTGGATTGTCACACTTCGCTGCAATCCCTGTTTTCCCATTCAGGTTGGCACTCATTGCTGCAGACCTTGATTCCCATTCATATTGGCACACCTTGCTGCAGTCCCAGGATTCCCATTCAGATTGGCACACCTTGCAGCAGTCCCTGCATTCCCATTCAGATTGGCACACCTTGCAGCAGTCCCTAGATTCCCATTCAGATTGGCACACCTTGCTGCAGTCCCTAGATTCCCATTCAGAACGGCACACATTGCTGCAGTCCCTGGATTCCCATTCAGATTGGCACACCTTGCTGCAGTCCCTGGATTCCCATTCAGAATGGCACACATTGCTGCAGTCCCTGGATTCCCATTCAGAATAACACACCTTGCTGCAGTCCCTGGATTCCCATTCAGATTGGCACACATTGCTGTAGTCCCTGGATTCCCATTCAGATTCGCACACCTTGCAGCAGTCCCTGGATTACCATTCAGATTTATTTATTTATTTGCTTTTATTTTACCAGGTAAGCACACTAGACAGCCAAGTCCCTATTTTCAGGTGTGAACCAAGAGGATTACAGGGTACATAACAATGCATCAGACAGAGTCAAGGTAACATACAGTAGCATCCAGCATAACAAGAAGGTGTTACAGCATATGAGACATTTGGCATAAAACAGATAACTAGAAGATAGCATCAAGATTCTTATAAAATGGGTAAGAGGAACTCGCATCCTGATTGGCTAACAGGTACCAGTAGCCGTGTCCTTATCAGCTGATATACATGGCAACTGGTACTTGTTATGCCAAGCAAGACACTGTGCAGCCAGAAATCCATGCATGCCACTTTAGAAAAAACATTTTGTCCAGCATTTTCTGCTGAAGTGCTGTACTCCCATTCCACCCCCACCTCCCTGTCACAACACTGAAGTTCTTGCCCCAAATTACTACGTGCCCAGTCAACTAAAATACAAAATTATTTTAAAAAATGCCAACCTCCACTGCACAAAACAACTTCAGTGCATTCATAGCTTTTCAGGAGCCACACCGTTTGATTTTTCTCTTACGCAGCAGCTTTCTCCCACCCCTTGCAATGACTGCGACATGAACGTCTGACATTGGCACCCATAGATCATCATAAAAAAAGAAAATATTCCTAAAACGCATGGTCACTCCAAAACAAATGTTCCACTCCCTCTCACATGCCAAAAAAATTAAAAAAACCTCATAGAAAGAACTGCCACAGGCTGTCCCTTCACAAATACCTGCATGGGATTCATTAAGCGACACAGTCGTGTGACTTGCAAGAAACGGCCGCCATCATAAAACTCAGTCGTGTAGTGGGTCAAGACTGACTAGGAAAAGTCAAAAATCCCTAGCTAATTCCATCACTGCGTATACATGCTACTTTTTCTTACCAGGTAACATGACCTGCATGTATACGCGGTGATTTTTCCAGTCACAGTCACTGCATTTGGCAAGACTACTGAAAGGGAAGACACTCTGCACCGCAGCTATGGAAGGACAGGAGTGCTCACTGTAAAACTGCAGATGTCATTTTATTTTTAAACAAACAGTCATAAACTGCTGAGATCTTCTATAGTGGCTTTCTTTTGAAAACCATGCTCATTTAGCCAGAAGTCCCACTGTAACTGTAAGGGACGATGCTCTGCACTACCTTGGCTACTGAGGGACATGTGGGCCCCCTGTAAAATTGGCTTTGTCATTTTTTTTAAACATACAATCAGAAACTGAGCACTAAAGAAAAGCACATACTCTGTGTGAGTGTATGTGTGTATGTGTGTGCGCGGACACACGCGCAAGTGGGGATAGTGAGGACCTAATCAGAGCAGTGTGTGTGTGTGTGCGTGTGTCCCTCTACTGGCGTGAAGAGCTAAATACAACACAGGACAGTACATAAGAGGGACTATTTTTAGTCTTGTGTAACTAGAAAAAAATATAGTTTTTCTTTTTTTCATTTTGACAGCTTTTTCCTTTTTAAATTTTTATTTCTACTTGGAGACCATTTTATAAGTGCAAGAATACATTTGAGATGTGGGTAATTGCTGATAAGAGCATGCCCAGGAGTATAAGCACTCGTGCAAGCACCTCGTGCCTTAGTACATCCCTAGGTGTGCTCTTATCAGCATGTAACCTACACCTCATCATGTGTTATTGTTGCATAACAGAAATATCTAGAATACCATCAAATGTTATTGGCACACCTTGCTGTAATCCCTGGATTCCCATTCAGATTGGCTCACCTTGCTGTAGTCCCCAGATTCCCATTCAGATTGGTACACCTTTCAGCAGTCCTTGGATTACCATTCAGATTGGCACACATTGCTGTAGTCTCTGGATTCCAATTCAGAATGGCACACCTCGCTGCAATCACTGGATTCCCATTCAGAATGACACACCTTGCTGTAGTCCTTAGATTATCATTCAGATTGGCACACCTTGCTGCAGTCCCTGGAGTCCCATTCAGATTGGCTCACCTTGCAGCAGTCCCTGGATTCCCATTCAGAATGGCACATCTTGCTGCAATCACTGGATTCCCATTCAGATTGGCACACCTTGCTGCAATCACTGGATTCCCATTCAGAATGGCACACCTTGCTGTAGTCCTGGATTCCCATTCAGACTGGCACACCTTACAACTGTCCCTGGATTATTATTCAGATTGGCACACCTTGCAGTCCTTGATTCCCATTCAGACTGGCACACTTTGTTGCAGTCCCTGGATCCCCATTCAGATTGGCACATCTTGTTGCAGTCCCTGGATTCCCATTCAGATTGGCACACCTTGCTGCAGTCACTGGATTCCCATTCAGACTGGCACACCTTGCAGTCCTTGATTCCCATTTAGATTGGCACACATTACTGTAGTCCCTGGATCCCCATTCAGATTGGCACACCTTGCTGCAGTCAATGGATTCCCATTCAGACTGGCACACTTTTCTGCCTCCTGATTCCAATTCAGTTTGCACATCTTGCTACAATCACTGGATTCCCATTCAGATTGGCACACCTGCTGCAGTCCCTGGATTACCATTCAGGTTGGCACATATTGATGTAGTCCCTGGATTCCCATTCAGATTGGCACACCTTGCTGCAGTCCCTGGATTCCCATTCAGTCTGGCACACTTTTCTGCCTCCCTGGATTCCAATTCAGATTTGCACATCTTGCTGCAATCACTAGATTCCCATTCAGATTGGCACACCTTGCTGCAGTCCCTTGATTCCCATTCAGATTGGTACCCCTTGCAGCAGTCCCTGGATTACCATTCAGATTGGCACACCTTGCTGCAGTCCCTGGATTCCCATTCAGATTGGCGCACCTTGCTGCAGTCCCTGGATTCCCATTCAGATTGGTACCCCTTGCAGCAGTCCTTGATTCCCATTTAGATTGGCACACATTGCTGTAGTCCCTGGATCCCCATTCAGATTGGCACACCTTGCTGCAGTCACTGGATTCCCATTCAGACTGGCACAATTTTCTGCCTCCCTGGATTCCAATTCAGATTTGCACATCTTGCTACAATCACTGGATTCCCATTCAGATTGGCACACCTTGCTGCAGTCCCTGGATTACCATTCAGGTTGGCACATATTGATGTAGTCCCTGGATTCCCATTCAGATTGGCACACCTTGCTGCAGTCCCTTGATTCCCATTCAGATTGGTACCCCTTGCAGCAGTCCCTGGATTACCATTCAGGTGGGCACATATTGATGTAGTCCCTAGATTACCATTCAGATTGGGACACCTTGCTGCAGTCTCTGCATTCCCATTCAGAATGGCACACCTTGCTGTAGTCCCTGGATTCCCATTTGGATTGGCACACTTTGCTGCAGTCCCTGGTTTCCCATTCAGGTTGGCACACCTTGCTGCAGACCTTGATTCCCATTTAGAATGGCACACCTTGCTGCAGTCCCTGGATTCCCATTCAGATGGGCACACCTTGTTGCAGCCCCTGGTTTCCATTCAGAATGACACACCTTGCAGCAGTCCCTGATTCCCATTCAGTCTGGTACACTTTTCTGCTCCTGGATTCCAATTCAGATTTGCACATCTTGCTGCAATCACTAGATTCCCATTCAGATTGGCACACCTTGCTGCAGTCCCTTGATTCCCATTCAGATTGGTACCCCTTGCAGCAGTCCCTGGATTACCATTCAGATTGGCACACCTTGCTGCAGTCCCTGGATTCCCATTCAGATTGGCACACCTTGCTGCAGTCCCTGGATTCCCATTCAGATTGGTACCCCTTGCAGCAGTCCTTGATTCCCATTTAGATTGGCACACATTGCTGTAGTCACTGGATTCCCTTTCAGACTGGCACACTTTTCTGCCTCCCTGGATTCCAATTCAGATTTGCACATCTTGCTGCAATCACTGGATTCCCATTCAGATTGGCACACCTTGCTGCAGTCCCTGGATTACCATTCAGGTTGGCACATATTGATGTAGTCCCTGGATTCCCATTCAGATTGGCACACCTTGCTGCAGTCCCTTGATTCCTATTCAGATTGGTACCCTTGCAGCAGTCCCTGGATTACCATTCAGGTGGGCACATATTGATGTAGTCCCTGGATTCCCATTCAGATTGCACACCTTGCTGCAGTCCCTGGATTCCCATTCAGACTGGCACACTTTTCTGCCTCCCTGGATTCCAATTCAGATTTGCACATCTTGCTGCAATCACTGGATTCCCATTCAGATTGGCACACCTTGCTGCAGTCCTTGATTCCCATTCAGATTGGCCTTTCAGCAGTCCCTAGATTACCATTCAGATTGGCACACCTTGCTGCAGTCTCTGCATTCCCATTCAGAATGGCACACCTTGCTGTAGTCCCTGGATTCAAATTTGGATTGGCACACTTTGCTGCAGTCCCTGGTTTCCCATTCAGGTTGGCACACCTTGCTGCAGACCTTGATTCCCATTTATAATGGCACACCTTGCTGCAGTCCCTGGATTCCCATTCAGATGGGCACACCTTCTTGCAGCCCCTGGTTTCCCGTTCAGAATGACACACCTTGCAGCAGTCCCTGGATTACCATTCAGACTGGCACATCTTGCTGCAATCACTGGATTCCCATTCAGAATAGCACACCTTGCAG
Organism: Neoceratodus forsteri; assembly: GCA_016271365.2. Lineage (NCBI taxonomy): Eukaryota > Metazoa > Chordata > Ceratodontiformes > Ceratodontidae > Neoceratodus > Neoceratodus forsteri. Next base: position 141,271,118 of record CM028133.1, read on the forward strand.
TCCTTGATTCCCATTCAGATTGGTGTACATTGCTGCAGTCCCTGGATTCCCAGTTAGATTGGCACACTTTGCTGCAGTCCCTTGATTCCCATTCAGATTGGTACCCCTTGCAGCAGTCCCTGGATTACCATTCAGGTGGGCACATATTGATGTAGTCCCTGGATTCCCATTCAGATTGGCACACCTTGCTGCAGTCCCTGGATTCCCATTCAGACTGGCACACTTTTCTGCCTCCTTGGATTCCAATTCAGATTTGCACATCTTGCTGCAATCACTGGATTCCCATTCAGATTGGCACACCTTGCTGCAGTCCTTGATTCCCATTCAGATTGGTACCCTTGCAGCAGTCCCTAGATTACCAGATTGGCACACCTTGCTGCAGTCTCTGCATTCCCATTCAGAATGGCACACCTTGCTGTAGTCCCTGGATTCCCATTTGGATTGGCACACTTTGCTGCAGTCCCTGGTTTCCATTCAGGTTGGCACACCTTGCTGCAGACCTTGATTCCCATTTAGAATGGCACACCTTGCTGCAGTCCCCGGATTCCCATTCAGATGGGCACACCTTCTTGCAGCCCCTCGTTTCCCGTTCAGAATGACACACCTTGCAGCAGTCCCTGGATTACCATTCAGACTGGCACATCTTGCTGCAATCACTGGATTCCCATTCAGAATAGCACACCTTGCAGTCCTTGATTCCCATTCAGATTGCTGTACATTGCTGCAGTCCCAGGATTCCCATTCAGATTGGCACACCTAGTTGCAGTCCCTGGATTCCCATTCAGATTTGCACACCTTGTTGCAGTCCCTGGATTCCCATTCAGATTGGCACATATTGCTGTAGTCTCTGGATTACCATTCAGATTGGCACACCTTGCTGCAGTCCCTTGATTTCCATTCAGATTGGCACCCCTTGCAGCAGTCCCTGGATTCCCATTCAGACTGGCACATCTTGCTGTAGCCCCTGGATTCCCATTCAGACTGGCACAGTTTACTGCAGTTCCTGGATTCCCATTTGGATTGTCACTCTTCGCTGCAATCCCTGTTTTCCCATTCAGGTTGGCACTCATTGCTGCAGACCTTGATTCCCATTCAGATTGGCACACCTTGCTGCAGTCCCAGGATTCCCATTCAGATTGGCACACCTTGCAGCAGTCCATGGATTCCCATTCAGATTGGCACACATTGCTGCATCCCTGGATTCCCATTCAGAATGGCACACCTTGCAGCAGTCCCTAGATTCCCATTCAGATTGGCACACCTTGCTGCAGTCCCTAGATTCCCATTCAGAACGGCACACATTGCTGCAGTCCCTGGATTCCCATTCAGATTGGCACACCTTGCTGCAGTCCCTGGATTCCTATTCAGAATGGCACACATTGCTGCAGTCCCTGGATTCCCATTCAGAATAACACACCTTGCTGCAGTCCCTGGATTCCCATTCAGATTGGCACACATTGCTGTAGTCCCTGGATTCCCATTCAGATTCGCACACCTTGTAGCAGTCCCTGGATTACCATTCAGATTTATTTATTTATTTGCTTTTATTTTACCAGGTAAGCACACTAGACAGCCAAGTCCCTATTTTCAGGTGTGTACCAAGAGGATTACAGGGTACATAACAATGCATCAGACAGAGCCAAGGTAACATACAGTAGCATCCAGCATAACAAGTAGGTGTTACAGCATATGAGACATTTGGCATAAACAGATAACTAGAAGATAGCATCAAGATTCTTATAAAATGGGTAAGAGGGAACCTGCATCCTGATTGGCTAACAGGTACCAGTAGCCGTGTCCTTATCAGCTGATATACATGGCAATTGGTACTTGTTATGCCAAGCAAGACACTGTGCAGCCAGAAATCCATGCATGCCACTTTAGAAAAAACATTTTGTCCAGCATTTTCTGCTGAAGTGCTGTACTCCCATTCCACCCCACCCTCCCTGTCACAACACTGAAGTTCTTGCCCCAAATTACTACGTGCCCAGTCAACTAAAATACAAAATTAATTTAAAATGCCAACCTCCACTGCACAAAACAACTTCAGTGCATTCATAGCTTTTCAGGAGCCACACCGTTTGATTTTTCTCTTACGCAGCAGCTTTCTCCCACCCCTTGCAATGACAGCGACATGAACGTCTGACATTGGCACCCATAGATCATCATAAAAAAAGAAAATATTCCTAAAACGCATGGTCACTCCAAAACAAATGTTCCACTCCCTCTCACATGCCAAAAAAATTAAAAAACCTCATAGAAAGAACTGCCACAGGCTGTCCCTTCACAAATACCTGCATGGGATTCATTAAGCGACACAGTCGTGTGACTTGCAAGAAACGGCCGCCATCATAAAACTCAGTCGTGTAGTGGGTCAAGACTGACTAGGAAAAGCCAAAAATCCCTAGCTAATTCCATCACTGCGACATGCTACTTTTTCTACCAGGTAACATGACCTGCATGTATACGCGGTGATTTTTCCAGTCACAGTCACTGCATTTGGCGAGACTACTGAAAGGGAAGACACCTGCACCGCAGCTATGGAAGGACAGAAGCGCCACTGTAAAACTGCAGATGTCATTTTATTTTTAAACAAACAGTCATAAACTGCTGAGATCTTCTATAGTGGCTTTTGAAAACCATGCTCATTTAGCCAGAAGTCCCACTGTAACTGTAAGGGACGATGCTCTGCACTACCTTGGCTACTGAGGGACATGTGTGCCCCCTGTAAAATTGGCTTTGTCATTTTTTTTAAACATACAATCAGAAACTGAGCACTAAAGAAAAGCACATACTCTGTGTGAGTGTATGTGTGTGTATGTGTGCGCGCACACACGCGCAAGTGGAGATGGTGAGGACCTAATCAGAGCAGTGTGTGTGTGTGTGTGTGTATGTGTGCGTGTGTCCCTCTACTGGCGCCAAGAGCTAAATACAACACAGGACAGTACATAAGAGGGACTATTTTTAGTCTTGTGTAACTAGAAAAATATATAGTTTTTCTTTTTTTCATTTTGACAGCTTTTTCCTTTTTAAATTTTTTATTTCTACTTGGAGACCTATTTATAAGTGCAAGAATACACTTTGGAGATGTGGGTTATTGCTGATAAGAGCATGCCCAGGATCATAAAGCACTCGGTGCAAGCACCTCGTGCCTTAGTACATCCCTGGTGTGCTCTTATCAGCATGTAACCCACACCTCATCATGTGTTATTGCTTGCATAACAGAAATATCTAGAATACCATCAAAATGTTATTGGCACACCTTGCTGTAATCCCTGGATTCCCATTCAGATTGGCTCACCTTGCTGTAGTCCCCAGATTCCCATTCAGATTGGTACACCTTTCAGCAGTCCCTGGATTACCATTCAGATTGGCACACATTGCTGTAGTCTCTGGATTCCAATTCAGAATGGCACACCTCGCTGCAATCACTGGATTCCCATTCAGAATGACACACCTTGCTGTAGTCCTTGGATTACCATTCAGATTGGCACACCTTGCTGCAGTCCCTGGAGTCCCATACAGATTGGCTCACCTTGCAGCAGTCCCTGGATTCCCATTCAGAATGGCACATCTTGCTGCAATCACTGGATTCCCATTTAGATTGGCACACCTTGCTGCAGTCCCTGGATTCCCATTCAGAATGGCACACCTTGCTGTAGTCCTGGATTCCCATTCAGACTGGCACACCTTACAACTGTCCCTGGATTATCATTCAGATTGGCACACCTTGCAGTCCTTGATTCCCATTCAGACTGGCACACTTTGCTGCAGTCCCTGGATCCCCATTCAGATTGGCACATCTTGTTGCAGTCCCTGGATTCCGATTCAGATTGGCACACCTTGCTGCAGTCACTGGATTTCCTTTCAGACTGGCACACCTTGCAGTCCTTGATTCACATTTAGATTGGCACACATTGCTGTAGTCCCTGGATTCCCATTCAGACTGGCACACTTTTCTGCCTCCCTGGATTCCAATTCAGATTTGCACATCTTGCTGCAATCACTGGATTCCCATTCAGATTGGCGCACCTTGCTGCAGTCCCTGGATTCCCATTCAGGTTGGCACACCTTGCTGCAGTCCCTTGATTCCCATTCAGATTGGTACCCCTTGCAGCAGTCCCTGGATTACCATTCAGATTGGCACACCTTGCTGCAGTCCCTGGATTCCCATTCAGATTGGCGCACCTTGCTGCAGTCCCTGGATTCCCATTCAGATTGGTACCCCTTGCAGCAGTCCTTGATTCCCATTTAGATTGGCACACATTGCTGTAGTCCCTGGATCCCCATTCAGATTGGCACACCTTGCTGCAGTCACTGGATTCCCATTCAGACTGGCACAATTTTCTGCCTCCCTGGATTCCAATTCAGATTTGCACATCTTGCTACAATCACTGGATTCCCATTCAGATTGGCACACCTTGCTGCAGTCCCTGGATTACCATTCAGGTTGGCACATATTGATGTAGTCCCTGGATTCCCATTCAGATTGGCACACCTTGCTGCAGTCCCTTGATTCCCATTCAGATTGGTACCCCTTGCAGCAGTCCCTGGATTACCATTCAGGTGGGCACATATTGATGTAGTCCCTGGATTCCCATTTAGATTGGCACACCTTGCTGCAGTCCCTGGATTCCCATTCAGACTGGCACACTTTTCTGCCTCCCTGGATTCCAATTCAGATTTGCACATCTTGCTGCAATCACTGGATTCCCATTCAGATTGGCACACCTTGCTGCAGTCCCTTGATTCCCATTCAGATTGGTACCCCTTGCAGCAGTCCCTAGATTACCATTCAGATTGGCACACCTTGCTGCAGTCTCTGCATTCCCATTCAGAATGGCACACCTTGCTGTAGTCCTGGATTCCCATTTGGATTGGCACACTTTGCTGCAGTCCCTGGTTTCCCATTCAGGTTGGCACACCTTGCTGCAGACCTTGATTCCCATTTAGAATGGCACACCTTGCTGCAGTCCCTGGATTCTCATTCAGATGGGCACACCTTGTTGCAGCCCCTGGTTTCCCGTTCAGAATGACACACCTTGCAGCAGTCCCTGGATTCCCATTCAGTCTGGCACACTTTTCTGCCTCCCTGGATTCCAATTCAGATTTGCACATCTTGCTGCAATCACTAGATTCCCATTCAGATTGGCACACCTTGCTGCAGTCCCTTGATTCCCATTCAGATTGGTACCCCTTGCAGCAGTCCCTGGATTACCATTCAGATTGGCACACCTTGCTGCAGTCCCTGGATTCCATTCAGATTGGCACACCTTTGCAGTCCTGATTCCCATTCAGATTGGCACACCTTGCTGCAGTCCCTGGATCTCTTTCAGTCTGGTACACTTTTCTGCCTCCTGGATTCCAATTCAGATTTGCACATCTTGCTGCAATCACTAGATTCCCATTCAGATTGGCACACCTTGCTGCAGTCCCTGGATTACCATTCAGGTTGGCACATATTGATGTAGTCCCTGGATTCCCATTCAGATTGGCACACCTTGCTGCAGTCCCTTGATTCCCATTCAGATTGGTACCCCTTGCAGCAGTCCCTGGATTACCATTCAGGTGGGCACATATTGATGTAGTCCCTGGATTCCCATTCAGATTGGCACACCTTGCTGCAGTCCCTGGATTCCCATTCAGACTGGCACACTTTTCTGCCTCCCTGGATTCCAATTCAGATTTGCACATCTTGCTGCAATCACTGGATTCCCATTCAGATTGGCACACCTTGCTGCAGTCCCTTGATTCCCATTCAGATTGGTACCCCTTGCAGCAGTCCCTAGATTACCATTCAGATTGGCACACCTTGCTGCAGTCTCTGCATTCCCATTCAGAATGGCACACCTTGCTGTAGTCCCTGATTCCATTTGGATTGGCACACTTTGCTGCAGTTCCTGGTTTCCTATTCAGGTTGGCACACCTTGCTGCAGACCTTGATTCCATTTATAATGGCACACCTTGCTGCAGTCCCTGGATTCCCATTCAGATGGGCACACCTTCTTGCAGCCCCTGGTTTCCGTTCAGAATGACACACCTTGCAGCAGTCCCTGGATTACCATTCAGACTGGCACATCTTGCTGCAATCACTGGATTCCATTCAGAATAGCACACCTTGCAGTCCTTGATTCCCATTCAGATTGGTGTACATTGCTGCAGTCCCTGGATTCCCAGTTAGATTGGCACACTTTGCTGCAGTCCCTTGATTCCCATTCAGATTGGTACCCTTGCAGCAGTCCCTGATTACCATTCAGGTGGGTACATTGATGTAGTCCCTGGATTCCCATTCAGATTGGCACACCTTGCTGCAGTCCTGGATTCCCATTCAGACTGGCACACTTTTCTGCCTCCTGGATTCCAATTCAGATTTGCACATCTTGCTGCAATCACTGGATTCCCATTCAGATTGGCACACCTTGCTGCAGTCCTTGATTCCCATTCAGATTGGTACCTTGCAGCAGTCCCTAGATTACCATTCAGATTGGCACACCTTGCTGCAGTCTCTGCATTCCCATTCAGAATGGCACACCTTGCTGTAGTCCCTGGATTCCCATTTGGATTGGCACACTTTGCTGCAGTCCCTGGTTTCCCATTCAGGTTGGCACACCTTGCTGCAGACCTTGATTCTCATTTAGAATGGCACACCTTGCTGCAGTCCTGGATTCCCATTCAGATGGGGCACCTTCTTGCAGCCCTCGCTTCCTGCTCAGAATGACACACCATGCAGCAGTCCCTGGATTACCATTCAGACTGGCACATCTTGCTGCAATCACTGGATTCCCATTCAGAATAGCACACCTTGCAGTCCTTGATTCCCATTCAGATTGCTGTACATTGCTGCAGTCCCTGGATTCCCAGTTAGATTGGCACACTTTGCTGCAGTCCCAGGATTCCCATTCAGATTGGCACACCTAGTTGCAGTCCCTGGATTCCCATTCAGATTTGCACACCTTGTTGCAGTCCCTGGATTCCCATTCAGATTGGCACATATTGCTGTAGTCTCTGGATTACCATTCAGATTGGCACACCTTGCTGCAGTCCCTTGATTTCCATTCAGATTGGCACCCCTTGCAGCAGTCCCTGGATTCCCATTCAGACTGGCACATCTTGCTGTAGCCCTTGGATTCCCATTCAGACTGGCACAGTTTACTGCAGTTCCTGGATTCTCATTTGGATTGTCACCTTCGCTGCAATCCCTGTTTTCCCATTCAGGTTGGCACTCATTGCTGCAGACCTTGATTCCCATTCAGATTGGCACACCTTGCTGCAGTCCCAGGATTCCCATTCAGATTGGCACACCTTGCAGCAGTCCATGGATTCCTATTCAGATTGGCACACATTGCTGCATCCCTGATTCCATTCAGAATGGCACACCTTGCAGCAGTCCCTAGATTCCCATTCAGATTGGCACACCTTGCTGCAGTCCCTAGATTCCCATTCAGAACGGCACACATTGCTGCAGTCCCTGGATTCCCATTCAGATTGGCACACCTTGCTGCAGTCCCTGGATTCCTATTCAGAATGGCACACATTGCTGCAGTCCCTGGATTCCCATTCAGAATAACACACCTTGCTGCAGTCCCTGGATTCCCATTCAGATTGGCACACATTGCTGTAGTCCCTGGATTCCCATTCAGATTCGCACACCTTGTAGCAGTCCCTGGATTACCATTCAGATTTATTTATTTATTTGCTTTTATTTTACCAGGTAAGCACACTAGACAGCCAAGTCCCTATTTTCAGGTGTGTACCAAGAGGATTACAGGGTACATAACAATGCATCAGACAGAGCCAAGGTAACATACAGTAGCATCCAGCATAACAAGTAGGTGTTACAGCATATGAGACATTTGGCATAAACAGATAACTAGAAGATAGCATCAAGATTCTTATAAAATGGGTAAGAGGGAACCTGCATCCTGATTGGCTAACAGGTACCAGTAGCCGTGTCCTTATCAGCTGATATACATGGCAATTGGTACTTGTTATGCCAAGCAAGACACTGTGCAGCCAGAAATCCATGCATGCCACTTTAGAAAAAACATTTTGTCCAGCATTTTCTGCTGAAGTGCTGTACTCCCATTCCACCCCCACCCTCCCTGTCACAACACTGAAGTTCTTGCCCCAAATTACTACGTGCCCAGTCAACTAAAATACAAAATTAATTTAAAAAATGCCAACCTCCACTGCACAAAACAACTTCAGTGCATTCATAGCTTTTCAGGAGCCACACCGTTTGATTTTTCTCTTACGCAGCAGCTTTCTCCCACCCCTTGCAATGACAGCGACATGAACGTCTGACATTGGCACCCATAGATCATCATAAAAAAAGAAAATATTCCTAAAACGCATGGTCACTCCAAAACAAATGTTCCACTCCCTCTCACATGCCAAAAAAATTAAAAACCTCATAGAAAGAACTGCCACAGGCTGTCCCTTCACAAATACCTGCATGGGATTCATTAAGCTACAGTCGTGTGACTTGCAAGAAACGGCCCATCATAAAACTCAGTCGTAGTGGGTCAAGACTGACTAGGAAAAGCCAAAAATCCCTAGCTAATTCCATCACTGCGTATACATGCTACTTTTTCTTACCAGGTAACATGACCTGCATGTATACGCGGTGATTTTTCCAGTCACAGTCACTGCATTTGGCGAGACTACTGAAAGGGAAGACACTCTGCACCGCAGCTATGGAAGGACAGAAGCGCTCACTGTAAAACTGCAGATGTCATTTTATTTTTAAACAAACAGTCATAAACTGCTGAGATCTTCTATAGTGGCTTTCTTTTGAAAACCATGCTCATTTAGCCAGAAGTCCCACTGTAACTGTAATGGACGATGCTCTGCACTACCTTGGCTACTGAGGGACATGTGTGCCCCCTGTAAAATTGGCTTTGTCATTTTTTTTTAAACATACAATCAGAAACTGAGCACTAAAGAAAAGCACATACTCTGTGTGAGTGTATGTGTGTGTGTGTGTGCGCGCACACACGCGCAAGTGGAGATGGTGAGGACCTAATCAGAGCAGTGTGTGTGTGTGTGTGTGTGTATGTGTGTGCGTGTGTCCCTCTACTGGCGCCAAGAGCTAAATACAACACAGGACAGTACATAAGAGGGACTATTTTAGTCTTGTGTAACTAGAAAATATATAGTTTTCTTTTTTCATTTTGACAGCTTTTTCTTTTAAATTTTTTATTTCTACTTGGAGACCCATTTTATAAGTGCAAGAATACACTTGGAGATGTGGGTTATTGCTGATAAGAGCATGCCCAGGATCATAAAGCACTCGGTGCAAGCACCTCGTGCCTTAGTACATCCCTGGGTGTGCTCTTATCAGCATGTAACCCACACCTCATCATGTGTTATTGCTTGCATAACAGAAATATCTAGAATACCATCAAAATGTTATTGGCACACCTTGCTGTAATCCCTGGATTCCCATTCAGATTGGCTCACCTTGCTGTAGTCCCCAGATTCCCATTCAGATTGGTACACCTTTCAGCAGTCCCTGATTACCATTCAGATTGGCACATTGCTGTAGTCTCTGGATTCCAATTCAGAATGGCACACCTCGCTGCAATCACTGGATTCCCATTCAGAATGACACACCTTGCTGTAGTCCTTGGATTACCATTCAGATTGGCACACCTTGCTGCAGTCCCTGGAGTCCCATACAGATTGGCTCACCTTGCAGCAGTCCCTGGATTCCCATTCAGAATGGCACATCTTGCTGCAATCACTGGATTCCCATTTAGATTGGCACACCTTGCTGCAGTCCTGGATTCCCATTCAGAATGGCACACCTTGCTGTAGTCCTGATTCCCATTCAGACTGGCACACCTTACAACTGTCCCTGGATTATCATTCAGATTGGCACACCTTGCAGTCCTTGATCTCATTCAGACTGGCACACTTTGCTGCAGTCCCTGGATCCCCATTCAGATTGGCACATCTTGTTGCAGTCCCTGGATTCCCATTCAGATTGGCACACCTTGCTGCAGTCACTGGTTTCCTTTCAGACTGGCACACCTTGCAGTCCTTGATTCACATTTAGATTGGCACACTATTGCTGTAGTCCCTGGATTCCCATTCAGACTGGCACACTTTTCTGCCTCCCTGATTCCAATTCAGATTTGCACATCTTGCTGCAATCACTGGATTCCCATTCAGATTGGCGCACCTTGCTGCAGTCCCTGGATTCCCATTCAGGTTGGCACACCTTGCTGCAGTCCCTTGATTCCCATTCAGATTGGTACCCCTTGCAGCAGTCCCTGGATTACCATTCAGGTTGGCACATATTGATGTAGTCCCTGGATTCCCATTCAGATTGGCACACCTTGCTGCAGTCCCTGGATTCCCATTCAGACTGGCACACTTTTCTGCCTCCCTGGATTCCAATTCAGAATTGCACATCTTGCTGCATTCACTGGATTCCCATTCAGATTGGCACACCTTGCTGCAGTCCCTTGATTCCCATTCAGATTGGTACCCCTTTGCAGAAGTCCCTGGATTACCATTCAGATTTGCACATATTGCTGCAATCACTGGATTCCCATTCAGATTGGTACCCCTTGCAGCAGTCCCTGGATTACCATTCAGATTGGCACACCTTGCTGTAGTCTCTGCATTCCCATTCAGAATGGCACACTTTGCTGTAGTCCCTGGATTCCCATTTGGATTGGCACACTTTGCTGCAGTCCCTGGTTTCCCATTCAGGTTGGCACACCTTGCTGCAGACCTTGATTCCCATTCAGAATGGCACACCTTGCTGCAGTCCCTGGATTCCCATTCAGATAGGCACACCTTGTTGCAGCCCCTGGTTTCCCGTTCAGAATGACACACCTTGCAGCAGTCCCTGGATTACCATTCAGACTGGTACATCTTGTTGCAATCACTGGATTCCCATTCAGAATAGCACACCTTGCAGTCCTTGATTCCCATTCAGATTGGCACACATTGCTGCAGTCCCTGGATTCCCAGTTAGATTGGAACACTTTGCTGCAATCCCAGGATTCCCATTCAGATTGGCACACCTTGTTGCAGTCCCAGGATTCCCATTCAGATTTGCACACCTTGTTGCAGTCCCTGGATTCCCATTCAGATTGGCACATATTGCTGTAGTCCCTGGATTACCATTCAGATTGGCACACCTTGCTGCAGTCCCTCGATTCCCATTCAGATTGGCACCCCTTGCAGCAGTCCCTGGATTCCCATTCAGACTGGCACATCTTGCTGTAGTCCCTGGATTCCCATTCAGATTGGCACAGTTTACTGCAGTCCTTGGATTCCCATTTGGATTGTCACACTTTGCTGCAATCCCTGTTTTCCCATTCAGGTTGGCACTCATTGCTGCAGACCTTGATTTCCATTCAGATTGGCACACCTTGCTGCAGTCCCAGGATTCCCATTCAGATTGGCACACCTTGCTGCAGTCCCTGGATTCCCATTCAGACATGCACACTCTGCTGCCTCCCTGAATTCCAATTCAGATTGGCACACCTTGCTGCAATCACTGGATTCCCATTCAGATTGGCACACCTTGCTGCAGTCCCTGCATTCCCATCTCTTTTCCAGTCTTCAGCCACCTCAAGGAGAAGAACCCTCACCCTACACACACACACACGCACACAGTCCCATGTGCTCAGCACTGCAGCCACTGTAGTCTGAAGACCCTACCTCAAAGCAAACACAATTAGACTGCACTCCATCCCAAAAAGTCCTAAAAAGTAGTGCAATGCAGTGATGAGTGGAAAAAAACTCGCTCAGTTTATTGGAAGCACACAAGACAAAACACAGCACCAACTAGCCCAGGCACTTTGGGTCTGAACTGCAACCCTTTGTCAGGGAACATTACTTATATGGGTTAGTGGTGTTATGTATGGAAATAGGTGCACCTCCAGATGCTGTTGTATCACTCAGCACCGATGTCAGAATGCTGTTGTACAGGCCATCAATGCAGTGACCAAGATTTGGGAATGAGCCCAGGTCATTGGAGGGCTGGCCGAGAGAGGATGGTGGAGTGTCCCAATGGATACGTGCCTCCTCAGGGAGGATGGGTGTCTGAATGTCACTGCTCTATGCCATCTGGGTGACCATAGGTGGTGGTGCAGGCGGAGTCAGCAAATCAAGGGAAGGGAGCATTGCCACCCTGATGCACAACTTGCGTCAGCATGAGGGACCATGCAACGTCCAAGGGACAGGGAGAAAAAAGGACCAGCCCAACTCTGGGGGATGCTGCCCACTACCTACCACAGGTCCAGCACTGCTGACTGAGCTCTGCTCCAGAACCAAAGCTAAACTCCACCGAAGGAGTTGGGTCAGCCTCCGGTGGCCCTTCCCCTGAGGGAGTCATCCGGGGGGAACATGGACTCAGGGTAAGTCCTGGGGATGGCGGGTGATGGGACTGGGTGGAGCAGTAGGGCAGATAGGTGATCAACTGGGTTAAGGGGACATAAAGCACAATAAATTAAAAAAACAAATGCTGTTGTAGTACAGTAGATATCTCACTACTGTGCTGTAACATGTTTGATGTTTCCATAAAGGGATGAGATGACACCATGGAGACCTCTCAAGCTTCATTCTCAAGGTCTGCAGTATGATGCTCTGAGTAGATTATCTTACTCAGAGCATTTTAATTTACAAGCGAAAAAAGTTAATCAAAGGTTAGGAGTATTAAGAAGAGTTTCTAGTTGTTTAACAAAGGAAATGAGGTGTAGATTGGTGGGACAATTACTGATTCCCATACTAGAATATGGATCACAACTATATATGAATTCTCCAATGGTAGCACTATGAAAAATCGATCAAATGTACTACAGACTAGCGATTTGCTACAAAAAGTAAACATGGTATACACCACTGCAAGGCATATGCCATGCTGTATTGGTTGCAGCCTGGAAAGAAAAGGCAGTTCATATGGATGACGTGGTGGCACAAATTAATGAATTCATAAAGGAAGCACCCATTAAAGAACAAGCATTTGTCAATGCCGAATGTTGTCTTGCGGGCATTGGCATTGGTAGTGCAGAATTTAGAGAGATGCACAATAATAATGTCAGTGAAGTGTTGAACAGATGCCAACCCAACCCTGCAGAGACTGACAGGCATTGCGGTGTGCCTTTGAGTCATTGACCATAATGTTCATGCTATTTCACCTCACCCTACCCTGCAAACACCAACAAGTGTTGCATTGTGCCTTGGGGTCTTCGGGCCTTACACTCACCCCATTCCATAAGGAAATATGTTGAGATGGGTGCAGTATAGGAGAATGGGGTGAACTTTGGGGTCGAAGAGTCCAAGGCACACCTCAATGCTGTCACTGGCTAAAGGTTGGGGGTGTGGGTAGAATGGTGTGAGCATTACAACTGACAATCCCAAGTCACACCCCTGACACCTATCAGTCTCTACAGGGTACAGCATTATAGTTGGAAACCCTAATGCCCCAGGCATTTGTTGATATTTTCACTCCAAATTTTCAACATGGGCTTTTTGTGACATCATCTCATGAACAGAGGCACTATCAGTTCGTTAGCCAAAAGGTGATTTTGCACAGCGGCTGTATTATTTGGTGCTACAGGTGTGAAAACACATTTCAGGCAGGATGTGAAAATTGACAGCTGTACTGTTCATGAGGAGGTTTAAAATGAAATAGCAATGTTGAAAATATAGAATGAAAATATGAAAATTGGTGAAGTCATGAGCGTGCATAGAAACTGTGCAACGCATGCCCGTAACACAATTATTTTGGGGATTTTTTTTAACCAAATTTTCAACATAGGCATTTTGGGACCTCCACTCATAAACAGTGTCACTGTGATTTTACTAATCTGTCCTGAATGTTGATTCCCCACAATGACCACGCCACTGTGTGCCGCATGTGTGAAAACATTTCAGACAGGATGTGAAAAATGACAGCTGTACTGTTCATAAGGAGGTATAAAAAAATGGCAATGATGAAAATCTGGAGTGAAAATGTAGAAAATCATCAAAGTTATGAGCATGCGTGGAAACTGCACAATGCACACTTATAATACAGTCATTTTTTGGATTTTTTTTCGCCAAATTTGCAACATAGGCTTTTTGGGACCCCACCTTATGAACAGTGGTACTGTCGTTTCATTAATCAGTCCCGAATGGTGATTTTGCACAGTGACCATAAAATAACCTTTCAGGACTGAATAACGAGATGACAGTACATGTGTTCATGAGCAGGGGTCTCAAGAACCCCATGTTGAAAACTAGGAGCCAAAATTCAAAACAATGGCTGAGATATCCACCTAAGTTGAACCTCCCCCATGTATACCATTATACAGCTTATTGGCATTTCTTCTTTTTGCAGTTTGGCTTTGAAGAGTTCAGACATGTTCCCACTCCACCAAAGATTGAAGCACTGGACCTCCAGAGGTAAGTGTGGGGTGAGGGCTGGGTGTGGCTAAGTGGGGTGTGCAGAGGGTGGGTGCAGGTTGGGGAAGGGGAGGGGCTGCGGATGACAGACCATTTTCTTTTTTCCAGGTACAAAAAAAGGGCCTCACAGGACCATTTCTTTCTTTACAGGTGAATTAAAATAAATGTTGGGCACACTGGGTTGGGCTCCCAGTGTGCCACACAATGGGGGTGGGGTGGTGGCAGGAACATGCTGACATGGTTGGCTTTCTCTTAGCGGCAGCACACTGGGGTGGGCTTCCAGTGTGCCACACAATGTGGGGGGGGGGAGGCGGACATGCCGACACAGGGATTGCAACCCCGATGTTGGCCTTCTTTGTGGATTGTGTGGCGGATGGCAGGAGCCTCTGCCATGTTTACTGTAATATTTCACCAGGAAAGGCATGTATGGGAGGCATGTCGTCTGTGCCGCTGCATGACGAGCTTGTCTCTGATTACAGTGGCACATTTCTCTCAAGTTGGTGACACTTTGCATAATACTTGTGTCAGCGCAAGCATGCTGGCTCATCGGGGAATAAGGAATGTACTTTCTAAAGCATGCCCAGCATTTGCCAGCACTGACACACCTCTGCGTTTCTCCTACCACCACAACATGTTGCTTGCGCATGCACAAGACAACATACGAAACTGTGTGAGAGGCCTTTCGGCACCATGCAATTCTGCTTAAAGTTGGACCAGCATAACATTCTGTGGTGATTTGCATATGCAGTCCATGATGCTTTGAATTGTGTGGGCATACATGATTTTGTATTTTCTTGAAACTTGGCTTCCCAGCCAAATGCCCTTTGGGGTAACCCTTGCCTCAGTGTTTGCGCACAGAGGTTCTTTGTCTTTTAAATGTTTTTTTATTTTAATGGGTTCACCACAGCATATCCAAGACACACTGTCTTAGGGTAGCTGGTCCATTCCACTGGGGGTGTCAAACAGACGAGGCATACTGATGAGTCCTGGTGGCACAAAACACATGTCTATGTCATCTGTTAGTACCCTTTGCAAACTGTGTGAGAGGCCTTTTGGCACAATGCAATTCTGCTTAAAGTTGGACCAGCATAACATTCTGTGGTGATTTGCATATGCAGCCCATGATGCTTTGCAGTGTGTGGGCATGTGTGATTTTGTATTTTCTTGAAACTTGGCTTCCCAGCCAAATGCCCTTTGGGGTAACCCTTGCCTCAGTGCTTGCCCACAGAGGTTCTTTGTCATACAAATAGTGTCTTTAGAATCATTAAATGACATTAACTACAGCTTAAGACAAAATAGACTGAATGTCCCTACCTGTAGATCCTTTAACAGATCGGGGGATGCCACACTACAGATAAAATATAGCAAGACATTGGAATGCATTACCAAATGAACTAAAGCTGACAAAAACAGATACTATTTTTAAACTGCCCTAGGAAAATGCCTGTACTCTAATCATAATTGTTTTTAGAGATTTTAATGTGGTATGTGCTATGCCTTTAACTGTTATGAATTTCTTGTTGAATGAAGTATTTTGTAATGAACAAAAGTTTTGTAAATGTGTATGGATGAATGCGAACAGGATATTGTTGAAAATAGAGATAAAACCCTAACAACTTGTCCTGTATAAAAATACAATTATGTCAATCAATCAATCAATCAATCGCCTGATGGAAACACAGCTGTTTTGTGCATGGTTACCCATACATTATTCTATATGAAGTATATAGTTACCCTTTTATTGTGCATGAATTTCCATCCTAACTAAAAAGCTGTTGCACCACAGTTCAAAGGTCATAGAATGCAGCTGTACCCTTCTGAGGTACACCCTTTTTATTAAGAAAAGAAACTCATGACAGCTGCTGTTTGACTTTCATTTACCACACACAGAATCCAGACCTTCCCCTAACACATCTTCTGTTGAGTCAACATTTTGAAGAAAAAGAAATCTACCAAGGTGGGTTTTCAGCAGCTGGGTGAAGATGAATTTCTGTTGTTTTTCACATAATAAACAATTAAATTAAACATTTCTTAGTAAGAAAAAAGCAACAAAGCAACATTTTTTTTTATTTTACAATATGTTTTAAACCATATGCAGTACTGTGCCAACTAAGACATGGGCAGCCATGTACAGCTTAGTTGTTTTTCCATCTAGGGGTTCTGACCGACAGCACAGACCTCTTGAGCTTCACTCTCACAGTCCCTTCAATGTCATCAGAACCCCTTTAAGGAAATACTTCTTTGTTATGTATGGTCACCCATGGACTATTCCCTATATGTTGACTTTGACAGAGAATATGCCCTCATAGATTATTCACATGTAGAGTTTTCTTGTTGCTCCCCCCCCACCACCACCACCACCTTGCCATGTTATATTAACAACAAGAGGACATTTGGGGAATGTTTAGTAATATTTGAACAGTTACTTTGATGTGGCATTGATTTTAGCTATTTGCTTCAGTTTGGATCCAAACTACCAAAGAATCCTAACAAGACTTCAAATTGTGCTTTTGTGCTTAAACATTCTGCAGTTTTCCTCTTGTAATCAGTAACTCTATGTATTTTTTTTTCTGAGAACCTGAATAAAACAGACGTACCAAAAACAGATGCAGAGCACAAAGACAGTTAAGGTGCAGATTATTTGCATCTGCCTCCAGGAAGGCGTTAACCTTCACACTTCCTCAAAAATGCATTGCATTGCCTTTGGGGGAATGTCAAGACTGGCATACTAGCTCATAACAGCAATCAGGCCATCTGATGGCCCTGGTTCCCTGAGCAGGAGCATGACAGATTTCTGTGACATGGGTACTCAATGAGGACATGCCAATTACATATACCAAAGTGCAAAAGGCTGCTTCACATGGCACTGGGGAGCTCTCCGTGCTGTGCCAGCTGTTGTGGAGAATTGAACATAGGGCTCAGAAAAGGATCATTTCCTGGTGCATCAGATTTTGTCTCATTTTCAGAAACATAACAACACCAGCATCCACCATCAGTTAAACTTACAAACAAAAATGGGATATAATGAAAAAATAAATTATATCTGAGTAAAAAGGACTGCAGCCTGTGGAATGATCATGAAAGAAAAATTGCAGAAAAATGTTTTCCCTTACTCATGCCTCCCAGAGCATTAGATATTTATTGAAAAAGAGAGATAGCGCAGAAGCAGTCCACTGTATCTGTTCGGAGAAGCGAGGAGGACACAGCATTGGATGAAACATTAGGCCAATAATCATATCTCTTTTTCTGCAATAAATATCTAATGTTCTGGAAAACAGGAGTAAGTGAAGTTTTTCTTTCACAAATTTTCATTTATTTTAGTCATTTGTTAGACTGCATGCATGATTCATTTCAGTCTCTGCAATGATATATTTAGTAATAAATAAATGTTTGCTTTGGTGAGTTTTTTTAATAAAGACATAGACATCTAGATATACCAACATCTGTTTATCTATCGATCTATCTGTCTGTCTGTCTGCCTGCTTGCCTGCCTGTCTGTCTATCTATCTATGTATCTATACATATACACATACATACAGGCATGGTAGTGCCGGTAGGTTAGGTATAAGTTAATTTTTGTGTCAAACACCAAGTTTCTGACAGCTGATGACTCGGCCATAAGGAGCCATATTTTCAGAGACAGGAACTTGCCGCAAGCCCTGTGGGTGTCAAATTTATGGTGCATCAGGCTTGTGGCAGTCTAACGGGATTTTCTATCCCATGTTTGTTTATTTTATTTTATTTATTTATTTACTTATTTATTACATCGGAATTACTATCAGGGACTCATTTTCAAAGGCTCCTCGTGACACACATACAGGATGAGGGCATGGATACAGAATGTGAGTGGATTAACAGACTTCAGTGCGTGTACCTACATTATTTGCCTTAAATACAGTTTGTAATAATAACAGTGAGAAAAAGAACAGTCTTCAAATATACAAGGATATATACGATATGGGTAATTGTTTTGTGACTCATGTCAAATTGGTTCTCGCTAGACCATATTACTTTGGTCTAGCGAGCATCATATGTGGGACCACCTAACACACAGCTTGCGGCTGAGCTTTGCCACAAGCTGCTGTATGATAGGTTGACTGTCACAACTGTGCCTGAGATTACAAATGTGGGTGCAGTCGTGGCATTCTGCCATGACACGGCTGTGGTAATGTAAGTGTCTGACGCATTGCTTGATGCAAGCCCCAGGCCCTACATCAGTTTTTCAAAATCTGGCCAGAGGATTTGAAAATTGGCATGTGTGGGCTGGCACTTAGGGTTTTTTTGGGGGGAAAAAAAGGTTGAATTTGGTGTCCATGACATTGTACTTCAGGGTTAAATTCAAATCCCCAAATTATGTGGTCATGAGGGGGGTGGCAAGCACCGAGACCCTCACATTTGGAAGAAAAAGTTAAAACCAAAAAAGTTATGAATGATTCAAAATAAATAATAATCCAAAATAAATAGAAGTCCAAAATACATGGCCTGTGTATGTGTGGGGACTTTGTTTTTTTTTCTAAAATTTTAAACCCAGTCATGGCATCCCAAGTGGTAGCTTTCAGACTTACCTGATGGACTTTTCATTACACAAAGGGTCCTAAGGGCACCATGCGAAGCATCCTACAAATCTTATGCCATTCCCAATTTACCTACTGCATCACTTTTTGCCCTGTACAAAGCAAACTATGAGTTGGGTGCTGTGTCTGATGGGCTGTTTGCGTCACGTAGGGCCTGCAGGTCCTTGTGTAAAGCAAGCTACAGGTCTGCCCAATGCCCAACCGATGTGTTGCTTCAGATAGGCCTCACAGGGCCCTGCAGCTACAGGTCTGGCTTAGCGCCATGGTCTGCTGCTGTGAAGAAGCAAATAAAGGTGTCAGGTGTTATAAGTATGTGTATTTCAAAGTGTATTGAAATAAATTAGTAGTTGTAGTATTTCTATCTGTTAGGAGCCCTGTCCTGCAGACTCTGAGAACCTTACAAAACATATACAAAATACAAGAACAGCAGCACAACCAGCAAGTTTGATGTTTTAGTATAAAATAAATTTCAGTGGCACAGTTCTTAGGTTTCAGTCAGGTAAGCTTCTAAAAATAAATAATGTTTTAATCCCCACTTACTGAAGCAGTATTTGTTAGTTGGGGAAAAAAAAGAATCATGTAGTTTTTTAGCAAAAGTATATTTCTGTCATCCTAAGATTCCTGATCAGTACATTTTTAGTTCTCTCAGATACTGTTAAAAGCAGCTTTTACAGATAATTTTGTAATTAATGCCTAACGTCATTACAGATGGCCATCACTCAACATTTTTACGTCCACTTGCGTGCATGCGCAAGGAACGTCTTGGGAGAATGGGACACTTTGGAGGTGTGCCCCTCCCCTGCAATCCCCTGCTCCACTGAGCAGGCGTGGAAGTCCTGCACCAATCGGACGTGGTGCTGTGTATGACAGCGATGGTCTTCTCTTCAAAGAAAACCACCGCTGTCATACACAGCACCGCATCACGCCGCCCTAATCTTTGCTGCCACACTGGGAGCCCACCCCAGCATGGCCAATGTCCCGCATCATCTGTCGATGGGGGTGCCCAATCCCCCATCAGCTCCACGGCCCCCCCAGCCATCCTTCTGCCACACTGGGAGCCCACCCCAGCGTGGCAAACGTCCCACGTCGTCTTTTTTTTTTTAAACCTGTAAATTGAAAACGGTCCCACGGCGCTTCTCCCAGGCCCCCCTCCCACAACCCGCACCCACCCACTGCGCACCCCGCTTCCCCACACCCCCCACCCCATAATTACCTCCAGAGCTCGGCGCGATGATCTTTGGTGGACCGAGAACACGCCTGCACTCTTTCAAAGCCGACCGCAACTGAGGAAATGCCGTAAGCTGTATAATGGGCTAGATAGGGGTTTTCAACTTTATTGCATATCTCAGGCATTTTTGGAATTTTTGCAACAATTTTAATGGGTTTATTCTTCATGAATCGATGTCACTGTCATGAGCAAGAGCCCGCTCAAGGGTGATTTCGCAGTCACTGCGCAAAATCACCCTTTGGGCCCAAATAATGCCATGACAGTGACATCATTCATGAGAAGGGGTCCCAAAAACCCCATGTTGAAAATTTGGTGCAAACATTCCACAAAATGACTGTTTTACGAGTGTGCATTGCACAGTTCCTACGCAGGCTCGTAAGTTTACAAATTTTCAATATTTTCACTCCAGATTTTCAACATTGCCATTTTACCACACCTCCTCATGAGCAGTACAGCTGTCATTTTTCACATCCTGCCCAAAATGTGTTTCTGCCCATGTAGCGCACAATGGCGCAGTTGGTGTGCGAACTCAATGTATGGGACACATTAAGAAAATCACAGGACACCGCTCATTAGCAGAGGTCTTAAATGGCTATGTTGAAAATTTGGTGAAAAATTCCTAAAATTACTGTTTTACGAGTGTGCGCTATGCAGTTCCTATACACACTGTAAGTTCGCAAATTTTCAATATTTTCATTCCAGATTTTCAACATTGCCATTTTACCACACCTCCTTATGAGCAGTACAGCTGTCATTTTTCACATCCTGCCCAAAATGTGTTTCTGCTCATGGAGCATAATGGCGCAGTGGTTGTCAAGAACTCAATGTATGGGACACATTAAGAAAATCACAGTGACACAGTTCATTAGCAGAGGTCTTAAATGGCTATGTTGAAAATTTGGTGAAAATTCCTAAAATGACTGTTTTACGAGGTGGTGTTGCGCAGTTCCTACGCACGCTCGTAAGTTCGCGAATTTTCAATATTTGCACTCCAATGACTTCCAAATACCTAAACAGCACATAGAAGCAAGCAACATTCAGCATTGACAAATGCTTGTACTTCTTTGTCACTGATTTTTTTAAGCCATGTCCAAGTGCCAAATACCACTGCAAATACCTGCAAGTGAACATTCGGCATTGACAAATGCTTGTTAAAAATCTCTTCCGCTGAGGTTACCTGTTGAATGCACATGCTAGATTCATACTGTGGATGTCCTGGTATGGAGCTGCTACATGTTTCTGATGGTAAACAGTACAACACTGTACCAAATTATTTAATTTATTCATCGTGGGCATGGCACAGGAGTGGAAACGTTTAAAAATGCCAATATTCCGGATCTTGGTTCATGAGTGAAAGAAAATGAAAAGAAAAATGTGTATCTTTGATATTTTTGACAGGTGAAACTAATTGCTGAAAAAAAAGAACCTATATGATTACTAACAAACGCTGCCGCTGTAAATTACACAACTTAAGTGGCCTCCCTAAGCACACTAGGCAGGGCCAAACTAAAACAAAAATTATGTTAATGCATCAGTTAGGGTTGATCCACCACAAAAACATAAAATTTAGGGAAATACAATGTTTGGGGAAAAAGTCCCTTGGGCCTTGGAGAATTTGTGGTGTACTGCTCTTCAGGATTTGAACAGTCACATGACATAGTGTTGGTATTACCCTAACTTTAGCACAGGCTTATCAGACACTGTACAATACTGACACAATAATGATTGGATAGAGGTGGCGGAGTTAGGTTAACACAACTCTGCATCACATAAGCAATGCGACACAACTGGGTATGGGTAGTTATGTGATAAATACACACCCAGGTGTGTTGTGAGGTACCAGTCATTTGCTCCAAGTGCCTTCAGCTCCTGGAAGTGCAGTTATCATAAAACTACCTACTTCATGGCATGTCTTATTGAATTTATAAAATGAGAAAACTGAGAAATCTTAAAAAAAATAAAAAAACAATGCCAACTTTTGCTTCCATTAAAAACAGGTATTTCCTCTTGTTAAAGGTGACTAGTAAAAAGTAGTTCCCCCCCAATCATGTTAATCACCTGTCTTTCCACGCATACAGAATATGGAATGTTTGTTTATCATGGAATGCAGGACTTCAAACTTCTGCATAAGTCTGCTGGCAGAATGTTTACCTCTTACTACATAAATGCATAAAACTGGAGGCCTCAATAAAGCCAGGGAATGAATTATATCTGGGCAGGGTAAGCAGCGGAGATTTCCCTTGTAAGCAGGTAAGGATAAGAATGGTCAGGAAAGAAACTCAAGAAAGTAAATTCATGAGTAGTTCATCATGTTTTTTAATTGGTGAATGTGGGTAAGAAAAGGATTATATAGGGAAAGCACATTTAATTTATGTGTTCTTTTTATGTTTGCTTGTACATGCACACATAAGCCCCCCAACTTTGTTGGGCTTACTGTGTTGTGGTCATGATTCCTCTGTGGTGCCATTGATCTGGACGCCGCTTTCAGGTGGGTCGGTAGTCTGCTCATGCATGGGTTGTGCAGCTGTCTGTCTGGCCACTCCTGCAGCAACTGGGGTGCCTCTCCGGTGTTCCCAACCCCAGTATTTAGCAGAAGGGGGTCTGAACACCTGGAGGAGGCCCAAGAGAGGCCCCAAAAGAATTTAGTTTAGAAGCGACAACAGTGCTCAGGTTGGGGGGGGAGCAGGAATAAATCATTAAGGCTCATGAATATTAATGTGCCAGTGACTGCATTAGGGGGACAGTGTTTCAGCAGCAACAGGCTGCCATGTAAATAAAAATGTATAGTTCTGCAGTGGTGTAAAGAAGTAGAGGGTTTACTATTGAGTTCTGGGGAAAATGTTTATAAAATTTAATGTGTGTGGCTACAATTTATATTTAAAACAGGGACCTTGCTAGGACTGAAAATATAGCAGCCATGATGTTCACCTCTAACCCCTGTTTTATCCAATTAACAGCCAAGTTTATGTCAAAGAACTCTTGGGGTGGAAAAAGAGGAGTATGGGAAAAATACGGGAACAATTCTTGGTGCCCATACTAAGGACCAATAGGGTGTCAAGCCAGCCTAATGAATATTAATTTTCCTTGATGGGCAAGGGTGTCAGCCAATTAAAGAGGACTGTTTCAGAGCTAATAAAAGGGACAGTTTTCTCCTGGGAGGGGGGCCCAGGAGAGGATTTGGAGAGGGAGAGACTGCTGTGGGCTTGGTAGCCCAGTCGGCCTGTAGTTTGTCCAAAAGGCCTTGCTTGGCCACTGTTTGGGACAAGCTGCAGCACGCCTGGAAGGATACCTATCCCCTGGGAAAAGACTGAACTGTGAGAGAGTTTCCAGGGTGAGAAGTGAACCTGCACCTTTGTGAATTTGAGTTAGAACTTTTGGAGAGTTGCTGCTCAGGTTGGAACCCTTGGCTGTGGGAAGATGAATCTGCTGCTTGAGAGAGAGATACTGTTGAGATTAGCTGCTTCCAAGTAGTGGACTGGCCTGCAGTGTAGAAAGAGACTGTTTAATGTGGCAGCTAAGAAGCAGAGACTGTGAAGTTCAGAGCCTAAAGCATAATTCTGCAGCTGGAGAGAAAAGTGTCCTGCAATGTGGTATTTCCCCTCAGTGGGGTCAGAGGCTTAAAGACTGCTGTTGTGCAAGCCAGAGTAATTGTGAGTACTGGGAAAAGAGACTGAGCCTATTTCCCAGTCCCCGTGTTGTGTATTGGAGGAAAGTGTGTGCCAAGCCATAGTCTGTGTAATCATCAGCCTGACTGGCACCCAGACCAAAGAGGAGCCAGAAGTGAGGGAGAGTAGAGGACTGCCAGGTGAACACCGCATACAAAGGCCCACCAACGGTGAAGATTGGAAAGACCTGGAAGATGAAGACCAGCATCATACTCCTTTCTTCAGTTATCTTCAGCTGTGGCACACCATCTACTACTCCAATCATACAGTACCGAACAGTCTAACAATTCAAACCCCTTGTGAACCTTTGGAACTGTAAGTACCCCAGGCTGCAACTTTGGGGAGCTCATTATTTAGCTAGCTAGCTAGTCAGAGAATTTAGGGGGTTAAGTCCTGGGCAGGACAGTGGCCAGATCAAAAGTAAGCCCAGGCAAAAGTTTAAAGTTCTTGCATCCATTTAAAGTTATTTGGGCCCCAACAAAAGATCCCCAGCATCTTCTGGATCTGCAGTGTGGTACCTACCTAAGGGACTTAAGAGACTCCGGGCAGCTGCCTTTGGGAAGTCAGGTGCACCCTTGGTTGGGAGGTGGGGATTTTGGGGGGTAAAAGTATTGCCACTGTGTTATGCTAGTTTTCTCCCTTCTTCGCCCCGCCCCCAAAATAAAACTGTTCATTGTTAATGTTAAACTGTGGTACAGTGATTCATTGTAGAAGTTGGAAAGTGTTGGTTGGTGGGAAAGGTACTCTCGAGGCTGCAACTACAATTTCCAGGAGGGTGTTAACCTGTAACTTATTTCCAGGTATTCCCAACCACTACCCCAGGTGGAGGCACTAAGCACGTTGATTGTTCCCGTACCAAGGGTACTCCAAGAGCCTAGGCCGGCCCCCCTAAAGATGTCCAGAGAAGAGAAACAGCCATGGTAAGTCTCACAAAGCAGGCTGTTACACACAGCAACCATATTGTTACAGTAGCAGACTTCGGAGGCATGTCACTGTTGTATCCAATGTAGCTCAGACTGCAGGAGGCTTGACAGTGACGTGCCATTGATCAGCAAGCATGACACTGTTCTGCTGGTTATGGGTGGAAACTACATGTAACTGAAAGCAGGCAGCAATGCCTATCAGAGAGTGGCTGCATACTTTCATTAACAACACACGCCCAGCAGCCAGATGAGCACCATCATGATCACCATGCTGCTCACCTCCCTCTGCTGCTCCCTCCCCTGCTGCTCACCCTCCCTGCTGCTCACCCTCACCCTGCTGCTCCCTCCCTGCTGCTTACCCTTCCCTTGCTGCTCCCCCTCCCCTGCTGCTCACCCTCCCCTGCTGCCCTCCTCTGCTGCTCACCTTCCTGCTGCTCACCTCCCCTGCTGCTCCCCTCCCTGCTGCTCACCCTTCCCTTGCTGCTCACCCTCCCCTGCTGCTCACTCCCCCTGCAGCTCACCTCCCCTGCTGCCCTCCCTGCTGCTTACTCTTCCCTGCTGCTCACCCTCCCCTGCTGCTTACCCTTCCTTGCTGCTCCCCCCGCTGCTGCTCACCCTTCCCCTGCTGCCCCTTCCTGCTGCTCCCTCTCCCTGCTGCTCACCCTTCCTTGCTGCTCCCTCCTGCTGCTTACCCTTCCCTGCTGCTCACCCTCCCTGCTGCTTACCTTCCTTGCTGCTCCTCCCCTGCTGCTTACTCTTCCCCTGCTGCTCACCCTCCCTGCTGCTCACCCTCCTGCTGCTCCCTCCCCTGCTGCTCACCCTCCCCTGCTGCCCTCCCTGCTGCTTACCCTTCCCCTGCTGCTCACCCTCCTCCTGCTGCTTACCCTTCCTTGCTGCCCTCCCCTGATGCTTCCTCCCTGCTGCTTACCCTTCCCTGCTGCCCCTCCCCTGCTGCTCACCCTTCCCCTACTGCTCCCTCTCACTGCTGCTCACCCTCCTGCTGCCCTCCCTGCTGCTTACCCTTCCCTGCTGCTCCCTTCCCCTGCTGCTCACCCTTCCCTACTGCCTCCCTCCCTGCTGCTTACCTTCCCTGCTGCCCTCCCCTGCTGCTCACCCTTCCCTGCTGCTCACCCTCCCTGCTGCCCTCCCCTGCTGCTTACCCTTCCCCTGCTGCCTCCCCTGCTGCTCACCTCCCCTGCTGCCCTCCCTGCTGCTTACCCTTCCCTGCTGCTCACCCTCCCCTGCTGCTCCCTCCCCTGCTTACCCTTCCCTGCTGCTCCCTCCTGCTGCTCACCTTCCCCTGCTGCTCACCCTCACCCTGCTGCTCATCCCCCTCCAAACTTGATGGTTTCCCCAATGCTCCCTCTGTAAAACAATCTCACCCTCTTCAGTTTAGCCCGCCCACCTTCTGATCACCTTCTTATAGAAACATAGAATTTGACGGCAGATAAGGACCGCTTGGCCCACCCAGTCTGCCCATTTCCCTACCTGATGGATAAGCTGCAGATCCTAGTTAACCAGCAGCCTACTTCTTCCTACCCCCACCCCCTAGAATTGCCTTATGACTGTCCCATGCATGCTTGAATTCCACCACTGTTTTTGACTCCACAACCTCCTCTGGAAGGCTGTTCCATGCATCCACAACCCTCTCTGTGAAAAAACACTTCCTTAAATTACCTCTGAGCCGCCCCTTCCATCTTCAAATTGTGCCCCCTTGTTCTTGCACACCTCTTTTTTTGAAAGATGCTACCCTCTTGGACTTTGTTGATTCCTTGAGGTACTTGAAAGTTTCTATCATGTCCCCTCTCCCTCCTTTCCTCGAGGCTATACATATTGTCTTTCAGTCTCACTTCATATGTCTTCCGTGCAGACCCTCCACCATTTTAGTTGCCTCCTCTGGACTGCTTCCATCCTGTCTATGTCTTTGGGAGATTGGGTCTCCAGAACTGCATGCAGTACTCAGATGTGGTCTCACCAGCTGTCTGTACAGAGGGATAATAACTTCTTGTTTTCTGCTGGTGATGCCTCTCCCTATGCATCCCAGTATCCCCAGCCCTCATTGCTGCCCTCTCACATTGCTTGCCCACCTTTAGGTCATCTGATATGACTACCCCAGGTCCCTTTCCATTTTGTTGTTGTTAGTATCTCACCCCCATTGTGTGCTCTTCCCTGGTTTTTGTTTCCCAGGTGCATTACCTTGCACTTCTTAGCATTGAATCTAAGCTGCCATACATTTGACCATTCCTCTAACCTTGCCAAGTCCCTTCTCATCCTTTCCACCCCACCTTGTGCATCAACTCTGTTGCAGATCTTTGTGTCATCTGCAAAGAGACATACTTTTCCTTCCAGTCCCTCTGCAATGTCGCTTATAAAGACATTGAAGAGGACCGGTCCTAATACTGAACCCTGTGGTACCCCACTGCTAACCCCCTTTTTCAGAGTGGACTCCATTTACTATTACTCTGTGTCCTATTCTCCAGCCAATTTTACCCAGGCTGTCATCTTGGGACCCACTCCCAGGTTGGCTAACTTGTATATTAATCTTTTGTATGGGACTGTGTCAAATGCCTTGCTAAAGTCTAGGTAGGCCATGTCCACAGCCCCTCCCTGATCTACTACTTTGGTCACCCAGTCAAAGAAATCTATCAGATTTGTCTGGCATGACCTTCCCGCTGTGAATCCATGCTGTATTGGGTCCTGTGCCTCTCTGGCCTCTAGATACACAACAATTCTTTCCTTCAGAAGTGATTCCATCATTTTCCCTACCACTGAGGTCAAACTAACAGGTCTGTAGTTTCCTGCTTCTGCCTTGCTCCCACTTTTGTGAAGGGGAATCACATCTGCCCTCCTCCAGTCCTCAGGTACCACCCCATCCTCCCATGATTTGTTAAAGAGGGTAGTCAGTGGTTCACTAGTTCTATCCTTAGTTCTTTTAGAATTCTGGGATGAATTCCATCAGGCCCCATTGCTTTGTCCACCTTCAGTTTTAAGAGCTCTTTCAGAACTCTTTCTTCTGTAAATGGCTGGTATCAACTTCTGTATCCAGAGTGTTTCTACTGTTTGTTTTAGGTACCTCCCTCTTCCTTTGTAAATACTGAGCAAAATATTTGTTTAGTATCTCTGCCTTTCACAGTCACCCTCTGCCCACCCTCCCTCCCCTTTATTAAGCCTCACTATCCCTCCCTTGGTCTTCCTTTGCTCCCTGATGTACCTATAAAAGGTTTTATCCCCCTTCTTAACTGAGTTGGCTATCTTTTCCTCGGTTTGGGCCTTTGCTGTTCTGACTGCCTTTCCAGCTTCCCTTTGCTTTAACTGATACAGTTCTCTGTCCTGTTCCTTCTGTGATTCCTTGTACTTCCTGAATGCTTTCATTTTCTCTTGAACCTTCACTGCCACTTCCTTTGAGAACCATAGTGGTT
Source organism: Neoceratodus forsteri (assembly GCA_016271365.2). Taxonomy (NCBI): domain Eukaryota; kingdom Metazoa; phylum Chordata; order Ceratodontiformes; family Ceratodontidae; genus Neoceratodus; species Neoceratodus forsteri. The sequence goes on from CM028133.1 coordinate 141,299,336, forward strand.
TCTACCTCGTTTTGTTTTGTTTATTTGCTTTACACAAAGGCTTGTTACCTCTGTGATGGCAGTTTTTATTATTCCCCATTGTTCTTCCACCCCTCCTTCCTGCCCATTTGCTAGTGCATTCCTTAGGCACTCACCCATTTTGGCAAAGTCAGCCTCCCAAATCCAGTATCTTTGTCTTTGTATGGCTTGACTCTATTGCTGTGTTTATTGTGAACCATACTGTTCGATGGTCGCTAGTTCCCAGATGGCTACCCACTTCTACATCTGTGATCCTCTCTTCATCTCCGCTTGAGAGAACCAGGTTCAGTGCTCCTCTCGAGTGGGCTCCAATACTAGTTGTCTCAAGGCATGCCCCTGTAGGGCAACCAGAATAACGCCACTCTTAGAAGTGGCTGCTGCAACTGCACTCCAGTTAACATCTGGCATATTCAGATCACCCATCAGCAATATCTCCCTTTATCTGCCATTCTAAGTATACTTTCATCATTTCCTTGTCCATTTCTCCCCTGAGGAGGGGGTACTGCATAAACCCTGTGCGGATTGTGGTGCCATTGCCTGCCTCCAAATTGACCCACAGTGCTTCTTCTCCTCCCTGTTTACCCTTTTGTTCTGTTGCTTTGATTTCTTTTCTTATGTAGAGAGCTACTCCTCCTCCTCTTTTACCCTCCCTGTCCCTCCTGTAGATAGTGTATCCTGGTATGTTTACATCCCAGTCATGGTTCTGTGTGTACCATGTTTCTGTGACTGCCACAATATCCAGTGCCCTTCTTGGTGCCCCTTTATGAAAAAATAAACTCCCACCCACTGCCAATTATCCTGCCCACCTCCCAATCACTTCCTCTGTGCCCTGTTTAAAAAATAAACTCCTACCCACTGCGAATTATCCTGCCCATCTCCCCAAGGTACCCTTGTGCCCTGTTTTCGTCCAGCCTGTGTCCAGTCTTGGGTATCGTGAGTAATCATCATGGCAGCTCCCAGCAACAACAGCCTAATCTAAAAGTGTGTCATCTGATGGTCTTGTTTTCTTTTCACAAACTGAGCCCTCCAGCTCGGATTACAAATAGTGTGTGTTGTGCATGTTGTTTTCTTCCATCACAGGGCCCCAACCAGCTGCAACGTTCCTGGCTAGCCCACCATTCTCCATCTGGGTACCCAGAGTGTGTGACTGTTTATGGACCCTGAAGTGCATGCATAACTGTTTGATTGATACAGCCTTTAAGCAAATTACCCTGATTACTAGCTTATCCCCTGATTATATCCTCAGGTCCTACAATCTAACTGCATATAAACCTCAACTCAGGGTTCTGTAAATGACCCTCCGAATCTGTAACCTGTCGTGTCTCACTACAATGACCCAGGATCCTATAAGATCCTAGTGGTGGTAACCAACCAATGTAAATACACTATACTGTGTGACCTGTGTATAAAATGTTTAATGTAATGTGTGTGCTTTTGTACTGATGAGGAGCCTTTGCAAAGGAGTCTATGTCTCAAAGGATTGTAATTCCGATTCTCATTAAATAAAATAAATAAAAAAAATTTACGCCCCTCCCTTGTTTAAGTCCCTTAAATAAATCAGATCTAACTCTTTTTTTTTTGCATTTACCCTGACTGTGTTTCCAGTTTGTGCAAGAGTACTGTACTGCTGTTATTCGCTTTGTATAACCTTGTTTTACAGGGGTCCCCAGGGCTGGGCCAGAGGAAAGCCCTAGTGGTAAGTGCAAATAGTGTGGGTACTTGTGTGGTGTATCAGGGGTATTGTGAAAGTGATTATTGTGTATTGTTCCAGTCACTAATAAGGAAAGAGGGGAGTTACAGTGTCCCAGAGGACTGTGCCCAGGTTAGCTTGACCAGTACCAAACCTGACCTCCGGGTGGAGGCACCCATTTCAGAACTCAGGCCCCTTAACCTGCTATTAGCCAAGCAGGCAGGGGTAGTAGCCCTTGGGATAGCGCCACCTAGGGGTCACATTTTGGAGGCACCACTGGGAGTTTGTGCCTTCTAGTGGCCAAAAATTACAGATTATTGTTAAAGATTAATAGCTACCCCAGTAGAAATGGCTGTACACCAGTTGGTGGGATGGGGTACTGGGCAGGCGATTGACCCCAAAAATGCTCTACTTATACTGGATATTCCCCTGGGTACCAGTAAAGGCACTGTAGAAGGAGCACTCTCCAGAGTTGAATGTTTAAAAAACCCTGTGGTGGTGGGTCGACAGGCCGATTTGATCGCCCAAACTTTCATAACCTTGGTAGAGTGTAGTGACCTTGTGGACAGTGCTAAAGTGCCACAGACTATTGCCCCAGAAGGGGTTCCAGCTGCCTGGAGAGTGATAACAAAAGACAGTATATACCCTGGGGAGGATGAGCGCCCACCATTATCTGAGACTTTTGAGGAGAAATTTGCTAAGTTGTTGCGGGAGGAAGGGAAAACCATAGAGGACTTTAAGAAACTATTCCTGCCACCTAGGGGTGTACATTCCCCAACACCCCCTCCCACTCCAGCACATGTTACTGGCCCACCTTCTGGGCCCATGCCTATGCTGGCCCCTATATCTGTACCTGTCATTAGTCACGATTCCTACCGAAGGCTGAGAATCTTCTTGGGCACCCTCCACACTCCCAAGGGGGAGGATAACTGGGAGACCTGGATAGACTATGTTGCCCTCTTGGTACCCAGTGGCAGTGTGCAGAGGCTGAATCATAGAAAGCTTGAGGGGTCCCGCCCTTGAAGCCATTACATTTTTGAGGTTCACAAACCCTGATGCATCTGCTCAGAAGTACCTATCTGCACTCGAAGGCAATTTTGGGAGCACTGAGTCAGGGGAGAATTTGATGTGAAAATTCCAAGGTACCAAACAATGGAAAGGGGAAAGTTTGTCTGCGTATATTACTCGTCTAGAAAGAGCTTTGCAGAAAGCTTACCAGAAAGGTGGGCTAGCCGCCAGTGACTTGAGCCATGTGAAATTGGGGCATATACTGCAACATTCAAAGGATTGTAAATTGCAGATCCTCCAGTTAAGGCTCACAGATAGGAGAGGTAACCCACCTGACTACTGTGACTTGATAAAAGAACTCTGAGAGGTTGATGGGGAAGAGGGAGATTGTAATTATGGGGTGAGTGCAGCTCAAGTGATCATGGCACCGGAAGGCCCTTCCAAAATGGAGACCACTAAGGGTGTCCCACCGTGGGCTAAACAGTGGGGAGAGGAGTTGCTGAAGGAAGTCAGAAAGGTACAACTTGATGTTCTCACTAAGGTATCCCCTGTTGACAAAGACCCTGGCCCCTGTCAGGAAGCGACTACCATGGGGGTGGGGGTGTTTTCTCAGGCATCCACTACTGAGGGTGGCTTTTCGACTGAGCTCAAGGAATTGACTGCCACCCTAAAGGAACTTTTGAGACATGGCACACTGTCAGCAGGAGCCAGATCACTATCTCCTGTCATTTCTCCAGCATCCCCTGCAATGTTGTCTCCAAGGGTGCTCCGAGAGCCTGTCATTTGTCACAATTGTGGCAAGGTTGGTCACATGAAAAGGAAGTGCCATTCTCAGAGGGACTTAGCAAGAGTGGTGAACCGGCTTCAATGGGAGTTTCTGAAACCGAATCAGTGGTCAAGGGGTGCACGAAACGATCGCAATGAAGGCTTTGGAGATCCTAACTAAAACCTCTTTGTGGCTAAATTGTCTGTCCAGGCCCTTGCTGCTGTCCCTCCCAACTGGTCCGAAATAGTGGGCCCTTCAATGGAGACTACTGTGGCTGTGAATGGTATTCCTACTCAGGCTGTGCTTGACAGTGGGTCGCAAGTGACCATTGTATTTCAGGACTGGTATGACAAATAATTATCTGATATGCCATTACAATCCCTTTGAAGGCCTACATGTGTGGGGGCTGAGCGACAAGTTTTATCCCTACTTAGGATATGTCCACCTCTGGTTGTCTTTTCCTGCAAATATAACAGGTGTGGAGGAGCAAGTAGAGACACTGGCCCTAGTGTGTCCCCCCACCGGACTGTATGATAAGGTTCCCCTGTTAATTGGAACAAACGTCCACATGTTTGGGAGGCTAGCACAACTCTGTCATGAGAAACAAGGGCGGCAGACTGGAAGGGCTCTAAGAATTCTGGCTCTGATCAAGAGGGCCTATGACTTGCAACAGAAACCCAAGGAAGTAGACCAGGATGAACCAGTGGGGATCATGTGGAAGAAGAATCCAGATTCAATGGTATTGGCCTGTAACGCCCAGTGTACCATTCAAGGGGAGGCTCGCCTCTGGAAGGATGTCAAGAACAAAATACTGATGTTGGATGCACCAGGCGATGGAAAATTTCCAGAAGGATTATTGGTCAAGCCCAGCATCTTACCTGCTCATGCCCATGCCTACGCATGACGAGCGATGGTCCAGATTCACAATGTGTCAGATCGGGAGATCCGAGTGAACAGAGGGTGCACCCTAGCTATGGTACACTGCACCGACACTGTAGTGTTGCCCAGCAATGAGCACCCTGGCAAGTAGGAGAGAGTGACCCCAGACTTGTTTGACTTTGGTGACTCCCCATTGCCAGCTGAATGGAAGGCTAGAATTAGCAAGGGACTTGCCCAGAGAGACCAAGTCTTTTCATTGAAGGAATGGGATGTGGGATGTGTCCAGGGTGTGGAGCATCACATACGCCTGCATGATGAATAGCCATTTCGAGAGAGGTCCCGACGCCTAGCCCCAGCAGACATAGATGATGTGAGAGGACACCTGCAGGAAATGCTCACTGCTGGTGTGATACAAGAATCCAGAAGCCCATACGCCTCTCCCATTGTGGTTGTGCATAAGAAGAATGGGTCTGTGAGGATGTGTGTTGACTACCGAACTCTGAACCGGTGGACCATCCCAGACCAATACACTGTGCCTCGTATACAAGATGCCCGAACTGCTTGAATGGGAGCAAATGGTTCTCGGTGTTGGATCTTCACAGTGGATACTACCAGATCCCGATGGCCCAGGAAGACTGTGAGAAAACAGCCTTCATCTGTCCATTGGGGTTCTACGAGTTTCTGAGGATGCCACAGGAGATTTTGGGCGCCCCAGCCACCTTTCAGCAACTGATGGAACGTGCGGCAGGAGATATGAATTTACTGGAATGCCTGGTGTACTTGGATGATGTCATTGTGTTTGGGAGCACCTTAGAGGAGCATGAGAACCAACTGTTTAAAGTCCTAGACTGAATGGAAGATTTCGGCCTCAAGCTGTCCATTGACAAGTGCCAGTTTTTCCAAACCTCCATGACGTATGTGGGGCACATATATCTACAAAAGGGATAGAGACTGATCCCAGTAAGGTTGAAGCACTGACTACTTGGCCCCAGCCCCATAATCTGAAAGAACTACAATGTTTTCTGGGGTTCTGTGGCTACTACCCCAGGTTCATAAAAGACTATTCCAAGGTGATTCGCCCACTCTCGAACCTTACCCAGGGTTACCCTCTTACCAATTGTAAATACAAAAAAGGGTCTGTTAAAGAACCATAAAAAGTATACTTCTGCCCAGATGAACTCTTCGGGCCCCGCTGGACGCCTGACTGAAGCAGCCTTCCATGACATCATATACCAGCTCATCCATGCCCCCATCCTCGCCTAAGCTGACCCCAGCAAACCCTATGTGCTGCATACAGTTGCTAGTCTGCAGGGTCTAGGAGCGGTGCTGTATCAAGACCATGAAGATGGCCTGAGACCAGTAGCTTTCACCAGTAGGAGCTTGACCCCATCTGAACGAAACTACCCTGTGCATAAGTTGGAGTTCCTTGCACTAAAATGTGCCATCATTGACCAGTTTCATGAATACCTCTATGGGGCAAAGATATTGGTGAAGACTGACAATAACCCGTTGACCTATGTACAGACTTCAACTAAGTTAGACACCACTGGGCACCGGTGGCTTTCTGCATTATCAACCTATGATTATGCTGTCGAATACAGTCCGGGCCTGAACCATATTGATGCCAACACCCTATCACGAAGGCCCACTTCCAAGAGTGATTGGGTCAGGCTGTCTGAACCTGACATTCAAGCATTGTGCCAAAAGTTTGATAGAGATGCACAGATGTCTGCGGACACAGTGGACTGTTTAGTAGATTGCTTGGGCCCTTCTGACACCTGCATTCCAGCTGCTTATTGCCATTTCTCTACTTTAGATATTAGTGCACTACCTCAACTTGACAATGCCAGCATTCAGTGGGCTCAATCTCCCAAGATCCTATGATTCAACCAGCACTTGATGCCCTGCGTGCGGGGAAAGATGTGTCTAAGTTACGTTCCACTGACTTGCAAACTGCTTTATTGTTTAAAGAAGGACCCAGATTGAAGTTGCTCAATCAGTTGTTGTATAGAGAGACAGTGGATTGTAATGGCAAAGTAGACAAGCAACAATTGGTCCTGCCCACGGCCTTTAAAGATTTGGTACTGAGGTCCCTCCACAGTCACATGGGGCACCTAGGTATTGACAGAACCCTTGACCTGGTACAATCTCGCTTCTACTGGCCCAAAATGGGGGCCGATGTTGAGCACCATGTAAAGACTTGTAGTCGTTGGCTTCAAAGAAAAGCCCTGCCTCAGAGGGATGCCCCCCCTTGTTAATATTACTACCAGCACCCCCATGGAACTAGTCTGCATAGACTTCTTGTGTTTAGAACCTGATCAGTGGAGCATTGGCAATGTGTTAGTGGTTACGGAACATTTCACATGGTATGCACAAGCTTTCCCCACCAAAGATCAAAAGGCATCTACCATGGCCAAGGTGCTAGTGGAAAATGTCTTCATCCACTATGGTGCCCCCCAGCGGATTCATTCTGATCAAGGCAGAGACTTTGAGGGTCGGCTAGTCAAATAAATGCTCTCTTTCTAGGGGGGGGTGCAAAAGTCAAGAACCACCCCTTATCACCTGCAGGGGGACCCTCGACCAGAACGCTCTAACCACACCCTGCTAGACATGCTAGGCACCCTCCACCCAAAAGACAGGCATAAATGGAGCCAGCAGATTAGCACCTTGGTACACGCATACAATTGCATGAAAAATGATGCTACCAGGTTCTCTCCCTACCGCCTCATGTTCAGGAGAGAGGTCCGGTTGCCTGTTGATGTCTGTTTTGGAGTCTCTTCAGATGGGGTCTGAGTCGAAAACTACTTGCAATATGTACAAAAACTGAAAGCTCAATTGAACCATGCCTATCAACTGGCCCAGACAATGGCCGCCAAGAGATATCTAGTCAACAAAGAGAGGCATGATAAAAAGTAAAGGCTCAAGAGCTTCAACCTGGAGACCGTGTGTTGTTATGCAATTTGGGACTGCATGGTAAACACAAAATTGCTGATTGGTGCCACCATCTTCCCCATGTAGTAGTTGGAAAGTTGGATGATTTACTAGTGTACAAGGTGCGCCCAGAGAACAACTCCAAAGCTGTCAAGACCATGCACCGTAACCACTTGCTACCTATTGGGCAAGTCATAATTGAGGCTGAACAATCAGAGATTGATTCCCCTGGGCCAGTGGCTCATGCTGCTGCAAGAAAGAGACAGTCAACCTACCCCAGTGGTCACAGATTTAAGGTTTCCTCCGCAGCAGGCCTAGAACGATAGTGACTGTCAATCCACTTCTGACGAAAGTGAATACAACCATGCCTATTACCCCTCTTGTGAACTGAGTCAGCTGTTTCAAGGTAACCCCCTGATAAATTGTGGGGATAAAGCTGGGCCTTCTGGACTGCTTCCACTTCAGCTTCATCCCTGAGCCAATGCTCCTGAAAGTGAAGTGCAAAGCACGCCTTGAAGATGTTGAGTCTCTGTATATTGTGGAACTGTATGATTTGCCTGAAAAAGGGCTGAGGGTTTGAGTCTTTCTGATGACATACCAGAACTTGAAGAACACTATGAGAGTGCTGACCACCCTCCCTTCAGTGCCTCAAAGCTTGACTGTGCCTGAGCCATCGCAAAATGAATCAAGTGTTGTAGAAACAGAGCCTGCAGAGCAAGGATCCGACAGTGCCCCAAGTTTGGACGTTCCCATCCAGACAGAGGCACCCCTCACAAGTGACGAGAGTTCCCAGGCTATTGCTGAGAGTACAGAGACTGTAGTTGTCCCCCTCAGAAAGACTGGCCGAGCTATCAAGCCAGTAGTACGCTTCAGTTATGATTCTCCCGGAAGGCCAGTGGATTTGCCTCTCAATGTGGTGCACAAAGGTGTTTATATCTTACCAAGCTCACTACCCAAATTGAGTTTGACAGCCAATTCCAGGTTACTTGTTCTGCCCTCTCACCATGGTGCCCCTGCCCCATCCAGCCCCAAGTTAGCTGATAGGGAAGGGTCCCCTCTTGCATTGTTCAAGGTACAAGAAGTTATTACCTGATTTAGTGTAGTAATGTTCAACTGACTTGTGTGAAATATGCCTAATGTATTGTCAGAATGGATATAGCATCATGAAGAGTAGTGAATATGTATAGTAAAGTAATAAGTTTATGTTAACTGATGCATGATGGTACAGACTTGACGTGGACGCCAAGTTTTCTCCAGGCAGGGAAGGGTGTAACCCCCCCTACAAATGGGGGTTCCCTAAAAGTCTTCCTTGAGCTTGCGTAAATGCTCACTGCCAGGCTGGTGTCCTGTGTTTTAGCAGTTTAAATGTGATTGCCAGAGAGTGCTTGTATAGCCTCTGTGCACTGCCTCTTTAAGAGCTGCCTGGATTGCAATCATAAGTAATCTGAGAAGGAGCTCTGTTGAAAGATGTAACTATTTGCTGAAAATCATTTAGAGTGATAATGATAATGTAGTTTGTCTAACTTGCCTTCTTTGCAGCAAGGACTGTTTTGTTTATTCCCACTATCTTGGTCCTGGACTGCCGAATTGGACCAATCAGTTCTGGTGGGACCTAAAATGGAGCTGGACTACAGGAGCTATCTGGAGTCAAAATCTGTAGGAATTGTAGTTTTGGGCTTTTTGCACCTGAAGGGGGAGCCTTTGTTGTGACTGACAGGAGAATCAGCCAACCAAACCTTTTGGATCTTAGGGAAATTCCCAAGCTGCTTGCTGTTAGAGGCAGATCAAAGTTGGGAGCTAAAGCAGCAACATGCTTGAGACAGTCAAGCAGCCATCTGAGTAGTTTTGTGCGGGAGAACTGTGGAAAGGCCTGAGTTGGACCTGCATGTCTGCCTGCTGCCCCTGAGAGGGAGAGAAGAGAAGAGAATTATTTCGGACTAAATCCAAGTTTGTGAGAATGAAGTAAGCCACTGATTTTTTACCAGGCTCATACCTGAAGAAGACCGAAGATTTTGCTGAATGTGATCGGCCTGTCAGGATTTCCAGCTGCTTTTGAATCCCTGGTTTGTGCAGAGACCTTGCGATCATGACCGGAGAGCGGTTTGCCTGGTACAGTAGAATTTCCTTACATGAAAATGTGCTGTGTATTAAAAGTGGGTAGTGATTTGGTTCCCCACTGTGTGAACTGTGTTCTGCTTGTGGAAGCTTTATCCAGCCTAATCGGACTAAATCCGCGTTCATCTCCATTCGACCTTAGCCATGTCACCCTGGCCCTGCCAGACTACCCCACTGCACAGAGAAAGCCACCAACGAGAGACCTGACTGGGGATCAGCCCCCTGCTCCACGCTTGAACAGGAAAGACACCTCGGCAAATCATGTGGGCCCCGCTTCTCCTGGCACTCGAGATTAACCACACCTGCTGTCTCAATTTTCGTCCAGCCTGTGTCCAGTCTTGGGTATCGTAAGTAATCATCAGGGTAGCTCCCTGCAACAACAGCCTAATCTAAAAGTGTGTCATCTGATTGCCTTGTTGTTTTCTTTTCACAAACTGAGCCCTCTGGCTCCAGATTACAAATAGTGTGTGTTGTGCATGTTGTTTTCTTCCATCACAGGGCCCCAACCAGCTGCAACATTCCTGGCTAGCCCACCATTCTCCATCTGGGTACCCAGAGTGTGTGACTGTTTGTGGACCCTGAAGTATATGCATAACTGTTTGATTGATACAGCCTTTAAACAAATTAACCTGATTACGCCTCTCCCTTGTTCAAGTCCCTTAAATAAATTAGATCTAACTCTTTTTTGCATTTACACTGACTGTGGTTCCAGTTTGTGCAAGAGTACTGTACTGATGTTATTTGCTGTGTATAACCTTGTTTTACAGGGGGTCCCCAGGGCTGGGCCAGAGGAAAGCCTTGGTGGTAAGTGCAAACAGTGTAGGTACTTGTGTGTTGTATCGGGGTATTGTGAAAGTGATTATTGTGTATTGTTCTGGCCACTAGTAAGGAAAGAGGGGAGTTACATTGTCCTGGAGGCTGTGCCCAGGTTAGCTTGACCACTACCAACCCTGACCTCTGGGTGGAGGCACCTGTTTCAGAACTCAGGCCGCTTAACCTGCAACTAGCCAAGCAGGCAGGGGTAGTAGCCCTTGGGATAGTGCCACCTAGGGGTTACACTTGCAACAATCTGTCTTTGCGGTCTCTAGTTGGAGTGCAGCATCACCTTTGTTTGTACGTAACTAGCTGGCTGCTTTTGTCTGCACCCCACCAGTTCTGAGTTGGAGTTCAAGTGCAATTTTGCTTCATGTACCAATTATCCTGCCCACCTCCCGATTGCTTTCCCCATGCCCCATTTGTAAAAATAAACTCCCACCCACGGCCAAGTATCCTGCCCACTTCCTGATTGCTTTCCCCATGCCCAGTTTGTAAAAATAAACTCCCAGTCATTGCCAATTATCCCATCCACCTAACACTTGCTTCCCATATGCCCAGTTTATAAAAATAAATTTCCATCCACTGTCTATTATCCCACTCACCTCCCAACTGTTTTACCCAGTGCCCCGTACCTGTAAACCAAGAAAACCATCCAGTGATGATTTCTGGACCCCCACTCCAGTCCCCTCTCACACCCAGCACCCCACCCCACCCCACCCCTCACTTACCTATCCAGCCCACTGGCAATACTGTTGGGAAATGGCATCTTAGCTGGGTTGACTGGGTAACCACATTGTAAAAAATATAGGTAAAATCAGGACCCAGTGGAAATAAGATGTTGCATCTCAGCTGGGCTTTCCTGCGTAAATAAACTGTAAATCAAGAAAACAAAATCAATAGTGCTGCCTGCCTATCTCAGTCCCCTCCATAGCAATGTGGACTTATGGTTAGAGCACCAACCGGATAAGGAGATTGCAAGCTTGATTCCCAAAAAGTGACACAAACCACGCCAATGGTGACTTGTGCTAATCGCCAGTGCACCAGGGACCCTCCACTTGATTCACTATCGAGTAGGGTCCCGGCACCATAGTCCCACTGCAGACAATGCACCTGAGAGGTTTGCTGCAAGTTGCGGGGTGATCGTGTGGCATATGCGCCCAGGACAAGAGACTTACTGGAAGGCTGCCAGGGTCCTTGGGGACAGGGAAGTGCATGGGGAAGGCTGGTGGCACACAAAAGGGTGACAGGAGGCATGGTATCAGCATCCTGATGGGTCATCAGAGGGACCGCTGCGATGCCAGTGTCTTGGGGCACCCACATACTGGGCACCATGGGGGACTGCTGCGGGCACCACACCACAAAGGGCTCTGGACTTCTTTAGGTAAGTAGTGTTTGTTTACCATGTTGGTTCACTTGGACAAATAAAGTGCCACTGCACATACAATACTGCCATGGGGGCATGGGAGATCGTGGGCGGGCAGTGGTACATGTTCCCTCCCACCCAGGAAGAGCTCTGCTGTGGCACATGGATTGTTAGACCAGCCCTGGCTGATATAACTGTCCTGGACCACATGCCCTCTGGGAGGGTTTACTGAATCTCAATGTTAGTGATATGGCAGTTCGCATCTGCTGCAAGCCCTCTAACACCCTGGCACACCCATCATCTTGGTACAGACCTGGCGCAGGGTCAGTCTGGCACACAGGGTCCTGGTTTGGTGCAGGGGCCCTTTGTGAATCAGGATCTCCACAAGTTATGATGCAAGGTGCCCCTCACGTCAACTTCGGGGCTCTGAGAATCGAGTCCCACAGGTTCAAACCCTACTAGAGCTAAATATTCACTGTGCGACAATCAGCATGTCACATAACCACCCACTGTTACCATATCCCCAGATATTCTATCCAGGGTGGCAGGTATTGTTAAGTGAGCTGGTGCTCCTTAAGAGAGGTGTGGCTCAGTGGTGCTTTTTGTAGTTCCCTTCAGAACAGAGAGGGATCCCTATGTTATCTTTGCCACGTTTTTTTTAAATTGATGCTCAGCATGACCCTAGTGAGGGAGAGCATGGACTAGGACCTCATCAGCCGAGTGCAGCTCTCACTTTCAATGCACACTAACCTGGCTCTCAGATCAAAACCTTGTTCTTAATGATGCTAAAACCCAGTCCATGCTATCTGGAACCCTTTCAAAACTCAAATCATGCCAAAATAACTTTAGGGTCTCCTGCTAAGATGGCTCACCTATTGGCTTAGTGACCTCCTTTAAGTACCACCGGGTAACTTTGGACCAATCTGTAAACAACGAACTGCTCAAACAGAACACATGCAAATCTGTAAACTCTAAACTACGCACAGCATTCTGGTCTAGCTATGTACTAACCCCCACAGCAAGATTGGCTATTGCCCGAGGCATACTTCTGCCTACCCTGACCTATGGAGTAGCTACGTATGCTGCCATACCTAATTCCAGTCTCCATACATGGAACGTGATCTATAATAATATCTGTTGGTATGCCTCTTCCTCCCATGGGCTGAAACACCATTGTCTCCTCTACTCGGATCTCAACTGGCTGTCTCCTAATGCAGCCAGACTTTACTGCCTCAGCTCCACTGTTGATAGTATTATGAAGTTTCAAACCCCCAAAACACTGGCTGAGCTTCTCACTCCCTAGACCTCCAACTACGGCCTGCACTCGACTGATAAATCCCTCTTATGCATCTCGAAATGCATAACTACTAAAGTACTTTTGCCCACTATGCTCCTCAGCAGTGGAACTCCCTACCTCTAGATGTCCGCCTAGCACCCACACATAACGCCTTTAAAATAGCCTTCCACGGCTACCTCATCTCATCTAGTCATTGCTCCTGCTTTAAACCTCCTTAGTACCTTGTCCTCCTCCTCCCTTCCTGAAGCTCCAGACCTGCTTTTTGTCAATATACCCTTGTGATATAAATCCTCCTCCCTGTCCCCAGCCTCACCTCTTGATTATCGCTTTTTCTTCACAATGCCTGCACTAATCCCCTTGCCTGGCTATCTTTGACCCTTGCCCTGTTCTAAACCATGACCAGTCTCAACTTTCCTATCCCCTGCATCACACCTCCTCTGCACTTATTTGTTATTATATTATATCTTTTAGAACTGTATGAAATGTTTCCCTCTAGGGGTATACCTGCTACTGTATATGTTTTATTTTCTTGTATTTTGCTCGATGACTCTGGTTTATTCCTTGCAAGTTATGACTTCACTGTCTTTGCTCTACCAGCTTAAATGTTTTATCCCATTGCTGTAACCAAAACAATTTGTTCTGTACCCTACTCTCAATATGTTGTATTTGTTTTTGCTGCATAACCTGCTGTATAACACCTTGTTTTGTACTTTGCTGTATAAGCTGCTGTTGTATCTCTGTAATGCTACCCTGTAACCTCCCCGGTCATGCCTAAAATAGTCATCTCTATGGCTGATGCACCTACCCGGTAAACAAAAGCTAAATAAGTAAATAAATAAGAAGGCTCCAGAGTATGGGATCGCAATCTACACATCTGCTGCTGGGTGCTGCTATCCAAGGTTCCTGAGAAGTAGTAGCCTCATCTCCATCTTCTGCCACTACTTGCAGCTGTACGGGGCTCCTGAGGAGTGCGAGCTCCAACCCCAGGTTCTGCCATCGGGAGCAACATTATGGGGACTCCTGAAGGATGACAGCTCCATCCTTAGCTTCTGCTACTGGTTGCAGCTCCACAGGGACTCCCAATGTGTGGGAGCTCAAACCCCAGCTTCTGCCACCAGGCACAGCTCTATAGGGATTCCTGAAGAGTGGGAGCTCCAACTCCAGCTTCTGCCACTGGTTGCAGCTCTACTGGGATTCCTGAGGAGTGGAAGCTCCAACCCCAGCTTCTGCCACCAGGCACAGCTCTATAGGGATTCCTGAGGAGTGGGAGCTCCAACTCCAGCTTCTGCCACTGGTTGCAGCTCTACTGGGATTCCTGAGGAGTGGAAGCTCCAATCTCAGCCTCTGCCACTGACTGCAGCTGTAGGGGGCTCTGTAGGATTGGGAGCTCCAACTGCAGTTTCTGCCACCAGGTGCAGCTCTATGGGGACTCCTAAGGAATGGGAGCCATGTTCCAAATGTTTGCTGCCTGGTGCATCTCTATGTTGGCTTCCTAAGAGTGGAAGCCCCAACTCAAACATTTTGTTACCAGACATGGCTCTACTGACAGCCGTAACATCTGACACTTGGTGCCACTCTACTTTGCCACCCGCACAGCTCTACTACTGATCCTCATGTCTGTCACTAGGCACAATTCTACATAGGTTCCTAAGGAGCAGGAGCCCCAAACCAAACCTCTGCTACCAGGTGTGGCTCTACCCCAACCTCATCTGCAATTGGGCACAGCTTATAGCTTCAATGCCACCTAAATAGTTGTCAAATTGTCATTACATCTATCTCCCCTTTGTTCATATTTGCAGTATAAAAACATGAACGCAAACATAACTGGCAGTGACCAAATGCTTGCTTATCTTGTGAACATACCTTTTTTAGTCACATAGAGAAGCACAGTCCTCATTACTGGCTTACGGAGTGTTCGGAGGCTGCTGCCTTTATAGTCAACCTAAGGAGGACCCTTAAACCCTACCTTGCATCTTAAAAGTAGAAGCAAACTTTTTTGCGAGTTGTAGATAACAACAGTTTTACTTATTAAACCTGTCTCTCTATTACTTCACAATTAAACTAATGTAGGCTTGAGGCAACATTAAAAAATGTAAGCTCAGTGAATGGTTAACTAAACGTGAGAGCACAGTGAAGTTTTGATTGCACTAGATTTCACATCTACTGATTGATCATATAACTGAGAATTTGTGAAAGGCCACTTTTCTCTGTTTTTGTCATTTTTTTGAACATAGACAAACAGAATCATATCTTATAACATTATAGGTGAGCAAATGGTGAGCAGAATGAGTCAGTCTCTGCACTTTTATTATAAAATTGCTCTAGCTGTCCTTTTCCCCCAGTTTGCTCTGCCCTACATACACCAATGCTCCCTGCTTCTCACACAGCTGTGCTCAGCCTGAACATAATTATGGTCCCTCCCATACCTGCAGCACCATGCCTCTGAATGGAAGACTAAATGTGGGCTGCAAGACAGAGGAGTGACTGGCAACTGTTGAGCAGAAGGGAGAGTGAGCAGGGTTAGAGAAAAGAAGGCAGAGCAGTGCAGACTGTGCTCCCCCATAGGTGCTGCTGTCCAACCACATATGAGACAGAAAAGCAAAAAACAGCACACACACACACCAATGGCTATTAATGAAAATAATTAATTTTTTAGTGGCTCCAAACCTCTTCAGAACACCGGGCCACACTGCCTGTATGTATTGTCTTGCTGTAGGGCTTCTTCAGGGGTGGAGCCAGTGGGTACTAGCACCATTTAAATATCACAAAGTACAAAACCATTGGTTGAAATAACATCTGATTGACAAAACAGTTAATGTGTCAGTGCTAATACAGATATGCATATCATCTCTATTATTATTCAAAAGATTGCAAAACACACACACACACACACACACACACACACACATATAAAAACCCAAGATACAGATTGGTCAATACCAGCAGGAACATCTGCCAGAACTAGACACATGGTGGATTCCCTGCAGGGGAAAGGCCTCAAACAACAAGTACAACAACCCACAAGAGACAGGGCTATCCTAGATCTAATACTGACTAACAGGGAAAGGATCACAGATTTCCAGGTAGAAGGTCACCTGGGAGCCAGTGACCATCATATGGTATGGTTCACTTTGGCCACTACAACTAAATCTTCCCATTCCAAGGCAAAAATATAGGACTTCAGAGGAGCTGACTTTGATAAGATGGCCAACAGAGTTAAGCTAGCCCTGACAAAAACAAATACAGGTGAGGGGGTACAGGCAAAGTGAGCAAGCATTAAAGATGCAATACTTGAAGCAACATTCCATTGTGTTAGAGAGAAAAGGAAGTGCAAAAGAAGAAGAAAACCATATTGGTTCTCAAAAACAGTAGCTGAAAAGGTCAGAGTCAAAAGGCTGGCCTTCAGGAAGTATAAGGAAACACTGCTGGATGAAGATAGGGAGGCATACCAAATGTCCCTAAGGGAAGCAAGGAAGGCAGTAAGGCAGGCAAAGGCCCAAACCGAGGAAACACTAGCATAAACAGTAAAAGAAGGTGACAAGACTTTCTATAGATACATTAGTCCCTCCGGACTCCTGGCTCAACAATAACACTATCTGGTTGCAATGTATACCACTCTGACCAGCTGGGTAAGCGTAGGAGTGGCTGCACCATTTACTCCAAGGACACGTTACGCGGGCAGTTGCTCCCTATCCCCCAGCTCACTCCAGGACCCCAGGCCATTACGCTTAAACTCACTTTGAGATGCTCCCAAACCCCCCTGTTTCTCACAGCCATGTACATTCCTCCCAGGGACCAGAAGCTGGCCTTCCACTCAGTATTGTCTTACCTGTCAACCCTCCCATACAATACAGAAAAGCTCATTCTCGGGGACTTTAATATTAATTGGTTACATAAGTCCGCCGAGCCTCTAGCTGATGCTGCTGCTGCCCAAGACCTTATGCAATTAGTAACTTCACCCACATGACTAAACCAGCTTACTGGGTCATCCTCCCTGCTAGTCCTTGTGTTCACCAATCGCCCACACAAAATCATAAGCACAACTGTTCTCCCAAATGCTCTCAGTGACCACTCCCCTGTTCTCTGCTTCTGGACCAGCAAGGTACCCAGGTCTCCTCCAAAAATAACCTTGCAATGCAAACTCAGCCCTGACAAACTTGCCCTTCTGAAATCCCACCTCAGAAACATGGATTGGTCCTTCATCATGAGCACCCTCGACCCAGATAGGGCCCTGGACCTTTTCTTCCTCTGTTTCAACTCTATATGTGACAATTATGCACCTACAACCAAAAGAATGGTCAAAAGCTACCCGGTACCTTGGATTTCTGACCAAATCCCGGCCCTTATGCAGACTAGAGACTCACTGTGGCAACTCTCCAATGTGACTGGCTGGCCCTCTGGTAGACAAAAGTACAGAGAGGCCCAGAACAAATGTACGTGGGCCCTTCGCAAGGCAAAAGCTGAGTATTATAAATCCTCATTAACTGCTCAGGATGCAAATTCTGGAACAATATCAAGGATGTCTGCGGAAAAAAAACCCAACCCTGTCCCTAACCAATTAATGGTAGACGGGTGCATGACGACTGATCCGACCCGTATAGCTGCTGCTTTCAACATCGCCTTCACAAACCTTGACCATGTTCTCCCCCCCCCCAATTTCTTTGACCCTCCCTTGGACTGCTCCCCCTTGCCCTCTACAGACCCCCCCTTCACCTACGCTGCATCACACCCAAGTCTGCTGTACCATACCTTAAAAAGGCCCTAAGTCGCTCCAGCTACAGTAGCGATACCCTAGACCTGAAACTATTGCGGCTCACCTTGCATGAGGTTCTCTACCCTCTCACCCATATACTGAACTGCTCCCTATGTCAGGGTATATTTCCCACTAGGTGGAAATCAGCCTCCATCACCCCTGTATTTAAAAGCAGGGGCCGTGTTACCACCAAAAACTTCCGCCCTATTTCCATCCTTCCTCGCCTATCCAAAGCACTACAGCGGATTGTCTCTGATCAGCTCACTGGCCATCTGAACAAATACAACCTACTCTTCGAACAACAGCATGGCTTTTGGAAAGGCCACAGTACTACCACTGCCCTTCTCCAGTTTATCACACACATCCACTCCGCCCTAGACAGGGGACATATCACTGGCGCTGTTTTCATCGACCTCACTAAGGCATTTGACACTGTCAACCACTCTCTCCTACTAGCTACCTTATCCAACATCGGTTTCTCCTGAGACCCCCTTGGTTGGTTCGCTGATTACCTCTCCAACCATTTCCATCAGGTCAAAATTGGTAACACCTTATCCGAAAGACTGACGGTCCTCTCTGGTGTCCCACAGGGGTCAATACTAGGACCCCCACTTTTTAGCCTCTTCCTTAACTCCCTCCCCTTGGCCTGCCCTGGCAACTTGTTGCTGTATGCAGACAATGCTGTCCTATTCTCCTCTGACCCTGACGCCTCTCAACTCCATCGCCCTCCAATCTGCCTTTAACTATGCTGAAAATTGGTTCTCTTCACAGTGCCTTATTCTCAACTATAAAAAGACTAAATTCATGCTTTTCTCTCATCCACTTAACACCCAGAAAGCTCTGTGCCCTCAAGTTCTTACTGTCAATCAGACCTCCTTGGAGCTAGTCAACTCCTTCAAATACCTGGGTATCACACTAGACCCTGTGCTCAACTTCCACCAACATATCCATCTCCTGTCTACAGCCCTCAATGTTAGGTTGGGGCTACTGTATCGTTTCAAGCACTGCCTTACCCCTGATGCACTTAGGCTCGCTGTCTCCTCTTCTGTCCTCTCCCTGCTCAACTATGGCATACTTATCTATAGTGCTGCTAACTCCTTGGCCCTATGCTGCTTACGTCTCTCCCTAAATAAAGCGTGTCACCTCATATTGGGATGTAATCATCTCACTCATGCTTGCTCCCTCTATAACTCCACCAACTGGCTCAATCTCGACAATAGGATCAAGTTTCATACCTGCCTCATGGCTAAAAAAATTACCCTCGGCCTACCCCTCCCCCCGGGCTCGTCCCTGTCATCCACCTTGTCCGGAATCTCAAACACACTCGAAGCTCTACCAAGCCTCTCCTCTTGGTTCCATCCTGCCGTACCTCACAATTCCAAAGGTTCTTTTGCTCTAGAGCCTCCTCCCTCGTTAATAGCCTTCCTACCTGGCTAGTAAATGAAAACAGAATTGGCCCATCCAAAGCCCATCTTAACAAACACTTCCAGGCCTCAAATACCTGTGATTGTCACTCAACCCCTATCTTCTCCCCCTCTAGCTGACCAAAGACACTGGCCTGCCTCCCCAGGCTATTAGTCCCAAGTTTCATCCCCAAGCCTCACCACTTATCCTTGACTGTACTAACTACCCTAGTTCCTGATTGATAGCCTTCACTGTGTCATGGTCTTCTTTGCTGAATTCTGTCTCCATCTGAATTATTATGTAAAGTACGTCTGTACTATTTTTTCTGTGACGTGGAACCTTTGTAAATGAGCCTTTGACTCAAATGTACTTTCCGATTTCCTCAATAAAATAGTGAAAGGAGAAGGTCCAGAGGGGGTATTGCTAAGATCAAAGGAGATAAGGGGGTGTGCGAGGAGGAGGACCATGTAAAAACATTTATCCTAAATAGATACTTCTGCTCAGTATTTACTGAAGAGAAGGTAGGGCAGGGCCCACAGCTCAGCACCATGGACACAGGGGGGAGGGAGGTGAGCACTAGTCCCTTCACAAAAGAAAGGGTCCTAGAAGAGCTCAATAAGCTCAGGGTGGACAAGGCAATGGGACCTGATGGCATACATTCCAGGGTACTAAAGGAGCTAAAGGTGGTACTAACAGAGCCATTATCAGAGCTGTTTAGTGAGTCTCTAAGCACAGGAGAGGTCCCAGAAGACTGGAGAAGGGCTCATGTGATCCCACTCCACAAGAGTGGTAGCAGGGAGGAGGCAGTGAACTACAGACCAGTCAGTCTTACCTCAGTAGTGGGCAAGATTATGGAGGCACTCCTTGAGGAAAGGATAGTGCAACACCTGGAATCCATAGGAGCACAGGAGCCAAGACAGCATGGGTTTACAAAAGAAAGGTCCTGTCAAACTAATCTCATAGATTTCTTTGACTGGGTAACCAGAGTGGTGGATCAAGGGGGAACAGTTGATGTCACCTACCTTGACTTCAGCAAAGCTTTCAATAATGTTCCATATAGAAGATTGATTAATAAGCTGGGTATAAAGTCAGAAGAGATGCAAGTCACAAGTGGGGGTACCTCAGGGATCAGTCCTGGGGCCAGGCCTCTTCAATATCTTCATCAGTGACATTGCAGATGCACCAAGATCTGCAACAGAGTGGATGATCCAGATGGGGTGGGCAGAATGAGAAGAGATCTGGATAAACTGGCAGAATGGTTGGAAGAGTGGCAACTGGGGTTTAATGCAAAGAAGTGCAAGATCATTTACTTATTATTTATTCAGCTTTTGTTAACCAGGTAAGTACACTAGACAAGACAATTGCCTATTTTCAGGTACAACCCGGGAGAGTACAGGAATAACAGATTTAAGTACATAAAATGACATTGTACAAATTAGACATGTTACAGTTCATGTGAGGACAAGAAGATTACAGATTCAACACAGCATACGAAACGTAGTAAGGCATACATTATACAGTATGTACATAACAAAATAAACACCTTGTGGAAGCTAAGAGCAGTACCAGAGGTACAGTATTGAGATCCTTCAGATATGACACTATATACAGCTTAGCGACCTCATGGAGTTGGGTCTTTTGTCCAGGAGGACCTCCAGGACAGAGGAGTGCTGTGATGGATCAATTTATGGGGCTTTGGGACAGCCACAAGCTGAGGAAAGTTTAAGGTGGTTCCATAGGGTGGAGCGAAGACACACCTGTGAGTGCAAGGAATGGACCTGGGCAGGGAAAGTGTTCCACAATCTGAGAGCACATGCGGCAAAATCCTGCCCACCCATTTGAGTCCGTGTAGCCGGTTTCTTAAGGAGGGCATGTCCCTGGGACCTGAGGGAGTAGGAGGAGGAGTCAGCCAGGACAAGGAATTTCACAAGCCTTGGAGGGGTACCAGTGCCAAGGACCTTTCCAGTGAAGCACCCTAGGACGAAGTCTATGTGGTTTGCGGGTGAGAGCCAGTTTAGCCTGCTATAGAGGTTGCAATGGTGAATGAGATGGGAGGCAGCCAGCGCAAAGCAGCAGACATTGTTATAGGCAGTAGACCACTTAGTGAGGTGGACTTTGGATGAGCAGGAAAACAAGAGGAGCCCACAGCAGAGCGAAGGTAGGAGCACCCCTCTGGCAAGTGCAATCCGAGCTGCTGGAGTAAGATTGCTTTTTGCTCTGTAGGCCAGACCAAGTTTGCAGTTAACAGTCTTGCAAGTATTCTGGATGTGGCGGCTAAGGTCAAGCTGCGGGTCCAGCATCACCCCAAGGTATTGAAGTTGTCAGTAACTGGGATCTTAACCCCGTCAACACCAGAAACACATAGAGGAGCAGGGGCAGCCTTAATCTTGGCCTGAGACCCAAAGAGTATTGCCTGGGTTTTTCTGAGATTTACAACCAACTTGTGGGACAATATCCAGGATTGTATGTTCCTCAAGTCCTCGCTCAGGAGGTGATTTATGACCCCTATCTCTGGGGAATGAGTCAGGATGACCAGGTCATCTGCATAAAGGATAGGCTTGCAGTGGACAGTGGCAGCTGGGAGTTTGTTTGCAAATATGGAGAAAAGCAGGGGCCCCAAGACAGAGCCTTGTGGGACACCCATGGTAACAGGGATAGTGCCCAAGAACTCCTTCCTATAATTAACAAGTTGCTTTCTGTCATTTAATTAGTTAGAAAACCAGTTGAGCACCTCAGGTGATAGACCATAGGAGCTGAGCTGGGTGGAGAGCATGGTGTGATCAACAAGATCAAAGGCCTTAGAGAGATCTATAGAGATAGCTCCAGAGAGTTTGCCTTGGTCCATAGCCACCCTGATACAAGATGAGAATGTGACAAGGGCAGAAGATGTGCTGTGCCCTTTCCTAAAGCCATGCTGCTCTGGGGACAGCAGGTCATGAGACTGCAAGTACTCTGAGAGTTGCCCTGCCACAACCTTCTCGAGAAGTTTGCTGACCACTGACAGTATGGATATTGGACAGTAGTTTTCTATGAGTTTGGGGTTCCCCTGTTTAAGTAACGGGACCACCCTGGCAACTTTCCATACTTCCGGAATGACACCCGATGACAGGGACAGATTGACGATATGGGTTACCATGAGGGCAATCTTACTGGCACCGAGACTCAGGAGTTTCGGCTCCAGTCCATCATGGCCAGCACTCAAGAAGTGGGAGAGGCCCGAGAGCAGTCTCTGCACCTCTTGCACCATCACCACCTTAAAAAGAAAGGGCAGGTAAGATGAGGACAGTGCAGCCCCTTGTTCACCCTTTTCCCTTCTCCCATGGGGGAGTGACAAGGTAAAAGTAGGTAGGTCCGAAAAGTATTGGTTGAATGCATTTGCAATGGTCAGAGAGTTGTTGCAATTGGCACCATCGATGATTGTATCAGAGGTCTCACCGCTCAGAGTCCCACTGACCATATTCTTAATGTTTCCCCAGAACCTCCTGGGGTCCCTAGCTGTGCGCAGCAGCACAGTTTTGCAAAATTCACCTTTAGCAGCCCTAATAGCCTTCTTGCACTGATTTCTGAGATTCCTGTACTGCAGAAATATGGCCTGTTCCTCCGTGGCCTTGAATTTTGCTCAGCACTTATCTCTGTACTTCATGAGGGCTAGCAGACTACCATGTAGCCACTTTGTCACCAAGCCCCTGACCCTCCGTCTGATGAGAGGGGCATGTTTATCCTGTAGCACCCTGAATGTACTTGAGGAAGTGACTGGCTGATGATGAGGAGTCCTGGTCGTTCCATACTGCTGACCAGTAAGTGTGCTGGAGATCAGCATGGTAGGAGCCAAGATCAAACCTTGAGTAGTCTCGAAGCTGGATAATTTTATGTGGGATTTTCAGAGAAGGAATCTTCCACATCCCGTACACGGGGGAGTGGTCTGAGATGGAGTCGGGGAAGATGCCCGACGAGCTGATCCTCTCTGGTCGATTTGTCATGACCCAGTCCAGGAGAGAGCTCCCTCCACCATTAGGTGGGCACCTGGTAGGCTCCTTGATCAGTTGCGAGAGGAAGAGACCAGCAAGGAGTGGTTCATATGCTTTGGAGTTGCTACCAAGCCAGTTTAGGTTGAGATCACCTAGGATAATTAGTTCATTATGTCGGGTCACAGCACCTACAGTATCCAGGAGGATGGACAGCCCCTACAGGCCACCCTTAGGGGGATTGTGGGTGACTACAACATGTATCTTTTTGGTCATCCCGAGCAACAGCACCGTGTGCAGGAACTCGCAAGGGGACTGCACAGGTTGTGGACAGGGTAGCACCGACAGGTTAAGGTGGCTTCTATAATAGACCAAGATGCCACCCCCCATCTTTTTTCCTCGATGATCAAGCCTGAGGAAGTCATAGCCCAGGATGGCACATGCAGAGTTTGATATGGTGGGTTTAAGCCAAGTTTCTGTTATTCCAAGGTTGTCAGAGGTGTGGTGGGTGACCCAAGCCAGTAGTTCGCCAGGTTGGGCAGGATGCTACGGATATTGAGATGGACTATTTTCAGCCCTTTGACCACCATCCCACCCAGAGCAGCAGGGTCTGTTTGACAAGGCAGGCCAGGGTTTAGCTCAATGTCACCTGATAGTGCTAGGGTCACCAGAAGTATCCATAGGAGATGTTTTAGGGAAGGGGAGCCATCCCTGGCATGCACCCTGCGGCCATTTCTCCTGACCTGACGTACAGGGCACAAAGAGCACCTCAGGTCAAGACTGCAGAGAACCCAGGAAGGGGGTCTGCCTTTCGCTAATAGGTTGGAAAATGTGAAGTCAGTTTCCGCCAGCTGGGAGCAAGTGCCCCATGGTTCTCCCGCTCTATGGACATCTGCACCAGTACACCAGGGGATGCCAAGGACAGTGAGGAGACCACAGGCTAGTGTGCACATGAGTGGATGCAGTGATATTAGCTTAAATAGGTGCTGAGGGTTCACCATGTTCAAGATCATGCACATGGGAAAGAGAAACCCTGAAGCCACCTATAGGCTGGGAGGGGAGCTGCTGGCAGTCACAAGGTAAGAAAGAGACTTGGGCATCATCATCACCGATAACCTGAAATCATCCAAGCAGACCACTAAAGCAGTAGGTAAGGCTAGGGGGATGTTAGGGTGTATTAGTAGGGGTATCACAAGTCGGAAGAGGGAGGTAATAATCCCTCTTTACAAGTCTCTGATTAAGCCCCATGTGGAGTACTGTGTGCAGTACTGGAGGCCACACCTTCAAAGGGACATTAACCAAATTGAGGCAGTCCAGAGAAGGGCAACCAAAATGGTGCAGGGACTGCATCAGAGAACATATGAGGACAGATTAACGGAGCTCAATATGTATACCCTAGAGCAAAGGAGGGAGAGAGGTGATATGATCGAAACATTCAAACACCTTAAGGGCACTAACAAGGTGAAAGACTCTAACATGTTTCAATATTAAAAAAACAACAGGACAAGAGGACACAGCATGAGATTAGAGGGAGGCTGATTAAGGGGTAATGTGGGGAAGTTCTTTTTCACAGAAAGGGTGGTTGATGCATGGTACGGCCTACCTCAGGAAGTGGTGGATATGAATACAGTGCAGGGCTTCAAACAGGCATGGGATAGACATAAGGGAGCAATATAGATGAGTATGAATAGATAGGCTATTGACAGAGCAAAGGCCGATGGCACATTTATAACGTAGAAAAAGAAATGGGCAGACTGGATGGGCCTTGCAGTCCTTATCTGCCATCAACTTCTGTGTTTCTATGTTTCTATACTACAGTAGTGAAAACTATGTCATCCATCAGCATCCATAATAATGTCAATTCAATTGGGGAAGCAGAGCAAACATTCACTTAAATGCTATATTTCCAATTATGCAGTGTTAAAAGTCTGCAATCCCAGTATAATTAAAAACAGGAGGGGACAGGGAAAATGAGCAGGTGTTGGGAATTACTGTGTATAGTTAACAGAGGTCCCAGGTCGAAGTACTCATAAGTCTGTTTGAACCAAGAGGTCCAAAAATTTTAAATGGTACTCTGATCTGTAATTTCATAAGTTCTGTCTGTGTGCCACTATGAATGTGAATTGATGAAGGGGAATATTGATATATTGATTTTATATTTTGTAGATTTTATTGTAATTTGTATTACTATTACCAGGAAGCTAGCTGGTCAGTACTCCATATTTATTACAGAGCCAATGTTTCTCAATTTCATATTGAGGTTCTGGCCTAGATTTACAATAGTGTTACCTATAAAATGCATAGCAAAAAGGAGGGGTAAGTGACATAGGACTCATGGCCAAAAGCTTCAGCTCCTGTAGAATCATTAAATATTAAAAAATAACAAAATCAGCATGCACAAACTGGGTTTTAAACTAGTAGCCAGATAATTTTATTATTATTACAAGGAGGCGAAAAGGTCGATACTCCTGTGTTTCTTATAGAGCCAATTGGTGCTAGAATTCATATTGAGTGCTGACCTGGATTTTCAAGAGCTTTAACTATAAAACACATAGAAAAAAATGGGGGGGGCGGGGTGAAGAAGTTGGGCAGCAGCTGGGTGGCAGTGTGCAAAAACTAAAAGTTGCTGTATCTTTAAAACTTTTCTTTTAATTCATGTGTTGATGGTTACAGAAGTGAAAAGGGTGAGACACCAAGCACAATCTGAAACACAGAGGTGTGGTGAGGTTGGTAGCTTGAGAGTGAGTGAGAGGAAGAGAAGAACAGCTGGCAGTTCATGAGCTGCAAGAAAAGTAGAATGTAAGGAATAGTGTATGGGCAACCATACACAACAAGCCTGTGTTTCCATTGAGGGATGGAGATAACTGCATATGGACCTTGAGAGTGAAGCTCCAGAGGTCCATGCTGTTATCAGAACCCCAAGATGGAAACAAAAAGTGAGTTGTGTATGGTCACTCATATTTTATTTGTTATAGTACATGGTTTTAAAAAAACAATGTTAATGACAGGAGGAGCAGTGAGAACACATTTAAAGATTACAGCAGCTTAAATTGTTTTGTTAGATTTTGTAATATATGTGTACAATAAGTGAATCAATGTTTAAAAAAAGTCACATTTGTTGATGGGCAGTGTTTATCCTGCCAAGTGATGGTACAGGGAGAGAGAGAGAGAGAGAGAGAGAGAGAGAGAGAGAGAGACACACACACACGTTGGAGAGGCTCTGCCCAGTAAGCCCTACCCACTCAGAGGGGAATCCCCTCACACACAATGAAACATTTTGGTTATTTTTTTTGTAATACTGTATATGTGTAGAAAAACTGAATAATTGTTTAAAAAATCACGTTTGTTGACAGGCAGTGTTTTTCCTGCCGAGTGCTGGTTCAGAGTGAGAGAACTGTTCGAGCGAC
Source organism: Neoceratodus forsteri (assembly GCA_016271365.2). Classification (NCBI taxonomy): domain Eukaryota; kingdom Metazoa; phylum Chordata; order Ceratodontiformes; family Ceratodontidae; genus Neoceratodus; species Neoceratodus forsteri. The sequence continues at coordinate 141,325,748 of CM028133.1, forward strand.
TCTGCCCAGTAAGTGCTACTGGCTCAGAGTGGAATCCCCTTACACACACACTGAGGCCAGGCAGGCATCGGGAACTGCTAGTGTGATTGTAAAGGCAGGCTGTAGCCTGCAAAGGTTAGTGTGAGTGGGAGCTGGAGCACTCACCCAGAGCGGAGCAATGCGTGAAAATTAAAGGGCTACCATGCGGGAGTTGGAGCAAGTGGAGATACAGGTGCACTTGATAATAGAACATGCGCAATAACTTTTAGAATGTGCAGAACAATATCTTTAGAATATGCAGAACAACTTTTCAACTGTGCACAATAAGGTTTTTGAACTGGCTGAATTCCATGCACAATAAGCCTTAACCGTATACTACATCTTATTTCATAATTGGGAGGAACAAAAGAACAACTGGCAGTTTGTGAGTGGGAGGGAGAGCAAGGCATGGGGGGCATAGAGGTTGCCAGTTTGGATGTAAGCCATGAGAGGTTAAATGATGAGAACTGGATCCTTTTTGTAAGGCTAGGAGGGTATGGGCCGGCCTGCTGGCACAGCAGCAAGGTGTCCATCTGAGATGCCAACTCACAGGGTTTGGGAATGGACACGTGGAGTCAGACGGGCAGCCGGAGAGGAGGATGGAGTGCCCAAGGGACTGCTATCCTCCTTTGGGGGGAGTGTGAGTGAGCGTCTGACACCATGACTGACCCCTATCAGAGTCCAGGAGATGTAGCTGCCGGTGCTGAACCAGTGCGGAGGCATGTCAGATGTTGATGTTTTGGCATTGCTGCATCTTTGCATGCCGCACCTCCCATCAGGATCTACTGCAAAAATAGCAGCCGCCATCCATGATGCCCTGCTCCACTGGCCTCGTTTGACTGCCATGGTGCTCCACCAACGTTACCAGTAGGTGACCCCTGCTGGTATCCTTATACTGGCATTGTGAAAGGTTTGTGTCTGAGTGGTGGCCCTGCCCTGGGGGGCAAGACAGGGGAATAGCCTAGAGGTTAGAGTAATGAGCTGTGAATGAGCTTGGTGTATCCAACAGTTAGACCTGAGTTTGAGTACCACAACCTCCATTTGCATACTGCGTGACTCTAAGCAAGTCACTTAACCTCCCCAATGCTCTTGGGTCACCCCTGAAAACAGGCACCTGTGCCTAGTGGGCCTTACCCAGTTAACAAAGAATAAAAAAATCTGATGGAGGTAAGTCCCGGGGAACTGGAGAGAGTGGGTGCTGAGTCATTAGCAGTTCGCCCCCAAAAAAAGATTGGAGAGTATGCATGGAAAAGACTAGAGAAACAGTAGCTATAAATGAAGATACCACATGAGATGCATATACACAGTGTGTGAGAAAAAGCAAGAGAGTGGTCAGAAAGCCAAGGTAGGAAAGCATATGGAGGACTTTACAAACTAACAGAATCTGTTCTTGGTTTTAAGCTACATCGTTAAGAATTTATGAACACACGGCTCCGAACCGAGACTGGGAGCCGGCTCAGCCATGCAGCTTACACTTTCACCTCCAGATGATCAGGTGAGGGTATGGGCTAAGTTTAGTTCAGTTCTGGTCAGCTGTTAGGACTGAGCAGTCAGTTTGTGAAAAAAAGTTTTACAGGCAAAGTTTTATTCATTTTTATGGTTGCTTGCATGCATGTGCAAGAAACATAGTGCCACCATACAAGAATTCGTAGGTGTGCCTCCCCCACTTCCAATGCCCTGATGCCTTTTACAGGCAAGGCTGCACCCCACCAATGAATGTCAAAGCTGTCTATGACAGCCCTTCAGATGCAGTGGTGTACAGTTGAAGGCAAAAAAATGCTGTAATCAACGGTGGTAACATGTAGGCAATTTGCATACTGCCTCATCCATACCCTAAAAATGACTGTTTTACAAGCGTGCATTGCATAGTTCCTACGCACGCTCTTAAGTTCTCAAATGTTTAATATTTTCATTCCAGATTTTCAACGTTGCCGTTTTACCACACCTCCTTATGAGCAGTACAGCTGTCATTTTTCACGTCACACAAAATGTGTTTCAGCGCATGTAGCGCACAATGGCGCAGTCAGAGTGCAAAATCAATGTTTGAGACAGATTAAGAAAATCACAGTGACACTGTTCATGAGCAGAGGTCTTAAAATGGCTATGTTAAAAATTTGGTGACAAAGGTCCATAAAATGACTGTGTTACGAGCGAGCATTGCGCAGTTTCCAAGCACCCTAGTAAGTTCATGAATTTGTACTATTTTCAGTCCAGATTTTCACCTCTGGCATTTTTCCACACTTCCTAATGAACAGTACAGCTGTCATTTTTCACACCATGGCCGAAATGTGTTTTCACACTTCCAGTGCATAAATGCGTGGTCACTGTGGGAAATCACTGCTCGGGACAGACAAAGAAAATCACAGTGACACTGTTCATAAGCGGAGGTCCCAAAATGCCTGTGTCGACAATCTGCTGTAAACAATCCCCAATATAATTACATTATGGGTGTGTGTTGCACAGTTTCTATGCACGCTCGTGATTTCACCAGTTTTTTAAATATTTTCTTTGCAGATTTTCAACATTGCCATTTTTTACACCTCCCCAAGAACAGTACAGCTGTCATTTTTCATATCCTGTTCGAAATGTGTTTTCGCACCTGTGGTGCCAAATAGTGTAGTTGCTGTGCAAAATCAGCTTTCAGCTAACAAACTAATATTGCTACTGTTCATAAGGTGGGGTCACAAAAAACCCATGTTGAAAATTTGGAGTGAAAATACCAATGAACGCCTGAGGTGTTAGGGTTTCCGACCATAACGCCCCACCCTGGCGAGACTGACAGGCATCAGGGGTGTGACTTGGGATTGTCGCCTGTAATGCTCATACCATTCCACCCACACCACACCCACACCCTGCAGCCAGTGAGAGAGGCATCAAGTGTGCCTTGGACTCTCGGCCCCAGTGTTCACCCCATTCTCCTATACCACACCCATCTCACCGTGTTTCCTAATGGAATGGGGTGCGCATAAGGGCCAAAGACCCCAAGGAACACCGTGACACTTGCCAGTGTCTGCAGGGTGGGGTGTGGTGAAATGGCGTGGCCGTTATGCCTGACGACCCAAAGGCACACCCCAATGTCTGTTTGTATCTGCAGGGTGGTGGTGGGGTTGGCTTCAGTTCAATACTTCACTGCCATTTCTATTATGCAGCTCTGTAACTCCTACACTACCAATGCCAATGCCAGCAAGCAAACATTCGGCATTGACAAATGCTTGTTTTTATGAGCAGTGACTCTGTGTGTTAAGGGGCTGAACGCCAACTCTGTGTGTACTGGGGAGCTGAGCACCAACTGTGTGTGTTGGGGTGTGAGCACCAGATGTGTTGCAGCTAATTGGGAGGGAGCAGAGATATGGGTGAGCCTGAAGGAGAGGCAGCCAGAGGCAAGTGGATGGAGCAGAAGGATAGGGGCACCCCAGCTTGAGCACCAGTGAAAACCCTTGACTCTTTGGGGCAGTCAGTCAGAGGGATGGAAGCCTGAAGCCTGCTCCTGGAGGCCTCTGGGAGTGGGAAGTTCAGTGGATTCTTGTGTCCTTTCCTGGTGAGTGTCAAGGATTTTCAGAGACAGCCAGCTGGAATGGTGAAAGCTGCCCCTGGACTGGTGCTATAAGATGGCAACTGTGTTGGAGGCTGGAAGATCTGCAGAGATCTCTCTGAGAATGGGACCTGCATGCCCAGGGAGAGTTCACACTGTACAATACTCAGACTGAGCATCCGGGTGATGAGCTGGAGGTAGCTGTTAATCCTAGTGAGGAGAAAGTGAGGCAACTGTGTGCTAGCTAGCATGATGCTGAGACAGTATGGAGCTGAGCAGAGATGCTGATCCATGTCCCATAGCAGGCTCCCCAACACTGTGTGTGGCTGCCACTACCCTAATGGACTGGAAGGCAAGACATGTGGGTCGGCACAGGGCCCAAGCAGCTGAGGGACTGAGAGAAAGTGAGAGCAAGCTGAACCTCCAGGAGGAAGCCAGAGCCAGCCTCCAGCCTGAAAGTGAAAGTGAGAGAGAGAGAGAGAGAGAGAGAGGCCTGAAGAGGGAGCCCAGCTGAGATGGAGACACCTTGGTGACAGTGGAGATCCAGAAGCCAGGAGAACCAGTGGGTCAGGGGAACTGTGAGTAGGCTGCACGGTGGTCCTGCTTCAGAGGAAACCCTTTTTTCACTTGGGAATTTGCAAGCTGGCCATCTGGCCAGAGCATAAATACCCTATGTTGTGGGGACCAAGAGGCAATTGTTTGACCTCTAGAGGGAGTGTTATTTTGAGCATATTGATCCTTGGTTAAAATGCAACAATGCCAGCTAACTCATGGTGACATCTTCAGGCCTGCCACACTTCAACACACAATGCACCTGGGGACAGGGAGCTGCCTGTAATAATACCTGTTACCAGGTGGGAGAGACAGAGAATACTGGATTGGCAACTATGCACAACCAATGTGTTCTGCCACAGATGTGTTCTGATTCCCTCTAACCTTGAGAGCAAAGCACGAGAGGTCCGTGGGAATCAGAACCCCAAGGTGGCAGAACATACTGGTTGTGCATAAAGTTGCTCATCCTGTAATTTTTTTATAGTGTATAGTATTATGTGAAGTGTATCTGTGGCAGTTCTTTCGCTTTCAGAACAAAACTGACTTGTGTAGTCTCTAGAGGTTTCAGAATGCTGTTGTACCACAGAGGGGTACAATCACATTCCATGACCTATTAACTGTGGTACAACAGCATTTTGAAAGGGATGGAATTCTATACAGGAGAATGCTCTACTATATGCTACAGTAGCCATCTGCACTACTGGAGGAACAGAAAACACTGTTTCTCTGCCTTGTGGTGTGCTGGTGCACTGAGTTGGTTGTGCCTAGTTGGATTTTCATTAGTGTCAGTCAGAATAGTTATGGTTTACATAATTGCGATTATTGTTAATGAGGGTACTTAAAGGGACCACACTGTTTGGAATCCTGCATTTACCATTGTTATCTTGCAGGGCCTGTGGTTAATAAAATTGTGATTTGGCTGCTTAAACATGTTCTCATCATTGACTGTCTTATCTTTGTGCATGTTATTTGGGGGAACTGGGAAGACTGCCAAGCAATCCTTATCTAAAATCAACTTCTAGTTTTCTGTGAACTGCTGTATTTATTTGGGGGCTCTGGGTGGTGTGACCACAAGGGGAAGGTGCACTGGTAACACCCCAGGGGGTTTTGCTGTTACATCAACAGGCCAACATAAATCCTTCTCTGGGTGGATGCACCCCCATTTCCTTCTATATCAGATACAGCCACCCCCCCCCCAACTACTAATTGAGACAAGAACTCAGAAGCCATAAAAAACCATGGTAGCCCAGTGGTGAAAAGTAGTGGAGTCTTGCTCTCGTGGACGAATGGAAAGCACATACACCCAATAGGGGCTTTACATAATCTTTCCTCTCGTGGTCCCCTCCTTACTCACATAAACAAATTTATAAAATGAAGTACAATTCACAGTTTCTGGTGTTTCTTTGGTGACCATGAAAAATGTGTCTCTAGTCCTTAACAGCTTGCCAGGGCAATCTCTTGCCACAGATAAAAGTGAGATTTTGGCTCCGTATAAGGGCTTCTTTTCTGTGTGAGGGTGTGATATTCTGCCAGAGGAATTCTACAGAAACTTGAATTCCTGTATTCCATAGTGAGCAAACTTTCCATTTGTTCAACGTGTAGAAAAACAGATGCTTGACAGGTGGGTAGGGAAGGGATTACTTTTTACTAGGTACTTGTAACAAAAGAAAATACTTATTTTTCACAAATAAAGTTGGCATTCTTTTTGTTATTTAAATTGTTTCTCAGTTAACCCATTTTATAGCTACTTTAAGACACTCCAGAGTGTGGGTTAGATTTTGTAACTGTCAGTGCTACAGCTGTGAATCTCTCCGCCTGTGTTGTTTGGCCTCACTACACCCCTGAGCGAGTAGTGATCTTAGCCTAACCCACTCGTTATCATGCCTTATTGCCTGCTCAGTCAATCAATTAATCAATCAATTAATCAATCAGTAAATCTTACAGGCAGCACAAAGCAATCCATTAAGTTGTACAAAACTATGCAACTTACTGATTCACTTTACGCTGGCTGCAAGATGACTCATTGCACTGTTGATGATCACTTCGTAGCAGAATCTGTCCCATCCAGGTCCAACTCCAGCACCACTGTGTTTGTGTGTGCTGTACTACCCTTATTCACGCCATGTCCCTCTTCCTTCACAACTGTCCAATTTAGTTTCCACAGCAGTCGGACTCGTGAGGGCAGGGGACTACTGGCTTGCAAGCTAGGCTAGCAGGCTCCCTCTCCTGACTCAGCTTGTTCATGATCACTAAGGCAACATGACCTGAGTCTTCACCTGCCTCACCTCTGCCTAGGGTGGTACCCTACGTAGCCCTGTTTGATGCACAGGCATATCGACTGTATCTTGTGTGTTCACCAGCTCTGCATACACAACAGTAAAGGAGGATGACATGTTTTTAACCTATCTTTGCATTTTAGGATGTTTTGAGGATGACAGCATCTGCCACTGAGACTCCAGTCAGCTTGGACTGAGTACGTGACAATTTGTTTTTAAAAACAGGGGTTCTCAATTTTATGGTGTGCCTAGAGCCTTATTAGTGCCTAATCTGAACATGTTTAAACCTTTATGTTTTTTCTTTACAACAGTTCCTATATCCAGCTTTAACACTGTCTAGATTTTGGGGTTTGCTCCTTTATTGGTCATCTGAATAGTTTCCATTAAATGAATGCTTACTCCTATGTGGGTTTCAGACCCATCTGTTCATCAGCAGAAGACCCACTTCTCACGATCCATGTTGTCTGCTGCCATATGCCAGTGCATTGGGACCCCTCATTTTATGGTTGCTAAACAAGAAGATTTTAAATGGGTTATTTGGGCATCTACATAGCTCATCTCTGGTCCCAAGAACTCTGTAAATAGTTCCCCTGTCTCCACTTTACACGTGTGTTTCCAGTTTGTACGTTATCATGCACTTGCTGTACTGAGCTACAGTACAAATCAGGCGGACTGCTTCCAGTACTGTAGCTGCCAACTCTAAGACTCCAGCCCTGGCAACTCCAGGAAAAAGGAATTGCTATTATACTGATCCCTCCCATTGAGTAGACCCCCACCAAAGCCCTGAGTCAAACCTGGGACCCTGAGTCCCAAAAGCTGGAGCTCTTAACCAGTCAGGAAAGAGGAAAAACCCCATTCCGCTGAGAGGTTAGAGAAAGTGCTTTTGATTTTCAGTTACTGTCAAGCTCTCACAGCTAGAGAGCACTGATGTTACCATTCCATAACAGGCTTCAGTTTACTGTGTTTTGGAAGCTAACTTCTAATTAAAGACCACATTTGTGATTTCAGCCAATCAGTACACAGAGCCACTGTACCTCTTACCCTGTGTACAGGGGTCTGTCATGCTGTACTACTTTTGTACATATTTAAATGTGGGTAACCTGGAAAGGCACACTGAGCCAAGACTCATTTTCATTTGTGAGCAGGGGGACTATATGGACTTGTTTCAATAAAGACTTTAAAAACAAAATATTTCAATAAAGACTATAATAAACAAGCATTTGTCAATGCTGAATGTTCATCATGTGTACTGGTGTCATGGGGGGAGGGGATGTTTGAAAATTGCTTCAGCGAAGTTATTTGTGAGGTGGGGTCCCAAAAAACATATGTTGAAAATCTGGGGTAAAAATATTTAAAAATGGCCAAGTTATGCCACTAAGTTGAAAACCTTATTGAAATACATTGACGCCAAAAACCCCATTGAAATACATTGAAGCGCTTACTTCACATCACGGTTGGGCTTTGAAGAGTGAAGACATGCCTGCAGTCCAAGGTAGAATACGGTGACGACTTCAGTGGGTAAGTATGGGATATGGGGGGTGGAGTGGGGGGTGGCCCTGAGTGGGGGAATAGGGGGTTAGGTAACGGCAGACCGGACAACAATGGACAGTTTCCTTTTTTACAGGGAAAAAAAATTGATGAGGGACAGTTTTCTTTTTTTCAGGGAGTTTGCTCAACAGATGAGGACACTGGAGGATTGGGCACCCCCATTGTCTGTATACTGTTTTGTGGGGGTTTACACAGCGGACAACAATGGACAAACAGATGACACTGGGGGATTGGGCATCCCTAGTGTCTACATACTGTTTGGGGGGGGTTACACAGTGCACAACAATGGACGAACAGATGAGAACACTGGGGGGTTGGGCACCCCCAGTGTCTATATACTGTTTAGGGGTTATACAGCAGACAATAATGGATGGTTTCCTTTTTTTTAGGATAAAAACAAGCATTTGTTAACGCCGAATGTTTGATGTATTGAAAGATGTCCACCTCTGCACCTTGTTTATGCCCTTGAGGTACTTGAATATATCTAGCATGTTCCCCCACTCCCTTCTTTCCTTCAATAAGTTCATACTGAGGTCCTTTTAATCTCTCCTGATAAGTTCTGTGCTGCAAGCCAAGTACCATCTTGGTTGCCCTTCTGTGGATTGTCTCCATTCTGTCAATGTCCTTGTGCAATTGCAACCTCCAGAATTGTACACAGTACTGTAGGTGAGGCCTCACTAGTGCATTATACAATGGCATGATCACCTTGTGCCTTCTGCTAGTGATACCTCTGCCTATGCACCTCAGCATGCTATTGGCCATCCCTGCAACATTTGTGCTGTGCTGTGCTTTGACACCTTTTAGTCATCAGAACTGATAACTCCTAGGTCCCTTTCTTCCTTGGGTGTCATCAGCACCTCCACCCCATCCTGTAACTCTCCACAGGTTTCCCTCTTCTCAGGTGCATTATTTGGGCTTCTTTGCATTGAACCTCAGTTGCCACTCCTCAGACCATTTTTCAAGCCTCTCCATGTCCCTGCTCATTTTCTGTACCTCTTCTGGAGTATTCACTCTGTTACAGATGTTGGTGTCATCTGCAAACAGGCAGACAGACCTTTCCTTCTAGCCCTTCAACAATGTCTGTAATGAAGACATTGAACAGGACTGGTCCCAGGACTTATCCCTGAGGTACCCTGCTGGTCATCCCCTCTCCCCAGATTGGATCCCATTATGACCACCATCTACCTTCTGTGGGAACACGACAACTCGCTCCAGACAATTCTACCCATGTCAACTCGCTCCCGACAATTCACCCCAGTGCAAATTCACTCCTCCAACATTAACTTGCCTACGACAGTTCGCTCCCAAAGTGCAATCCATTTCAGTCATGCATAAAATATGGGATGACCCAGTCTTCACCAGAGCATTAGCTACTGTAACTGGATTGGATTTTCCAAAACATAAATATCCTTCTGGATATTATAATTTGCATTGCACCACAACTGTGCTCACTGCCTAATGGGATAAAAGGGTAGGTTATGCTCCACTAAAAAGGAAAGTTCAATAAACTGTAAGTACAGCCTCATTTTATCCATACACAAAATCCACTGGCTATGTGGTTAGAGGTCAGCTTCAGCTTTGAAATAATCCCACTGCCTTTTTAACTGGGTTGGCTGTGTCTCACAAGAAATGTAAAATAAAAGGGTTTGCAGTCCACATGCTAAGATGGTTCTCTATATTTTCTTTCCACAAAATAAGACCACTTCCTAGTTACTCTGCCAATATTTTGAAGCCACACATGAATTGTAGCTGCATTATTAAACACAGTTACTCATAAAAGTTACACTGATTCAGTTCATATTAGACAAAAAGGCTTGCGATCAGCAGAACAGTGCATAATGTATGCACACATAGTGTAATTAATTATTTAATTTTCATTGAACACTACACTACATTATCAGTTGTTTTTCTTTGGATGCAAATTACTTTGTTTAAAAGTGAAATGAGCGAGCTTATAGCAATATATGGTCCGGAAATGATGCAGACATATTTTATATTCAGCACAACGGTAAAACAGTATTTTTTTTAAAGTGAAAGGAGCAAGCTTGCAGCAGTATATGGTGAGGAAATGATGTAGACATATTTTTTATGCAGCAGAATGGTAGAACTGTATTTTACAACTTAGAGGGAGCGAGTTGGCATTACATGAATTGTCGTAGGAGCGGGATGATGGCGGAGTGTATTGTCGGGAGCGAGTAGTCGCGATATGAATTGTCGCGAGCGAATTGTCATGTACCCACCTTCTGTCTGTCAGCCAGTTTCTAACCCAGTTTATCAGCTTGTGCCCCGTTGTCAGATTACTCATCTTGTTAATCAGCCTTCTGTGTTGGACGTTTCGAAGGCTTTTCTGAAGTCAAGGTAGGTGATATCAAACGTCCCTCCCTGATTTATATCCTTAATGAGGCATTAGGGCTTCCAACCCTAATGTCCCACACCCCCACCCTGCAGAGACTGAAAGATATTGGGGGGGTCCCTTTGGGTCATGGGCTGTAATGCTCACGTCATTCCACCCCCACTCTGAAGACACTGACAGGCATCATGGTGTGCCTTGAGGTCTTCAGCCCTAATGCTCACCCCATTCCATAATGAAATAAGCTGAGAATGGTGTAGTATAGGAGAATGGGGTTAACGTTTGGGCCAAAGACTCCAAGGTAAACCTTGATGCCTGTTACACTGGCTGCAGGGTGGGGGTGGGGGTGGAATGGAGTGAGCATTACGGCCGAAATGACCCCAAGCACACGCCAGATGCCTGCCAGTCTCTACAGGGTGGGGGTGGGGCATTACAGTTGGAAACCCTAATGCCCCAGATGTTTGTTGGTATTTTCACTCAAAATTTTCAATATGGGCTTTTTGGGACACCACCTCATGAACACTGGCACTATCATTTCGTTACTCCGTCCAAAAAAGGTGATTTCATGCAGCGACTATGTCATTCAGTGCCATAGGTGGTAAAACTCATTTTGGGCAGGATGTGAAAAATGATAGTTGTACTGTTCATGAGGAGGTGTGAAAAATGGCAATGTTGAAAATCTGGAGTGAAAATATTAAAAACTGGCGAAGTTACCAGCATGTGCATGCTCGATACACAGTCATCTTTTGGAATTTTTTCACCAAATTTGCAACATGGACTTTCTGGGACTCCACCACATGAACAGTGGCACTGTCATTTCATTATTCAGTCCCAAAAGGTGATTCTGCACAGCGACCGCAAAATCACCTTTTAGGACAGAGGAACAAAATGACAGTGATAGGTTCATGAGGTGAGGTGCCAAGAACCCCTTGTTGAAAATTTTGGGCCAAACTTCCTAAAAATGTCTGAGATATCAACATAAGTTGAAACCCCCATTGACTCCCATTATATGGCTTATCTTTCATTCTTTCAGTTTGCCGGTCGGCTTTGAAGAGTGCAGACGTGCCCCACTCCACAAAAGATTGCATTCACCAACCTCGGAGGGTAACTATGGGGTAAGGAGGGGTAAGGGGAGGTTGGTGTGCAGAGGGAGGGTCAGGATGTGGGAGAGGGGTGGGGAGACAACGAGGGATGGTTTTAGTTTTTACAGGTGAAGAAAAAAAAAAAAGACTGCCAGGGAAGGTATTCATCATTTACAGGTAAAAAAAATACATATAAATTTAGGCACACTGGGGTGGGCCTCCCAGTGTGCCACAATAGTGGTGGGGAGGGGGGATCCTGACACCCCGATGTCGGCTAGGGATATATATGGATTGGGGGGTGCATCCGACACTGGGATTGGACATCCCAGTGTCGAAAAGGGAAAGGGGAAATTGTTTAATCAGGAAAGACACACTAAGCGGCAGCAGGGAAAGGAGACATTGTTGAACAAGAAAAGACACACTAAGCCAAAGCTGAAGGGCTCTCATTTCAAAGGACAGAGCCGTGCACAGCATCAGCTCTGTCCTTTGAAATGTTTGCCAAGATGAGCCCCCTCAGCAAACCAGTGTCACCAGGACATTGCCTGCTGATTTGCTGGCTACAGACAGGCTTCTGCAGCACCACTGCCCATTGGGCTGGCATCCCTCACACCTTTCTCTAGCAACTCCCATATCAACATGTTCATCTGCGCTTATGCACATGACAAACATAAAAAGGGAATGTCTCTTTCCACTTCAGAGCTGAGGGAGTGGACTTTATTTAACTTTTCAACTGAAAAAAAGACTTGAAAAAACTTATGATGAACTCTAGCAAACTTGAATGGTTTATAATAAGTTAATAGGGCCTTTGAAATTAATTATTTATTTATTTGAAAAGTTTCACCAAGAGAGATGTCATGAGTTTCAAAGAGCTTCTTTCCAGAAGCATCCTGGGGAAGGGGAGAGTGGGATATATTATGCATAGCAAGTACAGAATAACATGAATTGAAGTAGTGTAACAAAATCTTATAAGATACATAGATACACAGACAGTGTCAGCAGATAAGGGCCTATGGCCCACCCAGTCTGCCCATTTGAGCTTGTAAGTTCAGTTTATGTTTTCCTAGAAGTCTGTTGCTCCTTACCCCTGACCTCCAGAATTCCTTTATGTCTATCCCATGCATTCTTAAATCCCATGATTGTTTCAGCCCCCACCACTTCCTCTGGCAGGGTGTTCCACTTGTCCACCACCCGTTCTGTGAAGAAATTCTTCTTTATGTTTCCTCTGAATCGCCCTCCCTCCAACTTCATCCCATGCCCTAGTCCTGGAACATCTTTTTCACTTAAAAATAGTGTATTCCACACCCTGTTCCTCCCTGTAAGATACTTGTATGTCTCTATCATATCCCCTCTCTCCCTCCTCTCCTCCAGGGAGTACATGTTCAATTCCTTCAACCTGTCTTCATAGGACTTGTGATGCAATCCATGCACCATCTTTGTTGCCCTCCTCTGAACCTTCACTACCCTGTCTATGTCCTTACGTAGGTATGGTCTCCAGAACTGTACACTGTACTCCAGGTGGGGCCTCACTAGTGTCTTGTATAGTAGAATTATGACCTCCCTTTTCCTGCCGGTGATGCCCCTGCCTATACATCCCTGCATCCTATTTGCTTTACCTGCTGCCTTGTCACACTGTTTCCCTACCTTGAGGTCATCAGAGATGATAACCCCAAGATCCCTTTCCTGCTTGGTGCATGCTATATCCTCACCCCCCAACTGATATATTGTGCCAGGGTTTTTGTGCCCCATATGCATTATCTTGCACTTCTTTGCATTGAATTTCAACTGCCAAACCCCTGACCATTCTTCAAGTTTCTGCAGGTCCCTTCTCATTCTGTCTACACCCTCTGGTATGTCTACTCTGTTACAGAGCTTAGTGTCATCAGCGAACAGTGAAATTCTGCCTTCTAGGTCCTGCGCAATGTCACTGATGAAGACGTTGAATAGGACCGGTCCCAGCACTGATCCCTGTGGTACCCCACTGGTCACTCTTCCCTCTGTGGAGTGACAGCCATTTACCACCACCCTCTGTGTCCTGCCACCAAGCCAGTTACCTACCCACCACACTACTGTCTTGCCCACACCCATATTCCCCAGTTTGTGTAATAGTCTTCTATGTGGCACAGTGTCAAAGGCCTTGCTTAAGTCCAGATAGGCCATGTCCACTGCCCTCCCCTGACCCACCTCCCTAGTCACCTAGTCAAAAAATTCAATGAGGTTGGTCTGACATGACCTCCCCCTGGTGAAACCATGCTGCCTTGGGTCCTGTAGTCCATTGACAACCAGATGTTCCACCAATCTCTCCTTCAGTAGTGCTTCCATGATCTTCCCCACTACCAAGGTGAGGTTGACTGGTCTGTAGTTCCCTGCTTCCTCTTTGTTCCCACTTTTGTATAAGGGGACTACATCTGCTGTCCTCCAGTCTTTGGGTACCTCCCCTGTTTCCAGTGATCGGCTAAACAGGATAGCTAGAGGTTCAGCCACCACCTCTCTTAGTTCTTTAAGGACCCTGGGGTGCACCCCATCTGGCCCCATTGCTTTATCAACTCTTATTACTTCCAGTTCCTTCAGGACCCTTTCTCGTGTAAAGGGACTTGTGTCCATTTCTGCACCATTCTCACCCCTTGTACTTCCTTCAGACCCATTACCCTCCTCTTCCTCAGTAAAGAAATCATTATTCCCTATGTGTACCAGGATGTTGATGTTTTCTTCTGCTTCCTGCACAATTTTAGCAATGCAGACAGTGTCTCTCCATGCTGATGTACCTGGGAGACACCTGACCATTACCCCTGGCTAGAGGTAGGTATCAACTCCCCGAATGATGGAGTCTCCTATGATCTGAAGTGTTTTGGATTTCCTATTTGTTTTTTTTTGTTTTGGTCCCTGTTTTGGGTGAGTTTTGTTGTGCTAGCTCCTGTACTGCAGTGCCCTGCTCTGCAGTGTCCTCTGCCCCTTTGTTTGATTTTGGAGATAGAGGTAGATACCTATTTGTAGTTTTTATATGGTTTGTGAAGGTTATACATTGGAGAGCACTGAGTGACGGGGCACCTGATTTACCCCTTCTAACCACCTGCCAACCTCCCGGACCAACTGCCCTCTGTGGTCAAGGTGCTTCTATTGGACATTGGGGAAATGGCAGGCAGTTCTTATAATATATTTCCTCCTGAATATGCAATTTGAGGCACACAATCTCAGCTCATGCTGCCTGGAGCTGAGCCCTTAGATCTCCAATGGTCCAGCATGTAGGACATTGTCCTACAGTTGTGGCCAAAAATATTGGCGCCCTTGAAGTTTTTTCTAATAATGCACCATTCCTTCCAGAAAATTGTTGAAATTAAAAAATATTTTGGTATCCACATATGCATTTCATTGGTTTGCAGTGGAATAAACACAAAAAGCAGAAAAATTTACTAAGTCTTAGCTTATTCTACACAGAAATCCTTAAATGGCCCGGACAAAATTATTGGCACCTTTTAGAAGTAGTTAGAAATAATTAGATTACAAGCAGGTGATTCTCCTTCACTTTGGAATTGAACTCACTTGTGGTGAGTTGCAGGTGCCTGCAATACAAAAATCACTCATTCAACCAGTATGAATAGAGAAAAGGACTCATTCTCCTGTTTTGCGTCACTGTGTGTACCGCAATGAGCATGGAGAAAAGAAAGACAGCCAGAGAATTGTCTGAGGAGGTCAGACAGAAGATTGTAGCCAAGCATGGACAATCTCAAGGCTACAAATCAATCTTCAGAGACCTTGATGTTTCTGTTTCCACTGTACGTAATGTTACCAGAATGTTTAAGGCCCATGGCACTGTAGCCAACCTCCCTGGACGTGGCCGCAAGAGAAAACTTGATCGAAGATTGCAGCGCAGGATTGTTCAAATGGTGGAGAAAGCACCTCGATCAACTGCCAAACAGATTCAAGCTGACCTTCAGACACAAGGTGCGACAGTTTTAACTCGCACCATCCGTCGCCAACTGATTGAAAGGGGGATATATGGTAGGAGGCCCAGGAGGACCCCACTGCTGAGAGAGAGAGAGAGACATAAGAAAGCCCAACTGGGGTTTGCCAAAACACACCTGAACAAGCCAAAATCCTTCTGGGAGAATGTCCTGTGGACAGATGAGACCAAATCAGAGCTTTTTGGTAAAGCACATCATCTCTGTTTACAGAAAACAAAATGAAGCCTTCAAAGAAAAGAACACCTTCCCTACAGTCAAACATGGAGGAGGTTCAGTGATGTTTTGGGGTTGCTGTGCTGTCTCAGGCACTGGGTGCCTTGAACATATGCATGGCATCATGAAATCTGGAGATTACCAGGCCATTTTGGAGCACAACGTTGAACCCAGTGTCAGAAAGCTGGGTCTCTGTCGAAGGTCATGGGTCTTCCAGCAGGACAATGACCCCAAACACACTTCAAAAAGCACCCAGGAATGGTTCAAGACAAGACACTGGACTGTTCTGAAGTGGCCAGCAGTGAGTCCAGATCTAAATCCCATTGAAAACCTGTGGAGAGATCTGAAAACAGCAGTCGGGAGAAGGCACCCTTCAAATCTGAGAGAACTGGAGCAGTTTGCACAAGAAGAGTGGGCCAAACTGCCAGTAGAGAGGTGCAGGAAGCTCATCCATGGCTATAGGAAGCGGTTGATTGCAGTTATTTTGACCAAAGGCTGTGCTACCAAATATTAAGTCTAGGGTGTCAATAATTTTGTCAATGTCATTTCTTTTCATTTTCTGATTTAAAAGGATATATTAAATTCTGAACAAAAACAAAGGTTCTGTAATATTAACAGAGAAATAAAGAATTGTGGAGACCAAATACTGTACTGTTAATTTCAACTTATGTTTAGAGGAAATTGTGAGTTATTTGAAAAAGTGCAAGGGCGCCAATATTTTTGGCCACGACTGTAAATTCTGTATTACTGCCCTTTTGAAAAGTGTCCCGCAGTAGCTGCAGTCAATAGTATCCATTCTAGATGAGTTGCTGGATTTATAACCTGGTCAGAGTAATTAGAAGGAGGAAAATGAAAACAAAAGTTTGATCTTGTGTTTTGTTTGTTTGTTTTTGTATAACTTGTTATAACAAGTTAAATTACTTGTGCCCCTGTAAATGAGGTCACTTTGTAGATATCCCTCTGATACTCCCCTTCCTGCTTTGCTACAGGAAATGTCACGACTGTGCTGCCATATAAAAGGAGTGTAGCATGGGGTGGTTGGGGGGGTGGGTGGTTGGGTCCTCCCCCTGCCGAAAAAAAAGAACCATGGACGAAAGAAACAAGGAGGTAAGAGCAGAAACAATCAGCCAACAACAAATGCAGTAGCCCTGAAAGCTTAGCCTAATGATAGATAAAACTGTAAAACCTGTAAAGCACCACCTGTAATAATTTCACAGAGGATATACCCTGTAAAAAAACACTTTGCTACGGAGAAAAATAAAGCAGTAACAGAAGATATACCTTGCAAAAAACTATTTGAATCAGATAAAATTACAGCAGTAATCTGTAAGCACAAACCTGTAGGCACACCGTGTAATGATGCAGCAGAAAGTATACCCTGCGACAACAATTTGAATCAGAGAAAAATAAAGCAGTACAATGTTAGCAAGAAACAGTAACAACCCCTGTAAGTACAAAAGAAAATAACACACAGTAAATCTGCCTAGCCAAAAGAAGCCTTAATCTTTTTCCTTGCTCTAATAAGGTTTCTTGCTCTGTCCTTACAAGCAACCTAGAAAAAAAAAGCTCAGGTGAAGCTAGGTGCCTTTGCCAGCAAACCAAGATTCATGGTTCTCTTGCTCAAACCTTATTCTCAGAGTCTCTTATACCATAAGAGATGTCCAGTGTAGACCCCACAGTATAAGGTAAAAACATCCAAAGTGAATAATGAGGAAGTATTTGACTCTCAAAGGGGAAAAAAAAGAAAATCAGGTAACATCTAATTTTGCAAGCATAAAAGTAAAAAATAGTGGTTATTTCTTCAAGATATGATGCTAAATTTTCAAAAGACTTGGTGCTGGTATTATTTCAGATTTTGAGTTGCACCTGCATCAAAGTAAATTTGTCAAAATATTTAAACGCTATTTTAAAGCATTTCAATGCATTTGCAACAGTTGTATCTGCTTTACCATAAACAAATAATGCATGTGTTATACATTGATATGTGTGTCACTTTTTTGGCATAAGTGACAACAGAAGTACCACAAATCACAGCAACTGCAAATCCAGGCAATTGCACCAGAAAGTTAGACCACTTTTTAGGTAGTCTAACATTTTGACAGAAGTTGCACATTTGCACTTGAAAAGAGGCAAAAATCCTAGGCTACTTTTTGAAAATTATCAGTGTCAGTGGCTTTGCTAGATGCACACTTGCCTCTGAGGCTGGAAGATCAGAAGTTTGTGGGTTCTAGCCCCTTCCCAGATACTTGGGGTGTATCCTAAAGAAAAATAACAGATATTGTAGTGCAGCATTTGGAGTTACTGATCTTCTGAGGTACTGTCTTTCAGATGAGATGTTAAACTATGGTCCTGTCTACCTGTTCTGATGGTCATTCAGGTGGTTGTTAAAGATCCCATGGCATTTCTCAAAAACAGCAGGAAGACTTAAAACAAAATACAGAAAATAAATACAAAACAAACACAGTAACAACAATGTAGTACTTCAGAAAGAATACAAAATCAAAAGTTCAAAAATCAAAACACACCCTACTAACAGAAACAAACTCATACAGAAACTTGCTCCATTCTGAACTCCCAAAAAGCAAAGAAAAGATAGATTGGATTAATAGAAAAATACTCTCTTTTCCAAACATATTTCATTCCATAAAAAAGAAAACCAGTAACTCCTTCATAACTGATCAATATGCTTCCAAAAAGAAAATAAAAGAATGTACATTCATAGTCATTTTTTCTCTCTTGTGAATGTCTCTCACTGCAGGCTCCGTAATTCTGGAGACAGCAAGATATAGAGATTGAAGCTGTTAAATCATATATTGACACCTTGCCTGCCTCAAATAGAATTTAAGACAAAGATTATTGTCATTGTGGTTTTCTTATACTTCTTGCACTGAAGAGAAAAATCACCCATTACCAGATTCCCATAGGTTAAGCACTCTAACCATTGCCACTTCTCCTGTAATGCCAAAAACTGAAAAAAAACTGTCACTAAAGAGTATTCCAACAAAAAATGTTCTAAGGTTTCCCCAATTAAATGACATTCCAATCTTGGACACATTCACTCTTCAATGCTTTTAGGTTTCAGGTTGCCTTTGACACATAATCTGCCTTAGTTACTTAACCAGAGTACATCCCATATTTTAATCGGGACCCTCTTATCATTCAATTGTGCAAGAACCAATAACACCCTTGCTGGAGACACATCAAAAATTCTGACACCTGAGCATGGGTAGTTGATGACACATCAGCTCGATCATCTTGATTCATGGTGGCCCAATGGTAATGGCAATTTTCAAAAGTGATGCCTTGCCCCTCATACAAATTGCACCAAAAAATATCCTGACATGCAGTGCCAACATGCTAAAATACCCTACACAGGCTGCACTTGAGCTGATCGCATGTACTCCTTTAATGAGTCTTTGCACCACATTTAAAACAGGACTTCAGCTGTCCTGCTTAGAAGCAAACTGCATGGTCCCTCTCAAGAAAAAACTGTTGGGAAGATGTTCAATCCTTAGGTTAATTTGCTTTATGCATATCTTAACTCTCCACCCCCACCCCCCATCCACATCATTGTCTAAGCCAATATTGAATGTCACTGACATGGACTCCATCATTTCTGAAAAGGATACTTATAGTTTTTGTAAGGGGCTTAATTAAAGGTATTGAAAGAAAAGAGTTCAGATGAGGAATTTTAGTTACTGATATTTAGACCAAAACCTCTGTAGTATATGGAGTGCAAAAAAAGTGACATTGAAGATGCCTTCTTCAAAAACATGCATTAAGGCATCAATTTCTGAAGAAAGGCTGGGATGGGCCCTGTGGATGCTTCCAACCAGTGTGATTCCCATTCGTACCTGGTCTTGGATAGACAATCTTTTGCTTAAACATTCCTTGTGCATCTCTCTACACCTCTGGAGGCTAACAAACACCCCTAATACTGTTGGACCCCTTTCTCACTAATCTGTCATGAGGACTCCTTTCTTCCTCCTAAATTACTATAGACTCTGGTTATGCTTACTGGGAATGGAACAGACAAACAACTTTTTCACAATGCATCAATGAGCATGGATGCCTACCTTTTGCTAAGTTAAAAGATACTTATTCCCTCTGGAAGTAGGATCACTATAGATATTTACAAATTAGGCACTACATAATGTCTACAGGCATCCTTACTCATATAAGCAGAGACTGTACCAGCCTGGAATCTTTCTTTTATGACGTGATTACCCTTAAGGAAATATTCCACTATTTATCAGAATTTCATATAATATTGTTGCATTCTGATCCCCCTCCATTAGAAGCTATTAAGTTAAAGTGGGAACAGGAAGGTGGTATCCAGATTACCCCAATCCAATGGTCAAGGCATCTCTCTTTGGGTCGGAAGGTCACTGCGTCCCCATCCTGGCATGAATTTAATTTGAAAATCTTGGTCCAATTTTTTTGAACACCAGTTATAACTAAACATTTCCATTCTATTTAAATGGACCTTTGTTGGTGTAATTGTGGTGGTACCCAAGACATCTACTATCATATATTTTGGGCTTGCCCTAAACTTGTGCTTTTCTGGCAATCCATCCATTCGGAATTTCAAAAATTAACCAGATTGACTCTTCATTTGCATTCACAAAATTAGTATTGGGTTTCCCTACTTTATTATTCTGCCATAGCAACATTCGGAAATTTAGGACAAATATTATGGGTAGCAACATTGAAATGTATCTCTTCTAATTGGCTATCTCCACGGCTTCTCTTGTTGGAGCAATGGAGGTCGAAAATGACCAAAACAGAGAGAATGGAGAGAATAGCCAGCATTGTTCAGTTGGATCAGTAAAGATTCTTAGAAATATGGTGCCCTTGATATCATTTAGAGGTGGATTATTTATAATTTTTTATTGCTTGGAGGTGCCTTCTAGTAGACCTCTGTCACTCCCCAAATTCTGAGTATATTTATTCTTGACTCTGAGAGTGGGGCTGGGGAGGCACACTATTATTGAATAGTTTTGAACTGTTCTTGGTTATTTTTGGTTGTTTGAACTGTTTCCTATAATTGCAGTTGTTACTACCTCATTTGCACATTTACTGTTGACTGCAAGAGTTTGTCCTGGTATGTCAGTTCTGCGAACACTAAAGGTGAAAGTAAAAATGGTGCCAGCTTTATCGCGACCGGAAAGACGGAGACTTTTGCATTCCTCCTTCCCCGAGGTAGTACAAACTCAGAGTTGGTATCTATAGAAAGTGGGTGTGGGGGGCAAAGCCCCTCACAATGGGGGGTGTGGCCCCCCAGCAAATACAAAAGTAACTGTCTTTCCGGTTGCTGTAAAGTCAGTGCCATTTTTACTTTCACCTTTTAGCGTTTGCTGACATGACATGAAACCGTTTGTCCTCAATGAAGAGTTTTCTGCTTGACAGGTCCACTGTTGACTTATCCTTGTTTTAGGCATTTTATGGATTAGTTAGAGATTTATGGACCTCTATTTTAATTCACAGATTGTAAAGCAGCAGACCTGAGACACAGGTTATGCTCTACTGGGCACTACAGGCAGATTGATTAATGCTGCTGTTATAGTATATTATAAGGACTCCCTCTTATATGTGGTTACTTTATATCATGACTCCAAGCAATGAAGTATGTATTTTGTGTGCAAACGTTATGGTCTGTAATTTGATCAATAAACATTAATTGAATTGAAAAAACATTTCTGAAGAAAAGAAGTTCATAGATTTTTTCAGACATTGCCTGGCTACAAATACTCTGTTAGGATGCTCCTCCATCTCTCTCTCATGATCTGAAACCTCATTATGCCTAAGAACAGGTTCAAGTCTATTTTGAAATAGGTGTGCAAAGCTGGGACCCATACTGTTCTTTCATGAGCTGACAGGTGAGGGGCCTGGCTCTGTCTCTGGGGCAGAGTCCCTAGTCTGCTGGTCATTGCCTTGAGTTCCAGAATCTACATTATCTCTAGGTTCCCCCTCCAGTCTGTCATGTTCTTCTGTCTTTGCCTGTGGGCTATGCTCAGGGAGACACCCACACACACATTACATCAGGCCCTGCAGTCTCTGTCTCTGGCATAACATTTTCAGGTTCTGACTTATTCCCCTTGCCCTGTATCTTGCAGTACCTTAGACTCTATGGCAGATAAATTATTATTTGCAGACATACCCCTAGGTTACTCGTAACCTCTGATTCAGCGGACACTCGAGATGTAGACACAACTGCAGCCCCCTGTAGCCATTCCCATTTCTGAAGGTAAACATCCCCATTGAAAACAAATACATTTGTGTGTAAACTAAAGATAAGGGCTGACAAAATAAAATCTGTTTTTTTAGATGCCTGTACAGTTCTGTTCAATAGATATTTAACAGTGTCTACACTCTGATCATGGGGATACAGGTACTGTATACAGGCTAACCACATCAATAGCCAACCAAGAATAGGTATTTTTTCCAAATAAAGCCCTACAACTTTTGTAATAAATGCATGCTGTCTCTAAGGTTCAAAGGTAGTGCAGATACCACAGGTTGCAGATAAAAAAATCAACTAATTTACACAAATTATAAGAGACAGAGTTGATCCCCAAAATAATAGACCTCATTGGGGAATTTTTGTTGACTTTATGTATTTTGGCAGCACACAGAGGGTGGGCATAACCAGGTACTCCGCTTTTAAAAAATTAACCTCCATTTTACTTAGCTAGCCCCTACATGCTGTCACATCCACCAGATCATACAACTCAGTCAAAGCAGTACTTGTTGGATCTCTGACCATTTTCTTGTACTCATCTTTGTTACTAAGTAAATCTTGTAACTTCATTTCATACCAATTTTTAGCCGTAATGACCAGGTTATCGCCCTTATCAGAGGGTTTAATAATGACCCTTGATAGTTGTTTCAATTTAGCTAGGGCTATTGTCTCTTCAGCAATAAGATTGAAAAATCTTTTATTTGTTTTTGTTTTTTTTTCTCAAAAATATCATCTATCCCTGATGGCAGCAATTTTTCAAAAGTTGTAATAGTGATATTATATCCCACAGTTGGACAAAAATTCGATTTGGACTTAAATTGAGACCCAGTGTCAGTCGTTTCCTTTTCAGACCCATTATCAGTGAGATCAAAGTGCTTTAAGACAGAGTTGATGTCAGCTGCATCAATCAGAGCACATTCATTAGTATGTGTTTCATCAATACTTAATTCATTCAACAGGAAATCAATATCATCAATCTCACCTAAATTAGCACAATAATCTCCCTGATTCATCTCATTAGAATGATCAGATAGCGAAGCTGTTTCAAAATCATCTCTATTGAAAAATACAGTAAGCTTCAAGTTCCTAATTAATTTAAAGGTGTAAATTTTGATTCTAAATGAATCAAATTTAGACACAGGAACCAAACTTAAACCTTTTTTCAAAACAGATAACTGTGCATTAGAAAGCTAATGATTAGACAAATTTACAATTGATATGTCCCCCCCTCAGGTTCCTCACCATGATATTTTCTCCATTTACTTCCCTTTCTCCCCCTTTGGGCTCTCCACCTGTAGGAGCCTTTTTGGATTGGTCTTGGCAGATTTCTTTTTGGCTAAAGGATCATTCGCCACAGAAGCAGACACAGCATCCATTGATTCAGTGCTATACTGATTAGCAGAAGACAAAATATTTTCTTGGAAATTAACAGTTTTTGAGCTTCTGCAATATCTTTGATTCTCTTTTGACCTCCCTCTGCTCTGAGACCTTCCTCTATTGTTGGCATGAGTAGGGCGTTCCCAAGTGAAAACCTCTCCTTTTTTGAAATCACACTTGTCTCTGGCTAATTTAGTTTTCTTTTCCTGGAACAATTATTTTTCAACTTTATTCATTTTACTCATAAAGTTCTTATTTAATTTTTCAAATTCACCATGTTCCTTGAAGACCTTTAACTTATCTTGGGTGGAATCTCTTTGTTAAATCATGTTAGATGTGTCTTATCTCATTTAATAAGAGCAGTCATTAATTTATCTGTGCATCCAGTTAAAGCTCTTTCCCATTCTGTTTTAATGTCCCGTTCATCTAATTCGCATGTTGTGAATTTATCAATTCTTGAGCCTCGAGGGCTCTGTCCCTGCTCTAAATAATATTCCAAGGTGGTTTGATTGAAGAAATGATTAAGCTCTTGGGCTCTTGATTTTTCAAGTGTTTTAAACAATTCATAAACTTCAGTATCAGTCTCTCATGTGCTAGCTGACACTTTGTCAAGTAACACGATACAAGTTCTCTCTCTTCTGAGATGGACTGCTTCAGCATTCTCAAGGGAGTCATTATTAGTGCTATTTTCATCAAGAATAACCTGGTAGCACTGGGGTCTACCTCAATATACTGGCCTTAGTTAAAAGCTTACACTCAATTTATACTTCAAATGCCAAGTAGATGTGACTGCTAGTTCTGCACTCACTGAAGTTTGAACCTGGGCTCTGGCATCTGTTTCTAATCCATGCTGCAGCAGAACCACAGATTTGGTCTGATTGTTCCCACTTACAAAATTCACTCCAGAAGACCAGAACAATGGGGCGCTTCAAATAGCTGTGCTGGTGCTTCACCAAGGAAATGAATCCCAAATCATCAATGAGAAAACATGAAGGTGGCACTCTAGAAAGGAAAACTGTGACACTCATAAAATAAAAATAAAGGTGAGTTTATTCAGGACGCATACAAACAACACTGAAATAATAGCCCCAGTGCTTTGACCACATGGGTCTTCCTCAGGGGGTGTGATGGTACAGAAGGATAAACAAACTCAACATTTATAGAGCCATCTCAAAGGACAAGCCTTAAAATATAAATAGTGAATAGAACAATAAGTGTTACACCTTAAAATCTTCAAAAAATCGCACAATCAATGTAATAAACATGTATACAAAATATGTGTGCAAAATATCCATTGGATATTAAATATCCAAAGTAGCTAGCTTCTGAATATAAATAACAAGTTACATTGCCAAGAAAGTCACCTGGAAAATGAAATGGAGAACATTCAGCTGAAACAGGGGACTAAAGTGTGGGATCAAAAAACAAAAAGAATTTAGAAACATAGCAATTACATGAAAACATTGAATACATTCTTTCAGTAAAACGTATTTATAATATGAATTTATTATAAATAGGGTCAACTATCAACTTATTCATTACTTACTATAATGTTGTTCATCACCTTCCATCATTTTCATCAAAGGGTATTTTCTCACCTGAAACTCAGACTCCAGCTGTTGTTCTGCTGCTTTGATATCTGCCAAAGTAGTTTCTTCAGTCAGAACTCCCATGTCCATGGCTTCCCAACTACTTCAGGGATCATGGAATCACTTACAGTGCTGCTTTCAAATGCCTGAAGCTCCAGCAACCAGGGCCGAGGACAAAATATTGGCTGCTGCAAGCTCTCTGTCCTCTTCCACACCACAGATATTCACCATCTTGGAAGAGGGGCTAACAGCACCCCCTTTCAAGAGTAGGAGAATTGTATTTCCCTAGTGTCCTTGCCAAATATCCCTCATTCACTAAAAATACCACTTGAGTCAGTATGGCAGTTTGCATCTGTATACCCCACCACCACCCCATCTCCGAACAAGGCTAAAAATAGGCAGAATTCCCAAACCCTGCCACCCCGCTCAACAAAACCAAAATGAAGAAATAAACAAATTTGGACCCCTGGTATTTTACCAGTAATGATCCAAATCAGACTGGTCCACCAGGATACCCGGAAATTTCCAAATCAGACCCCTATGTTGGGTACCTGGCCCCCTTCTAAACTCTGAGAATCTTTGTTTTTAATAATTTATTTTTTAATTAAATGGGCCTTGTAAGTAACTGTAAGATGCAAACACAGCACTAGATTATCATAGTGAAGTGGAATACTGATATGCGTGTGTCATCCAGGACCCTTCCTTATTGATATTCCGGGTGGGCCCTCTTTATCCCAGTCCAACCCTGGTAATAATTCAGATTCTGCTTCAAGATCATTACTCCTTCAATGCTAACTCTGGAATTTTGGGACCCAGGAAGTACTACATTCTGAACTTTGGGAACCAGGAAGTATTAACTTCTAAACTTTGGAACCCAGGAAATAATTTGAATCTTAGAAAACTAGAATGAGCTCCAAATTTGACACAGTGGAATCTCTTGACTTCCTCCCCAATAACTAATTAAATGAACCCCCATTCAACCCTACAGGACTCTGTTCTTACATTCTCACATCCTGATGGTGCTGTCCACAGACTGTTTTTCTAACACAGACAGCATTATTTATACTTTCTTTTAGCGTGGAAGCATTTCAGCCATGTCCTCATTGGGAATACATAATGAGTTGCAGTGGAATAACACATTTATTTCAAATAGTGAGTGTCAAAGCCAGAAGTTAGTTATGAAGGTCTAACCATGCACATAAGGAGATACTGCACATGTGTTATTCAGTGATGAAAGTGAACAGGAACGCACAGGAACTCTGTTCCTGTACCTTTTTTGCAGCAGGAACAGAGTTCCTGTACCTCTTCCCACCGACACTGGAACTAAAAATTCTTAAACCAGCAATATAATGGCATTTTCTGACCTTGTGACATGAAATCAGGGTTTGTATAACAACATTTGACTTGTACAATAGTGCTATTTTGCTACATATACTTCAGTATCTCTAACTGAATCTACTAGTGTCGAAACAGATAGATGTGTCTTCACACAGCTATCCTTCAGACTGAAGATATTCATTATGCATGTCATATCTGCCAGTGCCTCAGTTCCTGTACTTCTTGTCTACCACTTGCACCACATGTGTTATTCTACTATAATCTGTTATGCATTTCATACCAGTTAACATCAATGTTTTATTACTGTATTATCTTGTTTCCACTAAAAACTGCCTTTTTCCATTGTAAACTCTCTGCCTGATTCATTGTTCTCTATGTTCTATGCGAACATGTGAAAGTTGCCAGCAGCAAAAGGCCATCCTGGTCTATCTAGGCTGCTCAAGGTCACAGGTAGCTCCCCATTCAGCAGAGGCCCCACAACCCCTCCCCTTCCTTTACCCTCCCCTTTGCCCTGTCCCACTCCTTCTTGAAGTATTCCACTGTGTTACATGCCACGACCTCAGCCGGTCGTGAGCTCCACTTTCCCACTACCCTCTCTGTAAAGAAATGCCTCCTCACCTCACTCCTGAATCTACCCCCCTCCAATCTCATGTCATGGCCCCTAGTGTCTCTCTCCCCACTATCCTCCTGAATAGACCCTCTGTGTCTGTTTTGATTATCCCCTCATGTATTTGAAGGTCTCAATCATGTGTCCCATCCCCTCTCTCCTCCAGTGTGTACATTTTTAACTCTCTTAGTCTGACCTCATATGCCAGTTCCCCTAGGCAATGAATCATCTTTGTTACCCTATGCTGCATCTCCTCCAACAGCCTAACGTCCTTTTGTAGGTGTGGGTGCCAGTAATGCACGCAATATTCCAGGTGGGGTCTAACCAACAATCTGTAGAACAGTAGAATAACCTCCTTTGTTCTCAAGGTATTTCCCCTTGCAATGTACCCCAGCATTTTGTTGGCCATTGCTGCTGCCTTTCTGCATTGTGTGGAATTGTTCATTGCTTCCATGATGAGCACCCCCAGATCTTTCTCCTCTTCTGTTACCTCCAGCTGCACCACCCCTCACCCAGATGGTAGCTTCTCCTCAGATTTTTTGTTCTGAAATGCAGTACCTTGCATTTTTTTGGCATTGAACCCCAGCTGCCATCTGTCAGACCATGCCTCTAGCCTTGCCAGATCCTCCTGTAGCCCCCGCCACACAACCTGGTCATCCACCACTACTCCCATCTTGGTGTCATCTGCAAATAGTCTGATTCTGCTGCTGATGGCCTCCAAGATGTCTGCAATAAATATGCCAAACAGCACTGGACCCAACATCAACCTCTGTGGAACACCACTTGTCACAGGCTTAGGGGATGAGTATTCCCCACCTACCACCACCCTCTGCTGCCTATCTCTTAGCCAGTTCTCTATCCACCCCACCAGTTTTGCTCTTACCCTTGTGCCCTGTAGCTTGCTTCCAAGTCTCCCATGTGGTACTGAATCGAAGGTCTTACTGAAGTCTAGGTACAGGACATCCGCCACATGGCCCCCATCAATTTGCCTAGTCACCCAGTCATAGTATTCCACCAGGTTGGTCTGGCATGACCTGCCCTTGACGAAGCCATGCTGCCTCTCATCCTGCACCCCATTCACCTCCAGTAGTGCCACTAGCCTCTCCTTTAGGATGGTCTCCATTAGCTTCCCCACAACGTTAGACTTACTGGCCTATAGTTCCCTGGTTCATCCTTGGGTCCACTCTTGTGGAAGGGAACCACGTAAGCCAGTCTCCAGTCATGGGGTATGCATCCTGTGTCTAGAGATGAATTAAATAATTCTGCCAAGGGTCTTGCTAGGACCTCTCCCAGCTCCTTCAGCACTCTTGGATGTACTCCATACAGTCATGGTGTCTTGTCCACCCTCAATGCTCTTAGCACCTCCAGCACCCTCCCCACTGTGATTTCTCCATCTGTCATCCCCCCATCTGTTTCTATCCTCCCTCCAACTATGGGTAGTGCCCCCCTCTTCTTTTTATAAAGACTGAACAGAAGTAGTCGTTGAGCACTTCTACCGTTTCATCTCCCTCTTCCACCCATCCCCCCTCCTTCTTAATTCTTACAATTTGGTCCTTACAGCTTCTTTTCTCCCTGATGTACCTAAAAAAGTATTTTTCCCCTTTTTTATGCCCTGTGCCAGCCTGAATTCTCTTGCTGCCTTGGCTGCTTTTACCCCCTTGGTCACTTCCTTTGCTTCTTGCAGATATTCCTCCCTATCCTTTTCCCTCCCCAATTTTCTGTATCTCCTGTAAGCTGCCCTTTTCCTCCTCACCCTGTCTAATACCCCTTTGCTTATCCAACTGGGTTTCTTTCCCCTAGCCTTCTTAGTCTGAGCCTTACAGCAAGTTTCTGTTGTCTCTACTATCCCCTGTCTTATCAGTTCCCACCTTTGTTGTGTGTCCATGCCCAGTTGAATTTTACACAGGAACCCCTGTACCACTTTCTTCATCATCTTAGAGTTGACATTCCTGAAATCCAGCATCCTTGTGCCAGTTGCCACCCCCTCTCTTTAGCCATCTGTAACTGGAATCATACTGTCCAGCAGTCACTCCCCCCTCCTCCACCCTCACATCCCTCACCCACTCCCCATTTGTAAGTACAAGGTCAAGGGTGTTCCTTTCCCTAGTTGGTTCTTTGACCAACTGTACTAGAAAGCTTTCCTGGAAGGCATCCAGCATTACCTGCTCCCATCTGTTCTCTGTGGTAGGTGTGTCCTACTCCACCCCTGACAGGTTGAAGTCCCCTACTATCATCATACCCCTTTCCTGCAGTTTCTCTTGAATTGTTCTGCCAGGATCCTGTCCATCCCTTCAGAGTAAGAGGGTGGCCTGTACACCATCCCCAGTCTTAGTGACCAGTTTTTGGGATCCTGTAGTTGCACCCACAGTGCTTCTGTATCTCCCTTGTCTCCCTCCACCCTTACACATTTTAACCCCTCCTTTATAAACAGCACCACCCCCTCCTCCATCCCTTTTTCCCGATCCTTCCAGTGTGATCTGTACCCCAGAACTGTCATGTCCCAGTCGTGGATTTGAGTGGCCCATGTCTCTGTTATAGCCACCAGGTCCACTCCCCCTCCTCCAGGAGAGCCCGTAGTTCTGATCCCTTATTTCCCAGACTCCTAGCATTTAGCATTACCACCCTCCAGCCCTCGCCTCTACACTCCCCCCGCCTCTCTCCTCATGTCCACTCCCTTAGTAGTTGCCTTCCTCTTTACCTTGCTATCACGGAGGGGTAAGCACATTTGGTTTCACATTGCTAGGCCTCTGAACTCCTCCATCCGTCTTGCTACCCCCCAGTTTAAATGCTTCTCAGTGTACTTCCCTAGTTTTCCTTCAGTATATTTTTTCCCTCCTCATTTAGGTGCAGTCTATCTTTTACATACAGACTGCTGTTCTCCCAAGTCCCCTCCCCACCCTCCTACCAGCCTGTATGCCTTTTCCAGATGCTAGGCCCCTAGCTGTTCATTAAACTCTTGAATTCTGCCTTTTCTTGCCATACTTGCCCTGGGAACAGGAAGTACCTCTGAAAAGGTGACAGATCTGCCCGCTCCCTCACACAGAGGTCCCAGTTCCTCAAACCTCTTCTTTACCCCCCTACTATCCCATCAGCCAGGTCATTCATCCCCAGGTGTATTATTAGGTGAGGCCTTTCCTTTCCCCTGCTTGCATACCTTAGAATGGATTGTCCCACCCTTTCTGCCTTCATTCCTGGCTTGGCTTCCACCCATATTCTACTGTGCCTGTCCCCTTTGCTGCTCCACCTGACCCTTCTTAGTATCAAGTCCCTCAACACCAAGACAATCCATTCTTCCCCTCCCCATCTTCCCCCTTCTCCTCTCCTTCCTCCTTCTGCACAATGTTCCCTCCTATTGTTGCTGTTTCTCTTCCCGTGTTCTCCATTGTACTCAGCCCTTCTTGCCTCAATACACCATTTCTCCATCATCCTCCCAGCTGTTTAGTTCTTTGTACCCATGGACCACACTTCCTCCTTCCCCTCCTTTGACCCCTATGTTAGAGGTCGGCCCCTGTCTGAGCTTACTGTGTTACTATCTCCCTGTACTCCTCCTCTTATTCTCCTTGCACATTTGTTTCCGTACCTGTGTCACCCTCTCTGCCCCTTGCCTGACCACCACCCCCGTCTCTCTTATCTACCTCATCTTTTTTCTTTTCCTGGATGTCTTTTGTGCTTTCCACATTCCCTTCTCTTCCCGACTTAATATGCCCCTTCATCATCTTTGACACTTCCTCCATTAACCTTAATACTTCTTTCTCTAGCCTCCCTAGCCTTATACAGACTGAGCACCCCCTGTCTTCCACAGGGCATCCATGAATACTGCCTCTCCACAGTTATTACATCCCATGATCCTTCCTCCCCTGTGATTTATGTTCCCCCTTCCCTGATTCCTTTGTCCTCTCCCTTCCCCTCCACTGACCCTCATTTCATCCTGCCCCACAACCTTGTCCCCTTCCCAGACTTCCCCAATCTGTCACCCTGGTCCCATTGCCCTTTCCTCTTCTTTGTTCCCTCTGCTGCATTCTCCCTCTCGCAGTTCCTCTTCTTTCTATCTTGCCCCTGTTTGTTGGCAGCACTATTTCCCTTATTTTACAATCCCTCTACCCTGTGGTGTGTGGCTGTGTTGGTGTACAGAAATAAGATGGCTAGCAATGTGTGTATGCAGTCAATAGGTAGCGTATGATGTCACAGGCTACCAGTATAAAGGAAGTGATACACTAGGGGTGGGTGGAGGAGTTGGACCCCTCCTGATCAACAGAGACAATCAGCTACCCCAGCAAATCCTCACTGAGACACTCAGCTGCACCAGCAAAATCCCCTAAACAGGTACCTTTCCAACTTAAGTCAGAAAGCACCCTGATACCAATTGAAAACAACAATAAGCTGCAAAAGAAACACTAACAACAATAAAATCAGTGAAAAATCAAGATCCTTCCCTGAGATATGTCTGCTTCCTTCCCCAACTCCACCACTCTATTACTACATTCTAAGTGGACATAAAATGGTCTCAGTATAATAACGTGTGTTTTAAGTGAAAATACATATTTATCTCAAAATAAAATTATTTATTCTCCAAAGGTATGATATATACTGCCACAGTATATCTGTCCTGTCAAGTAGGCAGACACACCAATATGCCTTGCTTTAGCCTTTCAGCAAACTGGGAATACACCTTAGCTTGTGGGTTGGACTGGGCTTTTAGTTTTCATTTACTATCACCTTTCACAACTACAGGGTGCCACTGTTAAACTTCCTCAGCACTGAAGGATTCTGCTATTGCAACCTATCACAACTAGAGGGCACTCCAGTTACAATTCTTCAGCACTGA
Organism: Neoceratodus forsteri; assembly: GCA_016271365.2. NCBI lineage: Eukaryota > Metazoa > Chordata > Ceratodontiformes > Ceratodontidae > Neoceratodus > Neoceratodus forsteri. Next base: position 141,357,255 of record CM028133.1, read on the forward strand.
AGAACTCTGTTGCTGCACCCTATTACAACTACAGGACACTGCTATTACAATTTGTCAACACTGCAGGACTCTGTTATTGAAGTATCTCACAGCTACAGGGTGCGGCTGTTACAATTCCTCAACAAAGTAGGACTTGTTATTGCAGCATCTCACAGCTAGAGGGTGCTGTATGCAGGCCTGAGAGGAGCATCAAAACAGGCAGGACTTTCTTTGCTTGGCTGGTACTTGGCTCCTTCCACTGCAAAAGACTCTTTCACTTGTGCAGCAACTAACATCGTAGATTGAGAGAGTGGTCCCGATCAATCACAGCAATCCTTTCCTCTGTGCATCAGAAACTCTTATTCTGTGAAGAGTGTCTCACGCACAGCTGCCATGAAAACTGGCACATCTGGGGCAGATTTTTTTTTAAATGTTAATATATTATTGATCAATCTTGATCAATAATGTATTAATACTGGCCACCGAGACCACTCTTAGAGTTTTAAGAGTGGTCTTACTTTAATCCTTAGGGTATCAGAACCACTGAACCTTCAGTTCACGGTTCTCGTACCCTAAGAATGCACATGAGACCACTTTTACAGCCATAAGTGGTCTCAACAGCAGTATTAATGTACAAAATAAAACCCAACAGCAGCAGCAGTTTATCCATTCCATTGTCACGGATGCAAAACAAAATAGAGACTTGCGAACTGTGACATAATTGCATAATAAAGTCCTTTACAATCAATAGGTTTGCGAAAAGAGGGTGCTGGATCATATCTCTCAACTGTATCACATCACAATGAATGTCTCTCACATTACCCTTCATAATTGCTCCATCTTACATCTGCCCAATGTGGAAAAGGTGATGCCAACACAGAGAAGATGCTATAAACTTAGACACTAGAACAGAAATCCGTAATACTCTACGATGCTGTACTTAAAGTAAAGAGTTACTGGCAGCTCTTTACCCTTTGGAAGGCAACTAATACAGACAGTACCAAGGAGTTGTTCGCCCAAGGGATTCATTTAACTTCTTTTGGAAATTTTTTGGGAAAAAGTTATTTCCTGAACAGCCAGGACTGATAACTTTTAATTCTGAGCTATGCCAACGGTGAGCACTGCAGCCCTGTCCTTAAAAAAATGTATTCTGATGACTCAAAAATAGGGGAATAGGGTGGTGCATTTGCTTAATGCAAGGGTAGCTGAATGAGGGAGATGGTGAGATGTAAGGATTTATAAACTGTGCAGGCCACTTCACATATGTGGGGTAGCTGAAGATTTATAAGCTTTAGCCAGCCTGGTGACACTGAGGGCTGAGGTGCTGAAAAAGCACTTTACCTCACATCATGCCGGTGACCCGAGTTCAGGAACAAACTCTGGTCACCAGGGGTCAGCAGGGGGGAGGGGGAAAGGGGCTGAGAGATTATTGTGCACCTGCTAGGCAGTTCTCATCTCCCAAACTGGGATGGCAAGTTTTATCACTCTTGGCTGACACCTGATGGAGGCTGAATGTCAGAGCAGAGGTCTTGGGGGGCTGATGTAATGTCAGAAGGAGCTGTGGGTCCAGGAGCATATGTGCACCTTCACATGCATGCACCTGCCATGCCGCCATAGTTCCATGATTGAGGGGGAGAAAACATACAAAAAAGCCTATGTCTCTCTGCTGCTGCATGTGATGGCCCCCTGGTGATCTTGGGCTCCACTCTATGCAGATCCCCACTGGTGTAATGGCGGGTGGCGTGGCAGACAGGTTTGGGGCGGCCAGGTCAAGGACCTGAAATCAAGTGCAGGTGGCAGTGGAGCTGCAAAAAGCTATATGAAAAAAAAAAGATTTTTGAACATTACAGATCACTTCATATATGTGGAGTTAGCTAAAGATTTATAAACTCTGAAGCCACTTCACTTAAGTACGATTAATACTACCCCACATACAGTACATGAAAGCAACTCTCCCTCTCTCCCAACCCTCTAAAAATCTTAAAAAATCAGTTAGCTGCTGTTGGCACCTTCTTCCTCAGACTCAGACAATCCCCCACTAGCAAGTACTATAGCTGGCATTGACTGGGTAATTGACCCCACCCCCTCCTTATAGCCCCCAGTTCCAGCTACTATTCACCAAGAGGAACTTTAACAGAGCTGTCAGGGCTCCCTATAGTGATATCTTGGGACCCCTTATTCTTTGACAGCAGGGAGCCAGGTAATTGGTGGTGTGACATGCAGTAGCAGCAAGTTCCAAGAGTGGGCTTGCTACCCTTGTAATGAAAGAAACCAGCCATGGGCGAGTCTGCTCCAATACACCTCAGAATACCCAGAGAACTGGAGTTAAAGACCCCCTCTTCCAGACAACTGGAGTTAAGGACCCACTCACCAAAGAATTATTTAAAATATATTTGTTTATTTAAAGTAAAAGGATGATATTTGTGACCAGTGGACAAAACTGTATGTGCCTGTATGAGTCATTTCCCCTTCCTATCAAAGCTCAAGTTTATCTACAGCACGTAACTGTTCTATTGTTTTTGCCTGACAATGCTATGGTTTTGCTTCTTTTATGTACTAAATTGCTGTATGTGATTATTTTTGTAATTCTGTTAATTACCATTTATTTTTACTGCTCTGTTCAATCTTCCATAACCCCCTCCTCCTGGACACATCCGGAAATGAGCCATTACCAGTTCAGTAAGTTTTTCCAGGTAAAGCTTTTGAAAAAAATAAATAAAACCACTATTTTGTGATAAACAACACTTCTTCAGGGTACCATGTTATCCCTTTTCTTTTTGTCACTTTTGAGTCTTTTAGTTTATTGATGATGACAGTGCTAAGGGGAGAAGACGGGGGGGTAGGACCCAGGGTAAAGGACAGTTGTCACCCAAAAGCAGAAGCAGAAGGATGTTGATGAGCCAGAGAGGATGAGGTTTTCAATGATTTGGGGTTGACATGCAGCATGGGGAGGAAGGGCAGGAGAGTGGGAAGAAAACCTCCAGTGAACTTCAAGGTTAATAAAGAAAGTGGAGAGGAGGCAGAAGTTGATAGAGGAAGGGGAAGAAGCGGGTGAGTGCTTAGTACAGGTAGTAACGAAGGGCTAGTGGAGAAGTTGGAGGGAGAATAGGAGTGGTTGGAAAGGGGTATGGGGAAGGTGAGGCAGCAATGATTGGCAAGAGGCAACAGTGGAAATGGGGGGGGGGCTGGGAAATTCCTTTCCAGGAGTGAAATGAAATGTCTGACTCAGTTCCAGTAGCAAAACGGAGCAAGTCTGCTCTTGTGTAACAATGCAGCTTCCTAAATTCATACAACTGACTAAACAAAGTGTAAAATTGCAACATATTACGAGGAAACACGTCCCCAGATACCTGTTTGGCAATTTTGATCCTACATTAAAGGTGATGGGTTCTCCCAGTGAATTGTTTCCATTTCCAAAATGGGCAAGAGAAACATGGTGAGGCAGAGAAGCGAGGAGAGAGGGTCAGCTGAAAAAAAGGATGAGGCAATAGAAGAGGAGGGAAAAGGAAAGATAAATAACATGAGAAGATGGAAGCAGTGGTTCAGGGTAGGGACTGGGCAGAAGTGAGAAATGGGGGGTAAATATTTGGTTTAAAACTGTCATGTCCTCAGCTGAGTAAATCTCTTATGGCCTGATTTACAAAGGGGGCAGGGATACACTCAAACTGAATATACTGCAGCTGGAATGGTACACACCCCCATACCCATCTTCACTGGATGGCATCCATGACCCCTGCCCACTGTTCTCAGCTATTGTGGGTGGGGGACAGCAGGTGGGCAGAACTGATACAGACTATGGGCATCCAATCGGTCTGGCCATGGGTCCCAGCTTCCACAGGGAAAAGGGGATAAGGAAGCCCTCCAAGAACTGCCATATCACCACTAGAATGTTGAAATATTTCAAAATGTCTTCAGCTGGTGCCAATACTGCTACCAGCCCACCATGGACTCTCCTAGGGCTGGAGGCTGGAGTAAGGGTGATCGATCGAGGCTGGAGGACACAAATATGGCTGAGTGGAGACGGGGGAACACTAATGTACCCTTAGGGCTGCATAGCTTCTGCCCCCTCCACTGGCTCTTTACACTGCAGAGAGGTCTTTGTGGATGTGGTGCAACACCACACTTGTCCCATGGTGCTCCCCTTGTAGCCATGCACTCGGACTAGGATCAGGTGTGGATGGGGCAGGCTGCTCAGGTTTGTGGATATGTGGAGGTCCCTGAATGTGCAAAGTGTACCTCTGTGAAACATCCCTACACAAGTGAATAAGGAGGTTTGAGCCATTTGTGGATCGAGCCCTTAACTGGAATAGATATAATTCCATATGAATTTCTTTCAATCTATCTACTTTGTCTGCCTGCCTACCTGCCTGACTGCTTACCTGTCTGTCTGTCTGTCTGTCTGTCTATCTATCTATCTATCTATCTATCTCTCACTATCTATCTCACTATCTCTCTATCTGTCTCACTATCTATCTATCCACCTCACTATCTCACTGTATATCTATCCAACTCACTATCTCACTATCTATCATTTTATCTATCCATCTATCTCACTATCTCACTATTAATCTATCTGTCTATCTATCCATATATCTATCTCACTATCTATCTCTCTTGCTCAATATCTATCTCACTTTCTATCTGTCTGTCTTTCTTTCTATCTCTCTATCTATCCATCCATCTCTCTCTCTCTCTCTCTCTCTTTCTAAGTGATAACACATAACAAGGTGTGTAGCTATACTCTGATATTTAACACAAGGCACAGTAAGTGCTTTAAACAACCCCTGAGGTCACTTTGTATAGCACAGTATATCAGATATCCTTCAAGTGTGTTCACTGTCCTAGAAAATGGCATTGTGCTTGAAAAAAGTGAAAAATAGACAAGGAAATTGAAAAGAGTTGCGAACCATTGGTATATCATGACCAATCACAGTACAGTACATCAGTTTCAGCGGCTCATTTCATTAATATATGAAACATGGGCTGGGAAAATCTTGCACTGTAATTGGTTGAAACTAATCATATGACCAAGATATATTCATGATATGTACCTGATTCGGGCTCCTCTCTATTGTCTTCTCTATTTTCACTTTTTTTCTCAACACAAATCCTTTTTTTGGAGTGATAGCATATTCCAACGTTGAGTGGTTATATGCTAGGTAGGTAGGTAGGTAGATAGATAGATAGATAGATAGATAGATAGATAGATAGATAGACAGACAGATAGATGAGATAGATATGCACCCCTGGCTGACAGCTGGTTAAACTCATTTTACCAGTGCCTGCTGCAAATTTACTAGCTTTTTTTTCCTTCATGCACTCCATTTGGGTCCTTGCTTGCACAGTGCAAGGTCTCCAGACATAGGAATCCCAGTATGCTTTCAGACACTCCACAACATGCTCCTATAGTAGAACCAGTCTCACATTTACTTGGTACATACTCTGAGAGATGGAAGTTTGCCAATAAAACAAACTACTTGAATCTTTCTAAAACACAGCACCAGATATATTAAGTAACAAATACAGTATATAATAATACAACAAATAATACATAATATTTACAGAATTTACTAATGATAAAGATGGAAATACAGTGGAGCTGGCAAGGATGTTACACAGAATACTGCAGAATTCTACAAATTTCTTGTAGGAATTAGTGCTATTTTAATTACAATTAATCTCATTTGTCATGCAGGAATCTGTGACACTGCACTGCATCTCAGTGTGCTCCTCTGCACATAACACACCAAGGAAATCAAAATAAAGAGTAATACACAATCAAGGCTAGCTTGGATTCTTGAAAACAAGCTATTCACACATTAAGAGATCAATCTCTTCTTGGGCTATGGCTCATCACCTGAGGTACCCATTTGTTGCTTGGGACTATGTGAACCACTAGCGGTACTGGATGCTGGTAGGAACCCTTTTTCCGAATACATTAAAATATCTAAATGCTTTATAGATGATTTATGCCTTATTTGGAGTGGGAATGAACAACAGGTGAGAGAATAGCTGTGTTTTGCTCCTTCAGTAGAGCATTGCAGAGCTGCCCTGACCCAAAAGATGCTTATCTCACACGTCTACACAGCCCCCCTCAGCACCAACGTAAGACAGGCTGGAGAGGGGCTGGGAGTTTGGGCAGTTGGCTGATGGAAGTGCCCGCAAGGTGTTTCATGTGGGAGCGAGCGGTGCAGCCTGTCCACACAGCTGCTTAATCCGCTCGCTCCCAAACTCATCCCCAGACTTTAGGCTCCTTTACACGCTAGGCTCTGCACCACACTGACTGGTGCAGATCAATTGCAGTGTTGCCTTTCTTGTGTGTGAAGGAAATCTGTGCCGCTTCCACAATGAGCGTTCACTGAAATGGCATTCCCTGTTTTTCTGGGTTCACCATTTCAGTGCATCATTGTGAAGTGCATCTAGTGGGCATGTAATCAGGTGGTAGCACTCACACCTTGGCCTGTGAAAGTCTCGCTGGACCCTCAGGGTTCCTCGGGGTCTCGCACTATCACTGCCTCCTGATGCTCATACGAGCAGTACTGTGCCCAAGTTCAGCTACTTACATTTTCTGACAGCACAAACAAAGCTGAACTTGGGCAAGTAATCAGTTTTGTGTAACGTTTGGTAAAAATGCTCTAAAATGACTTGGAAAGTGGGGCTTATACTGTGGCATGCGCTTATGCATATTAATAAGCGCATTCCCAGTATAAGCCCCACTTTCCGAGTCATTTTAAAGCATTTTTACCAACTGTTTCACTAAACTGATTACTTGCCCAAGTTCAGCTTTCTTTGTGCTGTCAAGAAATGTAAGTAGCTGAACTCAGGCACAGTACTACTTATATGAGCATCGGGAGGCAGTGATGGTGCAAAATCATGAGGATCCCAGAGGGTCACACGAGACTCTCTCTGGGATCGATTTGAGGTGTTCTGTGTAAAAGCGCATGGATGAGAGGTGCAAAAATGTGAAACAGACTGCAACTGTAAGGATAAAGATAGCTGTGTTGTGTTTTCTATCCTCAAATAAGTCAAGCCACACAGACTGATTGTTTCCCTTTGGTTTATTTTCCTGCAAGTTCATCAATTCAGATACATGTATTCTTGTTTCTTGTTTGGTGCTAGCTTATACAATTTTTATACAGGGTTTATATAAAGAATTGTTATCTTGAAAAATGCCAACACCCCATTGTAAGCCAATCATATACCAAAATAACATATTAATCTTATGGTATGGTGTACCTTTTCCTTCAAAACAGAGGTATTACTTCATTTCTTACACAATATCAAAGGTGTTTACTACATTTTCCTTAATACATTTGCCAGTCAGTCAACATAACCTAGGCAAAACAATAAGTTTCACTTACACCATAGCAATGAATACCAACTTAGGGCTTGCCTTTTCATGTTGTTCGAAAATTCATTGCCCAAACATGCTGTTATCTAATACATTGCCCAAACATGCTGTTATCTAATACATTGCCCGAACATGCTGTTATCTAATACATTGCCCGAACATGCTGTTATCTAATACAGTGCCCAAACATGCTGTTATCTAATACATTGCCCAAACATGCTGTTATCTAATACATTGCCTAAACATACTGTTATCTAATACATTGCCCAAACATGCTGTTATCTAATACATTGCCCAAACATGTTTTCAATAAGTTAATGCACATCATCCTAAAAAAGATTCTTTCTAACATTCTGGCACTCCTTCCTAAGGAAGGAACAAACCATTTGGTATTATATATTTGTGAAATGATCATATTACAAAAGTAATGTAAAAGGTGAAAGCTAAATATTATTAAATGTGAAATATTACAAATATAAAAGTGAGTAAATATTATACTGCAATCCATATTAATAAATGTTACACTACAATCCCCCCTTTGTGACTCTCTAATTGGAGATCACATAAGACAGTGTTGCCATTATAACATTTGTATTTGTCAAATCATGTGTCTCATCTTATGATACAATAATAATTGTATGATAACAAGAAAACATATTACTGCAATACCGCATACCACCACTAGTACCCAAAGCAGCCGAACCCCAATCCCACCAGGATATAATGGGGATATAAGATGACTGCTTCTCTACCTCTTTAGCAGAGTCCTTTTGTGAGAAAATAAGTCCTGCTGTTTGTTGGCGATACAACAAGGCACCAAGTGTCATTTTACTAATTTTGGATAATTCAAAATGAGGTGGAGTTGCCAAATCAGTGAGTAAATCCAAGGCCAGACTAGAACCATCGATATGGGTAACATTCATTCGGCTATAGGCAGGACGTTCTCGGAGGGTCCAATTTGCAACCCACCAAGTTTTGTCACTACATCCCCATACATTCCAAGGTTGACTTGTGATTACACACCATGATTGGTTCCATCTCATAGCTTGGCGGTATTCATTTGCAGACATTAGGGTAAATTTACATTGTTCAGGAAACCATGAGGCAGTTGATGTCTCTTCCCCACATATTAAGGTTTCATGTTCTAGTACACACTGTTGCTTAGGTAAGACAACATATTCATTGTGTACTGAAATAATAGTGTCACCTGGTATTTGGAGTCTCATGATCTGGTCATGTATTAATACTCCCAAATTACTGATTTGCCATGATATTTTCAGTGGTTCAGAACATACAGGTATTATCACTAGTATGGGAATCACATATCGCTGCACGTGTACATATTGATTTGGAGAATGTTATACTTTTACCATAGCTAGGGGTGGTAGGAATACAGTGGAATGATCCAATAATTTGGTCACATTGGTCCCACCTATTCCCAAAGGTAACCTATTTGTTTCAATTCTATCCAGTTCATTGACTAGATAAGCATGTGCTTCAGCAGCTAATTGAGAGCAAGCTAGTTCTATATGGCTTAAACCCCAGATTCCCGACTCGGTCTGCAGGCTCCCTGGCTATGAGCTAAAACAGCAGGACAGAATAGGGAGCAAAAGGGGAGGAGGTATCCTGATTTACTACAGGGCCCACCTCAATGTATCCCTTATAAACCACACCTCCATGCTGCCGTCAACCTGTGAGCTCCTCCACACCGTGCTGCTGCTTGGCAACACCAAGAAACTGCAAGTGGTATGCTCCTACAACCCACCTAAGGGCGGGCTGCAGGGCCTCTCCATCTCCTGGATACTGTCTGTCCCAGTACGGGGTAAATGAACTCCTTATCTTGGGGACATTAACCTAAACTGGGATGGGAAAATGTCAAGCAGTTTGAGGCCCTGCTTGCCACCAAATCCCTAACACAACTGGTAGAGAGCCCACCCATCAAAGGCAAATGGCACTTCCTGCTCCCTCTTGGACTGGATTATGTCAAACCGTCCCGAGAGGATCTCCTCAGTAGGGGCCCTACCCTACGCCATATCAGACCACTCTCTGGTTCTGTGTATATGGAATATGCCCTCCCCTAAGGTTCCCCACAAAATCATCCAGGTTCAAAACTTTGCCAGATTAAACCCTGACCTGTTCTTGGAGGAACTCAGGTTTACGGACTGGTCAACAGTCTACAGAGCACTGGATCCCTCATCGGCCGTCGCCGCATTCCACAACATCTTTGTGGATCTACAAGATAGGCATGCCCCTATCACTAGGTGTAGGGTCCATGGGACAGCCACCCAGTGGCTGAAAGGGGGTCTCCTCTCCCACATGCGAACAAGAGACAAATGCTGGCATCAGGTAAAACGCTCACATGACACTGCCCTGTTGCAGCAATACAGAAAACTCAGAAATGAGTGCAAGAAAATGATCAGGGGGCCAAAAAGCGACTTCTGCAAGACCGCCCTTCTCAGCTCTGCTAAAGACCCCAGACAGTTCTGGAGAACCATCCAATCACTGGTTGGCGGTCGCTCCTACTCCGGGTCACTGACATGCTCATCGAAGGAGTCTCCTGCAACAATCCTCACGTGATTGCTAATGCTCTAAACTCTCATTTCACAGACCTCCCTTCTGCTCTCCCACTAGGGTCCTCAGCCCAAAACTCAAACTGCCCTGCCTCCCCGTCCCAATGGGAGTCTAGTCTGACCCGCCCTCCATTTTACCTAAGGGCGGTATCGGTAAGCAGGTGCGGTCTCTCCTTCTTGATCTCTCCCAGAATGCTAGCCCTGGTCCTGATGATCTGGAGCCAAAGCTTCTCAAACTAGGTGCTCCCCTTATAGCCTCCCCGGTGGCCCACATTTTCAACCTATCCCTTACCCAGGGACTGAGCCTGGATATCTGGAAGGTTGCCAAGGTCATCCCTGTCCCTAAGCAGGGTGACCCCAAAATCCTGGACAACTACCGTCCCATAGCTATCCTCTCTGCTGTCAGCAAGCTCCTGGAAAAGGTGGTCGCCAAACAAATCTCGGAGTATATCCACTCCCATGGTCTGCTGCCCCCGGCCCAACACGGCTTTTGTAAAGGGCACAGCACTTCCATGGTTCTCATCTCAGTCTCTTCCAGCATCAGAGCTGCTATGGATCAGGGAAAACTCTCAGGTGTGGTATCTATTGACTTATCCAAGGCGTTCGACCTCGTTGACCACGACCTGCTTGCCCTGCAGATGAGGTCCCTTGGTTTGTCCCCCACAGCCCTAAACTGGGTCTCTGACTACCTATATGGCAGAAAATGACTAACTAAATTCAATAAATTCCTCTCTGCCCCCCGGTCTGTCACCTCTGGTGTCCCTCAGGGCTCTGTGCTGGGTCCCCTACTCTTTCCCCTGTTCATCAACAATCTCCATGATGTGGTCTCCAGCTGCCGTGTCATCATGTATGCGGATGACCTGGTTCTCCTGGCCCACTCCTGTGATACAGCCACACTAAACCGTCACTTATCTGAAGACCTCTGGAACATCCAGGCATGGCTCTCCAACCATAAATTGGTCCTAAATCAAAACAAAACCCAGGCTATGCTCTTCGGTTCCTCTGCCAAAATACAAGCCTCTTCAACTCCCCTACATATCAACTATGAAGATGGCTCCCCTCTCCCTACCGTGACCTCCCTCAAATATCTTGGAGTGATGCTTGATCCCCAATTGGACTTTGGTAGTCATATCCATAATGCCTGCAGTGGGGTAAACTGCAAACTGGGGATGGCCTACAGGGCTCGGTACAACCTCACTCCAGTGGCTCGCTTAGCTCTTGCCAGGGGAGTACTACTTCCCTCCCTCAGCTACAGCTCCCTCATATTTGCTCATACTTCTAAGACCCTCCTAAGCAAGTGGAGCACAACGTACAACAACATCTGTCGTTTGGCCCTGGCCACCCCGCCTCACCCATCACTGCAAGCTCTCCGAAAGCTTGGCTTACTATCCCGCTCAATCACCTTAACTTTAGCACTGGGTGCCTCGTGAGTAAAGTGCATGGTTCGGCACCCCTCCGAACTGGCCCGGTTTCTGCTCCTGCTGACCTCTCCCCTACCTGCTTAGATCCCAAGGCCCCGCCCACTAAGTGTACCTACTTCCGCACCAACATGGGGACGGAGTTTTGCTGTCCATGGCCCCAGGCTCTGGAACTCCTTTCCTGAAAGAGTCGTACTGCCTCCTCTCACAAGAGTTTCCGGACCTCCCTGTGGGATCATCTTAAGGTGGCTTCTCGCTGTGAATGTCCTAAGCCTCCTTAGCCTCCTGGTGTCCACTGGTGCTGGCTTCTTCTCTCCTGCTCTGGCGTCACCACTCTTGCGCTATGTCCTCATCCAAATCCCCCCTCCCTTGCTTGACCGACGCTATGATGTTACTATGCTCATAATCCTCACCAGCCCTGTTGGTCATTGAATTTATCTCTAACTTATACCTTGCCCCAGCACTGTATCTGGGTGTACCTTCCACGTAAATGTAAAAACTGTAAAAATTGTCTTTTCTCCTGTTTTTGTACCTGAATGTATTCGTCTGAACCAATTACTGTATCAATGTACCTGTTGTACCCTTTTGTATTCTCCCGGGTCGTTCCTGAAAATAGGCATAAAACTTGTCTAGTGTACTTACCCGGTAAACAAAAACTAAATAAATAAAAAATATAGCTTTCTTTAGACATATTAGAAAGTGAATTATAAAAACAGACTGCTATTTGAGCAATAATTTAAAAATTCTCTAAGGTTTCCTAAAAGCAAACCAATCAATTTCTTCATTATCAGCTGCTAATTTCACAGTAGTTGATAATGGTCCAGTAGCCATATCTTTTAAAATCATTTCTAAAGAATGAATATGACCCTTTAAAACCATAGAATCAGTACTATTAGCAAGTCTTAATCCTGAGCCTAGCCAGCCCCACATGTCTCTTTTATGACGGAATAAGCCTGGTGTTACTTCTGCAGGAATTTGAAATGACCAGATTTTGTGTCTATCATGGTATCAATTTAAAGTATTATTATAATATTGTTGCCATACTATTACCGAAGCCCAATTCCTACATTGAAGCGGTAATCATGGAAAAGGCAAATGTAGCAAAACATTATAATACTGTAATTTACATGGATAATATACAGGATATATATTTTGTGTCAATATAATATCATCTGATGGGGACAAGAATTTTTGCCCTGATATACCTTGTTTTTGATATACTATATTCCATGCAGCAAAATTATGCCATGCTGTTCGATTATCATCACATGCCATACCTGACCATTGTGCATCTATAAAATAACGCAAATATGTTAACAGTGAATATTCATTTGTTAATGGCAATATTGTAAAAAACTGCTTTAACCCTACTGTTGCTACTTTGGAGGGATTAAATAAAAAATGCCACATATTACATCTTGAACCTTTATAAGATGCATTTAACAATGGAATATTAGATGGATAGTGTAAAATGTCTTTTAATTGTATTTGAAATAAATTTTGTTCTTCTTTCATTAAATTCATAGTATTTCCCAAAGTGGAGTGGATAGATATTCCTTTCTGGGCTGCTGTGTTCACTACACACATTGAAGTGCCAGGTCAGGCTTCTGATGAGCATCCCCATGTCACATTTTGACATTATCCATAACAAATAAAGTACCATTTGATAAGAAGTTATCCAGCTTGTTCATGTCATTCTCCTAACAATACTGGACTACCCCATGTGATATGATTGAAATAGTTCTTGTTATAAAAACTGTTCCATATGTGCCCTGGGCATCCATTGTATTGGTCAGAAGTTGCCAGGATCAGTAAGGTACTGCTCAGTATAAGTACAGGATACATCACTGTACTTCACCTATTGGGAGAAACAGAGCAGTATCAGTTGTCATCATTTAAAAGCTGATATAATTTACATTGGTCCACATGGACCCATTTGGTCTCTGTAGACCCTTGTCAAATTTGTCAGACCTGAATGACCCATGGCCCCAAAACATCAATGACAGTATAGGACCCCATCCAATTAGTGTCCCATGGTCCCTTTCAACCAAAATTTTTCACCAGTACATGATGACCCTGTTTAATGGGTGGTATCACTTTTTCACCATGTCTCTGTTTGTTTTTCCAATGAATCTGTGCCATATTTTTGGCAGCATGGAGTAAATAAACAGCTAACTGTTTTTGTAGCTGTTGCAAGAACACATCAGTTTTGATGCGGTCCAGCACTGGTGTTGATAGATCGGGATCTGAAGGATAATACAGCCGCATATCCTGTCCAGTCATCAATTGATATGGGCTATAGCCAGTACTCTTGTTTTCAGTACCCATTAAGAATCCTGGTAAGTGCATCACCCACCCTTTACCAGTATCCAACACTGCCCTTTTCAGTACATTTTTCAGAATGCAATTTAACCTTTCTACCACTCCTGAAGATTGTGGATGGTAGGGTAAATGCAAGTGTTGAGTGATACCCAAAATATCACACAAAGCTGTCATTATTTTCACTGTAAAGTGAGTTCCTCTGTCACTTTCAAGTATTCTGGGAAAACCCCAACGTGAGAAAACTTGCTCCCATAGCGCCTTTGCAGTAGCTATATCACTATCATTTCATATGGCCAATGCTCCTACCCACTTGGAAAATATATCAACAATGACTAACAAATATTGGAACCTCCCTTTTGCAGTAGGCAAGGGCCCCACATAATCAATTTGTGAGCTGGACCAAGGACCATCCACCAGGGGTATATGCCCTAATGGAACCCTCTTACCAGACACTGGAGGATTCATCTGTGCACAGATGAGACAAGCCTCCAGGCATTGTTTGACATCTTTTACCATTTTTGGCCACCGATATTTGTGTGCCAACATTTTACATGTTTTGTGGAGTCCACCATGACCTCCAATTTGATGATTATCCATGATAATATCTTTGCTAAATGAAGTGGGTGGTATCCACTTCCTAAACACTGGTTGCCATTCCCATACTACCATATCTTCCCATATGGTAACATGTTTGGTTGCACACTGTCCAGTGGCTTTCCATTGGTTCCGAGAACCCCCTATCCAAGCATCTGTATCTTGGATACGCCCCAAACTTGGGACTTGTGAGACAGCAGCTATCCATTTAATATGGTGTTTGTCAAATTTGTCCATTTCCCACAATTGTGTAGAATTACCTCCTAAGGGGCCTACCCATAAGTTTGTTTGTTTGGCTGCAACTTGAGCCAGATTGTCCACTAAGTTATTGTTTAACTCATGGATATCCTTTGGATTCTTTTGATGAGCTCTTACTTTACAAATTGCTATTCTTAAAGGTGTTTGAGTTCCTATGTCCCATATATGTTGTAATATGGGAGCAAATGCGACAGGTTCTCCAGATGCTGTCCGCATTCCTCATTTAGTCCAAATTGGCAAAAAAGTCCAATAAGGAATTCACTACAAAAGCACAATCCAAGAAGATATTAATAGCCTCCTGAGGGTAAGCTATAATAACTCATTGGACTGTCTCCAATTCTGCTCTAGGGGCAGAAAATTATGATGGGCATCACACTAATATTTCTTGATTAGTGCTCGGTGTCCATACTGCATATCCTGTGTGGAAATGTCCATCCTCCCCAAAAGCAAAAGCCATCTACATAAACATCTCTTGCTTCAGTATTTGGTTCTGCAGCAAGTATGGGTTTAAAATCAATTCCCATTACAGTTCCACAATCATGTGCCTCTCCCTCCCATGTCATTATTTCAACTAACATAGGTGAGGTACATTTTTATACCATTATATTTTTCCCTTGTGGAGCTAAAGCCCATTTAGCCAATCACTGTGAAGACACACCTCTCACATCCCTTTCAAGTAGAAATTTCACTGGAGTGCAAGACATTTGCAGGATAATTCTATTAAACCCCACAATATGTTCTGTAGCTTGTATAGCCCAATATACAGCTAACAAATGTTTTACGCATTCTTCATATGTCTCTTCCACAAGTGTTAATACACGAGAAAAATATCCCACAAGACGCAAAGTCCCTGCTCTCTTTTGTAACAGTACAGCATTGATCACCTGATCTGTTGCATATAACTGTATTACAAAATCAGAGGCTTCAGAAGGACTGTTGAGAACCGGAGCTGTCATTAGTGCTTGCTTTAGAGCCAGAAAAGCTATCTGATGTTCTGGTTCCTATTTGAGGATATCAGTTTCCTTTTCTCCCTTCAGTAGATTATACAGAGGTTTTGCCATACTACAGAAGGCTTCAATAAAATCTCTGCAAAATCCTTACCATGCTCAAGAACTGTTGTAATGCAGTCTTTGTCTTGGGTCGTGGTAGTTGTTGTATCACCTGATTTTTATCAGGATCTACAGTTCGTCCTTCTTTGTTAATACATATACCAAAAAAATTAACTTGTGACTGTCCAATTTGTGCTTTGCTAGGGTTCATTTTTAACCCTCCGTTACCTAAGACTGTTAGCAACTCATTCAATAAACTAACATGTTCTTGGTATGCATCAGTCTGCAATAAAATATCATCAACATACTGTATTATTGCTTCTGGTACTGAAAAACCCAATAATATTTTTGCCAAACATTGATGAAATAAAGTGGGAGATGAGTGAAAGCCTTGTGGCAAACACTGAAATATGTACTGTTTATCCTGAAAGGTAAATGCAAATTTATACTGACTATCAGGATGGACAGGAATGGACCAAAAGCCATTCAACACATCCAGTACGTGTAAACTGTAGCCATAGAAGACAACTGAGATATCAAGTCAGGAAGCCTCGATATCACTGGGGTGACCACGGCCGTGACCTTATTTAACACCCTATAATCAACTGTTAATCTCCAGGTACCATTTAATTTTCATACCGGCCAAAGAGGAAAGTTCACTGTTGAACAGATAGGTCTAATGACCTTGACTGTAACTGTTTCAGTATCACACATATTTCTTCATAAGCTTCTTTAGGAAAAGCATATTGTTTTTGGGGAGGGTGTCTAGTCCTTCTATTTGAACTTCTATAGTTGACACCCTGCCACCCTCTGTAGCAATTTTAGCCCAAATTGATTCATGCCCTTGTACAACAGATTTTATCCATTGTGGCACTCGTTTTCATAAATCACTTGTGATAAATCTTTAATGACTTTACTGTGTACACACTATGTGAGTCATCCACATTTGGTCCTGGGTTAGTAGTGCTTCCCTGCCGTAAAATCATGTTACTAAGATCCACTACCAAACCATGTTGTGCTAGAATGTCCATACCCATGATGGTACCTTCATGTGTATTACATTTCCAAAACATACATGCCAGTTGTTGTTCACCTATCTGAACCAAAACTGGTTTGATTAAATATGCTATTAACACACCCCCTGAGAAACTTTGCAAATTAATTTGTCATTTCCCCTGAGTTGTTAAAAGCATATCACTATCTGTTATACTAACAGTAGCACCAGTATCAACTAATATCACAGTCTGGCAGCCCCTGACCATTGCTGATATTGTTGGATGCCCTTCCCAATCCTCTTGTAATTGACCAAGGATTTGGAAGGTGGGGACTTCGTCCCGTTATTTCATTTTCTTCTCATTTCTAGCAAGAAGCTCTTCTTCATCCTCTTCTTCCTCACTATCGCTAGGGGTAGTAGGTTCCTTTTGAACCACTGCAACTGTCTTAGTATTAATCAAATTACTCAGCACTTCAATACATTTTTGTAAGTCTGCCTTACCACGAGGTTTAGCATTATTACCTGGATTTTGAGCTTGTCCCCTCTCTAAGACTTGTTTCTGTTTTCCTTCCATATCTCCACCTTTAGCCCAACAATTGTGTTAAAAGTGGCCTTCTTTATTGCAATTGTTGCACACTAACCTACCCTTGCCTTCTGTTTTAACAATAGCAGCTACCCTTTGTTTGTCCTTGCCTTTTTTGGGGGTTGATCATCCTGTTGCATTCACCACCAGTCAGTCAACAACTCTTTTTTTTCTGTGGCACGTCCCACACGTTTACATAACATACGTATTGATGCAGGTATAATAGTAGCCTGTCAATCTATTAAACTAAGGAAAGGTTCCTTATCTTTGCTTGGGTCTGACAAGCCTCCATAGGTGGCATACACAGCATAGAGACGATTGATAAACATAACTAGGGATTCACCTTGCTGTAAAGTGATTCCATAGATCTTACTCCAGTCAGTATGTGAAACTCCATGCATAGACTGCAACGCAGCTTGGATTTCATCCACAGTAGCCCAGTTGCTATCAATCTCTGGTTGTACCTGATTTCCTATCGTCTTGGCGGATAACCTCTGCAGTAATACTGCAGGAAGTGACAAAGTGACTATTTTACAAGCATCTTTGTTAGTCAAATTAAAATTAGTCACTAATGTCTTTAATTTAGAACAGTATGGGGCTGGATTCTGACCTAGTTTACATTTTCCCAACTGATCTACTAACTCCATGGATTCTAGTGTGGAAAAATCTCATTGAGATAACTCCATATGGACCTCTACTTCTTCCATGGCTTCCTCAAACTTTTTGTCTGAGCCCTGGCTTCTTCATCTTGCTCATACAACCCCTTGTTGTATTCTAATTGCTCACGCTTTAATTTTACTTGGTCAGTGAGATACTTGGACTCCTTTTCTGTCAAATTTGTATCTTCCTACAAAAGTTTTTCCATGTCTTTTACTTGAGCATGTAACAGCTCATCTGTTTTTCCTAATTCCTCTTTCTTTTTCCATGTCAATTTCTCTAATCGCTTTCCTCATAATTGCTGTACTTTCTTTCCTTCTCCTTTAGTTTTTGTAATAAAAGAAGCCATTTTCTTTTTATGCAACTGCATGTACCCTTCCTTATCCTCCGAGGTAGTAACCTCAGAATCTGAAGAGCTAGTGATGGAGCAAGGAAGAGAGTTTAGCCAGGAGGGAGGCTCTATAGGAGAAAGAGCACTGACCTAGTGATGTTTTGAGGTGAGGGACTAGTAGGGTAGGCTTGAGAGAGCTATGAGTGGCCAAAGTAGTGGAAGCTGGTTGTATGAGGGGGGAGAGGCTGGGGCACTAAAGCAATCAGATATCTTCCTGGCGAGGAGGCAGGTTTGGTAGTTTAGCCTGTCCTCGAAGTTTAGCCAGCTAGCTTGGCTACACAGATTTTGATTCCAACCCTCAGATTTTGGAACCCCTTGGTGATAGTGACCATAATGTTGTATTATGGCACTTTAAGTGCATGAAAACAAATCTATATGGAAACACAAAAATCAAAAATTTAAATAAAGCTGACTACGTTAAAATTAAGCACTTCTTCAACTACTGGGAATGGGAAACAGATTTGAAATCTCTTGATGTAAATGCTATGTGGAAGATTATTTGCAGTAAAATTGACTTTTGTATTATTCATGGGTACCCGAATACACAAAGTACAATAATAACAGACAACGAGTCCCCTTGTGGTGGAATACCAAAATTAAGAGGACAATTAAAAGAAAGAAGAAAGCTTTCGGCTGATATAAAAAGAATCTCTCTAATGAAAATTGGCAAAACTTTAAAAATGTGTCAAGCAAAACAAAGAAACTAATAAAGCTTACAAAAAAAGATCTAGAAGTCAACCTTGTAGCGGTTACTAAAGACAATAAAAAAAAAGTTTTATAATTATATTGGGTCCCTTAAAGGAAATGGTGCTGGAGCAGGCCCACTTGTTAAAGATCAGGTTCTCATTGCTGATGAAAAAATAATGGCTGATGAGTTCAACAATTACTTCCTCAGTGTATTTAAAACAAAAGAGGACAATTGCCTCAATAATTTGAAAAACCCTGAAATGCAAATACTTTTTACTGAAAATAAGGTATTGACTGCAATCCATAACACTAAATCCAGTACAACATTAGGGATAGATGGAATCCCTTCAATCTTTATTAAAAATCTTTCATATGAACTAGTTGGAATCCTCACACTATTATTCAACACTTCCATCAAAGAGGGTGTTGCAATTGATGAATGAAACTAGCTAATATTACTCCAATTTACAAAAAGGGCTCAAAACAGAATGTCAGCAACTATAGACCTATAAGCATAACTTCCTGTATTGGTAAGATAATGGAGAGATTATTGCAACAAATGATTATTACTCATCTATATAGTACAGGGAATTATGATATAGCACAACATGGGTTCACTCAGGGTACGTCATGTATGATTAATCTGATTAGTTTCTTTGAGCCTATTAGTAAAGCCTTTGATAATGGACTTCCTGTAGATATGATATTTCATGATTATGCGAAAGCATTTGATTCTGTGTCTCATAAAATTCTAATTGAGCAACTGATAAAACTTCAACTCCACCTACGAATTATCATGTGGATAAACTCATGGTTAGAGAACAGACAACAGAGGGTTATCCTAAAAGGATATAAGTCTAACTGGGTAACAAAACCAGTGGAGTACCTCAGGGCTCAATGCTGGGACCAACATTGTTTAATACCATGATCTCAAGTATGCAGACATACAATGGAATATGGATCCAGAAATACGCTGATTATAGCAAGTTGGGTTGTACTATCAATAATGATACATCCATCAGATCTTTACAGGAGAACCTAGATAATCTATTTATTTGGGCATCTGAAAATAAGATGGTATTTAATATAACCAAATGTAAAGTAATGCATCTAGGGAAAAATAATAAACAGGACGGCTATACCATTAACAATGTCTTATTACAAGTTACTCCTGGGCAAGATCTCAGGGTTGCTATTACTAACAATTTTAAATTTGGAACACATATAAATAAAACAGCTTAAAAATGTCATGGGATACTCAGATGTATTTTTAAGTATATTAAGAGTCGTGACCCAAGGGTTATTGTTCCACTATATACTAGTTTAGTACGAACTAATATGGAATATTGTGCTCCTTCCTGCTCTCCCACATCCATTGGGTATAAAGCAACCTTTGAGGCAGTCCAAAGCAAACTAACGAAAAATGTGACAAACCAATATTCATTGGGGTATGAGGAAAGATTGAGAAATCTAGGTTTATACACATTAAACTATAGGACTATAAGGGGTAAATTATGCTGGGCCTACAAGGCATTGTATATCATATTAGGGTCCCAGTATTATTTGAGTCTAATTGTATGGTAAGTCAAATTTCTCTAGACAGCACCAGATTACACAAATTGAGGCTACAGGTTGAAACTGGTAAGACTGTTCATAGGAATAACTTTATTTCACAGAGAGTTCCACCATTATGGAACACACTACCAGTTGCAGTTGTAACAAGTAAAAATATTGACCAATTTAAACATAGACTCGATCTGTATGTGGGAGATAGAAAATGTAATTTCCGCCGTTAGAAAATAATGGCAGGGAGTTCATTATGGGCTTTGCCCTCGAACTTGTACAACCTATGACTGCTTCATTAAAATAGTTCTGGAGGGAAAGCTGAGGGGAGAGAGGTCTGTGTGGAAAGAGTAGAGAACAGAGTCATCTGGATAAAGAAGGATATTCTCAAAGCAGGCTTTTGTTAAAGTGTTGAAGTAAAGGCTAAACAGAAGGGGCCCTAAGATAGACCCCTGAGGGACACCAGAGAGGACTGGGAGGGGTTTGGAGAGAGTGTTACATATTTTGACCTGCTGGGAGCGATTCTACAGATAGTCTGAGAACCAGGCCATGGCATCCTGGGAGAGGCTAAGGTGAGAGAGAGAAGTGGTGAGGAGGGTGTGATTGACAGTGTCAAAGGCCTTAGATAAATCTAGGAAGACTGCTCCAGCCAGTCTCCTGCTATCAAGGGCAGAGTGGATGTAACTGGAGAACTCCAGTAGGGCAGTGGAAGTGCTGTGACCCTGATGGAAACCATGTTGTTCTTTGGTAAGAATGTTATGTTTGGTGAGGTATGTGCTGCTAGGAAAAAATAGATAATGTATTTGCTAATTCTATGTGTGGCTTGATATTCACATGTGGTTTAATGTTTGGAGGAGTATTTAAATGGTTGTGTAAAGCTATACAAGTAGCTCTTGATAAAGCTCCAAGGGAGGAAGGGAACGAAAGCCGTTGGGCAATTTGTTCTGGGGTGGTACCTTGTTAGCTTATATTTTTATTAGTCTCTGTGCTTATATGGAATAAATTCTTTTTACTTTTGCACCTGACATACTTTGGTTTCAGACTCTATAAGTATAGCACTTTGGAAGGGCTGCGATGTTTCTTTGTTTGGATCCTTATGTCTACCTCTGTGATCTCAGGCAGGCCGGTATCCTTTAGGACTTCTCACAGTCAGAATTAAATAGCCATGCTCAGGATTGTTCTGCTGTCAGCAGAATGTCATCCAGGTAGAACAATGACTTGCAGGCTTCTAGGAAAACAGTATGATACCACACAGAAGTTCTAGTAATCAAGGAAAAAAGAAATAACATTTATGTACAGGGCTCGATTTTCATAGGATAGCGTAGTATGCTGTGCACCACTACCTGCAACAATCTTGGGTGTGCCAGGGACCCTGCACCATATTTTCTAAGAACTGGGGTCCCAACACCAAAGTCCCTGAGTCTACCTACCTGTGCGCTGAACAAATGGCACACGAAAGGGGATTGCGGCAAGCTATGGCACAGGTTTGTGGCATCTGTGGCCAGGGATGGCAACCTGAAAGCCAGTCACCCTGGTGACTTGCAGGACATCTGGAAATGCTCAGGTTCACAGGGTGGGTGGGATGGTATACCATCGCCACAGCGACTCCCTGATGGCGAAGACCATCACAGTGACAGTATTTGGCCAAAATCTACATGTCGCTGTGATGATCTCTGCACGGCCAGGGGATTGCCTTGGAGGATGTTTCATCCTCCCCCAGTCCAACTCAGACTCAGAGTTAGAATCATAGAGACCAGGGTGTGTGTGGGCTAGAGTCCCCCACATGGGGGGTCGGGGGCACAGCCCCCCCCCGCTGGAAACACGGAAGTATCCACGACACTGTATTGCCGACACTCACCAATGTGGCCGTCGCTGTCGGAGATGTCTCCTTAACCGCTGTTGCTGCGGTAAGGTAAAACCAAGTGGATTGGATCTATTTGGGGGGATAGGGTGACAACTGCCCCCAACAGGGGGACAGCAGGGCAAGTGCGGGTCCATGGGGGGGTCTCACCTGCCACAGACCACCAGCTGCTCCAGCAGTGGTCTGGCAGGTGTTGAGGCTGTCTGGGTGCCTTTTCCAGGGGAGCACAGGGTCACCCCCACCCAGCGAGGGCTATAGCAGTAGTTCACAGCTGCCTAGACCAGCTCTGGGCTGGTCTAACTGCCGGGTCCCTGTGCCCTTTAGGAGGGGCTTGCAAAATCCCAACAAAGGGGATTTTGCAGCCCTTCCCCGGTGCAAGCCTCTTTCTGCCGTGGCGCAGTGGTGCAGCCATTGCAAGGATGGAGCAAACCTGGTTGACCAGGCAGTCCCCCCAGTAGTGTATGGTCCGTTAGAAAAATCAGGACTGGTGCAAGGTGCAGCACAAGAAGCCCCTAGCACCATTTCTCCTTGCTGCAATACCCCTTGTGCCAATCCCAAACTGTGAAACTCAAGCCCACAGTCTGCGTCACAGATAGATAGATAGATAGACAGATAGATAGATAGATAGATAGATAGATAGATAGATAGATAGATAGATAGATACAGACAGACAGACAGACAGATACCAGATCAAACAGTATTGTTTATTTGGAATAGAGTGATTCAGGCTATTATTGCCATTATTTTGTTGTGGGATAAACTGTTTCTAACCATGCATTCTGACTGAAGAAACTGTACTGCACATGTGATAAACAATAATGGTACTGTACTCACACTACAGGGGATAGTATTCAACAATCAACAAGACAGTGAGCAGCACTATTTGTATGCACAGTCTAAAATGATACTGCACAAGTGTAAGAGAGTGATACATTGCAGGGATGCCTTGTTAAACTTGAGGAGGCATGCATCTTTCTAAGAAAGTACTTTAAACTTCAGAAGTAGCTTAACAAACAGCGGACAAAGTCCTTTGAAAACTCCACCCCTTGTTCCGGTTTAAGAGTTTTACTAAAGCTGATGTCATGCTGAAGGTAACTAAAGCTGGGTATAGGTTGTACTACTGGAATAGAAACAGAGAATTTGACAGCAGATAAGGACCACTTGGCCCATCCAGTCTGCCCACTTCTCCCTACCTACACTATCACATCAGACTGTGTGTGATCTACAGCTTTTTCTCCTTCCCCCCTTTCTTTCCACTATGATTTCTTTGTGCCTATCCAATGCATTCTTGAACCCCACCACTGTTTTTGTCCCCACCACCTCCTCTGGAAGGCTGTTCCAGGAATCCACCACTCTTTCTGCGAAGAAGTATTTCCTTACATCTCTCTGGAAGCTACTCCCCCCACATCATAGCATGTCCCCTTGTTCTTGAGCACACTTTCTCCTGAAAATTACTCCCCATCTGTACTTTATTTATCCCCGTGAGGCATTTAAAGGTCACTATCATAACTCCTCTCTCCCTTCTCAGCTTCAGGGTGTACATATTGAGGTCCTTTAGTCTCTCCTCATAGGGCTTTTGATGCAGATCCTGCACCATTTTAGTTGCTCTCCTCTGGACCACTTCCACCCTGTCTATGTCCTTCCAGAGATGTGGGCACCAGAACTGGACACAACACTCTAGAAGAGGTCTTACCAGCGAACTTCTTCTCCCCTAACTATACTTTTGTAACCCCCGTGCAAATGGGGGTTCCCAAAAGTCTTCCAGGAGCTTGCCGGAATGCTCCAAGTCTGGGCAGTGTTCGGCGTCTGAGCTGTTTAAATGTAGTTCCAAGTGAGTGCTATTTGAGCCTCCATGTACTGTCTCTTTAAGAGCTGTCTGCTTGCAGACCTAATTAGTTTGTATGGGGGGACTGTGTATTTAATGCTCGAATCCTGTCTGAGCTGCTGTCAATTAGCTCCGTTGCTGCCGTTGCTATATGTGCAGAGGGAGCCTTGGTGAAAGATATAACTGTTTGCCAGAAATAATTTAGAGTGACTGAGAAAATGTAGTTTGTCTAACCTGTCTTCATTTCAGCACGAACTGTTTCAGTGTAGCTCTTTCATTTTGGTCCTAAATTGCTGACTTGGACCAATCAGGATGATAGGGAGACCCTAAAATGGAGTCTGTGGATGAATCGGAACTTGGACTCTCAATTTTGAGCCAGCCACAAGGGGATTGTATGGGCAGTGACCCAGGGAAATGTAGTTTTGACCTTGGTGCCTTTTTTCACCAACAGAGGGAGTCTTATTGTGAGTAACAGCCGAATCAGCCAACCAAACTGGGAGGAGCTCAAAGGAAATGCACTGCTCTGTTACTGGAAAACTCAGATCAGTTGTGACAATGAAGAGAGAAGGAGCTCTGTGCTTCTGCGGTGTATAGTTTTGCACGGGAAGCGCGTGTGAGGCCCTGAGGTTTGCCCTGCAGCCATTGTAAGTGCCATTTCGGACTGAATCCGATTTGTGAGGAGAAAGAAGGAAGACTGAAGAGTGGAAACCAGGCTGACCCTGTAGAAGACTGGAGAAATTGCTGAATCGCGCTCGATCTGTCAGAAACTGAAGCTGCTGTGTGTGCTCCCGGGTATTTTGCAGTAAGTGTGATTGGGATCGAGGAGCAGCCTGCCTGGTATGGTACTTTCCTTTTACATATGAATGTACGTAGTGCTTGTGGGGAATCGCTATTTCAATTCCCCTGTACTGTGTGCTGTGTGCTGAAGCTGGAAGCAAACCCCAGCTTGTCTCGGACTAAATCCGTTTGCTATCAACTGCAGTGGGGTCCAGTCACAAGGACCTTGTCTCCATGCCCTGTTGTTCTGGCAATCCAGAGGAACATCCACCATCCGGTCCTCAGCTTGCGTATTGTGAGTACAAATCAGGGTATTCCCCTGCAGCCTGTTTTCAATCACAAGTGTGTCATCTAATTCTTGTTGTTTCACTGCTTCATGGACTGAGCCATCCGGCTCTGGATTACAAATGGGTGGTGTGCATATATTTTCTTCTACAGGGCCCTATCCATCTGCGCCTGCCAGCCAACCCCAGGCAACGGACCTGGCTAGCCACCCCCCAACCTGGTAACCCAGAGTGTGACTTTTCAGACCCTGTATGTGTCCACAGTACTGTGATTTAATGCCACCAATTAACCTGATTTTCCCTTCCCGTGTTAGTGTCCCCTAAATAAATCAGATGTGTTGTTGTTATACTATATACTGTCTGTGGTGTTGGTACTTATGGAAACAGTATTGTATTTCGCTGTGTATGTTGTTTAACCTCATTTTACAGGGGGGTCCTCAGAGACGTGCTGCAGAATCAGTCTCGAGGGTAAGTGGTACTTTATAAGCGAACAGTGTGTATACGTGGGGTATTGGGGCTGCAACTCCTGTGTACTGTGTGAGCCACTATAGGGAACCACAGGGGGTCATGGTGTCCCAGAGGGCTGTGATAAAGCTAGCCTAACCACTACAAACCCTGTCCTCTGGGTGGAGGCACCTGCCATAGAACCTAGGCCCCTCAACCTGTCAGTAGTCAAGCAGGCAGGGGTAGTAGCCCTTGGGATAGCGCCACCTGGGGGTTACACTTGTTTTTAGCCCCCCAAATCCATCCCCCTCCTAGGTGCATAATTTCCTTTAACCCTGCTTCATTTCTAATCACCTAACTGTCCTATTTCTCCAGCCCTCCCCCTCTTATAACCCTCCCCACTCTTGCGATTCTATTCTATTCTTCCCATCACTAACTCTCATCATAATCTCATGCTACCTATTCTTATGTAACCCCTAGATGGCGCTATCCCAGGGGCTACTACCCCTGCCTGATTTGCCACTAACAGGTTGAGGGGCCTGGATCCAATGGCGGGTGCCTCCACCCAGAGGTCAGGGTTTGCAATAGTTAAACTTATTTGGTCACAGCCCTCTGGGACACTGCAACCCCCCTTTCTTCCCACTAGTGGCCCACACAATATATCAGAATTACCTTCACAGTATACACTTACCCCCAGGGCTGGTTCAGGCACTGGGACCTCCTGTAAAATAAGATACAGTGCAACAATCACAGTACAATACTTTAACATAGACAAATACCTCAGGCAGTATAACTTTGCTGAAACAAGCAGCTTCAGATTTATTTAGGGGAATATAACAAGGACAGGGGAAAACAGGTTAATTAGCTTATCACTTTACTCATCTACCTATGGCTCTGTGCACAGGCCTATCCCTACCAGTTACTGTCCCTGGGTACCCAAGCCCTAGTGGCTAGTCCAAACCGTGGCAGCTGGTAGGGGCCCTTCCCACAGAGAAAAGAAAATTAGTTTAAACAGTCAGCAGTACAGTGATTCCATTTGGATTCAATGTGGCAATTCAACAGGGAGCGACCCTGAATTAGTACTCACGACCTCCAAACAAGATAGGGCCCTTCAATGTCAGTAGGGCTACTCTTGAGCTCCACGAGACTCCTCACACATTTATATGGCAAACTGCAACAGGCAAAAGTCCTTTAATGGCAGCAGGATTCACTTGAGCTAACCAAGCCTCTTCACACATTTATATGGTGAACAGTAACAGGCAAAAGTCCTTTAATGGCAGCAGGATTCACTTGAGGTACACAAGCCTCTTCACACATTTATATGGTAAAACAGAAAGTACTATACCAGGCAGGCTGCTTCTCTATCCCGATCGCAATTACTGCACAATACCCTGGAGAACACACAGCAGATTCAGTTACTGACAGACCGAGTGCAATTCAGCAATTTCTCCAGTCTTCTACAGGGTGAGCCTGGTTTCTACTCTTCAGATATCCTTTGATTCTCTTCACAGGACGGATTCAGTCCTAACAAGCAGTTACACAAGCTGCAGACCGGAACTCTGGGCCTTACACACGTTTCCCGACTAAAACTGCACACTGAAAAAGCACAGGGCTCCTTCCTTCTTCACTGCCAGAGCTCAACTGAAACTCCAACAGACAAAACCGAGCACTTCCTTTGAGTTCCTCCCAGTTCTTGACTGGATTGGCTGTCACTCACAACAGACTGCTCTTGTTGGTCCAAAAAGGCACCGAAGTCTAAACTACATCTCCCAGAGTCACTGCCCATACAATCCTCTTGTGGCTGGCTCAGATTATGAGTCCAAGTTCTGATTCGTCCAAGGCACCATTTTAGAGCTAGCACCCACACTGATTGGTCCAGTTCAGCAGTTCAAAACCAGAATGGGGAACTAGGCAGACACAGTTCTGACTGCAAAAAAGCAGGTTAGACAAACTGTAATTTCATTATTACTCTAAATGGTTTCTGGCAAACAGTTACATCTTTCAGATAGGTTCCCTTTGCACTCCTAGTGACTGCAAAATGGAGTGAATTGGCAGCAGCAGCGAGTGGTACTCAATCAAAAGAAACACACAGTCCCCCATACAAACTAATTATGTCTGCAAGCAGACAGCTCTTAAAGAACAGTACCAGAGGTTCTAAAACACTCACTGATAAATGGCTTAAGCGCCAAACACCATTCAGGCTTGGAGCATTCAAGCAAGCTCCTGGAAGTCTTTTGGGAACCCCCATTTGCAGGGGGTTACACCCACATTCACTACCACCTATTTATACCACCTCCCCAGCCCACCCCTACTAAACTCCTACTGGGTCATTTTATCACTCTATCACCATCCAATATCTACTAGTTATCTCACCACTCTAATGCTGACGCTCCTACCTCCCTCTTCCCCCCCACCACCCTCACACTCCTCTCCTCCTGTCCTACTCCCACTCCCTCCTCTCCTCAATATTTGGCCTAGTCCTCCTGCTGGGTTCTCTACATCCTGGGAGATGTTGCTCAGGGCTCTATCTCTCTCCTACTTTCTATCAGTCCTAGTCCCTCTGCAGGGTTCTCTGCATCCTGGTAGGGCACTGATCCTGGCTCTCTCTCTCTCTCTCTCTCTCTCTCTCTCCCCCCTCCTTTCTGTCAGGCCCAGTCCCCCTGCAGGGTTCTCTACATCCTGAGGGATATTGCTCCTGGTTCTGTTTCTCTACCTTTCTTCCCTCAACTTGCTAATCCGTCTCCTTTGCAGGGTTTGCTTCATCTTGAGGGAGTCTAGTTTAGTTACCTCATCTTCCTCTCTAACCTTCCACCAAATTCTCACTTCCTTGCCTCCCTCCATCCTACTACTGTGCCACCGTCCTCCCCCACAGTTATCCTCCCCTCTCTTTCACCTCCTTGCCCCTTTCTGTGCCCTCCCTCTCTGTCTTGTCCTGTTTCCTGCAAACAGAGGTCCCAGCATCCTGTTGGCATATAGACCTTCCTGGGTTTCTCTTCTCTTCTCCCCTCTTCACCCTCTCACCCTCATCCCCCTATTTTCCCCTACTTTGTATTAAAATCGGCCCTCCCCAGGGTTTACATTAGCACTAGAGGCTTGCACCTGAACTATACTCTCTAGCATTTCGAGTATTGTTCCAATGTATGCTTTGTTTCGTATTTGATTTTGTCCACCCTAGTTGGTAAGCCTGGGTTTTTCTGCTCCATAAATGTACCTCACTTGTGTTTTGAAAATGTCACTAACTGTATTTTGTATTGTATTTGTATATATATATATATATATATATATATATATATACATTATATATATTTACAGTATATATGTATATATATATATATACACAGTATATATATGTATATATATATATATATATATATATATATATACACAGTATATATACATATATACACACATACATGTACCATACCTGTGTTTCATTTTTTATTACTGTATTTTGTATTGCTCAATTTATTGCTATGTGTTCCTGTTTCTCCCAAATCCTGTAACCCTGCCGCTGCCCCAGGACGCTTCCGGAAGCAAACTGTTTTAGAGCTCATGTTGTCTTTCCTGGTGAAACATTTTCCAAATAAATAAAAATAAATAAATAATCTATACTGTAGCAACACCACCTCTCTCTCTCTCTGCTGGTGATACCCCTTCCTATGCATCCCAGCATTTCACTCACCCTCCCTACCTTGTCACACTGTCTGGCCACCTTTAGGTCATCTGATATGATCACCACTAGTCTATTTCCTGATTGGGGGTCATCAATACCACTCCACACATTTTGCACTCTGCCCCTGGGCTTCTGAACCTCATGTGCATTATTTGCACTTCTTCACACTGAAACCCAGCTGCCATACCCTTGATCACTCATCTAGTTCTCTCAGGTCTCTGCTCATCCTTTCCACACACACCCTGGAGTGTCTACCCGATTGCAGATTTTGGTGTCATCTGCAAAGAGGCGAATCTTCCCTTTCAGACCCTCTGCAATGTCACTTATAAAGACATTAAAAGGACCAGCCCCAGCACTGATTCCCGAGATACACCACTGGTTACCCTCCCTCCCTTCCTTGTTGTGAACTCTGTTTACCTTCACCCTCTGTCACCTATCTCCTAACCAATTTCTTATCCAGTTTACCACCTTTGGACCCACTCCTAAGCTATCCAGATTGCTTACTAGTCTTCTATGTGAAATGGTGTTGAAATCTAGGTAGGCCACATCCACCACTCCACCCTGATATAGCTCCTTGGTCACCCAGTCAAAGAAATCTATCAGATTCATTTCATATGACCTCCCCTCTGTGAAACCATGCTGCTCTGGGTCTTGTAACCCACTGGTTTCAAGATATTCCATAATCCTTTCCTTCAGCAGTGATTCCATTACCTTTACCGCCACTGATGTCAGCCTGACTGGCCTATAATTTTCGCCATCCTCCCTGTTACCACTTTTGTGTAGTGGGACTGCATCCACCCTCCTCAGTCCTCTGGAACCACTCCTGTTTCCAGTGAGCTATTAAATAGAACTCTCAGAGGTGTAGCCAGTATTTCCCTGAGCTCCCTCAATACCCTTGGATGCACCCCATCTGGCTCCATCGCTTTGTCCATGTTCAGATTAGCAAGTCACTTTATGACTCTCGCCTCCAAAGCTTTTATTATTTTTTTGTGGCACCTCCCATTCTCCTGCCTCTATGAACACTAAACAAAAGTATTTGTTCAGGATGTCTTCCATTTCCTGTACCCCCTCTGCACTGCCTCCCCCCCAATCCCTTTTTAACCTTACAGTCCCACCTCTGGTCTTCCTCTTGTCACTTACATATCTAAAAAATCTTGCCCCCTTTCATTACCTCCTGGGCTAGTCTGTCTTCACTTTGTGTCTTTGTGCTCCTTACTACTTTCCCAGCTTTGTTTCCCCCGATACACCATCCTATCCTCCTCCCTCTGCATCTCCTTATACCTTCTGAATGCTACTCTTTTAGATATTACTTTTTCAGACACTTCTTTCAAGAACCATAGAATCTCTTTTTCCTCTTGCTTTTGCTCACTTGTTTGATGCAGAGGTTTGTTGCCCTTACTATGCTCTCTTTTATCTCCCCCCACAGTTTTTCCATTCCCATTTTCAGATCACCTACCCCTACTAGGTCACCCCTGGGTATCCCGTGATATAAGCGAATGTATTTGCGTGAGTAGATATGGGCAAAGTGAAAATAGCAAAGTCAGAATGGGCTACATTGATTTTTGAGCGCCAGTTAATTTTAGCGATTTCTTGAGCACCTGTGGATATTAGCAATTGCTTGTATGCCAGGCGTTAGAAATATCTGGAGTATGTAGGCTGATGTTGATGGAATGCTGACCGAGCTGGCTGCTTGGTGTAGTGGAGAGAATCACCACCTCTATGGTGGGTGGACCTGGGTTTGGGACTGGCTGGTGAGGATAATTTTTTTTTTATTATTATTATTTTTATTTTGTTAGCCAAGTCCCAATCCACCCACCCACCCAGCCATTCTCCTCTGTACCCCCCTTGCCCTCTGCAATGTTCTCTCCTTCCTGACCTGCATCCTCCAGTGCTGTAGCCCCCATCCCGAGTGTTTCTCCATTCCTCGGTGTCAGCCCCCCCCGTGTTAGTTATTTATAGTAGTGGTGTGTGGGGGGCAATGCCCTCCTCAGTGGGTGGTATCAAGGAGGTTGGAGCACCCCACCAGCAGTACCTCCCCCTTTTCTGCCATCTTGCCAGTGGCTTCCACCAGTACCCTATCTACTTCCTCTCCCTGTGTTGGAGGTCTATAGATCACTCAAGTGTGAACAGTAGCTCCATTCCCCATCTCCAGGGTGACCAACAGCAGCTCTGCCTCCCCCTGTATTCCTTGCATCTCTGTGGCTTTTATGCTCTCACTCAAATAAAGCACCACGCCACCTCCTTTCCTTCCCACCTGATCCTTCCTGAACAGAGTATAGCTCGATATGGCCATGTTCCAGTCATGGTTTTCACTGCTTCATGATTCAGTAATGGCCACAATATCCAGGTTGGCCTCTGCCATAATGCTCTCTAGGTCCAGAATCTTATTTCCTAGACTTCTAGTATTCACATACATGCCCTTCCGGATTTTGTTTACACTCTGCTTGTTGCCGCCCCTTTTTTTTTTTACTTTTTGCTCTCCCTCCTTCCCACCACTCGTTTTAATGCTCCTTTCCCTCTTTATCTCTACCACCTTGCTCCCTTTATTAATTTGCACCCTAGGGGATTCCTCTCCCCTTGGGTTCTCCTTACTCTCTTTTTCAGCCTGTGGGGGGAAGCAGTTTCGGACTCCCCAATTCCTTCTGCCACCCCCCCATGGATAATTTAAATGTTAATCAATGTAACATTTAAACCATCCACTGAGGACTGTGGTTCCCCCTGGATGGATGCAGGCCATCACCCCTGTATAGGCCCTTATCCTCCCAGGTGGGTCCCCAGTCCCCAGTGTAGTCGAACCCTTCCTGTCTGCTGTGGAATTGGACAGAGGAGCAGAATCAGGAGCAGCATGTCTAATGCAGCTGTGTCTTTGTGGCCTCTAAAGAAAACCTTGGGAATGGACACCCCAGAGCTCTGTTCTGATTTAGGCTATTAATGGTGGCTTCTGTCTTTTTTAAGATAAACATCCCTTTGCTGTTTCTGTTTTCAGAAGGAAAAAGCTAATGATATTGCATGAGAGAGAGAGAGAGAGAGGAAAATGTGCATTCTCATTGCATCAGACAGGAAGATCAAGCAGTTCTCAGTGCATCAAAGGGCAGAGTAAGGGACAAAATGATAAAAGAAATGTAATTAATAAGGATCACATGGATGGTGGTGGGGGGGGATAATTCCAAAATTAGAATACAAAATTGCAGTCTACATAAGGGTCAGGTCAGTTGGAAAATGTCACTGTCCTACAAATGTTGGCAGTTAAGTACGTTTATTTATAACTCATTATATGATTAAAAACAAAAGTAGTCCTTGAAGTTTCTAACTTTTTGATGCCAGAGAACTGGGTTTGTAGGGTGATAAATATGACGAGTTTGGTGAGTCACAACACAGTTCTGTATCAAACTGAGCAGTGCAGTGGATGAAGGGTCAGCTGTCAGACTGAAATAAGTGCTCCGGGTCACAAATGGAATGAACAGGGAGTTCTCAGCCCAGCACTTTGCACATTTATTGTGTTATATTGAGGTCACACTGTCACTTTTATTGTTATTATCCAGTTACCTCTATGGAAAGCTTAGGGAGTAGTCATTGAAGCCTATGCTTACCTGTCATGTGACAGGGGCAAGCGATATAGTAACATACATAGTAACATTGTATTTGACAGCAGATAAGGACTGCTAGGCCCACCCAGTCTAGCCGTATTCCTTGCCTGCATCAGTGGCCACTGACTCTACTTAGTCATTGACTTTAGCCTTTCGTACCCACCTCTAGGGTTCCCTTGTGCCTATCTCATGCATGTTTGAATCCCCTCAATGTGCTAGCTCCCACTACTCCTGGGGCAGGCTATTCCATGCATCTACCACCCTTTCTGTGAAGAAAAACTTCCTCACATTCCCCTTTATCCTGCCTCCCTCCAATCTCCTATCATGCCCCCTCATCCTTGTACACCTCCTATACTGAAAGATGTTGCCCATTTGCTCTTTGTTTATGCCCTTAAGATATTTGGAGGTTTCTATCATTTCTCCCTGTTCCCATCTCTCTTCCAGTGTATACATATTGAGGTCTTATAATCTCTCCTTGTATGTCTCCTGGTGCAAGCCCTGCACCATCTGGGTTGCCCTTCTCTGAACCTCCTCCACCCTGTCTATGTCCTTACGAAGATGCGGCCTCCAGAACTGTACACCATACTCCAGATGGGGCCACACCAACATTTTGTACAGTGGCATCACCACCTCCCTTCTTCTGCTAGTGAAACTCCTTCCTATGCACCCCAACATGCTACTGGCCCTCAACGCAGCCTTTGTACACTGTTTAGACACCTTTAGGTTATCTGAGATGATTATCCCTAAACCCCCTTCTTCCCTGGTAACCTTCAGCAACTCCCCCCTCATTCTGTAACTCTCCGCAGGGTTTCTGTGCCTCAGCTGCATGATTTTGCACTTCTTTGCATTAAATTTTAATTTCCATACATTGGACCAATTTTCCATTGAACCAGCTGGCCTAGGTCCCTCCTTGTTTTCTTGCCCCCCCCGAGTGTCTACCCTGTTGTATATCTTGATGTTATCTGCAGATGGGCAAACCTTCCCCTCCAGCCCTTCAGCAGTGTCACTAATGTAGACTTTAAAAAGGACTGGCCCCAGGACTGATCCTTGAGGCACCCCACTGGTCACCCCCTTTCCTTGGATTGGATCCTGTTAACCACCACCCTCTGCTTTCTGTCCCCCAACCAATTTCTAACCCAGTTCTCCACTTTGAGGCCCACCCCCAGGCTACCCAACTTGTTAACCAGTCTTCTGTGTGGAATGGTGTCGAGGGCCTTGCTGAAATCAAGGTAGGTGATATCCATTGCTCCCCCGATCCACCTCCATCACCCAATCAAACAAGTCTATCAGATTTGTCTGACATGACCTTCCTGCTGTGAATCCATCCTACCTCGAATCCTGTGCTCTGCTGGATTCCAAGTGTTCCACAGTCCTTTCCTTAAGCAGCACCTCCATAATCTTGCCCACTACTGAGGTGAGGCTGACTGGCCTATAGTTTCCTGCTTTCTCCCTGTTTCCACTCTCGTGACGAGGGATTACATGTGCCCTCTTCCAGTCCCCTGGAACCACTCCTGTATTGGGTGACTCACTAAACAGGGGTGATAGTGGTGCCATTAGCACCATTTGTAGTTCCTTTAATATCTTAGAGTGAATACCATCTGGTCCCATTGCTTTGTCCACCCTCAGTTTTGTGAGCTCTTCTTGGACTCTCTCTTCTGTAAATGGACTGGTATTCACCTCCCTCCCTACATTGTTTCTGATGCCCTGTTGTGGTCCCTGTCCCTCCCCCTCTTCAGTGAATACTGAACAGAAGTATTCATTCGGTATTGATACTTTTTCTAGGTCTCCCTCCACACACACACCCCTTCCTTCCCTCTAAGCCTTACAATCCCAACCCTAGCCTTCTTTCTTTCATTATTGTATCTACAGAATGTCTTGTCCCCTTTCTTAATTGTCTGTGCTAATCTTTCCTCAGTTTGCACCTTTGCACCTCTTACTGCTTTCCCTGCTTCCCTCTGTTTATTGAGGTACATCGACCTATCCCCTTCCTTCTGTGTCTCCTTGTATTTTCTGAAAGCCACCTTTATGGCCCTTAGTTTCTCTGCCACCTCCTTTGAGAACCATAGTGGTTTGTTCCTTCTCCTGTCCTTGTCTGTTAGCCTAATGCACTGATTTGTTAACTCCAGTATGGCATCCTTTAGATGTGCCCATTGCTTCTCAACCCCCCTCTTGCTTCCTTCCTTGCCAGAGCTTCTTTGATGCCTATCCCCATCCTAGCAACGTCCACCCTCCTAAAATCCAGGACCCTTGCCTTTGTGTGGCATGACTGCGACACTTTACCAATGTTAAACCACACTGTCTGGTGGTTGCTGGACCCTAGGTGACCATCCACCTGGACCTTCATGATTCTGTCCCCATTGGTCAGTACAAGGTCCAGAGTTATTTTGTCCCTGGTGGGCTCCAGCACTAACTGCCTGAGGCCTGCCCCTATCAAGGATTCAAAGATGCCTTGGCTCTTAGCTGAGGCAGCCACTGGGATGGTCCAATCCATGTCCGGCATATTAAAATCACCCAGCAGCAGTACCTCCCCCTTTGTTGCCATCCTGTGCATTTCTTCTACTATTGCCCTGTCTACCTTCTCTCCCTGTGCTGAAGGTAGATCATTCCTGTGTGGATTGCTGTGTCATTGCCTGGCTGAAGGGTGACCCACAGTGCCTCAGCCTCCCTCTGCCTACTCTGTACTACCATTGCTTTAAAACCTTCACTGACTTAAAAAGCAACTACCCCCGACCCCCTATCCTTTCTGAACAGAGCATACCCTGGTACATCTACCTCCCAGTCATGGTTTCCAGTGTACCATGTTTCAATAATTGCAACTATGTCCAGGTTCGCCTCCACCATCAAGACCACCAGGTCTATGATTTTATTTCCCAGACTGCGGGCATTTGTGTACACGGCTTTCAATGTTTTGCTGCCTGCCCCCCTTGTATTTCTTTTTTTGCCTTCCTGTCCCCTTTTTTCAACTCCATTTTCTTTTCTTATGCTGCCTCTCTTCCTCTGCCACACCTCTTATAATGAGTTCTGGTATATCTGTTAACAACTTTTCCTCCCGATCCACCATGCTTGCTTCTGTGAACTGTGGTGGTGGCCTACTTATATCCCCCCTGCTCCCATCCGCCCACCCTCTTAACTAGTGTAAATGCTTGCCAAGGATGCATTTTAAACTGTTCATTGAGAACCGTGCCTCTTCCCTGGATGGATGAAGGCTGTCACCATTGTACAGGCTCATATCTCTCCAGGTGGGTCCCCAGTCCCTGATGAAGCCAAAACCCTTTTCTCTACTCTAGCCCTCCAACCAAGTGTTGAACTTTCTGATGCGGATGTAACCCCTAGGTGGCACTATCCCAAGGGCTACTAGCCCTGCCTGCTTGGCTAGTAGCAGGTTAAGGGGTCCGAGTTCTGAAACGGGTGCCTCCACCCAAAGGTTGGGGTTGGTAGTGGTCAAGCTAACCTGGGCACAGCCCTCCAGGACACTGTAACCCCCCTCTTTCCTTATTAGTGGCCAGAACAATACACAATAATCACTTTCATAATACCCCTGATGCACCACACAAGTACCCACACTGTTTGCACTTACCACCAGGGCTTTCCTCTGGCCTGGCCCTGGGGACACACTGTAAAACAAGGTTATACACAGCAAATAACAGCAGTACAGTACTCTTGCACAAACTGGAACCACAGTCAGGGTAAATACAAAAAAGAGTTAGATCTGATTTATTTAAGGGACTTGAACAAGGGAGGGGCATAATCAGGTTAATTTGCTTAAAGTCTGTATCAATCAAACAGTTATGCATGCACTTCAGGGTCCATAAACAGTCACACACTCTCGGTACCTAGATGGAGAATGGTGGGCTAGCCAGGAACGTTGCAGCTGGTTGGGGCCCTGTGATGGAAGAAAACAACATGCACAAAACACACTATTTGTAATCCGGAGCCGAAGGGCTCAGTTCGTGAAAAGAAAACAACAAGACAATCAGATAACACACTTTTAGATTAGGCTGTTGCTGCAGGGAGCTACCCTGATGATTACTCACGATACTCAAGACTGGACACAGGCTGGATGAAAATCGAGACAGCAGGTGGTTAATCTGGAGTGCCAGGAGAAGCAGGGCCCACATGAATCGCCGAGGCATCGTTCCTGTTCAAGCGTGGTGCAGGGGGCTGATCCCCAGGCAGGTCTCTCGTCGATGGCTTTCTCTGTGCAGTTGGTTGTCTGGCTGGGCAAGTGTGGCAAGGCCCAGGCCAAATGGAGACAAATTCGGATATGGTCCATTTTGGGCTGATACAGCTTCCAGCAAGCAGAACACAGTTCACACAGTGGGGGACCAAATCATGACCCACTTTCAATACACAGCGCATTTACAAGCAAGGAAATTCTACTGTACCAGGGAAACTGCTCTCCGGTCATGATCGCAAAGTCTCTGCACAAACTGGGGATTCAAAAGCAGCTGGAAATCCTGACAGGCCGATCGCATTCAGCAAAATCTTCGGTCTTCTTCAGGTATGAGCCTGGTAAAAATCAGTGGCTTACTTCATTCTCACAAACTCGGATTTAGTCCAAAATAATTCTCTTCGCTCCCTCTCAAGGTCAGCAGACAGACATGCAGGCCAAAACTCAGCCCTTTCACAGTTCTCCCATGCGAATCCACTCAGGACTGCTGCTCAAAATCACTTGAGCTGTGAGCTTCTTCAGCTCCCAACTTAGATCTACCTTAAACAGCAGGCAGCTTGGGGATTTCCCTCACATCCAAAAGGTTCGGTTGGCTGATTCGACTGTCAGTCAAAGCAAGAGCTCCCCCTTCAGTTGCAAAAAAGGTGCCAAAAGCCCAAAACTACAAATCCTACAGATTTTGACTCCAGACAGCGCCTGTAGTCCGGCTCCATTTTTAGGTCCCTCCAGACTGATTGGTCCAACTCGGCAGTTCTGAGCCAAAATGGTGGGGATAAACAAAACAGTCCTTGCTCCAAAAAATGCAGGTTAGACAAACTACACTATTATTACTACTCTAATGAATGTTCAGCAAACAGGTACATCTATTAACAGGGCTCCCTCTACGCAGTTAGCGATGGCAGAAATGGAGCGATTACCTGGCAGCCTGGGAGGGACTCGAGCATGACAACACTCAGCCCCCTCCCAGATTAATTATTACTGTAATCTAAGCAGCTCTTAAAGCGACAATACATAGAGGCTACACAGGCATTCTTTGGCAATAACAATTAACTGCTAAACGCAGGACACCAGCCTGGCAGTGAGCATTTAGGCAAGCTCATGGAAGACTTTTCAGGAACCCCCATTTGTAGGGGGGTTACACAGAGATTCCTAGCCGCCCCCCCCCTGCAGTGGACTGGCAGCACCTCTGAGAATGTTACAGAGCCTGCTACCTCCCCAAGGCGCCTTCCTAGCTCTCCAAAGTCCTCCTGTACCTGCTCTATATTTGACTCTTACCTGGCTAGGTCATTTGTCCCCAGAAGGACAATGACCTCCAACCCCCCCATCCTTGCTACCGCTGTAGCGATCCTCTGGATATGCTCCCCTTCCCTCTGAGCAGTGCCTCCTGGAAGGCACTTGACCTCCCTCTCCCACCCCTACCTGTGCCCAGCTCCATTCATCTGACTATTGAGTACCCCACCAGGATTATTCTCCTCTCCCTCTGGGTTTCTCTACCTCCTGTCCATGGGTCTCCCTCCTGGAGGACCCACTCATCTTCCCTTGTCGCAACCTTGGGTTCCCTTGTGGGAGTTGCTTGCGCCTCCAGGACAGCAGGGAGTTTCTAAGTTGGACCAGATGGGGGATGTGCCTCTGACCCCCCCCAACCTCCCTGATCCCACCATAGTCCAGCCAGCCCTCTGCCTGGGCAACTGCTGTGGTAGCGGCTACAGACATGGAGTTCTCTGAGTGAGGCCAAAGGTTGCCAGTACTCCAGCAAGTTCAGGCCAGAGACTGGCAACCTCTGCCCTCAGCCCAGAGAAGTGCCTGCATATGGGGCAGCACTCCAGTACCCAGAACATCCTCCTGAAGACTACTGCCCCGCATCCACTGCACTGCACCACTCCCTGCATCTTTCTCTTCTGTTCTGTCAATGTCCCTGCCTATTTAAACCCATCTGCTGCTATAGCAGATTTTTTTGTTCTTTTATTTTGTCTTATTCTTCTAGCTCTCCCCTTCTTCTCTCTCATTTTCTCCCTTACTAACTACTGTGTTGGTACTATACTGTGGTACTATACTATTGAAAGAGATCCTACTGAATTGCTGTTGGTATATCAGAGAGGCTTCTTTATCTACTGTGCTTAGCCCAATTCCCTTGTGCCGGCAGGAAGTATATAGATACAGATAGAGATATAAAATATAGTATATGTTTAACAGCCCAGGGAGTACTCAGTGATAAGTGTGCGTGCTTACTAAGTTGGCAAGCTGGTAGCAAGAAATCAAGCTGTGATGCATAGCTTAACAAACTGCTGTTCCTGAATAGTGTTGATCGGATTTGGTAGAATCCATTCTAGTGGTATCCAACAGATAATTGAAAAGTGTGGTTCTTGCTCTGGCTCAGATCCTATGGCACTTAAAGCATCCAAATCCAGAGCCTCAGATGGAATAGGATTTTCCAGTTCCACATCTGATACTTAGTTAAACCTCCACCCACCTAATAAAACACAGCAAAGTATGGGAAAACAAAGATTTCCCCCTTCCCCCACCCTTGTTCATATCTACCTTCCTTGGCAATAGGGTTCCTATCCTTCTCCAAGTTCCAAGTCGTTTCTGGCCCAGGTACTGGTAAACTGTTGAAGATGTCTCTGAGACTCACTGTCCCTCTCCAAGAACTAATTCCATTTGCCCTGGTGCCTGCCCCCCAATCAGGGACAACATTTCTGCCACAGAACTTGGCCAGTAGCCACCTTCTCCCTAAACAGCCAAGTCCCCCTGCCACTTGAGGCAGCAGTCTCCCTACTGACCCAATTTTGACCCCTCCTGCCCACACATACCATCATCCTTTGGCAGGAAAAGCATTCACTAACTCTCCCAGCCCAACCATCATTGTCCCAGTGCTAGCTTGGGAAAATGTAATCTGGTCACCCAGAACAAAGCCCAGGGTAAGCTACTAAGATGGACACTGTTTTGAGTAAGGGTGTTCAGACATTTTGTCCAATTAACAGCCTTTCAACCAGCTCACAGAAGGACAGGCTGGAAGAGTTAGTGAATCCTTTTACTGCCATTGGTTGAAGTGTGTGTGTGTGTGTGTGTGTGTGTGTGTGTGTGTGTGTGTGTACCAGGGGGATGGAATCTGGTTGGGAGGGAGTCTCCTCTGCTGCTGCTTCAAGAGGGAGGGGGACCAGGCTCGCTAGAGAGGGTACTGGAGTGGCTACCGGTGAAGTTCTGTGTCCGGAGTGTGGTCGCTGATCAGTACATGGGCTGAAAACCAGTTTGGACCTAGAAGGAAGATAGGAACCCTGTTCCCAAAGAAGGAAAGAAATAAAGGATGAACTAGGGTGGGGGAAGGGAGGCGGTCTCTGTTTTTCCATTCTTCACTGTGCTTTACCTGGTGGTGGGAGGTTTAACTAGC
This sequence comes from Neoceratodus forsteri, assembly GCA_016271365.2. Lineage (NCBI taxonomy): Eukaryota > Metazoa > Chordata > Ceratodontiformes > Ceratodontidae > Neoceratodus > Neoceratodus forsteri. The sequence goes on from CM028133.1 coordinate 141,397,681, forward strand.
TTTTGGATGCAGAATCAAATCAGAATCAGATTTTGATTCTGATGCTTTTTTTCAGATTTCAGACTTTTTGTCCTTGAATACCAAAAAGTCTAAATCTGAAAAAATACACCTGAATCCATGTATTGTATATCTGTTTATTTTTATTTATTTATTTCAGTTTCAGATTAACACTTTTGAGCTGGGGAGCTCGTTTACAAAGGTTCCAAGTCAAAGACAACATAGGACAAGACAGTGGATACAAGCAGTATCGCACCAAAGTGAATACAATGGTCATACATTAAGTTGGAAATTACAAAAGCGCATGTTTGTTACAATAGCCATATATAGAGAAGTGAGGGTGGAGTGGAGGAGAGTTAAGATGATTTAGGAAAAAAGTGCAAAGCGATAGAATGGTAGCAGCCTGAGAACGCTTTATCAGATTGATGGAGGGGAGTTGTGAGTTGGTGTAAGGGAATAGGAAGAAGGGATATGAAATGGAATCACCCATTTGTTGGCCATCTAAGAGGGGCAGACACACTGAGTTGCCTGCACTAGTAGGAGTTGGAGCTCCCTTTTGAAGGTTCCAATTTTCTCACAGTCTATGAGGAAGGATGGGACATCATTTATATACTGAGGCCTTCGATAAGATAGTGCGCGCTTGGCTAACGGGGTTCATCTAAAAGGGACATGGATTACACCTTTAGCTGCACTTCTCGTAGATTCAGTTGGTTGTACGTGCTGAACAATGCCTACCATGGATGCAGGGCAGTGGCTAAGCAGGGCCTTTTTACCATGCAGGCCAGATATTTTGCCCAAAGATATAGTGGGAGCCACCCTGTTTCAGGGTAAAGGCTGCAGGTGTATATCAAATGTTCTGCCCCCAAAACTAGCCTGCATGCCTTATTTAGGAGTGTTTTAATTATTTTCAAGACTGTGTAAGTCCCGGCACTATAGATTGCCAGCCCATAGTCAATAATTGATGGTACTGAGCTCCTGGTTACTAGGTTCAGCGCCTCAGGAAGCAAAGCCTGTCTATGGTGATAGAGGATTCTGACCTTGATGTTAGCCATTTTCACTGCATGGTCAATGTGAGAGGAGAAGGACAGGGTGTCATCAAGGTAAACTCCTAGGTATTTGAAGGAGTTGACTTGCTCAAGTGTGTCCCCTTTTTGGCTGCGTATGTTCAATGGGCCCCTTCTTTTGTTGCTATGGTGCATGGAGAATAGCATAACATTTGTCTTTTTATGGTTGAGGAGGAGTTTGTTTTGTGAGAACCATGGCTCTAGTTTTTGGAAGCTGTCCAGTAGTGCCAAAGTTATTTTGGTCAGTTATTTTCCCGGGACTAAGATTACAGTATCATCTCCGTACAATAACATGTTTGCTGGGCAAGCAGACGGAAGAGAGTTTATGAATAAGTTGAAGAGCAGAGGGCCGAGTATTGATCCTTGAAGGATACCCATGGACACTTCACTTGGGTCGAAGACAGCCCCACTTATTCGTACGCACTGAGTTCTGTGAGATAGGTAGCTACTGAACCAGGAGACGGATTCTTGGGATAGGCCAAGGGTCAGTAGGTTTGTTAGTAGAATTTGATGGTTCACTGTGCCAAATGCTTTTGTGAGGTCTACAAAGATGGAACCCACTGCCATACCATTATCTAGGGCATCATACAGGTGAGTGGTAAGTCTATAAGCGCAGTCATGGTGCTATGATTTTTATGAAACCCATGCTGTTGTGGACAAAGAAAGGAGTATTTATTCAGGTATTCAGATAGCTGATCTGATACAATCCGCTCAAGAGCTTTTGGTAAGTGAGGGTTAGTATTGGAATGGGTTTGTAGTTGGCTAGAGAGGTTCTGCCCCCACTTTTGTAGATGGGTGTGACAAGTGCTGCCTTCCACCTTTCAGGGAAGACTCCCGTTCTTAGGGATAAATTAAATACTTTGGTGATGGGCTCGGCGAGCACGTCTAGGGTGGGAGCAATGAGCTTCATATCAATCAGGTCACCTCCAGTCCTTGTTTTACCTAAGACCCTCTTGATATATTTTATGGTTTGTGCCCTAGTGATTTGTTTGAAGTAAAATGGGTGTGTTCCGGTGTTTTGTTGGGGGATCAAGTTTTCCTTGGAGGGCAAGAGGGAGCACTGTGGTGTTAGGTACTCAGGAGGAAGGACAGTGCTTAAGTCCAAGAAGGCAATATTGAAGGCATTTGCTAATTCCTTAGGTAACTGTAGTGTGCCAGTTGTGGTGACAATCAAGTCTGGGGGTGATTTGGTGTCTCTGCCAGTGAAAGATTTTATGGTGTTCCAGCAGTCTCTGCCCCTTCCCCTATTGCTGGCCAACAAGTCTTTGTAATAATTGGATTTTATCAAACTTGGTGCACTTGTTTCTGGTCACCTTATAAGTAACATAGTCAGACTGCTTGCCGGTTGCCCTTGCTTTATGCCAAAGGTTGTCATGAATATTCATTTATTCCATAAGGGATCCTCACAGCCAGGGATTGCTCATCCCTCTGACCTTCGATGAATTAAAGGGGGCAAATATGTTGCAGGCATTGGTGAAGGTTGTTGCAAAGTAGTCAAAGGCCCGATTAATGTTAGGAAAGCTGTCAAGCATGCTTCAGTCAGTACTATTGAAGTATTATTTAAAGTGCTCAAGCTGCCCTTTTCTTAGTGATAGGTTATAGGTGAAGTGGGTGGGAGGGTGGGTTTGATACCCTTATTTGACCATGAGCACATCACTCGAGACTGGTTGCTTAGTGAGACCGGGAGGACTGATATGCCTGAGAAATGTTCATGGCAGTTTAAAAGTAGCCAGTCAATCAACAAACTTGATCCAGTGCGGCAATTCCTCCTTGTTGCTTGTGCAACCATTCCTGTTAGGTACAGGCTAGAGATTTGGTCCTTGAAGTTAGTGATATATTGTGCTAGATAGTTAGTGTTAAAATCACCAACAAAAACCTGTTCCCAATTCTGTTTAATCTAACTCATATGATCGATGAACTCTTCTATGCCCTTTGCCTGCTTGCCAAGGGGTATATTGACCATGGTGAGTACCAAAGTCTTTCTCTGGTGGCCGACAGTAAGTTTAACAGATAGAAGTTGAGCTTCTTTCAAGATAAAACTATTTGACATCACCTGGCCTTTTATCTCATTGCACAGGTACACCAAGACTCCATCCCAACGTTTGGAGAGTCAGTCTTGCCGGAAGATGTGGTAGCCATCAAGGAAAACTGAGGCATCAGGGATCTTAGGGGAGAGCCATGTTTCTGTGAGAGCGATAATGTGGGGTTTGTGCTGCGCTACCCAGGCCTGCAACTGGGGTAGCTTGGGAATTAAGCTACCTAAGTTGATTGATGCAATTTTAAGAATGCCATAAGCATTTGTATTCCCTGCTCCAGGTGGGCATGGGTTAGTGTGGATATTCCCTGATAATTTGCCTTTTAAGATATTGCTTCCTGAAGGTCATCTGTTTCCTAGTAAACTTTTGTTTGCCGAGCCTTAGTTTTATGTTATTATCATACCTGTAGTGGGCACAGAGCAGTGCAGTAGCAGATACTGGTGAGGGGAACTGGAGCCTGGTAGGTTGAGGAGGGGGTAAGCTTGTCACTTTACAGGTGGTGTATGCATCTATACCATGCATAATGCCTGGTGGCAGCAAGATCAAGAATCGGATTCTGATCAACCCTATTCCTGAACAACTTGGAGTCCACGAGCTCATACCTAAACCAAGAGAGAACATTACGTGACACCAGAGAGGTTGTGATGTATGCAGAACATGGTGTACAAGTGGAGAGCTCTCTGAAGCAAAAAAATGGACCCAGCATTACTGACAGCAAAATCTAATGCAGCCTGCAACCTACAAAAAACGCTAATGAGCAGTGCGAACTTTTTATAAGAGAAACCATCACCCCAGTGAGACAGTACAAAGCCACAGCAACAATGTTATTGCTGTGAGCAGTACATTGGTGCACCTGTTAGGGAATGACTATCCCCTAAACCAGCAACCAGAAAAGCAGGGAAATGTTCACTCTGCAGAATGAAACATAACCTTAAAGTACTCAAGTGTGAGTGCTTAAAAAAGTCAGTCAAATTTATTTAAACTGCCCATATACAAAAATTGTAGCAAACATTATGAGCTGGAATTTTTAAGGGTGATGGAAGGCTTGCATCAAACCCTTGCACTGCCATAGCTGCAGCATTGCTGATTGACACAACTACACACAATTTTATAATTTCGGGTGCACTTGCGATAGTCGACCTGATATACAGCAAGTTGCAGTAAACTTCAGCCACATGCTGCGAAGCATGGGTCCCCGAGAATGATCAAGGTAAACTAGAAAAAAATGCTCTAGCAAGTGTTGATTTGACACAAATTACAGAAAACCCACTAGACTGCAGCAAGCCTGGTGCACCACATATATGATGCACCTGAGGCTTGCAGCAGTTCTAAACTTTAAAAAATTTAGTCCCATAAGTGCACAAGTGAGAACATGCCAACATGGCCTGATTCTTAAACCAAGAGGTCTTTGTCAGGGGATGGGGAATGGCTATCCTGGAAGGCTTAGTGTAGTGCCTGTTTAGAGTAACATGTTCTCAGTTCAAAAACTATCATAGATCATTTTACCAGTTGAAAAGCATGGGCTGCCCAAGCAGCAGGGTAGCGAGGGAAGGAAGGGAAAAAGGGAAGGATAGAAGGGAGAAAAGGAAGGGGGTGAGAAGAAAGGAGGAAAGAAGGAGGAAAAAGGGGCACCAAAAAAGAGGGGGGGGGAACGCCTCAGATATGAGTTACCTATGAGCGTAGTAATGCAGAATATCCAAATTATTAAATTGTCTCATACACCAAATTGAAGTAGAGGCAAAACTATTTGGTGGACCAAAGGGGACTAGTACAAGGGTAGAGGAATTAAGTGGGGAGAGGAAGGGGGTTGTGGGAATAATGGGTCGGGAAAAAGGCACCATGGACCAGATAAAACTGGCAGTTGTAACCAGAAAACATGAATAACTCCTTCTGGATGAAGATACACAATAAAATTATAGACACAAACATTTTACATATATCAAAAACAATGTAGACTATAACCAAGATGATTATTTTAAATCATAGAAACATAGAAAATCATGACAGAAAAAGATCATTGGTCCATCCAGTCTGCTCATAAAACCCTAATAAATTCATACGTGAACTAAAAGACTACTATTGCAGTAGTTCAATTGTCTAAAATATGAACCATCACAGAAAACAGTCATGATGTGAGACATTACAGCACAAATTGGAAGAAGATATCAATTCCTGACTATAACCCATGTTCTGTGCATTGGGGAACTAGTAAAGTAGACAGGATAGCTGGATTACCAGTGTTGGAGACCTTGGATACCACGCAGAAGACAAAGGATTGGAGCCTACACTCTAGCGATAGCCATCCCAGCTCTGTAGATACTCTGCAGTGGTGGTCCCATGGTAACTGCTGAGGGCAAGGCACTCTCTGCTGTTATAGAACACTTTCATCCATGGCATACAGTAATTAGGTTGTTGAGCCCCAGATTTGTGAGTTTCTCTAGGAGTATGCAATCATTAACTTGATCAAACATCATAGTAGGTAGACAGGTAAAATGTATTTATATGCACCCAATCCCAGAGGATCTGTGTGCCTTACAGTATCAAAACAGGCAGGGTAAGCAATAAATAACAAAACAAAAATCTAAATGGTGTAACAGACAATTCAAAATACAAACATAAATAAACAATTTTAAATAATAACTAATAAATACAAATTTAAAATACTGTGGTCAGTCTGGAAAAGCCTATTTGAAAAGATGAGTCTTAAGACCCCTCTTCAATGTTTCTACCAGTGGGGCCTCCCTTACAGATCTGGGAAACAAGTTCCAGAGGATTGGTCCAGCGATCTCAAAAGCCAATCGATAGTGAGGCTGGCTTGCGAGAGCAGCAATAGCACTGCTTGTGGCACTGATGACCTATGTTCGGGAGGAAACTCAGGAAGGTCAGCTGGGGCAGCGTCTGAGTGGATGCTCCCTTCCTCTGGGAGGTGGTTACAGCTCCCTGCTGCCACATTGCCCCTGGGTGATGACACATGGAGGTGCAGCAGGGAGCAGTAACAATGAGAAGAGGACATCTTCATCTTTGGCAGTGGAAGCCCTGTCAAGACACTATGATATGAGACATGCTCTAGACATATGATTCTAGGGGAAATTTACCAGGGCTGGCAGCAGGATGAACTTAGCATCCCACAGGCCCCGCACTTGCTGGCTGGGCACAGCTCCAAACTTGTAAACATAGTCTCCACAGGAATCAGCATCCATCCTGGTGGCCACAGCATGGTGGGCACACCATGGGGCATTTCACGGAGCCGTAAATTCCAGGGATGGCAGGGTGACAGGGCTGGGGACACCAAGGGAAGGGGGCCTCGTCCTAGTGAAGCAAAAAAAAATGTCATGGAGAGGTCCAGGAATACTGCTCCAGTCATTATTCCTGCATCACATGGTTTACCACCCTCTATACCTCATAACCCCCTAAGGTTAGATTAACAGATGGCAACTCAACCCTTGAATGTGCCTCACTGCTTAATAAGAATACACACCAGAGTGTTAGTCTGTGACATACAGAAATACACATCTTAGAGTCAGCTGCCAGGTTCAAGTAGGTTGTCACATACTGTATACTGTTATAATAGCCAGGGTCTTTCAAGGATGTAGTACCATATGACATGAGCTGGTCAGCCAGCCATACCCACTGCCATGCCCACTGATTGGCAAAAACTGCCAATCTGATCATTTGATCTGGCAGTGTTGTAACAGTTTGACATTTCTTTGCCAACCAGTTTAAGTCACATTGCATGAGCATTAAAACCCCCCATACACTCCTTGGTGTCAGCTACCATGTTATAGAATGCCACATGATATAATTACTGTATGGGGTGTCCAATGATGATTACTATAGGGAGACAGACCTGAGCTTCACATAGCAGGTTATACAGTATGAGATACCATAGACTATAACCCAGAGCTTCAACCTCAAGCTTCCAATTCACGGAATACCCTTTGAGTGAAACAAGGTCATCTGAATGTATGATCTTAAAAAAGTTGCCAGCGTGAGGTGTAGAATTCTCCTGGTATACCACCCTCTAGGACAGGAACTGGAATTCCTTCAAGAATCTTCAGATGTTATCATCACATGGCATTGAACTCCCCCAACCTATTAGTGCTGAGGGATTTCAATGCTTGAGTAGACACTAAGAAAACATTGTTTACTCAGTTCCTCATTTCTCTGGGCTTCATACAAGTAGTTACATCTCTGCTACTCATGAACATATCCCACCTTGGATCTCGTATTCTCTTTGGGGCCGAACATCTGGGATGTCAAGGTGGATCAGGGTAGGTGGTTGGATCACCATGCAATGCAGTTACTTGCTGGGGCCATCAGATTCTTCTAGCCCCATGTGGAGATTGTAAGGATATAAATGATGTATGGTATTACATCATTCAGTATGAACACTCTATATGAGTCTGGTGGGAAATAACCCGCCAGTATTGTTCTGGGATAACCCATGCTGAACTGTACTGTACTAATCTGGCAAGCCAAGTAAACCTAAGTCTAAGCAAACTTACCGGCCTCCATCTATCATTACATGGTGTCAGAATGGAGCAGTTACTGCCACCCATCGCTCCTGATCTGCAAGGAAATTTGGCTGAGAACAAGTGCAGATTCAAGTAACAGATTCAGATCTTCTTTATAGCCAGTGGTGTTGCTGAGAAATCGTAGACGATACAGGCTATGACTTTTCTTCATGTGGCTGGTCCTGCGACTCTGGAGGTGTACAACACTTCTGAATGGGAGAAGGAAGAAGATAAAGAGAATTAATTGAAGGTTATGGATGATTTTGAGAGATACTGCAACCCATGCAAGAATATGATGTTCGAGAGGCACCAGAATCCAGGTGAATATATTGATGCCTATGTTACCGATTTAAGACAGAGCTAAATCATGTGAATTTGGAAGTCTGTGCGATTCCCTAATTTGAGACAGAATAGTTTGTGGGACACAGACTACTCCAAGATGTTGTTGATTTAACCCTGTCCAGAGCCATGGATATTTAACATAGAAACCTAGAAACATAGAATTCAATGGCAGATAAGGACTGCTTGGCCGACCTAGTCTGCCCATTTCCTACCTAATGGATAAGCTGCAGATCCTAGTTAACCAACAGCCTACTTCCTCCTACCCCCCACTAGAATTGCCTTACGTCTGTCTCATGCATTCCTTAATTCCCCCACTGTTTTTGACTCCACAACCTCCTTGGTAAGGCTGTTCCATGATTCCACTACCACAACCCTCTCTATGAAAAAATACTTCCTCACATTATCTCTGAGCCATCCCCCCTCTATCTTCAAATTGTGCCCCCTTGTTCTTGCACATCTCATTTTCTGAAAGATGCTACCCTCTTGGACTTTGTTGATTCCCTTGAGGTACTTGAAAGTTTCTATCATGTCCCCCCTCTCCCTCCTTTCCTCAATGGTATATATATTATGCTCCTTTAGTCCGTCTTCAGATGTTTTCTGGTGCAGACCCTGCACCATTTTGGTTGCCCTTCTCTGAACAGCCTCCACCCTGTCTATGTCTTTGTGGAAATGGGGTCTCCAGAACTGCATGCAGTACTCCAGATGGGGTCTCACCAACTGTCTGTACAGAGGGATAACAACTTCCTGTTTGCTACTGGTGATGCCTCTCCCTATGTATCCCAGTATCCCTCCAGCCCTCCTTACTGCCTTCTCACATTGCTTTCCCACTTGTAGGTCATCTGATATTACTACCCCAGGTCCCTTTCCATTTTTGTTGTTGTCAGTATCTCATCCTCCATTGTGTACTCTTCCCCTGGGTTTTGTTTCTCAGGTGCATTACTTTGCACTTCTTTGCATTGAATCTAAGCTGCCATACATTTGACCATTCCTGCCAACCTTGACAAGTCCCTTCTCATCCTTTCCACCCCACCTTGTGTATCACCCTGTTGCAGATCTTTGTGTCATCTGCAAAGAGACATACTTTTCTTTCCAGTCCTTTCTCAATGTCACATAAAAAAAACATTAAAAAGGATCGGTCCCAGTACTGAACCCTGCGGTACCCTACTAGTAGCCTCCCTTTCTTCACTGTGGACTCCGTTTACTATTACCGTCTGCATCTTGTTGTCCAGCCAATGTTTTGCCCAGCCTACCACCCTGGGACTCACTCCCAGGCTGGCTAATTTGTTTATTAATCTTTTGTGCGGGACTGTGTCAAATGCCTTGCTAAAGGCCATGTCCATAGCCCCTCCCTGATCTACTACTTTGGTCACCCAGTCAAAGAAATCATTTAGATTCATCTGACATGACCTTCCTGCTGTGACTCCATGCTGCCTTGGATCCTGTGCCCCTCTGGTCTCTAGATACTCAACAGTTCTTTCCTTCAGAAGTGATTCCATCATTTTCCCTACCACTGAGGTCAAACTGACAGGTCTGTAGTTTTCTGCCTCTGTCTTTCTCCCACTTTTGTGAAGGGGAATCACATCCACCCTCCTCCAATCCTCAGGTACCACACTATCTTCCCATGATTTGTTAAAAAGGGTATTCAGTGGTGTTACTACTTCTCCCCTTAGTTCTTTTAGAATTCTGGGGTGAATCCCACCAGGCCCCATTGCCTTGTCCACCTTCAGTTTTAGAAGTTCTTTCAGAACCCTTTCTTCTGTGAAAGGACTGATATCGATCCCCCTATCTAGAGTGCTTCTATTGACTGGATTAGGTACCTCCCCCTCCTCTTCCTTTGTGAATACTGAGCAGAAGTAGTCATTCACTATTCCTGCTTTCTCACTGCCCCTCTCTGCCCACCCACCCTCCTCTTTATTCAGCCTCACTATCCCTCCCATTGTCTTCCTTTGCTCCCTAATGTAGTTATAAAAGGTTTTATCCCCCTTCTTAACTGAGTTGGCTATCTTTTCCTCGGTTTGGACCTTTGTTATTCTGACTGCCTTCCCCACTTCCTTCTGCTTTAACTGGTACAGTTCTTTGTCCTGCTCTTTCTGTGTTTCCTTATACTTCCTGAATGTTATCTTTTTCTCCCTAACCTTCCCGACTACCTTTTTTGAGAACAATAGTGGTTTTCTCTTGATTTGTTTATTTGCTTCACACAAAGGCTTGTTGCCTCTGTAATAGTAGTTTTGATGTTTCCTCATTGTTCCTCCACCCATCCTTCTTGCCTGTTTGCTAGTGCTTTTCTGTGGTACTCTCCCATTTTGACAAAATCAGTCCTCCTGAAGTCCAGTACCTTCACTTTTGTATGGCTTGACTCTACAGCTGAGTTTATCATGAACCACACTGTTTGGTGGTCACTTGTTCCTAGATGGCTACCCACTTCTAGATCTGAGATCCTCTCTCTGTCTCCATTTGGGAGTACCAGGTCTAAGATTGCTCCCTCCCGAGTTGGTTCCAACACTAGCTGTCTGAGGTATGCCCCCTGTAGGGCATCAAGAATGGTCCTGCTCTTGGATGTGGCTGCAGCAAAGATGCTCCAGTTAACATCTGGCATATTCAGGTCCTCCATCAGCAATATCTCCCCTTTCTCTGCCATCCTAAGGATACCTTCTATCATTTCCTTGTCCATTTCCACCCCCTGAGACAGGGGTCTGTATACCTTCTCTGTGCAGATTGTGGTGCCATTTCCAGTCTCCTGGGTGACCCACAGCATCTCCTCTCTTTCCTGTTTACCATTTAGTTATGTTGCTTTGATCCCTTCCCTTACAAGAGAGCTACTCCTCCTCCTCCTCTTCTATCCTCTCTGTCCCTCCTGTAGATCGTGTACCCTGGTATGCTGACATCCCAGTCATGGTTCTCTGTGTACCATGTTTCTGTGACTGCTACGATATCCAGGCATCCCTCTTCCATCAAGGCCACCAGTTCAGGGAGCTTGTTACCTAGACTATGGGCATTGGTACTTATTACCCTCCATTTTTTGATGGCCTTACCCCTTTTTGCCCCATCCCTGTCCTTAATGCCTTTGTCTTTTTCTTCATTTACCCCAGCTCTTCTTCCTATCGGCTTTCCTATCTTGGTGTTTACCTCACTAACTACCCTGATTTTTTTGGGAGGACTAGGATTTCCCTTCTCCTTTTCAGTGCCTCCCCCCTTGGCTAGTTTAAATGCTTGCCAATGAAGCATTTAAACCTATCACCTAGGATCCTGGTTCCCCCCTTCTGGACAGATGCAGACCATCACGCCAGTATAGGCCTGCATCTCTTCAGGTGGACCCCAGTCCCCAATGAAGCCAAAACCCTGAACTCTGTACCAGTTTTTCAACCACTGATTGAATCCTGTGGTGTGGAGCACCCTAGCCTCATCCATGCCATAGACAGACAGCACCTCTGAGAAGGTTGCCTTGCTTGCTACTTGTCTAAGACCCCTCCCCAACTCTACAAACTCCTCCTGCACTGCTGGGATCCCTTTTCCAGCCAGGTAATTTGTCCCTAGGTGGACAATGACATCCAGCTCCCTCCCCCATGCAGCTGCTCCCCTGATCCTAAAGGATTCACTCCCTGTCCCTCCAAGCCATGGCACCAGGCAGGCACCTTACCTGCTCCCCTCCCTCCCCCAGTTCTACCCTCATAACAGTGCAGTCCCCCACCAGGAGTTGTTTCCTTCCCCTGTGGGATCCCAAGTCACTCTCCTGTGGGTCTCCTTTGTGGAGGTTCTCAGCATCCTCCTTGGTCTCCACTCTGGGTGCCTCCATAAAGGAACCACACTCTGCCAGAATCGCATATGAATTGTGGAGAGGTACAGCTGGAGGGATATGCTTCTGTTCCACCACCCTCACCCTCCCTGAGCCCACTGTGGTTGAACCACTCCTCTTTCTTGGCAACCTCCGAGACAGTAGTGGTGGTCCTGGTGGTCCCTGAGTGGGAAAGGAGGTCCTCCGAATCTTGGCCAACTCAGCCTGGAGATGAGCAACCTCCTTGCTCAGCCCAGAGAGGTGCCTGCAGATGGGACAACACCACATCCTCCAGACCATCTCCCGGAAGACTGCTGCTCCACAGCCACTGCACTGCACCACTCCCATCATGTCTTATTTGTGGCCCCTTAACTGTTGTTTTGCATACTTACTCTTTCCTCTCTTTTTTTTTATGCATCTGTTTTTTCCTTTCTACTTTCCTACTGCATCCATGCCCTAAAGCTCCTGATGTTCCTGTTCTGGGACAGTAAGTTCCTATATTCCTCAGTAGTCTCCTTCTTACTTGCTCAGAGTCAGACCTCCAGCAGCTGGTGGGGGGGGGGATAGAAGAGCTACTCTTGTCCTTCTAAACTGAAGTTCTCATTAACAGAGTTCTAGTTCTTTAGTCCAGTACAGTAGTAAAGTTCTAACAGCAGGTCCTTCCTCTTGCTGTTGTAGAGCAGCCGAGCTCAGTGAGAAGCAAATAAAGTGTCTGAGTGAGACAATCTCAGAGACAAATACTGTGCATGTTACAGTTCTCAAAAAGGGGGAGAATGAGGAAGCTTGAGCAAAAGTCCAGAAAGTTTGCCAGCACAAATGTCAAAATTACACAGGTGTGGGAAGTGTGGTTGAGAGCATGAGTCGACCAGGTGTCCAGCACTTGGACAAAAGTGTGGACTCTGTAATAAAAAACAAAACATTTTGCAAAAAGTGCCACACTGAAGAGAGTGCAAAGGTCTATGTCATTAAAGAAGAGTCCAGTAGTGAGAGTAAAATACCTTCAGTATAGAGACTAATTGCTGATGCAGTGGAAACTGACTGGAAAGTGGTTTTGAATATAAATGGCAGAAATGTGACTTTTAAGTTGGACACAGGAGCACAATGCAATGTAATGCCTCTAAAAATGTATAAAACTTTGTCAAGAGACATTATCCAGAAATCGAGAGCAAGATTGATTTCCTATTCTGGGCACCAATTGAATGGGCCGGGTACAGTCATTGTAGCCATGTGTTTAAAAAATCAGTACCACCTTATTACGTTTCAAGTGCTGGGCGGCCACATCACACCAGTTATTGGACTGCCAACTTACCTAGAAATGAGACTTGTAAAGAGAATATTTTCAATAGCCACTGGGACTAATAAACAAGGGGACTCTACTGAGAAGATACTGGTGAGTTTTGTTAATGTTTTCCAAGATCTGGGCTGTTTAGAATGTGAACACCACATTAAGGTTGACACTTTGGTGAGCCCAGTAATTGGCCTGCCAAGAAAAATTCCTTTTGCATTAAAAGACAACGTTAAGACAGAACTTGAGAAAACAGAGAAATTGGGAGTGATAGAAGTAGAAAAGCCCACAAACTGGGTTAACTAGATGGTTGTTATAGAGAAACCAAATAAAGTGAGAATCTGTATTGATCCACAGGATTTGAACAAAGGCGGTTAAAGGGAATGCTACCCCATGCAGACAGTGAAGGAGGTAGCAGCCAGGCTGGCTGGAGCTAAAATCTTTTCTGTATTGGATGCTGGACATTTTGGCAAATTAAGATTGATGAACCCAGTTTTGAGAGAATGACTTTTAATACACCTTTTGGGCACTATACATTCAAGCACATGCCCTTTGGAATTTGTTCTGCACCAGAGGTTTTCCAAGCGCAAAGACGTACTCATACAAGTGAGCTCTATACTGAAACAGGGTGGTTGCAACTCTCAAATTGCATAATGTACCTCACATGCTTGATGGCAAAAAAAATCCATCTTGGGCCACACTCCGCCCTGTATCCAAGACCTGCTTTGCCCGAATACCAGCATCCATCCGACCAGAAGATCAGAACACCAGCCTCTCCAGGTCCCCAGATGCCGGACCACACAGGGCCAAAGATCTTTTTCACCTATCGTGCCCCCAGCTGGTACAATGCCCTGAGCTCGCTCATTACATCCTCCATGTCACTAGGAGCTTTCAAATCTATGCTTTACTCTCACCTCTCAGCCTCTAGCTCCTGTGACTGCCTTGACTAATGATTCTTCCCTCATGGCTGTTTTTACTGTTTTTCATCCTCCTCCTCCTCCTTCTCTGCTCCTTTCTTGACAAAGGCATCTGAGTACCTCTAACTACTCTAAGTCTGCTCCCCTCCCCATATCTCCTCCTACCCTTCCCACCTTGACCATTCCTCCAATGTTTTGCTTTTTTCTTGTGATGTACTGTATTATACTGGCTTATTGAAACCTTTATAATTTGCTGACCATTCTGTGTAACATGTCTTGTTTGTTTGTACATTGATGATGTGGAATCTTTGTAAAAAAGCCATTGGCTCAAAGGTAATAATTCCTAGAACAATAAACTAAACTAAACTAAAGATAGATTTCCCAGATCTTTGAAGGACGTGAGGGCACTGAAGTTATTATAGATGATTTCCTCATTTGGAGTTCTGACATACAATAGCACAGTGAGAGACTTGGGAAAGTACTGCAGAGAGCTCGAGAACACCATTTAAAGTTGAACATAAAAAGATCCCAAGACTGGACTGAGTGAAGTCCCCTATATAGGGCATAAGCTAAATAAAGAAGGAGTTATAGCAGATCCTGAGAAGATTAAAGCAATTGTGGACATGTCCATTCCACAATGTAAAACAGACTTACAGAGGTTAATGGGGATGGTAAATGACCTAGCCAAATTCATTCCCAACCTCTCCACCATCAATAAAACCTTAAGAGAACTACTTGAGAAAGAGACAGCATGGCATTGGGAAGACCAGCATGACAAAGTGTTTTGGCAAATAAAAAGGGCCATCATGCACCTCCCCCCATTGCTAGCATAACCAGTGGTCCTGTCAGTTGATGCATCCACTGAGGGGCTGGGTGCTTGCCTACTGCAAGAAGGTTGACCTGTTGCATTTGCATCATGATCACTTAACAAAGCAGAAAGAAATTATGCCCAAATAGAGAAAGAAATGCTGGTCATTGTATTTGGCTGCACCAAGTTTCTTCAGTGCATCTATGGGAGTCACAAAGTGCTACTGGAAACTGACCACAAGCCACAGGAGAGCCTCATTAGGAAGCCACTGTACACAGCCCCTCCACGAATTCAACATATGATATTAAAACTGTAAAAATATGACTTGCGAGTGGAATACAAAGTGGGAAGAGAACTCCATATTGCAGACACACTTAGCAGGGCTGTCCAAAAATTGCCAATTCCAGAACGTGACATATCGTAGATAAATATGAAGTCCACACAACTGACAAAATTCCAGTTAGTGATAAGAAACTAAGACTGTTCCAAGCTGAGACAAACAGAGACCCTGTTCTGCAGAAAGTGAAAGAGCCCAAGTTGAACCTGACCTCTGAGAGTACTGGTTGTTTTGAGAAGAAATCACCACAGAGAATGGCTTATCACTAAAAGGCAAAAGACTCATCGTACCTGCTTCACTGAGAAAGAACATGCTTGCAAAAATACACAGTAGTCACTTGGGCATAGAAAAATGCAAAACAAGAGCAAGAGATATTCATTATTGGCCTGGCATGAATAGTCAGATCAGTGACTTAGTGGCCAAATGTAGTATCTGCAGCTGTTACAGGAAGGCCCAGCTGAAGGAACAAATGTAGCCACATGAAATCCCAGTGAGACCTTGGCAGAAGGTGGGAACTGATTTATTTAAGTTTGACAGAGAGAATTATTTAGCAATGGTTGACCATTATTCAAAATTTATTGAAATTTCCTGGTTGCAAAATACCACAAGTGAGACTGTTATAAATCATATTAAATCACAGTATGTGGGTTACGACATACCTGAAATTCTTATTACAGACAATGGGCCTCAGTTTGCTAGTGCTGAATGTGAAAGTTTAGCAAAGACTTATATGTTTAAACACATTACATCATTGCCCAGGTATCCCCAGAGCAACAGTATGGTGGAGACAGCCATCCAAACTGTCAAGATCCTGCTTAAAAAAGCTAAACAGGACCATAAAGATCCTTACTTTGCATTGCTAGATTTGAGAAATACTCCAGTTGATGGCTTGGGGTTGCCTGCTCAACTCTTGATGGGACTCAAAACAGGAACGTTGATTCCCACAAGACCTGAATTGTTGAGACCAAGATTAATAGAAACTGACTTCCAAGCACAATTGCTAGCAAATCAAAGATCACAGCAGTTTTATTACAATCAACATGCAAACCCACTCCCTGACCTGACTCCATGATAGCCCTGGCCTCCGAGTCCCCCTATATACCAGAGGATGAAGCGCTAGATTATATTTAATGGCATCTCATACGATGACACTCAATACCTGATAGGTATTTCTCTGGCACATATTTCTATAATATTTAAGCAATATTACTAAACAGTAAGTGCACATTTCCTTGGGATAAACACCTGCTGGGGGTGTTGATGGGCTGATATATAGCCAAGGGCCTATAACCCCAGCAATGACTTAAAGCCCATGGAAAGTCAGGGCTCCCAAACAGACCTTCCCTGGGGTTCTGCAGCAATTGGTGGGGGAGCCATCATGGGTGTTCTTCCGAGCAATAGAAATCATGTCTAGTCTCTGCAACTCTCATCTGCTTCAGTGAATTATGGAGGCCTTAGTGACTTGTCCGTATTAGTACTTTTGGCACCAATGTGAAATAATTTTTTGTTTGTTTCCCTTAGCCAGTAGTACCACCAGTAATACCACATACAATAAAAAACATGGGCCTCTGAAACATTTGCCAGAACTTCGTTTTTGATAGTTCATCTTTTAGCAAATCAATTTGTTGCAAATTAATATTTTTCTGCTGCACTTGACTTATACAGCCACATTAACCACCAGAAATAGGTTTCACTATTTCTAGGAATTTTAGTCTCTGGTCTTAGTTTTGTTCAGGGTTTCACCACATGAGGGTAATATGCCTTTGCACTGACCAGTACATTATTTTGTTAGCATATTACTCAAAATACAATGTGGTTTATTGTTACAATTTAAACAAACCCACACTTCATTTTCCCTCTCCATCAGGTGATTGATTTCTATCAGGACCAATAGTGGCTAATTAAATGTGGACACCATAGCATGGTAAGATAGGCAGGCAGTACACAATTACGTGATAACATTCAGTTAGCCAGCATATACCAAGGAATAACCGGCTGATGATGATGTTTAAAGAGCCCCTGACACGATCGGGCATGCAACTCATACACGTAGTTGCCTGCCCATGGAGCTTTTTCACCCAGAAATGAATATTGTTTGCCCTGAGGATGTTAAAATATTTAACTCGTAAAGCCCGACTTGTATCTTCTTGGTACGAGCCAAGCGGCCCCAGAGCACTGCAGCCCCACCCTGAAAAGTATCATAATTATGATGCAAGGTCTGGGATGGGGCTTCAGGTGATCTATAGAGAATTTAGTGTAATCTGGGATGGGACTTCCTAAATGTACTAAGGGTATCATTGTTAACATGTTTACATGTATTGGGTTAATACATACTAACCCAATACATGTAAACATGGCAGCAATGATACTCCTAGTACATATACTGTAGACGGCCCCATCCCCCAATTACAATAAATTCTCCATAGATCGCCTGCAGCCCCATCACAGACCTTGCATCATAATTATGCAACTTTATGGGGTGGGGCTGCAGCAGTCCGCGAAAGGTACAAACTCGGCTTTATGAGTTAAATATTTTAACATCCACAGCGCAGGAAATATTAGTTTCTGGCTGAAAAAGCTCCATGGGCAGGCAACAACGTGTACGAGTTGCCTGGCCGATTGTGTCAGGGGGGTTCTTTAAATGCCATATAATCAACCACAGCAGCCAGTTATTCTGAGTATTCTCAGACTAATTGAATGTTATTATTATTATACAAGTAGTAATTTTGACTCCAGAATTTTAAAAGTTCTGGGGAAGTTAAAGTGGAATGTGCATTTTCCCCCCTTTTTCTGTGAATTAAATGGATAAACTATTGTGGGTGTGTCTGAAATGTGGGTAACCTACTGTGGGCTTGCTTGAAGAATGAATAACCTACAGTGAGCACCTCTTAAATGTGAATTACCTACTGTGAGTGTGTCCAAAATGTGGCTGTAGTAGACTGTGGGGTATTAAAGACAGTTTTCCTGTGTTCTGATTGGCTAACAAAAGATACCGGTTGTATGATTAAAGCTAAATGCTGACAATTTGTACTGTTTTGCACAGTAACAAAAATAACAAACTTAATGATTTATCCTGTTTTGCTAAATATCACCAGCACTTTTACATTTACCTGATGTACTGCTGGGTCAGACTCTTGAAATGCACACATTTCTTGTAATTGTACGTGTGATTGTTTATGCTGTTTAAATGGCGTGCATATGAGATAGCTCCGCCACCTGAGGAAGCCTCCTGAGTGAGGCAATACGTAGAGGTGCTAGCTGTGCTACTTTCCTGGGTTACATCTTAAATAAATATATTACTCTTCACCATTTCTGGTGTGTAAGATGTATTTCTGTTCTCTAATAATAGGAACACATACCTGAGCATTACCTGCAGGTTACTGAGTGTCACAGTATGAATGAGATGCCATAGATTATACAGCGGAGCTTCAACCTGTGTTTTTTTAGGGTGTCATGTGATGAAATACAGTTGGAATGTACACTGTAGAATCAACTTCAGATTATTATGTGGCACAGCATGAGATGCTGTAGAATGTACACTGGAGCTTCAACCTGTAGGGTTATTGGGTGATAAAATACAATAGGAACTCACACCAGAGCAGTACCAAACTGGTTATAAATTATCAGGTCATGATGAAATTCCATATGAAAGTAACCCCCCTTCCACAAAAGGTGGGGCTTACCTGGATTCCTTCTGCACCAGGAAGAACTGTCTACCATCTGCAATACTCACTCCAGCCCCTGGGACTGCAGCTGGTGGGGGACTGGAGGAGTGCTTCCTCAAACTGCCGTGCTGCACCTGTATAACGATCACCACACCATAGCACAGCAATGTGTACAAATCCTAGCAGCCGCCTGCTTGAACATGACAGCAGTGCTGCTCGAACTCTGCCACCTTAAGCATTGCCTGTGCAGCGCTGAGTTCACCCAATAAAGACTCTGCACTTCACCACCACAACCTGCGGCCACTGGACTTAGCCCATCTAGTGTGCTCTGGCCCCAGGGACTTCACTGGGCATTGGGGGCGTGGAGGTACTAGGAGGGAGAACAGAATACATGTGTTTGGTGCATGCACCCTTAATGATGATGCGGCTGTCAGCCGCAACAGAAAGACTGTTCTGCAAAAGTGGGGGGGGGGGGCTGATCATGGGGCTTCCAGTGGTCTGAAGAAAGCCCCAACAGACACAAACTAGCAACTGGATCACAAGGCACAGGTGTGACTACAGAACTGGGGGATCAGCACATACAACAGCAGGGCAAGAGCCCTACAAAACGGACTTTATTTGGAAGCACTGTTTTCTTTAGCAAGACAGCCACTATCTTGCTGAACCCTGACCTCACAGCAGCCAATCAGAGGTCAAGGAACTCAGCACATGAACACCAACAGCCTGCTGAGAGATCGACTGTGCTGTGTGCTTGGTAACCTTTCTGCCAGTCAGTAGGGTGTCGAGTGAACATTCTGCATAAAAGTTCAGCAGACTGATAGCCCTTTATACCACTTGTAAGCTGCCTTTCCCCAAAAAAATGTAGAGGGAAGTTGCATGAGGGAAGTCAGCAGTGCAGCTCTGAAAAAGAGAGGAGGACTAGAGTGCTGTTAGCCAAAACCATCCAGGGAAGAATGCCTGTGCTTCCGCAGCCAGCCATCAGGGAGTGATTTCAAAGGTTTCCTCAACCTGTGTCTCCAGAGACTGAACTGTGGGCCTACTGAAAGTGTCAGGATGACATTTTCCTGAAATAACGTGACTCTCCTGCCTTGACAGAAAAGGAGGCAACAATGTGCCACCGGTTGCCACAGCTGCCAGCCTGTGGGCACCAGAGAGAGACTGCTTGAGTAAAACTGCAAGAAAGCCTGCATCAAAAGAAAACTTGCATAAATCCAGCAGACAGTCTGGAGATGGCCAGTTAGTGCTAATGCCAGGTACTAGCTGATGCTCCGCAATAGAGTTCTGAAGCCTGTACTTGGGTGTGAGGTGTGTGGATCCTGCTGCTTAGATTGGTCTGTGCTGCGGAGGAGGAAAAGGGAAGAGCCCTAGAGGTCCAGAAGACTGGGATGTAGACAACTCGAGCTACATCCAGCACTACTGTGGTTCCAGTTTGTGCCAAAAGTATTGTACTGTTACTATTTGCTGTGCTTAATGCTGTGGTCAAGTTAGAGGAATCAGCCCTGGTGGTAAGTGCAAACAGTGTGGGTAATTTCCTGGTGAATAAGGGTCATTGTGAAAGTAATTATTGTATATTGTTCAGGCCACTAGAAGGGAAAGAGGGGAGTTATAGTGTCCTGGAGGGCTGTGCCCAGGTTAGCTCGACCACTAACAACCCTGACCTCCAGGTGGAGGCATCCATTTCATTATCCAGGCCCTTTAATCTGCTACTAGCCAAGCAGGCAGGGGTAGTAGCCCTTGGGATAGCGCCACCTAGGGGCTACATCCATCTCCTCCCATATCTGCCCCACACCACACCAGTCAATAAAATATATTCCCTGCCCAAACATCTCAGCCCCTCTACCTCCCCAACCCAATCCTCATGGACCACAAAGTAATGCTTTAGTTAAATTTAATATCCCCCCCCCAATCGACTGGTCGCCATCCATGTATCTCTGCCACCTGAACCTCATCTTCCAGGACTTTCTGCCTCCAGAGTGCACCCTGGCTTACCCTCCAGAATGGGACTGTCGGGAGAGCCCAACGGAGACTGATTTGCGATCTGGGGGGAAACATCAGTTGGCTACATGGGGTCCAATGGCAGGTGAACTTCTTCCTACATGGCCGATGGATTTTTGTGAATGCTAGTCCCAGAGGAGGTGTGACATGCAGTGACGTAGGCGCAAAGCATCAGACATCTGGCACACCTCCCAGTACTTCTCAGCTCCCGCTATCAAATCCCCAGTATCCACTAGGGGTTGGTCAATCACCAGGAGCTTCCCCACCCACCACCCCAGAGGAAGAGAGCAGTCCATGGAATGCTCGATCCTCTTCCCCCGAGCTAGCCCTCTGACACCCCGAGTTTGCTTCCAAACCCAGGACATCGGGATCACAGATAGAAATTCTGCCACTGCGCTGGTGGGCTGGACCTAAAATTAAAGATTCTAAACACATCCAACACTGCATGAAACTCCTCAGTCTCTGCATGTTGCTTGCCACCCCAAATACCAGCATTCTCTTCCATGGATGTAGGAAATCATGTACCAGATAAGCCATGGATTAAACATTGATTGGAGGGGGAAGCAGCATTCTGGGCCCTCATCATTGATTTTGGTTACTCCTTCTGTCCGATATCCCCCCTACTGGTGTTATACCATGATTGTTGTGCTCTGTTTAAAGAATTAAATGTAATGTTAAATAAACAAAACTAAGCACTGCTTTCTTTTTTATGTGTGCTTGCGCGCATGCGCGAGAAACATGTTGTGGCAGCTTGCAGGAGAAGCAGGTTGTGGAGATGCCCCAGTGTTGTGGCCAATGCCGCCACTGCTTTTTGGGGCTCATCTGTGTGTCACCAATGAAGGAGCATGCTGGCTATGACAGTAGTCTGCAGGTGTGCCACCAACTTGAAATGATTTTGCCGCTGCAATGAGGGAGCGCCCCCTCATTGCAGGGTGTGCCTTGCCTGGTGCAACATTTCAATAAACATGGCAGCAGCTGTCGCCGTTCACCTCTCAGCTCCCAGCAAGCTGACTTTGGGGGTGCCCAATCCACCTGTCAGCATGCCTCCTCCCCAGTTTGTTTGCTAATGGGAGAGCCCAATCTCCATCGGCATAGGTGCCCCTTTGCAGTGTTTTGTCTGCTGAGGGGGTGCCCAATCACCCTCAGCATCATCCCCCCACACACAGACATGCTTGCCGACGGGGGCCCAATCCCCTTCAGCTTCAGTGCCCTGTTCCCAATCTGCCGATGGGGGTGCTCTGTGCCCCTCTGCATCATCCCCCTAAAAACACAGACACGCTTGCCGATGGGGTGCCCAATCCCCCTGTAGGCATGTTTAACCCCTGCCCCATTGTGTCAGCATTTTCCTGCCCCCTCCCCACTCCCATTGTGTGTCACACTGGGAGCCCATCCCAGTGTGGCTAACATGAGACCCCAAACTCTTACACCTGTAAAAAACAGAAAAATGTTTGCAGTGTTTTTTTATTATTTTTTTTTCTATAACTTGAAACACAGAAAACGGTCCCTCACTGTCGGGTCCCCTTCCCCAACCCACACCCACCCTCTGCTCACCCCACTTCCCTGCACCTCCATCTTATCCCATACTTACCTCTGGAGTTTGGCACGTTGATCTTCAGTGGAGCGGGAACATGTCTGCAGTCTTCAAAGTCTATCGTGAACTGAAGAAATGCCAGTAAGCTGTATAATGGCATAAATGGGGGGGGGGTTCAACTTAGGTGGATATCTCTGCCATTTTTGTGACTTTTGGCCACAAATTTTAAACATGGGGTTCTGGGGACTCCACCTCATGAACTCAGTCACTGTTATGTCATTATTCGGTCCTGAAAGGTCATTTCGCAGTCACTGCGCGGAATCACCTTCGGGACTAATTAATTAAATGACAGTGTCACTGTTCATGAGGTAGGCTACCAAAAAGCCTATGTTGCAAACTTGGTGAAAAAAATCTAAAAAATGACTGTTGGAGTGTGCACTGTGCAGTTCCCAAGCACACTCGTAACTTTGAGAATTTTTAATATTTTCACTCCAGATTTTCAACATTGCCATTTTTCCACACCTCCAGGTTTTCAACATTGCCATTTTTCCACACCTCCTTATGAACAGTATAGCTGTCATTTTTCACATCCTGCCCAAAATGTGTTTTTGTACATGTGGCGCACAATGGCACGGTCGCTGTGCAAAATCAATGTTTGGGACAGATTAAGAAAATCACAGTGACAGTATCCATAAAGAGAGGTCCCAAAAAGTCCATTTGACAAATCTGGTGAACAAATTCCAAAAAATGACTGCGTTACCAGCGTACCTTGTGCAGTTTCAACGCACGCTCGTAACTTCGCCAATTTTTTATATTTTTACTCCAGATTTTCAACATTGTCATTTTTGCACACTGCCTTATGAACAGTACAGCTATCATTTTTCACATCCTGGCCGAAACATGTTTTCACACCTGTGGCACACAATGGGCAAGGTTGCTGTGCAAAATCAACGTTCAGGACAGATTAAGAAAATCTCAGTGCCACTGTTCATGAGCGGAGGTACCAAAATGCCTATGTTGAAAATGTGGTGTAAAAATTCCCCAAAATAATTGCATTATGGGTGTGCATTGTGCAGTTTCTACACACACTTGTCACTTCACCAATTTTTTTATATTTTCACTCCAGATTTTCAACATTACCATTTTTTTACAACTCCTCATGAACAGTACAGCTGTCATTTTTCACATCCTGCCTGAAATGTGTTTTCACACCTGTGGCACCAAATGACACAGTCACTGTGCAAAATCACCTTTCGGCTAATGAACTGATAGTGTTACTGTTCATGCAGTGGGGTCACAGAAAGCCCATGTTGAACACTTGGAGTGGAAATACCAAGAAATGCCCAGGGCATTAGGGTTTTTCCACCATAACACCCTACCCTGTAGGGACTGACAGGTATCAGGGTTGTAACTTGGGATTGTCGACAGCAATGCTTACGCCATTCCACCCAACCCCCACCCTGCAGCCAGTGACAAGCATCAAGGTGTGCCTTGGACTCTTTGGCCCCAAAGTTCATCCCATTCTCCTATACTGCACCCATTTCAATGTATTTCCTTACGGAGTGGGGTGAGTGTAAAGCCTGAACACCCCAAGGTGCACCTCAACACTTGTCGGTGTCTGCAAGGTAGGGTGAGGTGAAATGATGTGAGCATTATGGGCAACAACTCAAAGGCACACCCCAATGACTGTCCATCTCTGCAGGGTGGGGGTGGGGCTGGTGTCAGTTCAATACTTCATTGCCGTTCCTATACTGCATCTGTCTCACTCCTGCACTTCCAATGCTAATGCCAGCAAGTAAACATTCGGCATTGACAAATGCTTGTTTACTGTTATAATATAAAGTAGCTCCTGGAGTACAATATGGGGCATAAAAGAGGGTAACAGAGATGGGCAAGTCTACATTGGGGGGAGGAACAGCAAAGTGGCACCAAAGTGTTCTGACTTACAAATGTTATTTTCCTAGCTTGCTGTGCTCTATCTTGTCCAACAGTGATTTGCATGAGAATACCAGCATTTGGGATGGGCAGTGAGAAGCAGAGTATGAGGAACAGTACCGGACAGGTTTAAAAATGTTATTTTACTAAAGGATAAATATGTGACCCATGAGAAGTGGGTGGGGAGACTGGTAGTGCTGAGATGGGAGTAGGTTTTATTTATTATCAATGGATGGGGAGCACAAATGGAGGAAGGCTGTGTCCCCTGAAGATGTCACAGGCATCATCTGAAAGATGGTGGCACAGATAGCCCTGCACCCCTTCCCCCTGTATCATAAAGAGCAGTCCAGGCTACTCTAAGAGGGATCAATGGGGGGCGTACAAGTCTGTGCCCCTATTAGGACAACTTTGTCAAAGTAA
This sequence comes from Neoceratodus forsteri, assembly GCA_016271365.2. Taxonomy (NCBI): domain Eukaryota; kingdom Metazoa; phylum Chordata; order Ceratodontiformes; family Ceratodontidae; genus Neoceratodus; species Neoceratodus forsteri. The sequence continues at coordinate 141,422,299 of CM028133.1, forward strand.
GTGGTGGGGGAAAAGGGGCAGGTACTGTAGGAAGGTGACTGACTACACAGTGGGGGATTGTTAGAGGCTGGGTAGCGGTAGGGAGAATTAGCCTTATGGTTAGCAAAAAATGCTATGTAACTGAAATTTCTGGTTTTAATCCTATCACTGTCACTTGCTTTGTGATCCTGAGCATATAATTTAACCTCCTTGTGGTTAACCTTTGTCTGATTTAGCTTTGTGCTTTTTCATCACCCTGTGCACCTCAAGTGATCAATATTCCTTTCCCCTTCCTCTTGTGATGGTAAAGTGCTTTGGGATGCAGTTTGTATGAAAGTTGATATTTAAACAAATTCATCTAAGTTTCTTTAGCAGTAAGCTTGGGTAGCTGTGGAGGGCTGTGCATGGGTCTTAGCCTCAGGGTCCCCACATTCAGAAAAAAATCTGAATATAGGAACACACACACACACACATATCACCCAGTCCTGTTAACTTAGCAGACATTAATTTGACAAAATGGCTAAAACTGCAAAGTTGGTGGATAAAAAGAATGGCTAATTACATTTCACCTCTAGCACCAGCACTAACACGGAGTGCAGTCTCTCTGACAGAAAACCTACCTGAGATGTTACCTGTAGCATTATCTGAGGCTCCAGACTGGACTTTGCCAGACTTCTTTCTGGGGCGCCTGAGAATCTTCATGTTTTGCTAAAGCTATAACTGAATCAGTCTGCTTTGAAACTCTGTGTCCAGCCCCATTTACTGAAATGAACAGCACTTAACCTTTGTTAGTCAAATTTATTTCATTGTCTTTTAAAAAAAGTGAGCTTTTCTTCAGAAGTTCAGAAATGATTTAAAGACCCCTTTCAGAGGGTAATTAGTCTTGTGACTCACTCTCCCTTTCTGTATTAATCCAGCCCCAGCTCCTAACCCCTCATTGTGGAGTCATTGTGAGTGGAGATCACACACAAAGCAGCAAAAGGGCCTCTTCTCAAATTCTGAAGGAGAGGAAATAGCAGCGGTGTCCGATAAGGACCTGTAATAAATCACTGCCCAGTGCTGCAACACGCTTGTGGGGGAAGATATAAAAGTGCTTCAGTATGGCTAAGTCTGATCGATGTGCAGCCTGTAAAGGGCTCTGATGAGTGGATGGTATGGCGTGTTTGCTCTGCTAAATGAGTTTCATGTATTCTCTCTGGCTTAGTTTGGAGAAGACGGTGCCTCATTTCTTTGCTGTAGGTCTGGATTGATGAATTCCAGCTGAGCTACCGGGCAACCGTGCTCTAAGGCCACAAGAGGGAATTGCACTTCATCCTGCCTCACTGAAGTGCATCAAAGGCATTGTCCCCCTTATCTGCACTCAAGGCTTGCCCCCCAAGTAATGCCCTAGATCTTTGCTTGCTGTCCACTGAAAACTTGAGCTGATTATAATATTTCACTTTAGTTGCTTCTTACTGGATTGCTGGTTTTAGGAATGACTGAACACCATAAGTAACTTCTAACAGCTCTGAGGTTTATTCAACAAACATACGTTAGATGGATCAGCAGGCCTCAGCAGAACCACTACTACAATCTGCTTGTGTACTTTCTAAAACCCAGTCTCCACCCAAGACATACCATTAGCCCAAAACTGTAGGGGGATGTGGACTAAACCATTCTACACTGTTATTAGGGTAAGTTACCATATACTACATCTCCCCTTCTAGTAAAAGAAAGCAATTACCTTGATTTCGATTTGCATATCAATGACAAATAATTACCAAGCACTATTAACATAATGGTTGAGTCTTACTTTGTGATGAGTTAGGTTCTAAAGTCACTGGTACTGAGCTCTGTTGAAATAAATCTTTACCACTGACTTAAGTCATAACAAAATCTCTGAACCTGTCAAGAACTTTAAGCAGACGCCCTCTTCTGGTCATTCGAGTAGACTGCACACTGGGTACAGCCTCAGAACTTTCTGGCAAAGTGTCATCGAAAACAACAGGTTCCATCTCAGGTTGCTCATACTCTTGACAAGTGTCCTGTTCCTGGCTGTTGTCCCTGGATTCCACTGTTTGTGACAATACAGATTCAGTTGACTCATCTGCCTGTTGCTCTTCAGCCTCCAAAGCAACTGTTCGGTCTCTTCTCAGGTATCTCCTGTTCCTGTGGTATCGTTGTCCTGCAGGTGTAATCATACTATAGGATCTTGGCTCACCACGGATTCTTTCAACTGTAGCAGGTTGCCACCCACTAGAAGTCTCTATGCATACCCTTTTCCCTTCTCTGAATGGAGTAAGTGGAGCTGCATTCCTGTCGTAGTACTGTTTCTGTCTTTTCTGTAGTCTTTTCAGACGTTTATGTGCATCCTTTGGTATTTCAGGACACAGTACCCCTTGCATTTGCAGGTAATGTTGCCCTCAACATTCTGCCCATTAACAATTGAGAAGGTGTACAGTTCAGTCCTGTGACTGGTGTATTTCTAAGACTGAGCAATGCAAGATGTGGATCGGTCTGACCTTGCATAGACTCCAGAAAGATTCTTTTTACTGTCTGGATCATTCTTTCAGCTAAACCGTTAGATTGTGGGTATCCTGGGCTGGAATGAGTTATTCTGAATTCCCCACAACTTTGCAAATTGCTTCATTTCATGACTTGCAAATGGCACATGATCCACTACCAGTTGTTTTGAAAGTCCACGTCTTGCAAATACAGCTTTCAATTTTGCAATAACTGTAGCTGCCGTCTTGTCAGGCATTCTGAGAACCTCAGGGTATTTTGAAAAATAGTCCACTACTATTAAGTAGGAGTGTCCCCTAAAGTCAAAAATGTCTGCTCCAAGCTTTAACCATGGCACGTCAGGTATTTCATGTGGACACATTGGCTCTTTATGGTTGCTGGGTAAGAGTTCCTGGCAAGGTCCACATGCTTCAACCATCATTTCTACTTCTCGATTCATGCCTGGCCAATACATCACAGCTCTGGCTTGTGCCTTCGACCTTTGTATTCCTTGATGTGCTGCATGAAGTCTTTGTAGCATATCTGTTCTCAGCTCTTTGGGTATGATGATTCTTTTACCCACCATTATGAGTTCATTTTCTATGTATATATTGTGTCTCATGGGCCAATAGTGCTGAAGTTTGATGCTGACTTGTTTTTTCCTGTTAGGCCATCCTTTGAGGTGCATTTCTTTAAGCAACTGTAAAACACTGTCCCTCTGTGTGGCCTGTTTCAGCCTCTCTAACATGCTGTCAGGCAGTGTCTCTGTTGCTTGGATTGAGTATATGATCTTTTCACTGCTAGATCAATGTCTCCCTCTGCTGGTTTTCTTGGTACTGCCCTGGACAAATTGTCTGCAATCAGAATCTCTTTTTCTGGAGTATATATTACCTGTATGTCATATTTCTGTATCTGTAACAGCATCCGCTGCAGTCTTGCTCGAACCTTTCCAATTGGTTTGTTCAGTAAAGACTGTAGTGGCTTGTGATCTGATTGTACTTTCACTGACCTTCCGTAAACATACTAATGACATTTCTGTAGCGAGAACACAATCGCTAGCAACTCTTTTTCTATCTGCGCATAGTTTCTTTCAGCACTGGACAATGACCTAGATGCATAAGCTATTGGTCTGTTTCTTTGTAGTAGACAAGCACCTAGTCCGTCCTTAGATGCATCTGCTTGGATTTCAATGTCCTCTTTTGGATCAAAGAGTTTTAATACTGGTGCAGAAGAAATAGTCTATTTCAGCTTTTGTAAGGCTTCTTCCTGTGCTGGCTGCCACTGCCACATGACATCTTTTTTGAGTAGCTGCCTTAGTGGTGCAGTGAGGCTTGCTTCATTCGGAATGTACTGCATCAAGTATCGAGTCATTCCTAACAGTCTCTGTAGTGCTTTTTTATCTTCGGGAGGGAGTATCTCGGCTATTGCTTCTACTTTGGCTTCATCAGGCCGTAGCCCATTTTTGGTTATGATGTGCCCCATGTATTTCACCTCACTCACCAAATACTGTATTTTGTCACTATTGAACTTAACATTGAGTTCCACTGCTCTATCCATCACTTTTCTCAGAATATTGTCATGCTCCTCCTTAGTAGCTGCAGCTATAAGCATGTCATCAGCTATTACAAAAACACCTGGTATGTCCCTGAAGTGTTCAGTATTAATAACGTCACTCACAGACCTTATACCAAAAGGAAGTCTGTGAAATTTTTACCTTCCCTACGGACTGTTGAATGTACATAGGTCTGCAGATTCGCCATCTAATTTGATCTGCCAGTACCCATCTTTTTCATCTAGAATTGTAAAAACCTTTTTACCTGCAAGCTTAATCTGAATATCCTCCAATGTGGGGATCGAGAAGTGATGTCTTCTGATAGTTTTATTAAAGTCTCTAGGGTCCAAACACACCCTGATCTCACCATTTTTCTTTTCAGTAATTACAAGGCTATTTACCCATGTTGTAGTTTTTTTTACCTTGCTAATCACCTCAATTTGTTCCAGCTGTTCTAGTGTCTGTTTTAGTCTGACCGTGATTGCAAATGGGACTTTCCTGCACCTATGTATCACAGGAGTAACATTTGGGTCAGTATGTATGTGGTAAACTACTGGGAATTCTCCTAGGCCTTCAAACACTGTTTTATATTGTGCAAGAAGATCCTCTTTTGTGTTTGGTGGCTTGGTTTTAAGCACCTTTACTTTGCAAATCAGATCCAGGATGACACACACCTGTTGACCCAGTAGGGAAGCTCCTGATGTGTTAGTGACATAAAACTGCAGATTGGCCTCTCTGTCTTGTATCTTACACTTTAGCATCACTTCCCCTTCAGGACTAATTTGTGCTCCTCCATATGCCATTAGGATAGTACTGGTCGGCTTGATTAGTTCCTTGCATGGAAACTGCACAATCACTTATTTAGTCAGTATATTGGCTTCAGACCCAGTGTCCAACTTGAACTTAACTGGCTGTCCCATTATCTTCAAGGTAGTGTACCACTCTTCATCTGGTACTTGTGTCCGCACCATTTCTTGTTTTCTTTTTATAGCACCTACAAATAGTGCTTCTACCCCTCTGGTCATTTTCTCATGAGGTTTGTTGGACTTTTTGGACATGCACATTTTTGCATAATGGTTGAGGCCACCACATTTTCGACATTCTTGTCCATACGCTGGACAAGCCTTTGGCACATGTCCCTTGCCGCACCTCCCACATGTGTTTGATTTTTGTGCACGTGTCTCACGTGTTGGTAGCTGGCGGTCTGGTTTTTGGCTTGTTTTACTATCCTGCCTCAATTTATGTTCTACAGCATGGATGAACTTATTAGCAGTCCCTTGTGACACCGCTCTTGCCTGTGCCCTTTGGCTCTACATATGTTCACTGCTTTGGCCATTGTGAGGTCTGGGGATTCCAGTAGCTTTTCTCGGAGCCTGTCATTGGTAATGCTGAAGACAATTTTATCTCGAATCATTAAGTCCTCAGTCTCTTTAAACTCACACTTATGAGCTTTTTGCCTGAGCTCAGTAACAAACTTGTCTATACCTGAGTGCTCATTGAACAGATGGACCCAAAACTGATGCCTCTCAAACACCGAGTTCTTTCTTGGTTCACAATAATTCTTAAATGCTTCCATAACCTCAGCTGCTTTTTTAGCTTGTGGGTCAGCATACATTATATTGAGGGTATTGTACACCTCAAGGCCTCATCCCTGATCATGTGCAGCAGGACTGCAATTTTCATTTCCTCAGACTTATCATCTAACCCCCTGGCTGTGAAGTACAGACTTAATCTCTGTGCCCACCTTTTCCAGTTTTCTGCAAGATTTCCAGTCAACAATAGTGGTGGAGGTGGCTTAAATTGCTCCATACTGCCAAAAATATTTTGTTATACAGTCTTTTAGTAAGCTTTGGATACTCACAAATACTGTCTTTTATTTCTTTTCTTGGCAGCACAAACTTTTCTTCTTGCTTGCAACTGCAGCACTGCAAGTTCACTTCTGACACCATATAATATTTCACTTAAGTTGTTTCTTACTGGATTGCTGGTTTTAGGAATGACTGGACACCATAAGTAACTTCTAACAGCTCTGAGGTTTATTCAGCAAACGTACATTAGATGGATCAGCAGGCCTCAGCAGAACCACTACTACAATCTGCACATGCACTTTCCAAAACCCAGTCTCCATCCAAGACATACCATAAGCCCAAAACTGTAGGGGGATGTGGACTAAACCATTCTACATTGTTACTAGGGTAAGTTACCATATACTACACTAATGATCGTGCACATAAATACATCTCACGAGTCCCTCGCCATCAGTCACTGATGCCTGACTGCTTGGAACTCCCTGCCAGAATCCCTACACCTGGTAAACTGCACCTTGACCTGCAGTGCAAAAGTTAGAGAATGGTTCTTTTCAGTTTGTCAGGGCATAAACTTTGCTGCCGGCATTCCTTGGGCATAAAAGAAGTAGCAACAACTGCGGGCTTCTGGCCCTATAACCCCTGTACTGGGACTTTCCTTGCACTTGAAACTTTTTTATGCCTATGTAAACATGCAATGCCTTCTGAGCTGTACACTGTATCTAACACTATTAATGTCTGTAACATGTTCACTTATCATCAGGAGTTCTGCTTTACCAGGACACACTGTAAATGAGCTCTGCTCAGTGGGTGTTAAGAGTAATAATGAACATTGTTTTTTTTTATTTCAGATTAATTTTTAAAATGCACTTAAACTATTAACTTGCTGTGGGGTGCTTTCTGTGTAAAAGCAGCAAGCTGCTTGCACTAGATGCCAGAGGGCTCATGCTAATTAAATGCTAGTGGTCTATCTGAGTATTATGCATCCTGGGGGCTGGGTTGCATGAACCAGTTTTACTGATGGGGAATGCTGGCCATGACACCGAGGAAACATCCAGATCAAATATAGTCCTTTAGGAAATATTGCAAGGGTCTTTTGTCTTGAAATTGCTTGACTAAGGGGGACAAGGGTGTGTTTTTTTTTTTACTGACTATTGTACTTTTTCTTTCCTGGTTAAAAGCCATTCTTATATGTAGCCCCATATGGCGTCGGAACCATCCATTGCTTAACCCAACCCAAAATGGTCGCACACGATAGAATGAGTTAATTGATATATGAAGATGGTAAAGCATGAGTGTTGACTGTCTTGTACTATTCTTTTCAATAAAAAAATTCCCCTACTCTTCCAGAAGACAGACCTCTGACCATCTTGCAGGCAGGCAAGATAGCGGACCTGGGTGGATGAGGAGGTGGAAATGCTGCTTGTGGTCATTTTTTTCCTACAACTCCAGTGAGGGATCCTTTTTCCAGTACTGAATGTAGAAGAAAAAAACAACAAACATGTTGCAGGTGATACCTGTTATTAGACTAACAAAATTATTTCTGTGACTAGCTTTTGAGAGATAATACTCTCTTCTTCAGGTCAGGTCAGTCCAGTTTTCCAGTGCAGAATAAAATGTGAGTGATGCTATGAACATGGGCATTGAAATGGAGGAGGGGAGCTTTGAACCCTCCACTGAGCCTGAAATCATGCAAGCTCAGAAGTGTGGATTGCAAGCTGCAGTTCATGAAACTGTGACTGTATCTGTCTGTGTGGCTGAAGACACCCTGGCTGACTGTCTTCTGGTGGCTGGTATCTCTGAAAGATGATCCCTTCTGTTGCAGCCCTTAGCCAAAGAGGACACTGCTCTGGCAGTGGTAGCAATGCTTGTTTCTGACAAGCCTGTCAGCATGTCAAACAACCTAGCTCATGCACTCACTGTACCAGCTGTCATGTTGTCTCTGCTGGTGGACATTCAGCCTGTTACTGCTACTCCAGGAAACATCCCACACTCAAAACCAGAACGCGAAGAACTGAGCATGACTTTCATGGAGACTGCTGCACCTAGTAGAGTATTGCTGAGGCTTGAAAAGGTAGACTGACACCTTCCCAACCTCCATCCACTGAATAGTCAGTGGAGTTTACAGATCGCAACTGAAGGGGAGTGGGTCTGAGCAGTAAACAGGACTAGCTGTGAGCAAAAAGATTTTCTAGCCCACTGAGACAGATTTCAACTTTTGCTAAATTGGAGGACTACAGGAGGCAAGAGGAACAGAGATGACACAAGGGAGGACTCAAAAGGGAGGTACCTGACAAAAGGAGGAGAACAGCAGCAAGGCAAACAGGTTTCCTTACAGCAGCAGTGAGGTAGTTTGCATACAGCAGCAGTGAGGTAAACAGTTTGCTTGTGGGTGTGATATCAGCTGTACCTGTTTGGGAATCAGTGGGGAACACATTGGGATTAGTGGAAAAAAAACTTGTTTAACTGATTTTTTCCAGTCACATAGTAACAAAGGTAACCCTCCCACCCCATTCCCTCCCTCCCTAGGTGCTCCACCTTTATAGGCATTGGCTGAGCCACACCTACTTAAGGGCACAGGGTACACTTAGAAGCACAGTACAGGAATTAGACTATCTGATATACAGGTAGCAATACAAGGGATGTAGCATTTAGCTAGATCTACAAAGGAGATTCTAGAGGAAATGAGAAAAGGACTAATTTAGCAGGTAAGGGGAGGGAGAAGAAAACAAAAACAAAAGAAAACTGGAAACAGAGTAGGAGAAGGGATAAGCAAGTTCAGCAGGATGCAAGGAGTGGTGCAGTGTGCTGGGTGTGGTGCAGCAGTCTTCAGATGAACATTCTGGGTACTGCGGTGCTGATCCATTTGCAGACACCTCTCTGTGCTGAGGGTGGAGGCCACCAATCTCTGGGCTAAGCTGGCAGGAGTACTGGAGACCTTCGCCCCCACCAAGAGGCCGCCATGTCCCCAGCCAATGCCACAACAGCTGCCCAGGCAGATGGCAGGATGGACTACGGTGGGCTTGAGGAGGTTCATGGGAGGGGATCAGAGACACATCCCCCATCCAGTCCAGCTCAAGAACCCCTTCACTGTTTTGGAGGAGTAGGAGAGTCCTGCAAAGGAACCTAAGGCTGAAATCAGAGAGGATGTGAGGGTTCTCCAGCATGGAGACCCAGTGGTGGTAGGAAGAGAACCTGAAAGGAAAAACAAGTTACTCCTGTCAGGGGACTCAGTCGTCCAGGGAATGGATCTGGGCACAGATAGTACGGAGGAAAGGGAGGCCAAGTGCCTTCCAGGAGGCACAGCTTGGAGGGAGGGGGAGCAGATCTAGAGGATCACTGAAGCAGTGGCAAGGGGGGGTGCAGGAAGTCATTGTCCAGCTGGAAACATATGACTTATCCAAGGACAAGGCAAACTTGGAACAGGTGAAAGAGGACTTCATAGTTTTGGGAGGGTGTATGGGAAAGGTAGCAAGCTCTGTGACATTTTCGGAGGTGCTGCTGGTCCATGGCAGGGAAGGGGATAGACATTTCTGCATTATTAATTTTAACACATGGTTGAAGGACTGGTGCAGCGAGAAGGGGTTTGGCTGCACTGGGGACTGGGGACATGGAATGATGTGGCCCTGTACAGTGGGGACAGGCTACATCTGTCCAGAAAGGGGAAAGCAGCCCTCAATGGATGGTTCAAATGCTTTACTGATGAGTGTTTAAACTAGCTGGGGGGAGTGGCCAATAACAGCAGAGAAGCTCAGGCAGCCCACTCCCACATGGTAGAGAGACCAGAACTAAGTAGCAGAAATATAAGAAGAGGAGTAGCAAAGGAATCTGGGACACATGAAAGTTAACAGGGGGGAGATGCAGGAGACCAAAACCAGGAGTGGAGGGAGGACAGGCAGTAATACTTGGAAGGCCATGGTGACAAACACCCACAGCCTGGGAAATAAAATCCCAGTCATGGAGGGCTTGATAGCTGAGGCAGATCTGGACGTAGTAGCAATAACTGAAACTTGTTACACTGCTAATCATGGGGGGGAAGTAAATGTACCAAATTATGCTCTGTTCAGGCGGGATAGGGGGCAAAAAACGGGGAGGAGTCTCCCCGTATGTCAGAGAGGGTATAAAGGCAACACAGAGACTGGGTAGGTAGGTGGAGGCTGAGGCACTGTGGGTCACCCTTGAACCTGGAAATAGCACAGCAATATGCACAGGGGTGATATACAGGCTTCCCTTCCCCCCACCCTCCCTTTCAGTCCATAACTTCCTTGCCCTTTCTCACTATAGTTCATGCCTCCTCTGGGTTCACCCTTTACTCTATCCCCCTCACTCTCTAATCACCCCCTCATTTAAGACCTCTAATCATCCCCTCATTTAAGTCCTCCCCTTTTACCCCCACCAGCATCTTGGGTTTTATCCCCTCCTGCTCTTGTTTATTTACCATCCTCCTTTTTCAGTCCATGTCATTTATTTTTACCCATTTCTCATCTCTCTCTCCTCATCTAGCTGTACCCTATTTTTATTCTGTTTTAATCTGTAGGGATCAACTATCTATTACCTCCAGTTTTCCACCTCTCACTGCATTTCCTTCCTCTGAATTGATACTACCTAGGGTCATGGACCAAACTTTGCATTATCTCCGTTTCCCTGTTCCTCCTGCTTGTCCCACCTCTCCCTTCCCCTCCCTAACTCTCCTTCCCTTCTCTCTTCCTATGCTCCCTCCTCTCCTTGCACTTCCACTCCAAACACTGCTCACAGACCCCTGCCTGCCCTTTCTCCCCTACCCCCACTGTCCTACTCACACCCCTGTCTCCCCTCCTATTACCCACTACACTCCCTCCTAACCCTCTGTCCTCCCTCTCATCTCCCAATTCTCTGCTTGACAATGTCAAATCCTGACAGCATCCTTCCCTTCTCTCTCTTCTTCTGTACTCCTATGACAATGTCAGATTCCTGACAGCATCCCTCTCCGCCCTTCCCCGTGTACCTCCATAAGTCCTGAAACCTACTGCACTTCTTACTGAAACTTGAATGTAAAAGAGTAACCAGATCGTAACTCTTTCTGTAACCTGAATTGTTAACTCTTTACCTGTCTGTAACGTTTATGAATGATTGTACCCAACTCCACGTATCATGTATTCCACACGTCTTGTATTTAGTTCTTTGTTGTGTTGTCTTCACTCTGATGTGGAACATTTGTAAAAGAGTCTTTGACTCAAAGGTACTTGAATCTGAGACTTGAATAAATAAATAAAATAAATAAATACATAAGTATATTGAATCACTTATGACAAGAACTGTTTTTTAAACATGTTTGCTATAATTCCCTCCATGTTTTCCTACATTTTCATTCATTGTATGCAATTATCATTGTATATGTGAATTGATATTTTTGTTTGTGTTCATCTTTAATTGACATGGAACCTCAGTAAACGAGCCTCTGGCTCAAAGGTATTTGTAATCCACAAACAAATAAATAAATAAAAGGAAGAAATAAAAGCATGCCTACAGGACAGGAAGAAGAAGTGGACAGGGAGTTAGAGGATGAAATACACAAGATGGCAATGAAAGGTGAAATTCTGCTGATGGGGGATTTCAGTATGCCGGATATAGATTGGATCACCCAGGCAGCTATGTCAGCCAGAAGCACAGGCATCCTAGATTCTCTACAGGAGGCAGGACTCAGGCAGCTAATGCTTGATCACAACAGGGACAGGGCAATTATTGATCTAGTAATGACTAACGGGGATACAATTGCAGATGTCTGGGTGGAGGGGCAACTAGGATCCAGTGATCTCCACATAGTGTGGTTCAGCATAGGGAAAGGGACTCAGTCAACTCACACTAGGGTGAAGGTTTTAGATTTTAAAAAGGCAGATTTTGCAAAAATGGGGAGAGATGTCAAAAGAGCCCTGGAGAAAAGGGGGACGGGGGGGTGCAAGAGCAGTGGGAGCACCTAAAAGGAGTCATAGTGGAAGTAACAAACCAATGCATCAGATTGGTATCCAAAGGCAAGAGAAAGAGAAGGCCACTATGGTTCTTGAAAGAGGTGGCAGACAAAGCAAGGGCTAAAAGGGCAGGGTTGAGGAAATATAAGGATACCTAAATGGAGGAGGACAGAGAGGTGTACCGAGACTGTCTAAGAGAAGCAGGGATGGTGTCAAGGAGAGTAAAGGTGCAGACTGAGGAAGGTTTAGTGCAGACAGTAAAGAAAGGGGACAAGGCATTCTACAGGTACATCAGTGAAAGGAGGAAAACCGGGGGGGATTGTAAGGCTCAAAGGGGAGTGTAAGAAAGGAGATATGGATAAGGCAGAAATACAGAATAAATACTTCTGTTCGGTACTCACAAAAGAGGGGGAGGGACAGGGACCACAGCCAAGCAACAGATGCCAAGGGGGGGGGTGAGCAACAGTCCATTCACAGGGAGAGAGTCCTATAGGAACTCACTAAATTGAAGGTGGACAAAGTGATGGGACCAGATGGCATACACTTGAGGATATTATGGGAGCTGCTTAGAGAGCTAACAGAACCTCTGGCAACCTTGTTCACCGAGTCACTCAACACAGAAGTGGTGTCAGAGGATTGGAAGAGGGCACATGTGGTCCCTCCACACAAATCCAGCAGTGGGGGGGGTGAACTACAGGCCAGTCAGCCTCCCTTCAGTAGCGGGGAAGATCATGGAGGCATTGCATAAGGAAAGGATAGTGGGACATTTAGAAGCCATCGATGCCCAGGACCCTAGGCAACATGGATTCACAGTGAGTAGGTCATGTCAGATGAGTCTGATAGATTTTTTTTACTGGGTGACAAAGGAAGTAAATCGGGGGGGTGGACTTTGCCTACCTCAATTTCAGCAAAGCCTTCAACACCATCCCACATAGAAGGCTGGTAAACAAGATGGGTAGTCTGGCCATGGGAGATAAGGTGGTAAACTGGGTTAGGAACTGGCTAACGGACAGGAGGCAGAGGGTGGTGGTAAATGGAGTACATCTGGGGAAAGGGGAGTGACCAGCAGAGTACCTCAGGGATCAGTCCTTGGACCAGTTCTGTCTAATGTCTTCATTAAAAACATTGCAGAGTGACCAGAAGGAAAGGTCTGCCTGTTTGCAGATGAGATCAAGATCTGTAACAGGGTGAATATTCCAGAGGGGGTGGAGAAAATTAGGAAGGACCTGGGGAAGCTTGAGAAATGGTCTGCAGAGTAGCAACTGAGGTTTAATTCAAAGAAATGCAAAATTATGCACCTGGGACACAGAAAACCTGGGGAGAGCTACAGGATGGGGGCAGAGTTGTTGACAGTCACCAAACAAGAAAGGGATCTGGAGGTTATTATTTCAGATGACCTGAAAATGTCAAAACAAAGTACAAAGGCAGCAGGGAAGGCCAGTGGCATGCTTGGGGGGGGGAGGCAGGGGTATCTCCAGCAGAAGGCAGGAAGAAATGATGTAATTATACAAAATCCTGGTTAGGCCTCACATGGAGTACTATATGTAGAGATGCAGCAAAATAAAATTTCGCTGGCACAATTGCAGCAAAATCGGCAATTTTCACTGGGCGAAATGTTTTGTGAGATTGCGGCAAAATTTCTCAATTTCACTTGCAATTTAAGCCCCATAAGCCGCTGGCCACCACAAGTCATAAAGTCAACCCCCACACACACACACCAGTTACCCTGCACCCAACCCCACCCCATTTGTTTTATTAAAAAAAAATTCACCCTCCACTCCCTGGTGTCTAGTGGTCCCCCCCAGCCGATCACTGGCGATAATAACATGAAATAAGCACCCCCCCAAGTTACCCTGGCTGCCTCCATTTGTTTTATTAAAAAAACAAAATGCACCCTCCACTCCCTGGTGTCTAGTGGACCACCCATCCCATCAACAGATCCGGCCACCAGCACAGCTGTCCACTCACCTCCACCAGCCGGCAGCCTGACTGAGCACCACTGAGCACTTGAATGAATGAATAAATGAATGAACGCAGTACACGCTCATTCATTCTTATTCATTCAAGTGCTCAGTGGCGCTCAATCGGGCTGCCAGCTGTGGAGGTGAGTGGAGGGTTGTGTCAGTGGCCCGATTGGGTCACTGGGGGGGAGCTGGGTAGGTGCTGCTATCTATTGATGGGCTGGGGGTGGGGAGTCCACTAGACACCAGGGAGTGGAGGGTGCATTTTGTTTTTTTAATAAAACAAATGGAGGCAGCAGGGTAACTTGGGGGAAGGAGTGCTCATTTCATGTTATTACGGCCAGTGATCAGCAAGGGGGGACCACTAGACACCAGGGAGTGGAGGGTGAATTTTAAAATAAAACAAATGGGCGGACAGGGTAACTTGTGTATGTGGGGGGTGCTTTATTTAATGTAATTTTGGCTGGTGATCGGCCAGGGGGGACCACTGGACACCAGGAAAAAAGATTTTGGCCAGTAAGTGGCCTGGGTGGTGGGGGACCACTAGACACCAGGGAGAACTTTGGCCAATGGCCACAATATTTCACTGTGGGAGGCGAAATTACTCCTGCAGGTGATGAAATTTCACCGCGGGTGGTGAAATTTCACCCTCGAGTGAAATTTTGCATCCAACTGCAAAATATTTTGCAAAATGCACTAATTACATGAAGTATTTCACTGCTTTGTAAGTTTGGAGATCTGCCTGGGTTAAAAATGCTTTATAACCATACCAGGCTTTGTCCCTGGCTCTGTATTTGGCTAGCAGGTCTGCAGTAAGCCTGGTATGGTGGTGATGTTTTACTCTGGCTTTTTTAAGGGGGGCGTGGAGATCTCAAAAGTGGCTAAGAATGCTGGAGAAGAGGGATAGGGCAAAGTCAACATCATGGACTGAAAATATGGATTGCCAATCTGCATCAGTGAGATCTTGTTGCAAGGCAGCTATGTCTAATGTGTGGAGTGGGCAGGACCATATATATTTAGGGATGGAATGGTGGAAGTGAATCTTTCAAATGCAATATGGTGCCCATAGAAATAGCTGCACCAAGATCATCAGCCTCTCCAAGGGAAAGTACTTCAGGTTTCACCTGCAGCATGGTCAGAACACTCCTGCCTCCTTCTGGAAAGTGCTTCACTCAGTACTTGATCACCCTGCCCAACAGGCCTCCCCTGTCCTCAGATTTGATGGCTCCCCAGTCTCTGACCCCGCTACAGTTGTTGAGATCTTCAATAAATTCTTTTACACTTGCACTCTGCCAGATAACCCCCCACCACACCCTCTGACATCTCTTCTATCCCTCCCAATGCTCTCAATCCCCCTACAAATTTCCTCTTCTTCCTTTCTCCGCCCTTGAAGTCTACTCTGCCTTTCTCACCCTTAACACTAACAAAATCAGCCCCAATGGTCTCCACCTCTGGCTTCTACATATCTCAGCCCCAGCTACTAGCACTCCCCAGCTCATATTTTCAACCTCCCCCTCTCAACTTCCTCCATCCCCAAAACCAGGACATCTGCTGAAGTCTTACCTCTTCCTAAAGGTGGTAACCCTTCAGCTCCTGGGAACAACCAGACCATCTCTTTTCTCCCCTCTCTTGCCAAACTGCAGGAGTCCCTCATCCACTCCAGGTTGTCTGAGTACCTTGCCACAAACAACACTCTCTCTCTCACCTGTGCAGTCAGGATTTAGGAAACAACACACAACCATCTCCTCCCTGTTGAGGCTTACTGATTCCATTTTCTCAGCGATGGATGAGAGTCATATTACTGCAGCTATCTTCATAGACCTGGCTAAGGCTTTTGACTCTGTCTCCCATACCTTGCTGCTGCAAAAACTTAAATCCATTGGCCTAGCTGAACCTGCTATTAACTGGTTCCACTCATACAGTGCCTTCATGGCAGGCAGTAAGCTGTCCAAAAAGGCAATGCTTTCTTCTCCCTTCTCTCTATCTTCTCTGGGGTCCCCCAAGGTTCCATCCTTGGCCCCATCCTCTTTTCCCTGTTTATTAATGACCTCCCCTCAGTCTGCAACTCATCAAATATGCATCTGTATGCAGATGATACAATTACCTTCAACTCCGGGCCCCCCACTGTCAGCCTGCATTCCCTCCTCCAACAAGACTTCAAAAGAATGCAGTTATGGTTTCAGACAAACCAGCCAAAATGCAACACAGAATAAAACAGTGGCTATGACATTCAGTTCCAGGCACAAACTGGCCACCATCCAATTTCCCCCCCCCCCATCTTCACAACCTTGGATGGGCCCCCCCTAAAGAATGTTCCTGCTTTTAAATACTTAGGGGAAGATTAAACAATGGGGGGGAGGTAGTGACAACAACAAAAATGGAAAGGGACCTTGGGGTAATCATATCAGATGACCTTAAGGTTGGCAAGCAAAGTGAGAAGGTGGTAGGGAGGTCTGGGGGATACTAGGATGTATAGGAGAGGCATCACCAGCAGAAAACAGGAAGTTGTTATCCCTTGTACAGACAGTTGGTGAGATCCCATCTGGAGTACTGCATCCAGTTCTAGAGACCCCATCTCCCAATGACATAGACAGGATGGAGGCAGTTCAGAGGAGGGTAATCTAAACTGGTGCAGGGTCTACAAGAGAAGCCATATGAGAAGACTAAAGGAGCTTAATATGTATACCCTTGAGGAAAGGAGTGAGGGGGGACATGATAGAAACGTTAAAGTACCTCAGTGGAATCAACAAAGTCCAAGAGGGTAGCATCTTTTAGAAAAAGAGATGTGCAAGAACAAGTGGACACAATTTGAAGATAATGGGGGACGGCTCAGGGGTAATGTGAGGAAGTATTTTTTCACAGAGATGGTAGTGGATGCATGGAACAGCCTTCCTGAGGAGGTTGTGGGGTCTTAAACTGTGGGAGAATTCAAGAATGCATGGGACAGACATAAGGCAATTTTTGTGGGGGGTAGGAAGAAATAGGCTGTTGGTTAAATAGGATCTTCAGCTTATCCTCTAGGTAGGGAAATGGGCAGACTAGGTGGGCCAAACGGTCCTTATCTACCATCAAAGTCTATGTTTCTAGGGCTCTGACTGGATTACCACCTGGACTTCTTTACCCACATTGACACCATCTGTATAGAACTGGTCCCAAGCTGGCAGTCTTCTGTCATTATAAAGATTGTCTCCCCTTCCACATCTGCCCGTGAGTTGGTATCCAAAATGAACCTACCTGTCATCGACTATGCCAATGTGGTATATGACACAGCCTCAGCCTCTATGCTCTCCAGACTGGATACACTTCTAAACTCTTTCTGCCGTTTCACTACTGCCTCCCCACCCCTTACTCACCACTGTCTCCTCTTTTCAGCAGTCTCTCTAGCACCTTTATCACATAGGAGGATGGTTCACTGCATCTCCTTTGTTGCCAAGTTCTGGTTTGGAACCCTCCCCACCTATCTTTCCTTCTACCTCTCTCAAGCAGCCACCTCAATCTACTCCCTTCAGCACCGAGACCTATGCACCTTTTCTATCCTTCGTATCCATTCTGCTGCTGGCCAATCCGCCTTCTCCTTTTGTTTTTCAGTCCTGTGGAATAAACTCCCCTCCAATCTTCACCTATCCTCCTTTTTCTCCCTCAAAATACTCCTCAGACTGCTCCCTCCTCCACAGTGCCCACAGTGTTCACGCTTCCCACTCCCCTCTTCTCTTGTGGTCCTCGCCCAGTGGTCAGTACCTCATAGCCTCACTTGCTCCTAACTCCAAATGCCTCCCAGTGCTGTAAAATGTACGTGGTTTCTACTTTCTATTTAGACCTCCCCAAATTAATTTTCTTTTGGTTACTGACTGTCTTTTTCACCTGAATTTGTTGTATGCTGTATTCTAGTGTATTTATTTACTTTTATATTTGCTGCTGTACTTGATTGTTCTCTTCTAATTGTGGGTCTTGTAACCATGACCATTGCTTACAAATGTGTTTTTCTGCTTATTCCCATGTTACCCTGTCCCCAGGTCACACCTGGAAATGAGCCTCGACTCAGCGGTGCCTTTCCTGGTTATCAGCTTTTAAATAAATAAATACATACGTTTCTGTAGAAACCAGGTAGGGAAAAAGTCCAAGAGGGTTACTACCATTACCTAACGCTCAGACATCTTTTTAACTTTCTTTCTTTATTAATCACGTGAAAAGGCCAGAGTTAATCTGACCACACAAACTGGCAACACTAAAGCTGCTATGCAGAAATTTCAGTATGACAGAGCCACTTCTTTCTTAGCAGAACAGAAGTGCAGTACACATGGGAAAATTCTTTCCAACACACACTTTGATATTTGTGCATGTTGTGTACAGCAGAGAATTCTCTCAACTGTGAAAATGTCTAGTGACTCTGTTCTGTGGGACAAAAGAAACATTTTATCTGAGGTTAATAGATATGTCAGAGGAAGGCCTTAGACACATCCTGGGCTGGATGCCATGGATCCAGCCTTTTGACAGGGTGTCCGGTGCCTACCATTTGGAGAACAGTTGGGTTCTTCCCTTATAAAACCTATTCAGGCAGCTGAAGTATCCACAGGTGTTAAGTCATTGCCTTCAGATACTGGCCTGGGGTCTGATGGCCTCACGGTAGATCTATAGAAAGTCATGCAGGACAATATCTGCCCAGATCTCGCAGAACTTTTTAATTGCTTTCTCAATACTAATAATATATAATCTAGTATGCAGGAGATGGTGATGGTCTTCCTGCTCAAACAAGATCTAGCCAGAGCCAATACAGCTGTGATGAGCTGCTAAATGACCAAAGGTACATGTGTGCATAGAAAATATTGAACACCCGAGTGTAACTGGCCATTTTTTGGAGGTGTTGCACCAAATTTTCAACATGACCTTTTTGGGACCCCACCTCTTGAAGAGTGCCAGTGTCATTTTGTTCACTTGTCCTGAAAGGTGATTTTTCAGAGCTACCATGCCATTCTGTGCCACAGGTGCAAAAACATGATTCAGTTAGGATGTGAAAATGACAGCTGTATTTTTAATAAGGAGGTGTGCAAAAATGACAATGTTGAAAATCTGGAGTGAAAATATTAAAAAATTGGGAGTGTGCATAGAAACTGCGCAATGCATGCTCGTAACACAGTCATTTCATGGAATTTTTTCACCAAATTTGCAACATGGGCTTTTTGGGACTCCACCTCATGAACAGTGGCACTGTCATTTCATTACTCTGCCCCAAAAGGTGAGTCCATGCAGTGACCACAAAATCACCCTTTGGGACTGAGTAATGAAATGACAGTGACAGTATTCATGAGGTGGGGTCCCAAGAACCCCATGTATAAAATTTGGGGCCAAAATTCCAAACAATGGTTGATTTATCAACATAGATTGAAAATCCCATTGACTACCAGTATAGCATGCTTATCTTTGATTCTTCAGTTTGCGGTTTGGCTTTGAAGAGTGCAGACATGTCCCGGTGAAGAGAAGATGAAAGCGTCAACCTTAGAAGATAAGTATGGGATAAGAGGGGTAAGGGGAGGTGGATGCTCAGTGGGAGGGTGGGGATGGGAGAGGGTGGACTTGGGTGATGAAAAGGGACTGCTTTCTTTTTTACAGGAGAAAATAAAACAAGTCGGGGGACAGTTTTCTTTATTTACAGGAAAAAAACATACATTTGGGCACACTGGGGTGGGCTCCCAGTGTGCCACATGAGTTGGGGGGGTACATGATGCTGACACGAGGACTGGGCACCCCATTGTCAGCATGGAAAAAAGAAAAACAAAACATACATTTGGGCACACTGAGGTGGGATCCCAGTGTACCACATGAGTTGGGGTGCATAATTCCAACACAGGGACTGACACCCCAATGTCAGTGTGGGGAGCACATACATTTGAGCACACTTGGATGGGCTCCCAGTGTACCACATGAGTTTGGGGGGGTACATTATGCCGACACAGGGATTGGGCACCCAGATGTTGGCATGGGGACAGGGAATGGAGGGAGTGGGAAGGGCAGCAGCAGTGGAAGGGTGTGAGAGGGTGTTCTTTGCTGCCAGTGCTGGGAGGGAGCAGGGAGGATGGGAACAGTGGGAGGGTGCAGGAGGAGTGCCATCTGAAAGATGGCAGCAACAACGTAACTGCACATGCACGGCAGTCATGCATGCATAGTTGCAGTAAATGACATGTTGCCTTTCAAAACTTGGCAGCACCAGTGGAGTCATGCATGTGCAGTTCTTGACCTGAAATGTGGAAGTAACAGCCAAAATAATGCAGCTGTTATTCCATAGTGGCCAATCGTGTCGTAGTATTTCAAGCTCCGTTAGACTTTCAGAAGGATACTTCCAAAAGTCCAATGGAAGGTTCCATGAGCAGCCATTTTTGTAAGCAATGATCTATCCCAAAACGGCTGTAAGCTCCAACCACAGCCATAAAAAGGAGACAAGTAGAACCTAAATAACTGGAAGACAAATTAGCTTTTTGAATGTAAATTTTAAAATCTTCAACGAAGAGTTTAAGCACAAGGCTTAGTACGACTTTGTCCTCTTATTATTGAGCCTGTGCAGTTCCAGGAAGGAGAATTCAGTGTTACTTGTTCCTTTTAAGGGAACTATTTGAACACAAAAAAAACACACTGTCTAGTTTTATCTTATCCTTGCAACAGGAGAAAGCATATGACTGGCTTTCTTATGCTTACATACATACGTTTTTAGAAAAATATGGGTTTCTCCTCACCCTCAGGAAATGGATAGCCACCTGTGATTCAGGGGCTGTAGTCTCTTCCAATGTTAATGGGTGAATGGGGACTAAATCCCAGTATTGCAAGGGGTAAGTCAGGGATGTCCACTTAGTTCATTTTTATACATAATAGGTGTAGGATATGCTGCAGAAAACAGGCACCCCCAATAAAATATTTCCAGGTTAAACAATGATTAATGTACTCTGTATTTTTGAGTTACCTAAAGTTGTTAAATCAGTGTATTTATCTAGGCTAAAACCTGCAAGAGAGCTGCAGTTCCTCCTCCAGTAAGTGACACCAGAGTAGAAGCACAGCAGTGGCACGGGCAGGCAGAAAAGGTTATGTGAAGTTCTGTTTGCAATATGTGAGCAGCAGGCTGGAAAAGCTCTGGATTTCAATAGGTATTTTTATTAATTGCAGACCTAATAAACAGCTTATAACCTCACTTGGGTGTAAGTCATTTCAAGTGTGCAACAAAAATGTGCCGTGCCAGCCAGAAGACACCCCAAGGAAAACACGTGAAGGTGAATTCTCCTCCTTGTGACAAATCCAGAATCTGAGAACAAAGCCCAGGAAGTTTGCTGCCTGCTGTCTGCACCATGGGACTAGAATAGCTACAGGACAGGGTGAATGAAAGCCTGCTGCAGTTACAAATAGAACAGCTCATTGATGTGTGCAGGTGTATGGAAGGCTCAAGTGACGAAGCAATAAGAAGAAAAAGCAGATGTACTTTGAGGAGATCAATAGATATAGTATTGGATGAGATTGAGGAAAGAGAGGAAGAAGAGCAAGCATGCAATTATCTGCAAAAGTCAATATTGTATATCAGTCAGCTAAAAGAGGAGGGCCCAACATCCCCAGGCATGACGGAGAAACAAACAGAAAGAGAGAGCGCTCAGTTGGAAGCATTAAAAGTAAAATATGTAGCCCTGAAGAAAGCTTTTGAAGACTCTAGACAAGCTATGGAAACAGAAATGAAAGCGTTAAGTCACAAACTCGGAGTGGTAAGCTTAAACCCAGTCCAAACTGAAATATTTACAAAACCCAAAGCAGAGAGAATACCAGAGGTGACAATAGGCGATATTTTAAAATATTTGGCCAGATGGTTAGAGAGGTCAGAAAGATCAATTGTCATACATAAACTTAATGCACCAGATTGATACAGATCTTCAGAAGGGGCATACAGAGGCAGACATAGTTGAAGCAGTTATCAAAGCAATTAGTCAAGAGCTTAAAGGGACACATTCATGTACAGTGGCATTCATAGTTTGAAAGCCCATGAAAAGTTATTTTAATTGAGGTATTGGGCATACCTGTAGCTGGAAGCAGTCCATAAATATAGATGTCTGAGTCTGTGCAATATAAATACTACATTAGAGCCATTCTTAGAACCTTGTGATGTCAGTGACTATCAAGCAGTGCTTAACTCAATGCATTTAGACACTGCTTGATCGTCACTTACATCACAAGGTTCTAGGAATGGCTCTAATGTAGTATTTATATTGCACAGACTCAGATACCTATATCTCTGGACTGCTTCCAGCTACATGTATGCTCAATATCTCAATTAAAAGAACTTTTCATGGGCTGTCAAACTATGTGTGCCACTTTACATGAATGTGTCCCTTTAAAATCAGGGACATTTTGGAAATGAAAAGTGATCTAACCCTCACACAACTGAAAACAATGTTGAAAGAACATTATAAGGAAGAAAGTGTCTCTGACCTATACCACAGATTGGTTAATGTCTCCCAAGGTCCACAGGAATCCCCTCAACACTTTTTGTTTAGAGTTATTGAACTGAAGGGCAGACTGTTATTTGCACTTCGAGAGAGAGGATCCGAGGAACAATATAGCCCCAGTCTCATTCAAAATAATTTTTTTAGGTCTGTGGGGACTGGACTGCTAAGTGAGCATATCAGATTCTAGACTAAACACTACCTAAGCAATTCTGCTGTCACAGATGAGGAATTAATTGAGAAAATGAATGAAGCTACAAGTTTTGAGCAAGAAAGGAAGCAAAAGCTTAAGAAAAATACAATAAATAAAAGTGCACGGGTAAATGAGTTACAGACAAAAGTGCAAGTGAATGCCCTGTCCCAGTGTCACAGTGTATCAGAGAACATTGACATAACTCAGTTGACAGAGCATGGGAAGAACAGGACCAAACCGCATTGAAAGCTGAAAGGAATAAGAGGGTGTCAACTGATGAGAAAAGACCAGATGCAGGTTTCCAGGATGTGGTGCAGGAAATGAGGACAGAGCTAGCAGAGATGAGAAAAATGTTAGTTGCCACTATTAAGCAAACTGATAAGTCCCCAAAGTGGTTCCAACCAGGTATAAAAAGGCAGGGCAGAGGGAAAGGCTGTAAGGCATGCCAGGAAGCTGATAAGGGAGATGAATGTACCCACTGCTACAGATGTGGCCAGATGGGTCACCTCTCTAGGGGTTGTCAAGCACCAAGACAGCATCAAAGAAAAGGGAAGGGGTTGCTGCCGTGGATAGGTAGTAACCTATCCACCACCAGTGTTCCCCCCATTATCAGAACTGCAAGAAAGAACAAGGAGACTCCCTTAGACTATGTGTATGCCAGGGGTGCCATACAGCTCTATATTGCTCAAAAGGGTGTCAGAGGTCACACTGGAAAGACCATCAAACATGGCACTGGATCAGAATAGCACTGACCATAATGCCATCGGCAACAATAGCATGGCAATAATGCCGTCAGTTTTATTTTTGTGGGGGGCTCTGCCCACCACACCCCTTGACACGCAGGGGCACTACCCCTGCACCTGCCAGACTGAAGGATTCTCACTCTGTGAGGTGAGCAGATCACGGGGAAAGTTAAAATATGTGGGGCCGTAGAATACTGTTTCCATGGCCCCATGTCAAAGAAATCAAGTCCCAAGTGCACAAAAATGTTGGAGACCAGGATTAGAACCCTGGTCTCTACTGCGCAAGCTGCTTTATGCCCTAGCCCTGCATGCCACAGGAGCAGTTCAGCCAGATGCCTGGATCCTGGTGCCCTTGTTTGTGGTGAGCACCATGGACAGTGACCTGGGGAGTGCCTGCTGAAAGAGCTGTAGATCCCCTCTCATTATCCATGCTAGCTCTACATGAACTAGCACTCTCTAGACTGGCTGTATTCATGTAGTGCTATTCTAACTGTGTACCTCAAACACTTTGTAATAGTATAAAAGAACTAGAACTCACTGCTGCAATGCAGAAACTGTCATGCTTCAGTGAAACAGCCATGTCTGATTCTTGCAATATTGGTCACTATGGCCCTAAACACCATACTAGACTTCTGAACTTAATTGTAAAAAGGTACATGATCCATTGCTTGTTTGATGGTATGCCTTTACAGGCCCTGTGGAACACACGGGCGCAAGCCATTCTAATCAATGAAACCTGGAGAAAGAGGCACCTCCCTTAAACAAAGCTCAGGAAAGTTGAAAAATTGCTCAGTGCGGGAACTTTGAGTGGGAAGGCAACAAATCAGACTGAGATTCCATTTCTTGGGTGGATTGAAGTAAAGTTCTGTCTGTATCTGGGAAAAGAGCCACAGAGAGAATTCATAGTGCCAATATTGGTGTTCAGTGATCCCAGTTAAGCCGAAGAATCAATCATCGGCTTTAATGTGTTTGAAGAACTTATAAAAGGCCAGAATGAAGCAGAGGGAGGAATGCTTTCTCACAGTATCATTAATAAATTTAGCTTGGCATTCCCCATGCAACCAAATAAAGCAGAGGCTCTACTAAATTTAATGCAAACAGATAATCCTGACAGTGCCAGTAATGCAGTCAGAGTAGGCAGGAAGAGCATTGTCATTCCAGCATATCAGATTATTGGCGTGCTAGTGCAGAATGCGGCAGCCAGGTTGTTGACTGGTTCTTCCAGATCCAGCCATATAATGCCTGTGCTTCGCGGACTGCACTGGCTGTCAGTGTTTTGGTGAATCACCTTCAAGGTCAGTTTGCTGACCTATAAAGCCTTACATGATCTGGGACCTACCTACCTGAAAGAGCTCCTTTGCCCCTACTGTCCCTCCCGCCCTCTCCGATCCACTGATGAGGGATTGCTAGAGATTCCCAGGGTCTGTTTGAAAACTTTGGGTGCTAGATCGCTGTAGTTTTATGGAATCACCCTGTGGAATTTCACCTCGCCAGGTGCTAAATGTTCACTGCCCTTAGTTTTAAAGGAGCTTTGAAGATCCACCTTTTTAGGATAGCTTTTAGTGATTTATATTAGTTTTAATTTTATTGTATTTATTGTTTTATGAAATTGTACAGGTGCTTTGGTTTTAAGAAAAGCGCCTTTTAAAAATAAAGTTTGAATTGAATTGAATTGAAGTGCTGTGTGCGTACAGGACCACTGCAGAAAGAACAGAAAATGTTGTTTGTACCAGAGGAATTTCTCATTGCCCAGAAGGGTTAAGTATCAGTGAAGTTTTGGTAACTGCAAAAAGGGGCACCTCATCCAAAGCGACCATCCCAGTGATAAATCATATCAAACATGATATCAGCCTAAACCAGCAAACAATCCTGGGCCAAGTTCAGCTGGAGAAAACAGTCTATCTTGCAGAGGTCAAGCCAGTGGGGCATGTAGTATATAACCTGAGTAACCACAAGAAGGACAGCAGCCCTACCAGGAACCTAGAGACACTGATAAAACAACAGCCAAATGGCATACTACAGGAGGTGAATAACTGTTCTGAAGGGTGGGACCCACCAGTACCCTTAGATCACCTGACTGGGGCACAAAAGGCAGTAGTACAATGCATGCTCAGGGAAGAGCACAAAGCTTTTTCTAAGGATAGTGCCAATATAGGATGTATTCCTTCATTGAAAATGCACATTAACTTGAAGGATAGTACCCCAGTACAAAAAACATACATGTCAATACCAAAGCCATTACATAAAGAAGTGAAAGAGTACCTACAAGATTTGCTGAACCAAGGATGGATGACAAGATCAGAATCACCATATTCTTCACCTGTCAGTTGTATCAGAAAGAAGGATGGAAGTCTGAGACTCTGTTGTGATTACCGTGAGCTAAACTGGAAGTCGGTACCTGACAGACAACCTATTTCCAGAATACAAGACATGATGGACAGCTTAACTGGGAGCTCCTGGTTCTTGGTCCTTGATCAAGGAAAAGCATACAATCAAGGATTCATGGATGAGGAAAGTCGGCCTTTAACTGCTTTTACAATACAATCGTCATGTCAGACAAATCTAACAGACCAAAGTAGTAGACCAAGGAGGGGCTATGGACATGGCCTACCTAGACTTTAGCAAGGCATTTGACACAATCCCACACAAAAGACTAATAAACAAGTTATCCAGCCTGGGAGTGGGTCCCAGGGTCATAGCCTGTGTAACAAATTGGCTGGACAACAGGACACAGAGGGTAATGGTAACTGAGTCCACTCCAAAGAAAGGGGGTTACTAGTGGGCTACTGCAGGGTTCAGTACTGAAGCCAGTCCTCTTTAATGTCTTTAAAAGTGACATTGTAGAAGGACTGGAAGGGAAAGTGTGCCTCTTTGCAGATGACACAAAGATCTGCAACAGGGTTGATACATGGGGGGGTGGAAAGGATGAGAAGGGACTTAGCAAGGTTGGAGGAATGGTCAAAAGTATGGCAGCTTAGATTCAATGCAAAGAAGTGCAAAGTAATGCACCTGGGAAACAAAAACCTAGGGGAGGAGTACACAATGTGGGGGAGGTACTAACAACAATAAAAATGGAAAGGAACCTGGGGGTAGTCCTATCAGATGACCTAAATGTAGGCACGCAATGTGAGAAGGCAGCAAGAAGGGCTGGGAGATACTGGGATGCATAGGGAGAGGCATCACCAGTAGAAAACAGGAAGTTGTCATCCCTCTGTACAGACAGTTGGTGAGACCCCATCTGGAATACGGCGTGCAGTTATGGAGACCCGGGGTCCGATTCCAGGATGAATGTCACAACTCGCCAGCATATGCAAGTTGTGACATTCACCATTATGCCGGGGACCCTGTGCCACATTCCAAGAGTGGCAGGATCCCAGCACTTACGACATGCGGGTTGTGCCATGTGGAGGCTAATGCCTCGGGCATGGTGTAATAGCCTCGCATGTCGTAAGTCGCAGCCCACTGCTGACAGCCACCCCAGAACCCCGACCCCAGAACACCACAGCATGCACCGGGGGCAAGGGGGGGCAGTACAGGTGGCACAGGAGTCCAGGGGGCACAATGGAGGATGGACCCCGGGGGTCCCTGACACTCAGTGAGGTGGGGTGCATGGTTATGATTGTGGAGGCATGGCGAGCACAGCACTGTGGAGTGGGCATCCAATGGATTGTACTGTCGTATGCCCCTTGGAGCAGCTCCAAGCTGCCCTTGGTTCACTCCACCAGTGCGGCACCTGGAATTGTGGCAGTGGGTTATGGCAGCCGCCCTCTTGGAATAGGGTGCAGTTGCTGCCATAACCCACCTTGTGCCATGCGGTTGCGTTCTGTGGCATAGTGGGTGGCATAACCCATGGTTGGCATAGCCCACAGCTGACATGGCACAAGGCGCCTCTTGGAATTGGGGCTGGCATAATGCATGGACATGACAGAAATGTTCAAGTACCACAAGACAATCAACAAACTCCAAGAGGGAAGCATCTTTCAGAAAAAGAGATGTGCAAGAACAAGGGGGCACAATTTGAAGATGGAGGAGGGATGGCTCAGGGGCAATGTGAGGAAGTATTTTTTCATGGAGGTGGTGGTGGACGCATGAAACATCTTTCCTGAGGAGGTTGTGGGGTCAAAAATAGTGGGGGAATTTAAGAATGCATTGGACAGACATAAGGCAATTATAGTGGGGAGTAGGAGGACGTAGGCTGTTGGTTAACTAGGATCTGCAGCTTATCCAACTGGTTGGGAAATGGGCAGACTGGATGTGCCAAGTGGTCCTTATCTGGTGTCAAAGTCTATGTTTCTATGGGGACTGTATGAATTGGTCAATATTCCATTCATCCTGAGCTCAACCATAGCAGAATTCCAAAGATGAATGGAAGAGTGCCTGTTTGATCTCCAGGATAAAATCTGCCAGCCATACCTTGATGATAACCTGGTCCACAGCAAAACCTTTGAAGACCATGTTGTATATGTGCAGGCAGTCCTGTGCAGATACCAGCAGTATGGCATCAGGTTCAAAGCCAGAAAGTGTGAACTGTGAAGAAAAAGATTATGTGAAGTTCTGTTTGCAATATGTGAGTAGCAGGCTGGAAAGAGTCCTTGAGCCATAAGCAATGACCATCATTTTGTTGTTCTGTCGCTGATAAAGCATTGCTCCCAAACCTTCTTGGGAAGCATCACAGTGGAGTACAAATGGTTGATTAAAGTCAGGGTACCCTAAAATTGGTGGGTTTACAAGTGGTCAATAAGTAGACTGAGGATCTCTTGGCGAGGGTCTGTCTAGACGATTGGCTGTCATGGTGAAAGCTGACCTTTGCCGGTACTTTTTTCCTATGTTTTTCAATGTGTACCTGGTGCCTGTCTTGATGTCTGTTTGAGTGGTTTCTGTCCTCCTGTCCCATCTGATGATGCTGACAGTAGCTCATACAGTGACTTGGCTATATGTGGGAAATCCTGTATATAAGGTCTGTAAACATAGAAACATAGAATTTGATGACAGATAAGGACCACTTGGCCCACCCAATCTGCTCATTTCCCTACCTGATGGATAAGCTGCAAATTCTAGTTAATCAACAGCTTACTTCCTCCTGCCTCCCACTAGAATTGTCTTATGCCTGTCCCATGCATTCTTGAATTCTCCCACTGTTCCTGACTCCACAACCTCTTCTGGAAGGCTGTTCCATGCATCCACAACTCTCTCTGTGAAAAAATACTTTCTAACATTACCTCTGAGCAGTCCCACCATCTTCAAATTGTGCCCCCTTGTTCTTGCACATCTCTTCTTCTGAAAGATACTACTCTCTTGTACCTTGTTAATTCCCTTGAGATACTTGAAAGTTTCTATCATGTTTCCCCTCTCCCTCCCTTCCTCAAGGGTATACATATTAAGCTGCTTTAGTCTCTCCTCATATGTCTTCTGGTGCAGACCTTGCACCATTTTGGTTGCCCTCCTCTGAACAGCCTCCACTCTGCCTATGTCTTTGCGAAGATGGGGTCTCCAGAATTGCACGCAGTACTCCAGATGGGGTCTCACTGTCTGTAAAGAGGGATAACAACTTCCTGTTTTCTACTGTTGATGCCTCTAGTAGTAGGAGATAAACCCCAGAATCCTCCTGAGCTCACCTACTGTGGCTGGTTTCTTTTGTTTAAGGGCTAGCACTGGTGCAATTTCTGCTGGGTCCATTGAATAGCCTTCTTATGATACAATCTTTCCAAGAAATTGGACCTTTCTTTACGTTTTTGTTGCTCACTTGAAATGATTTAAACCCAAGTGAGGTTATAAGTTATTTATTAGGTCTCCAAATAATAAAAATACACACTGAAGTACAGAACTTTTCCAGCTTGCTGCTCACGTATTCCAAATAGAACTTCACATAACATTTTTCTGCCTGACAGTGTCACTGCTGTGCTTCTCTGGCGCCACCTACTGGAGGGAGGGACTGCAGCTCTCTTGCAGGTTTTAGCCTAGGTAAATACACTGATCTAACAACTTCAGGAAACTTGAAAATACAGAGTACATTAATCATTGTTTAACCTGGAAATATTTTATGGGGGTGCCTGTTTTCTGCAGCATATCCTACACAGGCATTGATCCCATTTTAAGATCCTTGAATCAGAACCCCAAGATTAATGGGATAGGGACCCAAGAAACTTTCCAGACCTGTGCTTCTTGGCTCAAGATGAATCCTCTTTTCAGAATGCCCTTTTATCTATTACAGGTGTTTTCCTGACATTTCAGAATCCTGAATCAACAAATCTAAAAGTATAGATCATTTGCTTCATGACACGGCTCCTTCTGTTTCAAGGGCAGTAGTTGATGATATTTCTATCACCTCTGAACCCATAGAAACTTTGGACCTCAGTTTCGACAGCCAGGACGACGTCAAATTAAACTGGGATACAAAATGTGAAGAAGGTCAATGAAAAGTGATCAGATGGAAATCACGGTACATGTGAAAAAAAGATGTGTGTTCATGGTTAAAACTATTATAGTCCCTGTTTTTTTATTTCTCTGTTGCATTTCTCTCCCACCTGCTTCTCTAGAAGTCAGTATATGGGCCAGAGTTTCAAAGAGCCTGTAGATTGCAGCAATTTGCAGTGATCTAGAGCTATGCCACACTCCGGGTGCATCAGGGACTCTGCATTTAATTCAGAAAGAACTGGGGTCCCTGCACCACAAACCCAAGAGTTTCTGCACCCGTAGGTGAGCACCAAACAATCAGCGCAGCTGCAGGAAATGCCACAGGGATCAGGATCTCCCACCTCATCCAGCACAACACCAAAGGAGCCAGGAAGGTAGAGGTGTGGGGAGCTGCAACAGGTCAGGCAGGAGTGGTCCAAGGGTGGAAGGGGTATGAGGAGCCATAGTGGGTGTTGGGGAGGCTGTGGGTAGTCAGGTCAGTGATGTGGCACAATTATATAGCAACTCTACTGATGACATGGTACTGCCGGGAGCGGTGGGGTCCAGTGACACACAGTGTCATGGTCCCACATGGGCACAGCCCTGGCAGCAGCCCTAACCATGTGGTGCCATGGCACTTTGTGTCACTGAACCCCATCTCCCAGGTGGTACCATGTCATCGGGGCAATTGCTATATAATCGGCACCACTGCCAGGTGCCACATCACTGATCTGACTGCCTGCAGCCTCCACAACACCCTCTGTGGCACCCCATACCCCTTCTACCCTTGGACCCAGCTTTCAGGGCCCCCCTCACTCGAGTCACCAAAGTGTGTATCACTGGTGTAAATGGCTTAGCCAGCTCAGTGCTGGTCTGTCTCAAGTTCCTTGCTGTGCCCATGGTGGGGCTTTCTGAATCTGAGAAAAGGGTATGGTGCAGCCCCGCCATGGTGCAAGCTCCATTGCAACATGCTGCACCCTGCTGAGTGTCACAAGTGTGACACAGTGCCAGTTCGACACAGCGACTCCCACTTCAGAGGCAGGCTGCATTCCTGAATTGGAAATGCTGCATCTTCAGACACAAGGTGCCACTTGATTCATTTCTAATTGATGCAGGCACCTTGCATCATTCTTTGGCCTTTGAAAAATTCGGCCCTGTATAGCATCTTCTTTCAAATGGCCTGAGGGAGTAGATTAAATCCTTTTAAACAGAATATAACATATCTACCAGTCAAGGGAAGGGGTTTAGGAATGTTAAACCCAATAGTCTTTTTTTTTTATTGTATTTTTATTCACACAAACCTAGGATGGTTGGCAAATAATGTACAATCAATGCAGTTGCTGTGGATGATGGAATGGAATAGCTTGGCCCTTTCCTATCCCAGTGTAAACAGGGCAGATTTAAGTGGCCCAGATCATGTGATGCATCCCACCAACCTGCTTATATTAAGGCCACCACCACAAAATTACACCAATGTCCTCTTCCTTCACGAGAGTTACTATAGGCCACAGGAAAAAGTTATACAGCTTAATTATCAGCACCTCTTTCAGAATGGTACCAGAATTTGTTACAGGCCCTAAACTAAAACAAAAGGCCTCTCTAAAAATGTTAACTGATAATAGGATCCTATCTAGGATGTGGGACATGCTTTGGTTAAGCTTCCACGGGAGGCTCAGTGTCCGTAACAACAAGAAATATAAAGGGGTAGAGGAAAGATATTGCCCCAGCTAGGATGTGAAGGCATTGTTTAAGAAATCTAACTGCACTCTGACTGGGTTGCCTACAGAATAAATGCAAACGTGAGCTTAATTTGGCCAAGAGCGTATACCTCAAGGTGCAGCAAACTGATAACCTGAATGATTCAAACAAGTTCTGGAATTGCATTAACTCCTGCTTAGTTCCAGAACTGCCACTTCCACTCTGACCCTCAAAGTTAATGGCCTCAAGCACACAGGCCCTTAAACTGTTGCTGATTTAGCAACCATTTTTGCAGCCCAGAGAAATACAGACACCCCACAAGTGATTAGGTTTGAACCCTTGATTCAACTATGCCATTTTTAGTGCCACATCATCCCCTTTTTACTTTTAAAAAGACACCATCAAAGAAGTCCGCAAAGTGCTGCACCACTTAAAGGCCAACAAATCAGCTGGCTGTGATGATTTGATCCCCACATTTCTTAAAATTGCTGCTCCATCACTTGCTCTCTCATCACATAAATTTTCAGCCTATCTTTCAAGTCTAAGAAAATCCCTGATATTGGGAAATTGGGCTCTGTAGTACTGCTACACAAAAGGGTAAGCAAACTGTCCTGGATAATTAAAGACCTATTTCCATCCTCTCAGCCTTGGCCAAGGTACAGGAAAGGATAGCTCATAATCAGCTTACTTATGATCTGGAAGAGCACAAGTTACCATACTTTGTAAGGAGCAACACAGTTTCAGGAAGGGCATGGAACTTGAACAGCTTTGGTCAGTTTCATGTGTATGGTCCACTGAGTCATGGACAAGGGCCTGTTGACCAGTGCTGTACTTGAGGGCCTGATCAAAGCCTTCAGTCTACAGGACCATGACCTGCTCATTCAGAAGTTGTCTGTACTGGGGATGGGGAACTGAGTTACTTTTTGGTTTTCTAATTATCTGCTCAATGTATCATATAAATAGACAAAAATGGCAATATCACATCCATGGCAAATTCTGTCTCTTGTGATATTCCACAGGGATCCATTCTAAGTCCTCTTTTTTTCATTATTTTAATTAACAGCCTACCAAAGATCTGCAATACTGCCCAAACTCTACTCTCTACAGAAGACACAGTCATCCACATACATGGGAAAGACATCAACACTATTAATGATGTCCTTGGGCACAACTTCCATTCCCTGCAAAAATGGTCCATGAATGAAAAACTGGTCCTAAATGTCCCCAAAACAAAAGTTATGCTACTCAGTTCTGCCCCAAAAATTAAATGACACTCCAGGGACTTCAGTATTTCAACTCCAGATCAGGTCCAACTTGATTTAGTAAGGGAATTCAAATACCTTGTTGTTGTCATTGATCCTTGTCTTACCTTCGATAATTATATGACCAATACTGTTAAATGTGTACAGCAAACACTGGGATTACTCTACTAGAACTCAAAGTATTTGGTACCTGATGCGAGAATCAGAATTGTCCAAAGCTGCATTCTTCCTCTTATTGAATATGACTCTGTTGCAACGGATGCTGCACCCCTTACAGTATGGACAGAAAATGGGCCTTAACCGACAGAGTTGCTAAATTTGCATCCTCCCAGGGACCACAGTCCTATCACTGTACCAATTTCGAATGTTTTGGATGGCTGCAACCTGAACTTGGAGCTCAGTTAACCTTAGCAAATATTAGTTTTAAAATTCTACATGGAAGTGCACCCCAGTTCCTCACCAACTTTTCATGTTTGTGGACAACCCCTCCTCCTCCTGCTGTTCTACAAATGACTTATTAAAAGTTCTGTTCATATGCATAGGGATGGGCCAAAACCTGTTCAGCTACAGAGCAGCGTCTTTCTGGAATATCATCCCATCCTCAGTCACAGCTGTTCCCACCACTAAAGCTTTTGCTGCTAAACTGAAGGAACATCTCCAGCAGTCTAATGCCTGTACGTGCATTGCATAATTTACCAACCTCATAGATCTACTGTACAGCTAAATGTTTATGTTTGTACCATGTCACTTTATTATGCATCATGTAGAAACACAGAAACATAGAAAGTGACGGCAGAAGGGGGCCATGTGGCCCATCTAGTCTGCCCATAATCCTACCCCTTCCCTTAACTGCTTTTCAGTGTTATGGTGCCATTGTATCTATCCCATGCCTTCTTGAAAGTTTCCACTGATTTTGCCTCCACTGCCTCCTGTGGAAGACAGTTCCATGGTTGAACCACTCTCTCTGTGAAGAAGAACTTGTGTGTGTTGCCTCTGAATTTACCCCTCTCTAGCTTCATGTTGTGCCCTCTGGTTTTTGAGTGATTTTTGATATGGAACAGGTCTTGGACCTGCACCTTGTTTATTCCTTTTAGGAACTTGGAGGTCTCGATCATGTCTCCTCTGTCCCTCCACTGCTCCAGGGAGTACATGTTTAATTCATGCAGCCTCTACTCATATGATTTGTTGTGCAATCCATGAATCATTTTAATAGCCCTACTCTGCACTGTTTCCAGCCTGGTAATATCCTTCTTAAGGTGTGGTCTCCAGAATTATACACTGTACTTCAGGTGTGGTCTCACCATTGATCTGTAGAGTAGAAGGATGACCTCCTTTTTTCTGCTGGTAATCCCCCCTGCTTATGCATCCCAACATACCATTTGTCCTCAGTGCTGCTTTCTCGCATTGCTTGGTTATTTTTAGGTCATCTGTTGTAATTATTCCCAGATCCCTTTCCCTGTGTAGAGGCTTCCATTTTTTCTCTCCCTTGGTAGCAATCCACTCCTGGGTTAGTCCTTTTGAGGTGCATGATTTTGCATTTTTTAGTAGTGAAGTTTAGTTGCCATGTTCTTGACCACTTTTCTAGAGATTCTAGGTCAGCCTTCATGTTCTCCACTCCTCCTGGGGTGTCCACCCTGTTTCCTGTCTTTGTGTCATCTGTGAACAAACTCACCTTGCCCTCCAGTCCATCAGAAATCTCACTAATGAAGATGTTGAATAGGATTGGGTCAAGCACTGAACCCTGTGGTACTCCACAAGCTATGTCTCATTCCTCTAAAAGTGAGCCATTCACTAATACCCTCTGGGTCCTACCAGTAAACCAACTCCTTACCCAGTTTACCACCTCATGTTCTACTCCCATGCCATCTAATTTGTTTAGCAGCCTTCTATGTGGGATCAAGTCAAAGACTTTGCTGAAATCCAGATACAGTACATCTACCACACCTCCCTGGTCTATTGTTTTCGTTACCCAGTTAAATAAGACAAACAAATTAGTTTGATATGATTTTCCTGTGGTAAAGTCATGCTGTTTAGTGTCTAATTTATTGTTGTCCTTAAGAAAAGAATGTATTCCTCTCCTTGAGGAGGGTTTCTATTGTTTTGCCTACACTTGATGTGAGGTTTACCGGTCTATAGTTGCCTGCACTCACTCTGCTACCACTTTTGTGTAGAGGGATAACTGTGGCTATTTTCCAATCTAGTGGGACCTCTCCCAGCTCAAATGATAAGTTAAAAAGATCAGCCAGTGGAGCCACCAATTCCTCTCTAAGTTCTCTTAGTAGTCTAGGGTGCATTTCGTCTGGTCCCATGGCTTTGTTTGTATTGAGCTTCTCCAGTTCTTTTAGAACTTCCTCTTTTGTAAAGGGTCCTGAGTATACTCCATTGCCACCTTTATTGTCTCCTTTAATGGTGGGTCCGCAGCCATCCTGCTCCTTTGTGAATACAGAGCAGAAATATATGTTTAGGAATTCCGCTTTGTCCTTGTCATCCTCAGTGGTCTCTTCATCTTCCTTCTTGAGTTTGACAATACCCTTTGTGGTCTTTCTTTTTTCACTAATATATCTATAGAGGATTTTGTCTCCCCTTTTTGACTTCTCTGGGTATCCTCTCCTCTGTTGTTGCCTTTGCTGTTCTAATTGCCTTGTTTGCAGCCCTTTGTTTGGTTTTTTTTTATAGTCTTCCTGGTCCTTGTTGGATCCTGTTTTCTTATATTTCCTGAAAGCAGACCTTTTTTCCCTAACCTGGTGGCTGCTTCCTTAGAAAACCACAGTAGTTTTCTCTTCTTTCTTTTTGCTTTGTTGAACTTCTTTATGTAATGGTTTGCAGTCTGAAGTATAACTCCCTTGAAATGTGCCCAGTACTCTTCAACATCCCTCCCCCAAACTATATTTGTGAGTCTCCCTTTAAGGCATTCCTTCATTTCTGTGAAATTTGTTAGTTTAAAGTTCATGTCTTTAGTTTTAGAGTGTTTGGTTTCTGTTTTTGTCCTGACATGAAACTGTACCATACAGTGATCACTGGACCCTAGGTGGCTTCCCACCTCTACTTTCTCAACATTGTCCCCATTCATCAGCAGCAGGTCAAGGACAGCATCCCCCCTTGTTGGGTCCTTTACCAGTTGTTTCAGACCCAATAAGCACAAAGCCTACAAAACGTCTTTGCTTCTGGTTGAACTTGCTGTATGGGCACCCCAATTTACATCAGGTAAATGGAAGTCCCCCAGCACTATTACTTCCCTTTTATCACTCATGTTTTGAATGGTTTTCAATATTTCTTTTTTCCCCCTCCACCCCCGTTGTCGGTGGTTGGTAATACACTCCTACCCGAGTTATTGCTCCATTTCCAGCCTCTAGAGTGACCCAAAGTGACTCAGTTTCTGTGTTGTCATTTTGAGTTATAGTTACTTTTATACCTTCCTTAATGTACATAGCCACTCCCCCCCCCACCCAGTTATGTCCTTCTGGAAGAGACAGTAACCTGGGATAGTCATTTCCCAGTTGTTGTTATTGTTTAACCAGGTTTCAGTGATGTTGACCCAGTCCAGATCCACTTCAGCAGTGATGGCTGTGAGGTCAGCTATTTTATTTGATAGGCTCCATGTGTTAGAGAACATAGCTTTCCAAACTTCATCCCTACCATTTCCTGTGTCCTGCTTTATGTGTGACTGCTTTTTATGTTATCTGCCCCTTCCCCCAATTGGTGAATCCTCTTATTATTTGTATCAGTTTCCTCGCTCATTTGGTTAGTTGTTTTGTTTTTGCTTGTAACCCTGATTTGATGGTGTTTCGGGGGAGCGGTTGCAGGTCATTTCATCACTGCCGTTCTCTTCCCACTGTTCAGTTCAAACATCCAATGCATATGTCCAATTTCTGCCCTAGAGCTCGCATGCCTTTCTTAGTCAGGTGTAGACCATCATATTTGAAGAGCCTCCTGTCCCAGAAGTCCACCAGTTCCCTATGAAAAGGTGGCTGCTGTCTTGGCACCAGCCCTGGAGCCAAGTGTTAAGTTCCTCTATTTGATCCTTGCATATCCTTTGGTTACTGCCTCCTTTCCCCCATACTGGAAGGATTTCAGAGAAGGCAATAGTTGAGAAGTGCAAGGTTAATGTCTCATCTAAATGAGATATGTGTTGTTTGGTCTCCTCAACTGTCTGGTTTGCCAAATCATTTGTACCTATATGGATGAAAACACCTGCACATTTACCTTGCTTTTCTAGTAACCTGTGAATATGTTCTATATCCCTTTGTGCAGAGGGCCCCGGGTAGGCATTTGACTATCACCTGTGTTTCAGGAACCTGATTTATGTGTGGCTCCACTCTGTGGATCATGGAGTCTCCTATAACAAGCATTTTCTTTTGTTTGAGTCCTTTGTATTTCCTTCCTGGTTTGACATTGTTGTACATCCTAACCGGTGGTGATTGGCATTATGTCCATGTTCCCCCTGCTTGGTGAGAGAGAGGTGTATCTATTTGTTGTTATGATCAGTGCCTCCTGTTGTGCTGCCTGTTGTTGGAACAGGCACAACTTTCTTCTGCCCCCCCTTTATCACCTGCCATTCTCCAGGACCAGGGGTAGTGACATGTTGAAGGATGGTTCCCTGGTGGAGCTGGTACAGTGTAAAGGAGTGAGCAGGTTTGAGGTTGGCAATCAGGTTGTGTAGATGTTTGATTTGCTCTCCTGCCTCTCTGAGTTGTGCTCTCAGATCTGTTATTGTCCAGCATGTGGGGGAGTGCCCTATTGCCTGAATGTGTGCCCTCTGAAAGGATGCCCTGCATCACTAGCATGTAATGTTTGCGGTATTGATTGTTCACTTGGGAACATAAGCAGCAGGCTGGTAAGGACAGAGGTCTGTGGTTATATTCTGCTTTAACTGAAATATTTGAATAGTTTCATTAGTGAAATTAGTTCTATGTGTTAACAATTGTTACCTTGAGTTAGAACTGTTACTTGGGCTGTGATATTGTAACTTTGGAGGCTTGGGAACAGTTGTTTGGCAGGGATAATTAGAGTGAAATTTAAATGTGTTGTTTGCCTGGTGTTAGGGGGAGGGGACATTAGCAGGAATTATCTTGTCTTTAACAGGAATTACCTTGGCTTTCATTGTTCACTTGGGAACATAAGCAGCAGGCTGGTAAGGACAGAGGTCTGTGGTTATATTCTGTTTTAACTGAAATATTTGAATAGTTTTGTAAGTGAAATTAGTTCTATGTGTTAAAAATTATTACCTTGAGTTAGAACTGTTACTTGGGCTGTGATATTGTAACTTTGGAGGCTTGGGAACAGTTGTTTGGCAGGGATAGAGTGAAATTTAAATGTGTTGTTTGCCTGGTGTTAGGGGAAGGGGACATTAGTAGGAATTATCTTGTCTTTAACAGGAATTACCTTGGCTTTCATTGTTCACTTGGGAATATAAGCAGCAGGCTGGTAAGGACAGAGGTCTGTGGTTATATTCTGTTTTAACTGAAATATTTGAATAGTTTTGTAAGTGAAATTAGTTCTATGTGTTAAAAATTATTACCTTGAGTTAGAACTGTTACTTGGGCTGTGATATTGTAACTTTGGAGGCTTGGGAACAGTTGTTTGGCAGGGATAATTAGTGTGAAATTTAAATGTGTTGTTTGTCTGGTGTTTGGTAAGAGCCTCCCACCCACCCAGTTTTATAGGCTTTCTTAAATACTGAAAAGCCACTGGGGTTGGGATTGAAGGGCTGAGTATTTCTGTTTGGGACTGAAATTTGAAGCAACAGGAGCTGGTGGGCCTGTGACATCATACGGTACCTGATGTCTGCATACACACACTGTTAGTAGGACTGAACACACACTGGACTGTATGTGTTTGTGAGACTTGAGAACTTTATTGGTGGGGTTGAAATTAGGTTTGTAAATAACTGCAGTCAGTATAGAGAGAAACTGTATTCAAGGGGAAAGGAACTGAGAAAAGGGGCTGTGCCATTATAAACAGAGGGGGATAAACAGGGTGGCCATATTCCACCATGGCAGGCATCTTCGGAAGGGTTGTAGGCTGCACAGGCTGTGGGATGGCAATAATTCTCAATTGGGCCTGGAGAGAGGGAGACTGCCCACTCTGTAGACAGCTATCTTGTATCAGGAGTGAGGTATGTTGGTTAAGGAGTAAGCTGGGGGAGCTGGGGGGGTGTCCAAGGATAAGGGGTATGGATATGGGCTGCAGAAGGGTGGGGTTGAGGGGAGGCTGGGGTAACGCTCTGAAATTACAGGACGTTATGTTACAGCAAGCAGAAGGGGGGATATTAGGGACAGAGGACCCTTAGATAGGGATGTTGACGCTAAGGGGAAAGCGTACGGGGTGAACATTCTGAATACAAAGAGAGTGGAGAGGAAAGAGTCAGGAGGGGCTGTTGTGCAGAAACCTAAAACAGCAGACTGTGAGAAGGGAGCTCCTAAGGTGAACAGAGCAAGAGGAGAAGAAGAGGGGCAGTTTAGAGGTGCAGTCAGGGGAAACTCGGGTTACTTGATGGAGGCTGACATAGAGTGTCACAATAAATTTGAGCTACTAAGCAACCTAGAGGGGGAGGAAGGGGTTGGTGGAAATGAGGAAACTCATACAGAGGCTGGGGGGAGGGAGTCGGATACCCATAGGGTATCACAGACCGGCAATGGAAAGGATAGAAATAGTCCCAGAGGGAGAAGGGGAAACATAAATGTTAAGCAAATGGGGGAGATGCAACATATTGCAGACATGAGGGAGGAGAGCATGATTGGAGAGAAACTGGGAGACAAGGAGGTGGGAGAGGAGCCCCCCTTCAGCAGGGGGGTCTGTACCAAGTATGGGGCCCTAGCTAAAGGGGACCCACAGAGAGCCTCTGGAGGCAGGGGTACTATTACAAGGGGAGGAGGATGGTGGTGTGGGAAGGGGAAACCATCAGGGCCAGGATAAATGGTTCGGATAAGAGAGGGTTAAAGGGGACACCTATTCAGAGGGGGTTTGAGTTAAGTGGGCAAAATAACGAGGGAGGCAGAAAGGGGAGGGTGACAAGGGGGTCTCTAATAAGGCAGGAAGACACCCATGGAAT
Organism: Neoceratodus forsteri; assembly: GCA_016271365.2. Lineage (NCBI taxonomy): Eukaryota > Metazoa > Chordata > Ceratodontiformes > Ceratodontidae > Neoceratodus > Neoceratodus forsteri. Next base: position 141,461,830 of record CM028133.1, read on the forward strand.
TGAGATCATGAATAAAGGGGGGAAGGGGGGCTGAGAGGGCATAGTGGAGGTAACCATAAGGATGATGGCGGTGTTAAGGTTCTGTTATTGGGAGACTCGATGATTAAGGGTATCCAGTGGGAGGGACAGGGGTTGGATGCCATAGCCAGGTGAAGGTAGTGAGTATCTCTGGGCTGACAGTGCACAGAGCAAAGTTCATGGTGTATGAAATGGTTAGGGAATGTGGAGGGAAACCGGATTTCCTGGTGCATTTGGGAACTAACGATCTAGAGGGGAATAGCGTTTTGGAAATCCAAGCAAGGTTCCAAGAACTTGCCAGAGTCTGTTGGGATAATGGATGCAACATTTCCTTTTCGGAGATATTGCCAGTACCAAAGGCCTCAGTGGAGAAAAAAATGAAGCTTGCAGAAGTTAATGACTGGCTCAGGAAGTGGGGTGAAGAGAGTGGGTTGGGGGTGTTAGGGAACTGGAATGGAGTTTGGGAGGATAAGGGACTATATGCCAAGGACAGGCTTCATCTTGCCCCATTAGGGAAGGAAGTTCTTAAACAGGGGATGGCTGACTACATTCAAGAAAGGTGGGGTTTAAACTTGTGAGGGAGGAAGGGATAAGGGAGGGGCTGACCAGAAGCCCTCTCCTCCAGATGAGGGGAGTAGCCTTCAAGCCCAAGGAGGGAGGGGAAACAGACTGGGGGTGGAGGTTTCAGGAGGAGCAGAGGGAGGATAGAAGTATAAGGAATCTGGGTGGGGTTCGACAAAGAGGATCAGGGATAAGGGGTGGGGGTTGGTGTTAGTAAATGCCAGGAGCTTGGGAAACAAGTTGCCAGAGTTCCAGGCCATGCTGTTCGAGGGGGGGGTGGATGTGGAGGCGGTCACAGAGACGTGGGCCAACAAAAACCATGACTGGGACCTAAACGTACAGGGGTACACTATGCTTAGGAAGGATAGAAAGGAGGGCAGAGGGGGGTGGAGTGACTATGTTCATTAGAGATGACATAGAAATTGCTAGGGTAGAAGAGGCAGGAGTGAGGCATCTGCTGTAAGAGTCTTGGTTTGAGACTGCTGGATAAAGGGAATGTCCTCTGTGAGGTTGCCTTCTTCTTTCCACCATTTTAGTGCTTGAACAAAGTTCTTTGTACCTGGTACTAGGTAGGATAAGGGATCTACCAGTGGAAGCAGTACCCTCTTATGTGGTACAGTGTGTCCCCCATCTAGAGGTGGGCCCATAGCACTACTGCTGTGGCTGATGTCATGTGGCTTAGTAGTTGTAGAAAGTCCCTTTCAGGCCTTGACTGACCATGGATGAATGACTTTGCACTTGCAATCATATTTGCTACCGTCTTGTGGCAAGACTGATTTTCCATTTAGGGTGTCCAGCTCTGCTCCAATAAAGTCCAGGACCTAAAACAGTTCTGTCTGGGACTTCTGCAGATTTATTGGGAAACTCAATGTTTCCAAAGTGTTTCTTTGTAGCTGGATGGAGCACATTGCTTCTTTCTTTGTTTTCTCTGAGACTAGAAAGTCATCCAGTTAAGAGAAGACCACTACACCTTGTCTTCTTAGATGAGCTGCCACCATACCTAAACACTTTGTGAACAGTCTTGGTGCTGAGATGAGGCCAACGAATAAAGCTGTGAATGGATACTGACAGTCTCCTAGCCTGAATCTCATATTTTCTGTGGCTGGGTCTGACTGAGATGAGAAAGGTATCCTTTAGATCCAATGACCTTAGCCAGACTCCTGGCTGTACAGATGGGATTACTGTGCCCAGTGTAACCATCCTGAACTTTTCCTTTTTGAAGTGGTACCCTAAATCTAGAATACGCCACCATTCTGCATTCTTTTTGTGGGTGAGGAAGTACCTTGAGAAGGGGCCCTCTCCCAATACAGGGGCCTTTCGGCATTTTTGTTTGCAGCCAGCAATGTTTGCACTTCCAGCTCTAGTAGGATCTCTTCCACTAGGAAAAGTGCTGGAAAGTTTTTTGGGCTCTGCAACTTTGGGAATTTTTGGAACTGCAGTGGTAGTCCCTGACTCACTACTTCCAGGACCCACGTGTCTGTGCAGTGATTTTCTTTTCACTCCAGGAAGTAGTGAGTCAGTCTTCCCTCCACTGGCAGTGGCTGGTTGTAGGCATTAGAAAAATTGTCAGGGATATTGTTCTGGCTGTGGCTTAGGGGCTAGTGCTGCCTCACACCTGGTGCCCCTTCTGCCCCTACCTCTATTGTACCCTCTCTGTGTCTGGCAGTCATAACCAGTTTAGGGCCTGGGGTAGTAACCTCTGCTCCAGCTTCCCTTCCATAAAAACTGTAGGAGGTAAAGGACTTCTCCTTCTCTGTCAGGCTTTCATAAGTGGATGTCTACTCATCCACTCTTTTACTGTATGCCTCAGTTTTGTCACCAAATAATGAGCTTCCCTTGAAGGAGGAAATCAATGGCTGTTACGTGGGTGTCCTGGGTAAGGAGTGTGATCCTTAGCCAGGCAAACCTTATCAAGGACATCAAGTGTGCCAAGACTCTTGAAGAGAAGTCACTGGCATCTACAGCCATGTGAAATTGGCATTTTGTGGCATTCAGAGCTGACCTTAAATTGCTGCCGGGTTCTGTGCCACGTACCTCATTATCCACTTTCCCACTCAGTGCCAGTACTGCATTCTACGGGGCCTTTTGATGCTAAGCTGTAGAGGCCAGCTAAGCATCCTGCCTTGGCTGCAGTGAAACTGTCGTGTAAACTTTTTTGGCCATGGTATCAAGTTTCCTGGAGTCCTTCTCTGATAGCTGTGTGGAGAGATTCCTCATAGCCTTCTCACAAGTTGCTGCCTGTACCACTGTACCACTCTTTCATGATCAGGGTAGGCATACAGGTACTCTACCCCCCTGTCTGTATACTTAATATTTTTTCTTGATCTTTTTATCAATGCAGCTGCTGAATTTAGTACTGACATGATTTTTGAAGGGGGGTTTCTGAGGGATTTAGGTATAGGGACTAATTGCCTCATTGAGGGGCAAGTCCCATCATGTTTATAAACTCTGTGTCCTCCTCATCATCCTCCATTTCCTCAGACGGCCTGTTGAGGGTGACAACCAATTTGCCTCATGCATAAGGAGTATGAGGAATGGTCCCCATTAACCCTAGAGGGAGAACCAAGCTTTTGTTCAGGTGAGACATCAGGCTGTACAGGTTCGTCATCCTCCTCCCCATCTTCATTGTAAATATCTTCTTCTAGGACAGGTCGCCGTCTTGAAACTGGAACCATGGTGTGGGGGGGGCAGGAATGCCCATAAGATTTCCCATAAGAAGGCCTGGAAAAACTGCTACATTTTTGTCATGTCTTCCGTCATGGCATTTGTTTTGGTTTCACTGCTTACTCCTTATCCTCTGCAGCCTCACCGGAGGAGCGGCATGGACATGCTTTTCTTTTTTTTTTTCTTTGCAGGCACTGGTTCCAGTACCTGCTCTGAGGCTCTTTTTACATTTTCCTTAACACTGGTATCAGGGTTCCTCCTTTCAGACACACTGATATCATTGCCATCTTTCCCATACCTTTCTGATGGCTTAGCAGCTTTGCTTTTCTTTCCATCGTTTTTGACAGGGGCTTTTACTTATGAGGAGATAAACTCTCTGATGTGTGCTTTCCACCACAATTGGGAGCTCCCACTATCTGTGAGCATTTTATGCGCTTTGGTGACTCAGAGGCAGACTGTGTGTGAAGCCATTAATGCTTCACTTTTTTATCCCTTTTCTTTTGTGTTTTAGGGACAAACTTTAAATAGAAATCACAGTTCTTAAAATCATGATCTGAGCCCAGGCATTTTAAACAAAGCTCGTGACAATCTGCCTTTGCCAGGAGCTTAAAACAGGATCCACAATTTTTAAATCCTGTAGGTCCAGTTTTTTGTTTAGGCTAATAGTCATGCCAGGTTTTACTGACAGAGCTAAAAAAATGCACAGTATATTATGTTTCACTATATCAAACAGTGAGAAAAATACTACTTGAAACTTAAAAACTAAAGTGGTATTTCTTTAAACAGCAAACATTGTTGCTACCCTCTGGAGGGAATAATGTTTCAGAGCAGCCTTCTTCGGTTCCTAGGATCCGATCAGGAACCAGAGAAACCACTAATTTGTTCAATTGTTAAAAAACTCCTAATGCAGAGTGAAAAAAAACTAATGTAAAATAAGATGTCTTTGGGTTGACTGTTTTCTTCAGGCAGAGAAGTAAATCTGGCATAAAGCCAGTAGGGAGGAGTGTGACAACACTGCAAAAAATCTGAACTTACTTCTAAGCTCTACAATTAGCATAAGTTCAATTTTTCCAGGGCACCACTTCTCATAGAGATAATGCACATTGTATTAAGCACTATTGCTGCATTCCAGTTGCTAGACTATATGTTTTAAATCATCTTTGTCTCTCTTCCTAGGTGTCTGAGGCCAACTAAACTCACGAAGGGGATGGGTATCCCCATTATGTTTATTTTATAATGTATAAATTACTTTTGCCATGTGGTAATGAATGCCTCTGTGCTACTGTAACCCCTTACTTCTCCCAATTTTTAACCTTCTGAGTGGGACAGGAATTGCCCAGGGACCCTTCCATGTGTAGAGGTATTTTATGCTCACCAGAAGGTCTCTTACAACCCAACATATCCATAATAAACATGCCCAGTTCAGAGCTTCATCAGGACACCCCAAGACCCATTTGGTACAAACAGAAATGTCACAGACACAAAAGTCTTTCTGCACAAAATTCCTTTACCAAGATTTGAACTGTACAAGTTAGTTTTGAGATCCAGAAATCACATTTCTTTAGATTATACTTTCAGGCAAAGCACGTCTCTTTCAGAACTTTATATATGTCCCACTCCTCGTTCAGAGATTTATACATGTCCACTCCTCGTTCAGAGCTTTATACATGTCCCATTCCTGGTTCAGAACTTTATACGTGGCCCATTCCTCATTCAGCACTTTATACACATCCTACTCCTTGTTCAGAGCTTTATACATGTCCCACTCCTCGTTCAGAGCTTATTTATTTATTTACGAGATTTACCAGATAAGCATACTGAGCGTACATCCGCTCATTTCCAGATGCGACCTGGGGTTACAACGCAATAAAGTGCATAAGAAACAATTGGTACATAGGCAGTGTTGATGAGGAAACAGAGGCATAGAAATACATACAACATGATCGTTACCAGATGCACCCTGAGGTTACAAAGCATAGTGAATGCGAAATACATTTGGTACATAGTCAGTGGAGAAAGAACAGAGGCAGAGAAAAGCAAGTAACTGGAAACAACAGGCTAATTACATACTACAGGTAAGATCAGGTGAGAAAGGGTAAGGCACCAGGTCCATGGGATGTTACAGGCAGGACTTGTGCATACTTATTAGTTACAAGTTTAAGAACAGATGCATAATACTATAGGGGTCTGAGTCCATGTTCTTAACTTAAGCAGAGGCCATGGGGAATGAGGACAGAGGGGTGTGGAACTTGTTGCGTCACCCTAGGGTGCTTAAGTTTAGAGGGTCGGAGCTGCAGGTTGCAGTTACAGGAGACTGAGAAGTGGGCATGTAGAAGATTGGACAATGACCTTTGTGTGTTGGTAGACTGCCTGATGGCTGCTGGGAGATTATTCCAGAGCGCGGGCAGTCTGTATTTGAAGGCCAATTGGCCCTTAGAGGTGCGCATGAAAGGGACTTGTAATAGGTTCGAGTCAGAGCCTCGCAACGAATAGGCCGGTGAGGGGTGGGTTGATAGAGCAGAACTGAGATAGGTGGGGAGGGAGTTTGACAAGTGTTTAGCTACTAGTTTAGCGCCATGGAGCTGTCGCCTAGAGTGAAGCGAGGGGAGACCTAGGGCGGCATATAGGTGGCAGTGATGGGTGGTAGGGGGACATTCTTGGATAAAACGGCAGAAGGAGTGGAAAAGGGGGTCAAGGTTGGCTAGGGTTGATTGGGAGGCTGCATCGTAGACAACGTCACCATAGTCGAAGATTGGGAGTATCATTTTGTAAACTAGCTCTCTCCTGACTGGGGTGGTTAGACACCCTTTGTTTTGGTACAGGGCACCAAGTTTCAGGTGGAGTTTTTTCTGGAGGGAGTCTATATGTACAGAGAAGTCAAGGTGTTGATCCAGCCAGACCCACAGGTACCTAAAGGAGGTGCAGGATTCAAGGGTGGTTCCGTCAAGTGTATGAAAAGTGGGTAGAGCTGTTAGCCTGGAGATTCTGGGCTGGGTGCCGAAAGTTAGGGATATGGTTTTCTGTGTATTGAGGACTAGTTGGTTGGAGAGAAGCCAGGTTTGGACCGCGTTGAAATCTTGCTGGAGGGTAGAGATTAGAGCTTCATTTGAGGGGCCAGAGGCATACAGTACAGTGTCATCCGCGTACATTTGAATTGCAGAGTTAGGGCATGAAAGAGGGAGGTCATTTAGGAATATGGAAAAGAGAAGGGGGCCCAGGACGGAGCCCTGGGGGACCTCCATGGTGGCTGGGAGCGAGGGGGATATTTGGGTGCCAATTTTGACTGATTGCATTCTCCCAGAGAGGTAATCTTGAAACCACCTAGAGGATAGATTGGATAGGCCAGCAGCTTGGAGTTTTTGCTATAAGCTTAGTGTGAGAAATGGTATCGAAAGCTTTGGCAAGGTCAATGAATATGGCCGATGTGATGTGTCCTTTGTCCATAGCTGAGGCGTTGTCATTGGTGAGTCTGAGGAGCGCAGTTGTGGTGGAGTGAGATTTCCGAAAATCAGACTGAAAGGGGGTGAAGAAGGAGGAATTGTCGAGGAATTGCGTGAGTTGAGCAAGGGCTATTTTTTCCTGCAGCTTGGCCGGGGGGGGAGGAGAGAGATGGGACGGTAGTTCCCGGGCTCAGCTGGATTTCCCCCCTTCTGCAATGGTATAACTATGGCCACCTTCCAGGCTGTTGGAATTTCTGCAGAGGAGAAGGAGCGGTTTAGAAGATCAGCAAGGGGAGGAGCTGCGAAGGCAGGGGCAGAAAGGTATAGGAGTTTAGCGTCCAGACCGAGTGGGCATTTTCCTTTGTTGGGGTTTAGGGAGTGTAGGGCAGTTAGCACTTCACGCTTGGAGACCGGTTTGAATGAGAAACTGGAGGATGAGGGGGGAAGCAGGCGTTGCGTGTGGGGAACTGGCTCGGGTGATAGGCTTACTGTATTTGGCAGTAGCGATTATACATGGCAGTAGCGATTATACATGTCCCACTCCTTGTTCAGAGTTTTATACATGCCCCACTCCTAGTTCAGAGCTTTATACATGCCCCACTCCTCGTTCAGAGCTTTATACGTGTCCCACTCCTCGTTCAGAGCTTTATACATGTCCCACTCCTCGTTCAGAGCTTTATACATGCCCCACTCCTCGTTCAGAGCTTTATACATGCCCCACTCTTTGTTCAGAGCTTTATACATGTCCTACTCCTCGCTCAAAGCTTTATACATGTCCCACTCCTCGTTCAGAGCTTTATACATGCCCCACTCCTCGTTCAGAGCTTTATACATGTCCCACTCCTCGTTCAGAGCTTATACATGTCCCACTCCTTGTTCAGAGCTTTATACGTGTCCCACTCCTCATTCAGAGCTTTACACGTCCCCCTCCTCGTTCAGAGCTTTATACATGCCCCACTCTTCATTCAGAACTTTATACATGCCCCACTCTTTGTTCAGAGCTTTATACATGCCCCACTCTTCGTTCAGAGCTTTATACATGTCCTACTCCTCGTTCAAAGCTTTATACATGTCCCACTCCTCGTTCAGAGCTTTATACATGCCCCACTCCTCGTTCAGAGCTTTATACATGCCCACTCCTCATTCAGAGCTTTATACATGTCCCACTCCTCGTTCAGAGCTTTATACATGCCCCACTCTTCATTCAGAGCTTTATACATGCCCCACTCTTCATTCAGAGCTTTATACTTGTCCCACTCCTCCTTATACATTTCTCTTGGGTTTCATAACCATGTCCCAACCCTGTCTACAGACTTTCTTAGTCTGACCAATATTTCCACACCTCCTCCTGCTAAGACACATGATAACTCTGTCTCCTCTCAACAATAATCATTCCATCATATTATTGCTGTTATGTTTGTTCTTGTGCTTGTACCTTAACACCCTCTGTTCCTTTATTTTGTACAGATGTCCAGTATAAACTGAGGATCCCATTCTTCCAAGTTACCAAACTGCTTTTAGCTCTGTTAAAAGCTCTGACCTCCCACCTTAATAATGGGGGTTTGCAGTTTGCAAAACAATTACGTGCTTAGCGCTTTCTTTTCCACTATCCTTGTTCTGTCAGTGCTGCCTTGCCATGAAGGTGTGAGCTATAGCTTTTAGTGTTCTGACTTCACACTGCCTTGCAAAGTGGTCTAGGGCCCACTGTTTTTCCCACATGGCCACCCATCTTTATTGCCTTTTCTTACTTGCATTGAGACAGTGCACATGGAGATTGCCTTATCCCTACTACCTGGAGCTATATCCCACTCTGCTTCTGATTCCTTTTCCCCTTTCTTGGTTCCAGATTGCGCTGTGAAGGCATGTGTCATTTGTATTTCAGTTGTGCCTTCGTTGGCAGGTGATGAAGGCATGGGTCCAGTGCTCCTCAGTGCAGCCACCTGATGACTCTCCCCTGTCCCTAGCATGAGCTAGCCAAGCCCAGCTAGTACCCCAAGCACAGCTGTCTGTATACCCAGCATGACCGCTCCCATGCCCACATGGGTCATCTCCCCCACAGGGCTGAGTAATGTCCGCCACCCTGAGGGCCCCACTCCCTAGGTAACCCCAGTACCTGGAGATGGATCTACTGCCTGTCTGGTAGTTTTTCTTCTGCCAGAGGCTCACTTGGTATCTTTGTGTGCTGTAGTCATCTCACAGACACTTCTCTGAAATCTGCCCCCATTGTGGATTCCATTGGAAGGCCTGACAGGGGAATTTCCCCCTCTGGTCTTTGACGTGTGCAGCACAGTCCCCAGTTGAAGTGGCAGGGCCCAGGTGTAAGGGCTTTATGCTGGTATGCTGCAGGGTTGTTTCCTCCCATTTTTCAAGTTCCCCAGCCCCAAGGATGCATCTAGCAAGAGTGCTATAGTGCACATGTGCTCACAACTGCATAGCTGCACTCCAGAGCTGAGTTACGTCCTCCCTCCTTGAAGTCCCCCTGTCTGCACCTCCACCTCTGCTCACCCAGCTGGTGTTATTGCAGTGGAAAATGCTGCTCGCCCTCTGCAGAGGAGGAGAACTTCTTCTGGGATGCTCAATCCTCCTCCACACCTTGGATGGCCCTCAAAAACCAGGCTTGTTCCTTAAGCTGGGCCACTGTCATCATGAGTGGTAACCCTATTACTGGCAGCTCCCATGCACTGACTGTATCTTGTACCCCTTGGGGAGATTTCTAGGACAGAAGACAAGGCTTGGACATACAGGTGTATGCAGATGACACCAAGCTTCATTTTTTATTTCCAGTGGGTTCCCTTAGTTTGTTATCTGTAATTATGAAATGGGTCTTAAAAATCCAGAAACCTGATTGGCTAATGAGCTTGGAACCCAGTGCTGACATCCCAGCACAACAGCACTGGAAAAAAGATCTGAGGCTTCACTGGCCTGTTTACATTGAGCAGGCACAGCTGTATCAATACACCTCATTTCAATTACTTTTTGTTAAATTTTACAATCTCTGTTTAAATTTTCCAACAAAGAATACATAATAAGGAGAACATTAGCGAGAATAACAAGTCCACATTCAAATTAAGTTTCCACTCGTACAAAATGCACTAAAGAAATACAATAGATAATATGAATAAAATAGTTCTCCCACCCTCCTCCCCTTTCCCCCACCCAAACCCCCCAATATGAACAGTAGAACACAGCTGGGAATATTTAGTCTGAGGCCCTTTATGTCACAAGAGAGGGAGAAGGAGAAAAAAATACAGGAAAGTTTCCTATTCACTTCAACAGGGCTGCTTCAGCTCCCCCATGGTCGGCCAGCACCCAGCCAGCCACCGTCCGAGACCAGGACGCCCGCCTGCAGCTTCTTGGAAGGTATGGGATAGCGCAGCCAGTTGGAACATGGGTGCTTCCAGCAAACCCGCTCTGATTGACCAGGACTTTTTCCCTGCTTCAGCCATCTGGCACTTTTAACAAGTAGATTTTCGATAGAACTGAGCGCATTTCAACTGTGTAATAGAAGTTTTTGGGGGTTTTTTTGGCTAGTTTTCCATTAGCAGGTTATACAGACCTGCTACTAGAGGGATTCTTGGTCTTTCTACACAAATCACTGTACCAATCCTAACCCCACTTGCACTGCTTGGTTGTTGGCTGTCTAAACCCTGTCCTTGTATAACTGTAGACAGGTGGTAAGTGTGCTTACAAAGGGCGAGGGCAGGAACTCCTTCCCAGAAATAAACCTCAGCCCCTGCGTCCATAGCTGGTAGCCTTGAATTGCACTGTGCAGGCCTTATTTTATTTACTTGGCACATACCAATAACAAATCTCACTAACTTTCTTCCAGCCTTAGTACATCCATTTCTCCTTCCTTCACAGCAGTTCTTGTTAGCTGACTGATAATTATCTCACAGGCTAGTGCTATGCCTCCAGCCAAGATGTGGACGTGGTTCCCCTCCCATCCATCTAGTGAGGATAGGGATACTCAAATATTAAAGGTAGAGAGGGTGCTGGATGTCATCCGCAGGGATATAGGCATTGTAGGTCTTATAGTGGGACTCTCTTTGTTGCATATGGTCACCTCCCCCCCCCAATAACACTGGGTGACAACTGGGGATGGTCGTCCACCTACGAGGTCCCCAACTACACCTTCTACAATATCCTTGTGATCTCCGAAGTGCACTGCAGTGTTACTTGCTGTCTAGATCTTCGGTGCCTTCCCAGGTTCTCTAGCGCATAGGAGGTGGTATCTCCCCTGGCTCCTCCTACTTGCACTACTACTGGCCGGTGATATTGAAACCAACCCTGGCCCATTAAATCTGACCCACAAAATCCCTCCCATATGGGGCATGGGTAAGGGGCTAAAAATAGCTCATCTTAACATTAGGAGCCTGCTACCTAATCATGATGAGCTATTAGCATGGGTTGCACTCTACAAACCCAACATCCTAGGAGTGACGGAGACCTGGCTGAAACCCTCTGTCCCTGACTCTGCCTGTGAACTCACTGGGTATGAATTCACCCGACTGGACAGAGCTGGGGGCAAGAGGGGGGGTGGCATACTAATCTACCATAAGAGTCACTTAAAAATCTCCCAAATTGCCCACCAGGATTCCAACGTGTCCCCCTGTGAGTTGCTACATGTGTTACTGCTACTTGGGGATGCAAAGAAACTACACCTGGTGTGCACCTATAATCCTCCAAGAGGTGGGCTACCTGGATTAACTCACTTCACGGACAAAATTGGTCCCAGAGTCGGGGATATCGAACTCATAATCCTGGGGGATGTAAACCTTAACTGGGATAGTGGTAATGTTAAGCAGTTTGAGCCTCTGCTTGCTAACCTTGCCCTGACCCAGCTCATCCAGGAACCAACTAGGTGGACAGCAAATGGATCTTCCAGCACCTTACTGGACTGGATCATGTCTAACCGTCCTGACAGGATCTCATCAGCAGGTACATTATCTGACTCCATCTCTGACCACTCACGGTTTTCTGTGTGGAAAATTCCCACCCCCAAAATTCCACACAAAATTATGCATGTCAGAAACTACTCTAGATTCGATACTGAGGAGTTCCTAGAAGACCTAAGAGTTACTGACTGGTCTGGGGTGTATGGTGCCACTGACCCCTCGTCAGCAACCTCTTACTTCCTCTCCACCTTTGGGGCCTTGCAAGACAAGCATGCTCCCAAGGTCACCCGTAGGGTGAGGGGGTCCGCTACCCTCTGGTTAAATGGGAATCTCCTAGCCCAGATGCAGGAGAGAGATAAGTGTTGGGCTCGTTCCAAAGGAACCAGTGATCCCATGATTATTCAAAGGTACATACATCTCAGGAACAAGTGCAAAAAGGCCATCAGGGCAGCAAAGAGTGACTTCTGCAAGTCCGCCCTACTAAGCTCTGCCAGTAATCCCAGGAGGTTCTGGAGAGATATTAAATCCCTTGTCAGTGGATCCTCCCATCCGGGGGTTACGGGCATGGTCATAAATGGAGTCTCCTGCAATAATCCCCATACTATTGCTAACTCCCTAAATAATCACCTCTCTGACCTCTCTGCCTTCACAACCCTCTTCTCACCTGATGAGGCTCTGTCCCACCCCCTTCCCTCCACTCTGCTGGATGGTCACCCTCCTCATCAAATGTTCCTCCTCAGGGCTGTATCAGTTCAGGACTTGCAGAAATGCCTAGCTGGCCTCTCACAGTACTCCAGTCCTGGCTGAGACAACCTGGAGCCTAAACTCCTTAAGCTTGGTGCTGCACACATTGCCTCACCAGTAGCCTTTATCTTCAATCTATCCCTTGGTCTGGGGACCATCCCAGACATCTGGAAAGAGGCGAGGATTGTCCCTGTACTGAAGCAAGGAAATCCCAAACTACCTGACAATTATTGACCGATTGCCATTCTCCCAACCCTTAGCAAGCTCCTTGAAAAGGTAGTGGCTGAGCAGCTTTTGGAATATATCCACTCTCATGAACTTCTGTCCCCAGCCCAGCATGGCTTTCATAAGGGACACAGCACCACCACAGCCTTAATCTCAGTTACATCAAGTATCTGGCCAGCCATGGACCAGGGCAAACTCTCTGGTGCATATTTATCGACCTGTCCAAAGCCTTTGACCTCATTGACCACAAAGTGCTTGGTGCACAGTTGTGGTCACTTGGCCTCTCCCCCCATGCCATGAAATGGCTAATGGGTTATCTACATGGCAGAAAGCAGCATACCTACTTCAATAAAGTCCTCTCTGAGCCCCTACTGGTGACCTCCGGAGTGCCTCAAGGCTCGGTACTGGGTCCCCTCCTCTTCTCCCTCTTCATCAATCAACTACCCATGGTTACTACCAGCTGTAGTGCCACCATGTATGCAGATGATCTGGTAATCCTGGCTCACTCCCAGAATGCCACTACCCTAAACCAGAACCTGACCGATGTCTTTAACAGGGTATTGTCATGTGTTACTAGTCACAAGCTGGTCCTGAACCTGAAAAAGATACAGGCTATGCTCTTTGGCTCAATGGCTAAAATCAAAGCCTCATCGGCCTGCTTACACATCACCAGTGCAGATGGATCCTCACTACCCATAGTGAGCTCCATCAAATATCTAGGGGTAACACTTGACCCCCAACTTGACATGGGTAATCATATCCTTAACATCTGCACGCCGGCAAACTGCAAACTGGGTCTGGCCAATAGGGCCAAGTATAACCTTACACCGGCAGCCAGGCTTGCCTAGCAAAGGGTGTGCTCCTTCCCTCCCTCAGCTATGGGCTGCACCTATTTGCTCGCTCTCCAAAGACACATCTCACCCGGTGGTACACTGCTTACAATAACATTTGTTGTTTTGCCTTGGTTGCCCCCCAACTCACCCACCGTTGTGAGCTATATGAGAAACTCTGCTGGCTTTCACCAGCTAGATACCTTGATTTTGGTTTGGGATGCCTCTCTGGGAAAGTGATCAGAACTAGCACCCACCAGGGGCTGGCCAGGCTTCTGTCTAAGCTGAATCCCACCCCCTACCAACTTAGGTCTCTCACATCAGGGATGCTCAAAGTCCCTCCTACCCGGACCCTCATGGGGGATCGGGACTTTGCCATAAGTGCGCCCAGACTCTGGAATTTGCTGCCTGTGGATATCCAAGCTGCCCCTCCTATCTGAGTTTTCGAAATTCCTGTGAGTTTCCTAAAACTAGCATCAGAGTGTGACTGCCCCAAACCTCCCTAGAGTAAAGTGTCAAATTGTTTTGTCTGAACCTCCCAGGGTGTCTTCATTGAATTCCTGGAGATATTTTCCCCACTGTATCAATGACTTCTGACTACTCCTGCCTAAAAAGCCTTGGGAATTTTTACACCCATTATTGCTCCACGGTCATAGGCTAACCATGACATATTGCACCTTGGTCACTTGGTAGAAACATGTATTACCATGTGTTTCTGTTTCTGTCTAACGTGCATATTTAGAAAAATGTGATGAGCTGTATATACCTGCACACGATCCAACAAGCCTAGGGGGTGTATACGACAATGTTATAAGTTATATTATGACCAATCCAGTCCTTGAGCTATGCTCCACTCCTATGTATGATGACCTGTATATATCTGTCAGTTGAACTAGCTAGTCTAGAGTGTATAATCTGAAATGTGCTTACTACTGTATGTTTCCCCTAGCGTCAAATGATGTTTCCCACATGTTTGTTTACTGTGACAAAAAACTGTACTCTCTTTGCCATGTCTCCCTGACTGTTGTTCCTCATGTTGTGCTCTCCTGGGTCGTTCCTGAAAATAGGCATAATACTTGTCTAGTGTACTTACCTGGTAAACAAAAGCTAAATAAATAAATAAAGATAGCTATAAGCTTTGATAATTAAGTGACTAATGAGATATAATATTCAACTGTGGAGCTAGGTTAGTTTTAGATTTAGGATTATATCTTAAAGTTTACCCCATTTAAGAGTAAAACTTTGCATGTTATTTTTCATACTAGCTAATATTTTCTCAGTTCTTAAATTAAGAAGTATCTCATTTCTCCATTTACTTAGAGAAGGAATTTGGTGGTCCTTCCAATGATTTAGGATTATTTTTTTAGCTGTTAGGGAGATCATAGACATATTATATTTTTTAACAGAACAGGGAATAGCAGTTAAGTATCCAATTAAACATATTTGAGGAGAAAAAAAATGAATTAAACCAAGTTTGGAACAAATTCTGTGTTTAAGTAAAGTTCAGAAAGGATCTGCTAAAGAACATTCCCAAAAATGTGGGCAAGTGAGCCTACCTCTGAGAAATACAAAATCACACATGCCCCCACAATGCAAAGCATTATGGGCTGCATATGCAAATCACCACAGAATATTATGTTGGTTCAACTTTAAGCAGAAATTATGGTGCCGAAAGGCCTCTCACACGGTTTGCAAAGGGTGCCAACAGAAATCTAAAGCATTGACTCATAACTGTTAAGCCAAATGTATATAGTTTTAATGGAGAGTAATAAACATTATGAAGTATCTTAATTTGAATTAGCTTAAGCTAATCATTTGCAATGAATTTATGGAGATCTTTCAAGATTTGTGACCAATCCGAGATAGGATAAGCCTGTTTATCAGATCAATATTTTGATACATATGGCGTTGTCGTAGAGATTTCAGATAGTAAATATTGGTATAGTTTAGATATAGCATGTGGTTTTTCATTGAGAGAGAACCTCATTTCACTTACTTGTGTTTAAAAAAAATGCAACATCTGCCTTCTACTGGTCATACAGCAAAACTGCAATGACTCAATAAGACTATTTTTTCCTTTTTCTTCTTTTTTACCTTTGTTTCTCATTTTTACTAAATTAAATTTTAAAATAATTCCTTTAAAAAAATATTTACTTAGCAATCCTAATGGACTCATTTCATAGTCACAAAAAGGCACTACAGGGTGTGCTTTGTATTGGGATAACAGCACTTCTTGAGCGGTGCAAGCACTTGGCCTTTGGCCTTGTGCTTCAACCCAGCCTAGGCGTGCCATTATGTCAGCACAAATTACACCCAGTCACACCTTATTACTTAATTAACAGCTGCCTGGCCAAGACTGTGGACTTGTTGAGAGCGCACTAGTTCAGGCTCAGCCAACAGAATAAAGAGATTTTGGTGGTCAGAATGGAAAAACAACTGAAGAGACTAAAAGGGTGTGTGTATTCTCCATGATCTGAGGACGTTCTAAGTTTATCGTAGGAAAGACTCCGTTGAGCAAGCTCATTCACAAGGAGGTCCTGAGGCACAAACACATACAGTTCGCAATTGCATAGACAGGAGATATAAAATGTAGAACAACAAAGAAAAAAAATATATAATACAAGAGGTATACACAATAGAAGTCCTTATGCTATATATGCAGTACATTCCAGCTTTAACCTTGCCCTAAATTCTGCATGGTTCTGATAACACATAGCCTTGGTACTCTTCTGGACAAATCATTAACGTTTGATCAGCTCAGTTCAGTTTATTTGGGACCAGGAAAAGACTTAATTGAGCAAGCTCATTTACAAGGAAGTCCTAGGAGGTCTATTCAGCTCAAAAAGAGACAGCAGTATACAGTACATGGTGTTAAACATACAGCAATTCAATTTAGTGAGAGGCAACAGTATGCAAAGCAAGAGGAAAAAATATACAAAAAATAAAGATAGACAGCAAGAAATTGACAGGCCAGGAAAAATACAAATAGTGTTAGACAAGCCGAGTGTAGAAATGGTGAAAGGTGCTGGTGCTCGGAAGCAATTGCACTTATCCACACAGAGAGCGCTAATGCAGGATTGTCTATCGTACCTTTTTACAGCACTCCGAGTCTCAACCAGTGGTGGTTTTAAGCACAAGCGAACCAAGCGGCCGCTTGGGGCGCCAGCACAGAAGGGGTGCACTGAAGTAGAACAATAAGCAGAAATCATCTTGAAATGCAAACAAGTGTCAATCTAAAAACCAAAATTCTCACCCCAGGTATTCTTCTATATTCCTTACTCTCTGCAGTCAGCCTCCTAAATGGAACTCCCGGAGACAGAACATTATGCAAATGATAGAACTTATCATTGGCTCATGCCACTGATTCAAACTACTGCCCTTATCAGCTGCAACGTTCCATCAACATATCAGATTTCTTTCTCTGCCTGACAAGTCAAGATGCCTCAGAGACTACCCTCTCAGTCGTTCGTTGAGTGGTTCTTTACTGAAAATAAGTATTTTAATTACTCCAGCTGCCTTTATTTCTGTTTAAATTCCTACTGTTAGTTTAGCGCTTATTTTAGTGTTTTTGGTTTAATTTTCTCACTTCCTCACGGTTCAGTGTAACTGTTGGGGAACCAAGTGTTAGATCCCTTTCCAGAGCTTTTATTTTCTTATCTCCAGTTCAGTTTAGTTATTTTTAGCATTTTATTTTAAATAAATTCTTGCTTTTGTTAGCTGCCAAGCCGGTTCAGTGAACCGCTAACCCGGTGCAAGTTGTTCAGTTCTCGGTTCAGTACTGGAACCTTCACCAGTTGCTGAACCGACCACAACCGGAAAAAAAAAAAAGAGTTTACTTTATTTGTGGTTCTGTTTTTCTTAATCAGTTTGATGATGGCAGAAAAACCTAAGAAAAAGGCTGGACCCCCAGGGTTTAAAAACTGCCTTAAGTGTGGGGACATTGCCTGGCCCGGTGGCACTGAGGGCTGAGGCACTGGATGCCACAACTTGTGCCACGCCGGTGACCCGCGTTTGGGAATGAGTGTGGGCCACCAGGGGTCAGCAGGAAGGAGACAGATTGAGTGTCTGATGGACTGCTCTTCATCTCCTGGGATGGGGGGGCAATCTGCGGTTGGCGCACATTTGACCCCTGGCGGAGGCTGGGGCTTGAGGCTACGCTGCCGCAAGTAAGAGGGACGGGAGCTCAGCAGATGCTTGGTGGGGACAGGCATTGGTGCATGCGTGTGCGCACTGCTGGTGTCACTGCATGGCGAATGCCTGTAAGGGAGAAAACATGTAGGAAAAAGACCCTGGTGGCTGGTCATGGTGGCTTGATGGCTGTCCCCCGGCACTTCATCTCTGGAGATAACACTCTGAACTGAATCCTGCTTGGCAGGTGAGTAGGGGGCTCCCCACAGCCCTGCCAAGGGGGGGGTAAGCCGTGGGAGTTGCAGGGGTGAGGGTCTGAAGGAGCAAAACATGGGGATGGCAGCTGGACAAGGAGATCACCAGGGCCAGGGGGGAGAAAGATAAAAGAAAAAAAAAGTGTGGGGCTGTTTTTGCCAAGGCAGAGAAGCATGGCTCATGTATGGTCTGCCTTGGAAATGAACAGTTTTCTGCAGATTGCGAAATCTGCTAATCATTTCCACAAAAGACAATTGACAAGAGGCTGGAAAGGCTCCAAAGAAAACTTGAGAAGGGTGCTACGGGTTCTGACCAACTCTCACCCTTTAAACATGCGGGTGAAACCTCACTGTCCAAACTGAGCACCCCTGAAAAGGGTGACGCAGCTTCCATTAAAAGGGTGGGTGAACTGAGTGACTCCCCAGTTCCTACCAAAAAGACAAGGAAAACAAAGCACATTGAACCCCTGACTGAGAAACCAAGGGGGTTTCATCTATGCCTCACAGCCTGCCATCCTCAGAAGAGATTGCCCAGGCCATGAAGGCCATACAGGCTTTGCAGGATCTTATACCTGCTCCAACTCCTCCAACACTGGTTCAAGTCCCGGCTGGATCTTCTTCTGCCCAAACTCCATCCCAGGAGCAGATGCAGTTTGAGGAGTATGATTTGCCTGAAGTAGATGAGGGTGAACCTATTGAGGCTGAGATCTCACCTGAACAGGAATTTGGGTCTCCACCTAGAGCAAAGGATTTTTCCTCTCATTTTCCCATGATAAGAAAAATAGTGGAAGCCCTTGATTTGGCTACCACAGAGGTTATAGAGGATGAGGATGAGGAAGAGGCCAAATATGTGAAAATGATGGGGTTAACACCTACAAAGAAGTTATTACTCTCTATCAACAAGTTTTCAAAAAAGACTTGTTTAAGGTTTTGAAGACTCCAAATTCTGTCGTCCCCCCGGGACAAGAAGGCAGACAAAAAATACCAGCTGGACAGACAGGGGGCTTTGTTCATCTTCTCTCACCCTGACCATCAAGGGATAATCCAGCAAGCAGCCTGTGAGAAGGCAAGGGTGCCATTGGCATCACACCCACCTGAGAAAGATTCATGCAAAATAGATAGTATGGCCAAGAAGGGCTACCTGGCATCCTCACTGGGAGTCAGACAGGCTAATTACCAGGCTTATTCTGCACAGTATCAAAAGTCACTGTGGCAGTCAGGATTGCCCATGGTAGATACGGCTCCTTTGGGCCTCCCGGATGATTTGGCTGAGATAGCTAGGCTTGGGCTGGAAGCAGCAAAATACCAATTTCAGATGGCAGCAGATGTCAGTGATACTGCTTCCAGATGGATGGCCCTTACCATAGCTCTTAGGAGGTTGGCCTGGTTTAGGACCACTAACCTTACACAGGATACCCAAACCAAGGCTATAGACTTTCTTGTGGAGGATCATTCAATATTTGGCCAACAGACTGAGGCTTATATGAAGACAGTAGATGAGTACAAGGTCACCTAATAAGAGCAACTTGACAAAGGAGAGACCCTCCTTCTCCTACAGGTCATACAGAAGGGGAGGCAGAGGTGGAGCAGCCTACACCAGACCTTTTTAATCAGTCCCAGGCTGTCTCTCAATATCAGCAATACCCACAGCAGACAAGGTAGTTCAAAGACAGGGGTAGAGGGGGCTCCAGGAGGGGATCCCGGATTACCCAGGCCCAGCCCAAGCAAAACGGAATCTCTGACTCAGTGGTCAAGGCCACCTCCCCCTGCCCTGTCCCAGTAAGGGGCAGGCTGGCTCACTATTTCCAGGCTTGGGAGTCCATTACCACAGACAAGTGGGTCCTGGAAGTGGTGAGTCAGGGTCTGCCCCAAGTTTCAAGTGATTCCTCTCTTGAGAACAAGGGTGTTCAAAACCAGCTTCCATCTTGGAAAAAAACTATTGGAGAAGGAGGTTCAAAGCCTTCTCCTGTTAAAAGCAGTAGAACATGTTCCACCTCAGCAGAAGGAAGGGTTTCTACTCAAGATACTTTCTCACCAAAAGAAAAATGGAGAGTGGTGACCTATTCCAGACCTCAGTCTACTGAACAAGTACCTAGTAAAGCCAAAGTTCAAGATGGTCACATTGGCAGTTATTCTGCCAGTCATTCAGAAGGAGACTGGCTAGCATCTCTGGATCTGAAAATGCCTGTTTCCACATTCCATAAAGAGAATCTCACAGAAAATATCTCAGATTCAGATTTCCATCAGGACATTACCAGTTTTCAACCCTACTCTTCAGTCTCTCCTCAGCCCAGGGTATTTGCAAAGCATCTGGCAGTGATCATGGCACACCTAAGAAGGTTAAGTGTATCAGTCTTCCCCATCTCGAAAATTGGCTGGTGGTGGGAAGCTCACCAGGCACGTGCAAGTTCACTTGCAGGTAACACTAAACCTGCTACACTCACTAGAGTTCCTGGTAAATCAGGAGAAATCTGTTCTCACTCCAGTACAGGTTCTGTACTTCATAGGAGCAGAACTGAACACCTTAGAGGGAAGAGTCTTCCTCCCTCAGGACAGAGTGCAAAGCATCTGGCAAACAGCGGCTTCTTTCAGAATGAACGAGCCAAAGCCAACAAGACAATTTCTGCAGCTTCTGAGACACATGGCTGCAACAACAGGCACAGTTTTGGGTGTGAGGTTCCAAATGAGAGACATACAGTTTCACCTTGATGCACATTGGTGCCAATGGAAAGACACTCTTTCAAAACCACAAAAACATTGCTGTAAGCCCTTCAGTGGTGGAAGGAAGCAGACAACCTCAGGGAGGGGGTATAGAAACATAGAAGCATAGAATTTGACAGCAGATAAGGATCGCTTGGCCCACCAAGTCTGCCCATTTTCCTACCTAACAGATTAGTTGCAGATCCTAGTTAACCAACAGCTTACTTCCTCCTACCCCCCACTAGGACTGCCTTATGCCTGTCCCATGCATTCTTGAATTCCTCCACTGTTCTTGACTCCATGACCTGCGAAAAAAAACTTCCCCACATTAACTCTGAGACGTCCCCCCTCTATCTTCAAATTGTGCCCCCTTGTTCTTACACATCTCTTTTTCTGAAAGATGCTACCCTCTTGGACTTTGTTGATTCCCTTGAGGTACTTGAAAGTTTCTAACATGACCCCTCTCTCCTTCTTTCCTCAAGGTATACATATTAAGCTCCTTTAGTCTATCTTAGTATGTATTCTGGTGCAGACCCTGCACCATTTTGGTTGCCCTCGTCTGGACAGCCTCACTCTATCTATGTCTTTGTGGAGATGGGGTCTCCAGAACTGTACATGGTACTCCAGATGGGGTCTCACCAACTGTCTGTACAGAGGGATAACAACTTCCTGTTTTCTTCTATTGATGCCTCTTCCTATGCATCCCAGCATCCCCCCAGCCTTCCTTACTGCCTTCTCACGTTGCTTGCCCACCTTTAGGTCATCTGATATAATTACCCCCAGGTCCCGTTCCATTTTTACTGTTGTCAGTATCTCACCCCCCATTGTGTATGCTTCCCCTGGGTTTTTGTTATCCTTTCAATGGGAAACCCCATCAGCCATTCTTACAACCGATGCCTCCCTGTTAGGGTGGGGTGCCACTTAGGGGAACACACCACTCATGGAACCTGGTCCAGTGCAGAGTCACTCCAGCATATAAATCTGTTGGAGCTGAGGGCAGTGTTCCTGGCACTGAAGGCATATGCACCACTACTACAAGAAAAAGTGGTGTAGGTCAGGACAGACAACACCACAACAATGTACTACATAAACAAGCAAGGTGGGACAATGTCAGGCCCCTGTACATTGAAGCAGTGAAGATCTGGAGTTTGGCTTACTCACTGAAGGCCTCCCTACAGGCCATTCATGTGTCAGGGAAAGATAATACCCTAGCAGATGCCCTGAGCAGAATTAGTCAGGCCCCCCACAAGTGGTCCATCAACAAGCAGATACTGGAGGCAGTATTCAGCAGGTGGGGCACACCAGAGATAGATCTCTTTGCATCCCTCGAATCATCATCTGCCCCTTTTCTGCTGTAGACCACCAGCCAAGGGTACAATCCTGCTGGATGCTTTGACAATGGACTGGTCAGGAAGAAGCCTATATGCTTTTCCTTTTCCTCTCATTTACAGAGTTCTGATCAAACTTGGGTCACAACCTGCATCAATGATCTTGATAGCACCAGACTGGGCCAGACAGCCATGGTACCCTCTATGATTCTCCATGTCTGTAGCTAAACCAATACATCTACCCAGAAGACGCAACCTGCTGATCTCCCATCAGGGCAGGATCCTGTACCCGAACTTCAGATCTCTTCAACACAATGCATGGCTCTTGAGGACTTAAGAGTCTGCACACTGCAAGTGTCCTGGATATCCTGAAAGGCTACAGGAAGCCTTCTACTAAGAAGACCTATGCTTCAAAATGAAAGAGGTTCTCTGTTTGGTGTGCTTCCAAAGGTACCTCCCCTCTCACGTGGGGATACTAGCTGTCCTGGATTATCTTACCTACTTACACTCCCAGGGTCTGCAACATACTTCCCTGAAAGTGCATTTAGCCTCAATATCTGCTCACATTTCTGCTGGGAGGAGCACCTCCATGGCATCTAGTAACCAGGACCAGCATGGGACCTGAACATATGCATTACCCAGCTCATGAGGCCCCCATCTGAGCCCATGGCTTCAGCACATCTAAAGTATGTTACCTGGAAAACTCTTTTTCTGGTTGCTATCACCTCAGCTAGAAGAATTAGTGAGCTTCAGGTCTTGTGTGTCTAGAAGTATTATCTTTCCTTCCACAGAGACAAGGTAGTATTATGAACAAATAGAAAATTCCTCCCCATGGTGGTCTCTGACTTTCATTTGAATCAGCCCATTACCATGCCAGTCTTCTTCACTGAACATACTAGTTCAGGTGAGTGCAGACTCCATAGTCTGGATGTCAAGAGGGCATTAAGCTACTACATGACCCACACCAGAGATCATGGGCAAGACAAACGCTGTTCCTGACGTATGGGGATGTGGATAAAGGTAACCCAGCTTCAAAGAGGTCCACTTCTCACTGGATAATCCAGTGCATTCAGTTTTGAGATTCAAAAGTTGGCAAGGAGCCCCCAGCAGGGCTGAGAGCTCATTCCACAAGTGGCACAGCTGCAACCATGGCAGCAGCCAGAGATATTTTATTAGTGGAGATCTGTAAAGCAGCTACCTGGAGGACAGTACACACCTTTACTAAACACTATAGTCTAGACACTTAATCCAGAAGTGATGCCAGGTTTGGCACAGCAATCCTGCAAAGCCGCTTTCCAAAAAATTAGATTCTGTGCCCACCTCCAAAGGTACTGCTTTGAAGTCTGCTGAGAGTTAGGAATAAAGAAGCATACCTGGGGTGAAAAGAAAAAATTACTTACCATAGTAATATTGTTTCTTCCAGTGCATTCTTCTATATTTCTAACTCTCCCACCCTGCCTCCCCTTCCAGAACTAAAGCCTCTGCACTCCTAACTGAGCTTTTAAATATGGAGTCCCAAACACTGACATACGTTGTTTAAACCCTAATGGATGGAGTTTTTCCTTCCCTTCTTTTTCCAGGTGATTCTGGCATTTGGGGGGGGTTGGGTTTATGTTAATATTTGTAGTTTCTACTAGACAGTATAGTTTTGTTGTAGATGGATAGATAGGTATAATTATAGTTTAAATTGCCTAGCAGGCTCCTTAGATATCTGATACATTGGTAGAACGTTGCAGCTGATAAGGGCAGAAGTTTGAATAAGTGGCATGAGCCAATGATAGGTTTTATCATTTGCGTAACATTCTATCTCTGGGCAGTTCTACTTAGCAGGCTGACTGCAGAGAGTTAGGAATACAGAAGAATACCATGGAAGAAACAAGATTACTATGGTAAGTAATTTTTTCTTGTTGTCATCACCCTTGCATTCATAGAATTCTTATCACTTTTTGGATGTGGATTGGGGAAGAAGGGAGGATGGGAGGTGATGTGAAGCAGTGTAGGGGGCGCCACAAGTATTTCTGCTTAGGGTGCCATTAGGTCTTAAACCGGTTCTAGTCTCAACACATGGGTAATAGTGACTCTCCTCTCAGGATGATGCACAATGAAATTCCAGGATCAAAATCCAATCCTTCTCCTCCCCTACTTCTGTCTCCTCCCCTGTAGCTTCCAAATTCCTCAGCTCTTTTGTGCATCTCACCCAGGCTGGCCACAGATTGTTGGCTCTGTGCCAAACAAAGTTTAAGGTAAGAGTTTTTTGTCTTTAAAGAAGCTAACCGCCTCATGATTCTACAGCCCTGGGGGCTTTTATTGTGCCTGTTGCTTTAAAACTCTGATGGGTAGCCTAGAATGGTGCTGCAGCATGGAAATAATTTAAACTTGCATGTAGCTAGAATAGCCAGCATGGCGCCAGGGCAAGTTAGATCATTGCTAGAAATTTCCCTTACTGAGTTTTGGGTCAGAATTACCCATGGAAATTGATTCCACCCAGTTTACGTTGTTCTGCTGAGGGAGGGGGAACAGGCGCCTGAATCAATCCCTACCAGGGGCCCTTTGCCAGCACCTTGCTCACCCCCCAATTTACCTCGTTCAACCAGGGGTAGTGGATCCACCTCATTGACTTTCCCCAAGAGAGGTGTAATGCTTCTATGATTGCCTCGCGGCTTACCTTGTTCAGCTGCAAGGGCGAGCAGGATAGTGGGGATTACTTCTTTCATTCCCTAAATTGTGACTGCTTTTTGTACCAGAGACACATCTACTGAGCCAAAGTTTAATCCCCAGTATCGGAGAAATGCCAGGTGCTCACATTTCACAGCTGCACACAAAGTCTTTGTTGTGCAGTATCACCATTTTTCAAAGCTACACGCACTCCTCACGAGAGCTGCCACACTCCTCCTGCTATGAGTGCTCTAGCTCACAGGCTGTCCCACACAAAGCACACCCGCTGTTTGGTGATACCCTGGCTTACTCCTCGACTGCCTTTGGTCCCAAGACAACTCCCCCAATCCAACACTTAATCTCCAGGATCTGGGGAATGCCAGGCACTCAAATTTCATGCCACACACAGAGGCTTTCTTATACAGTACAGCCACCATCTTACGAAGCTACACACACCCCTCGCAAGGCTACCATATCTCCCAGGCCCCCAGTGCTGAGTACAGAAACCTAAGAAGGTGGCACTCTCTAGACATACCTGCCTAAAATGGCAGATCCGACAGGGCGAACCTTAAAGGGGCCATACTAGCAAGAACCAGTTAAAAGGGAAACTGAATTATTATGGGGCCTCCAGGGATACACTGCATAT
Organism: Neoceratodus forsteri; assembly: GCA_016271365.2. Taxonomy (NCBI): domain Eukaryota; kingdom Metazoa; phylum Chordata; order Ceratodontiformes; family Ceratodontidae; genus Neoceratodus; species Neoceratodus forsteri. The sequence continues at coordinate 141,486,918 of CM028133.1, forward strand.
GTCCTGGCTTTAGAGGTGAAGGGTCACAGGTTTAAATCCCAGGGAATTGCATATAGCACCATATCATTTGCATACAAGATACACTGGCACAGTGGGATTCAATACCAGAAAAGAGGGCACAGTTCAGAGCAATTAGAAGCCAGTGTGTGTTTTTAAAATGCAGAAGCTGGATGTATATCCTCCAGGCATCTGACAAGCATAGTAAGTACACTTTTAAATGCTATGCGGAACACTACAATCTTACTCAGGCAATGTCCCCTATTAATTATATTTTGCAGACTTACAATGGCTTGGAGAAGAATTTTACACTGCATTCAAATCCTGTTGCAATAGTAAGCCAGTTTTTCTAATACAGAAGCCTGATGTATATCCTCAGGGTTTCCTTGTGATATAGTGATTATTAGGATACTATGATCACCCAGTATGTCCAATACTGCTTAAAATTTTTCAGAAAATAACAATGGCATCTATACACAGTGGGTGTTGGCTGCTTAAAGTCCACTCTGGGGGTCATATTTCCTTTAGCACACTATGCCCCATGACAAGTGGTCATCCTGTCATGTTTATACATAATGCGAGAGCCACAGAACTTATTATGACCAGTGGTCCGCGAGAACCAGCTATGATCAGCTTGTGGCAATTCCACTCCATTGACACTGGTTTCACCTTGAATGCTAAATGTTAATGCTGTGCAGCTGTACTCCCACAGATAAATAACACTGGCATCACCACTGCTCCAGTGTGATCAATAACTATCTGTCAGCATCCATCACTATATCAACTGGCAGGGCTGTGTTTTGGCTGGTTTTACATCTTCTGCCCTTCCAGTTATAGGACATGGAGGCAACACATACAGCCCCTTGGCTATGCGTATCCCTGTTCTGTTCAACAGGGCATAATCCCAGCACATCCATGGCCATTTTATCCTAGCCATTTTATACCTAGGGGTGCTATCCCCACCCCCTCCCGTGACTGCCCTAGCAGTTGGCATCCCATACAGATTACAACAATAAGGGGTGTGGTCTAAAGCTTGCCCTCAGATGAAGGAGCACTCAGAAGCATGAGTCATAATAAAGTCACTGGTCAATGCTTACAGCCAGTGAGTTCAGGGACAGAGACTGGCAATTCCAATCTATGTTGCTCCCCCCCACCCTTCTCACCTGTATCAGAGAGCTAACAGATATTCAGTAGTAGGCCAAGGAAGAACAGTGGGAAGCAAGAAGAACAAAACTGAGAAGTCCTACTAGGGGAGATGCAACTTCTTCCCATAGTAACGCTATGGGGTCCAGCAACAGTTATGGCAAAAAGATCAGACATTGGATTGACTGTCCTCAGGAGCTTATTGCGCACCCGTTTCACTGTATGTACCTAGTTCCAAAAACTAGTGGCTTAAGCATTACTCCAATGGCTCAGCTGGTGTAAGCTTAAACACTTGGCTTAGCATGAATGAATGCCATCTATCAGTGAGACAAAATGGGTCCTCTATTCGTCGCCAAGCATATTAGTATTACATTTTCTGTTAGCACTTTTCCTCATAAATGCATACAGTACAGTAATGGCAAATGCTGTTCTATATTGGCACCCCAGACAACTATTTCACACTTCAGTCATGCTTCTTCTGATTGGAAGCAGCAGGGGCATATCTAGAATGGTGCACGGTGAGCAGTCGCACCCAGGCGTAGAGTGTTTGGGGGGCCCTTGAATTTTGCTCACTCGCCCGCTTAAGGCGCTGATTACTGCTGCAGCCGTTTTTTGTTTTTATTATGCCTGCCCTGCTTTTGTGTTTTTTTTCGCTGGCTGTGCTGATGTTGAGGCTTCTAGTGAGAATTTCTCACTAGGGGCATCAGCACACAGCCAGCTCTCCAGCAAGCATTGATTGTTGTCTATTCAGTGGGTGGGGCGCCAGCGCGCCGCCTGCCATGCTGTACCATCCATCGCCGTCCATTCGTGCTACGCAACAAGGTAGCAGATTGTGCAGTGTACCACATGGCTCAGTAGCATGAAGATAGTGGAGTCATGTGGTACTATGGAGGAGGAAGCAGCGTGCACATGGCTCTGGCTGAAAAATTATCACCCACGACCAACCATTGCATCACGCGCCTTCCTGGAGAACCACCTGTCCCACCCCACATAATGGGTAACATAATGTTACGTGTCGAATCAGAGAGTCCAGAGACTATGTGTGTGAGACAGTTGATAGACTGTACAGATGGTTCAGTTGGAAAGAAACTTGTTGCAGTTTAAAAATTAACACATATACCTACACACTGTCACTTAATACTAACTTGCTGTTGTCTCTGAGCAGTGTGAGAGTTAGAGCGTGCAGCGGCAGTGGCGGCACGTGGTAGGGAAGAAGAGGAAGTTGAGACAGAAGTGTTGGAGTGGGAGCTTCACAGCTTGTCGTCGGTCCGTGCATTGTTGTTAGTGTAGTGAGCCTGGTGGAGAAGATATAAGAACTTAAGTCAATATATTAGAGTAGCAGCAGTGCAGGCAGGAGCTACCTGGCCTCCAGACCGTGGTGCAGTGTGAGAGGTCAGAAAGTGAGAGAGCAACAGCAGCTACTGAGAGGTAAGAGGGAGCTAGCTACAGAGGCTAGAGTCAGACACTGCGCCAGCAGCCCACACTGCAGTCAACAAGGTCAGTAGTCATCACGACTAGGTAGGGACCAGCCCAGGAAGGGTAATTATTGGTGCACTTACTGTACTAATGTAATGAATACTGCTGGAGGGCGAGGGCTGGGCTAGCTGACCAGGCCTGGGGCTCCTTAGCTGATCAGAAAATAAACAAGTGTTTAAATGACTGGAGGTAGGTAGGGAGTCAAGTCAAACTTGCTTCCTCACTCAACCCTGCCTGCCACCCTGCCTCAATAAAATCAAAATCCAAAACGACAGTAAAAGTTATTTTCTTGAATCCTCACTCCCTATAGATTGTTCTGAAAGAAGAGAGGGTCAGGTCAGACCAGACCAGCACGTCTACCCTTAGGTTTTCATTTGGGTCACTAAGATAGAAATGAAAACAAAAATAATTATGTCCCTTGAGGAGTTAACAGGTGTGTTCCTCCTGTTTGTTATGATTTGAATTTACATTTAAAAGAGGTTGCATATTTATTTAGACAGATGTATATGACATTTGGATAGTTACAGTATATACAAAATTAATGTGAATTTTCTTTTCTGTTTAGAGTTGGGAAACATTTATACAAAGATGGAACAATGTTTAAAGCTAGTTTGAAGAAGGAACATTTTGGTTCTGAAATGTTACAGCAAAAAATTAGCAAATGAAAAAGCAAGAAAAGAGAAAAGTTAACTGATCTGAATTCAAGTTTGGATAAGGAAACAGAAATGTTAGTTAATTTATGATCTATCCATATTTGTTAACGTAAGCTTAGCACAGTCTTAGATCTCAAAACAGGGAGGGGGCCAGGGAGAGGGAGGGCCTAGGGAGGGTGGGGGCCCTGTAACATACCCTTGAACCCAGGCCCTATGGGAATTTGCTACACCACTGGGAAGCAGTGTCAGTGCCCAGGCAGCTCCCACTCAGCAGTTGCAGTCAGAACACTCACAGAACGCTCATTTGTTCCAAACACTTTCATGCCATCCGAATGCCTCAGCAGGAATTTTGATACCGGTGGTCTGGACATGGTGGTTCACCAGCTTCAGCCTCTCCTCAAGAGACTGCCTTCTATGGGCTCATCCATCTTTTTTTTTATAGCCCTCTTCTCTGCCATGGTGGAACTTATTCAGGGAGTCCCTAGACTGTGATCCCCTAATTCCCTCCCGGTACCTACCGTGGTGTCGCTCGGACCTACCTCCATGCTGCCTCGGCCTATCCCCAGGCGGGGAGGAGGGGGAGACCCTTCTTACCCCCTCCGGTCCATCAGTGTGCATCGGGAGGTCCATCTTGCGGCATCCAACGGTAGCCCAGTTATGGGTTATCTGGGGCAGTCGGGTCCCGTCTCCGTCCTCCACGGCAAGTTCCTTTTTCCGTTTTTCTGTCCCCTCCCACAGGAAGTGAGCATGTTAGGGAAACCTAGGGGCGATGCATGTCGAGACATGCGATTGCTCCTGTCTCTGGCCCACATCCTCCCTCCCTTCTGTATGCAGTCCCGCTGCATCTTCACCCATGGTCACCCTGGTGTCGGTAGAGCGGTAGGACATGCATCCCCTCCCTCCCCAGAGGAGGAGAGCGGCTGCTGGGTGCTCAATCCTCCTCCCCCTGGCCAACCCTCGAGCCGCCCGACTCCGTTCCCGAACCCGGGTTGCTGGCGCCGCGAGTGGTAACCACCACCTGTGCCGGCGAGCCGGCGGCTCATCCATCTTTTATTACAAATACAGTGCTAAGTAGCTCCTAGTGTTGTGGCAAATTTCTGAGCATTATATAATGGATCATCCTGTATACTTAGGGGAAAAACAGATTGTTTGAACTACAAGTACAGAACTATATAGACAACACAGAGCTATACAGTCAATGATCTGGATGTGCATACTTGAAAAGCAAGGCATGTAACGGGACTAAGGAAGGGCAAATGCACCACATGTTGTGCATGTGCTACTCAGCCAAAGCCATGTTGGTAGGGGACTCAAGGCAGACGCGACAATACTTCCCTACACCCTACAGCCCTCACCAATACAACCATGCCACATGCGGCATATGGATGCAATTACACTAATCAAATAAGTAGGCCAGCAGTGCAGAAGCCATAAGGAGGGTTAAAAACTCAGATGCTAGCCATGCTCTTGCACACGCCAGCTAAAACGCATAACCCCAGAAGCTATTGCTAACAGTACTTGGCAACCTTCTCAGCATCACAACAAACAGTCTGGGAAAGCAGGTACTTGGTGTGTTTTATTACAGTATAGGTCTACTAATGCAGAAGATGCTGAAATTGTATTTCATGGACCCACAATTTCAAGAAAGAAATGTGGGGTGTATTAAACCTCTGCTGGTTTGCCATATGTGCTGGTAGATAGACTCCTACCCATGCATACATACTGTATTTATAGGTAAAGACACCTACCCATGTATAGATTGATCAATCTATGTACCTAGATGTATAGCTGTATTTATGGGAACCATCACACCCACCCTTTACACCAGGTTGCAGTGGTGGGTTCAGATGGTCATTCAGGGTAATGCACAGACCACGGGCTGTATGACCGGCCAGCTTTAATGTATTGAGTATCGCGTACCATATGATGGCACATACACACACCACTAACGACCAAAACACTAAATATCTATTTTTAGTACTTTCAGCAGGGCATAAAGAAGTAACCAATCTACTGGGAAACCCGCAGTCAGCCATGGCCAGTGAACTCTTGGAGCCCCCACTGCAGCGGCTCCTGGCAATAACACTAACCCTCCTCTACATCACTTATTCCGGATCATGGAGAAAGGGAAAGGGGACCTTCATAACATTAAATCCAGGGTAGTGGTCAAGAAACTATAATTCACCTGGTATGACATATAGGCCAATAGCAGACATTGGGCAGTATTTGCATCTCGGCGTGAGGCGAGACGCCTTAAGGTGTCACATTGCAGTATTTTACATGTTTTGGAATTTTTGTAGGATGACCTGGATAAGGGGTTGACAGCGGCATCCTTAAGGGTACAAACGGCCGCAATTGGAGTAATAAGGGGTGAAACAGAGGGACATATACCGGGAGCACACCCACTAGTTCAATCCTTCCTTAAAGGCAGCTGCCAATATCACTCATTCCCCAAAGCCAATTACAACCCCCTGACAACTCAATTTAGTCTTAACATTCCTTACTATGAAAACTGTATTTCTGGTAGCCATATCATCAGCAAGAGAACCAGTGAGCTACAGACCCTCTCATGTAGAGCGCCGTTCCTGACTTTTTTCCCCAGACAGAGTGGTCTTACGATCCATCCCATCTTTCATTCCCAAAGTGGCAAATGCATTCCGCACAGGTCAGGAAATCACAGTTCCAGCCATTTGCCTGACAGAAGGGGACCCTAAAAGGGACACCCTTACCTACCTAGACCCAGCTAGAGCCAGCCGCACATACTTGTCCAGAACAGACATGTTCAGAAAGACAGACAGACTATTTGTCCTCCCTCAAGGACACAATCAAGGCCTGGCAGCCTCAAGGGCTACCATATCCCAAGGGTTAAGGGACATCATCTCCCAAGCATACAAGGCAGGGGGTAACAACCCCCCCCCCAATATCAAGGCTTACTCTACTAGACCAGTAGCCGCCTCCTGGGCAGAAGGCAAATCTGCATCGGTGAGAGAAATCTGCCAGACAGTTACTTGGTCATCACCTCACACTTTCATCAGATTCTACTGGTTGGATACCAGATTGACAAGTAACTCAGAGTTGGTCACAAAGTGATTCAGACAGCCATAAATCAGGTTCCTCCTCCCGCCCATGACAAGACTAATACTGCTGTACAATCACCCATGTGTTGAGACTCGGAGTGCTGTAAAAAGGTGCGATAGATAATGGAAGTTTACTCACCTGGTAAAGGTGATTATAGGGACACTTTTACAGCACTCATATCCCACCTTGCAGAGGAACATATCCTAACAGAATGACAAAGGGATAATGGCCCAAAGGACATGAATAATAAATGTGAATGATGCTGTACGTTAGAATAATACATGCTCGTAAGCAAAGTCTCTTACTCCGACAGTTCGGAGGTAGCATTGTTCGCAGGCATTGACCCTGCCAAAAGTAAATAATGCCTTTTGCATAACAGGAACTGGTGTGGTGTGTCTTTGTACAGGGTAGCACTCCTGACAGAGGCCACCGAGCATCTTTACTGTAATTTTATATATAATTTTTTAGAAGTTTCATAAGCTCTGGAAGATCTTGTACTGAGGAATTTGGGAGCTACAAGGGAGGAGACAGATGTAGGGGAGGAGAACGACTGGATTTCAATTCTGAAATTTCATTGTGCATCAGCCTGAGAGGAGAGCCACTATTACCCATGTGTCGAGACTCAGAGTGCTGTCAAAAGGTGCTCCTATAATCACCTTTACCAGGTGAGTAAACTTCCATTTGAATACAGGAAATGTAGCAAGTCTGGTAAGTTTAAGTACATCCTGAAGGTTATTCGAAAGGGCAGAGAGGGTGAAACTCAGCAGGTCTCAGCCTCAGCCACAGTCCACAGTGAGCTCTATCACCTACAAGACAGAGACATAGAGCCAGATATTCAAAACTTTTCCCCAGGGCTAAATTACCACTGCCTGGTATTTATTTATTTGGTAATTCGGATACAACCTTGCTATCCTGTGTAGCCTCAGTCACAGTGACATCACTAGTTGTCAGTCTGATAGCACTAGAGTGGATCTTGGTCAGATGTGATTTTGCAGTCACTAAGGTCACACAATACTGATAAAATGCAAAGGGGCATAAGCAACCTTGCAACCTTGCAAAAACACTTTGAGTGGCGCTAATGCACTGAATATAGCACTGCGCCTGTATTCATGTACCGCCCTTCTTTTGCCCCTTGCATACATTATACTATTGCCTAATGCTAATGCAGTTTGGCCATGCTATTTGACCTTTTGAATCTAGCAGACCCAGCAAACCTTGCTCAAATGGTTTGCGCCCAGCCCAAAGTTTTAAATATCTGGCCCATAGTCCATGAATTGCTCCCAGCTTCTGATCCATTTACCAAAAAAAATCAGATATTTGTTATGTGAAGACTTGATTATGGCAACAGGGCTTCCATTGCAGCTGATGAGCAATCTGCAGATGGTTCAAAACACTGCTGCAAGCTTGATAATGGGGGGTGAGCCCTTGTGAGCATATCTGTCCAGTTCTGAGGGACTTGCACTGGTGCCTATTAGATGGCAGGTCTGCTTTCAAATATTATTGCTTGAATTTGGAGCTGTACATGGCATGGGCCCTCCCTGTATTGATGAATTATTGGTGTCTTATGTCCCAGAGCATTTCTCCTGACAACTTCTTAGAGGTTTCTGTGGCCAAGCTTAAAGTGCTAGTAGAGAAGAAATCACAGACATGTGATAAATTGTTTTGAGATCAGCCAACTGCTACTTTTTATTTCTGAAGTGTTTTTTTCTTTGCTAATTAGATTTTCTACTTGATATTTTTTGTGATGCATAGAACAGCATTGTACCTGAAAGCTGATATATCTCACGCTACCCCCATTTGTACCTCATCAGGTCTGTGTAACTTCAGTCCCAGTGACATCACTAGTTGCCAATCTGATAGCACTAGAGTGGATCTTGGTCAGATGTGATTTTGCAGTCACTAAGGTCACACAATACTGATAAAGTGCAAAGGGGCATAAAACTAGATACTGTATGGCATCCTCCAGGTAGCATGCTGTTCCACACGTCATGCTGTTCTGAAAATAGTACTGTCAGGTGATAATGTTTATAATAAGCAAAAAGGAAAAGAAATAGTCCTTCAGATACAAACAAGTAACAGTGGACTTTTTTTTAAAACACTGTTAATTTCAGAACCTATGCAAGCTCTTTAAGAGGATGGGTGTAAGGTCATTCTCTGTGGCAGTACCATGCTTGTGGACTAGCAAAGTCAATAATTAGTCAGTAACACTCTTCAGGGTGGGCTTTGTGCTGGGATAAAGGCACACCTGCAGGAGGTTGAAACAAGAGGCCAAAATATGTGTGCTTCTACCACCTAAAAGTACTGTTATCCTGGCACAAAGCACACCTGGAGTGCCTTATTGATTATGATATAGAGTCCAGCGTGGCTCAGTTGGTAGCACATCCGCCTCTGGACCAGAAGGTCAGTGGGTTCTCGTCCCACACGGGATTGGACTTGCACCTAAAAATCGCTGGCATCTGAGTGCAGTATTGGGGGGTGCTGTACTGCTGGAGTGTGCCGTCCTTCGGATGAGACGTTAAACCAAGGTCCCTTCTGCCACATCCTGGTGTTGTCCCAGGGTGTCCAGGTGGAAGTAAAAGAACCAAGGGCACTCTTCGCAAAGAGTAGGGAACATTCCTGGTGTTCTACAACATTCCCCTTCCCATAAACCGGTTTCTGCAATTATCCAGGCTGGGTGTGGGTGATGATGTGCGATATGGCCACCACCACACATTCAGTCACTTCACTACCAGTCTAGCATTGCTTGTAAAGTGCTTTGGATGTATGAAAAGCGCTATATAAATGCAGATTCTTCTTCTTCTTCTTCTAGGACTATTATGATTAGTAAAGAAATAATTGAAAAAAAATTTATAAGTTGAGTTGGTAAAAAGTACAGAGAAAGGGGAGAAAGGAGAAAATGAGAACAAGCATTTGTCAATGCTGGACATTCACAACTGGTGTAGGAACCCTGGGGTACTAGATGCATTGTGGTACACTGTGTGGGTTGTGTATCACCAAAGTTATGAGGCTTTATTTGTAAATTTGAATGCAAGCTCATAAATTTGCTATGTTTTAATATTTTGCCCCAAATTGTCAGCATTACCAACTTTATGATACCACCTTATGAACAAGTGCAGGGAAAATTTTCAGCTCCTGTCTGAAAGGCAATTTCATGCAGGGACCACAAAATCACCTTTCCGGATGTAAAAACACATTTTGGACAGGATTTGAAAAATGATAGCTGTCACATTTGTGAGGTGCTGTAAAGAAATGGCTTTGTTGTAAATTTGGGGTAAAAATATTGAAAATTACCAAAGTTATGAGCCTGCATTTGTAAAATTCAACGTAGGCTAATAACTTTGCTGTTTTTTAATATTTTTGCACAGGATATTCAACATAGCCTTCTTATGACCCCACCTCATGAACAAGGACAGAGAAAAGTTTCAACTCCTGCCTGAAAGGTGATTTCATACAGAGACAGTGAAATCACCTTTCAGGGCAGATTTGCCTAATGTCACTGAAATTGTTCATGAGGTGGGGTCCAAAAAGGCATGTTGAAAATCTGGGGCAAAATATGCACAAATGGGCAAATTATGCCACTAAGTTCAAAACCCCATTGAACTACATTGAACCACATACCTGTTTCTTCAGTTCATGGTCCGGCTTTGAAGAGTGAAGATGTGTCTGCAGTCCACAGAAGATGACAGTGTTGGACTCCCAGTGGGTAGGTAAGAGCTTGGGGAGGTGGGATGACGAGTGCTGAGTGGGAGGGTCAGATGGGGGACAGCAACGGCTGCAAAAGACATTGATGGAAGTTTTTCTTTTCACAGGGTTTCAAAACAAAAAAAAGCCAGAAGGATGTGTTTTCTTTTTTCCTTACTGATCGTGACAGTGGGGGATTGGGCACCCTAGTGTCACTGTTATGTTTGTGGGGGATGGTGGGGGTGGGTGCTGAGAGGGAGGGTCAGGTGGGTGGGATTACAAAAACAGAAGATATGACCTCTCATTGGGAGTGGCGCTGTACTGGACCACAGGGGTTCACTTACAGGGGTGGTGATACTGGGTGCCAGTGTTATGTCTGTGGGGGGATTTCTGAGGACAGTCATGGGGAGTAAATAAAAAAACCACTAAGATGTGACTGTACATTGGTAGCAGTGCAGTAGTGCATCAAGGAGGTTTCTCTTCATGAGCTGGAGACACTGGGGAATTGGGAACCCCCAGTGTCAGTGTTATAATTGGTGGGGGCTGAAAGGGAGGGCTAGGTGCAGGGGACAGTTCAGGGCCTACCACTAAAAGACATCAATGGACAGTTTCCATTTATAGCTGGCAGACTTTCCAGGCTGACCAAGATGGGTCAGCTTGGCTTGCTGGGTGGCATACATCAAAGGGAAGAGCTGACCCATGATTGGGTTGGCTCTTTCTTTTGAGATACATGAAGTTTCCACCCAGCAAGCCGGAACTCTGTCATGACCAGCCTGCCTGATGATTGGTGTGGCACGGACTTGCCCTTAAAACACTGCACTAGCCAAACAGTGTCACACCCATCCAAAAGCAGTACCATTGCAATATGTTCACTTGTGCGTGCACACATGGTGACCATAAAAAGTAGCTCCACTGAGCTGATGTAATTGTGCTGTTTGGTCAGTAGATGGCTGATGCTATTAATGCAAGTAAATCAATTGAGGTGTACTGATATACAGCTGTACCTTCTTAATATAAACAGGTCAGTGAGGTCCTGGATCTTTTTCCAGTGCTGTTGTGCTGGGATAGCTGAAGCTCCAAGCTCCTTGGCCAGTCAGGTTAATAGATTTGTTAAACCCATTTCCTAATATAATTTAAGGGCATGTTAGGAACACATTTGTTCTGGGAGATTGTGGATATTATTAGTGATGGTTAATTACTTTTTTTTGTTAGAGTAAAGAGTCCAGCACAGTGACCCTCTGTTTCTTTTGCTTAAAAGAAGCACAAGCTGGAACTAGACTGTGTTTCAGTGTGCTCATATTTGTGCAAATGTGCAGTAAGATACTTGTATACAAGCAGGTCCCAGGAAACATCTGTGTTTCAGCCGCAGGATGCTTTATCTAGAGCTCTGAACATGTACTGTACATGCATACATCTTAGCACATGTATCGTACATGCATACATCTTAGCACATTATGTTACGTGAATAAAACACTTCAGCTTAGGGTTACCCAGAATCCACAAAACAGAATCTGATTTGTCAGATTTAGAAATTTTGGAATTGCATTCTAAAAATCCTAATTCCTAAATTAAATCCTAAAACCTAATGTTACATAGAAATTTAGGATTTAGTATTCCATAAGCAAATCTAATTCAGATTTTGAGGTTCTTTTAGGATTTGACTAAGAATCAGGTTAGGAATTTGAATTTCCTACAATCATAAACAGTCCTATCAGATCAGAATGGGCAACTTCTGACCATACTACTTCAGAACATGATCCACTTCTAGTTTATGTTTCTATTAAGCAAATGAGGTAAGAGCTACAAGTGCTGGACTCTTTCCTCTAACAAGATAGAGTCTGTTCGGCATGCAGCGTGGGTGCTGCCCCTCCTGTTACTTGAAAGTTTTTCACAGCTTATGATTTAACCCTCTTTTTCGGGTGCTGCCCTGTCCCAGTTGGGCCCCAGACCCATCCTCCCACATCTCTCTCTCTTCCCCTCCCTCCAGTCCCCCATGGCCTACTCGCCCCTGTGAAGGGCCAGGCCCCATGATCCTGAGTGTGGGGATAGGAAACACTGTGACAGAGGAGCAGCCAGTACCAGGAGGTGAGGCCAGAACACCAGGATCATCCTGTATGCACCAAGGTGTTTCCTTGTGTTCCGCCTGGCCCCTGGGAAACTGACACACATTGAGAGCCAAGCATTGCATACACAAGTATACCCTGTGTGGAACTCAGCCAAGCATCATCCTCACCCTGCAGTACCTCTGCTACACTTCCACCTGTGGTCACCTCAATGGCAGTTAGAGGGGTGAAGGCAGTAACCCTGTCACCTTAGACATCCTCTTGGATGCTCAGTCCTGCTCCCCCTGGCTGGTTGTCAACCACCCAGGCCTCATTCCTGAACATGAGTTGCTGGCTTGTGACTTTGTGAGTGGTACCTGTATGGCTGTGCTGGCAAGCTGGCAGTAGCAATGACTGCTGTTTTAGTGGAGATGTAGTGACTGGTATAATCTTTTATTTCCTGTTTATTTATTGTGTGATGACCTGTACTTTAAATATGATGCTCACTGACTGGGTTCCTTAACAATATATCTAAATAATTTTGATGTTGATGATGAAGATGAATGCAGACCACTATAGGGGGCAGTCCCCCATGGGTGACATCAGAGCCAAGCATGTTCTATGAAACCTCTATAATTAGCATGGCAGAAATATTCAGCATATGAAAACATTCTGACTGTTTGGAAGCAAGGCCAGATTGAGGTTTCCATGAGCCCTAGGCCTAAAGAAAAATGTGGGTCCTCCACTAGACCCCTCTCCTGGACAGGGCCCTTACCCAGGCTATGGCACCTAAAGGATTTGCATTAATCAGGTCTGTGAAAATGTACTCAAACCTGATTGAGGCACAAGATTGTGTTTCCCACTCCTCCTCTTCTCCTGGAAGTATGTAACTAGGGTCCATGTGCTTATTTTGGGGAAGGGATGCAAAGGCCATCTGGTGTTTGTACCACAGTACTAGAAAGGCAAAAAATGCCACACTGGGAATAAAGGGTCACCAGCTAGGAGTCCAGAATACAGGTAAGCCAGAACATAGCGAGCATCCACTCAGAACTGGGGCCCCATAACAGGTGGGGTCCTAGGCCAGGGCCTTATTGACCTACGCCTTACTCTGTGTCTGTAAGAAAGAAGTATCCACTCCAGTCAGATACAATCAACTCATCTTGTCTTTGTTTTTTTTTTTTATACCCAAGAGAGTTGGTTGCCACAGTGTAGCGGGCCAAGCATACTCAGGCCACAAACAATGAATGGCACCCCCTTTGCCATGTCTCACGTTGACTGTGTTCCTTTTGTTTTCCTTATGTTCAGCCCATAACAACAAAAAACTCAAGGATCTAGTAAGACAGACATTAAAGGAAGTTTAATGCAATCATGCACAAGGGAAATGCAAAGGATAAGAGAATTTCTTGCACAATGCTGCATCATGCAGGAATAATCCTTTTATTGATTTTTAAAGTTCGGATTTTCCCATGGCCATGAAAATGCTAGGATTAAATCTGCATGATACAAAGCTGTAGAAGAAATCATCCATTATCCTTAAACTGCTACATTAAATTTGCACATTGGCTAGGCATTGTACAGCATGTCATTTGAGTTTTCTTCGGTGTGAGAAGTCAACATCTATCCACCAGCAATGACCTCTGACCAAGTCAAGCTTTTCATTACACCTTTTAAACAGGCCTGTACATCTGATCCAGTATAGGCTGAGCATGACAAACTACATCCCTAGAGTATATGGTTAGCCTATGTTCTATACAAGCATCAGCCTGCTCAAAATCCTTACAGCGTATAGTAGATCATTATTCTGTATAGAATTCCATCCCTTTCAAAATGCTATTGTACCACAGTTCAAAAATCATGGAATGTGATTTTACCCTTCTGTGGCACACCAACATTCTGAAACCTGTAGAGACTACACAAGTCAGTTTCATTCTGAAAGCAAAAGAACTGCCGTGCGCACATTTCGCATAATACTATACACTATAAAAATACAGGATGAGCAGCATTATGCATAGCCAGTGTGTTCTGCCACCTTGGGGTACTGATTCCAAGGACCTATCAAGCTTCACTCTCAAGGTCAGAGGGAATCAGAACCCCTCTGTGGCAGAACACACTGGTTGTGAATAACTGACCATCCGGTATTTTCTATGTTGTGCTCATTCTAAATCATTGTGCACATTCCAGAGTGGTGTTGGGCACATTCCGAACAGTTGTTCTGTACAGTACAAAGGTCATAACCATTTCAATTTTTTATTCACCCCACACGCAGTTGCTTACTAACCACTCAGTGCCAAAGGTTGTACCTTTTAACTTGTAAAAATGTGTAAATTTGATTTTGCTCATAGAATAGAACAAAGAAATGGCAAACGTTCCTGTTTTCACTTCAGGGAGTGGGGTGTCTGTGATTCTTTTGTAAAAAAAAAAAATATAGGCCCAGATATTCAAAAGGGTTGCGCATGGCGCAACAGTGTTGCACCATGGGCAACCCACTGATGTGCCCCGGCATGATATTCAAAAGGGAAAAGTGCACGGCACAAATCCCGATGCACCGGAGCGCATCAGTAATGTATAAAGGCACAGGTGGGGGAGGGCGTGCCCATGCATAACCTGCACAGTCCAATATTCAGCCCAGAATGTGCAGAGCCATGCATGCTCAATCCCAACCTGTGCCAGCACAAAGTTAAACCAAAAAAATAGGAACAACTGATGGCAGCCCACGGGTGAGCTGCGCGTACTGAGGCGCCAACACGGCAGCTGCCACCCGTGGGTGGCCACCTGAGTTCCGGCTGCACCTGGCGGCGCCCCCCCCATGCCTGATCGCGGACATTTGTAAAAAAAGACTTCGTCCTATATCCCTGGTGGTCCAGTGGACCACTTTCTGCCTGATTGCGGACATCTGTATTAATTGAAAGGTCGAATATCCCTGGTGGTCCAGTGGACCGCTTTCTGCCCAATCGCGGGCATCTGTGTTAATAGAAATATCCAATATCCCAGGTGGTCCAGTGGACTGCTTTCTGCCTGATCGCGGGCATCTTTATTAATAGAAAGGTCCAATATCCCAGATGGTCCAGTGGACCGCTTTCTGCCCGATCGCAGGCATCTGTATTAATAGAAAGGTACAATATCCTTGGTGGTCCAGCGGACTGCTATCTACCCCATCGCGGGCATCTGTATTAATAGAAAGGTCCAATATCCCTGTTGGTCTAATGGTAACCCCTCCCCACCCACCCACGGGCCCCACCACCGCCCCGGTCAGCTGCGGGCGGCAGCACCTCACCCGCCGCCCCACCACCCACCGACTGTCACCTCGGTAGGGCTGCCGCCCATTGGTTCCAGCATGAGCCAATGGGCGTGCAACTCTACTACTACACATTTCAGATATGTGAATGAATCACATATCTGGAATGTATAGATATATGGCTACATGCCCATTGGCTCATGCTCTGAACCAATGGGCGAAGCTCTACCTAGGTGTCAGTCGGTGGTGACGGCAGGTGAATGAGGTGTGCTGCCCATGGCTGACCGGGGGTGGGGTGGGAAGCTCAGTGGGCGGGTGGGCAGGAGGTTACCACTAGACCACCAGGGATAGTGGACCTTTCTATTAATACAGATGCCCGCGATCAGGCAGAAAGCGGTCCACTGGACCATCAGGGATATTGGACCTTATATTAATACAGATGTCCATGATTGGACAGAAAGCAGTCGACTGGACCACCAGGGATATTGGATCTTTTTATTAATACAGATGCTAGTGATCGGGAAGAAAGCAGATCCACTGGACCACCAGGGATATTGGACCTTTCTATTAATACAGATGCCCACGATCGGGCAGGAAGCAGTCCACTGGACCACCAGGGATATTGGACTTGAACTATTTTTACTACAAATGCCCGCAATCGGGCTACAGGTCATCGGTCCCCGACGGCTGCTGCCTGGCAGGGCGCCAGGCACAAGTCGTCGGGGACCGGCGCACCTGCATGCAAATGGGGCCATAATGACATGCAATTAGCCCCATGTGCACCTTGCATACATTATGGCCCCATTTGCATGTTCAGTTTTGAATATCGCGGTTGCTGTGCATGGCGCAATGGTACTTGCACTAGCGCATCCCCATGTTCCACTCTGGCCACTTGTGTGCGTTGCATGCCACTGCGCCATGCACACTGGGGGTGGCCAGGGTGTGATATTCAAAGCTGCTGAGCCATGGCGCAGCTCCATTGAATATTGCTTAGTCCACACCCCTGTGCAGCTAAGTTGAGCTGCGCCCAAGCTTGCGCCACAGCCGGGTGCAGTTTGAATATCTGGGCCATACTGTATAAAATAAAATATGGGCTACCACACACAACTTGGCATGTGTTTCCATCTTGGGGTTGAGATGACAGTATGGATCTCGAACTTCACTCTCAAAGTTCATCTGCTGTCATCTTAGCCCCTCAATGGAAACACAGCCTTGCTGGTGAATGGTTGTCCATACATTATTCTCTATGTGTTTCTTCCTTATGAGACTCCTATATGTAGTACAGTCATTGTCTTAACCAGGTACCAAATCTGACCCATCCTCAGCCTATAGAGAATCAGATACACAAGCCTGTTAAAAAGGTGATATCTGTTCTGGTAAAGCCTCATCAGCCTACCTTGCACATGTTGCAACGTTTTATTCCACCCAGCTTTAAAATGGGTAGACATGTTTATTTCAGTCCCCATTCATTTAGAGTAGATATATCTCCAGCCCTTGCTGAAATGAAACTTGGGACTCTGGTCCTGAAATCAACAGCTCTAACCATCCCACTGAAGGGACATTCCTGTAAGCTGTGTGGTTAGAGAACGCCAATGATTGTCATACTTGTTAAGCCATGGACTACCACTAGAGATCTCTATTTGGTGTTGTAACTACTCAGTAATCCTTTTGTCTGTTATTCACAACTTTCATTACTACTGTAAATATCTTATAAAACGGAGTTTAAGAAAAAGACCAAATCTAAAAACCTGCGTGGTCGAAACACATCACCAGGCAACTCTTATTTAATGTCCTAGAAATTGCACAGTTTGTAACTAACCTACCCTAATCTACCTAGCAATAGCCAATCTAAATGAACAGAAACCTTTTTTCAATTAAAATAGGGGGGAGTAGGAGTGAGCAGGTTACAGCAGGGGGAACCCCGCCGTAACTGCTGTACATGCCCAGCCCTGCACAAAAAGGACCTCCGCCCAGCCCTAGCAGCAGTATGGCAGCCCCTCCACACACACACCAGAACACCTCAACAGGTCCCGTCGGTAACCTGCAAACACCCCCAACACAACCGGATCCCCGCCCCAGGCCCATATGCCAGTCCCCCCACATACACATAAGCCTGGTCTCCTTCTGTAAAGTATACCCCAACACATGTATGCCCCAGCCCTGTTGCTTTAATGCATACCCAACACATGTATGCCCCATCCTTGGTGCAGAACACGACATCCCACCACCTATACACACAGAGGTGCCCCTGTCCCACAACCCAGATCCCAGACCCAGTGGCCCAGCATCATCATTGGTGGCTAGTGGACCCTCCCCCTACCTATCCACAGCACTGACCCCCCCTTCCGTGGCTGTTGTGGGAGTCAAACCTGAATAACTGGGGTCATAATGAAAGAGTAATGCAAAACAAGTTTAGTTTACATTGCATCCTTCATACAAAAATAACCCCAAAATGCTGTGCATTAGGGAAGGATACTGTGACATCACAGTGAATGAAATGTATTTGACCATGTAAAATGCAAGCTATTAATAAACAGGGGACAGAGAGTGAAATTGCAGAACGCA
The DNA here is from genome assembly GCA_016271365.2 of Neoceratodus forsteri. Lineage (NCBI taxonomy): Eukaryota > Metazoa > Chordata > Ceratodontiformes > Ceratodontidae > Neoceratodus > Neoceratodus forsteri. The sequence goes on from CM028133.1 coordinate 141,504,788, forward strand.
GTGTGATTACTGCTGCATATTGTGACAGAGGCAGTCATTCACAGTGCAGCTGTCCACCCACCCTGCCTTTACTATCACCCAGTCTTGCCACGGGGCATGAAATATCACAGGCTCACATATCTGTCATATTTTGGGCCATTTAGGATAATTCCTGGATAGAGTGCCATAAGACTACACTGCCACCTCCCCCACATTCGCACTGAAACCATATAATATTAATGACTCCTTTCAGTCACTTACAAAAAGCATATTTCCCCTCTGACGCAGAATGCCAAAAAGCCACCCAGCAAAATGTTAGGAGGGTCCAAACTGGAAGTAAATGTGTGTTTCCTCCTTTGTGTTTTACTGTTTGTCCCACTGCATAAACCATAGCAGAAAAGCATAGCAGTTCATTAAAGAAATGAGCAAACATAATCTCCATTCCACATGGTATTTCTCTATTAACAACTTTGCCGATTGACGCTTACTGCATTAATTCCAGACTGAATGTACACACAGTTCTAGGATTTCTCCTAGAATCGAGATCAATATTTATTTAATATTCATTTTGTATTCAGATACAAGCATGCATCTTCGTAAATACTGCCTCAGATGTGTATCCATGACCTCTTCTTTCAAATTCGCTGCTACTTCGTCAGTTAGAAATAACTGATGTGAATCAGAGCTAAGGTCAGGCTGCATATGACGACTTTTCAGAGCCACACGTTGACCTCAAACGCAAAGGCTAAAAGTCTACAGCAACCTATTTTCATAGAGTGGAAAGTGTACTATATTACAGAAGGGGATTGTTGTTACCTCCAAGGTGATAAAGCTGTAGGCATTGATGGCTTGGCTTTGTATGACTTTGCTTATTTATGTACAACAGCAGAAGAAACCTAGTATAACCATAAAAGAGATGCTGCATCAACAGCTGGGCTGTCAAGGGAAAATAAACACAAAAGGAAGAAATAAAACATTTCTGCTTACACAAGTGTTTTTGTAGAGACCCAACACTGCTCATCTGTCTTCTCAGTCTCTGTCACGGCTTGGGCCTAATTTTCTGTCACAATCTTGCTGTGACCCAACTTGGCCTCTGCCACTCTGAGACCCAACAGTCTGTTGGCCAAAGATCACCCTATAACTTTTAAGTGAGGGATTCCTGGGGTTAGAATGCAGCAAATATTTCACTGAATCTTTCAAAATGTGTCTGACTCTCCCCTGCTAATCACACAATAACTGTTTATAAAATCACAGGCTATTGTCATGGTTAGCACTATGATGTCATAAACAAAGGCACTGTGAGGTTAACTAGGAATAGGCCAATATTTTTGAATGTTTTCTGTACAGACTTTTTAGATGAACCACCAAGATGTGTTGTAAATCTTGGAAAAGAACACTGAAAATGAAAAAAAATATTCTCTAGTAAATTGTAAGAGCTGAAACATCTTATTTATGAAAGCATATTCTGAAGTGCAGAGTTGGGGCCAGATTAACAAAATGATTTGGGACTGAGTCCCACTACGCAACTCCAGTCACAGACCAAAATCTCTACAGTTGTGGAGATCAGAATTCAGTCCCTACATCTGCAGAGATGTTTGCAGGTCCCACTGGCCATAACATTTTCCAGGCTGTGGGGACTTCTATGGCAACATGAAGTCGTAAAACAGACTCCACCTTTGTGAATACGCAGCTGCAGGAAAAATTGTGGATCCACAAGTGGCAACCCACTTGCTCCAGGTTTTCCTGCAGCTGAAAATTTCAAGCTTTGTGAATCCAGACCTAATCTTTAGGTTTGACCCAGTCCTTGGTGGGAGTGGAGCTGGAGGTCTTTCTATTGTACAGACATCAGTGAGGAGCTACTTGCTCTCTGCCTCTTTTCTGTTTCTTAGTGACTGCCAACCTAATGAATTTTCCCCTGAGGAGGCACCTGAAGGCACTCCATAAATAAACAGGATTGCCACTGTGGCGTTGTTTTCCCTGAAATAATTGGTTGCATATCCCCTTGCATTTTTTAAGCCTGTGGGATCCTTCAGTAAGTTATTGTTAATCCTCCATACTTTGTCTGTATTTGTGAGGCCTACTGGCAGGTAGGAAAGGCTGACCAGAGTGTGGTTAGAAATGACCTGGGGATGTATCTCATATTGTGTTATGTTGCCCAGGAGATCCTTACACTAATTAGAAAATAGTCCAGCCTAGACGGGGTGTAGTGGGCTGCTGACAAGAAGGGTTGTACATGTGATTAGGGTGTAGAGCATGCCAGACTTCCATGAGCCCCATGAGTCCTGAAGATCTCTGTTAGCCCTCTAGTGGAGGCAACCCCACCCAACAAATGTGCACAATCTATCAAGCTCTGTGTCAGGGACCACATTCCAATCACCCACTGTGATGATGGGCGTACCTGCATAAGTGGCCACCTGAGTCATAACCCGTTTGAATGCCTAGGAGTCCTCTTTGTTAGCACCATAAACAGAGACCAGAACCATGTCTACTCTATCAACTGTTCCTTTGACAATGACATATCTACCTTCTGCATCCAGATGTTTATCAGTGAGACTGAAAGGGAGACTCTGGTGGATGAGGATGGCAGTGCCCCCTCTTTTAGTGCTAGCCCCTGTGGCATAGACCTGGCCCACCCACTCCATCCTCTACAGGTTACCTACTATACAAGGGTTCCAGAAGGGTGCTGTCTGTAACATCTCCCATATGTCTTTTAATCTTGCCCCAGGCCTCTATTAGGTAGTCTGCCAGCTCAGTTTTTCTCTTCTAGAGCACAAAAATCTCACAGTCCACCCTGGCTGAGGTGTGCTGTCATAGGGCGGCTGGCCTCCTCCGTCTCCTGTGATACCCCACTCACCCTGTTCCCATCTTATCCAGTCTGGTAGGAGCCTAGCCTGAGATGCCAAGTAGTACAAGGTAGTCCGGGAAGTCCAAGGCCACCTTGACCTGTCTGCCTGTCCTTCAGTCATGCTAAGCTCACTCTAGGTCTCCTTCCTGCACAGATAAATTCAGAGCAACATATCTCCACAGCATGTTGATCCTGCTTCTTCAAGACCATGGGTGACATTTGAATTGGGTAAAGCACCCTGGATAGGGCTTTTATTTTAATAAGGCTTAGCCTACCTAATCAACACATAATGAAACCATTTATTCCACCTTAAAAGATCTGCCCTAATGATAGGAGTGGCTTTTAATTAATGTCACAGGGGCATTAATGTGAGCCCGCTTTCACGCCAGGTACTTAATGTGTGACTGCACAATCTTTAATGTGGGTCCACCTTCACTCCCAGGTACTTAATGTGTGAGACACACAATCTTATACTTGTGCCCTTCCAAATCTCTTACACTGACCCCTTCACCACCACCACCGGAGAAGTTCTGACTTTGTGCAATATATCTTGTACCCTGAGAACCTGTTGAAGACTTCTATTATTTCTTTAACTGCTGAGACAGAGCTGGGTTAGGCAAAGCAGGCCATCCTCTACATACAGAACGATTTTATGCTGTACTCCCAGGCCCCTTTTATACTTTTCACCCTTTGCTCCACCCTGATCATTTCTGACAAGGGCTCAATTGCCATCACAAAAGGGAGTGCGCAAAGGGGGCAACCCTGCCTTAGAAACATAGTAAATGGTGGCAGAAGGGGATCTCCAGATCCATCTAGTCTGCCTATAAGCCAACCGCCTCCACTAACTGCTATTTAGTGTTAAGATTCTTTTGTACCTATCCCAAGTCTTTTTGAATGTTCAAACTGTTTTTGTTTCCACCACCTCGGGTGGCAGGCAGTTCCCCGCATCCACTCTATAAAGAAGAACTTTCTTGCATTGCCCTTAAATTTGCCCCCTTCTAGCTTCATGCTGTGACCTCTGGTTCTTGTGTGAGTCTTGAACTGAAAAAGGTCCTGAACTTGTACCTTGTTTATTCCTGTCACATATTTGAATGTTTCTATCATGTCTCCCCTGTCTCTCCACTGTTCAAGGGAATACATCTTGAGTTCTTGCAGTCGTGTCTCATAGTTTATATTGTTTATATCTTGTTCCTCATCCCAGCTGGAATTCTTGTGAGCATTCCCTGTTTATGAGGATGTTGGCTCTAGGGTTTGTATAATGTAGCTTGGTTGGCCCAATGAACTTCTCCCCAAGGTCGTACCTTTCCAGGACCCCAAAAACATAGCCCACTCCACCCTACCAAAGCCTTCTTGATGTCTAAAGAGAGCACACATGCCCCCCCACGGAGACTAAGCCCCCAATGGATCACATTGAATAGATATCTAACACTATGGTACAAGTGGCAGCCCTTAAGAAAGCCTTCCTGATCAGTGGCGACTTATGTGGGCAGGATACCCTCAAGCCTCTGGGACAGCAGTTTCGCCAGCACCTTGACTTCACAGTTTAGGAGTGAAATAGGCCTTTAGACACAGCACTCCACTGTAGCCTTGCCTTTCTTGTGGATCACCATGATGGTAGCAATGTTGCATGAGTTCCAGAGTTCCCTCTTTTCTTGGGCTTCTTGAACATGTAGCAGGTGTGGTTGCATATGATCTCTAACCATTCTGTATTAGCATAGGGAGCCCATCAGAGCCTCACGGCCTGCCTTTGTAAATCTAGCCATTGCTTCCTGACCTCCCTGTGAGATTGGTTTGTCAGCTTCTCAAGCTGTTCTGGGACTACCCTGGGCAAGTTCAGTTTATCCAGGAAGAGGACTGCCTGTATCTCCTCCCCACCCCACCCCCCACACACACACACAGGGTTATGGAGATCCCTTAGAACTCCACAAAGACAGTATTCCCAGATTAATTTGGTATTTTCCTGTAATTCCAGGGCAATTTTCCTGTAGATTACATTATTAACAATGGAAGTGGAAGTGGAATTGTTCTGTTTTCCGTATTACCAGTACAGTCTCAGGAACAATTTCCCTGTAAATAGTTCCATTTCCTGTAAATTACAAGAATCCCTGTAGATCTGGGAGCCATGCAACAAACTGTTGTAGCTCCACAGTGTAGCTAGTGAGGACCCCCCCCCAATTGATAAGGTTTAATTTCCACATTCCTATTGCCAGATATTGGGCTAGGATTGGACTGATCTTATTTTCCCAGTCATGGAAGTGCTAGTTAGCATAAAAAGGGGCCATATTTGCAACCCCCCAGGTCAATATCCTATTAACTGTCTCCCTAGCATTCCTAAGAAGTCTGTGGGTTTCTTCATGCTGGTCACTGTATGCCTTCCTCTCCAGATTCTTGAATTTCCCCTTTTGGTCCCTGAGTTGCTCCTTATTCTGCTTGTGTCTGGCCACTAGGAATGCCACCACTGCCCCCTCAAGTAGGCTTTCCCCACCTCCCAAAATATTACCGTTGAGGGTGCCGTGGTTGCATTCATGTCCACATAAAGCTGTCACTGTTCCTTCAGGTGATCTTTGAACTCATCATTCAAGAGCAAGTAGGTGGAAAGCCACCAGCCTCCCAGTTTCAGCCTACCCAGTCTGAGGTTCGCTACTACTTTGGCATGGTCCTAGAGTATGATAGTGTGATAACAGGGGACCACTACTGCATTAACCTCTGGCCACAACTGGGACCATTCCACACAGTAGTGGGTGTCATCAAGGATTCTCTGTTCCTTTCCCTTTGATAACACTTCTCCAGTTGCTACTGCCTGAGTACCATACCCCCCCAACTTGTACAGCTGAGAGCTGCCAAGGTTAGGGAATGCTGCACCAGACTGACCTGAAGACATGCAGGAATGTGAGACACTGACTCTGTAAGCAAGGACACTGACACTTGGATTATTGAGAAAAAAAGGTAAAATTGTGCTGAAAAGGAGTAAAAATATAGCTTAAACAGTCACAAATGGCACAACTCACCTTCTGCATAAATGGCAAACAAACATGACATTAACTGTTTGATTGTACACTTTCTTTCTTCTCCTCTTTCCCAGAAGGGCACACCACTCCACTAACCTTCTTGTTTCTCTTTCCAAGCAGGGCACACCACCCCACTAACACTTTTCCCTGGAGACTGCAAGCACTCACCACCCACCAGCCCCCAGATCACATTCACTTTACCCTTGGAGACTGCAGGCACTTACTACCCACCAGCCCTCCAGATCACATTCACTTTACCCCTGGAGACTGCAAGCACTAACCACCCACCAGCCCTCCAGATCACATTCACTTTACTCCTGGAGACTGCAGGCGCTCACCACCCACCAGCCCTCCAGATCACATTCACTTTACTCCTGGAGACTGCAGGCGCTCACCACCCACCAGCCCTCCAGATCACATTCACGTTACCCCTGGAGACTGCAGGCACTTACCACCCACCAGCCCTCCAGATCACATTCACTTTACCCCTGGAGACTGCAAGCACTAACCACACTCCAGCCCTCCAGATCACATTCACTTTACCCCTGGAGACTGCAAGCACTAACCACACTCCAGCCCTCCAGATCACATTCACTTTACCCCTGGAGACTGCAAGCACTCACCACCCACCAGCCCTCCAGATCACATTCACTTTACCCCTGGAGACTGCAGGCACTCACCACCCACCAGCCCTCCAGATCACATTCACGTTACCCCTGAAGACTGCAGGCACTCATCACCCACCAGCCCTCCAGATCACATTCACTTTACCCCTGGAGACTGCAAGCACTAACCACACTCCAGCCCTCCAGATCACATTCACTTTACCCCTGGAGACTGCAAGCACTAACCACACTCCAGCCCTCCAGATCACATTCACTTTACCCCTGGAGACTGCAAGCACTCACCACCCACCAGCCCTCCAGAACAAAAAGCTAGTGGATAAGCACCCCCTCTCTGGCCTTAATCCATGAGCTTGTTTACACTGTAACCTTAAGGGCGAGCAGTGACTTCTAGGCCTTATCCTGCCTTAGTCAGCCCACCGACCCCTTACACCAGATACCTACCCTGGTATCTATCGCACAGTTACTGTACTTTACTAGTCACTTTATACTTTACACAGTTAAATGTTATTTAACATATCTACACATAAATTCACTTTAGACATTCAAGAATGACAGTGGCATAAACCATATTGCATACTGGTACATTAAAAGCTTGGACAGTTCCCCCCTCAGTCCTTGTGTAACCCCTAGGTGGCGCTATCCCAAGGGCTACTACCCCTGCCTGTTTGACTATGGACAGGTTGAGGGGCCTAGGTCCTATGGCGGGTGCCTCCACCCAGAGGTCAGGGTTTGTATTGATTAGACTAGCTTGGTCACAGCCCTCTGGGACACTGAGACCCCCTTTTATTCCCTCTAGTGGCTCACACAGTACACCCGAGTTACAGCCCCAATACCCCACGTATATACACAGTTCACTCATATAGATACCACTTACCCTCGAGACTGATTCTTCAGCATGTCTCTGAGGACCCCCTGTAAAGTAAGGTTAAACAACATACACAGCAAAACACAATACCGTTTCCATAAGTACCAACACCACAGACAGTATATAGTATAACAACAACAAATCTGGTTTATTTAGGGGACAGTAACACGGGAGGGGGAAATCAGGTTAATTAGTGGCATTAAATCACAGTACTGTGTACACATACAGGGTCTGAAAAGCGACACTCTGGGTACCCAAGTTGGGGGGAGTTAGCCAGGTCCATTGCCCAGGGTTGGCCGGCAGGTGTAGATGGATAGGGCCCTGTAGAAGAAAATATATGCACAACACCCAATTGTAATCTGGAGCTGGAGGGCTCAGTCCAAAAAGCAGTGAAACAACAAGAATTAGATGATACACTTGTGATTGAAAAACAAGCTGCAGGGGAATACCCTGATTTGTACTCACAACACCCAAGCTGGGGATCAGACGAGAATGTCCCTCTGGATTGCCAGAAGAACAGGGCATGAGGACAAGGTCCTTGTGACTGGACCCCACTGCAGTTGATAGCAAACAGAAGTAGTCCAAATTAAGCTGGGGTTTACTTCCAGCTTCAGCACACAATTCACTGTACAGGGGATTTGAAATAGTGATTCCCCACAAGCACTACACACATTTATATGTAAAGTACTATACCAGGCAGGCTGCTTCTTGATCCCGACCGCAATTACTGCAAGATACCCGGGAGAACATGCAGCAGCTTCAGTTCCTGATAGACCGAGCGTGTTTCAGCAATTTCTCCAGTCTTCTACAGGGTGAGCCTGGTTTTACTCTTCAGATCTCCTTCCAAGTTGGATTCAGTCTGATCTGGCACTTGCAACGGCTGCAGGCTGAACCTCAGGGCCTCACACGCGCTTCCCACATGAAACCATACACCGCAGAAGCACACAGCTCCTTCTCTCTTCACTGTCACAACTGATCTGATCTTTCCAGTCACAGAGCAGGGCATTTCCTGTAGCTCCACACTATTCGGTTGGCTAGTTCAGCTGTCACTCACAATAAGACTTCCTCTGTTGGTAGTAAAAGATGCCAAGGTCAAAACTACATCAGTGGCGGTTTTAGGCACAAGCAAACCAAGCGGCCGCTTGGGGCGCCAGCACAGAAGGGGCGCACTGAAGTAGAACATATAAGCAGAAATCATCTTGAAATGCAAACAAGTGTCAATCTAAAAACCATAATTCTCACCCCAGGTATTCTTCTATATTCCTTACTCTCTGCAGTCAGCCTCCTAAATAGAACTGCCCGGAGACAGAACATTATGCAAATGATAGAACTTATCATTGGCTCATGCCACTGATTCAAACTACTACCCTTATCAGCTGCAACGTTCCATCAACATATCAGATTTCTTTCTCTGCCTGACAAGTCAAGATGCCTCGGAGACTACCCTCACAGTCGTTCCTTGTGTGGTTCTTTACTGAAAATAAGTATTTTAATTATTCCTGCTGCCTTTATTTCTGTTTAAATTCCTACTGTTAGTTTAGTGCTTATTTTAGTGTTTTTGGTTTAATTTTCTCAGTTCCTCACGGTTCGGTATAACTGTTGGGGAACCAAGCCTTAGATCCCTTTCCAGAGCTTTTATTTTCTTATCTCCAGTTCAGTTTAGTTATTTTTAGCATTTTATTTTAAATAAATTCTTGCTTTTGTTAGCTGCCAAGCCGGTTCAGTGAACCGCTAACCCGGTTCAAGTTGTTCAGTTCTCAGTTCAGTACTGGAACCTTCACCAGTTGCTGAATCGACTACAACCGGAAAAAAAAAAGAGTTTACTTTATTTGTGTTTCTGTTTTTCTTAATCAGTTTAATGATGGCAGAAAAACCTAAGAAAAAGGCTGGACCCCCAGGGTTTAAAAACTGCCTTAAGTGTGGGGACATTGCCTGGCCCGGTGGCACTGAGGGCTGAGGCACTGGATGCCACAACTTGTGCCACGCCGGTGACCCGCGTTCGGGAATGAGTGTGGGCCACCAGGGGTCGGCAGGAAGGAGATAGATTGAGCATCTGATGGACTGCTCTTCATCTCTGGGGAGGGGCAATCCTGCGGATTGGCGCACATTTGACCCTAGGCGGAGGCTGGGGCTTGAGGGGCCTCGCTGCCCTTAGTAAGGGACGGGAGCTCAGCAGATGCTTGGTGGGGACAGGCATTGGTGCATGCGTGTGCCCACTGCTGGTGTCACTGCATGGCGAATGCCCGTAAGGGAGAAAATATGTAGGAAAAAGACCCTGGTGGCTGGTCATGGTGGCTTGATGGCTGTCCCCTGGCACTTCATCTCTGGAGGTAACACCTTGAACTGAATCCTGCTTGGCAGGTGAGTGGGGGGGGTAAGCTGTGGGAGTTGCAGGGGTGAGGGCCTGAAGGAGCAAAGCATGGGGATGGCAGCTGGACAAAGGAGATGACCAGGGCCAGGGGGGAGAAAGATAAAAGAAAAAAAAGTGTGGGGATGTTTTTGCCAAGGCAGAAAAGCATGGCTTATGTATGGTCTGCCTTGGAAATGAACAGTTTTCTGCAGATTGCGAAATCTGCTAATCATTTCCACAAAAGACAATTGACAAGAGGCTGGAAAGGCTCCAAAGAAAACTTGAGAAGGGTGCTACGGGTTCTGACCAACTCACACCCTTTAAACCCTTTTTTTTTTTTTTTTTTTTCTATTAGCTCCTTATATTGTTTTGCCACTAGAGGGAGCCTGATTAAGTTTGAACAATTTGCTCCCAGTACCTCACTTGTCACATTTTACTGCTCTCTAGTAGCTGTTTTCACTTGGTGATCACCCCCTCATCACTCCCTCATCACCCCTTCTCCAATCGTCGAAAGCTATCCCGCCATTGTGCACTCCCCAGATCAGCCCTCCTCCTCCTGCTCCTGTCAGGCAATGTCCACCCCAATCCTGGGCCTGGCAGCACTGGTCCTCCCCCTGAAATCTCCTGGGCTGTGCATTGCTTCTATGAATATCTGCAGCCTCCTGAAAAAACTGGACTCTCTACACTGCTGGGTGACACTTCATAAACCTGATGTTGTTGCCCTGGTTGAAACCTGGCTATCTCCTTCCACTCCTAACTCTCATGTCTCTCTCCCGCTAAACTCTCCACGGTTGGACCGTGTCGGCAGAAGAGGTGGGGCTGGTCTTCTATTTGAAGGAGTCTCATGGGGCTACCACGCCCCGCCTGACCTCGACCATAAGGCCCAGGCACTTACTCTAAAGCTGTCCCCTGACCCAGCTAGAGGCCCATTATTCCTAACCGCAGCTCATACCCCCCAAGAACCAATCCCAGGCCCTGGGCCCACTAATTGACTACCTCACCTCCCTACCCAACTCGTCGGACCAAATCTTGGTGGGCGATTTGAATATAAACTGCTTCTGCCCTCATCCTCCCCCACCGTGAGGCTTCGATTCAATTGACCTAACTCAACTGGGTCTTACAGCCTACTAGAAAACGTGGGGGGACAAGCCACCTCCTGGATGTGGTCCTCACCAACAGGCCAATCCGCATCCACAACATCCAAATCCTCCCTGACTGCCTCAGTGACCACTCCCTGTGCTTTTCAACTGGGAAACCCTCGGCTCTCATCCCGGTCAAAACCACCTCTCGAGGCAGCTTGAGGCCTGGGGACTCATAGGCCTTAAGCACTTCCTTGCCCACACTGATTGGTCCCTCTGACGGGAAGCAACCAACATGACTTGGCCTCTGGCCTTCTTTGTAAGCACTTTCAACTTTGCCTGTGATATCTTTGCTCCCATAACTGCTAGGAGGTCCAAAGTGAAACATGCCCTTGGATCACCCCTGCCCTACTGTGGCAGCTAAGCAACACGACAATCTTTGGCACCTTGCTGTTGCTACTGGCCGTTCAGCTGACAGGCAGTCCTATGCTGCCGCCCGCAACCAGTGCACCTGGGCCATCCGCAAAGCAAAGGCGGAATACTACCAAGCCTCTCTTACCTCCTCCTGGGGGAACCCCAGGTGCTTCTGGGACAACATCAAGCAACTGAATGGTCACTCCCAGTCCCCCTCTCCTTCTCTTCTCAACATCAATGGTACCATCTCCTCTGACCCTGCCCTCATTGCCACCCACCTCAATAACTCCTTTACCGACCTTAGCTCAGTACTTCCTGGTAACTTTTTCAGTCCACCTCCTCCATCTGTACCACCACCCATTGCCCGTCTTTCCACCTGCGTCGTGTCACCATGCAAGAAGCTAGGCCTTACTTGCTAAAAGCCCTAAAAGGTAACACCATCGGTAATGACTCACTTGATCCCTGCCTTTTATGTCAGGTCCTGGATCAGGTCCTCTCACCTATTACGTGCATTTTCAACAAATCACTCTGTCTCGGACAATTCCCCTCTGCCTGGAAGATTGCCACAGTTACCCCTGTCCATAAAGGTGGTGACAGGACTCTTCCGGGTAACTACCGACCCATCTCAATCCTCTCCCCCCTCTCTAAGGCGTTAGAGAAAATTGTGCGTCCCCAAGTCTCTGACTACCTCTGTAAGTACAATGTTCTCTGCCCTGAACAACACGGGTTCAGAGCAGGTCATAGTACCAATACAGCACTCCTGGAATTTTCCAACTTCCTCCATGCCTCCTTGGACTCTGGTGCCCTGGCTGGTGCTATATTCATTGACCTGTCTAAAGCATTCGATACTGTTTCACATCCTCTTTTGCTCTCCACCCTCGACCTAATAGGCTTTGCCTCAGGACCTGTTTCCTGGTGCACCAGCTATCTCTCCGCCCGCTGCCAATGTGTGAAAGTCAACGGTACTCTCTCTGAAACATGCCCCATTAACTCTGGGGTGCCGCAGGGCTCAATTCTTGGACCCCTACTATTCTCACTCTTTCTTAACTCCCTACCCAGCAGTTGTACGGGTAAGATGCTTCTCTATGCTGATGATGCTGTTCTCGTTGCCTCCCACAATGACCCCATGCTGCTACAGAACTCCTCCAACTAGTCTTTGACTCTGCAGCTACCTGGTTCACTGAGCACCAACTTGTTATCAACCTTAAGAAAACAAAAACGATGCTCTTCTCCCACTCCCAAAATAAGTACAGCAAGTTTCCCTTAGCTGTCCACTCCACACCCAATCTCGTCATTGACCAGGTGCAATCCTATAAATATCTTGGTATAACCTTTGACCCTGCACTTTCATTCCATGGACATATATTTGCCCTAAATTCTGTCGCCAACTAACGGCTAGGCATTCTTTACGGCACAAGAAATGCCTCCCTCCTGATGCCCTCCGCCTGGCTGTCACCTCCTCTGTCATGTCTCTCATTGACTATGGCCTTCCGGTCTCACGGCTCAGTAGATCAGACTGCCCTCAACAAGGTTCGCCTCACAGTTAATAAGGCCTGCAGACTTATCACTGGTGCTCCCAGACTCACTCACACATGTGAGCTGTACACCCTGGCTACCCTACTCAACCTGGAAGAGCGACTCATGTATCAGACATGCCAGCTCACCTTTAAAAGCCCTGCGTGGCCTATCCCCCATAGGCCTATCCAACTCCATTCGACTGTACTGCACTGATCCTGATCACACGCAGCTCTGGCCAAGAGCTACCCTAGTTATTCCGAGAGCCAGGACCTCTCAAGGTCAGAGGGCATTCCCCACCGTCCCCACTGGTATAACTCCTCCCTGCCAGTGTCTCAAACTCACTAACCTTAGCTTGCTTTAAGCCCAGGCTCAGAAACTTCCTGCCTAGCTCTCTCAAATGCAACTGCCGCTAGCCTAGTGTAAAAAAAAATATATATATATATACTCTGTTTCACAATGCTCACTGAGTGGCTCCCCCCCCTTCCCTACTAATTCCTCCTCCCCTATCTCCCTCCCTCCCTTCTACCCCACCAGCTCTCCCCGACCATAAGTTTTGCACCTTTTGTTATCTTTTGCTTCGTTGGAGATTGTATTCTATTGTAACAAAATTGTAATTGAACTCTAACTTTTTTGTTTGTAAGTACTGTGTCCCTTGTACTACTGTTCTGATGTCCTCTTTGTGACGAGGTACCTTTGTAAATGAGCCTCTGGCTCAAAGGTTTCTAAACTGACGTTTAACTAAATAACTAAATAAAACATGCGGGTGAAACCTCACTGTCCAAACTGAGCACTCCTGACAAGGGTGACGCAGCTTGCAGTAAAAAGGTGGGTGAACTGAGTGACTCCCCAGTTCCTACCAAAAAGACAAGGAAAACAAAGCACATTGAACCCCTGACTGAGAAACCAAGGGGGTTTCATCTATGCCTCACAGCCTGCCATCCTCAGAAGAGATTGCCCAGGCCATGAAGGCCATACAGGCTTTGCAGGGTCTTATACCTGCTCCAACTCCTCCAACACCGGTTCAAGTCCCGGCTGGATCTTCTTCTGTCCAAACTCCATCCCAGGAGCAGATGCAGTTTGAGGAGTATGATTTGCCTGAAGTAGATGAGGGTGAACATATTGAGGCTGAGATCTCACCTGAACAGGAATTTGGGTCTCCTCCTAGAGCAGAGGATTTTTCCTCTCATTTTCCCTTGATAAGAAAAATAGTGGAAGCCCTTGATTTGGCTACCACAGAGGTTATAGAGGATGAGGAAGAGGCCAAATATGTGAAAATGATGGGGTTAACACCCACAAAGAAGTTATTACTCTCTATCAACAAGTTTTCAAAAAAGACTTGTTTAAGGTTTTGCAAACTCCAAATTCTGTCGTCCCCCCGGGACAAGAAGGCAGACAAAAAGTACCAGCTGGACAGACAGGGGGCTTTGTTCCTCTTCTCTCACCCTGACCATCAAGGGATAATCCAGCAAGCAGCCTGTGAGAAGGCAAGGGTGCCATTGGCATCACACCCACCTGAGAAAGATTCATGCAAAATAGATAGTATGGCCAAGAAGGGCTACCTGGCATCCTCACTGGGAGTCAGACAGGCTAATTACCAGGCGTATTCTGCACAGTATCAAAAGTCACTGTGGCAGTCAGGATTGCCCATGGTAGCTACGGCTCCTTTGGGCCTCTCGGATGATTTGGCTGAGATAGCCAAGTTTGGGCAGGAAGCAGCAAAATACCAATATTCAGATGGCAGCAGATGTCAGTGATACTGCTTCCAGATGGATGGCCCTTACCATAGCTCTTAGGAGGTTGGCCTGGTTTAGGACCACTAAACTTACACAGGATACCCAAACCAAGGCTATAGACTTTCCTGCGGAGGATCATTCAATATTTGGCCAACAGACTGAGGCTTATATGAAGACAGTAGATGAGTACAAGGTCACCTAATAAGAGCAACTTGACAAAGGAGAGACCTTCCTTCTCCTACAGGTCATACAGAAGGGGAGGCAGAGGTGGAGCAGCCTACACCAGACCTTTTTAATCAGGCCCAGGCTGTCTCTCAATATCAGCAATACCCACAGCAGACAAGGTAGTTCAAAGACAGGGGTAGAGGGGGCTCCAGGAGGGGATCCCAGACTACCCAGGTCCAGCCCCAAGCAAAACAGAATCTCTGACTCAGTGGTCAAGGCCGCCTCCCCCTGCCCTGTCCCAGTAAGGGGCAGGCTGGCTCACTATTTCCAGGCTTGGGAGTCCATTACCACAAACAAGTGGGTCCTGGAAGTGGTGAGTCAGGGTCTGCCACCAAGTTTCGAGTGATTCCCTCTCTTGAGAACAAGGGTGTCCAAAACCAGCTTCCATCTTGGAAAAGAAACTATTGGAGAAGGAGGTTCAAAGCATTCTCCTGTTAAAAGCAGTAGAACATGTTCCACCTCAGCAGAAGGGAAGGGGTTTCTACTCAAGATACTTTCTCACCAAAAAGAAAAATGGAGAGTGGTGACCTATTCCAGACCTCAGTCTACTGAACAAGTACTTAGTAAAGCCAAAGTTCAAGATGGTCACATTGGCAGTTATTCTGCCAGTCATTCAGAAGGGAGACTAGCTAGCATCTCTGGATCTGAAAGATGCCTGTTTCCACATTCCCATAAGAGAATCTCACAGAAAATATCTCAGATTCAGACTTCCATCAGGACATTACCAGTTTTCAACCCTACTCTTCAGTCTCTCCTCAGCCCCAAGGGTATTTGCAAAGCATCTGGCAGTGATCATGGCACACCTAAGAAGGTTAAGTGTATCAGTCTTCCCCATCTCGATAATTGGCTGGTGGTGGGAAGCTCACCAGGCACGTGCAAGTTCACTTGCAGGTAACACTAAACCTGTTACACTCACTAGAGTTCCTGGTAAATCAGGAGAAATCTGTTCTCACTCCAGTACAGGTTCTGCACTTCATAGGAGCAGAACTGAACACCTTAGAGGGAAGAGCCTTTCTCCCTCAGGACAGAGTGCAAAGCATCTGGCAAACAGCGGCTTCTTTCAGGCTGAACGAGCCAAAGCCAACAAGATAATTTCTGCAGCTTCTGGGACACATGGCTGCAACAACAGGCACTGTTTTGGGTGTGACGTTCCAAATGAGAGACATACAGTTTCACCTTGATGCATATTGGTGCCAATGGAAAGACACTCTTTCAAAGCCACAAGAACATTGCTGTAAGCCCTTCAGTGGTGGAAGGAAGCAGACAACCTCAGGGAGGGGGTATAGAAACATAGAAAAATAGAATTTGACAGCAGATAAGGACCGCTTGGCCCACCAAGTCTGCCCATTTTCCTACCTTTCAGATAAGCTGCAGATCCTAGTTAACCAACAGCTTACTTCCTCCTACCCCCCACTAGGACTGCCTTATGCCTGTCCCATGCATTCTTGAATTCCCCCACTGTTCTTGACTCCACAACCTCCTCAGGGAGGTTGTTCCATGCATCCACAACCCTCTCTGTGAAAAAATACTACCTCACATTAACTCTGAGACGTCCCCCCCCATCTTCAAATTGTGCCCCCTTGTTCTTACACATCTCTTTTTCTGAAAGATGCTACCCTCTTGGACTTTGTTGATTCACTTGAGGTACTTAAAAGTTTCTAACATGTCCCCTCTCTCCCTTCTTTCCTCAAGGGTATACATATTAAGCTCCTTTAGTCTATCTTCGTATGTATTCTGGTGCAGACCCTGCACCATTTTGGTTGCCCTTATCTGGACAGCCTCCACTCTATCTATGTCTTTGTGGAGATGGGGTCTCCAGAACTGCACATGGTACTCCAGATGGGGTCTCACCAACTGTCTGTACAGAGGTATAACAACTTCCTGTTTTCTACTATTGATTCCTCTTCCTATGCATCCCAGCATCCCCCAGCCTTCCTTACTGCCTTCTCACATTGCTTGCCCACCTTTTGGTCATCTGATATAATTACCCTCAGGTCCCTTTCCATTTTTACTGTTGTCAGTATCTCACCCCCCATTGTGTACGCTTCCCCTGGGTTTTTGTTATCCTTTCAATGGGAAACCCCATCAGCCATTCTTACAACCGACGCCTCCCTGTTAGGGTGGGGTGCCACTTAGGGGAACACACCACTCATGGAACCTGGTCCAGTGCAGAGTCACTCCAGTATATAAATCTGTTGGAGCTGAGGGCAGTGTTCCTGGCACTGAAGGCATATGCACCACTACTACAAGGAAAAGTGGTGTAGGTCAGGACAGACAACACCACAACAATGTACTACATAAACAAGCAAGGTGGGACAATGTCAGGCCCCTGTACACTGAAGCAGTGAAGATCTGGAGTTTGGCTTACTCACTGAAGGCCTCCCTACAGGCCATTCATGTGTCAGGGAAAGACAATACCCTAGCAGATGCCCTGAGCAGAATTAGTCAGGCCCCCCACAAGTGGTCCATCAACAAGCAGATACTGGAGGCAGTATTCAGGAGGTGGGGCACACCAGAGATAGATCTCTTTGCATCCCTCGAATCACCATCTGCCCCTTTTCTGCTGTAGACCACCAGCCAAGGGTACAATCCTGCTGGATGCTTTGACAATGGACTGGTCAGGAAGAAGCCTATATGCTTTTCCTTTTCCTCTCATTTTCAGAGTTCTGATCAAACTTGGGTCACAACCTGCATCAATGATCTTGATAGCACCAAACTGGGCCAGACAGCCATGGTACCCTCTATGATTCTCCATGTCTGTAGCTAAACCAATACATCTACCCAGAAGGCGCAACCTGCTGATCTCCCATCAGGGCAGGATCCTGTACCCGAACTTCAGATCTCTTCAACTCAATGCATGGCTCTTGAGGACTTAAGAGTTTGCACACTGTAAGTGTCCTGGATATCCTGAAAGGCTACAGGAAGCCTTCTACTAAGAAGACCTATGCTTCAAAATGAAAGAGGTTCTCTGTTTGGTGTGCTTCCAAAGGTACCTCCCCCTCTCACGTGGGGATACCAGCTGTCCTGGATTATCTTACCTACTTACACTCCCAGGGTCTGCAACATACTTCCCTGAAAGTGCATTTAGCCTCAATATCTGCTTACATTAATTTGGGAGGAGCACCTCCATGGCATCCAGTCCCATTTTTAAAAGTTTTTTTAAAGGTCTGTGCCATTTGCACCCACCTATTAGGGAACCAGGACCAGCATGGGACCTGAACATATACATTACCCAGCTCAAGAGGCCCCCATTTGAGCCCATGGCTTCAGCACATCTAAAGTATGTTACCTGGAAAACTCTTTTTCTGGTTGCTATCACCTCAGCTAGAAGAATTAGTGAGCTTCAGGTCTTGTGTGTCTAGAAGTATTATCTTTCCTTCCACAGAGACAAGGTAGTATTATGAACAAATAGAAAATTCCTCCCCATGGTGGTCTCTGACTTTCATTTGAACCAGTCCATTACCATGCCAGTCTTCTTCACTGAACATACTAGTTCAGGTGAGCGCAGACTCCATAGTCTGGATGTCAAGAGGGCATTAAGCTACTACATGACCCACACCAGAGATCATGGGCAAGACAAATGCTGTTCCTGACTTATGGGGATGTGGATAAAGGTAACCCAGCTTCAAAGAGGTCCACTTCTCACTGAATAATCCAGTGCATTCAGTTTTGCTATTCGAAAGTTGGCAAGGAGCCCCCAGCAGGGCTGAGAGCTCATTCCGGAAGCGGCACAGCTGCAACCATGGCAGCAGCCAGAGATATTTTATTAGTGGAGATCTGTAAAGCAGCTACCTGGAGGACAGTACACACCTTTACTAAACACTATAGTCTAGACACTTAATCCAGAAGTGATGCCAGGTTTGGCACAGCAATCCTGCAAAGCCGCTTTCCAAAACATTAGGTTCTGTGCCCACCTCCAAAGGTACTGCTTTGAAGTCTGCTGAGAGTTAGGAATAAAGAAGCATACCTGGGGTGAGAAGAAAAAATTACTTACCATAGTAATCTTGTTTCTTCCAGTGTATTCTTCTATATTTCTAACTCTCCCACCCTGCCTCCCCTTCCAGAACTAAAGCCTCTGCACTCCTAACTGAGCTTTTAAATATGGAGTCCCACACACTGACATACATTGTTTAAACCCTAATGGGTGGAGTGTTTCCTTCCCTTCTTTTTCCAGGTGATTCTGGCATTCGGGGGGGTTGGGTTTATGTTAATATTTGTAGTTTCTACTAGACGGCATAGTTTTGTTGTAGATGGATAGATAGGTATAATTATAGTTAAAATTGCCTTGCAGGCTCCTTAGATATCTGATACATTGGTAGAACGTTGCAGCTGATAAGGGCAAAAGTTTGAATAAGTGGCATGAGCCAATGATAGGTTTTATCATTTGCATAACGTTCTATCTCTGGGCAGTTCTACTTAGCAGGCTGACTGCAGAGAGCTAGGAATACAGAAGAATACCATGGAAGAAACAAGATTACTATGGTAAGTAATTTTTTCTTGTTGTCATCACCCTTGCATTCATAGAATTCTTATCACTTTTTGGATGTGGATTGGGGAAGAAGGGAGGATGGGGGGTGATATGAAGCAGTGTAGGGGGCACCACAAGTATTTCTGCTTAGGGTGCCATTAGGTCTTAAACCGGTTCTAGTCTCAACACATGGGTAATAGTGACTCTCCTCTCAGGATGATGCACAATGAAATTCCGGGATCAAAATCCAATCCTTCTCCTCTCCTACTTCTGTCTCCTCCCCTGTAGCTCCCAAATTCCTCAGTTCTTTTGTGCTTCTCACCAAGGCTGGCCACAGATTGTTGGCTCTGTGCCAAACAAAGTTTAAGGTAAGAGTTTTTTGTCTTTAAAGAAGCTAACCTCCTCATGATTCTATAGCCCTGGGGGCTTTTATTGTGCCTGTTGCTTTAAAACTCTGATGGGTAGCCTAGAATGGTGCTGCAGCATGGAAATAATTTAAACTTGCATGTAGCTAGAATAGCCAGCATGGTGCCAGGGCAAGTTAGATCATTGCTAGAAATTTCCCTTACTGAGTTTTGGGTCAGAATTACCCATGGAAATTGATTCCCCAGTTTAAATTGTTCTGCTGAGGGAGGGGGAACAGGCGCCTGAATCAATCCCTACCAGGGCCCCTTTGCCAGCACCTTGCTCACCCCCAGTTTACCTCGTTCAACCAGGGTAGTGGATCCACCTCATTGACTTTCCCCAAGAGGTGTAATGCTTCTATGGATCGCCTCAGGCCATTTTGTTCAGCTGCAAGGGCTTAGCAGGATAGTGGGGATTACTTCTTTCATTCCCTAAATTGTGACTGCTTTTTGTACCAGAGACACATCTACTGAGCCAAAGTTTAATCCCCAGTATCGGAGAAATGCCAGGTGCTCACATTTCACACTGCACACAAAGTCTTTGTTGTGCAGTATCACCATTTTTCAAAGCTACACGACTCCTCACGAGGCTGCCACACTCCTCCTGCTATGAGTGCTCTAGCCTCACAGGCTGTCCCACACAAAGCACACCCGCTGTTTGGTGATACCCTGGCTTACTCCCCGACTGCCTTTGGTCCCAAGACAACTCCCCCAATCCAACACTTAATCTCCAGTATCTGGGGAATGCCAGGCACTCAGATTTCATGCCACACACAGAGGCTTTGTTATACAGTACAGCCACCATCTTACGAGGCTACACCACCCCTTCGCATAGGCTACCATATCTCTCAGGCCCCAGTGCTGAGTACAGAAACCTAAGATGGTGGCACTCTCTAGACATACCTGCCGAAAATGGCAGATCCGACAGAAGCCGAACCTTAAAGGGGCCATACTAGCAAGAACCAGTTAAAGGAAACTGAATTATTATGGGCCTCCAGGATACACTGCATATGTCCTGGCCTTAGAGGCGAAGGGTCACAGGTTTAAATCCCAGGGAATTGCATATAGCACCATATCATTTGCATACAAGATACACTGGCACAGTGGGTTTCAATACCAGAAAAGAGGGCACGGTTCAGAGCAATTAGAAGCCAGTGTGTGTTTTTAAAATGCAGAAGCTGGATGTATATACTCCAGGCATCTGACAAGCCTAGTAAGTACACTTTTAAATGCTATGCAGAACACTACAATCTTACTCAGGCAATGTCCCCTATTAATTATATTTTGCAGACTTACAATGGCTTGGAGAAGAATTTTACACTGCATTCAAATCCTGTGGCAGTAGTAAGCCAGTTTTTCTAATACAGAAGCCTGATGTATATCCTCAGGGTTTCCTTGTGATATAGTGATTATTAGGATACTATGATCACCCAGTATGTCCAATACTGCTTATATTTTTCAGAAAATAACAATGGCATCTACACACAGAAGGTGTTGGCTGCTTAAAGTCCACTCTGGGGGTCATATTTCCTTTAGCACACTATGCCCCGTGACTAGTGGTCATCCTGTCATGTTTATACATAATGCGAGAGCCACAGAACTTATTATGACCAGTGGTCCGCGAGAACCAGCTATGATCAGCTTGTGGCAATTCCACTCCGTTGACACTGGTTTCACCTTGAATGCTAAATGCTAATGCTGTGCAGCTGTACTCCCACAGATAAATAACACTAGCATCGCCACTACTCCAGTGTGATCAATAACTATCTGTCAGCACCTATCACTTTATCAACTGGCTGGGCTGTGTTTTGGCTGATTTTAAATCTTCTGCCCTTCCAGTTATAGGACATGGAGGCAACACTTACAGCCCCTTGGCTATGTGTATCCCTGTTCTGTTCAATAGGGCATAATCCCAGCACATCCATGGCCATTTTATCCTAGCCATTTTATACCTAGGGGTGCTATCCCCCCCTCCCGTGACTGCCCTAGCAGTTGGCATCCCATACAGATTACAACAATAAGGGGTGTGGTCTAAAGCTTGCCCTCAAATGAAGGAGCACTCAGAAGCATGAGTCATAATAAAGTCACTGGTCAATGCTTACAGCCAGTGAGTTTAGGGACAGAGACTGGCAATTCCAATCCATGTTGCTCCCCCCCACACTTCTCACCTGTATCAGAGAGCTAACAGATATTCAGTAGCAGGCCAAGGAAGAACAGTGGGAAGCAAGAAGAACAAAACTGAGAAGTCCTACTAGGGGAGATGCAACTTCTTCCCATAGTAACGCTATGGGGTCCAGCAACAGTTATGGCAAAAAGATCAGACATTGGATTGACTGTCCTCAGGAGCTTATTGCGCACCCGTTTCACTGTATGTACCTAGTTCCAAAAACTAGTGGCTTAAGCATTACTCCAATGGCTCAGCTGGTGTAAGCTTAAACACTTGGCTTAATGAATAGATGCCATCTATCAGTGAGACAAAATGGGTCCTCTATTCAGCGCCAAGCATATTAGTATTACATTTTCTCTGTTAGCACTTTTCCTCATAAATGCATACAGTACAGTAATGGCAAATGCTGTTCTATATTGGCACCCCAGACAACTATTTCACACTTCAGTCATGCTTCTTCTGATTGGAAGCAGCAGGGGCATATCTAGAATGGTGCACGGTGAGCAGTCGCACCCAGGCGTAGAGTGTTTGGGGGGCCCTTGAATTTTTGCTCACTCGCCCTTAAGGCGCTGATTACTGCACGGAAGTTTTTGGTTTTTTTTTATGCCTGCCCTGCTTTTGTGTTTTTCTTGTCACTGGCTGTGCTGATGCTGAGGCTTCTAGTGAGAATTTCTCACTAGGGGCATCAGCACACAGCAAGCTCTCCATCAAGCATTGATTGTTGTCTATTCAGTAGAAATTGCCAGCCGCCGCCTGCCATCTATGCCGGTATCGCCGTCGATTGTTGCTAGTACACATGACAAAGTAGCAGATTGTGCAGTGTACCACATGGTTCAGTAGCATGAAGATAGTGGAGTCATGTGGTACTATGGAGGAGGAAGCAGCGTGCACATGGCTCTGGCTGAAAAATTATCACCCACAACCAACCATTGCATCACTCACCTTCCTGGAGAACCACCTGTCCCACCCCACATAATGGGTAACATAATGTTACGTGTCGAATCAGAGAGTCCAGAGACTATGTGTGTGAGACAGTTGGTAGACTGTACAGATGGTTCAGTTGGAAAGAAACTTGTTGCAGTTTAAAAAATAACACATATACCTACACACTGTCACTTAATACTAACTTGCTGTTGTCTCTGAGCAGTGTGAGAGTTAGAGCGTGCAGCGGCAGTGGCGGCACGTGGTAGGGAAGAAGAGGAAGTTGAGACAGAAGTGTTGGAGTGGGAGCTTCACAGCTTGTCGTCGGTCCGTGCATTGTTGTTAGTGTAGTGAGCCTGGTGGAGAAGATATAAGAACTTAAGTCAATATATTAGAGTAGCAGCAGTGCAGGCAGGAGCTACCTGGCCTCCAGACCGTGGTGCAGTGTGAGAGGTCAGA
This sequence comes from Neoceratodus forsteri, assembly GCA_016271365.2. Taxonomy (NCBI): domain Eukaryota; kingdom Metazoa; phylum Chordata; order Ceratodontiformes; family Ceratodontidae; genus Neoceratodus; species Neoceratodus forsteri. Next base: position 141,527,849 of record CM028133.1, read on the forward strand.
AAGTGAGAGGGCAACAGCAGCTACTGAGAGGTAAGAGGGAGCTAGCTACAGAGGCTAGAGTCAGACACTGCGCCAGTAGCCCACACTGCAGTCAACAAGGTCAGTAGTCATCACGACTAGGCAGGGACCAGCCCAGGAAGGGTAATTATTGGTGCACTTACTGTACTAATGTAATGAATACTGCTGGAGGGCGAGGGCTGGGCTGGCTGGCCAGGCCTGGGGCTGCTTAGCTGATCAGAAAATAAACAAGTGTTTAAATGACTGGAGGTAGGTAGGGAGTCAAGTCTAACTTGCTTCCTCACTCAACCCTGCCTGCCACCCTGCCTCAATAAAATCAAAATCCAAAATGACAGTAAAAGTTATTTTCTTGAATCCCCACTCCCTATAGATTGTTCTGAAAGAAGAGAGGGTCAGACCAGACCAGCACTCCTACCCTTAGGTTTTCATTTGGGTCACTAAGATAGAAATGAAAACAAAAATAATTATGTCCCTTGAGGAGTTAACAGGTGTGTTCCTCCTGTTTGTTATGATTTGAATTTACATTTAAAAGAGGTTGCATATTTATTTATACAGATGTATATGACATTTCGAAGGTTACAGTATATACAAAATTAATGTGAATTTTCTTTTCTGTTTAGAGTTGGGAAACATTTATACAAAGATGGAACAATGTTTAAAGCTAGTTTGAAGAAGGAACATTTTGGTTCTGAAATGTTACAGCAAAAAATTAGCAAAGGAAAAAGCAAGAAAAGAGAAAAGTTAACTGTTTTGAATTCAAGTTTGGATAAGGAAACAGAAACGTTAGTTAATTTATGATTTATCCATATTTGTTAACGTAAGCTTAGCACAGTCTTAGATCTCAAAACAGGGAGGGGCCAGGTGGGAGGGGGGCATAGGGAGGGTGGAGGCCCTGTAACATACCCGTGAACCCAGGCCCTATGGGAATTTGCTACGCCACTGGGAAGCAGTGTCAGTGCCCAGGGAGCTCCCACTCAGCAGTTGCAGTCAGAGCACTCACAGAACGCTCATTTGTTCCAAACACTTTCATGCCATCCGAATGCCTCAGCAGGAATTTTGATACCGGTGGTCTGGACATGGTGGTTCACCAGCTTCAGCCTCTCCTCAAGAGACTGCCTTCTATGGGCTCATCCATCTTTTTTTTTATAGCCCTCTTCTCTGCCATGGTGGAACTTCTTCAGGAGTCCCTAGACTGTGATCCCTAATTCCCTCCCGGATACCTACCGTGGTGTCATCGGACCTACCTCCATGCTGCCTCGGCCTCCCCCAGGCGGGGAGGAGGGGAGACCCTTACACCTCCAGTCCATCAGTGTGCATGGGAGGTCCATCTTACTGGCATCAACGATAGCCATTATAGGTTATCTGGGGCAGTCGGGTCCCGTCTCCGTCCTCCACGGCAGGTTCCTTTATCCATTTTTCTGTTCCCCCCCACAGGACGTGAGCATGCTAGGGAAACCTAGGGGCGATGCACGTCGAGACATGCGATTGCTCTGGTCTCCGGCCCACATCCTCCCTCCCTTCTGTATGCAGTCCCGCTGCATCTTCTCCCGTGGTCACCCAGGTGGCGGTAGAGCTGCGGGACGTGCATCCCCTCCCTCCCCAGAGGAGGAGAGCGGCTGCTGGGTGCTCAATCCTCCTCCCTGGCCGACCTCCAGCCACCGACTCCGCTCCCGAACCCGGGTTACGCTTAACAGTGGTAAATCTTACTGCTGTGGCCGGGCGACGGGCGGCTCATCCATCTTTTATTACAAATACAGTGCTAAGTAGCTCCTAGTGTTGTGGCAAATTTCTGAGCATTATATAATGGATCATCCTGTATACTTAGGGGAAAAATAGTTTGTTTGAACTACAAGTACAGAACTATATAGACAGCACAGAGCTATATAGTCATTGATCTGGATGTGCATGCTTGAAAAGCAAGGCATGTAATGGGACTAAGGAAGGGCAAATGCACCACATGTTGTGCATGTGCTACTCAGCCAAAGCCATGTTGGTAGGGGACTAAAGGGGCAGACGCACAATACTTCCCTACACGACAGCCCTAACCCAATACAACCATGCCACATGCGGCATATGGATGCAATTACACTAATCAAATAAGTAGGCCGCAGTGCAGAAGCCATAAGGAGGGTTAAAAACTCAGATGCTAGCCATGCTCTTGCACACGCCAGCTAAAATGCATAACCCCAGAAACTATTGCTAACAGTACTTGACAACCTTCTCAGCATCACAACAAACAGTAAGGGAAAGCAGGTACTTGGTGTGTTTTATTACAGTATAGGTCTACTAATGTAGAAGATGCTGAAATTGTATATCATGGACCCACAGACAATTTCAAGAAAGAAATGTGGGGTGTATTAAACCTCTGCTGGTTTGCCATATGTGCTGGTAGATAGACTCCTACCCATGCATACATACTGTATTTATAGGTAAAGACACCTACCCATGTATAGATCGATCAATCTATGTACCTAGATGTATAGCTGTATTTATGGGAACCATCACACCCACCCTTTACACCATGGTGCAGTGGTGGGTTCAGATGGTCATTCAGGGTAACTCACAGACCACGGGCTGTATGACCGACCAGCTTTGATGTATTGAGTATCACATACCATATGATGGCACATACACACACCACTAATGACCAAAACACTAAATATATATTTTTAGTACTTTCAGCAGGGCATAAAGAAGTAACCAATCTACTGGGAAACCCGCAGTCAGCCATGGCCAGTGAACTCTTGGAGCCCCCACTGCAGCAGCTCCTGGCAATAACACTAACCCTCCTCTACATCACTTATTCGGATCATGGAGAAAGGACAGGGACCTTCATAACATTAAATCCAGGGTAGTGGTCAAGAAACTATAATTCACCTGGTATGACACATAGGCCAATAGCAGACATTGGGCAGTATTTGCATCTCGGTGTGAGGCGAGACGCCTTAAGGTGTCACATTGCAGTATTTTACATGTTTTGGAATTTTTGTAGGATGACCTGGATAAGGGGTTGACAGCGCCATCCTTAAGGGTACAAACAGCTGCAATTGGAGCAATAAGGGGTGAAACAGAGGGACATATACCGGGAGCACACCCACTAGTTCAGTCCTTCCTTAAAGGCAGCTGCCAATATCACTCATTCCCCAAAGCCAATTACAGCCCCTTGACAACACAATTTAGTCTCAACATTCCTTACTATGAAAACTGTATTTCTGGTAGCTATATTATCAGCAAGAGAACCAGTGAGCTACAGACCCTCTCATGTAGAGAGCCATTCCAGACTTTTTTCCCCAGACAGAGTGGTCTTATGATCCATCTCATCTTTCATTCCCAAAGTGGCAAATGCATTCTGCACAGGTCAGGAAATCACAGTTCCAGCCATTTGCCTGACAGAACGGGACCCTAACAGGGACACCCTTACCTACCTAGACCCAGCTAGAGCCAGCTGCACATACTTGTCCAGAACAGACATGTTCATAAAGACAGACAGACTATTTGTCCTCCCTCAAGGACACAATCAAGGCCTGGCAGCCTCAAGGGCTACCATATCCCGATGGTTAAGGGACATCATCTCCCAAGCATACAAGGCAGGGGGTAACAACCCCCAATATCAAGGCTTACTCTACTAGAGCAGTAGCTGCCTCCTGGGCAGAAGGCAAATCTGCATAGGTGAGAAAAATCTGCCAGGCAGTTACCTGGTCATCGACTCACACTTTCATCAGATTCTACTGGTTGGATACCAGATTGACAAGTAACTCAGAGTTGGTCACAAAGTGATTCAGACAGCCATAAATCAGGTTCCTCCTCCCGCCCATGACAAGACTAATACTGCTGTACAATCACCCATGTGTTGAGACTCGGAGTGCTGTAAAAAGGTGCGATAGATAATGGAAGTTTACTCACCTGGTAAAGGTGATTATAGGAGCACCTTTTTACAGCACTCCGTATCCCACCCATTGCAGAGGAACATATCCTAACAGAATGACAAAAGGGATAAAGGCCCAAAGGACATGAATAATAAATGTGAATGATGCTGTCGTTAGAATAATACATGCTCGTAAGCAAAGTCTCTTACTCCGACAGTTCGGAGGTAGCATTGTACGCAGGTATTGACCCTGACAAAAGTAAATAATGCCTTTTGCATAACAGGAACTGGTGTGGTGTGTCTTTGTACAGGGTAGTATTCCTGACGGAGGCCACCAAGCATCTTTACTGTAATTTTATATATAATTTCTCGGAAGTTTCATAAGCTCTGGAAGATCTTGTACTGAGGAATTTGGGAGCTACAAGGGAGGAGACAGATGTAGGGGAGGAGAACGACTGGATTTCGATTCTGAAATTTCATTGTGCATCAGCCTGAGAGGAGAGCCACTATTACCCATGTGTCGAGACTCAGAGTGCTGTCAAAAGGTGCTCCTATAATCACCTTTACCAGGTGAGTAAACTTCCATTTGAATACAGGAAATGTAGCAAGTCTGGTAAGTTTAAGTACATCCTGAAGGTTATTCGAAAGGGCAGAGAGGGTGAAACTCAGCAGGTCTCAGCCTCAGCCACAGTCCACAGTGAGCTCTATCACCTACAAGACAGAGACATAGAGCCAGATATTCAAAACTTTGCCCCGGGGCTAAATTAGCACTGCCTGGTATTTATTTATTTGGTAATTCGGATACAACCTTGCTATCCTGTGTAACCTCAGTCACAGTGACATCACTAGTTGTCAGTCTGATAGCACTAGAGTGGATCTTGGTCAGATGTGATTTTGCAGTCACTAAGGTCACACAATACTGATAAAATGCAAAGGGGCATAAGCAACCTTGCAACCTTGCAAAAACACTTTGAGTGGCGCTAATGCACTGAATATAGCACTGCGCCTGTATTCATGTACACGCACCCTCTTTTTGCCCCTTGCATACATTATACTATTGCCTAATGCTAATGCAGTTTGGCCATGCTATTTGACCTTTTGAATCTAGCAGACCCAGCGCAAACCTTGCTCAAATGGTTTGCGCCCAGCGCAAAGTTTTAAATATCTGGCCCATAGTCCATAAATTGCTCCCAGCTTCTGATCCATTTACCAAAAAAAAATCAGATATTTGTTATGTGAAGACTTGATTATGGCAACAGGGCTTCCACTGAAGCGAATGAGCAATCTGCAGATGGTTCAAAAGACTGCTGCAAGCTTGATAATGGGGGGTGAGCCCTTGTGAGCATATCTGTCCAGTTCTGAGGGACTTGCACTGGTGCCTATTAGATGGCAGGTCTGCTTTCAAATACTATTGCTTGAATTTGGAGCTGTACATGGCATGGGCCCTCCCTGTATTGATGAATTATTGGTGCCTTATGTCCCAGAGCATTTCTCTTGACAACTTGTTAGAGGTTCCTGTGGCCAAGCTTAAAGTGCTAGTAGAGAAGAAATCACAGACATGTGATAAATTGTTTTGAGATCAGCCAACTGCTACTTTTTATTTCTGAAGTGTTTTTTTCTTTGCTAATTAGATTTTCTACTTGATATTTTTTGTGATGCATAAACAGCATTGTATCTGAAAGCTGATATATCTCACGTTACTCCCCTTTGTACCTCATCAGGTCTGTGTAACTTCAGTCCCAGTGACATCACTAGTTGCCAATCTGATAGCACTAGAGTGGATCTTGGTCAGATGTGATTTTGCAGTCACTAAGGTCACACAATACTGATAAAGTGCAAAGGGGCATAAAACTAGATACTGTATGGCATCCTCCAGGTAGCATGCTGTTCCACACGTCATGCTGTTCTGAAAATAGTACTGTCAGGTGATAATGTTTATAATAAGCAAAAAGGAAAAGAAATAGTCCTTCAGATACAAACAAGTAACAGTGGACTTTTTTTTTAAAACACTGTTAATTTCAGAACCTATGCAAGCTCTTTAAGAGGATGGGTGAAAGGTCATTCTCTGTGGCAGTACCATGCTTGTGGACTAGCAAAGTCAATAATTAGTCAGTAAGGCTCTTCAGGGTGGGCTTTGTGCTGGGATAAAGGCACACCGCAGGAGGGTTGAAACAAGAGGCCAAAATATGTGTGCTTCTACCACCTAAGATGTACTGTTATCCTGGCACAAAGCACACCCTGGAGTGCCTTATTGTGATTATGATATAGGAGTCAGCGTGGCTCAGTTGGTAGCACATCCGCCTCTGGACCAGAAGGTCGTGGGTTCTCGTCCCACACCGGGATTGGACTTGCACCTAAAAATCGCTGGCATCTGAGTGCAGTATTGAGGGTGCTGTACTGCTGGGGTGTGCCGTCCTTCGGATGAGACATTAAACCAAGGTCCCTTCTGCACATCCTGGTGTTGTCCTCGTGGGTGTCCAGGTGGAAGTAAAAGAACCCAGGGCACTGTTTGCAAAGAGTAGGGAACATTCCCAGTGTCCTGGCCAACATTCCCCTTCCCATAAACCGGTTCACGCAATTATCCAGGCTGTGTGTGGGTGATGATGTGCGATATGGCTGCCACCACACATTCAGTCACTTCACTACCAGTCTAGCATTGCTTGTAAAGCGCTTTGGATGTATGAAAAGCGCCATATAAATGCAGATTCTCCTTCTAGGACTATTATGATTAATAAAGAAATAATTGAAAAAAAAAATTATAAGTTGAGTTAGTAAAAAGTACAGAGAAAGGGGAGAAAGGAGAAAATGAGAACAAGCATTTGTCGATGCTGGATGTTCACTACTGCTATAGAAACCCTGGGGTTCTAGATGTATTGTGGTACACTGTGTGGGTTGTGTATCACCAAAGTTATGAGGCTTTATTTGTAAATTTGAATGCAAGCTCATAAATTTGCTATGTTTTAATATTTTGCCCCAAATTGTCAGCATTACCAAATTTGTGATACCACCTTATGAACAAGTGCAGGGAAAATTTTCAGCTCCTGTCTGAAAGGCAATTTCATGCAGGGACCACAAAATCACCTTTCCGGATGTAAAAACACATTTTGGACAGGATTTGAAAAATGGCAGCTGTCACATTTGTGAGGTGCTGTAAAGAAATGGCTTTGTTGTAAATTTGGGGTAAAAATATTGAAAATTACCAAAGTTATGAGCCTGCATTTGTAAAATTCAACGTAGGCTAATAACTTTGCTGTTTTTTAATATTTTTGCACAGGATATTCAACATAGCCTTCTTATGACCCCACCTCATGAACAAGGACAGAGAAAAGTTTCAACTCCTGCCTGAAAGGTGATTTCATACAGAGACAGTGAAATCACCTTTCAGGGCAGATTTGCCTAATGTCACTGAAATTGTTCATGAGGTGGGGTCACAAAAAAGGCATGTTGAAAATCTGGGGCAAAAATATGCACAAATGGGCAAATTATGCCACTAAGTTCAAAACCCCATTGAACTACATTGAACCACATACCTGTTTCTTCAGTTCATGGTCCGGCTTTGAAGAGTGAAGATGTGTCTGCAGTCCACAGAAGATGACAGTGTTGGACTCCCAGTGGGTAGGTAAGAGCTTGGGGAGGTGGGATGACGGGTGCTGAGTGGGAGGGTCAGATGGGGGACAGCAACGGCTGCAAAAGACATTTATGGATGTTTTTCTTTTCACAGGGTTTCAAAACAAAAAAAAGCCAGAAGGATGTGTTTTTTTTTCCTTCCTGATAGTGACACTGAGGGATTGGGCACCCTAGTGTCACTGTTATGTTTGTGGGGGATGGTGGGGGTGGGTGCTGAGAGGGAGGGTCAGGTGGGAGGGATTACAAAAAAAAGAAGATATGACCTCTCATTGGGAGTGGCGCTGTACTGAACCACAGGGGGTTCACTTACGAGGTGGTGATACTGGGTGCCAGTGTTATGTCTGTGGGGGGGATTTCTGAGGACAGTCATGGGGGGAGTAAATAAATAAAACCACTAAGATGTGACTGCACATTGGTAGCAGTGCAGTAGTGCATCAAGGAGGTTTCTCTTACGAGCTGGAGACACTGGGGAATTGGGAACCCCCAGTGTCAGTGTTATAATTGGTGGGGGCTGAAAAGGAGGGCTAGGTGCAGGGGACAGTTCAGGGCCTACCACTAAAAGACATCAATGGACAGTTTCCATTTATAGCTGGCAGGCTTTCCAGGCTGACCAAGATGGGTCAGCTTGGCTTGCTGGGTGGCATACATCAAAGGGAAGAGCTGACCCTTGATTGGGTTGGCTCTTTCTTTTGAGATACATGAAGTTTCCACCCAGCAAGCCGGAACTCTGTCATGACCAGCCTGCCTGATGATCGGTGTGGCACGGACTTGCCCTTAAAACACTGCATTAGCCAAACAGTGTCACACCCATTCAAAAGCAGTACCATTGCAATATGTTCACTTGTGCGTGCACACATGGCAAACATAAAAAGTAGTTCCATTGAGCTGATGTAATTGTGCTGTTTGGTCAGTAGATGGCTGATGCTATTAATGCAAGTAAATCAATTGAGGTGTACTGATATACAGCTGTACCTTCTTAATATAAACAGGTCAGTGAGGTCCTGGATCTTTTTCCAGTGCTGTTGTGCTGGGATAGCTGAAGCTCCAAGCTCCTTGGCCAGTCAGGTAAATAGATTTGTTAAACCCATTTCCTAATAGAATTTAAGGGCATTTTAGGAACACATTTGTTCTGGGAGATTGTGGATATTGTTAGTGATGGTTAATTACTTTTTTTTTTTGTTAGAGTAAAGAGTCCAGCACAGTGACCCTCTGTTTCTTTTGCTTAAAAGAAGCACAAGCTGGAACTAGACTGTGTTTCAGTGTGCTCATATTTGTGCAAAATGTGCAGTAAGATACTTGTATATACAAGCAGCAACCCAGGAAACATCTGTGTTTCGAGCCGTGTGATGCTTTATCTAGAGCTCTGAACATGTACTGTACATGCATACATCTTAGCACATGTATCGTACATGCATACATTTTAGCACATGTTTCGTAGGAATAAAAACACTTCAGCTTAGGGTTACCCAGAATCCACCAAACAGAATCTGATTTGTCAGATTTAGAAATTTTGGAATTGCATTCTAAAAATCCAAATTCCTAAATTAAATCCTAAAACCTAATGTTACATAGAATTTTAGGATTTAGTATTCCATAAGCAAATCTAATTCAGATTTAGAGGTTCTTTTAGGATTTGACTAAGAATCAGGATAGGAATTTGAATTTCCTACAATCATAAACAGTCCTATCAGATCAGAATGGGCAACTTCTGACCATACTACTTCAGAACATGATCCACTTCTAGTTTATGTTTCTATTAAGCAAATGAGGTAAGTGCTACAAGTGCTGGACTCTTTCCTCTAACAAGATAGAGTCTGTTCGGCATGCAGCGTGGGTGCTGCCCCCCTCCTGTTACTTGAAAGTTTTTCACAGCTTATGATTTAACCCTCTTTTTCCCGGGTGCTGCCCCTGTCCCAGTTGGGCCCAGACCCATCCTCCCACATCTCTCTCTCTTCCCCCCTCCCTCCAGTCCCCCATGGCCTACTCGCCCCTGTGAAGGGGCCAGGCCCCATGATCCTGAGTGTGGGGATAGGAAACACTGTGACAGAGGAGCAGCCAGTACCAGGAGGTGAGGCCAGAACACACCAGGATCATCCTGTATGCACCAAGGTGTTTCCTTGTGTTCCGCCTGGCCCCCTGGGAAACTGACACACATTGAGAGCCAAGCATGCATACACAAGTATACCCAGTGTGGAACTCAGCCAAGCATCATCCTCACCCTGCAGTACCTCTGCTACACTTCCACCTGTGGTCACCTCAATGGCAGTTAGAGGGGTGAAGGCAGTAACCCTGTCACCTTAGACATCCTCTTGGATGCTCATTCCTGCTCCCCCTGGCTGGTTGTCAACCACCCAGGCCTCATTCCTGAACATGAGTTGCTGGCTTGTGACTTTGTGAGTGGTACCTGTATGGCTGTGCTGGCAAGCTGGCAGTAGCAATGACTGCTGTTTTAGTGGAGATGTAGTGACTGGTATAATCTTTTACTTCCTGTTTATTTATTGTGTGATGACCTGTACTTTAAATATGATGCTCACTGACTGGGTTCCTTAACAATATATCTAAATAATTTTGATGTTGATGATGAAGATGAATGCAGACCACTATAGGGGGCAGTCCCCCATGGGTGACATCAGAGCCAAGCATGTTCTATGAAACCTCTATAATTAGCATTGCAGAAATATTCAGCATATGAAAAAATTCTGACTGTTTGGAAGCAAGGCCAGATTGAGGTTTCCATGAGCCCTAGGCCTAAAGAAAAATGTGGGTCCTCCATTAGACCCCTCTCCTGGACAGAGGCGCTTACCCCAGGCTATGGCACCTAAAGGATTTGCATTAATCAGGTCTGTGAAAATGTACTCAAACCTGATTGAGGCACAAGATTGTGTTTCCCACTCCTCCTCTTCTCCTGGAAGTATGTAACTAGGGCCCATGTGCTTATTTTGGGGAAGGGATGCAAAGGCCATCTGGTGTTTGTACCACAGTACCAGAAAGGCAAAAAAAATGCCACACTGGGAATAAAGGGTCACCAGCTAGGAGTCCAGAATACAGGTAAGCCAGAACATAGCGAGCATCCACTCAGAACTGGGGCCCCATAACAGGTGGGGTCCTAGGCCAGGGCCTTATTGGCCTATGCCTTACTCTGTGTCTGTAAGAAAGAAGTATCCACTCCAGTCAGATACAATCAACTCATCTTGTCTTTGTTTTTTTTTATACCCAAGAGAGTTGGTTGCCACAGTGTAGCGGGACAGGCATACTCAGGCCACAAACAATGAATGGCACCCCCTTTGCCGTGTCTCACGTTGACTGTGTTCCTTTTGTTTTCCTTATGTTCAGCCCATAACAACAAAAAACTCGAGGATCTAGTAAGACAGACATTAAAGGAAGTTTAATGCAATCATGCACAAGGGAAATGCAAAGGATAAGAGAATTTCTTGCACAATGCTGCATCATGCAGGAATAATCCTTTTATTGATTTTTAAAGTTCGGATTTTCCCATGGCCATGAAAATGCTAGGATTAAATCTGCATGATACAAAGCTGTAGAAGAAATCATCCATTATCCTTAAACTGCTACATTAAATTTGCACATTGGCTAGGCTTTGTACAGCATGTCATTTGAGTTTTCTTCGGTATGAGAAGTCAACATCTATCCACCAGCAATGACCTCTGACCAAGTCAAGCCTTTCATTACACCTTTTAAACAGGCCTGTACATCTGATCCAGTATAGGATGAGCATGACAAACTACATTCCTAGAGTATATGGTTAGCCTATGTTCTATACAAGCATCAGCCTGCTCAAAATCCTTACAGTGTATAGTAGATCATTATTCTGTATAGAATTCCATCCCTTTCAAAATGCTATTGTACCACAGTTCAAAAATCATGGAATGTGATTTTACCCTTCTGTGGCACACCAACATTCTGAAACTTCTAGAGACTACACAAGTCAGTTTCATTCTGAAAGCAAAAGAACTGCCGTGCGCACATTTCGCATAATACTATACACTATAAAAATACAGGATGAGCAGCATTATGCATAGCCAGTGTGTTCTGCCACCTTGGGGTACTGATTCCAAGGACCTATCAAGCTTCACTCTCAAGGTCAGAGGGAATCAGAACCCCTCTGTGGCAGAACACACTGGTTGTGAATAACTGACCATCCGGTATTTTCTATGTTGTGCTCATTCTAAATCATTGTGCACATTCCAGAGTGGTGTTGGGCACATTCCGAACAGTTGTTCTGTACAGTACAAAGGTCATAACATTTCAATTTTTTATTCACCCCACACGCAGTTGCTTACTAACCACTCAGTGCCAAAGGCTGTACCTTTTAACTTGCAAAAATGTGTAAATTTGATTTTGCTCATAGAATAGAACAAAGAAATGGCAAACGTTTCTGTTTTCACTTCAGGGAGTGGGGTGTCTGTGATTCTTTTGTAAAAAAAAAAAATATAGGCCCAGATATTCAAAAGGGTTGCGCATGGCGCAACAGTGTTGCACCATGGGCAACCCACTGATGTGCCCCGGCATGATATTCAAAAGGGAAAAGTGCACAGCACAAATCCCGATGCGCCGGAGCGCATCAGTACTGTATAAAGGCACAGGTGGGGGAGGGCGTGCCCATGCATAACCTGCACAGTCCAATATTCAGCCCAGAATGTGCAGAGCCATGCATGCTCAATCCCAACCTGTGCCAGCACAAAGTTAAACCAAAAAAATAGGAACAACTGATGGCCGCCCACAGGTGAGCTGCCGCATTGCAGGGCGCAACACGGCAGCTGCCACCTGTGGGTGGCCACCTGAGTTCCGGCTGCACCTGGCGGCGCCCCCCCCATGCCTGATCGCGGACATTTGTAAAAAAAGACTTCGTCCTATATCCCTGGTGGTCCAGTGGACCACTTTCTGCCTGATTGCGGACATCTGTATTAATTGAAAGGTCGAATATCCCTGGTGGTCCAGTGGACCGCTTTCTGCCCAATCGCGGGCATCTGTGTTAATAGAAATGTCAATATCCCAGGTGGTCCAGTGGACTGCTTTCTGCCCGATCGCTGGGCATCTTTATTAATAGAAAGGTCAATATCCTTGATGGTCCAGTGGACCGGCTTTCTACCCATCGCGGGCATCTGTATTAATAGAAGGTCCAATATCCCTGTTGGTCTAATGGTAACCTCCCCACCACCCGCAGAGCCCCACCACCGCCCCGGTCAGCTGCGGGCGGCAGCACCTCACCCGCCTGCCCCACCACCCACCGACTGTCACCTCGGTAGGGGCTGCCGCCCATTGGTTCACAGCGTGAGCCAATGGAGCATGCTACTATACTACACATTTCAGATATATGAATGAATCACATCTGGAATGTAGTATGATATGGGCTACATGCCCATTAGCTCATGCTCTGAACCAATGAAGTGCTAACTAGGTAATCAGTGACGGTGAGCGACGGGCGATGAGGTGCTGCTGCCAATGGCTGACCGGGGGAGTGGGGTGGTGAGCTCAGTGGGCGGGTGGGCAGGAGGTTACCACTAGACCACCAGGGATGGTGTGACCTTTCTATTAATACAGATGCCCGCGATCAGCAGAAAGCGTCCACTGACCATCAGGATATTGACCTTACTAGTACCAGATGCCCATGATTGGACAGAAAGCAGCGACTGACCACCAGGGATATTGGATCTTTTATTAATACAGATGCTAGTGACTGGAACAGCCGATCCACTGGACCACCAGGATATTGGACCTTTCTATTAATACAGATGCCCACGATCGGCAGGAAGCAGTCCACTGACCACCAGGATATTGACTGAACTATTTTTACTACAAATGCCCGCAATCGGCTCAGAGAACATCGGTCCCCGACGGCTGCTGCCTGGCAGGGCGCCAGGCACAAGTCGTCGGGGACCGGCGCACCTGCATGCAAATGGGGCCATAATGACATGCAAATAGCCCCATGTGCACCTTGCATACATTATGGCCCCATTTGCATGTTCAGTTTTGAATATCGCGGTTGCTGTGCATGGCGCAATGGTACTTGCACTAGCGCATCCCCATGTTCCACTCTGGCCACTTGTGCTGGTGCAGTGCCACTGCGCCATGCACACTGGGGGTGGCCAGGGTGCGATATTCAAAGCTGCTGAGCCATGGCGCAGCTCCATTGAATATTGCTTAGTCCACACCCCTGTGCAGCTAAGTTGAGCTGCGCCCAAGCTTGCGCCACAGCCGGGTGCAGTTTGAATATCTGGGCCATACTGTATAAAATAAAATATGCTACCATTACAACTTGGCATGTGTTTCCATCTTGGAGTTGAGATGACAGTATGGATCTCGAACTTCACTCTCAAAGTTCATCTGCTGTCATCTTAGCCCTCAATGGAAACACAGCCTTGCTGTGTATGGTTGTCCACAAGCATTATTCTCTATGTGTTTCTTCCTTATGAGACTCCTATATGTAATACAGTCATTGTCTTAACCAGGTACCAAATCTGACCCATCCTCAGCCTATAGAGAATCAGATACACAAGCCTGTTAAAAAGGTGATATCTGTTCTGGTAAAGCCTCATCAGCCTACCTTGCACATGTTGCAACGTTTTATTCCACCCAGCTTTAAAATGGGTAGACATGTTTATTTCAGTCCCCATTCATTTAGAGTAGATATATCTCCAGTCCATGCTGAAATGAAACTTGGGACTCTGGTCCTGAAATCAACAGCTCTAACCATCCCACTGAAGGGACATTCCTGTAAGCTGTGTGGTTAGAGAACGCCAATGATTGTCATACTTGTTAAGCCATGGACTACCACTAGAGCTCTCTATTTGGTGTTGTAACTACTCAGTAATCCTTTTGTCTGTTATTCACAACTTTCATTACTACTGTAAATATCTTATAAAACGGAGTTTAAGAAAAAGACCAAATCTAAAAACCTGAGTGGTCGAAACATATCACCAGGCAACTGTTATTTAATGTCCTAGAAATTGCACAGTTTGTAACTAACATACCCTAATCTACCTAGCAATAGCCAATCTAAATGAACAGAAACCTTTTTTCAATTAAAATAGGGGGGAGTAGGAGTGAGCAGGTTACAGCAGGGGGGACCCCGCCGTAACTGCTGTACATGCCCAGCCCTGCACAAAAAGGACCTCCGCCCAGCCCTAGCAGCAGTATGGCAGCCCCTCCACACACACACCAGAACACCTCAACAGGTCCCGTCGGTAACCTGCAAACACCCCCAACACAACCGGATCCCCGCCCCAGGCCCATATGCCAGTCCCCCACATACACATAAGCCTGGTCTCCTTCTGTAAAGTATACCCCAACACATGTATGCCCCAGCCCTGTTGCTTTAATGCATACCCCCAACACATGTATGCCCCATCCTTGGTGCAGAACACGACATCCCACCACCTATACACACAGAGGTGCCCCTGTCCACACAACCCAGATCCCCGAACCCAGTGGCCCAGCATCATCATTGGTGGCTAGTGGACGCCCCCCCCTACCTATCCACAGCACCGACCCCCCTTCCCGTGGCTGTTGTGGGAGTCAAACCTGAATAACTGGGGTCATAATGAAAGAGTAATGCAAAACAAGTTTAGTTTACATTGCATCCTTCATACAAAAATAACCCCAAAATGCTGTGCATTAGGGAAGGATACTGTGACATCACAGTGAATGAAATGTATTTGACCATGTAAAATGCAAGCTATTAATAAACAGGGGACAGAGAGTGAAATTGCAGTACGCGGTGTGATTACTGCTGCATATTGTGACAGAGGCAGTCATTCACAGTGCAGCTGTCCAGCCACCCTGCCTTTACTATCACCCAGTCTTGCCACGGGGCATGAAATATCACAGGCTCACATATCTGTCATATTTGGGGCCATTTAGGACAATTCCTGGACAGAGTGCCATAAGTCTACACTGCCACCTCCCCCACATTCGCACTGAAACCATATAATATTAATGACTCCTTTCAGTCACTTACAAAAAGCATATCTCCCCTCTGACGCAGACTGCCAAAAAGCCACCCAGCAAAATGTTAGGAGGGTCCAAACTGGAAGTAAATGTGTGTTTCCTCCTTTGTGTTTTACTGTTTGTCCCACTGCATAAACCATAGCAGAAAAAGCATAGCAGTTCATTAAAGAAATGAGAAAACATAATCTCCATTCCACATGGTATTTCTCTATTAACAACTTTGCCGATTGACGCTTACTGCATTAATTCCAGACTGAATGTACACACAGTTCTGGGATTTCTCCTAGAATCGAGATCAATATTTATTTAATATTCATTTTGTATTCAGATACAAGCATGCATCTTCGTAAATACTGCCTCAGATGTGTATCCATGACCTCTTCTTTCAAATTCGCTGCTACTTACGTCAGTTAGAAATAACTGATGAATCAGAGCTAAGGTCAGGCTCCATATGAGGACCTTTCAGAGCCACACATTGACCTCAAACGCAAAGGCTAAAAGACTACAGCAAACTATTTTCATAGAGTGGAAAGTGTTGTACTATATTACAGAAGGGGATTGTTGTTACCTCCAAGGTGATAAAGCTGTAGGCATTGATGGCTTGGCTTTGTATGACTTTGCTTATTTATGTACAACAGCAGAAGAAACCTAGTATAACCATAAAAGAGATGCTGCATCAACAGCTGGGCTGTCCAGGGAAAATAAACACAAAAGGAAGAAATAAAACATTTCTGCTTACACAAGTGCTTTTGTAGAGACCCAACACTGCTCATCTGTCTTCTCAGTCTCTGTCACGGCTTGGGCATAATTTTCTGCTCACAATCTTGCTGTGACCCAACTTGGCCTCTGCCACTCTGAGACCCAACAGTCTGTTGGCCAAAGATCACCCTATAACTTTTAAGTGAGGGATTCCTGGGGTTAGAATGCAGCAAATATTTCACTGAATCTTTCAAAATGTGTCTGACTCTCCCCTGCTAATCACACAATAACTGTTTATAAAATCACAGGCTATTGTCATGGTTAGCACTATGATGTCATAAACAAAGGCACTGTGAGGTTAACAGGAATAGGCCAATATTTTTGAATGTTTTCTGTACAGACTTTTTAGATGAACCACCAAGATGTGTTGTAAATCTTGGAAAAGAACACTGAAAATGAAAAAAAATTATTCTCTAGTAAATTGTAAGAGCTGAAACATCTTATTTATGAAAGCATATTCTGAAGTGCAGAGTTGGGGCCAGATTCACAAAATGATTTGGGACTGAGTCCCACTCGCAACTCCAGTCACAGACCAAAATCTCTACAGTTGTGGAGATCAGAATTCAGTCCCCTACATCTGCAGAGATGTTGCACTGGGTCCCACTGGCCATAACATTTTTCCGCAGCTGTGGGGACTTCTATGGCAACGCCAAGTCGTAAACAGACTCCACCTTTGTGAATACCGCAGCTGCAGGAAAAATTGTGGATCCACAAGTGGCAACCCACTTGCTCCAGGTTTTTCCTGCAGCTGAGGGAATTTCATAAGCTTTGTGAATCCAGACCCTAATCTTTAGGTTTGACCCAGTCCTTGGTGGGAGTGGAGCTGGAGGTCTTTCTATTGTACAGACATCAGTGAGGAGCTACTTGCTCTCTGCCTCTTTTCTGTTTCTTAGTGACTGCCAACCTAATGAATTTTCCCCTGAGGAGGCACCTGAAGGCACTCCATAAATAAACAGGATTGCCACTGTGGCGTTGTTTTCCTTGAAATAATTGGTTGCATATCCCCTTGCATTTTTTAAGCCTGTGGGATCCTTCAGTAAGTTATTGTTAATCCTCCATACTTTGTCTGTATTTGTGAGGCCTACTGGCAGGTAGGAAAGGCTGACCAGAGTGTGGTTAGAAATGACCTGGGGATGTATCTCATATTGTGTTATGTTGCCCAGGAGATCCTTGCTAATTAGAAAAATAGTCCAGCCTAGACGGGGTGTAGTGGGCTGCTGACAAGAAGGGGTTGTACATGTGACTAGGGTGTAGAGCATGCCAAACTTCCATGAGCCCCATGGAGTCCTGAAGATCTCTGTTAGCCCTCTAATTGGAGGGCAACCCCAACCCCACAAATGTGCACAATCTATCAAGCTCTGTGTCAGGGACCACATTCCAATCACCCACTGTGATGATGGGCGTACCTGCATAAGTGGCCACCTGAGTCATAACCCGTTTGAATGCCTAGGAGTCCTCTTTGTTAGCACCATAAACAGAGACCAGAACCATGTCTACTCTATCAACTGTTCCTTTGACAATGACATATCTACCTTCTGCATCCAGATGTTTATCAGTGAGACTGAAAGGGAGACTCTGGTGGATGAGGATGGCAGTGCCCCCTCTTTTAGTACTAGCCTGGCATAGACTGGCCCACCACTCCATCCTCTACAGGTTACCTACTATACAAGGGTTCCAGAAGGTGCTGTCTGTAACATCTCCCATATGTCTTTTAATCTTGCCCCAGGCCTCTATTAGGTAGTCTGCCAGCTCAGTTTTTCTCTTCTAGAGCACAAAAATCTCACAGTCCACCCTGGCTGAGGTGTGCTGTCATAGGGCGGCTGGCCTCCTCCGTCTCCTGTGATACCCCACTCACACCCTGTTCCCATCTTATCCAGTCTGGTAGGAGCCTAGCCTGAGATGCCAAGTAGTACAAGGTGTAGTCCAGGAAGTCAAGGCCACCTTGACCTGTCTGCCCCGTCCTTCAGTCATGCTAAGCTCACTCTAGGTCTCCTTCCTGCACAGATAAATTCAGAGCAACATATCTCCACAGCATGTTGATCCTGCTTCTTCAAGACCATGGGTGACATTTGAATTGGGTAAAGCACCCTGGATAGGGCTTTTATTTTAATAAGGCTTAGCCTACCTAATCAACACATAATGAAACCATTTATTCCACCTTAAAAGATCTGCCCTAATGATAGGAGTGGCTTGTAATTAATGTCACAGGGGCATTAATGTGAGCCCGCTTTCACGCCAGGTACTTAATGTGTGACTGCACAATCTTTAATGTGGGTCCACCTTCACTCCCAGGTACTTAATGTGTGAACGCACAATCTTATACTTGTGCCCTTCCAAATCTCTTACACTGACCCCCCTTCACCACCACCACCAGGAGAAGTTCTGACTTTGTGCAATATATCTTGTACCCTGAGAACCTGTTGAAGACTTCTATTATTTCTTTAACTGCTGAGACAGAGCTGGGTTAGGCAAAGCAGGCCATCCTCTACATACAGAACGATTTTATGCTGTACTCCCAGGCCCCTTTTATACTTTTCACCCTTTGCTCCACCCTGATCATTTCTGACAAGGGCTCAATTGCCATCACAAAAGGGAGTGCGCAAAGGGGGCAACCCTGCCTTAGAAACATAGTAAATGGTGGCAGAAGGGGATCTCCAGATCCATCTAGTCTGCCTATAAGCCAACCGCCTCCACTAACTGCTATTTAGTGTTAAGATTCTTTTGTACCTATCCCAAGTCTTTTTGAATGTTCAAACTGTTTTTGTTTCCACCACCTCGGGTGGCAGGCAGTTCCCCGCATCCACTCTATAAGAAGAACTTTCTTGCCTTTTAAATTTGCCCCTTCTAGCTTCATGCTGTGACCTCTGGTTCTTGTGTGAGTCTTGAACTGAAAAAGGTCCTGAACTTGTACCTTGTTTATTCCCTTCACATATTTGAATGTTTCTATCATGTCTCCCCTGTCTCTCCACTGTTCAAGGGAATACATCTTGAGTTCTTGCAGTCGCGTCTCATAGTTTATATTGTTTATATCTTGTTCCTCATCCCAGCTGGAATTCTTGTGAGCATTCCCTGTTTATGATGATGTTGGCTCTAGGCTTTGTATAATGTAGCTTGGTTGGCCCAATGAACTTCTCCCCAAGGTCGTACCTTTCCAGGACCCCAAAAACATAGCCCACTCCACCCTACCAAAGCCTTCTTGATGTCTAAAGAGAGCACACATGCCCCCCCACGGAGACTAAGCCCCCAATGGATCACATTGAATAGATATCTAACACTATGGTACAAGTGGCAGCCCTTAAGAAAGCCTTCCTGATCAGTGGCGATTTATGTGGGCAGGATACCCTCAAGCCTCTGGGACAGCAGTTTCGCCAGCACCTTGACTTCACAGTTTAGGAGTGAAATAGGCCTTTAGACACAGCACTCCACTGTAGCCTTGCCTTTCTTGTGGATCACCATGATGGTAGCAATGTTGCATGAGTTCCAGAGTTCCCCTTTTCTTGGGCTTCTTGAACATGTCATGAGTGTGGTTGCATATGATCTCCCTAACCATTCTGTAATGCTTTATAGGGAGCCCATCAGAGCCTGCGGCCTGCCTTTTAGCAAATCTAGCCATTGCTTCCTGAACCTCCCCTGTGAGATTGGTTTGTCAGCTTCTCAAGCTGTTCTGGGACTACCCTGGGCAAGTTCAGTTTATCCAGGAAGAGGACTGCCTGTATCTCCTCGACCCCCCCACACACACACAGGGTTATGGAGATCCCTTAGAACTCCACAAAGACAGTATTCCCAGATTAATTTGGTATTTTCCCTGTAATTCCAGGGCAATTTTCCTGTAGATTACATTATTAACAATGGAAGTGGAAGTGGAATTGTTCTGTTTGCCCGTATTACCAGTACAGTCTCTGGGAACAATTTCCCTGTAAATAGTTCCATTTTCCTGTAAATTACAAGAATCCCTGCAGATCTGGGAGCCATGCAACAAACTGTTGTAGCTCCACAGTGTAGCTAGTGAGGAATCCCCCCCCAATTGATAAGGTTTAATTTCCACATTCCTATTGCCAGATATTGGGCTAGAATTGGACTGATCTTATTTTCCCAGTCATGGAAGTGCTAGTTAGCATAAAAAGGGGCCATATTTGCAACCCCCCAGGTCAATATCCTATTAACTGTCTCCCTAGCATTCCTAAGAAGTCTGTGGGTTTATTCATGCTGGTTACTGTATGCCTTCCTCTCCAGATTCTTGAATTTCCCCTTTTGGTCCCTGAGTTGCTCCTTATTCTGCTTGTGTCTGGCCACTAGGAATGCCACCACTGCCCCCTCAAGTAGGCTTTCCCCACCTCCCAAAATATTACCGTTGAGGGTGCCGTGGTTGCATTCATGTCCACATAAAGCTGTCATTGTTCCTTCAGGTGATCTTTGAATTCATCATTCAAGAGCAAGTAGGTGGAAAGCCACCAGCCTCCCAGTTTCAGCCAACCCAGTCTGAGGTTCGCTACTACTCTGGCATGGTCCTAGAGTATGATAGTGTGATAACAGGGGACCACTACTGCATTAACCTCTGGCCACAACTGGGACCATTCCACACAGTAGTGGGTGTCATCAAGGATTCTCTGTTCCTTCCCCTTTGATAACACTTCTCCAGTTGCTACTACCTGAGTACCATACCTCCCCAACTTGTACAGCTGAGAGCTGCCAAGGTTAGGGAATGCTGCACCAGACTGACCTGAAGACATGCAGGAATGTGAGACACTGACTCTGTAAGCAAGGACACTGACACTTGGATTATTGAGAAAAAAAGGTAAAATTATGCTGAAAAGGAGTAAAAATATAGCTTAAACAGCCACAAATGGCACAACTCACCTTCTGCATAAATGGCAAACAAATAAACATGAAATTAACTGTTTGATTGTACACTTTCTTTCTTCTCCTCTTTCCCAGAAGGGCACACCACTCCACTAACCTTCTTGTTTCTCTTTCCAAGCAGGGCACACCACCCCACTAACACTTTTCCCTGGAGACTGCAAGCACTCACCACCCACCAGCCCCCAGATTACATTCACTTTACCCTTGGAGACTGCAGGCACTTACTGCCCACCAGCCCTCCAGATCACATTCACTTTACTCCTGGAGACTGCAGGTGCTCACCATCCACCAGCCCTCCAGATCACATTCACGTTACCTCTGGAGACTGCAGGCACTCACCACCCACCAGCCCTCCAGATCACATTCACTTTACCCCTGGAGACTGCAAGCACTAACCACACTCCAGCCCTCCAGATTACATTCACTTTACCCCTGGAGACTGCAAGCACTAACCACACTCCAGCCCTCCAGATCACATTTACTTTACCCCTGGAGACTGCAGGCACTCACCACCCACCAGCCCTCCAGATCACATTCACTTTACCCCGGAGACTGCAAGCACTCACCACCCACCAGCCCTCCAGAACAAAAAGCTAGTGGATAAGCACCCTCTCTCTGGCCTTAATCCATGAGCTTGTTTTCACTGTAACCTTAAGGGTGAGCAGTGACTTCTAGGCTTTATCCTGCCTTAGTCAGCCCACTGACCCCTTACACCAGATACCTACCCTGGTATCTATCACACAGTTACGTACTTTACTAGTCACTTTATACTTTACACAGTTAAATGTTATTTAACATATCTACACATAAATTCACTTTAGACATTCAAGAATGACAGTGGCATAAAACATATTGCATACTGGTACATTAAAAGCTTGGACAGTTCCCCCCTCAGTCCTTGTGTAACCCCTAGGTGGCGCTATCCCAAGGGCTACTACCCCTGCCTGTTTGACTATGGACAGGTTGAGGGGCCTAGATCCTATGGCGGGTGCCTCCACCCAGAGGTCAGGGTTTGTATTGATTAGACTAGCTTGGTCACAGCCCTCTGGGACACTGAGACCCCCTTTTATTCCCTCTAGTGGCTCACACAGTACACCCGAGTTACAGCCCCAATACCCCACGTATATACACTGTTCACTCATATAGATACCACTTACCCTCGAGACTGATTCTTTAGCATGTCTCTGAGGACCCCCTGTAAAGTAAGGTTAAACAACATATACAGCAAAACACAATACTGTTTCCATAAGTACCAACACCACAGACAGTATATAGTATAACAACAACAAATCTGGTTTATTTAGGGGACAGTAACATGGGAGGGGGAAATCAGGTTAATTAGTGGCATTAAATCACAGTACTGTGCACACATACAGGGTCTGAAAAGTGACACTCTGGGTACCCAAGTTGGGGGGGAGCTAGCCAGGTCCATTGCCCAGGGTTGGCCGGCAGGTGTAGATGGATAGGGCCCTGTAGAAGAAAATATATGCACAACACCCAATTGTAATCTGGAGCTGGAGGGCTCAGTCCAAAAAGCAGTGAAACAACAAGAATTAGATGATACACTTGTGATTGAAAAACAAGCTGCAGGGGAATACCCTGATTTGTACTCACAACACCCAAGCTGGGGATCAGACGGAGAATGTCCCTCTGGATTGCCAGAAGAACAGGGCATGAGGACAAGGTCCTTGTGACTGAACCCCACTGCAGTTGATAGCAAACAGAAGTAGTCCAAATTAAGCTGGGGTTTACTTCCAGCTTCAGCACACAATTCACTGTACAGGGGATTTGAAATAGTGATTCTCCACAAGCACTACGCACATTTATATGTAAAAGGAAAGTACTATACCAGGAAGGCTGCTTCTCGATCCCGACCGCATTTACTGCAAGATACCCGGGAGAACGCGCAGCAGCTTCAGTTCCTGATAGACCGAGCGCGTTTCAGCAATTTCCCCAGTCTTCTACAGGGTGAGCCTGGTTTTTACTCTTCAGATCTCCTTCCAAGTTGGATTCAGTCTGATCTGGCACTTGCAACGGCTGCAGGCTGAACCTCAGGGCCTCACATGTGCTTCCCACATGAAACCATACACCTCAGAAGCACACAGCTCCTTCTCTCTTCACTGTCACAACTGATCTGATCTTTCCAGTCACAGAGCAGGGCATTTCCTGTACTTCCACACTATTCTGTTGGCTAGTTCAGCTGTCACTCACAATAAGACTTCCTCTGTTGGTAGAAAAAGACGCCAAGGTCAAAACTACATTACCCAGAATCACTGCCCATAAAATCCCCTTGTGGCTGGCTCAAATTAAGAGTCCAAGTTCTAATTCGTCCACAGGCTTCATTTTAGGGCTCCCTTAACCCAATTGGCCCAGCACAGCAGTTTAGGTCCAGAATGGAGGGGTAACACACACAGAGTCCCAGCTGCAATAAAGGCAGGTTAAACAAACTACAATTTTGCTAATGCTTTCAATGATTATAGTCAAATAGTTACAGCTTTCAGATGGGCTCCCTTTGCACCTTCAGCGATGGCAGAAACAGAGCAAGTAGCCAGCAGCTCGGGCGGGATTCAAGCATTAAATACACAGTCCCCCCATACAAACTAAACTAAGTCTGCAAGAAGACAGCTCTTAAAAAGACAGTACATGGAGGCTCAAATAGCACTCACTTGGAACCACATTTAAACAGCTCAGACGCCGAACACCGCCCAGACTTGGAGCATTCAGGCAAGCTCCTGGAAGACTTTTGGGAACCCCCATTTGCAGGGGGGGTTACACCTGAACTGTTCAGTCTTTCAAATGATGAAAGACTCTTAAAAATACAGAAGGACAGAGGTAAATTCTCCATTACTTCAATGTCACTTGACTTTTAAAATAGTCCCCAAATTGCAGCAATATGATTTTTTTACAATACCATGATCCTTTGGATTTTCTGAAGAAATTAGTTGGTGGAATTGCTGAAGCATTCTTGTGAGGGCACACAGGAGCAAGTAGTTTCTAGTTGGAATCAGGAGAAATGAGGAATTCTTCAAGTAGCAGCTTTTTTCTATGAGAAAAACTTGGCATAACAGGATCGTCAGGCACTTGAAGCAGCAGGCTTTCTATCCTCACCCTGTTCTCACTCACTACCCTATCTGATGCTACATTGGAATTCAGTTGATCCCCTAATCCTACACTTTAGGCAGCCCTGTTCAGTGAGTTCCTAGACACTGGAGTGGTCCCAGAGGACTGGAGAAGGGCAAATTTTGTCCCTCTTCACAAGAGCAGTAGTAAAGAAGATGCATGGAACTACAGGCCAGTTAGTCTAACCTCTGTAGTCGGAAAGCTCATGGAGACACTCCTCAAGGAAATAATAGTGGAGTACCTTGAAACCATGGGGGTGTTAGAACCCAGGCAACATGGGTTCACTGTGGGACAGTCCTGTCAAACTAATCTAATAGATTTCTTTGACTGAGTGGCAAAGGCAGTAGACCAAGGGGGAGGGGGTGGAGTAGATATTGCCTACCAGATTTCAGCAAAGCCTTTGATACCATCCCACATAGGAGACTGATCAACAAGCTAAGTAGCCTGGGGATGGTGCACAAGGTGATAAACTGTATTGAAAACTGGTTAAGGGACAGAAAACAGAGGGTCATGGTAAACACCAAAAGGAACCCAATCAGAGGCGAAGGAGGTGACCAGTGGGGTACCTCAAGGGTCAATTCTGGAGCCGGTCCTCTTCAATGTTTTGATCAGTCACATTGCAGATGGGCTAGAGAGAAAGGTTTGCCTGTTTGTAGATGACATCAAGATCTGCAACAGGGTGGATACCTCAGAGGGGATGGAAAGGATGAGAAAGGATCTGGAATGGTTGAAGAGATGGTCAGAGGCATGGCAACTAAGGTTTACACAAAGAAGTGCAAAATGATGGATGTGGGGAGCAGGAACCCTGGAGCAAGCTACAGGTTGGGGAGAGAGCTGTTGGCAGTTACTAAGGAGGAGAGGGACTAGGGGGTCATAATCACAGATGATCTGAAGGCCACAAGGCAGATGGCCAAGGCAGTGGGGAAGGCCACTGGGATGTTGGGGTGTATTGGAAGGGGAATCATAAGCCGAAGGAGGGAGGTAATAGTTACACTTTATAAAATGGGCAAACAAAATCTTCAAACCTGATTGGCTGAAAGCATTTTTTAGCTGTGTCCTGATCAGGACATAATCATCGAACAGGCAATATTTGTGCAAACCACACTGCACCACACAACAAAATCAATACGTGCCACTGTTCTCCTGCTGCAGCTCCTCAGCCAGCATTCGAAGGAACCACTGGAACCAGAAGAGTGATGGCACAGCCTTGCCCTTGTAAACATCTTTTGCCACCTATCAAGCCTCACAAGTAAGGGAAATCACTAGAGAAATGCCACTCATGGTTATACTAGCTCCTCCTTCCTGCACAAGCCACAAATATGTATCCATTTAATGTATAATTCTTCTTTTACTCACTGGCAGTTTCCTCCTCATAGGTCTATCTTTCAGTCCCGCTCATTCCTCACATCGCATCTCCGGACTCCTTCCCCCACTCCCGTCTCCACACTTTGTGGTCTTCCATAAATCCCAGCTGTAAACTTGTTTACTTTTCCACCATGGTTGTTGCAGTTTCATAACCGTGAAACAGGAAACATTGTGCATGGTGGCCACTGGGGGACATGCTTACTCCCAATCAAGGCAGCTGTTTAGGAGACAAATCTGTGAAAATGCAATGAAAGTACCTACACAAACACACACACACATACACACACACACACAAAAAAAAAAGCTTCCTGTATCTTCGAAGGGGAGAAAGGAACAGAAGCATCACACCAAATTCATAACACAATATGGGAAATGCTCGCTCCCCGTTGCTGTGACTGAAACTGCATGAGGGTACAATCGCTCCCAGTTGCTGTAAGTTAAAGTGGATGTTAAAGCAAAGAAATATATATATGTATATATATATATATATATATATATATATATATATATTGCACAAAGTAAAGACATGGTTTTTCAGTGTTTGTGTCTGTGGGTGGCTGGGCAGTAGACACACAGACACAAACCTCCTCCACTGACTTTTAATTAAATCCGCTCCATTCCAAGGACTACATTTTGTCTTTTTCTGCTAATCATATTTTCTGCTATTTTTTATGTACATTTGGTAAGTGCATTTTTTTAACAAACTTCTTTACTGCAGTGCTCATTTAATAAGTGCAATAAGACACTCCGAGGTGGGGGTTATGGCATGATAAGAGCACTTCCCAGGTGCTAAAGGCACTCGGTGCAAGCACCTCATGTCTCATAATACACCTGGGGCATGCTCTTATCAGACCATAACCAACACCTTGTCATGTCTTGTTGCTTGGGTACAAGACCCTGGTGAGGTCTCATCTTCAGTACTGTGTCCAGTTCTGGAGGCCACATCTATGTAAGGACATTGACAAAATAGAGACGGTGCAGAGGAGGGCGACCAAAATGGTGAAGAGTCTACATCATAAGCCTTATGAGGAAAGAGTCAGAGACCTCAATTTGTACACACTGGAGCAAAGGAGGGAGAGAGGTGACATGATAGTAACATTCAAATACCTCAAGGGCATGAACAAGGTGAAAGGGGACAACATATTCCAATTTAAAAGTAGTGCCAGAACAAGAGGAAATAACATGAGACATGGGTGGCCGCATAAGGGGAAATGTCAGGAAGTTCTTTTTTACAGAGAGAGAGAGTATTGGATGCATGAAATAGCTTGCCCCAGGAAGAGGTGGCCACCCATGCGGTGACAGGCTTCAAACATGCATGGGACAGGAATAAAGGAATATTAGGGTTGGAAGAAACATCTAAAGTCAATGACCAGATAGAGTCACTGACTGATTTATCAGGCAATATAAATGAGCAGACTGGATGGGCCTTGTGGCCCTTATCTGCCAACAGTATCTATGTATCTATGTAATTAAATAAATGCTGTCACTATCAGGCTCTGTCCCTGCAGTAGGCCTCTTCTGACAGGACACCCACTTGGCTTGGGACCCTCCTTCTTGGTCGCTCTCCCTACTTGGACTCACTGCACACTGGCTGTGCAGCTTCTTTTATACCTAAAACTAATTTACTTATACTAATAACTGGACACTGAATGGATACTGGCCTGTCCAGGGGCTCAGCACCAATCACAATCCTTTCTGCAGCAGCATTATCCACAATGGAATTCACAGTTTTGGAATCCGGCTGACCCCTCAACATTCTAAGGCTTCCTTTTTTTTATAACTCTGAGTCCCATTTATGTACACGTTTCTTTGTCATAAAAAAATAAGCACTTTCTTTATGTGTAAACATTTTTCCACTATCCTGGCTGGAAAGCTGATATCTGTAGCTCTCTGCTGAAATTTGTTTTGCACAAAATGATGTACAGGAAAGCTAAATCACTAAGGCTTACACTTATTTGTCATTAAACTTATAAAATAACCACTTCCGATCACTTTTTTTCTTCACTTTCACTTAAAACCAGCCGGTCCCCCTTTAATTACGCTGACCACAACAGTTTTTTTCACTCACAAATCAAATATTCATTTTCCCATGCTTTGCTCCACCTCTTGTGTAACTGTCTGTATTGATTTAGTTTCAGAAGGACCCACTCTTCCTTTCAAGGTTGGTGACTCCTCTGTTTTACATTTTTATCACTTTAAACTATTTTTCAGTTGTGTAGCACACTCTTATATACACATCTGCCAAGTTTGGGGTAAATCTAGCAAGAAATGGCTTGGCAGTATGAATTAGAAAATCACATGTATGAGAACAATGTTTTTTTGACTGTAAGCACTTTTTACTGCAGAGCTCTCTTTAAAACTGCTCTGTTTTTGCTTGTGAACAATTATTAAAAATAAGTGTACCTTTTTAATTACCCAGGACTTCCCTCAGCTCTTACATTGCTTTACTTTATTTAAAATATGTATTTTATTGTATTTCATCAGTGTGAAGCTGTGGGTTTCACAGTATCAGATTGCATATTTTTTTATTACAGAATGGCTCCTCTGAGAGTTTGAAGAGCACCTTTCTCAGTGCAATGCAAAATTATTAGGAGGCTTCCTTACCTGACTGTGAGTTCCTCCATAGTAGTTGTAAAATGTTCTGTGTAGCCCAGTAAGGAACGGAAGGGATCGTATTTTGCCCCTGAGGGGGCTAAGCGCTCGATCTCTTCCACTTCCTGGTCCCCGACACCATCCCTGCCCTTCCTTGTTTTGTGATGTAATTATATGCTTAGCACGAGGACGTGCTCCATTCAAGCCTATGGGGCATTATTTTAAAATATATTTTTACTATTATAACCAGACTTTTAGTACAAATAGAGGCCAGTATTCAAGTAACATGAGCCTTTGTTTGCTTCAGGGGGCCTTCAGCAGGACTATTCGAAGGTACCCCTTTTAGCTATGCCTGGCCCTTTCCCACTCTGGCATCGGCACGCACAGGTTCACTGGTATCCTAGGGGATCCTGGATGTTTTTTGGGAAACCAAGCTATTTGATACATCTGAGGAAGTGAAGCCACCTGTTCATCTGGCAGAGACAAGTAAGGGGGCTTCTGATGTGATAGTGGAGGCCATGGAGGAGTACACTAGTAAGGGTGCTGTGGGGCACAGCTATCGGCCCAGTCCCACCGTACCCACCACCATTGACTATCCTGTTGGCAGAGGGAGAGGTAGAAGATGGGGACATAATACTGGCAACCACCCCCTAGGGTTCAGGAGGTCGGCCACAAGTCCTCTGTCTGGTGACGGTGGCTCTTCAGATGCCTCACGTGGAGAATTTTCCTATCTAAGTACTCCATGCCAGCTAAAAGTGGAGGAACAGGAGAATGGGGCTGTGTGGAAGATACTAGCAGCACTGCCCCTTGGACAAGCTCTGAAAGCCTATCGATTTGCTGACCAGGAGATATACCAAGCTATTCCTCATCCTTATGAGTGCCCTACTCTAAAGCTGCCAGATAACACCCCATGCCTCCTGGCACTCTGCAAGGCCATCCATGTCAGGATGGATGGACTTCTGAATAGTGACCCGGTGAATGTGCCTACAGAACTCAGGTGTGGCTGGAGCCTGGTATCACCCAGCGGACCAGTGTTCGAGATCTGCCTCAGTGGTCGCAAGCGCAAAGATGGGTAAGGCATAGAATTCACATTGAGTATCTGAGTGCTGAATACCCATTTGTCTCAGAAAGGCTATGGGACATCATAAAGGAAAAGTGACCGGACTGGATGTTTTGGGGAATGGTCCAGAAGCTTCAACTTTGGTCTGTCATCCAGCCCACCAACTCAGGAGATCATCCAAAAAGCCGGAACTTTGTGTTTTTCGTCTCCTAGGGCAGGATTAACTTTATTCAAGCATTATGTCTTGTCCAGGATGTGGCTGCTGGTTTTTGCATGAAATATGATGTAATATCCAATGACTCATTTGTGAATGAAGCTACCAAGTCAGACCCAGCTTATCATTTCCCCCGCAACAGAGGGCCCGCCATTTAGAAGAAGACACCCAGCATCTGTGATATGCCAGGACTGTTCAGCAAGCTAGTTTGACCATTCCTACTTAAAAGAAAAGAAAGAATCCTCAAGAAGATACTGTGACCAGTGGATGAATCTGCAAGTGTCTATCTCATGCTGTAAAAGCGATGAGTGAGAGTGGGTTTCCTTTCCAAAAGGTATAAACTGTTTGAACTGTTTTCTATCGATTAGATATCATGTTAGATAACTTTGTTTAAGCGACAGCCTGGCGTTAATGTTTTGTAATTTTAACCTCAGTTACAGCTATCATCATTCTGGGCAGGAGCAGCTCCATGTTGCAGTATGAGGAGGTAGGACCTTGAGGTGGGTCGTGGATTTACTGGCCTGCCCTGGGGTAGGGTTTCCAAATGGGGAGTGTGCGTACCCGTTTTGGTAGGCACCATCATTGGATGGATGGTTGACCCATTTCCAAGAGGAAATGGATTTAAAGGGGGGACAGTGTAAGCCACCCTTTTTGGGGCTGGCT
The DNA here is from genome assembly GCA_016271365.2 of Neoceratodus forsteri. NCBI lineage: Eukaryota > Metazoa > Chordata > Ceratodontiformes > Ceratodontidae > Neoceratodus > Neoceratodus forsteri. The sequence continues at coordinate 141,557,960 of CM028133.1, forward strand.
CACTATGCTGTATTCACCCCTGTTGGTTGGGTTCCTGTTTTGGGTATCCCATATTCCACCCCCAGTGGGGCATTGCTCTGTGTGCCCAGGTTTAAAAGAGGAGGGTTCCCCATAGGAATTGGAGTCAGTGGGCTGTATGTAGAGCAAGTTGGGCTGGGGATTCAAACCCCCTGGCCTGGGAGGTATCGACTGTTTCTAGCGTCGATAGCTAAGTGTGTTTTATTTACCTCTGATGGGGAGGGTGACAGTAGCATAGTGACCATTGGGGACTGGGGTCCTGTGATCTCAGTGGCTAGAAGGACAGTAGCAAGCAGGTAAGTTCATCATGGTTGGGTTTGGGAGGCCTAGTGTCCAAAAGAAAGGCAGTGGGGCTTTCGTGTGGTGGTAGGGTAACTGCAGGGACCCTTAGAGGTGTCAGCTCTGAGGAGCTCATTTTCCTGGTGTGGCACGCTGCCACAGGCAAGTGGGTGGATGCATTCTAGGATCTTGTTTTATTGGGCCTGCCGTGCCCGTGTCTGGGGCAGGTCCCATGTTAGGCCCATTAAAGGAATGCACAGAAACAGTAACTGAAAGGATGGAGCTGAGTCGTACATGCTATACTTCCAGTTGGTATCCTGTCTCATTTGGAAGAGGGTTGCAAACTGGTTGGTTTTCTGACAAGGTTTTCAGGGTGGCCATGGTGTGTGTTTAAGGCCACATTCCCGGTATTGGTTACTTTGGGGTTGGGGGTGAGGCATTCGGAAGGTTGGGTTTAGGACATGCTATTGTACCCTCTAAGGTCCCGAGCTTTACTTAGGCTCTGTGTATCTGTGTGGAGTCCGTGCCAGATCTAATTCTCTAGGCCTGTTTAAAGCACTTGTATCAACCTGGTATTGTTAGTACCTCCCATAATATGCCCTGCACCTGTTCTGTCTCCTTGCTCCATGGAGCTGTGCACTCAAGTTATTTATTTATCCATTTTAAAGAGAAACTGAATTAAAGCTCTTTATTTGTTCTTTTACATTGTGTGTGCTGGGATTATTGAATTCTTCTTCTAAAGAAGCCAGTTCAGCATGTTGTCCTCCTATGCCTGGCCTGAAGTTACAGTGGGTGGTAAGCTGTAGCCTGTGGGTGTGAACACAATCTGCACTACGCTGTTGAGAACTGCAGTTGAGGTAAGGCCTTGTTTCCCTTTGATCTGTAGGCTTTATATCTGGAAGATTTTCTGGTTTGTACCCCTCCAGATTACCATCAGGACCCTTAGACAGAAAAGGTAGGCAAAGGGTGGTGTTACAAATGTGGAGGGCTCATCTGCGATTTTTGAGTCAAGATCAAAAGCTTGGGAGTGGGCTAAATGAAGCTGGGGTCCCCGCTGTCAGTAGGCCTGGATATCTAGTAGTGCATCACTGTGGACCACCATTGTGGGGTGTTTTGGTGCTCTTTTGCTGTCTTCTAGTAAGAGAAGGAGCCTGGAAGTTAGAAGGAGTGGTCAGGTGGACTGAAGCGGCTGATTGGCTCAGGCTTGTGGTGGAAAGTCACAACTTGTGGAAGGAAAACAAAAGTAGTTGTGGCTGAGAAGGGTCCCTCCAATGAGCCATGGGCCATCGTCCCAGTCTCCCTACTATCCTGGCTGTAGAAGTCAGCAGGAAGAGGAGCAGTGGAGGAGAAATGTGTGCATTGTGAATTTCACGGAGAGGGAATAGTTCATATGCCCTTGTGCTCTGTTTGCTCCAGGGGGCCTTCAACAGGACTATTCTAAGGTACTCTTTCAGCTATGCCTAGCCCTACCCTGCTCTAGCATCAGTGAGTGCAGCATCACTGGTATCCCGGGGGGCCGGATATTTTTCAGGAAACCAAGCCATTTGAGACATCTGAGGAAGTGAAGCTACTGTTCCCCAAGCAGAGACAAGTAAGGAGGCTACTGATGTGATAGTGGAGGCCGTGGAGGAGGACACAATAAGGGTGCTGTGGGGTATAGCTAACTGCCCAGTCCCACAATACCTGCCACTGTTGACTATCCTGTTGGTAGATGGAGAGGTAGGAGATGGGGACTTTAGACTGGTGACCCACTCCAGGGCTCAGGAGGTCAGCCACAAGTCCTCTACCTGGTGATGGTGGCTCTTCAAATGACCCAGATGGAGCGTTTTCCTATCTAAGTACTCCATGCCAGGTGAAAGCGGAGGAACAGAAGAGTGAGGGAGTCTGGGAGATACCAGCTGTGCTGCCCCCTGGACAAGCTCCGAAAGCCTATCAATTTGCTGACCAGGAGGTATATCAAGCTATCCCTCATCCTTATGAGTGCCCTACTCTAAAGCTGCTGGATAACACCCCACACCTCCTGGCACTGTGCAAGGCCACCCATGTCAGGATGGATGGACTTCTGAATAGTGACCCGGTGAATGTACTATACAGAACTCAGATGTGGTAGGAGTCTGGTATCACCCAGTGGACCAGTGTTCGAGATCTGCCTCAGTGGTCACAAGCACAGAGATGGGTGAGGCGTGGAATTCACATTGAGTATCTGAGTGCTGAAAACCCTTATGTCTCAGAAAGGCTAGCAGACATCATAGAGGAAAAGCGTCCTGACTGGGTGTTTTGGGAAATGGTCCAGAAGCTTCAACTTTGGTCTGAGTCATAGGGCCCGCCGACTCAGGAGATCATCCAAAAAAAACAGAACTTTGTTTGTGTTTTTCGTCTCCTAGGGCAGGATTAACTTTATTCAAGCACTGTTTCTTGTCCAGGATGTGGCTGTTGGTTGTCGCATGAAATACTGTATGATATCCACTGACTCATCTGCGAATGAAACTACCAAGCCAGACCCAGCTTATTATTTCCCCTGTGGCGGAGGGCCCGCCATTTAGAGGAATGCACCCAGAGTCTGTAATATGCCAGGACTGTTCAGCAAGTTGGTTTGATCATTCCTAGTTAAAAGAAAAGAAAGAATCTTCAAGAAGATACTGTGCCCAGTGGATGGTGCTGCAGGACTGTTCCTCAGAATCAAGGATTGGGACTGTTTGAACTACCCCCATTGTGACTGTTGTTTTGGTGATCAGAAATAAAAAGTTGTTTCTTGTTGGAACTGTAACGTGATTAACCGTCTACTAGTTATAATTATATTTGTGATATATATATATATATATATATATGTTTATTTGAATGTCTACTTAGGGAAATGGCAGCCATCAGCTTTTAAAGGGGCCTGACCTTTTGACCCCAAAGGCCCGGGCTCACTGAAAACAACTGACTATAGTAACACTGAACCAGAGAATGGGTTAATTAAGAGGCTTCCTTTCACATCTCCTGTCATATCTATGTTAGTTGTTAGATAACACATAGTAAACCAACCCTTCTACTTTGAAGTGCAGGAACAAAGTATGCATTTTATGACGTTTGAGGAAAAGGCCATTTTTAACTGATTCCTGTTAGCTTTCACACCTGTAAGAGAAATGTTTTGTCAGGATGTTTTCTGAAACATCAAAGGTGAATGCTCTGATCAAAGTGATTGTCATATTTTATTATTGCCATTTTGCAGATTTCCCACCAGCAGTAAAATGACACCCTTTTGGATATTCTTGGTCAGGTAACAAATTAATTACAGGCTAACAGTGACCTCATGAGCTGTGACCTCACAGAATACGAGGGACATGCTGGATTAGTATCACTCTGGCTGAAAGGAGTGGGACACTTCTTCTCTACTCCTAAAGGAACACTCACAGTGTGTGCCTGAAATAAAAAGGCACTTCTGTCATAATAGATACCATCAAACTGGAACTAAAGTAGACTTAGAGTTAAAGCACTAGGCATTTTGTTTCTGTAATTTCCAATTTATTTCTGACTGTAAGTATTTATGTTATATGTTCTATGTTTTGTATGATTTACTTTTTTTTTCAGTTCCAGTAAACCTTTTGGTTTCCTTAATCCTGCTTAAGACTTTTCTTTTGCAAGTGAAGGCTGAAACAGTATTGGATAATTCTGACAAAAACTGTTAAGGGCTTAAAGGTGTGTTATTATCTTGCTATGGTAAGCATATACCTAGGTCTCAAACTGAGTCAAAAGGGTAGAATTTTGAACCTAGCTGGGTGCCCACTGGGTGAAGTATTGCACTACATCCCCCGAAGACAGTGTGATATCTGAGCCTGTTAACTGGGTGTGCTAGTGAAAAAGGTTCATATTTGACCCCAGAACTCGAGGCTCATAGGTGATTCAGACCCAAAACAGACAGGAGGGTTACCCTGTTTGTCTCCTGTTCACATATTGCACTTCAAGGTTTGGCACTGTGGGAGCAGAGGGCCTGACCTGTGGAGTGCGTTTGTGACAGGAACCATGAGAAGATGAACAATGTATGCAAGTGTCTGCCTCATGTTGTAAAAGGATTGAGTGAGAGTGGGTTTTCTCTCCAAAAGGTATAAACTGTTTGAACTGTTTTCTATCAATCAGATATCATGTTAGAAAACTTTGTTTAAGTGACAGCCTGGCATTAATGTTTTGTAATTTAAACTTCAGTTAAGTTATCATCATTCTGGGCAGGAGCAGCTTCATGTTGCAGTATAGGAAGGCAGGCCCTTAAGGGTGGGTTGTGGATTTACTGGCATGCCCTGGGGAGGGGATTCCAAGCAGGGAGTGTGCATACCCATTTTGGTAAGCACCTTCTTTGGATGGCTAATTGCCCCATTTCCAAGAGGAAATGGATTTAAGGGGGTGAGAGTGTAAGCCATCCCTTCCGGGGGCTGGATCAGTATGCTGTATTCTCCCTTGTTGGTTAGGTTCCTGTTTTGGGCATCAAATGTTCTGCCCCCAGTGGGGCATTGCCCCGTGCCCAGGTTTAAAATGGGAGGGTTCCCCATAGGGAGGGGGATCCAATCCAGTGGGCTGTACATAGGGCAAGTTGGGCTGGGGTTTCAATCTCCCAGCCTGGGAGGTAGCGGCTGTTTCTAGTGTTGATGGCTATGTGTTTTTTATTTATCTCTGATTGGGAGGGTGACAGTAATATGGTGACCATTGGAGACTGGCATCCTGCGAGCTCAGTAGTTAGAATGACAGCAGCAAGGAGGTAAGTCCATCATGACTGGGTTCAGAAGGCCCAGTGTCCAAAAGAAAGATATGGCAGTGGGGCTGTAGGGTGGTGGCAGGGCTACAGCAGGGCCCATTGGAGGTGGCAGCTCTGAGGAAATCATTTTCCTGTTGTGGCATGCTGCCATAGGCAAGTGGATTGGTGCATTCTGGAATCTTGTTTTGTCAAGCCTGTCATGCCTGTGTCTGGGGCAGGTCCGTGTTAGGCCCATTAAAGGAATGCACAGAAACAGTAACTGAAAGGATGGAGCCGAGTCATACATGCTATACTTCAAGCTGGCATCCTGTCTCACTGGAAAGGGGGTTACAAACGGGTTGATTTTCTGGCAAGGTTTTCAAGGTGGCCATGGTGTGTGCTTAATGTTGCATCCTGGGTATTGGTTACTTTGGGGTGGGGAGTGAGGCACTCGGAAGGTTGGGTTTAGGACAAGCTATTGTATCCTCTAAGGTCATGAGCTTTACTTCAGCTCTGGATATTTGCATGAAGTCTGTACCTGGTCTAATTCTCTAGGCCTGTTTAAAGCACTTGCATCAGCCTGGTACTGTTAACACCTCCCATACTATGTCTTGCGCCTGTTCTGTCTCCTGGCTCCATGGAGCTGTGCACTCAAATTATTTATTTATTCATTTTAAAGAGAAACAGAATTAAATCTCTTTATTTGTTCTTTTACTTTGTGTGTGCTGGGATTATTGAATGAACTAACTAATTCCTTCCTCTAAAGAAGCCAGTTCAGCATGTTGTCTTCCCAGGCTCAGCCTGAAGTTGCAGCAGGTGGTAAGTTGTAGCCCGTGGGTGTGAACACAATCTGCACTACGCTGTTGAGAACTGCAGTCAAGGTAAGGCCTTGTTTCCCTTTGATCTGCAGGCCTTATACCTGGAAGGTTTTTGAGTTTGTACCTCCCCAGGGTACCATCAGGACCCCTAGACAGACAAGTCGGGCAAAGGGGGTGTTACATATACTTTATAGCATTGAATCCCAGTTGCCATGCCTTTGACCATTTCGCAGGTCTTATTAAGTTCCTTCTTATTGTTCTACCCCCTTTAGTGTATCAACCCTGTTGCAGATCTTTGTGTCATCTGTGGACAGGCATACCTTCCCTTCCAAGCCCTCTGCGATGTCCCCATTGAATACCTTGAACAGTAAGGGTCCCAGAACTGAGCTCTGAGGCACCCCTCTTATTACCTTCCCCTTTTCTGATTGTACCCCGTTTACTACTACCCTCTGGCTCCTGTCAGTCAGCCAGTTTTTCACTCACCGAACTACTTTTTCTCCCACTCCCCAGACTACTCAGCTTGTTTAGTAATCTCCTGTGTGGAACTGTGTCAAAGGCCTTCCTAAAGTCCAGGTAGGCCACGTCCACCCTGATCGACTACTCGTGTCACCCAGTCGAAGAACTCAATCAGGTTAGTTTGGCAGGATTTCCCCTCCTGTGAAACCATGCTGCCCAGGATCCTGTAACCCATTTTCAATCAGTTATTCAACCATCCTTTCCTTCATCAGTTTCTCCATAATTTTCCAATGAGTGCCAATATTGTGTGCTGCCTGCCCCACTGATGCAGGCTCTCCTCATCTCCTGCTGTTACTACAGACACAGCTCCCCTCCACCAGCAGCATACATTTTGCAGTGTTGACCTAAAATGTAAACTAACAAGTATTTAACGTCCACCACTTCTCCCACCAGCACAAGTTTAGCTCAGAACATTTTTGTTGCTTCTCACTGTTACTTAATCTTCCAGTTTAATTCAGGTCACCGCTTTTTAAACTTGGCACAAAAGGGCAGACCCATCAGTCAGTATACCCACTAATGAAGGGCAGACTAAATGACCTCCCACATGGAATGCTCTGGCTGCTGCAGGCCATCTCTGCAGCTGACGGCTATGGGCTAGCTAAGTGCTCATGATCTGCCCTCAGACCTCTTAGAGCTCTGCTTCTCCCTTGTAATGCCATATTTCCCACCATGATGCAGATGCTCACATCATACCAGTATTATAAGCAACCCAGGCCCCCCATCCTCACAGTCACCATGCACCCCCAAGACATAGTACAGCTGCCCTTTCTTCCCACAGTTCCACCATAAATAACAACAGTGCCCCCATTCATTCTGAGTCTCAGTTTTAGTTAGTGCCTTATATACTCACATACTGAGGCCCATACAGTGCTGGGGCCTATCTTTGTTGGGAAGAAATAGCGGAGTTAACATCAGTGGTGGCAGCAGGCTGTGCTAGCGCACCAGTAGCTCCAGATATAGGTTGGGATATGAGGCCAGCCCAGAAAGTTCCCACAAAGGAAAGGAAAAAGAAAACACCTTCACCAGTTCACCTTGTTTGCTGTGTCTACACCAAGCACCAACAGTTATCAAGTGTGCATTTTGGGAGGCCTCGCCAGCCTTCTACATATTAAAGGGAGTCCGTGAAGTCCAATTCAGAATGATGTGAGCCTATAAACAGGCAAAGGCAGGAAGGCCACTACCACCATGTGGGCCATGCAGATGAGTCACTATTTACAGGGTGTCCATGACATTCTGTCACTCAGTGAGTTTTTTTGTCTTTGCAAACTTTCCTTGCTTTCTCCAGCCCACTAAATGTATATGAGTGCCCCTCCAGTCTCAGGGTAATGATGGCTGCATAAGCAAAATGAACGCTGATCCCTTTTGTCCTCAATTCATTCAAAAGTGGAGCAAATGCTTTGTGCTTTTGTTGTACCATCCTTGAAAAATCTTGAAAACAAAAAATCTGGTTGTCGATTTTCAGCATGCCTGCCTTTTGTAGGCTTGCATGATTAGCTGTTTGTTTTGAAAGTGATACAGTTTAAATACTATTACCTCAGGGGCCCCCCTCCATGGGCTTTGGGCTCAAAGCTCTATGGACCCTGTCAATGTGAATGCAACCTTTTGGGCAGTTCAGTTTGACAGTTTTAGAGATCCATTTTTTCAGCAAAGACAATGTATCTGAATCCTCCGTCGCCTCAGGTAGTCTTTGTCACAGACACACTCAGGTGGTCAGGCCCTCTGCTCCCACAATGTCAAACTTCAAAGTGCAATATGTGAACAGAAGACAAACAGGGTAACCCTCCTGTTTTGGGTCTGAACAACTACCAGTCTTGAGTCCTGGCGTCAAATACGAACCCTTTTTCACCAACATGCCCAGTTAACAGGTTAAAATATCATGCCCTCTTCAGGTAAATGCAGTGCAATACTTAACCCAGCGGGCACCTAACCTGGTTCACAATCCTCCTTTTGACTAAATTGAGACCTAGGTACTTTTCTTACCTTGGTACATAAGGTAACACACTGTAAGCGCTTAACAGTTCTGTCAGAATTATCAACACTGTCCCAGCATTCACATTCAAAATGAGGAAAAAGCACCGGCAGGATTTCAAGAAAAACAATTTTTACTAAAATTAAAAATACTAAATGAAATACAAAACATAGAATTTATAACATTGTGTGTACAGTCATGCAAATTAAATGGACAATTTAAACAAAAATGCCTTTTTACTGAGTATTTAATCCTACCCTAGTTTTAATTGGCAAATAGTGGAGGTTGAGTTACCTAATGTAGAAGTGCTCTTGAGAGTGTGTCTTTCAGGAGTCCAGAATCAAAAAGCCCAATCTTCTCTTAGCTTTGGTCATCTATAGAGAACAAGGGTCCCACCCAGCTGGTGAGGTCACAGCTCAGTGGTGATGCTGGCTGTGAGGTCACTCACATTTGCTGTACACCAAATCAGTCTCAGGCATCTGCATGTTGCTAAGCATCCCACAAAAAAAAAATTTAAGTAGTGAGCCTGCTTTATGGCAGGTCAGAATTACCCCTTTGATCTTCAAGGGAACTTCCTGACAGCTATTTCTCCTAGTGATGAGAAATGTAACAGGTATCTGTCAGAAGTTGCTTTCCTCCTAATAGGTCATAAAATGCAGTGCTTTATACAAGTGGCTGGTTTTACAACCTGGTATCTAGAGGAAGCGCATAATTAGATTTTCCACTCAGAGAAAGAACAGTATTTTTTTTTTAAATCTAAGGTCCCACAACACCTAGTGCTGACTGCCATATTTTCCAACCAGAAATTCAAAGAAACAAATATTTATATCACAAATATAATACCAATAATAATAAGCAGATAGGTGAAGCGTCACGTTCCTCCCTCCTAGACTGAATTTGGGGAATCTATTGCTAGGCATGGGATGAGTTTCCCCAATTCAGTTCAGTTCACTGCTCTAACTGACTCGATAGCCCATCTGCGTTTGTGTTTGCTTCCCCTGCCCTGTGAGTAACAGTCATGTCATACCCTTGCAAGGCAAGGCTCCATCTTAAAAGCCTATCATTTGTTTTACCCATTTGTGCCAGCCAAACCAAGGGGTTGTGATCTGTTTGTACCTCAAAGTGCCGCACGTATAGGTATGGCTCTAACTTCTTTGTTACGCACTATTGCAAGGCATTCTTTCTCCACTGTAGAATAAGCCTGCTCGCTGGGAAGTAACTTCTTACTGAGGTACACTATTGGGTGATCTCTCCCTTGGTTAGAATTTTGGCTAAGTACTCCCCAATACCCACATCTAAGGCATCTGTTTGGACTTCAAAGAGTTTACTATAGTCTGGACTAGCTAATACAGGAGCACCGCACAGTGCCTCCTTTAGCCGTGTAAAGGCTTGTTCACAGGCTGGTTCCCAGTTTACCTTTTTAGGCATTCTTTTCTTTAGCAGGCCAGATAGGGAGCTTGTAATTGAAGTAGATATTTTTGTGTAGGCAGGAAATTTATGTATGTGTATTTATATTTTTTAATGTTTATGAAGGCACCTCCTGAGGAAGCCAATATTGTTGGTGAAACTTAGAGGGTATGGGCCAGAAAATTAAATAAAGGAAGAAGACTTTGGACAAAACAAAGACCTGTCTATGAATGTGTTTATTTGCATCCCCCCCACCTTTTCTGAAATAGAAAGAGTTTGTTCAGATAGGGGAGCTGCCAGGACACTGTAGTTTGACACAAATTTTCTATAGTACCCTGTGGTCCCTAGAAAACTTTGAACCTGCTTCTGTGCTTCAGGTCTGGGCCATGCCTCGATTGCCTCAATTTTTGCTTGATTAGGATGGAGCTGTCCCTGGCCTACTAATGCCTGAGGTATGCCACCTCAGTCATGGCCACCTGACACTTTTCAGCTTTTACAGTGAGCCCAGCCCTCTGTATCCTACCCAGCACTTCCCTAAGGTGGGACAGGTGTTCCTTCCAGCTGGCACTGAAGATGGCAATATCATCCAGGTACACGATGGCATACTCTTCAGTACCATTTAACACCTGGTTCACCAACCTTTGGAAGGTGGCAGGGCCGTTCTTCATTCCAAAAGGCATTACTTTAAACTCAAATAACCCTATCTGAGTGATGAAGGCCAACCTCTCCTTAGCTCTGGCAGTTAACTCCACCTGCCAATACCCTTTCATCAGGTGAATAGTAGTAAAGTATGTCGCCCCTCCCAACTTGTCCAGTAGTTCATCTGTCCATGGCATTGGGTGGGCATCCAACTTTGTGACTGCACTGAGTCCACAATAGTACACTCAAAAATGAGTAGAGCCATCTGGCTTGGGAATAATGACTACAGGTGAGGCCCAGGGGCTGTGGGATTTCTGGATTACCCTTAAATCCAGCATTTTATCCACCTCCCTCCTAATGTCCTTTTGGACAGCTTCTGACACCCAATATGCTGTCTGCCATATGGGTACTTGCATCCCTGTCTCTACATTGTGTGTTGCTAAGGGGGTTAGTCCAGTCTTGGCACTAAACAGTGGGCCAAAGTCTGCTAAAACCTCCCTTACTTCCTGGATCTGATCCGGGATCAACTGGAGTGACATTTTAATTGCCTACACAGAGGACTCCCACTTGCTTTCTACCGATAAGTCCAGAAGGGGGTCTTCTTCATCCATCCCTTCCCCAGGACCACACACTGCAAAGACCTTATCAGCCCTATTTGCATATGGCTTTATCATGTTGACATGGTACATCCTTTTGGGTATGTTTCCTGTCAGGCAGTTTTACAATGTAATTAACATCATTCACCTGTCTGACTACTTTGTACAGTCCTGCCCACTCGGCCTGCAGCTTATCTTCCCAGACCGGGATTAGGACCATGATCTTCTGACCCACAGTGTATGAGCGAGCTCTGGCTTTGCCATCGTACCATACCTTTTGCTTTTGCTGGGCAATAGCCATCTTGCTCTGGGCTGTTCCCATAAGCTCCTTCAGCTTTTCCATGAACTTAAGGACATAATACACTATAGAAGTTCCCTGGGTGGCATGCTTGTCTTCCCAGTCCTCCCAGATCAAGTCTAGGGGCCCACACACCCTGTGTCCATATAAGAGCTTGATGGGGGAAAACCCTGTTGACTCTTGGGGCACCTCCCTGTATGTGAACAACAGGTGGGAAGGTATTTCTTGCAGTCCCTCCCATGCTGGTCAGCAAACGTTTGGAGCATCGCTTTAAGAATGCCATTAAATCTTTCCACAAGCCCATTGGCTTGTGGGTCATAAGGTGCCATGCATCTCTGCACCACCATCCCACACTTCTCCCACAAACATTTCATCAGATCCAACATGAAGGAATGCCCTCGATCGGTGGTAACCTCCTGAGAGAACCCGACACAGAAGAAAATCCCTAGCAAGGCATCTTCCACTTTATCTGCCCTCAGTGAGGATAGGGCAACTGCCTTTGAGTACCAGATGGCATAACCCACCACTATTAGGATAAACCTCCTCCTGGAGGAGCTGGGGATATTCAAAGGCCCAACAATATCCATTCCTACCCTCTGGAATGGCTCCTCCACTATGGGCAAGGAAATTAGGGCAGCTTTGGTTTTATTACCTGCCTTCCCTATTTCTTGGCACCAGTGACAAGTCCTGCAATATTCCTTCAGCTGATGGGTGAAGTTGGGCCAATAGATATTCTGGGACAGTCATTGTGTAATGTGCATGCAATTTCCAGATGTCCAGACATGGGAATATCATGAGCAATCTTGAGCAACCACTCACTGTACCCCTGGGGAACGACAAGCTGCCTGCCCATCACCCCTCCCTCTAGCCTTACATCCTGTGTATACAGAAATCCATGTTTTCTGTCACCTCCCAGTGCTCTGTCAGAGTCTGCTCAAGCCTTCAGCCTCTCTAAACTAGGGTCATTTTTCTGAGCAGCTGCAACATCTTTACACATTCCCAAGGCATGGGACAGGTCCCCTCCAGTTTCTAAACTACGGTCCCTATCTCTAGCATCATGGCATTCAGGGTCACTTCCATCCCTAACCCTCTGACAACTGGCTACCTATCCATCCTCAGAGTAACCTTTTGTAGCTGTTCTGTTAACTGCTACCTGGGGAATTTCTACCCTCATTTCACTGTTCTCCACATCAGGAGACACAGGCTGGGGAACCAGCCTTCCAATCCTTTCCACAGGGGTTTCTATGGGATCCAGGGAACTATAATTTGCCTTTGTTACTTAATTGCAGGTAACTGTACACACAATCCCCTTTTTGAGATTGTTCCCTATAATCACATTCAGGGTAAGATTTTCTGCCACTGCAACTTTTTGCACAGTCTCTCCTGTCTCACACCAGTCCAGGAGAACACTAGCAAGTGGCAACATTTTCTCCACCCCCATGAATCCCTGTACTGTAACAAACTGATTGGGTATAAGCTGTTCAGGCTCAACCAAATCCCCTTTTACCAAAGTGAGGGATGTCCCCCGGTCCCTTAACCCATGGGTCTGCACTCCATTCACAGTAACTAGGTCTATGTACTCACTCATGTTTACTGGCATGCCTTCAGGGATACACAAAAAAAAACACTTCTTTCTCAGCACCACTTTGTGCACTCTCTGCCTTTTGGGGGCACTGTCTTGCAAGATGTCCATGTTCTTTGCAAGACCAATATTCATTTCTATTATCAAGCAAATCCTTTCTTTGTAACCTAGAGCTGCCTGCTTTCAGTGGAGGCAGTGAGGGTTTTAGCTGCCCTGAAGGTGCACTTTCCCTTTCTGTGCTGTCAGGCCCACCCACTCCCTCTCAGAGCAGATCTGCTCCTGGCATAGTGATCCAAGAGCTCGGCAGCCTCATGCACTGTTTTTGGATCTCGGTCCTCTAGCCAGGTTTTCAGCTCTGCTGGGCACAACCAAAAGAACTGTTCCAAAAGTACAACATTCTCAATTTTCTCTACAGAGTCTGCTTGTATCCCTTCACACCAACTTTTTTAAAAACTGACATTGCTTAGTGGCTAGTTCCTCATAGCTCATGTCAGGGCTCCTCCTGAGCTTATGGAACTTAACTCTGCATGCTTCAGCTGTCAAGTCACAATTTTTTAACAGTGCAGATTTAAGTTTGTCATAATCATTACTGTCCTGATTGTCCATTTGACCCAATGCGTCACGAGCTTTCCCGGTAGGCAGTGGGGATAGCTGGAAACTCTATGACTCTCTGGGAATTTTTGCCTGAATACATACCTTTTCAAATGAGTTTAAAATGCATCCACATCTTCCCTCTCTTTAAATTCAGCTATCAGTTTAGAATTTAATTTGTAGCTCAGTCCTGGAGTCCCAGGTTCACCGATGCCACTTACCTGCTCTGGTGCAGGTCTTTGGAGTTGTAGCTTCTCCATTTCAAATTTCCCCTGGCACTCTCGCTCTTCTCACTTGGCCTCTCGCTGCTCTCACTCAGCTTCTGTCTGATGCTGTCGCTCTTCTTCCTCTCTCTCAGCCTTTCGCTGCTGTCGTTTCTCCTCTCTCTCCATTTCCAGTTTCCAGTGTTCGAACAACAGCTCCATTCATCTCAACTCTGTCTGCAGCCTGATCCCTTCTGGATCCAGCATGGTGGTGACCTTCCCCTGCAGCTGTGGCTCTTGGCTCACACTGGTCCTGCTTTTCTTCTCACTGGGTCTGGACACTGTGATGGACCCTGTCACCTCCACACCCAAGGTCTGGTCTCTTTCATTCACCGACTGTGACTTGAGGTCTTGGGCATTATCTGCCACAACAGTTTCCATGAGGTGCTGCATGTTTCACCCCTCACAATGGACTCCTTTCTCCTGGCACAACCACCTCAGGTAGTCTGCAGTGTACTCACTGTAGGTGGAAGTCATCTTCTTCCCTAATCTATGGCTACACTAGCTCGCACCTGGAAAAAAAAAATAAAACAGGTAGGAAACTTTTGACTGTAACCACAATGATACATTTCTTTTTTTTCTCAAAAATCACTGCCTTATTTTGTGTGTGAACTGTTACAGTTTATCAATCTGACACACTGGACTGTTAATGCTCATGTCACCAAATAATTTTACAGTATGCAAACAAATCTTTTTGATTGCAGCACTGCAAACCAAATCTTTTTGATCCCACTGCTGCCAACCAAATCTGCCACAAACACACTCCAGTGGGCAGACCCTCTGCTGCCACAGTGTCAAATCTCGAAGTGCAATATGTGAACAGGAGACAAACTGGGTAACCATCCTGTCTGTTTTGGGTTCAAACAATTACCAGTCTTGAGTCCTGGGGTCAGATATGAACCCTTTTTTGCTAGCATGCCAGGTTAACAGGTTCAAATATCACACCCTCTTTGTGGAAATGCAGTGCAGTACTTAACCCAGTGGGCACCCAACCTGGTTCACAATCCCCCTTTTGACTCAATTAAAATGCAAGTACTTTTCTTACCTTGGTACATATGGTAACACACTGTAAGCTCTTAACAGTTCTGTCAAAATTATCAACACTGTCCCAGCATTCACATTCAAAATGAGGAAAAAGTTCTGGCAGAATTTCAAGAAAAACATTTACTAAAATTAAAAACAGTAAATGAAATATAAAACACAGAACATATAACATTGAATGTACAGTCATACAAAGTAAATGGACAATTTAAACAAAACCTCCTTGTTACTGAGTATTTAATCCTACCCTAGTTTCAATTCTCAAATAGTGGAGGTTGATTTGCCTAATGTATAGCCTAGAGGTTAGAGGAACGAGGTGTGAACGAGCTTGATACATCCAGCAGACCAGACCTGAGTCTGATTCTCACAACCTCCACTTGCATACTGTGTGATTCTGAGCAAGTCACTTAACCGCCCAGTGCTCCCAGGTCACCCTTGAAAATAAGCACTTGTGCCTAGTGGGCCTTACCCGGTTACCAAAGACTAAAATAAAAAAAATAATGTAGAAGTGCTTTTGAGAGTGTGTCTTTTAGGAGGCCAGAATCAAAAAGCCCAATGTTCTCTTAACTTTGACAATCTATAAGGAACAAGGGCCCCACCCAGCTGGTGAGGTCACAGCTCAGTGATGATGCTGGCTGTGGGATCACTCACATTTTCTGTATACCAAATCAGTCTCAGGCATCAGCATGTTGCTAAGCATCCCACAAAAAAAAAAAATATATATATATTTTTTTTAATTAGTGAGCCTGCTTTATGGCACGTCAGAATTGCCCCTTTAATTGTCAAGAGAACTTCCTGACAGCTATTTCTCCTAGTGGTGAGAAATGTAAAAGGTATCTGTCAGAAGTTACTTTCCTCCTAATTGGTCATAAAATGCAGTACTTTATACAAGTGGCTGGTTTTACAACCTGTTACAACCTGGTATCTAGAGGAAGTTCTTAATTAGATTCTCCACTCAGAGAAAGAACAGTATTTTTTTTAAATCCAAGGTCCCACAATGCCCTGTGGTGTGCTGATTGTCAAATTTTCCAAGCAGAAATTCAAAGAAATATATATTTATATTACAAATATAATGCCAATAATAACAAGCAGATAGGCAAAGCATCGCAGTCCTCTTATCTTGAAAGTTGTTTCTGCACTGATTATTTTCTTGCACATATAATTGTGAAGTGCTACCAACTCTTTCTCGAGCTTCACCACGCAGCTTGGCACTCCCATCAGCTCATCCTTCAGGGTCTAGACTCTGCTTTCCACTGCCATAACTCATGCTGCCTGTTCCTCATGTTTCTTCCCCAAAGCATCCAGTTTAGCTGAAACCTCCTTAAGCTTGAGTGCTAGCACAGCCAGGACTTGTGCAGACACCATCCAGCCCAATGTCTCCATCACCTTGTAACAGGGTTGAATAAGGCCCTATCCCATTTGTTATGTAGAAAGAGTTAAATGCAAGGATCTGTTCTATCCTCTCCTTTTCTGTCTCTCATTTGCCTGGTTGTGCAACTGAATATTCATGCGAGGCCTAGGAGCCAATCGCTCCAACGGTTTCGCAATTGTCCGCCGTTCACTATCTCTCTGCCTTCCCTTGCTATTTCTGTCTCCCCCTTGCATATCTGCAGTTATAAAAAATATATGTGAATCTTTATGTGAAAATGTCACTGATATTGGGATCCCTTTGTTTAAAACTGTATATAGTTATACTGTTGAAATTATTGCAAAGCTATCTGGATCTCAAGGGGTTAACTTGATGCAGTTTTTAAGTCCTTTACAGAGTTGTAAACAAGAGGTCAGTTCTGGGTCACTGTGTTCTTTTTGCTGCACCTGCATTGAAATTTGCAAGAACATTCTATGAGAAGCAGGATGTCATCAAGGCAAAGACTTGTTATAAAAAGAGCAGCAATGCTTTTGCTAGAGAGACAAGGAGAGTGAGAGACTGAAATTAAGAGATACCTTCAGAAAAACTTAGTTTTCTCTGTTTGTACTGCCTTTGTAAATAGTTATACTGAATAATTTATATTTTTTTTATTTTGCTGTTATTGAGAAAAAAAATGCCATTTGCGAATTTTGAAGCTGCTTCTGGTTTTCCTATGCTTCCTGACCTGTGCCTCGATGACACACCTTCTCTGAAGCCTCCTGGATGGTGTTGGCATCCGGGGCCTGCTCAGTCCTAGCCTGCTTTGTATCTTGCGTCTGTTGGGACCCGCTGCCATCAAGTAGGTATCCATAACTTGTTCCTGTTTGGTGCTAGATTATAGACAAATGTATGCTGGAAGGATGCAGATTTTAATACTTTACAGCTGTGGAGGATCTGGAGCCCTTGGAATCACGTCTGTCCCTGGTGAGCATACATGTGCAGTACCCTTACTTAATTTTTGAATATCCCCCTGAGAACACTTCTTATTTTGTGCATAACACCAATTGCAAACTATCATTTATTTTTTATTTACCATGACATTTTATACTGAGATACAGATTGTCATAACATTTGCAAAGGCAATTTAGTTGCTCTAGCAAATTTAGAAAAATGTTCAGGGGTATAAAGCCTGTCCAGCATTTCCAGGGATTTACAAATGATCACACTTTAAGTGTCAGTTTCAATGTAACTGCAGAGTAGGTAATCATTAATTACATGCAACAGGGGTAATTACACTTTAGTCACATGTTTGTTGGATGTAACTTCATTGCAATTGCAATGCAATTACAGTGTAGTTACACTACAACTAAAATGTGCATAAGGAAACAAAGTGCTACCATACAAATGTATGAGTTTAGGAAGGCTGGCCCATCATGTTCTTTATCCCACCAACTCCATGGAAATGCCATTTCACACCCTTTTCTTCCAGGCATGTATCTAGTTTGAGGTTAAAGATACTGTAGAAACAGTGTTGACTGTCACCACTTTTTCTAGAAGTCTGTTCCAAGTGTCCACCATTCGTTCCATGACTTAGTTCTTCCTA
Source organism: Neoceratodus forsteri (assembly GCA_016271365.2). NCBI lineage: Eukaryota > Metazoa > Chordata > Ceratodontiformes > Ceratodontidae > Neoceratodus > Neoceratodus forsteri. Next base: position 141,575,636 of record CM028133.1, read on the forward strand.
CAGTTTCCCTTGAATCTGCAAAGACATTGAGCACCTCTTGTTCTCCCATCCATGCATATCCCAGAAGAACTGCATTTTATTTGATAATGCTCTGCCTTTCAGATATGTGAATACTGCAATCATGACACACCTCAGTATAAACAGTACTTTATGCAGTGTGGCTCTGTAACAGTGGCAGTGCCGCAAAGTGAACCTAAATGTTGCCAATGCATCCAAAAACATTTGCAAATTAGTATGGGAGCACTTAGGTGCATTTATCAGGATGGAGGCTGCATCCGATGTAAGGACTTGTGCCTGCGTCATGAAGTGTGGAGATCTAGCCTTACGACTTCATATGCAGAGAAGCAATAGCAACAGATGAAGTGCAAAGGGCAAGGATCCTGTCTGTGAACAAATTTCCGTAGTGATAGAGAATAAGGGAAGATAAATGTGGGAACTGTGGGGAATACAACTCAAACAGCGTATCATTTTTCAAGTCATCCCAGAGGTGTTCCAGGCTTTTTAGTCAGCAAAAAATGCCATCATATTTTTTTTTTAGCAAAAATATTTTTCTGACATCTTTAGTTTCATCCTCAGTGTGCTTTTCATCTTCCCAGACATTTTTAAAACAGCTTTTACAGCTAATGTTGCAATTAATGACTCAAGTCATTCACAATGGCAGCCACTATCAGTTGTTAAAAATTTCTTTCACTGAGATTACTTTTTGACTGTACATACTTTTTTTGAGTTAATTCATGAAGAACTATAGTCAAAATGTCAATTCTAACTCCATTTTCTGTTTTCAACATGTATTTAATGTTACCGTTTTGTTTTATACTCAGTTCAAACTGTGAATATATTAGAATGGTGCTACTACATGTTTCAGATGGCAAACCGCACTGCGCTGTATTGAGATATTTAATTTTCTCATGGTGGGCATGGCATGGAATGGGAACTATTAGACACTTCAAAATCCTGTATCACAATGAAAAACTAAATGGGTATTTTTGTGTTTTGCCAGGAAAAAAAAATTGTTTTAAACAGCTACATGATGACTAATAAATACTGCTGCTTTAAGAATGACCAAGTTGAGTAGACACATTGGGCTGGATATTCAAACTGCGCCATTCTGTGGCGCAAGTCCTTGCGCTGCTCAAAAAAGTTGCGCAGGTGTGTGGCCGGGGCGATATTCAACGGAGTTGCGCTATTGAGCAACTCCTTTGAATATCGCCCCCCCAGCCACAGCCACTGTGCATGGCGCAGCGGAACTTGCGCCACCGCAAGTGGTCAGAGTGGAGCATTCAAGATGCGGTGGCGCAAGTTCCATTGCACCATGTGCAAATTTCCGATATTCAAAAGGTGACATGCAAATGGGGCCATAAGTTATACAAGGCGCGGGGGCCATTTGCATCTACTTACAACCCCATTTGCATGCCATTAACAATTGCAGGTAAGCAATCCCGACAACTTGCACCTGGCGCCCTGCCAGGCAACGGCAAACGTAGAGGACCGATGCCCCTACAGCTCGATCGTGGCATGAAGTAAATCCCCACTGGCCCGATCGCGGGCATAACAGTATTAACCCCACTGGCCCGATCGCGGGCAAAATGGAACTGAACCCCTCGACTGGCCTGATGGGTAGATAATGAACTGAACCCCCGACTGGCCTGATCACGGGCATAACAGAACTGAACCCCCGACTGGCCCGATCGGCGGGCATAACCAGAACCCCCACTAGCCCGTCGCGGGCAGAACAAGTTCAACCCCTCCCCAAGACCAATATCCCTGCAGAGCCCATACTGTACAAGGCGGTCAGAATTCATTCACATATCTGTGGACTACAGCAGCATGGTATGAGCTGCACTGTCAGCTCTTGCTCTGCACAATGGGCTTGCAGCCCTACTGAGCAGTCAGTCGGCAGGCGGCGGGGCGGCAGGCGGTGGGGTGCTACCACCAGGCTGACTGGGGAGCAGGTGGTGGGGCTCCATGGGTGGGTGGTGGGGGCCACTAGATCACCAGGGAAATTGGACCTTGGGGGTTTGACTCTAATGCCAGCGATTGGGCCGCGGTCCACTGGACCACGGGATATTGGTCTTTGGGGGAGGGGTTGAACTCCGTTCTTCCAGCGATCCGGGCTAGTGGGGATTCTGTTGATGCCTGATCGGACCCGGTCGAGGGGGTTTCAGTTCTGTTTTGCCTGCGATTGGGCCAGTCGGGGGTTCAGTTCTATTTTGCCCGTGATCGGGCCAGTGGGGGTTACTATTATGCTCACAATCGGGCTGCAGGGGGCACAGGGAACAAGTGGAGGGCCACCCACAGGTGGCAGCTGCTGTGTTGCACCCTGCAATACGGCAGCTCACCTGTGGGTGGTCCTCGACTTGATCCTTTTTTTTGGCTCAAAGTTGTGCAGGCGCAGGTAGGGGTTCGCCTGCACAACTCTGCACAGCCGGCTAAATATCGGGCTGTGCAGTTTATGCATGGTTCCTCCCCCTCCGTTGAGCATGCCTTCATTAGCATTGCACTGTTGCTCAGCATGACTTGGGGGGGCGCAACTGCCTCCTGCTGAATATCGCAGAATGGCGCATTTTGGACTTGCGCAGGCGCAACCCAATTGCGCAGGGCGCAACCCTTTTGAATATCCAGCCCATTGCATTTAGTTTCTTGGTACACTATGCATCCTAACATGTTGGAAAATGTTTCACAAAATTATTAGTGTTGTTTTCAGTCTAAAGTGGTAGAACTCTTTGGACTGGTGACTAAAGTGTTTCATTTCAATTTTGACTTTAGTGACAGAATTCTAACTGGAATGAGATGAATCAAGTTGAAAAAGACTTTCCAAATCCTCAGCCATCTGAGAGTATCTAATTCCTCCACACTGTGGTCAAAAAGTGAAATATTCTGTTTGATTTATACATTAAAGGCAAATGTCAGCAGGTGTGAAAAGAAATGGTCTGTCATTATTTACACCATTTATTTATTTATTGAATTCTCAGAATTACAAACCTTTGAATCAAAGACTCCTTTACAAAGGCTCCACATCAGACAATAAATGGTTACAGACAGGTTGAGATACAACAAATTAGATAGATTTTGGCCAGGAAAACTTAACATGGTGACTTTGCTGCAAGGGTTTAATTGCCCTCCTTCTCAAGCCCACTCCTTCTCTCCTTCCCAAGCACATACCTGCAAAGGAAACTTTCAATTCATGCTGTTTCTTACCTCCCTCTTCCATTCAATCGATCTACTGCTGGCTCCACCTCAGTCAACATCATTTGGTGACTCCTCATGCAGCTGCACATGATGATGTCACAACCAAGTTCAAATGTTGAGCACATATGCAGCACTGACTCATGCACTGGACCACAGAGTCATCTGGCAGCTACCCAGATGCCACGCATATCTTTATGTACGTCAGGAGTGAGGTTAAAATGTTTTTTCCTTACACAGTGCAACACGCTGGAAAACAGCCTGAGGTACTCAGTGCCAATCAAAGAACCCTCCCCATATTGCCGGATGTGTCACATCCGATGCACTTCCAGAAGACATTTTGATTGTTGAGTACACAATTGCACAAAGCCTCCAGAAGTGACACATCACTTCCAGCAGCCATCTTTGAGAGAGGCAATGAATATTGAGCTGAGATCACATTCGGGAGATGGCACTGGAAGAATCTATGACATCACTTCTAGTGGCCATTTTAGGATTGGCAGACAGTTCAGTCAGCCATATGACGGAGGACTAATTCAATGTGTTTTGGCCAATTTAAAGCATGTGGGTGAACTTATTCCTTATAAAACACTAGGAAGGTTGATAATAGCCAATGTTCTTTGTGTATGAGGAATAAGCACGATGACATGGGAATCTGACAAGATCCACCCTGTATTAACGAACAGTGATAATGGCTGTTACTCCAGTAGATCATCCAGTGAATTGGCCTTGCATTGTACTCTCTTAAGAGATGGTCAAAATGAAGGAATGCCTTATTTGCCATGGTCCCATTCTGCCTCATGAAAAGTGTCCCACTTGTGAACTGGAAGAACCAGAACAAGAATAAGATCAGAACAAGCATCCTGTCAAGAGTCTTTGCCTGTCGACGCAAGCCACTCAGGCAAAAGAGAATGTCTGATTGACTCAGCAGAATTTATGAGGCAGACATAACAAGCCACTGCTGCCATGATGGAGATCAACAGGCATTCATGTGGTGTATGATGGAAAACCTGATAGTTATGACAAACCCTAGACCACCACTCCAGAAATCTACCAGTCAGAACACAGAACCTCCCTCTACTCCCCTATCCTAGTCAAACTCAAAATAACCACCCACAAACTCACCACTAACACAAGAACCAGCTGACCCCAAAACAAAACAGGAAGGGGGGGACAAAACCCAGGTGAGGAAACACACACACAGATTCAGAGGGAGAGGAACAGCTGATGGCTACTGATTAGCTGTCCCTCAAAACAAAGCCATGCTCCTTCAACTTGGTCCTAGAATTACTAAAATCTATTAAGACAACTATGGGATTCAATCTTTTTTTTTGGTCCCGACTCCCCCTTCCCCCTACCAGGGATCAGTCTCTACCTTGCACGCTGCCCCCTCATGCCTGGGGGATACCACTGGATGGATGCCCCCACAATGGACTATGGGTCTCAAGCCCTGGCTTAACCCATAGGGTGGGGTCATGGAAGTGGGCCCTGCCCCCCGGGCAGACACAGGTCTCAGTGTGAGCGATGGCAGGTAGGACTTCATAGATGGGGGACGGCTTTTTTTTTTGTGGTGCTAGGTTCCCTGGGGGTGGGGATGTGCAACAACACCGGCATCCACCCCACCCCCGTTATATGAGGAGCCATCAGTGGTGGTATCCCCAGCCTCTGCCAAAGATCCACAATGTGTTAGACTTTCATCCCCCCTACCTCAGAGAAGGACAGCAGTCCCTTCATGCTCAATCCTTCTCCCCCATGTCAGCCCTCTGACTCCTGAGTCCATCCCCGAACCTGGGATGTCAGTGCTGCAAGCAGACACCTTGTCACTACACCAGCAGCCCAGCACTATGGGGGTTCAATCTACCTGCCCCCCAGACCACAGAGCAAACTAGATCCCATGATCCAACAAAAGAAAAGCACAAGGACTTCTTCCCCATTTGCCCGGCAACAGACGATGTAATAGCCAAAGAATAGGATGCCCCAGAACCAGCATGCATCCCAGAAAGATGGTCTCATGATAGAATGAACCCCATTCAGGAAGACTGACTCATAGTGATAGACCCACATACAGTGGCATTAAATAAGAAAATAGTGTTTCCAGCAGAGGGTGCCACAGCACTAAAGGATCCAACTGACAGGTTAAAGAAAACCTCTGAGGTGGTTGGTCTGGCCACTAGAGACACAGTCACTGTTACCTATGCAGCCCAAACACAGATATGATGGATGGAAGAGTTCACAAAAAGTCTGTCCCAGAAATCTGAGGCAGCAGACCTCGCTGAATTCACCTTACAAACAGCTAAATAGTTGGGTGACATGTCATTCTATGTTCTGAGACTAAGTGCCAGGGCTGTGGCAATAGTCAACAGAGCAAGACAACAACTGTGGCTCAAGCTCTGGGAAGCAGATAATGATTCCAAGGCACTTCTACAAAAACTGCCATTTGAGGGAGGCCATCTGTTCAGAGAAGGCCTAAAGGAGTTCCTCAAACAAAGGGACAAAGGAAAGTATCTCATCAAGGAGAACCCCTGGTCTTCATATCTATCCGCATTTCAGAACAGATTTTGAGGGAACAGAAATCACCACAACAGAGGATGAGGCTCTTCCTTTCATGCCACAGGACCCTATAGCAACAACAGGTCATATTACTCCATCAACAACAATTACAAATTTAATCCCAGAGGAGGAGCAACAAGGGGCAGACAAAACAAAGGAAGCAACAGAGGCAAAAGACACTTACAACATTGACTATTGGAAGCCGATATCAGAGTCAAGCAACCAAGCACTCCGACATCAAAACATGACCACCCCTGATAGGGGGCAGACTAACCCTATTCAAATGACAATGGAAATGTACATCTGAAAGAAGGGTAAGAGAGGTAATATCTGAGGGCTATGCCATTAGATTTACGTAGAAGCCAGTAAGAAACAGAGGAATTGTACTATCCCCCGTCTCGAAGAAAAAAGCAACACCAAGTCAAGTGAAGGACATACTGAACAAGCTAACAGAGAATCGGGCCATTCAGATAGTCCTGGAAGAAGAAAGAGGAGAAGGAATCTACTCTATCTTCTTTCTGGCCCCAAAACAGACCAGGGACATAAGACCAGTTCTCAAGCTGAAGTTTCTCGGCACTGGGTCCAGTAAGCACCAACAAGAATAGCATCGGCAAGGTGTGCACGATAAAAAAAGTGCCATCTTCTTGGGGGGGGCTTCACCCCCCCCACACCCGACATGAGAGCTCTGCCCCATACTCCCTGTCTATAGGATTTTCACTCCAAGGGGGAGTGGATCCCAGGGAAAGTTAAAATTTGTGGGGCCATGGAATACTGTTTCCACGGCCCCATGTATAAAAAACAAAGTCCCAATATGGTAAAATATGTTGGAGACCAGGATTAGAACCCTGATCTCCATGACCCAGCCCTCCATGCCACTGGAGCAGCTTGGCCAGCCTCCTGTTCCCTGCAGTTTTGTCCTGTCTACAGAACCACGGACAGCAACCAGGGGAGCGCTTACAGCTAGCGCTCTAAAACCCTACTCGCTGTCTGTGTGAGCGCTTACCAGACTAGCACTATATAGTGTGGCACTATTCTGGTAGCGCTCACCTGACAGGGTACCAAATTTCTCAACAGATTTGTCAAGAGGCCAAAGTTCAAAATGGAAACCTTACAATCAACTCTAAGGTCATTATGCACTGGAGACTACCTAACCTCTATGGATCTAACAGACACCTACCTCCACATTCCAGTAAGACAGGCTCATTACAAGTACTTGCAGTTCAGCATACTTGGGCAACACTACCAATAGCAGGCACTACCAATTGGCCTGGCATCATCACCCATAGTATTCACAAAAGTGGCACTTGTGGTGGCAGCCAGCCAAAGAGAAAGAGGCATCCATATAATTCCCTACCTAGTCGACCGGCTGATAAGGATGAGAACAATGGCTTAGTCACAAAGGGATACAAAGGAGGTAAGGAGCACACTGGTCTGCCATGGATGGGTAATAAATAAAAAGCAAAGTTCACTAGTTCCAACACAGGTACTAGAACACTTCGGGGTGGAGATAAATATGAGACTGGTCTGCTCCTCACAAAAACAGACAGATGGCATGGTCAACCTGGCAAAGAGACTGTGCACACAAAAGAAGCAATGGTATCCCAGGTGGCAGAAGCAGTGATTTGCATGGTACCATGCATAGACCTGGTCCCATGGGCCAGTTGGAACGAGACCTCTACAGATGCTACTAAGGCAGTATGGCTCACTAGCAGAGGGGAACCTACATGCAAAGGTCACAATAACAAAGGCAGTAAAGAAATTACATCAGTGATGGACTCATATACAACCTCTCCAGAGGCATACCCTTTGAGGTCAGTTACAATGTAGTGACAGACACAGATGCAAGCCTGAGAGGGTGGGGTGCATGCATGGGAACCAAAGCAGCAGAAGGGAAGTAGGCACAGTTCAAAACAAAGATGCCCATCAATGCCCTTGAGGTGACAGCAGTACTCTGTCAATGCCCTAGTTGCATTCAAGACACATATAGAGGGCAATTCTATACTCATCAGATCAGACAACAGAGCAACTGTAACACACATAGCAAAACAGGGAGAACCTGGAGCACTACCCTGCTCAGGGAAACCAACAAGATTATGTCATGAGTGCATCACAAACTCACCCACATCACAAGCCATATGTCTTGTGGTGAAGTTAAACATCACAGCAAACTGGCTCAACAGGGAACAGATAAAACCAGGAGAATGGAAGTTGCACCCACAGGTCTTCCAATTAATACAGAGACACTACAGTCCAGTCCCAATAGATCTGATGGCATTCAGGATCAACACTCAGGTTCCAAGATTCATCTCAGGGTTCAAGGAATTACAGTCCATGAGCATAGATGCCCTGTCCCTATGGACACACAACAAGGCTTACATCTTCCCACTATTTCCACTCATACTATGGGCACTCAAGAAGATCAAACAGTCAAGGGCACTAATTATACTAGTAACACCACACTGGCCAAGAAGATCCTGGTTTGCAACCGTAGTGGCAATGGCACTGAACAGTTGCAAACTACCATTCAGAGAGTACATACTGATACAGGGACTGGTCACTCATTCCAACCCACACAATCTAAAACTCACAGCCTGGCTTCTGAAAGAAAGAGACTATTAAATGCAGGCTACCATGAGTTCATCATAAGTACCCTGCTACAGTCCAGAAAGTCATTAATAAACTCCATTTACAGCAGGCAGTGGAAAATATTCTAAAATTGGTGCATATCCCATGACCTGATACCTAGGGAGACCTCAACATCAGATATTTTGCTATATTTCTAAAAGTACTGGACAAGGGACTATCCCCAGCATCACTGAGGGTCCAGCTATTGGCAATCAGAGCTACACTCAGCAAAGTGGGCAATGCAGTGCCCAGCACATACTCAAATCTAATCAGGTTTCTTAAGGCAGCCTCCAACATCAGGTTAAGAGACAGAACAGTTGTGGCACCATGGAATTTAACTCTGGTTCTAAATGCACTAACAAGCCAACTTTTTGAGCCTGTAACAGACATAAGGTTATACTGGATGGGCCTAAAAACCTCATTCCTAGTGGCTATTTGCTCGGCATGGAGAATAGAAGAACTAAGCCCACTATTCTGCAAAGAACCGTTCATAGTGTTCACACACAAAGGGGTGCTCCTGAAACTTTTCCGGCATTCACCCCAAAAATAGCCAAAACACTTGACATGAACCAACCCATTGAATTACCAATGTTCTATACAGAACATTCAAATGACAGTGAAAGAGCCTACACATGTTAGACATGAGGAGGGCACATAAGACATACCTGGACAGAACAAGACCATTCATGAGATCAGAGAAATTATTTGTGAGCTCTCAGGGCCACAAGAAAGAAATAGCTGCCACAAATGCCACCATAGCATCATGTTTAAAGAGGACAATACAAGAAGCATACAAGTGCCAGAACCACATCCCACCTACATCGGTCAAGGTGCATTCCATGAGACCAGTCGCAACATCTTGGGTAGAATGCAACTACATCTCAGCTGCAGAAATATGCATGATGTCCATGTGAATGATGATCCACACATTTACCAGATATTATAGACTGGACACTCACACTGACAATGTCTCCACCTTCAGCCAGAGGGTGCTGACATCTGCCACAGTACTGGACTTCGTGCAACCTAGCTCTTTCCCACTGTGATGATGGACACTGCTGTTGAATCTACCCTAGAAGTAAGGTGGTGGAGAGCCATGGATATACACACAACACAGTGGTACTTTACCCACCCAGTAAAGGTCATCATGCCAAAGTATATCCATGGCACTCCAAGGTCCACCCTGGAAGAGCTAACTAACCAGAGTCCACAATATGAAGAACCTTTATGATGATGAACAATCTCTTACGTCTCTATATAATTAGTAGCATCAAACATCATTCCAAACTGGTCTCTTCTTAGTGTATACCACAGTCTATATGGGTTATTTATTAATACTCACAGCTTGAGAAGTTTCTAACTGATGAAAATGGAAGCTACAGAGGCTTAGGTAGGGACTGAAATTTGTTGATCCTACATCACATGTGCATCTAGTAGCCTATCAGGTAACCACAACCCCTAGAAGTAAGGTGGTGGAGGGCACGTATATACACTGGCACAATCACTTTTACTGGATTAGTAAACTACCATTTTCTCAGTGCAAAAAGAGCCTTCAGGGTGTGGAGTGTTGGGGCATCCCTGCACTTCCAGGGGCTGTAAGGCCTCATGCCAACAGCATCGAGCCTCACTGCACCCTTGGAGTGCTGGTATCTCCCAACACCCCCATACTGTTGGGTCTTTTTGCTTACACATGAGCAATAACACAAGAGAGGGTGTGCATCAATTTAGTAAAAAAGACATGACAGGTGGTTTGTAGTAGTACCGTGAGCACATGCCCAGGATCCTAGTGAGACACAAAGCTGCAGGCCAAAAGACTTCGGTCCCTGGAAGTGCATACAGGGCTCTATAAGTAGCAATCTAGTGTGTCATATTATGCTTATGAAGTGGGTTTAGGAAAGTAAAAGAAAATAACAATAGAGTATAAATTGCTATGATTTTGAAATTAATAACAATAGAGTACAAATTGCAATGATTTTTAAAAGTAATATTAATCAAATTAATAGATTTTTCCCAGTTGTTTTTTCTGCTGGTTTCAGAAATTGGATCAATGTAACATCTGAAAACAATTCAAAAGTAATTGGTAGAAAGGCTGACATTTTTAGTTTGTTTTTGTGGAGCAGAGTGTTTAGGCTGCCAGTTATGGAAAGTGAATTTTCTAGATGGCACAATGTGACTCTTTTAGGTGTTAGTAGTACTGTAATTAAGTATGACAGGCAGCCAATCAGAATGCAGTACTTAATGAACCCATTTTATAGAGCATTTTGATGTATGCCACATGGTGTGAAGCACAGAGTGTAATCTAGTACCGTACACCCTGGGAGTGCATTGTAATGATTTAATCCACACCCTTGCACATGTTTTTGCTCTTATAAAATGGCTCATAGAAACCATTTTGCTCACTATTATATAACAACCATTTGTCAATGCTGAATGTTTGCTTGCTGGCATTGGCATTGGTAGTGTAGAAGTTACAGAACTGCATAATAGAAATGGCAGTGAAGTATTGAACTGAAGCCAACCCCACCATCACCCTGTAGAGAGTGACAGGCATTGGGGTGTGCCTTTGGGTCATCAGGCATAACGGCCATGCCATTTCACCACACCCTACCCTGCAGACACTGACAAGTGTCACGGTGTGCCTTGGAGTCTTTGTCCCTTCTGCGCACCCCATTCCATCAGGAAATGCGGTGAGATGGGTGTGGTATAGGAGAATGGGGTGAACTTTGGGGCTGAAGAGTCCAAGGCATACCTCAATGCCTCTCACTGACTGCAGGGTGTGGAATGGTATGAGCATTACAGGCAAGAATCCCAAGTCACACCCCTGATGCCTGTCATTCTCTACAGGGTGGGGCGTTATGGTTGGAAACCCTAACACCTCAGGCATTCGTTGGTGTTTTCACTCCAAATTTTCAACATGGCTTTTTTGTGACCCCCACCTCATGAACAGTGGCAATGTCAGTTTGTTAGCCAAAAGCTGCTTATGCACAGCAACTACGGCATTTAGCACCACAGGTGCAAAAACACATTCCGAACAGGATGTGAAAAATGACAGCTGTACTGTTCATGGGGAGGTGTAAAAAATGGCAATGTTGCAAATCTGCAGTAAAAATATTAAAAAAACTGGTGAAGTCACGAGCATGCATAGAAACTGTGCAACGCACACCCGTAATGTAATTAGTTTGGGGATTTTTTACAGCAGATTGTCAACACAGGCATTTTGGGACCTCCGATCATGAACAGTGTCACTGTGATTTTCTTTTATCTGTCCTGAACAATAATTTCCACAGCGACCACGCATCTCTGCACTGAAAGTGTGAAAACACATTTCAGCCATGTTGTGAAAAATGGCAGCTGTACTGTTCATAAGGAAGTGTGGAAAAATGCCACTGGTGAAAATCTGGACTGAAAATATTACAAAGTCATGAACTTACGAGGGTGCGTGGAAACTGCGCAATGCTCACTCATAACACAGTCATTTTATGGACTTTTGTCACCAAATTTTCAACATAGCCATTTTAAGACCTCTGCTCATGAAAAGTGTAACTGCGATTTTCTTAATCTGTCCCAAACATTGCTTTTGCACACCGACTGCACCATTGTGCGCTACATGTGCGGAAACACATTTGGGGCGACATGTGAAAAATGGCAGCTGTACTGTTCATAAGGAAGTGTAATAAAATGGCAATGTTGGAAAATCTGGAGGAAAATATAGAAAATTCGCAAACTTACGAAGGCAGTATAGAACTGGCGCAACGCCAAGGCTCAGAAACAGTCATTTTAGGAATTTTTTCACCAAATTTTCAACATAGTCATTTTAACACCTCTGCTCATTAACAGTGTCACTGTGATTTTCTTAATGTGTCCCATACATTGATTTTGCACAATCGACTGTGCCATTGTACGCTACATGGCGGAAACATGTTTTGGGCAAGATGTGAAAATGACAGCTGTACTGCTCATAAGGAGGTGTGGTAAAATGGCAATGTTGAAAATCTGGAGTGAAAAAAATATTGAAAATCGCAAACTTACGAAGGTGCATAGGAACTGCTAACACACGCCAGAAATGAAAGTCATTTTTAAGAATTTTCCACCAAATTTTCAACAGGCATTTTGAGAGCCCACCTTATGAACAGTGGCAGTGTCATTTCATTACTCAGTCCCAAGGTGATTTCAGCGCAGTGACTGCAGAAATCACCCTTCGAACAACGCCATGACAGTGAGAGCATTCCATGGAAGGGTCCCAAAACCCATGTTGAAATTTGGTGCAAAATTCAAAAATGCCTGAGATATGCAGCAAAGTTGTAAAACCTATCTATCCCATTATACAGCTTACGGCATTTCCTCAGTTCACGGTCAGCTTTGAAGAGTTCAGATGTGTTCCAAATGCGAAGATCATCAGCGGAGTTCGGAGGTAAGTATGGGGTGATTGGGGGGTGTGGGGAAGCGGGGTGTGCAGTGGGTGGGAGCAGGTGGGGCAGAGACAGCAAGGGACTGTTTTTCAGTTTCAGGTTTGTTTGTTTTTTTAAATGATGATGCAGGACGTTTGCCACGTTGGGGTGGGCTCCCAGCATGGCATAAGGATGGCTGGTGGGGGGGCGTGGAGCCAACGGGGGATTGGGCACCCCATTAGCGACAGCATCTGTTGCCACACTGGGGTGGGCTCCCAGCGTGGCACCTGTACTCTGGGACAGTGGAGCCGACGGGGATTAGGCACCCCGCTGGCTATATTATCGTGGTAGCCACGCTGGTGGGCACCCATGGGCATATGGAAATCCGTTTTGGGGGGGGCGCAGCACACCGTCAGCTACACAGTGTGTGCATGGGGGGGCGAGCATGCAGTATGCGTGCGTGTGTGTGTGTGCGTGTGTGTGTGTGTGTGTAGGGGGAGCACGCATGAGCAGGCGATATCTTCTCGCTGCTCACTGAAGCGTAGCTCCCCCTTTCAACTGTACTCCACTGCATTTTGGACTGCTGTAATAGATGGCTCCAGCCGGCATTGGAGAACTGCGGCAGCGCCTGCAAACACACTGACTGAATTGGACGATGGCTGCCACACCGCCGAAAACTCGGATGATGGCACTATGTTTCATGCACATGCGTGCAAGCAAACATAAAAAGAATCACAAACCTGACCATGGTGATCTGCAGTGCTCCCAGCCATAGCAGAATGGACCACCTCTGTGGGCAGGATAGCAAATTTTGAGAAGCTGTTGCACATCTCTGGAGGAATCAGGGACAAATATGACCTAATGTGGGGCCCATTCCCATCATCCCCCAGTGCAAACCCCCTACTCGGACAAGGGGCAGAGGGTGGTCCTAGCCATGCCCTTCTCTAAGTCCCACCCCAGCCTCCTTTGGAGTTGAAAAGTCAGATGTTCTCTTTCTCCCCAATAATATGTGAAGAGGTATCATATCTTTATGAATTTTAACAAAAGGCAGATCTTTATGGTATGCTCACTATCCGTGAATAATCAGATCATAAACTGTTGACTAGCATGAAATATATGTGACATCTGTAACAGTAATAGTGCTTAAGTTTATAATGTTTGCTTGTTCTAATGTTTGTTACGTTGTTAATCAATCGGCTCAATGCTGTTTGTTATGTTTCTTATGTCATACTGGAAAATTTGAATTAATACGATTAACCACTACAGAACCTGACCATGCATTAAAGCATTTTGAGGCACTGTCATGTAATGTGTGTTGGCCAGCCACGTTAATGGTTTTTCCAATGCTATTTCATAAAAGATTAGAAAGGGAGTGCATAAAGTCAATGTGCAGGGTCCTTCAGAGTCTGAAACACCATGAAAAGTCCTTTCAAACAAGATGTTGTGCAGTCAGGCTAACCAGTACATGTCAGCTGTCGGGAGACATCTGTGTCAAAGTCTGCCCTATATTGGTTCAAGGCAGAAGTCATTTCATGGTACCTTTAGACAAAAAGTGATGTTTTGGTTAAGGATGGGCATATCCAAGGTAGATTTAGAACTGGTTGTGGATTTGCCCAATTCAACATTGAGTTTTGATTAAGTTTCAAATAAGATTTTGAGTTGCCTTGCTCAGTCCTTTTCTTTGTCAATGTATTAGTGAAGGAAAATAAGACATTACTAATGTATTTAGTTATTTATTTATTGAAAATATTTGGCAAGGAGGACATGCTGAGCTGAGGCTCACCTCCAGGTGCATCCTGGGAAAAAGGGAAAAAGGGTCACCCTGCAGCTGAAGTGGCATAGAAATATACAATAATTAAAAATGGTAAACAGTTGGGCTGCCCCAGTGCCCAGCACACTGCCAAGCTGGCAACCTGAGTTATAGTGTCATCATTCCCTCACCATCCAGTACCAACTGCATCACAATGCTGGGAAGCCTGGAGTGTACCAGCGCACTCTGTTCATGGAGTTTTTTGGATGGCAGAGCTGTCAGTCCTTCACTTTTCACCAACACCAATTTCATTGCGGTGTGGAAAAGCCTTCAGTGTATCTAGCCACTCAATGTCTGGCGTAATCCTGCATACCTGTGGTGCCTGCATCTGCCTTTTAAGCCTAGCAGTGTACCTCCTGAGAGTGTCAACCTCCCCACTGTGGCTGCAGCTGTTTCCCCTGCCCTCCTTAGGCAGGACAGTGTACATTGCACACCCCAAGGTCTTAGATGCTAGCCTGCTCATCCCATCCTAAAGTCTCCCTGCAGCTGTCATCCTGTACCTGGCCAGTAGATAAACACAGAGCTTGATTTTCCAATGCTGCCATTCCCTCACCATTAATCAGCACTAAATCTATTACATTATGGGATGGCAGAATAGCCTAGAGATTAGAGTAATGAGCTAAAAATTAGCTTGGTACATCCAGCTGACCTGGGTTTGATTCCCAAAACGTCCTCTTGCAAACTGTGTGACCTTGAGCAAGTCACTTAATCTCCCCAGTGCTCCCAGGTCACCCCTGAATCAGGCCTTGTGTCTAGTGGCCCTTACCCGATAACCAAAGAAAAGGGGGAAAAAGAAGAAAGGACACGTAGCCTGTCCTTCAGTCTCCGGTGCTGTTACTCCTTTACAATATCTTTTATGAGAACTAAATGTGCCTGCCTTTTTACCAGAACTAAATGCGCAGATTTACAGTAGCGATACAACATTTTCCATCCAGTATATAGTTCTTCTGACTGCAAATAACTTAGCTGAAACAAATTCTGTTTGCCAGAGCATAGTAAATTGAGATGGTAAGTAGTGATTTGGATGTTATTTTGAACAGAAGATCTCTTTCACCCTTTTGGATGTTGTTTATTGACACTGTGGCTAAACAGCAGGCTTGTGTTCTCCTTTAAGACGGCTTTCATTGTGTAAGGCACACTTGTCTTGCCTCACCGGTACATGTTTCTGCTGCTCTTTCTTACAGATATGACAACCAACCAATAAAGTCACACAACACCCACTTGTTTCGGGCCATAAAATGTCTCGCTGTCATACCTCTCAGTGCTATTGCTACGAAAAAGGGTCACCACTAACTGCTATAAGGATGTAATAACCAGAAAAGGATCTGAGGTTTGAAAAGGTTCCGACATGACATAAAAGTTTCTCATAGTTTTCCTAGCCTTGTTAGAACTATCAGAACCTTTTTAATTTAAAGTACAAAACCTGTTTTAGTCAACTATAGTATATCCACCCTTAAGCTATTGTCAGCAAAGGGAAGGTAATATGAAACAAGCTGAAGTGCTGCTACACTACCTCCAGCCTCCTTCTGAGTCTTTCAGCCACCACTGCCAGCAACCTTCTTACTAAATAAAGACATATACATTAAACTTTAAAGAAAATCAATGGTTCAAAAATTACCAGAACCTTATCAGAACCTGGCCTTAAGGATTTTGACATGTGAAATTAATGACATTTGTACTAACCTGCACCATCCTGTATTTCTATGACTGTGTGATTCAAATAGGAATAACAAACAAAGCCATGGTACTGTGCATCTGTTTTTTTTTTACTACTGGGGACCCTAGTACAGGTCCAGGTGTGACTCCTTCTGTACTTTCTGTGTTGCTTGAGCTAGCTTTCTGATTTCACATCAAATCCCAGCACCATATGTGCAAGCCAGCAAAACTGGGTAAAGAGGATGGTAGGGCAAGGCAGGCTAAGTTGTACAGAATATCCAGGAAAAGAAGTTACTTGGCCAGTGGGGGGGCAGAGGCACCTATTACAAGATGGAGAAAATAGTATGGAAAGAAATGGCAGGAGAGCCAAAAAGGCACAGAAATGCAGACAAGTGTCCAGACTATGGCTGCATCAAGGCAGCAGTAGAATTGAAAGGGAACAGGAACTGGAAGGCAAGGAGCTGGGAAGACAAACAGCAACAAGAGTAAGAGCAGCAGGAGGACCTAGAGCACAACCAAGGGACAACAGAGATCATCAGAAATGAGAGCGAACAGCAAAGATGCAGTGGGAGCAACAGTGCAGTTTTGGGACGATGTGGGCATGGTGGAAGTAGAAGGGTAGCCACGTGGCAGCAGCAAGGAATCCAAGGTTTCAAAGGATGCTTTAGCATACGCAGTTTAAGTACTCATGGGGGGGGGTGGCAAGAGCTGCCTGTTGCCTTGCCAAACCATGGGGAAAGCCCTTCAATTCTCATCAGCATTCTCCTGACATTTACCAAAGCAACACCGCTTCTCCAAGCTGACCCAGGAAAATGCTGTTTCAGTTCTGCCCCAACTATGCTGCTCCAGTACAAGGAGGCTCATTTCTCCAACAGGCCATTCTGCACATCCCTGTTATGAGTGAGGAAAACTGTGTGCAAGAACACACAGTAGCCTTAACTATAACACCACTTTCTGTCTCATGGTTCTATGAATTGGCTGTAGCTTTTCTTTAATATAGGACTGACTTAGAAATAAAGAGCTACAAACTGATTTTACTGACAGGAAAGTCCCATACCTTGTTTGAAAGAACTTTTTGCAGGCTTTCAAAATGAGAAAACTTTCACACCTACACTTTCATTTAACATTTTCATGTATTAAAGTCAGATGACAACTTAGCACTATGAAACAGAATACGATTAAAATCAAGGGGGAACAGTGCTGACTATGATGCTGATACCAGATAGAGAAAAATGAAATATTAAAGGCATACTCTTCTATTTCTGTACATAGGAGGGATAATGGAGTTACTGAGGATCCATTTCTTAACTGCGGCAAGGGAGAAACTAACATCTTAATAAACAAACTCTGGTCAGAGCCAACACGGCTACTAATGTGTTAACCTGAAAATGGGATACAGAATAATGAATGTGTGGCTTAGCTAAGTTTACCTGCATTATTGTGATGTAAAAACTCAACATTTACTGGACAACAGGGAAAAGGTTTATGAAGCATGGATTCAGCTACCTTCCAGGAAGTTGAAATGGGGGGGTCAAACAGCTGGCATGCAATGGTATAGATTCCCATGCAATCTGCATTACAGCTTTGCTGTGGTCGGCACACCACTTTTTCCCTTGGATGGATTAAAACAGCAATGTTCACCTTTTCCCATTCTGAGCATTTCCAGCATACTGCTAGCAAGAAGTCTGCTTTTAGTGTTGGAAATGAAAGAATTCACTGAGGGAACCCATCACCTTTGATCTAGTAGTGAACATATTTGACAGGGGTCTGACGATGTCTTCATTATGCAGTATGTTGCATTTTTGCACTTTATGTAGTCAGTTTTATGATTTTAGGTATGTGCATTTTACATAGAAGCAGTCCTTCCTTATTTTACTCCCAGAACTGAATCAGACTATCAGTTTCACAACCGGAACTGAGTTTTCCCAGGTTTCCTCCCATTTCCAGTACTCACTGCTTTCAGTTTCATTAAGCAGCCTTAAAATTGTGACAGAAGGGTGGTATTAGGGTCTAGTGGTAAGGTCATGGGCTTGAGAACCTGCAAGTTCAGGTTCAGATCCCACTAGAGCCACTTACTCACTGCTACCCTGAGCAAGCAGCAGTACAGTAACTCTGAGTGTAAGAGCAAGGTTCATGAGATATCAGGAGTTAGTACATTGTTTTGCAACAGGTTAAACTGGGTTTTGCACTGCTTCTATTGTTTGTTTCATCTATTCTGATGCAACACAGTGTAATTACTTGTATTATGGTCTTGAACTGGTATAGTTCCTTGATAGGAAACTTACACAGGCAATCCCAGTTCTAACTAACCAACCTCAGATGTAAAGGCTTCAGTTTACATTGCCACTCTTTGCATAACTATGTAAATTGTAGCCATGCATGCTGATCTCTTTCTCTCCACCATATTTGTTTGTTCTCTCAGTGCATAACTGAAGGTAAAACAAATGTTTCTACTATGCCAGTTCTACATTGGTCAATGATAGAATTGTTCTTCAGCCACTGACAGTTGTTCCTGCCATGTTAAGTATTGTGTCATCGGAAGCATTCTTCCAGCTGCAGGGGTGGCACAGAAAACAGAAAAAAGGTGCCACACCCATAGACTCATGAATAAAGTAGATCTGTATGGAAGAAGGGGAAGGGATCACAGAAAGACACAGAAGAGCAGGGATCTGATACATACCAATAAGGTGATGAAACTCCACTGTGGAAGTAGAAGAAAATAGGGGTAAGTTCCTGTTCCTGTCTGCCCTGCTGGCTCTCCTCTTGAAAGCAGTATGTTGCATACCTCTTGTTATGTATCCATGAAAAGAGCAACAGGGGCATGATGCGAAATTGGTGTGTGTGTGTGTGTGTGTGTGTGTGTGTGTGTGTATATTTTGGGGTGTTTTTTTCTGCCATTTTGTTTTTGTTCCTCCCCTGTCTATGGTGGCCTGTTATACACCTTATCAGGTGACTTCCCAGCTCCATCAGTTCCTCCTCTGCCACATATTGTATGTAACACAGCCTCCTCTTACCCCCTGGACTTTCCTCTCTGGTCTGAAGTCAGTGGAGAGATGAACAGATCATCCCCCCTCAGAAGAAAAATGTGGTTCCAGTTCTGTTAGAGTGATAAGCCACAGAGAGTAGAAAAGGCAAGGTTAGGGTCAGGGCTGAGGATTTGGACTGGCACAGGAGAGCTGGAAGCCATTCCCAGGAAGGGGATGGGGGAATACAAAGACCATGAGCTACCAAGATTTGCATTCATCCCTGTGGGTGGTAAGAGCCCTATTGTAGAGGATGGAGCACCATTGACTCAGTGCAACAGAGAGGAAGAGGGAGACAGAGAGAGAGAGAGATGGGAAGAGGAGTTCTGTATGTCATAGAAAACAGCTGGATCACAGTTACAAGGACAGGAATGGAAAGTTAAAGCAAGGAAATAAAGGAAAAGATAAGACAAGGAAACAAATGTGGCTTTAAATGTATGCCTTTTATATGCAATGAATCCCAAACCCAATTTTCAATCCAAGAGAGGGGAGAGAATGTTGCTGCCATTTTCAGCACAGATAGAGATAGAGAGGGGGGAGAGAGAAAGTCAAAGATCACAGAGATAGATTAGTGAGAGATTATAAAGAGGTTAAGCACAGGGAGGTTAAAGTAACTTGCTCAGGGTCACATAGTCCATAAGTGGTGGTTGTAAGATTCAAACCTGGATCATCAAGTTCACAGATTAGCTCTGTAACCACTAGACGAATTCCTTCCTCCTGGGAGTTCCCAGTATATATTAGGGTAGTGGCAGCACTACCAGAGGAATGGCACAAAGGTGAAAACTTCAGGTACTATCCCAAATCTGGCTCAGTCTCTCATATAACTTATGCCTAATTAATTATTCATTAGCTGAACTAGCCTTTTGATTGGCTAGTGTGCCATGTATTAATCTCTTAGAAATGCCCAGCACAGCTGCCATGCCACTCTTGGCTGATTGGACGCCTTACACTGTCTCTGCCGTTGCCAGTGAGACAGTCTTGGTTATTATTTTAATTTAGTTTAGAAATAAAAAATAAGTTCTGTACAATGAATTTGACATTCCATTTCTTTGAGATTCTTAATTTCTACTCCTGTTTGATGGAGATAAGCAGAGAGAGAAAGAGAGCAACAGCAGTGAGCAGACAACACTGGCACGAGAGGAAAAAAATACAGTAGGTAATAAAAAAAGCCGTGGGCAAATTCATTACTGCACTTAAGCTTATGACTGCAATAACTGCTGGGCATTTCCTGGGCATTAATGACTGGCTGGGGGAGCTGGCCCTTGACTGTGCCTTAGGCCACCCTTCTGTGTTCACCCTTCTGCCCAGCTGGTCATTAATCCCCAGGAAATGACCAACTGTTCTGTCATTAGTGCTTAAATCCCTCATTTCTGTCCTTTCATGTTTGGAGGGTTTGTGAAACAGTTAATATCTCAATTCTTCAGCTTGGTCTGAACTTTATTTCTTCCTAATTAGCAGTGTAACTCAGCAACTGTAGTAATTACTTTTCATGATTTTTTCCTTCTTTATTTCCCTTTGTACTGAGCAAAAATGGGTTCCGTGCCTCTTGGCAGCAGGCTACTCTTGTTCAATATTTATTGTGTTTGCAGGTTTTGTGCAATTGGTTTGGGGCTTCAGAGAGACAATCTGAAAATTGACTCAGCTGGAGAGGCTCAAACATTCAAAGTACATGGGTCCCTAGGGACAAATACACTTCCACCGGGTGAGCCATTCCCAGCGGAAATGGTACAGAAAAAGCTTTCTATTATCTTCACTTCTCAGGTGGAAAAATATGGTGAACTGACAACTAGATCTCCAAGGGGCCCTTGGTAGACTAATTGACTCCTTGCAGTTTTTACAGCTGCCACACATACAAGTGGGGGGACTTGGCTCCCAGACACTGCTGACTGTCACTGATTGCAAGACAGCCTCTAAACGTTGGGGGAGTGGAACGGACTGTAGCCAACCTTAGCTGAGGGCAGTTTTAACCCTTTTATCCCTGGTATTAGATGACTGTCTCCAAATGATGGGAAGTAAAGTGGTGGCAGTTAACAGCGGTAGTTCATTTTAACTTTTATATCACTACCACTGATTGGAAGCCTTTCCTGTACATGTTTTCCTTAGTTAGAATGTTTTGCCTGGAAAGGCATGCTGAGCTGAAGAGAATTAAGCAAAGTGAAGTTACCTGACTTGCTTAGTAACACACAGTAGATTCTTCGGGGAGTAGAGCTATATCCACCTTCTCAGCTCAGGACTGTTTAACCCTTTCACTGCTGACTGTGACTGATTGGTTGACTTTCTGTAAACAGTGGGGAAGTTGAGCTCTAACAGGATTCAGCTGTGGGCACATTTAACCAGTATCAGTTTATCAACAAGTATGTATACACAAAGTTTCACATACACCAGTTAAAATCACCTATAATCATACTAAATAAAATACAATTACTATCATCTAAAAAAACGAAGTGGCCATTATCTGACCAGCTGGGACTGCACTCTGCATCCACAATTCTTAGTGAACTCCAACAGTTTAGGGTGTGATTCTTGCAAAGTTAGCATCAGCAAAAAGATGGCTATTCTTATCACAGTAGAACATGCATTTCAAAATCTCTAACTTCTTATAAGGAATCAGAATATCTTTCCACAATGGTTTGAACCATTTCATTCTTGCACAATGCACATTCAAGCAGTGGATAGTCAAATACCATATGGCTAACTGTTAGTCTATTTACTATATTGCACTTACACCACTGATCAGTTCCCCCACTATAACCTGCCATACCCCAGTTGAATGTCAGTTACATTTAACCATTTTGCACATGGTCACATGGATGCCTGGAATAGTTCACCAAAACAGGTGATAGAAGGCAAATTAGTGACTGGCTTCACACAAGAGGGGATAGGCACATGGAGATAGTAAGACATAACACAGGGGGAATGATAGCTGGGGAGGTGGAAATGGAACACTGGAAGGGCAAGTGGCTCACTAACTCTGGTCTGGTGATAGATCAAGGTGTTGCTAGCCCAATAAATGGGGGTGTGGGACCCCCATTTTAGGCTGGGCCCCCTAGTCTTTTCCACAACCCTTGCTTTAAATTATAGGGCTTTAAAGCCCTGCAGCAACAAACTAGCAGCTTCCCCTGCAGTGGTCCACCCCAACCCTATTTCTAAGTACTGCCCCTCCCACTGACTGTAGTCCTCCTACCTCGCTCGGCTCTGGAGTGTCAGCCCATGATGCCCATGGCTCTTGACCCCCCCTCCTGACCCTGAAGTCACAGGCATCTGCCAATGACAATCGCTGCTTGAGCTCTATGACAGTAGGTGGCACTCAGCAGGACTCGGAAAATGGTCAGGACTCCTGACCATCCTCCGAGTCCTGCCAAGTGCCACTAACAGAGCTTAGGCAGCGATTCTCATTGGCACATGCCGGTGAGTCTAGGAGTTGGGAGGCAGGGGACTGCTAACAGGGTATTATATTGGTCTCATCAGCCTCACAAACATGGGTGACACACAGCAGTGAGCTAAGAAGTAGCTAGAGCACCGAATGTATTAAGGCAATCAGTCCAGACCACCAGCAGCCATATTTCAGGGACAAAACTCAGTATGTGTGCTAGCACTTGACGCACCAGAAGCCCCCCCCCCAAAAAACAAAACAAATATATATATATATAGAAAACATTGCTGGGGGAGAGGAGACTACTGAGACCAAATTGCTGTGGGGGGAGGAGAGACCAAGATGAGAAGACAGTGAGAGTAGAGAGGTGGGAGGCATTGCGAGTCAGGCCTCTCTGGAGCAGCAGCAGTAGACGTGGTTTGATTCCTAGACTGTTCTGATTATGGAAAGTGGAAACTAGAATAGAATTAAGAAAAATAAAAAAATTAAATAATAATAAATAAAGTAGGAGGGAGGGAGGGAGCCAGCAGAGACAGAAACAACAACACAACAGACAGACAGCAGCAGACACCAAGATGCAAGGAGAACTGTCTGTAACAAATTCAGCAAGCTAGTGAATAAATACATAAATAAATAAATAAATATATTTGTAGGTGGGAGGGAACAAAGAGGAGAGAGACAACACACACAGCTGGCTTCTGTAATGAGCAGCTGCAGTTTGGAAACAGCTGACAGACAGCAGCCTGTTGTCTGTCAGTAAGGTCCAAGCAAGCAAGGAATTAACTGTCTGGAAGGAAAAATATTTACATAAGTATACAAGTTGATTAAAAGGAAGGGGAGAAAAGTGAAGATAGAAACAACAGAGAGAGAGAAAGTGAAACTGAGAGAAGGGAGATCAGGGAGGGTGGGCCATTCGGTTATGTGAGACACCTACCCCAGAAGAAATAATGGCAGTGTTTGCTGACAGTCCATAGTGCTTTATTGTCTACAGGGTATTTCTCCGACCTTTGAAATAAATAACAGCAGTGTTTGCTGGCACAGTCTGTAGTACTTTATTGCCCACAGGGTATTTCTCCTACCCCAAGAAAGGAATAACAGCAGTGTTTGCTGGAACAGTCCATAGTGCTTTATTGTCCACAGGGTATTTCTCCTACACCAGAAAACAAATAACAGCATTGCTTGCACACTCCGAAGTGCTTTATTACCCACATGATATACTAACATACTAAAATGCAGGCAGAATAGGCCTAATGGTCTCTCGAGTCTGCTCGATTTTCAGCACCTGCACTGAGGGTCGATTTTGGTGTGCCCCCCCTCCTTGGGTTATACTGTCCCCAGTCCCAGATGTTCCACCTGTACTGGGACTGGTCAGATTTACTCTCCCTCTGTACCTGTCTTATCCCCATTTAAACCTGTCCACAGTCTCCACCTCTACCAGCTCCCTAGGCAGTGCAATCCATGGCTCCACCACCCTTTCAGTGACACAACATCTCCTCCTCTCCCCTCTGAGCCTGCTCCCTTCCAGCTTACACCCGTGACCTCTCATTGCCCCACCCTCCTTCGTTTGGAGCACCTTGACTGGGCCTCCTTTATTGATCCCTTTCATGTACTTAAAGACCTCTATCAAGTTCCCCCATCCCTCCTCTCCTCCAGGGTGTACATGTCGAGCTCCCTGGGCCTCTCCTCATAGGTTCTCTCCTCCCCAGGCCCCAGATCATTTTGGTTGCCCTCCTTTGGACCCTCTCTAGGAGTGTAATGTCCCTTTTTAAATGTGGTCTTCAAAACTGCACACAATACTCGAGGTGTGGCCTAACCAAGCAGGATCACTTCCACCTTTCTGGAGGTAATCCCCCTGGCGATGCATCCCAGCATCCTATTTGCCCTTGCCGCTGCCCTCCTATAGGTCTCTGAGTTGTTCATTTTGACATCTACCACTACTCCCAGGTCCCTCTCACCCTCCGTGACTCGAATCATGTCTCCTCTCAGGGTATACCCCTGGCCTGGATTTCTGACTCCCAGGTGCAGAACCTTGCACTTCCCCACATTGAATTTTAGCTTACATTTTCCCGACCACCTTTCCAGAGCCTCCAGGTCCTCCTGCAAGGTCGCCCTACCCGCCTCCTCATCCACCACTGCACCCAGCTTTGAGTCATCTGCAAAGAGACTCATCTCACTCCTGATCCTCCTCCTGATGTCCGAGACATAGGCATTGAACAGGAGTGGCCCCAGCACTGACCCCTGGGGAACCCCACTAGAACCCACCTTGGGGATGAGGCTAACCCTCCAACCACCACCTTCTGAGTATGCTCAGAGAGCCATTTTTCTATCCATCTTGACAACTATCTCCCTACCCCCATTTCCTTCAGCTTAGCCAGCAGGCCACTGTGGGGTACTGAATCAAATGCCTTGCTAAAGTCCAGAAAGAGGACGTCCACTGGCCTACCCTGGTCCAGAGCCCTCGTTACCCAGTCATAGAACTCAACAAGGTTTCTCTGGCAGGATCTTCCCATGACAAAGCTATGCTGCCTATCGTCCAAGTACTCAGTTTGCTCCAGTAACCCCCCCAGCCTTTCCTTGACAATACCCTCCATCACCTTGCCGACCACCGATGTCAGGCTAATGGGCCTGTAATTTCCTGCCTCCTCTCTTAATCCCCCCTTGTGGATCGGCACAGCATGGGCCACCCTCCAGTCTTGGGGCACCCACCCAGTCCTCAGAGAGATGTTGAAAAGCTCCACTACTCTCTCTACCGGAATTTCATCCTCCACGTCTTCCCCTTTTCACCCTGCACTGCTGGTCCCCCACCTGTTTGTGGTGGCCACTCCCTTTCCCCAGACCCATCAGAGCCCCTGGTCTCTACCGGTCCCACCCCTTCCTCCGGTTTGCCCCTGCTCCCCTCGCAAGACATAGCTCCTCCATTCCCCCTGGTAAACACTGAGGCAAAGTACTCATTTAGGGCTTCTGCCTGCTCCCCCGCCTCCTATGCCCAACCATCCCCTACCCTTATCTTGCTGATCTTCCCCCTTACTTTCCTTTTTTCCCCTGTGTATCTAAAGAACCCCTTGTCCCCTCTCCGGATCCCACTAGCCAAGGACTGCTCTTTTTTTGCCTTAGCTGCTCTCACCACCCTGGTGACTCTCTTGGCTATCAGCTCATATTCCTCCTGATCCCTTTCACTCCTTGAGCACTTGAAGCACCTATAGGCTGCCTTCTTTTCCATCACCACCTCCTGTACCTCCCGGGTCCACCAGCAGGGTTTTCTATCCTTACCAAACTTATGCCTTTCCCTTGCGCAGGATCTGGTAACCTCCTGTATTCCCCTCCTAATGATCTCCCACCAGCTGTCAGCATCCATATCCGGCCTTATCCTGTCCAGATGATCTTTAAGGATCCTTCCCATCTCCCTGAAGTCTGAACCCCTAAAGTTGGTTACTACCATCCTTGTTCAGCTTTCCTGCCCCCCTAGGTCCAGGAAGAACCAAACTGTGGCATGATCACTCCCGGCCAAAGGGTCCCTAACCTCTAGGCCCCTAATCTGATCACTGTCTGCCAGGACTACGTCCAGTGTCCAGGCCTCCCTAGTTGGCTCACCCACCTGTTGTGTCAGAAACGCATCCTGGAAGACATCCAGCAGCCTCTGCTCTTTGGCCACTGGTGACGTCATAGTCCCCAGTCTGTTCCTGGCATGTTGAGGTCCCCCATTATCACTACCCTTCCCTTTCCCAATCCACAGTGTCCCTCGAGATTTGCCACCAAACTTTCTTCCAGGACCTCCGCCAGTGCTGGTGGTCTGCACACCACTCTGACCTTTACTCT
The DNA here is from genome assembly GCA_016271365.2 of Neoceratodus forsteri. Taxonomy (NCBI): domain Eukaryota; kingdom Metazoa; phylum Chordata; order Ceratodontiformes; family Ceratodontidae; genus Neoceratodus; species Neoceratodus forsteri. The sequence goes on from CM028133.1 coordinate 141,602,063, forward strand.
TTTAGCCCCCTGAATCAGCAAGGTGACCCAAATAGCCTCCACGTTCCCCTCTGCCTCCTCTACCCCTCCAATACCCATGCCATTTCTGACTAACAGTGCTACACCACCCCCTTCCCTCCCTCCTATCTTGTCTAAACACAGTATAGCCCTCCAGATTTAGGTCCCACTCATGCCCTTGAGTGGCCCAGGTCTCAGTGACTGCTGCCACATCTATCTCCTCCTCAACTAGCATCGCCTGGAGCTCAGGCATTTTATTTACTAAGCTCCTGGCATTTATCAGGACCACTCTCCACCCCTTTTCCCTCCTCGAGCTCCCATTTCTCAGCTCCTGCACCCTACCTGGTGACCCATTTCCACATCTCCCTAGCCCACTAGAGGAGTGGAGACCATGTCCCTCATTTATCGTACCTGCTGGCACTGCCCCTTTTTTGATCTCTCCCCCCTTCACAAGTTTAAACCCCACCTTTCGTTGATGAATCCGGCTAGTTTGAGCTTAAGGATTTCTTTCCCCTCCAAATTAAAGTGGAGCCTGTCCCTAGCGTACAGCCCCTTATCATCCCAGGTCTCCCCCCAGTCCCCCACCAGGCCATACCCCAATTACCCACACCACTCCCTAAGCCACTGATTTATCTCCCTAATCTTCATCTTGTTTTCCCCACTAGCCCTTGGCACTGGCAGAATTTCCGAAAAGGAGATCTTACAGCCTATGGAAAGACATACCCTGGCCAACTCCCAGAACCTTGCTTGAATTTCTAGTTCACTATTACCATTTATGTCGTTTGTCCCCAAGTGTACTAGATTGTCTGGGTCCCCCCGCATTCCCTTGCCAGTGAATACAACTCATGCTTGGCTTTGTGCACCATCAGGCCTGGGTGGCATTTGGTTCTGATCAGACAGGTTTTAACATCCCCCTGCCCCTCCCACTGGATGCCTCTGATAATGGAGTCCCCCAATAGTAGTACTCTAATCTCCCCCTTGCTTCCCTGTTCACCCCTCGGTTTTCCCCTCCTTCCGTGCCCCTCCTCATCCCTTTATCCAGGTTCTGCCCCCAACTGGCTCCTCGCACCTCCCACAATCTGGATGTTAAAGGTAGCCCCTTCACTATTGTCCCTGGTCACCTCCTCTACCGGTGTCCTGGCCTTCTTTATCCCCCCCACCCGAGTATCTTTCTCTGTATCTCTTTCCCCACTCCTTACTAATCCATCCGTCCTATCCGTATGACTACTTGGCTTTCTGCTCGCTATCATCCCATTTACGTCCTGCACCTTCCTGCCTGTCATGCTCCCCTGTTTCATACCATCAGCCCCCTCCTTGTTCCCCTGATCCTTCTTTTTCCTTCTCCCCCCTACCCTTCTTCCCCCATCCTGTCCAGGACCCCCTCTATTGTGCATTTGCCTCTTGTCCCCTTCCCCCTTTCTATCCATCCCTGCCCCAGCTTCACCAGCAGCATCCTCCTCCTCCTCCCCCACACTCCCCTCTTCTACCAATGGGCGTAGAGGTTTAAAACAATTTGTGAGCCTTAGTACATTCCCCAGTGCCCCCCGACCCTACTACTCCTCTCAGTTTCCTTTGGACACCCCCAGTCTCTTGCCTACTGCTGTGGAAATTTCTGCCTTTTGGGCCCCACCTGCGAGGGTCCCCTACAGCCCCCTATGTACCCCCTTCCCTCCTCCCCTAGTGTGAGCATCTCTCTTCACTCCTCCCCCAGCTTGGGAGGCCCCAGCACCTACTGCTTCCATGTAGGTGACCGCGTGCCTCCTACCTCTCCAATCCTCCTCCCCAGCACCCCCAGCTGCCTTTGGATCCCCTCTACCTCCTCCTTAAGCTTTGCCAGCTGGTAACACAGTGGGCATCCCCCAAACTTCCAAGCCCAGTCCAGTATCATGGCCGCACCACACCCTGTGCACCCAACCACCTGCCCAAAGATACCTGCTCTAGTGATATGTGGTCCCTTCCCCATCATCACAGTAATCTATTCTAGGCCAAATTACCAACTCAGTGGCTCTACAATTTCTCGAGCTACCAGTACCTATACCAAGGTGATCCCCCCAATACAGCATGCAGACTTTTAAACTTGCAACACTTGAGTGGCTGAACTTTTCCCCACCTGACTATTAGCCTTAAGAGTTTGCTCACAGGGGAAGTTTGCAACTCCCTAAACTCCTCCCTCCCAGCCTTTAAGCTCAACCCCAGTGGCTCTTCCGTATTTAAGAAAGACTAACCCAAGGGGTGGGAGGAGGGTTTTCGAAGTTCCTAAGGAGTTAGGCCAATTTAAAACACAACTTACAAACAATAACAACTTACAGAAACTTATGACAAAGTTAGCTTTCCAGAACCTCACCACATCTTCAAACTTCAACTGCTACCTCTGTCTACAGCAAGAAGACTTAAAATGCCTCAGTGAGGATTTTAAACAGAGATTAACTGAAATGCAAACAACCTTGATTGGCTGGCTGTGTTACTAGTCAAAGAACCCTCCCCCACAAGAACAGTCTCCAGCTAGTACTGAAAGATTTAAGGATTTGTGTCCCTCTATTCCAGAAAGTTCTTAAGGAGTTAGGCCAATTTTAAAACACAACTTACAAACAATAACAACTTACAGAAACTTATGACAAAGTTAGCTTTCCAGAACCTCACCACATCTTCAAACTTCACCTGCTACCTCCGCCCACAGCAAGAAGACTTAAAATGTCTCCTACCCCCTAACTAAATAACAGCAGTGTTTACTGGCACACTCCATAGTGCTTTATTACCCACGGGGTATTTATCCTACTCCTGAAATAAATAATAACAGCAGTGTTTGCTGGTTTCAGCTAGCTAACTCCAATACTTGTCTTGATGGAGGCTTCATGGAATATGTTTTCAAAATGCACCATTTGCCACCAAATTATTAAAAATTTATTCTGAGGGGAAAATTTCCCCAGACCCCACTTTTTGGAAAAAGTCACTGATGGGGGCATGTGCCCCCCTGCTTTTAGAATCCTACTGACATCCCTATCAGACAAGGAGTCTGGTTGGAAATGAGCAGGCTGGATAGACTGATGAGTCTTTTTCTGTTGTCAGACTATACGTATCTAGGACTTCCGGTGACATCAGCAGCTGAGTGGCAGCATAGTTATTGAGCCTTCAAGCGATGCTCTAAATCTAATGCAATCCAAAACTTTTAAGCAGTCTAACTGAGCCAATGAATGAAGATAACAGACTTTATGATGTCTGCCAGGCAAAGATTGAAAGGTTTATCAGCAGCAGCCAGCCCAAAAGCTCAAAGATACAAACCAGATGAAGCAAGCCACAGTCAGGCTCATGGAGCATCTCCTATGCAGCCACACCACCAGCCAGTGACGCAGAAGAAGGAGAGTATACAAAAACCTCCAAGTGAGTCTGCACCAAACTACAGAAAATCAGAAACACACTAAAAAGACTGGAAAATACTGTCTCAGAGGATTGGAGGATCCTTCATCTTTTAGAATGGAGAAGCCATGGAGACTTGCCTCACAGAGTACACCAACACGGTAGATGCCCACAACTCCACACTACTAACCCTCCACAAAAAAGAACACCTACTACTATTGCAGAGGATCTAGGAGATCAAGAACCAACACAGGAAAAACAATATTTGTTTACAGGGGGTACCAGAGGGAACCAGGTCCGGCGACATGGCAGTGTTTATGGGCAGCTTCCTAAAAAGGACTGCTGGGTTTCCAACCGGTGAAATAGCTAAATATAATCTGAGCCCACAGAGCTCTAGTGCCAGCCCCAAAGGACCCCAAAGCACGCCCCTGATCATTTGTTGTGGCTTTTTTAGATTTTAGAGTGAAGGAAGAGATTTTAAAGCAACCTGGGCTAAAAGGGAAGTCTTATTCAGTGACACCCGCTTCCACTTTGAACATGACTTCATATCTGTGACAGTTTCCTGATGTAAGCAAGTACAGAAACTGATGGTACAAAAAGAATTAAAGCATCAGGGAGTGAAATCCTACACTGAGTACCCAACTCACCTAAAGGTTATTACAAAAATGGACCCCAAGAGATTTCAAGAGATCACTGAGGCAAAGGGCTTCCTGGCCTCCAAAGGGATTGCACTGACTGACATCCTGGGAACTTTACAGAAACAAGAGATAGCCAGTCAGGCATGGAGACATCTGCTAGACTCAAAGACAGGGCCTCTGGAGAAAAAACTGCAAGGACTCTGGGACACACTGGCAGCCAGGCAAGCTGGATCCTGTAAATCTGCAACACAGAAGGCTGGAAGTGGACAGCAAAGAAACACACAGACAGACTTCCGGTGATGGCCAACCATTTTTCTATCGAGGCACTCATTTTTGACCTCTACAATATATCTGGTACTTTAATAAACACTAACGCTGCTTTTTTATGATATTTTCAATGAAGAAAATGGACATTGAAATGAAAATGCCAATTAAGCATATCCTGCCACCGACACCAGACAGGGTGAGGAGTAATAAAAAATCTAAACTGGGAGCAGGTAAAAATGTGTCTGATGAAATTTATGACAGAGATTAAGGATATTTAAGAAGATATTGTTCATCTTGTACAAGAATCTAAAGCCACAAGAGAAGCTTTGAATATAATTAATACACGACTTACCGATGCTGAGGCGAGGATTTCATCCATGGAAGACTGGAGGACCAGAACCGAACAGGAGTTACCAACACTTAGGCACAAAATCAAAAAACTTGAGATAAAACTTGAGGATTTGTAAGACAGATCCCAACGTAGCAATATTGTGATCTATGGGCTTCCTGAAACCTCTGAAGGCTCTGATCCTATATATTTTACACAAGTGCTGTGCTAAAATATTGCAGGCACCTCTCTGAATGGTGTTTCATATGTAATTGAGAGAGCCCATAGGGCACTGAGACCTTTGCCTGCCGAAGGGGAATATCCAAGACCATATATCGTTATCGTTGAAAGCATGCTTGTTTTTGTCAAGTGTGACTGATTAATACGTAAACTCTGGTTGTTTTGAAACTCATCAAGTTTGCCATGCCCAAACATTTATTTAAAGCTGACAACTTATCTAAAGGGTTTGGAATGTGTATAGAAAACCTTTAACTTTATTGATATTAGTTTCTTTCCTATAGACACATGAACCATACTTTACATGAATATTACTGGTTTTACAGCATGGACTTGCTTTGACTAGATATGGAACTTTCTGGACTCAGGCTTTGGTTAAGTTACTTTAGCATATCGGAGTAGTACCCCAGTGGCACTATGGTTTTGAATGAGGATAATCTTTTGATCATATCCTATGTATCCAAAGGTGTAGCAGTGAGCTTGTTTTGATAATAATAGGGTAACATAATTGAGCAATGTTCCTCTTTAAGGTATAATGTTTTCTTTGGTTTTCTAAAAGCAACCACAGTAAGGGATTGACTCCTCCCCCGAGAACAGCAGATAGTTCTTGCTTGGTAGGTAAGTTCTTATTTTGAGATTACCTATAAGTTCTGAAAATAAGACCTACCCCTCTCTTGCATATCTTTGGCATATATTGGGTGTCCTTTTTTCAAACATAACACAATGTAAAAAGGTTTCATATTTTTATTTGGTATACGAAGACTTTCTTTTAAATAAAAATTTTTTCAAAAGAAATGTCAATCCTCCTTTGCACATTCCGGGTCTCATTGATTTTTGTTTGGATACATGCTGATTTGCACAAACGAGCATATTTTCCTCTTAAAAAGAAGAAAAAAGGGATAATCTTTACAAAGCAGTCTTTGCAAGTGCTGGCTAATAACTTGAAGGGATGCCAGTAGGGATATTCTGAAGATAGAGGCCAAGGTTTAGTTAGTTACCTCAATGTGCACATGGCACTTATATGCATATGATCTGTTTGGGGGCTCTGGGGAAAAACACCAAGTCGAATAAACATAAGAGTGTTTCATTTAGGATCTCCAACTTCATGAGTAGTTGCTGTTAAATAAGAACTTAATTCTACTCAGCACATTTTACTCTTATTTTGTTGCATTTGGTTATTTTCTTTGTGCAACTTTCTTAAAGGGAAAGATACATCTTTGTTTAAGTTAAATCCCATTTGTAAATAATTCCATTCAATATATTTCTCTGCTAAATAAAGAACATTTACTATAATTAGGACCACTGTAATTCTTGTATGGTCCCCATTTTAACTCAACAAGAGAGATTGTTGTCTGCTAGAAAGTTAAGTTAAACCCTTTACGCCTGTTAAATAGGGATGAAGGTTGAGAGCCTATAGCTTCCAAATCAGGATTTTTTTCAGCCTGCTGATAAATAGTGGAAGCAAACCTTTTTCTCACATTAATGATAAGCACCTGCAGCCTGTTAAATAGGGACTATGCTTATTTGTTACCAGGCAAACAAACTAACAACTCCCATTAAATAGGACATTAGTTTGGACTGGTTACAAGCATTCTTACTTCTCTCAGTAGGTAAAATATATCTCAGATACATAGATTTTAATAGATATCTCTCTCTCTCTCTCTCTTCTGCTTCGATCCCTTTATTCTTTAGGCCCCCAGTAAAGTGCACAAGTAAATCCAAATACACAAATATGCCTCATTATTTTTATGGTACTCTTCACTATTCTATCTCAACAGACTGATACACTTTTCCTTTTGTCCTTAAATTCAAAACAAACTTTCAACACTATAACTCTAAATTGATAATTGGGTGTTGTTAGATCCTCAAGACAGATCCCCCACATGACCACCTAGTCTATATAAATTTGTTGTCAATAGAAGAAGACTATATAAAAGTCTCATACTAACTTTATAAAACAATTCAATTTTATTTACTTACAGTTTACAGGGGTCAATCCCTAGTGGTGTGCTCTATATACCAGGTGGGCCATAAAGTAATTCTGGAGAAAACTAAGAAATATTTTTTCTTTCTAGGGAAAGGTTATACCATGTCATGAGATTCAATAGCATTGTGTGAGGAGCTTATAAACTAGTATTCTAGTCCTAATAAGAAGAAGCAGCATTGTTTGTATGCTTTACCTTATGCTGCTCTTTTTTCTTCAGTTATACCCTCCCTCCCTCCCAGAATAAAAGGGATACTTGAACCTGATAAAATTGTTTTAATACTTAACGAATTTTCATATGTGATGGGCTGGAGCAGGAATACAAGGCAAAGTGTTTTATTGTGCTTAAAGAGTTTAGGAGGACAGTCTTAGGGACTGGGGGTGGTTGGTGTGACACTTGTCCAACTGGTTATGATTATTGTATGATACTGGTATTATAAATACATGGTCTGTGTATGACCATTTCAGTGGGAGAGATTTGGCCTTTAAATTACATGGTCAGCAGCTGAAATCACAGGAGGTATTACAGTGACCAGGAAATTCCTGTAATTAAGACTTCCTTAAAGAAATGGCATTTTATTACCTTTTTGTGACATGCTCATGCTTTTGAAGTTGAAACAAAATCTAAAGTTTATGACATCAGGAAAGAAAGGTTAAGTTGGCTCTTCCTATCAAGTTTAACACCTAAATGACAAATGCTGGGATTGCTAAGATCAAAGAGAAATATTTAATTAAAGGAGGTCATATTTAGGAAATATGTTTTTTTCTTCTGATGTTCCATTAATTAAAGATACCTCCTGGTAGGAAATCATGTTTCTAATTTTATATTCTAAAAGGAGGAGCTAGATGACTCATCAAGTGGGTGTGGAAATAGAGTTGAAAATGTATCAATGTATCTGAAATGTGATATCCCATCTTGAGCTCTTAAGAAACACAGTTCTCTGACATCTAACTTTAAACGCACTTACAGTTGTAATACATTAGAAAAGATCTAAATGTATTGTGGAGGGAGTTTTATTCTGTAACTTTTCCCATTTTCTTTTGAGATTGTAAGCTCTTGATATTTGTTCTATATTTTGTCTTACTTATGTTCACATTTTTAGTAAAATCACATTTTCTTGAAATACTGCCTATGTCTTCCCAGTTCTTTTTGCATGTGAAGAGTCTGTATTTTAAGTCTGACAACTGTTTAAAAGGCTCAATGGTGTTACTAAGTTTGAAAAAGGCAAGAATATACCAAAGGTCTCTTATGGAGTTTTAAGGGTTCATTTTGGATACCTGGTTAGGTGCCCTTAGGCAAAAGGCATATTGCTTCCCCCCAAAGAGAATATTGTCTGAGCCTGTACATTTGGGTATGCTAGCATAAGGTTCACAGTTTGAATCCCCCCCAAGAACTTGAGGCTAAGGTGATTCAGACCCAAAAGCAGACAGGAAGGTTACCCTGTCTGTTACCTGTTCACACTATTGTGCTCTGAGGTTGGCACTATGGGAGCAGGGGCCTGACCTGCGGAGTGCATTTGTGACAGATCTGGTTGGCAGCAGTGTGACAAAGAATTGGTAACACAAGCTTTAATGGTCAGTGTGTCAGCTTAATACTGTACAGCTCACTTGCAAAATAAGGCAGTGATTTAAGTTTAAAAAGTAAACAGAACTATATCATTTTGCTTACAGTCAAAGTTCCTGTTTTAATTTTTTTTAAGTGTAAGTTAGAGTAGCCGTAGTTAGGAAAGAAGATGGCTTCCAACTACAGTGGGTACACTGCAGACTACTTGAGGCAGTTGTGCCAGGACAATGGAATCCAGTATGAGGGGAAAGCCAACAAGCAGACCCTCATAGATGCTCTGATGGCCACCGATGGCCAGAGCTTTGAGTCACAGTCCATGACAGGAAAGGATCAAATCTTGGGCATGGAGGGACCAGCGGCCAGTGCAGTGTTCACATCTGGTGAGGAGGACAGCAGGGCCAGTGCAAGCCAAGGGCCACAGCAGCAGGGGAAGGTTACCAGCATTCTGGAACCAGAAGCAATCAGGCTACAGATGGAGTTGCTGAGGATGGAGCTGGAGTTTGAACAGAAAAGGTTTGAAGCCCAGCAACAAAGGGAGCTTAAACAGAGGAAGCTGGAGATGGAAACAGAGGAGAAGAGGGAGCAAGAACAGTGAGAAGCTGACCATGAAGAGCATGAGTGCCAGCGAGCCACAGAGGAGATGAGGGAGTGAGAACAGTGAGATGCTGACCATGAAGAGCATGAGTGCCAGAGGCAAAATCAACTGGAGAAGCTATGACTCCACCCACCAGCACCAGAGCAGGTAAGTGGCTTGGGTTTAACTGGAACTATAGGACTAGGTTACAAATTAAATTCCAAATTGAGAGCTGAATTTAAAGAGGGGGAGGATATAGATGCCTTTTTAAATTCCTTTGAAAAAGTTTGTATTCAGGCAAATATTCCTAGAGGGTCCTAGAGCTTACAGCTATCCCTGCTACTTACCAGGAAAGCTCTGGATGCATTGGGTCAAATGGACAATGAGGACAGGAATGATTACAGCAAACTTAAAGCCGCACTTTAAAAAAAAATTGATTTAACTGCAGAAGCATACAGAGCTAAATTCCGTCAGCTCAGGAGAAGCCCTGACATGAGCTATGAGGAGCTAACCACGAAACAACATCAGTTTTAAAAATGTTGATGGGAAGGAATTGAAGCAAACTCTGTAGAAAAAATTGAAAATGCTGTATTGTTAGAGCAGTTTCTTGAGGCATGCCCAGCAGAACTGAAAACCTGGCTGGAGGACTGAGATCGCAAAACAGTGCAAGAGGCTGCTGAACTCTCGGACCGCTATGCCAAGAGCAGACCAGCTCTGAGAGCAAATAGGGTAGGGGTGGCAGTGCAGAAAGGGAAAAGCACACCTTCAGGACAGCTAAAACCCTCATTGCCTCCACCGAAACCAGTTAGCCCCAGGTTTCAAAGAAAAGATTTTTCTGAGAAAAAAAATGAATGTTGGGTTTGCAAAGGAACTGGGCATATTGCTAGACAGTGTCCCAAAAGGACGAGCAATACGCAAGGTGGTGCTAGGAAAGAAGTGCGTTGTTTGTGTGTCCCTGGAATCATACCTGTAAACATGAGGGAACACATGCACCCAGTCACTGTGAATGGTGTACAGACCCAAGGGTTAAGAGATACAGGGGCATCCCTGACATTGGTAAAAGGGGATCTGGTAGAGCCTGGTCAGTTTATACCCAATAAATTTGTAACTGTACAAGGGTTCACTGGGGAGGAGAAAACATTGCCACTCGCTAGTGTTCTCCTAGACTGAGGTGAAACAGGGGGACCTGTGCAACAAGTGGCTGTAGCCAAAATGTTAGCAGTTGATATCATCCTTGGTAACGATCTCAAACAGGGGATGGTGTGTGCAGTTATCCATAGCCAAGCAGCAAGGGAAAATTGTAATTCCCTGGACCCCATAGAAGCCACTGTGGAAACAACTGGGAGGCTGGTTCCCCAACCTGTGTCTCACTTCATTTTCATTTCATTTTATTTCAGGGTTTAACCATTGAGAACAATACTTATTTAAAATGGTGACCCAGGGCAAAATACATATATTACAACAATAACACATACACATCTTAACAATTCAAAAATACTATGCAGACTAATGAAAGGGGGGTAGAAATTTCCCCGGTAGTAGTTAACCAAACAGCTACAGAGGGTTACTCTGAGGAAGGAGAGGTGACCCATTGTCAGAGGGTTAGGGATGGCAGTGATCCTGAGTGCCCTGATGCAAGAACTAGGGACCCTAGTTTAGAGACTGAAGAGGACCTATCCCATGCCTTGGGACTATGTAAGGAGTTTGCAGCTGCTCAGAAAAGTGACCCTAGTCTAGAGAAGCTGAGGGCTTGGGCAGACTCTGACAGAGCACAGGGAGGTGATGGAAAACATAAAGTTTATTGGGACAATGGACTGATGTATACGCAGGATGCTAAGACAAAGGGAGGGGTGATAGGCAGGCAACTTGTCATTCCCCAGTGGTACCGCAAGCAGTTGCTCAAGACTGCACACGATGTTCCCATGTCTGGTCATCTGGGAATCGCGTGCACTACACAGTGGTTGGCCCAGAATTTCTATTGGCCCAACTTCACCCAGCAGATGAAGGAGTATTGCAGATCTTGTCACTGATGCCAAGAAATAGGGGAGGCAGGGAAGAAAACCCAAGCCACCCTAATTCCATTGCCCAATAGTGGAGGAGCAATTCCAGAGGGTTGGAATTGATATTGTGGGGCCTTTAAATACCCTTAGCTCCTCCAGGAAGAGGTTCATCCTTACTTTGGTGGATTATGCACCCAGAGGCAGTCGTCCTATCCTCTCTGAGGACAGACAAAGTGGCAAATGCCTTACTTGGGATTTTCTCCTGTGTTGGGTTTCTGCAGGATGTTATCACTGATCGAGGGGGTTCCTTCATGTTGGTACTAATGAAATGTTTGTGGGAGAAGTGTGGGGCGGTGCAGAGATGCATGACACCTTATCACCTGCAAGCCAATTGGCTTGTGGAAAGATTTAATTGTACCCTGAAGTCCATGCTCCAAGTGTTTGTTGAACAGCATGGGAGGGACTGTGAGAAATACCTTCCCCACCTGTTGTTCGCATACAGAGAGGTGCCCCAAGAGTTGACAGGGTTTTGCCCTTCAAGCTCTTATATGGACGCCGGGTTCGGGGGCCCCTAGACTTGATCCAGGAGGACTGGGAATGCAAACACGCCACCCAGGGAACTCTTGAAATACTACCTGTGTCTTCCCAGTTCTTTTTGCATGTGAAGTGCCTGTATTTTAAGTCTGACAACTGTTTAAAAGGCTTGATGGCATTACTAAGTTTGAAAAAGGTAAGAATATATCTAAGATCTCTTATAGAGTTCTAAGGGTTCATTTTGGATACCTGGTTAGGTGCCCTTAGGCAAAAGATATATTGCATCCCCCTGAAGAGAATATTATCTGAGCCTGTATATTTGGGTACACTAGCATAAGGTTCACAGTTTGAATCCCCAGAACTTGAGGCTAAAGGTGATTCAGACCCAAAAGCAGACAGGAGGGTTACCCTGTCTGTTACCTGTTCACACTATTGTACTCTGAGGTTGGCACTGTGGGAGCAGACAGCCTGACCTGCAGAGTGCCTTTGTGACAGTTGATAATATACTTGACCTTCTTTTTAACCTTTAGTTGTGTCAACCAAATTGTTTTATTTTGTAATGGATTGCTTTGGGGTTCTCTATGTTATTTTGGGGTAATTTTGTTTGGGAAGGGGAACTTTCTAGTTTTCAGGGGTTTTAGGATAACAAGGTGGGGATAAGGAGACTTCGCAAATGGCTATGGATAGAATGTTCATAATGGACTACCTTATTTGTTCAACAATCCTATTGTTATTAATACCATTGTGAGTTTAATTAATCTCAATGTGGCATCCTGGAATGTGAAGGGACTGCGTTCATGAACTAAAAGGATGTTGATTTTAAATTATATTAGATCTCTGGGATATAATTACATTTTCCTACAAGAAACACATCTATTAAAGTCTGAGATTGACTTTCTTAAAAAATGTAACTACAAATTAGTTTACGGGGCAGGCAAATATACGACCAAATCAGGTGTAGCTATCCTAATAGATACATCTATAGATTTCCATCTTTCAAATCTTATTACAGACCAGGAGAGTAATTATGTTCTTGCAGAGGGAACAATTAGCCAAAATAAATAAATGTTGGGTTCCATTTATGGGCTGAACACTGGTTCAATATCCTTTTGTATTAAATTAATTTCTGTCCTTGCTTCCTGTCTCTCTTATGGTATCATTTTAGGAGGTGACTGGAACTTACCTCTTGATCCCTACATGGAAAGTCGAATATTCCTACCTATACTATCTCAGCTGATAACAAAGCCCTACTAGACCTTATCAAAATATATGATCTTTCTGACCCATGGAGAGTACATTTTCCAGAGAAAAAACACTTTTACTTTCTTTTCTCTGGCACATAATTCACTCTCTAGAATAGACTATTTTCTCATTTCTTAAGGTCTACTTCCCTTCGTATTTCACCCTTAAATTCTCCCTCGTGTATTATCTGACCATTCCCTTGTTCATAGTAAGATAAAATTAGGAATTCCCTGTCATAGAGTTATTACATGGAGGCTAAATCCCAACTTGCTGAGGCAGGAATAGATAGTCAATTATATTAATGAAGCAACTGATTCTTTTTGGAAACAAAATTCCCATTCTATATAAAAAACTGAAATGATTTGGGCAACCTTCAAGTGTTATCTTAGGGGGCAATTTATTAGATTCATGTCTAAAATTAAAAAACAGAGAACTGAAAAATTAAAAGACATTACCAAAAAGCTGGGAGATTTGGAAACAAAAGATCAAAATAGCCTAACCAGACAGGAAACTCAAGAAATTCAAATTCTCAAAGAGGAATTACAATTTATATCCAAGGAAAATGTCAGACTCCTTCCTATCAGGACAAAGGCCTCGTATGCAGATTTGGGGGAAAATTTAGTAAACTTCCAGCTCACAGGATGAAAAAAATAGATCAATCTAGACATATTGAATCCATAATCCCTGATACCCAAAACAAGATACTAACCGATCAGAATGATATCTTAAATGAGTTTTACACTTTCTTCTCTAACTTGTATGGTCCCATCTCAAATCCCCCTATTTCTGAATTAATTGATAATTATCTATCCAACTTTTCATGCCCACAAATTAGCAGCTTAGAAGCCTCCAGGTTACTTTTATAAATTACTTCTAAAGAAATGGAAGAGGTTATAGATAACTTTAATATCAATAAGGCACTGGGATCGGATGGCTTCACAGCAAATTTTTATAAAACATTTAAAAGTACTTTGACTCCTATTCTAAAGGAGCTGTTCAACTATGTACTGTCGAGAGGTTTTTCTGACACTTCCTTATTAGAGTCTTTAATAATTCTCCTCCAAAAGCCAAATAAATCCAAACAAAAAGTTTTTAACTACCATCTGATTTCATTAATAAACTACAACATAAAAATCTTAACTCACATTTTAGCTCAAAGAATAAAAACAATATGGCAGAACATACAAACATACGAAGAAGCAAGCAGAAGATGACCATTTGGTCTATCAAGTCTGCTCATGTTGCAGGGTCCACAGCTTGAGCTACTGTCCCTGCCCCCCTGTCCCCACTCCTCCCATCCTCCCTACCCATGATCCTTACCTTCCCCTATGCCCGTCCCAGCTTCTCTTAAAGCTGCCCACTGTCTATAATGAGATTACCTCTTCAGGCAGTGCATGCCAAGTGTCCACCACCCTCTTTGTGAAGAAGTGCTTCCTGACCTCCCTCCTAAACCTCCCACCCTCCAGCTTAAGACTCTCCCCCCACATGTTATGGTTGCCACTCAGCTTAAAGACTCTCCTTATCAACCTTATTTATCCCTTTCAAGTACTTGAAGGTCCCAGTCATATCCCCCCTCTCCCTCTCTCTCTCTCTCCTGTCTTCCAGGGAGTACATGTTCAGTGCCCTCAACTTCTTCTCGTATGCCTTACCCTGCTGACCAGCTATTATCTTTGTAGCATTCCTCTGGACCATCTCCAGCAGGTTAATGTCCTTTTTGAGGTGTGGGCACCAGCACTGAACTCCATACTCTACATGCAGCCTTACCAGTGACCTTTACAAGGACAGTATAACCTCCTCTCTCCTACTACTGATCCCCTAGATATGCATTCCAGCATCTTGCTTGCCTTTGCTGCTGCTTTCTTGCACTGCATGGAGTGCTTCAGGTCACTAGTGATCATCACCCCCAGGTCCTTCTCCTCCTTTGATGCAGATACTCAGACTCCACCCAGGTAGTACTCTGCCCTAGGATTCTTGGCTCCAATATGCATAACTTTGCATTTCTTGACATTGAAGCCAAGCTGCCAGATCCTGGACCACCTCCCTAGCTTTTTCAGATCTTTCTGTAGGTCCTGTATCCCTTCAGCTGTGTCCACTCTCCCACAGGGCTTGGTGTCATCCATGAATAGGCACATTTTGCCCTTAATACCATCTCCAATGTCATTGATGAAGACACTGAACAACACCGGCCCCAGCGCTGAGCCCTGCAGGACCCCACTTGTTTCCTGTCTTGTGCCAGATAACTCTCCCCCCACAACCACTCTCTGGGTTCTGTCCTTCAGCCAGTTTTCCACCCATCTGGCCATCTTTTCCCCAACCTTGATATCCACCAACTTCCTGATCAACCTTTTGTGGGGCATAGAGTCAAAGGCCTTGCTGAAATCTACCACTTGGCCCCTGTCTACTGTCTTAGTGACATAGTCAAAGAAATCAATCAGATTTGTCTGACATGATTCCCCCGCCCCCATGAACCCATGCTGCCTATCATCCTGGAGACCATGCTCCTCTAGACATTCCACCAACCTTTCCTTTAGTATGGTCTCCATGAGCTTGCCCACAATGGAGGTCAGAGTGACTGGTCTGTAATTTTCTGAGGTCATCCTTGGGACCACTTTTGTGGAGGGGCACTACATGTGCTGTTCTCCAGTCCTGCTGTATCATGCCTGTCTCTAGTGAACTATTAAATAGGTCTGCTAGTGGCCCTGACAGCTCCTCAGCCAGTTCCTTTAGTACCCTCGAATGTACTCCATTCGGGCCTGGTGATTTGTCTACCTTCAACGCCAGCAGCCCCTCCCTCACTGTATCCTCATCTGTCACTACATATGTGTTCCCCTCCCCCCACTCCTCTTTTCCCTCCTGAAGGCACTGGTCCATCCTTCTCCTTGGTGAAGATGGAAAAGAAGTATTCATTTAATATCTCTGCTTTTCCCCCATTATCCTCCACCAACTCCACTCCTTTCTTAAGCCTAACAATCCCTTCCTTCTTGTCCCTTTTCTCACGTATACAGTGAAAGAAAGCCTTCTCCCCCTTTCTGATTCCTTCAGCTATCTGCAGCTTTTTCTGTGCCTTTGCTTGCCTGACTTTCTTACTTGCCTCACTACCCAACCTTAGGTATTTTCCCTATTCACCTCTCTCTTGGTCTTCCTGAATTTTCTATAGGCCAACCACTTTTCCCTTACTGCCTGGGCAACCTCAGATTTTTTTTTCCAATTATTTAACCAGGTGAGACACACTAAGTTGAAAGCTTGTTTACAGGTGCAACCTGGGAGCACAAAGAAGTTAAGTGACTTGCTCAGGGTCACACAGTATGCAAGTGGGGGCTGTGGGATTCAAACCCAGGTCTCCAGATTTGCAGCTCAGAGCCTTAAACCACTGCACCATACTGCCTCCTCAGCTGGGAGCTTTGGCCCTTGTGTTCTTACCCCTGATCCTAATGCACTTATCTGTGGCAACCAGTAATGCTTTCTTAATGATGGACCACCTTTAATCCACCCCATATCTGCTCTGATGCCCAGCAGATAGCTCCTTAGTACTTCACCCATTTTTCTGAAGTCCACCCTCCTGAAATCCAAGATTTTGGTCTTAGTCGGGATGCTTTCCCTGCTCATATCAAACTGGAACCACACTGTGCAATGGTCACTTCCTCCCAGTGGCCCCCTGACCATTATTTCCTGTACATGCTCCCCATTTGTGAGCACTAGATCAAGAATTGCCTCAGCTCTTGTTGGTTCAGTGATGTCCTGAGTCAGGAACCCACTCTGCAGTCCTTCCAGGATAACCTGACTCCTGGCACATGTCGTGAATGGTATGCTCCAGTCCACCTTGGGCAGGTTGAATTCCCCTACAATTACCACCTCTCCATTCACCGCAGCTTCTGATATTTGAGAGCTCAGTTCCCTGTCCCTCTCCTCATCATGACTGGATCGTATATAAACCACCCCTACCTCACCTTTTTCCCTCTATTGGACCTTAACTGAACCCATAATGCCCCCACCTCCCCTTGCTCTGACTTCTCCCTTGAAGCTGATAAGCTTTGATAAGGTCGGCTTTATGTGTTCCAAACAGGCATCTGACCATTTAAGTAAGATTTTTCATATCCTTTCTGCATCCAGGGGGACCAAACAATCCTTTGCGTTGGTCTTCCTGGATGAGGAAAAAATTTTTGACAGAGTTCACCATAACTTCTTATATGCTACCCTATCAAAATTCAGCTTTCCCCAAAGATTTATTAATTGGCTTAAAACCTGGTATTCAAAACCAATGGCAAGAATTAACTGTAGTAATTTACTCTCCCTTCCCCTTATGCTTCTACAAAGTATTAGACAAGGTTGCCCCCATCGCTTATCTTGTTCAGCTTCTATTTGGAACCTCTAATTTACTTTTTGAATTTGGAGACAGCTATTGAAGGAATTACTATCTCAAAATTTCAGCTTAAATGATCTGCCTTTGCAGACAACATACTACTTCATGTCTCAGAGCCTCTTAATTCAATTAAAGCCACATTGAAGACTATTGACAACTACAGTCAAGTTTCTAATTATAAACTAAATAAGGAAAAAATGGAAGTTTTGCCTTTATCAAATTTTTTCCCATAAGGAAGAACTCTACAAACTTGGGATATCCTGGAAACCGTCTGAGATTAAATATTTAGGAATCTTTATATCTAAAGATGATTCTCAATTAATAAAAAAACACCTAGATGAAACTATCCAAAAAATTACTCAAGATTTAAAAAGATGGGCCACTCTCCCCATTTCTTTTCAAGGCAGAATAAATATTATAAAAATGAATATTTTTCCGAGAATATTTTTTTCCCCTTAATATGCCTAATGTCTTTCTTCCCTTCGGTTGGTTTACTAAACTTCAGTCAACAATAAATGGGTATCTATGGTTAAAAGGTACACTCAGAATAGCCTATTATAAGCTCACACTTCCCAAATGTTTAGGGGGACAGAAGTTATCAAATGTCCTGTTTTATTATATGGCTTCACATATGAATACATATTTAAAATGGCTTTCCATCAAAGATCAGTCTCCTAATATCCCCACATGGATTATGTTAGAAAAAGAGATTCGATAAAAACACAAAATATGCACTGAGGCTATTCTATATACCACTCTAAAAAAGATCCCTACAGAACTGAAAAATACAGTTGTCGGCACTTCCTTAAAAAATCATAATGAATTTTGTTGTATTTTTAACATAAACGTAACTCAGAGTCCCCATCAACCTATTTTATACAACCCGAATTTCTGAGTACATGGGAAAACTTTTACCTCTAAGTTTTTGTCCTGCCCAAATAATCTTTGTGCAGATGCTTTATTAGATAAAGGAAAATGTTGTTCCTTTTTTTAAATCTCTAAAGACTATAATAGGTCTAAGAAATATATACTAAATTTTCATATTTTAAAACTTACATTACAATCCCATTTTCATGGCTCCTTACCATTTCAACCTGATAATAATCTTCTATCTGAAACGATTATTGCAATCAATAAACCTCATCCAATCTCAAACATATACGGATAGCTTCTGAGATTAAAATTTCTGGACAAGCCTTTTCAAACCCCATTGTGGACACTTATGCTTTAACCCACTCCTTGGATTGGGCAAACATGTGGAATAACATCTATAAATGAATCCTTTTAGATAATCTAAGATAAATCCGGTATAAAATATTACATAACGCATACCTAACCCTGTTGAGACTATACAAAATGGGTTTTAAACACTCAAATCTGTGTCACAAATGTGGTAATGAGGTCGGTTCCCCCGGACCATATGCTCTGGTCTTGTCCACATACCCAAAAACTAGGGCAGGAAATTATCCATAATGTTTTGAATAGTTTAATGTATCCTTATGAGTTCAACTTGTATACTTGTATTTTAAGTAACTTCCTGAATACCATGTCAATTAACGATAAACATATTCCGACTCTTATTGGAGTCACAGCCACACAGATGCTGCTTACACATTGGACTGAACATTCTACCCCCGTCTTTAAAGAATGGTTAGCAAGGCAAAGGCAACATTTATTGCTGATTTGTATAATCTTATACTTTCATGGCAAACAACCTACTTTCTTGAAATGCTGGAAGAAACTTTTAGATTTGTTGGATACCAACATATTAACTGTTTCCACTGTTTTTGATCACAGCCCCAAAACTCTTTCTGCATTATTGTTTACATAGAATTTAGTTACCTTCAAATACAGTAATTTCCTTAAACTTTTGCTTACTTAACTGTCTGTTTATAAGGAGCCATATTTATAGAAGCATAAGACATGTTTTGATGTCATTTGTTAAGATTTCCTATTGTTTTGCTTTCTTAGGATGCTGGTGCGAAGTCGTGGGGGAGGGTAGAGGAACTGTTTTCTCAGGACTAAATATTCTTCCTTATTAACCGTTAGTTTGTTATTAGTTTTGTGTTCTTGTTGTGATTAAAATATTTTAATAAAGAAAGGAAAAAAAAAGAAATACACAGACACCAACAGCATCTGTAGCTAGACCTGAGAGCAGTGGCTGAGACTGGGGTAATCAGAGATACTTGCCAGACTTATTACAAACTCTAAACTACAGCTGGCAAAAGCTTTGAAAAATTTCTCTTCATGACTGCAGAATATTAGCCTGTTTTTCTACCGGGGGAGGTAGGTGCCTTTGGTCAGGGGAGTGGGCGGTAGTCTGACCATGGCTTGAGTGACATGGTTTTGTCTGGTTGCATCATCATAGGTGGCTGGTCAGGGGTCACACTCCTGAGGCCGTCCTTGATCAGAAATGATGAATTTTCAAAGACTGGGCAATGCAGCAGGTCTGGTGGGGCTGCCCAACCTCAGAGTTCTCATAATCAAGGAGGGGTGGCATCTAGCAGCAGAAACTGAACACAGGTCAAGGTGAAACAGGTAGTGATCAAGGCTACATGAGCACTCCAGATCTTGTGAGGTGAGGTGAGCAGGATTAGCCATATACTGCATACAGTTGAAGCATGTGTTCTAAATCTCATAAATGGTGGCAAACTCTAAGTGTTTGAGGGTAGTGGCATGTGAGCCACTCTGCAGGGAGGAAGGAAGAGGCAACGGATGGGTTGAGTGGCACATGGCAGCACCAATATTAACAAAAATAAAGGTTCCCTGGAGGAGGGAACACTTGCGTAACGGCAACAGATGTCCGCCTCTGAGGTATAAATGTGGTGTGAAACTGTTAGATTGCTACAGAAGGAACCACAGATTAATAGATGGAGCCCTGGGGAAAGCCAATGCAGTCTCTGTGCTGGTTAGGTGGGCCTGTAGCCTGGAGATGTGGGCTGGAAAGAAGCGGGGAAGGGGATGGCTGCAGTGTGGGGCTCACAGCTGGGCTACGGTCATGGCACACTCAGGCCAAACAGGAGTCAGTGAAAGAAACAATATCTAAGATAAAAAGGTTTTCTGTTGTGGGTGGCCGTGGCCCTGTTCAACTCCTGCCACCTGACGGGGCACCTATGATGAGGAGAATTAACTGATGGAGAATAGGGTTGGGGTATGAAAACAATGTGTTTTTGTTTTATTCATACCTTACATGCTACCAGTTGCTTCATAGTTCAAGTGAGTGACTATCGCCCCACCAGGTTCCTGGAGTAAGGAACTCTGCTAGGGATGGGAAACCAGTAGTGACGAATTTCCCACCACACTCCACAAACCCAGTCAGGTAGCGGGTGTGGAAAGCATGAAGCTACATTGAAGCACAGATTTAGCTCTTTATGGGCTAATATTTATACAGTTTTGCTGCTCATTACAGCAACCACACAATGTTTTTGAGAGTTAGAGGTTTGAACTACATACTTGAGTCACTAAGGACTAATGGTTAGATAATTCAAGACTCTTATGGTTGATTTAACAATGGTAACATACAATGTTAAAGGAATAAATAGCCCAGATAAATGCACAAGAATCTTGCAGGAGCTACAGAGGCAAGGGGTAACAGTCACGTTCCTGCAGGAGACTCATCTGAAAAGCCCAGTACATGCTAAACTCTGGATGTTTTGGGTGGGAGAAATCTAAGCTTCTCAAGTTGAGCTCCATCCCCTCCGGTGGGGAGTGGCTATTTTAATTAAGAGGGACACGCCACTTCAAGTAAGTAAGGTGGACACAGACCCAAAGGGAAAGTTTGTGTGATTTCGGCATGAATACAGGAGACAGGGCTGTGTATTCCACAATTTGTATGCACCAAATGAAGAACCAAACTGACAGACCTTTCTCAAGAAGGTAATAAGTGATAAGAGTAACAGATCCAAACAGTATGATAGTGGTGGGAGGAGATGTTAACATGGCTATCAACAATAGATACGTTTGGCTCAGAAGGAGGGGCACACATCATGTCTGGTAAGCTAACAAGAAGGCTGGGGACAAAGATGGGCCTTGTAGATATTTAGCACTTTGCCAACCCCTCAGTACGAGGCTATACATATTATTCCCCTTGTCACAGTACATACTCTTGTATAGACTTCTTCCTGCTCTCAGCACCATGGGCCCACACAGTAACCGAGTGTATCTATTATGCCTATCACCTCCTCTGACCACACCCTGAGGTAATGAGGATGTCCACAACCCCAATCCCCAAAAAGTCAGTTTAGCTACTGAATGTCAGCCTGTTGAATGCAGAAGAATGCAAGCAGTTAGTTTGAGTTGTTAAAGACATTGCTAACAACCAATCAGAGAGACCACACCTGTAATAAGATGGAATGCATTAAAGGCATCAATTAGAGGAGACATGATGAGTTGCGCAGCCCATAAAAAGAAAGAGGGAATTGCTAGGAGGGTAGCGCTAGAAAAAGACTTTATGGATTAAGAATCCCACCAAAAAGTTATGCTGGATGAGAGTTAAACAGGAATTAAATCAGAAGATGGAACACCTCACTAGCATACTTGAACAGCAAATTGAGGGTAACTTAGCTACACAACACAAAGGGACTATGAGCAGGGCAATAGAGATGAAAGATTACTAGCCTGCCAGCTTCGTAAACCGGCAGTGAGCAGAGTAGTCATATGAATTAGGACAGCGAGTGATGAGACTGGTACAAGCCATCCAGTAACACAGAAACAGAAACACAGAAGTTGTTGGCAGAAAAGGACCCCTTGGCCCACTTAGTCTGCCCTAAATTTTCCCTACCTACTGTGCCACCGCAGACCCCATTTGATCTCCAGTCCTCCCCTCTCCTCTGCCCTGTTACTAAAGTTCCCTTGTGTCTGTCCCATGCATGCTTGAATCCTGCTACCATTTTAGTACCAACCACCTCTGCCAGGAGTCTGTTCCAGACATCCACCACTCTTTCCATGAAGAAGTACTTCCTCACGACCCCTCTGAGCCTTCCCCCTTCCAGCTTCAAATCGTGACCCCTTGTCCTTGAGCATCTCTTTCTATGAAAGATGCTCCCTTCCTGAACCTTATTGATATCCTTGAGGTACTTGAATGTTTCTATCATGTCTTCCCTTTCCCTTCTATCCTCTAAAGAGCACATATTTTGTTCTTTGAGCCCCTAGGACTTTTGAGTCAGGCCGTGCACCATTTTGGTTGCCCTCCTCTGTACCGCCTCCACCTCAACTACTGTATGTCCTTCCTAAGATGGGGCCTCCAGAAGTGGACACAGTACTCCAGGTGAGGCCTCTCCAATGATCTGTACAGGGGCAGCACCACCTCCCTCTTTCTGCTAATGATACCCCTCCCTATGCACCCCAGCATTCTACTAGTCTTTCCTACTGTTTTCTCACATTGCTTTGCCACCTTCAGGTCATCAGATATGATGACCCAGGTCCTTTCCTGCTTTGTTGTTGTCACCTCCTCCCCATCCAAATGGTACATTGCCTCTAGGTTCCTGTGTCCCATGTACATAATTTTGCATTTTTTGGCATTGAAGCCTAGTTGCCATATCCTTAACCATTCTCCCAGCTTTTTAAGGTCCTCTGTCATGTTTTCTACCCCCCTCCCTGTGTGTATACTCAGTTGCAGATTTTTGTGTCATCTGTGAGCAGGCATACTTTTCCTTTCAGCTATCTGCGATGTTGCTAATGAAAAAAGACATTGAAGAGGACTGGTCCTTCTTCTGAGTGAACCCCATTAACCACCACCCTCTGGCTTGTGTTACTCAGCCAACACTGTACCCATTTAACAACCTTTGGAGCCACTCCCAGCCTGCTCAGCTTAATTACCAGTCATCTGTGTGGAACAGTGTCGAAGGCCTTACAGAAACCCAAGTAGGCCACATCCAGCGCCCCTCCCTGATCCACTTTTCTGGTCATCCACTCAAAGAAATCAATCTGGTTTGTCTGCCAAGATCTCCCCCCTGTGAACTCATGCTGCCTGGGATCCTGCAATCCACTGGTTGCCAGGTATTCCACAATCCTTTCTTTTAGCAGTGTTTCCATCACTTTAACAAGTCCAAAAAAAGCTCCAACCGTGTGAAAGAGTGTGCTCAGTAACAATCCAAAGTACAGTGACAGTAACTATCAGCACTACTCGAGGGATACTCACAAAATCTGCTTTTAATGTTTCAAATCACACAATTACCATACAAAGCATCAGACCATGTCACTGCGTTTCCATCACTTTGCCCACCACCGAAGTCAGGCTTACAGGTCTATAGTTTCCTGCCTCTTCCCTATTTCCACTCTTGTGTAGCGGGGCCACATCCGCCCTTCTCTAGTCTCTCAGAACTACCTCAATATCCAAAGATAGGTTAAAGAGAGACATCAGCGGTGAGCGCCTTCCTTAGCTCTCTCAGTGTCCTGGGGTGAACCCTGTCTGGCCCCATTGCCTTATCAACCTTCAGTTTCTGTAGTTCCCTGAGGACTCTCTCCTCTGTAAAAGGGCTTGTGTCCACCTCCCTTCCACTTATGCCCTTTTCTCTTATCTGTGGCCCATCACTTACCCCTTACTTCATAAATACTGAACAGAAGTACTTGTTCAATATGTCTGCTTTCTCCTGATCCCCTTCCACACACTCCCCTCCTGCCCCCTTTAGCCTTACTATCCCTGCCTTGATCTTCCTTTTTAAATGTCTTGTCCCCATTCTTTACTGACTTAAGAATGTTCTATTCTATTTGTGCTTTGGTAATCGCTTTTGCTGCCTCCCTTTGTTTCTCTTGATAACCCTCCCTGTCCTCCTCCTTCTGTGTTTCCTTCTCTTCTGAATGCTAGTTTCTTTGTCTTTAATTTCCCAGCTACTTCCTTGGAGAACCATAGTGGTTTCTTTTTTCTCCTGCTCTTTGTAATCTACCTGGCACAGTTTGTTGCCTTCTCTATGGCCTCCCTAATTACTACCCAGTGCTGTTCTACCCCCTCCACTTTCCCTGTCCCTGCCAGTGTTTCCCTGAGGCACTCTCCCATTTTGCTGAAATCAGCCCTCCTGAAGTACAGGGCTCTTGTTTTTGTTTTGTTTGTTTCTGGTTCAGTTCTTATAGCAAACCATACTGTGTGATGATCACTCATCCCCAGGTGGTTCCCCACCATGATGTCAGTGACACTATCCCCATTTGACAGTACCAGGTCCAGTATTGCCCCCCTCCCCAATGAGTGGGTTCTCCAACTAGTTGGCTGAGGAATGCCCCCTGCAGAGAGTCTAGGATTTTCCCACTTCTACCTGTAGTTGCCACTGTGATGCTCCAATCCACATCTGGCATATTAAAGTCACCTACCAGCAATACCTCCCCTTTATTAGCCAGCCCTTGGATTTCCTCCATCATCTCCTCATCTACTTCCTCCTTCTTAGGTGTAGGTCTGTACATCACCCCTGTTCTAATAGCAGTCCCCTTTCTTGTTTCTAGGGTAACCTATAGTACCTCTGCTCCCCCCGCTTTTCTTATAGTTCCGTGGCTTTTATGTTCTCCCTTACATAAAAAGCCACCTCTCCTCCCTTTTTACCTACCCTGTCTCTTCTGAATAGAGCATATCCTGGTATGACTACATCCTAGTCCTGGTTTTCATTGTGTCAGGTCTCTGTAATTATGACTATGTCCAGGTCTGCTAACACCATGGTAGCCTCTAGGTCAGCAGCCTTGTTGCCCAGACTTAAAGCATTTGTACACATGGCTCTCCAGGTTTTGCCGCCGCCCCCCCCTCCCCATTTTCCCTCCCTTTTTTCATTTCCCTCTCCCCTTCTCTCTTCTCCCTGGATTCGGACTTTTCTTTGTTGTTTTGGGGATTTCTCATCGTTGGGATTTTCGTCCCTGATCCTTTGTGTGTGTGGGGGTGGACAGACCGCATTCTTCTGCCTTAGCCTGCCTCCCCCTGACTAGTTTAAATGCTTCCCAATGTAGCATTTAAACTTTTGACTGAGGATCCCAGTTCCCCTCCTGGATGGATTCAGACCATCACCTCTGTAGAGGCCTCTATCCCCCCCCCAGGTGGTGCCCCAGTCCCCAAAGAATCTGAATCTCTCTTCTTTGCACCATTTCTGCAACCATGTGTTGAAGTTCCTGGTGCAGACATTCCTGTCCTCTCCCTTGTCATGGACAGGTAGTACCTCCGAGAATGTAACTGATTGTGCTACTTGCCCAAGATTCCTCCTCAGTCTGCTGAACTCATTCTGCACTGCCTCTGGCTTTCCCTAGCTGGGTAATTTGTCCCCAAATGGACAGTGACATCAAGCTGTCCCTCCCTGCTTCCCCAGCAATCCCTAGGATCCTCCTTCTATCCCTCCTAGCCATAGCACCTGGAATGTACCTTACCTCCCTCTCCTCCACCCTCCCTGCCCCAACTGAATCCCCCTCTTGATTGAGTCCCCCATCAGGATTTGTTTCCTCCTCCTCCTCTTCCTCTTTGGTCCTCTATTAACCCCCTTAGGGTCTCCACCATGGAGGACCCTCATATCAGTCCTGGTCACTACCTCGGGTGCCTCTGTGGGATAATCCTGCCCAGACAGTGCAGTATAGGAGTTGTGTAGTGGTATGGTATGTGTCTGCGCCCAATCACCGTAACCCTCCCTGACTCCCTGAGCCCAATGTTGCCCAGTCACTCCTCCTTTTTAGCACCCTTTGAGACTGTGAAGGTAGACTGGGTGGTCCCTGAATGAGGGTGGAGGTTCTCCAAATCCAAGCCACCTTGGCTTTCAGTCTGGCAACCTCCTCCCTCAGTCTGGAGAGGTGCTTGCAGATGGGGCAGCACCACAGTCTCCAGAAGTTTTATCTGAAGACTGCCAACTCACAGCTACTGCTGTAGAGATTCTGCAGACCTTTGAAAAGCTCTGCTTAGAACTTTATAAGGCAAAGAGGGGGCTCCAACTATCAGGGACTGGTGTGGAATTAACTAACCAGGCTGTCTCTTCAGAGGTTGAGGAGGGAGGACTGGGAGGCATTGGAAGCTCCCATCTTACAACAAGATATTTTAGGCAAGATGAAACAGCTGAAAGATAATAAATCCCTGAGAATGGATGGGCACCCTTCAGAGTATTATAAGGTGTTTGGCCCAGAAGTGGCTCACATATTGTGGGACACGTTCAAACCTATTTTGCAAAAAGGAGGCCAGATTCCCCCATCCTGGCACCAAGTCCAGATCTCAGTCTTGCTGAAGCCAGATAAAAACCCAGAAGCCTGTGGGTCCTATAGATCCATATTATTACTTAACACAGACCTGAAAATATTCCCAGGCATTCTAGCAGACAGGCTTCAAAAAAACATAGCAGCAGTTGTACACCGCAATTAGACAGGCTTCATAATAGGTAGGCTCATTCAAGATAACATCCGAAGATTCCTGAACATCATCATGGCCCAGGGATGAAAGAGGGCCTTCCACCTAGCCATAAGTATGGACACTGACAAGGCCTTTGACAGGGTGGACTGGTAGTTCCTGATATCCACCCTACAACAGTTCAGTTTTGGTTCAAATTTCATAGGTGCTATCTCATCCCTGTATCAGGCACCGCAAGCCATGATAAAGGTAAATGCTTACATGTTAGAAGGGTTTCCCTGGGAATTGGGCACAAGACAGGGGTGCCCACTGTCCCCACTGTAATTTGTACTCAGCTTGGAGCCCCTGGCAACTGCAGTGAGAACCAGCTTAAACATCAAAGGAGTCATGGCTGGGTGGTACAGAACAAAAAATAGCGCTCTATGTGGAAGACTGTCTGTTTTTGCTGGG
This sequence comes from Neoceratodus forsteri, assembly GCA_016271365.2. NCBI lineage: Eukaryota > Metazoa > Chordata > Ceratodontiformes > Ceratodontidae > Neoceratodus > Neoceratodus forsteri. The sequence goes on from CM028133.1 coordinate 141,628,884, forward strand.
GGACCTAAGCTGATCAGTGCAGCATCTGCTTGACACCTTGTAGCAGTTTGGGTCACTAGCAGGTTATAAGATTAACAAAATCCATTCAGGCTGTAGCTGTGACACACAGCAAGGACTGGTGCTCACTACTGAAGGGGGGGGCTTGCCCCAGAAAATGAAACTAGAACCAGTCAGTAAGTATGGCACTCACACAGACAGGAGAAACGCCATGCGTTAGAAACAAAAAATGAATTGATTGCTTGTATTCACAAGCACTCCAAAGAATCCAATGTAATACAGCGTGTCTCTGCTGCTCCTACTCCGACCCCTAGCACCTCAATTCTCGCAAGTCTTCAGAAGGGGATTTCTAGTATCTGTCTGAGTGCCACTACTTACTGACTGGTTCTAGGTTATACGTTTAACCTGAGTAAATCAGAGATCATGATTCTGAGTGGGACCCCTCCACCAGGGTTTAGATCTAACTTACCTTTCTCCTGGGCTGAAAATAACACATTCCCTTACCTGAGGGTACGGGCTTCCACAGGCACTTCTCAGTTATTCAAGAACAACTACCAGAAATTATATGATGAGTTAAAGACTGATCTGGCCAGGTGGTCACTTCTACCCCTAATTTTGCATGGGCACATTCGGGTCCTCAAGATGAACATTTTGCCCAGAATACTGGTCACCTTTCAGACATTGTCTGACCCTCAGAACTTCGGGAATACTTTCCTTAAAACATCAAAAAAATATGTATGGGCAGGGAAATGTCCTAGGATAGCAGAAAAGATAATCCAGTTACAAAGAAAAGGAGAGAGGGTTTGGGGATGCCCTGCTTTTGTAAATACTATCTGGCTGTACAAGAGGCTTTTTATGCACATAGGGGAAGCTAAGGGTGAGCTCAGATTGGTACACTGTTGAGGGAGATATGCTTCCAGTTGTCTGTTTGTGGGCTTTCCCAATGGCAATTATAACTCCCCAAACCTGGCAACAAATACACAACCCATGAACTAGGCAGATGCTACATATCCTAGTTAAACTCAGGAAACTAACAGGCACCCCAAATGACGTGGGACCCCTCACTTTGATTAGGCACCAAGAAGATTCTGCCTTATTCCAGCTGGACCAAGGGCATGGATATTGGGGGATGAGGGAATTCACAGAATTTGCCCCAGTGTGTGACCATGCAGGGATTCACCCCATTTTAAGTAATGTAGGGGAAATTCACCCTTAGGCAAGAGGACTGTTAAAGGTACCGCCAAATTAGACATTACATATAGCACCACAGGGTTCAAACTACTAAGGCCACGGTAAGAATCAGAATCATTTTTCTACTGTGTGGTTACACTGGGGTTTAAGATTACATCATCTGGCCCATCTGTGCAATGATAGCACTACCGTTCATGACACCAGTGACTCAGATTTGGAAGTGAGCCCCGAGTCATTGGTGGCAAGCCGAGGGGTGAAGGGAGAAGGATTGAACATCCCAAAGTATGCTTTCCTACTCCAGAGAGGGAGGACTGTGTGCTCTGCTCCAGCACTGTACCTGGTTGACCACGGGTGGCAGTGTAAGTGGAGCTATGTTGAATGGGTGGGTGCCTCTTGATCAGGACATCTGCACGATTGGTTCCAGCCCATGAAGCTCTCAAGGGAGAGGACTACTGGAGAAGAAAACACCTCCCTGGCCTGCAGCAGCATGACACCACATCTCTCTCTGCAGGCCCTGCATTACACACTGGGCTCCTGGATGCAACCTAGCTCTAACTCATCCCTGCCTTGGGGAACCTGGAAGGGTCTGCCATTGGGGGGAGGGTAACTTGTGGGGTACTGACATGATCAGAAAGTAAGCCCCAGGGATGGCTGGTTACTGGGCTGGGAGATATAAAGTGGCTGAGATTAACCAGGCATGGAAGCAGAAAGTACAATGAATTAAACAAAAAAATACATTGCAGACTTATACAAGGTGCTTACTGTAGACACCAATCCACTCAGGCACAGATTCATAACAACTGGGAGAGAGAATTGGGGGAGGTATTCCCAGAGAAACACTGGGAACCAAGACTGGAGAGGAGATGGAGGGTCACAGCCTCACCCTCATGGTGGGAATTCCACTGGAAGATCCTCACCAGATTCTTCCACACCACTACAGTCACAAAGCACTTTGGTACCCCTCATACATATGCATGCTGCAGGGGTTGTGGGAGTGGGAAGGGGGTCACACCACCATATATTCTGGAACTGCCCAGTATTGACATCATTTTGGGAACAGATTCACCAAGCTGTCCAGGACATGATAGGAATTAAAATACCTAAAATATTTAAGGACATGGTCCTGGGCTCTCCTACCCTCCTCAGGGGCCCCAAGTTAAGTCAGAAGTTGGGGCCGATGCTAAGAGGTGCTGCAGTAAAATGCATCACAATGAGGTGGCTCACTCCCATCTTCCCAAAGCTTGGAGCAGCAGATCACTAAAGTACAGGAGACTGAAAACATGGAGAGAATCACAGGAACCTTGTTTGTTTGTTTTGTTTATTAAACTGCTAAGACCATGGGCCAAAGATCCGTTTTCATGGGTGACCAGTGTACATTCAAAAAAGCATACAAATAGATAAAATACATCAGAATACATAATACAAGTTTCATCCACAAGTAATCAAATAACAATTAGACAAAACATTTACATTCCCTCTCAGCTAATAAATGACATCTCAGCTTTAATCTAAAAGTCTGTATGAAAACTTCTAAACAGTCAAAAATAGACTGGAGAGAATTAAAGAGGGATGGGAGAGTGTAAGACAAAGTTTTTTGACCAGCAGAAGTTTTCATTCTTGGTATGGCAAAAAAATGATGTACAGATAAGTGAGTATAAACTGGATGGATGTGTTTTTTAAAAATGGAAATTAAAATGGTTAGATACATTGCAGACTTATACAAGGTGCTTACTACTAGACACCAATTCACAATCTATAACAGGTAAAAGAAAACTTTGGGTCAAAACTGTAGAATGCAAAGGAAGGAGTGGAATTAGAGAATTTTTAGGAAAGATGGAGCCCATGGCACAGATACAAAGCACTAGAGCAAGAGGGGGTACAGCAAGACATGGGAGACCAACAGAAGGAAGAAGAGGATGAGACCATGTGACCCACATAGAACAGCCAGTGCTCTAACCAGTAGAAGAGGTCTATGCCAATTGCTGGTAGGGCCCCAGTGCCTCCAGAGGAAGATCAGGGCTCAATTGTATGGCTGGACGGTGTAACTCCACACAGAAAACTTTTTCAGATAAGGGACTAATACAGATAACATAAATATGCTACAAACAAGTTAGTCAGTGCAATCTGGGTTTACTGGTTACAAAAGATGAGACATGTTATTTGATCGTAGTTGTCTGGTTTTGGACTATGAATTACTTCTTTTTAACACATGGTCTAAACATGGTACATATTGATTGGAGTACCAAGGAAGACAAATTAAGCTAAAGAGTACAAAACACAGAGAGGTCACTCATTGTATGTGGACTCGCATAAGCACTTATATAATATAGCAAGTGTCTACAATTATCTTAACTGAATAGAAACACTTGACCCATTGCTATTTTCTGCTTCCTTCCTTTGCATCGTACAGCTTCATTGTTGGTCTTGGAATGGAGAAAGGGTACAGACAAGTCCACAGATAGCCTGGGAATGGGATGGATAAATCCAGGTGTCATGTTTTCCTTGGACCTTGCACTTGAAAGTATAGGTATGCTGGACCTTCGGTGACATCATGAAGCCATAAGCAGCCTAAAGCCAGAGATCTCCCCGGAATATTGCAATAAATTATTTTTCAGAGCTTCAACTTAGGTAAAAGTTAATAAAAATACAGCATAAGGGCACCTGACGGTAATGGCAAGGAGCACTTGGAACAAACCAACTGTTTTACCACCTGTGGGCAACAGCTTGGAGATAGAGAGCTCTGACTCTGAACACTCCTGTGCATTCAACAAGGCCTCAACCACAGATACCGGCCTACAATTCAGCAACAAACAAATGCTGAAACAGGTAAAATTGGAAATGATCCTTCAAGAAATACAGGCATTACGCGCTGAAGTCAAAGACTCATTTAAAGATATTAGGTCTGATAGCACTCTGTTGCAACAATGAACAGTGAGCTACTGAAGCCGACCTGCAAATCTCAGATAACGCCATATGGATAGAGTATCTCGATACTACTCTTCAAGATCTAGCTGATACACAGATTCAAATTATTGCAAGGCAAAAAGATGCTGAAAATCGTGCCCGAAGAAAGAATATAAGAATCAATGATATTCCTGAAAACTCAGAGAGAACTGTCCTCGCAGCTTTTCTGGACAGCTTTCTGTGAACAGCACTCAAACCTGAAGCACAGTTTCACATAAATATACAAGGTAGAGCACAATCACAGGGCCCTGGGTCCCAAACCAAGCTTGCCTGAAGCCCATCGGTCAGTTATTGTACATGTTCTTGAGGGTCTAGTACGATTTTCCGTCACTCTTCTGACCGATGTTTACATTCCCAAGTATAGCTTCCCGTAAACCAGCTTCCCGATCTGCTATTTTTACTGATGAGACTCTCCCCCGGCATACCATTTCCCCGTTTGTCATCAACCTGCCAACCCCACTGACAGCCTTCCTTCTGTAACCTCTTTTTCAGACCCCCACTCACCTGCACTCTCCCCTTCCCCCCTGGAGTGTATGTTACCCCCCACCCACTGCTTAACTCCTGCTCTGCCCCAGTACTACTTTGCTGTTTCTCTCCACCCACTGATTTCTGCCCCTGTATTGTGTTGCTGTGGCGTCTTCACCCACTGATTTAGCTCCGATTAATTTGTACTGTTTTCCTTCTCTCCCTGCCTCTGCAGATCTCACCCCCGACCCGGGCACTTCCATTTGAGGCTGCAGTGTGGCTTTTGAAGTAGCCGCTGGCCACCTGTAGTGTCTGCCAACCCCAGGATCAGATCCAGGTATGACCTTGTCACAGCCATCAATTTTCAGATGCCATTTGAAGCAGCCGCTGGCCACCTGCAGTGCCTGCCAACCCCCAGGAACAGATCCAGGTACGACCTCACCACAGACACTTCTCCTCGCTGAATGAAGTTACGCTGCCTGCACACTGTTTGCAGTGTGAGCTCCTAGCTCTGAGTCTGGGTCTGAATGAAGTTACCACTTGACATTACCACTTCATACATTACCAAATGTAAGCATGTCGGGGTTGTTGTCGCTGTCGTTGAGCCGATCGCCACCAAATGTAAGCATGTCGGGGGTTTAGGAGATGGGGTTTAATTATTGGCGGGAAAGCAATGGACGGGATTAGCATTGACGGGATGCGGCATCTGTAGGGAAGTTGGTTGCGGGCAGTCAGTCGTCGGGGTAGTATGAGTCGGGAAATCGTACGGATCCTGTTCTTGACTACTCAATTAAGGATAGATTGCTTCAACTAGCCTAGCAAAAGCAGGTGTTCGATGGCAAGAACATTTTTTTTTTTGATAATGACTATGCTCCCCATACACAAAAACTTAGGCAGGAATATATTCCATTGTTTACCCATCTCTGCAAACAAAAACTTAAATTTAAATGCTATACCCAGCTCGCCTGGTAGTACAATATCTCATGGGACAATTCACACATGAAACCACTGAAGAAGCAGGAGCAGACTTACAGAGATGGGGCATCACTACCTCCTTGGAAATCAAAGCAGCTGACACCATTTCTCCACTACCCCCAAGGTGGGAGACCCAATCTACATATCGACAGCAGCAGTGCAACAGATCCTTAGAAAGTGTCATGGAGCAACTACAGCAGTACTGCAAGCCCTCTAGCTGCACTGAGAGACATCTTCCATTCAATGCTGGTTACAGGTTAGTAAAAGCAGGTTGGGGAATGGCTCAATCTTATGGAGGTGGAGGGGGAGAGAGCAGGCTGACCAGAGCACCACCTAAATTCTGACAGAGTGGATGCGGAGGACCCCAGCCAAGCCATGCTGCTACAGTCTGTATACTAATGGAGTCTTGATGCCTGGCCCTCAGGGAGCTGGGGGTGTGTGCTCTGTCACTCCATACAGTGGAAACTTAACCTGCGAGCAACCGATTGATGTGGCATAGGTACATACTTTTCTCTAGGGCTGGCCTCCCCCCGTACCTAGCTTATCCTGATAGTACTTTTCTAGCTACTCAGTTTGGCACATTTGTGCTCCAGCAGGACCTGAAGTCAGATACCTTCTTCCCCACCCCCACTTTTTCCTGCCATCATGACCTTTAAGTTGCGCGGTAGTGGCTTCACAGTTCACCTGCTTCCATATCTTCCAGATTTGTGGGAAACAATCTGGGTTGATCCCTCTCAGAAAAATGGAGAGATTCATTCAAGACGTTACCCTCTATCCACACTTTAGAGATGCCCAATAATACTTTTGAGGTATGGAACCCCTGAATGACTTATTCACAGACTCCCATTGAAGACACTCAGATCTGAGTAGCAGTTGGGCCTCCCTTTCTTTTACCACAGCTTTGTCTTAAATGGCGGTAGTCACTTGAATTTGATGGTCTGTATTCAACCAACAATTCCTTCTTTTTTGTATTATGGCTCAAAACTTTTCCCTTTTCACCACATAGCCTTGGAGGGGGATTTCCTGCAATAAAACTTTAGTGCCCTCCCAGGTTTAATTTATCCCAGGGAGCTTGAGATATCAGTGGATTAGGAACTTCATATGGCACCTGAACTAGAAGGGATTTTACATGAACTATCCTTGCATCCAGAATAATCTGGATCTCTACTGGGTTTAAAGTTCTAGCTTCACCCTCAGATGGGAGTTCGTGCAGCCATGTTTTGTTTAAAACTCAAGGGGGGAGGGCTGTGTCGAAAGACTGCAACAGACAGTGTGGCAACATAGGGATGTCACCAACAGTTTTTCTTATCATTTGTCTCCCCTTCTATACCCTGTTATTTTTGCTAACTTGTCCAGTCACCTACTTTCTGTACAATGAAGTCTTTTGAGTTGTCTAAACTTCAGGGAGGCTCAGTGGAGTTATTCCCCTGACATACTCCTAGTATGTATGTGCTGTATACAATATGCACTCATTGATAGCTCAGTCATTGGCCAGCCATGGTGAAGAGCAGAGGGCTGTGCCAGTCACTGGCTTAGGGAAGGGATGGAGGGGAAGCGGGGTGGTGGGGTACTGCCTGCCAGGGTAGGGGCAGTCGAATGGACACCAGGGAATGAACAATATTTGTGATCATACACCAGATCGGGGTTGGGGAGAGGAGGATCCACTAGACACCAGTGAAGTACATATCTTTATATGGGCAGATATGGGATGGGGGGCCACTAGCCACTAGGGACATGGGTTATGTTTACTATACAGGGGATCAGGGGGGGTCACTAACCACTAATGGGGATGGATGGGGAGTGAACATCGATGTCCGGGAATGGGGCTGGGGCTGTGTTTCGGGGAGACTTATATGACATTGGGGAGGGATTGGGTATGGGGAGGTACCACTGGACACCAGGGAGATTATTTATGTAATGTCAGGTGAGGGATCAGGTGGGGGAGGGACCATTGGACACCAGGGAATATTACGTATAGATTGGGCATGGTTGCAGATGGGGGGAGGGACCACTGGACACCAAGGAATACTTCTATAAACAACTGGCATGGGTGCCAGGGGGAACCACTGCCACCAAGGAAGCATGTCTTTCCACGTTGGTCTGGTGATCGGGAGGGGTTGGGGGGGGCACTGGCACCAGGGAAACTTTTTTTTTTTTGTGGACTCTTTTTCCCTCCCAGTCACTAGATACCAGGTCATCTCTCAGATGGGGACCCACTCACTCTCACCTCTGCCACCGTCCTGAACCCTGACCTTGACCAAGGAATCGGGTGCTAGGTCCATCCCCTCCTGCCACCGTCACAGGAGGAGCAGGGACCAGGACCAGCAATGGTCGTGCGGGCTTGAGCACTCGAGCCCAGTCGTCACCTCCCCAGTAGCCGGGGTTTTCCTCCTTTGTGGTTTCCCCCTGGAGCACGGATGTGCAATGACGTCCACCGCCGCTCTACCCCTAACAATGCCATTCCATATAGTGCCCCCAATTTCCACCAGGGACCACTATGGAGCAAAGCAAGTCCCACAACCCACCCCTGGAGAGGAGAACAGTCCTCTGGATGCTCAATCCACCCCCTCCCCTGCCAACCCCTGGTGTCCCGAGTCCATTCCCGATCCCGGGTCGCCGGCACGGTGTGAGATGTGGCATCCCAGCTAGCAGGGAATCTTATTTTGATGTAATCAGGCTGGTGATCACTGGGAGGGGTGACCACTAGCATCAGGGACTGCTCTACATTTACAATGGGGCTGGTGATCAGCAGGGGAGGGGGGCACTACACACTAGGGACACGGCTGCTTCTGGGGCAGGGGCTGGGGGGTGCACAAAACTCCAGTGCGTCTTATGTAAATGGGCCCATAATGAGTATGCAAATAGCCACATAGTGCCTTGCATGCCCAATGGGCTCATATAGAAACATAGAAACATAGAAACATAGAATTTGACGGCAGATAAGGACCGCTTGGCCCACCCAGTCTGCCCATTTCCTTACCTACTGGATAAGCTGCAGATCCTAGTTAACCAGCAGCCTACTTCTTCCTACCCCCACCACCTAGAATTGCCTTATGACTGTCCCATGCATGCTTGAATTCCACCACTGATTTTGACTCCACAACCTCCTCCGGAAGGCCGTTCCATGCATCCACAACCCTCTCTGTGAAAAAATACTTCCTTAAATTACCTCTGAGCCGCCCCCCATCTTCAAATTGTGCCTCTTGTTCTTGCACACCTCTTTTTTGAAAGATGCTACCTCTTGGACTTTGTTGATTCCTTGAGGTACTTGAATGTTTCTATCATGTCCCTCTCTCCCTCCTTTCCTCGAGGCTATACATATTAAGCTCCTTTGTCTCTCTTCACACGTCTTCGGTGCAGACCCTGCACCATTTTAGATGCCCTCCTCTGGACGGCTTCCATCCTGTCTATGTCTTTGGGAGATTGGGTCTCCAGAACTGCACACAGTACTCAGATGGGGTCTCACCAGCTGTCTGTACAGAGGGATAATAACTTCCTGTTTTCTACTGGTGATGCCTCTCCCTATGCATCCCAGTATCCCCCCAGCCCTCCTTGCTGCCCTCTCACATTGCTTGCCCACTTTTAGGTCATCTGATATGACTACCCCCAGGTCCCTTTCCATTTTTGTTGTTGTTAGTATCTCACCCCCCATTGTGTACTCTTCCCCTGGGTTTTGTTCCCAGGTGCATTACCTTGCACTTCTTAGCATTGAATCTAAGCTGCCATACATTTGACCATTCCTCTAACCTTGCCAAGTCCCTTCTCATCCTTTCCACCCCACCCTGTGCATCAACTCTGTTGCAGATCTTTGTGTCATCTGCAAAGACACATACTTTTCCTTCCAGTCCTTCTGCAATGAACATAAAGACATTGAAAAGGACTGGTCCTAATACTGAACTCCGGTACCCCACTAGTAACCCTCCTTTCTTCTGAGTGGACTCCATTTACTATTACTCTCTGTGTCCTATTCTCCAGCCAATTCTTTACCCAGGCTGTCATCTTGGGACCCACTCCCAGGCTGGCTAACTTGTATATTAATCTTTGTGTGGACTGTGTCAAATGCCTTGCTAAAGTCTAGGTAGGCCATGTCCACAGCCCCTCCCTGATCTACTACTTTGGTCACCCAGTCAAAGAAATCTATCAGATTCGTCTGGCATGACCTTCCTGCTGTGAATCCATGCTGCCTAGGGTCCTATGCCCTCTGGCCTCTAGATACTCGACAATTCTTTCCTTCAGAAGTGATTCCATCATTTCCCTATCACTGAGGTTAAACTAACAGGTCTGTAGTTTCCTGCTTCTGCCTTGCTCCCACTTTTGTGAAGGGAATCACATCTGCCCTCCTCCAGTCCTCGGGTACCACCCCATCCTCCCATGATTTGTTAAAAAGGGTAGTCAGTGGTGTCACTAGTTCTACCCTTAGTTCCTTTAGAATTCTGGGATGAATCCCATCAGGCCCCATTGCTTTGTCCACCTTCAGTTTTAAGAGTTCTTTCAGAACCCTTTCTTCTGTAAATGGGCTGGTATCAACTTCTGATCCAGAGTGTTTCTACTGTTTGCTTTGTGTACCTCCCCCTCTTCATTTGTAAATACTGAGCAAAAATATTTGTTTAGTATCTCTGCCTTTTCACAGTCTCCCTCTGCCCACCCTCCCTCCATATACATGACTGTTTTTGTGAATTCCAAATAGCACACTGACTACGCTATTGACTGCAGAGTCATACTCCTGGCTGCATGTTGGGGCAGCGCTAGTTGGGTTTGCAGTAGCGGTAATAGGGTTAGCACTGACTTGACATGGCCCTATTCACAGTCAGGTGTGTTATCTGACTGTGAATAGCAATCTCTGACACCTGGGCAATCGTAAAGTGCAACGCAAACTTTTGCACTGTGCTTTGTGACTTTTTGTGAATCTAGCCTTTGATCTCTTGTTATTACAAGAGACACATCTTTCAGACCTAGAGCATACCAAGTTACATAAATATGGTTTTAAACAGATAATAGTATCCTCCTATAAACATGGCAGGAGATGAGCAATTGCTATTTTAGTCCCCAGCCAATCTATTCTACAAATAGATGACACATTTACAGATAAAGGAGGCAGGTTAGCCTTGGCCATGGGGCGGCTTCAGGGAAAACCAGTGACAATAGTTAGACTTTACTTTCCCCCAGGGATGGATGCCTCCACTACACAACTACTGATGGATAACATAATTAGTCACTCCAAAGGAGCCCTGATAATCAAACCTCCTTATGGACCTGATAAAAGACACTACAGACCCTTGTCCTCTGCACGTCACCCCAGGACAGAAACCATACTGAATGTTTAATGAAGGAGGTGGGGATGATTGATATCTGGAGATATTTTCACCATCATACTTGGGACTACACCTTTTATTCTCACCTCCACTCTTTGTACTGAAAAATACACTATTTCTTGATTGCAGGAGAACATGCAGACTGGGTACAAGACATCCACATCGGTCAGATTATACAGTCTGACCATGTACCCGTCTGGTTATCGTTAGTACTAGATAGACAGCCAGAACCTGAGACAATGGTAGTTCAGTGCTGCTTTACTTAGGGGCATGGAATTTATCCACCTTCTTAAAACCCAAATCCCACAAATCATACAGGAGAATGGGGGAAGGGCATTACAGAGGGGATCTTATGGGATACCCTGAAAACCACTTTAAGGGAATATATCATCTAATTTGTGGCTCATAAAAAGGAACACAGAGAACAATGCCTCACTGAACTGCAGTCGAAACTAGAGTTCCTCCAAGTTGCTCATAAGCAGGTGGATTCCACTCTTAATCCATTGTTGAATCAAACCAAACTTGAGATACAAAAACTCCTTGAAGCTAAAACACAGAATGCTCTGCTATATATTTGGCAAAAGTACTATGAAAGGGGTGCCAGAGCTTCCAAAATGTTAGCTTATCACCTCCGACAAAGACAGGAGTGTACCATAATGAAACTACGGGACCCACAGACAGAGTAACACTGTTGTGCAAAGAAAACAATCTTAGATGCATTTAGGAAATACTATAAAACTTTATGCACATAAGCCCCTGAAGCCCTGGAAGAAAAATATCAAACATTTTTCTCTAACCTGAACTTACCCCAGCTGACCGCAGCCCAACAAGCTAGCTTACTTTGCCAGATCACTGCGACAGAGATTCGTGATAGACTTTCTCATCTTAAAACAGGAAACAGTCTAGGCTGGATGGATACATGGCAGAGTTTTATAAACCCCAGAAACAATCTCTGTTACCGCAGCTGGTGGCCTTGTTTAATGAGGTTCAGGCTGGGAAACCGACCCTTATAAACTGGAGATATGCCAACACCTCCACTATAGTAAAACCAGGCAAGAATCCAACTTTATGTGAATCCTACTGCCCAGTCTCTGTGTTGAATCTAGATTATAAAATCTTTACAGGCATTCTAGCCAGCAAACTAGAACATTTGCTACTGAACCTTATACACAAAAATCAGTCAGATAGTATTAAAGAATGCCTTTCATAATCCAATCTGTCAATATCAATCAGTTACCCTCCGCTATTTTGAGCCTTGATTTTAGCCTTGATGTTTAAAAAGCCTTTGACTGAGTGTAATGGAAATTTTTGGAAGACACCTTAGCTAAATTTAATTTCCCCCTAGCATATATAGAAGTTTTTCATAATCTCTGTTCCTCCTTCCATGCAGTAATAAAGATGAACAGGGCATTTTCACATCAAATAAGCCTGACAAGAGGAACCAGGCAGGGGTCCTCCTATCCCCCCTCTTCTTTGCATCATACGCAGAACCCCTGGTGCATGCAGTGAGAAATACTTCCACCATTGACAGCATTACCATAGCAGGGATGGAACACCGCATAGCTTTTTATGTGGCTCATCTCCTGGTTTATCTTACCAACCCTAACAAATCCCTTCCCGGCCTATTTCAGATCTTTCATGACATGGAGAAACTCTTGGGCTATAAAACTTAATACAGCAAAAACAGAGCTACTGGCATTTCATTCCACCACTGCCCTAGCTTTACTGTCCCAGTTTCTATGGCAATGGGACAGAACCACCATGAGATTTTACCTAAAGGTCTTGCTACTTTATATCAAGTAAACCACCATACACTTAAACGGCAAATCCAAGATGACTTCGTGAGATGGAACCATCTACCACTTTCCCTGATACAAATGATTGACTTGGTGAGGATGAATATTCTACTGCTTTGCCTTTGTCTCTTCTAAAATACACCACTGGAACCTCCAACAGAGGATTTTAATGCTTGGACTAAAGTTTTCTCCAGGTATCTCTGGAAGGGTCAAAAAAAGAGAATAGCATATTCAGTACTTCAGCTTCACAAGGCCCAGGAAGGGCTGGCTCTACCAAACATGCAGACTTATTGTAGCACTGCCCAATTGCACCATGTAGTGGCCTGGTTAGATACCATTGCCACAACAGTATGGAAGGAAATTGAACTTGAGGAACATGAGAGCAATTTGTTTACAGTATTAGTTTCTCTGTTAAGTAGAGCCCTATCCCAATTGCCCTGAATCTGTTTTACACAAGCATTGTTAGGCATTTGCAGGTCAATGTTGAACATTATGCAGTTGAAAAATGATGCCCACTACCTGGAATGGATAGTAGCAGACAAACAATTTATACCATGACAGCTGTATAACACCTTTAGTAGGTGGCATAGGTAGGGCAGGATTAAAATTTAATTATCAATATTATAGTCCAGGAAGGGTTAAATCATTTGGGCAGTTACAACAGGACTTCCATTCCTGACATATAGATCACTTCTGATATCTCCAAATTAGGCACTACAGTATTTAGGAAGCAGACTAGGCCTGGACTGGAGGAAGAAGGAGGTGGCCCATTTAATTCAGTTTCTTATTCAAATAATTGAGAATGGCAGCCTTCCACACTTCATTTTCTTAGCCAATAGGGCACTGCAAATTAACCCAGAGGACAAAATTGATAAAATCTATAGAAGATAAGGGTTAGAAACAGGGATAACTTTTGCACCACAGAATTGGTCTACAGCATGCATCTGACAACATAAATTAACTTCCGGATTCCTTTGGAAAGAATTTGGGTGAAAAATAATATTCAGATTTTTTTAGACTCCACACATAATAGGTAAATATATGCCCCATCATAGGACAAGTTGTTGGCAAGGTTGTGGAGAACGTAATGCATCCCACACCCATATACTCTGGGACTGCCCTATTATCATACAATTTTGGGAGATAGTGGAAGGAGCATTCCAGGAGCTGTTGCCTCAAATCCCTGACTTAACCACAAACATGGTGCTCTTTGCATTATACCTGACATGCCTTAGAACAAAATTCTACTAAAAACATGTACTGTAAGTACGTGGTTGTTGGCAGCAAAAAAAGGTGATAACTAGACATTGACTAACACGAACCTGCCCCACACAACAGGAATGGGAGGATATGGTCATGACAGTTTATACAATGGAACACCTAACAGCAGGTCTAAGTTATGATACAAACACATTTTCCCAATTTACTAATCATTGGAATGGTTGGCTAATCTGGATAATGGCACACAGATTAAATGTGATCCCTTGAACACTGTAACTCAACGTAGCTAGGCAGTAGAGAAGGAAGTGCCACGGCTCAATAGTTAGGCTACAGAATAGTACTAGCTTTAGGGGAGAAATGCAAGGAGGCTGGATAAATGTTCATGTTCAGAGTCAACTGGATTTCTATTGCACTTACACCATGCTCCCCCTTATAATTTCTTACAACACTTTCATCTTTGATGCTATATTTAGAATCAGAATAAATAAAGAGACGATAAGAGGGTTTAACATACAGTGGGTTTATTTTGGACAACAAATGTGTTAACTATGCATAACAGATAGAAAGCATAAACAGAACATTGGATTGGTTATTCCTGACAATGTATAGCCTCTGCTAGGATCTGTTGCACTTCGGCTGTATTCATTGTATACTGCCTGTGACTTCTATGTTGAATTCTGCACCTGTAAAAAGCACAAACATTTTAATAAAAAAATGATAATTAAAAAAAAAGTATAGGGACACATGTGGCATAACTAGGGTGCCTGTGTGATACTTTTAATAATGCGTGATACCACCTAGAAGACAACAAAAAAAGGGAAATAAGTCTGAGGATCTAACCAGATGAGTAGAAGCTGGATAATACATGACATATATAGTGTAATGTACTAGTATTCAAAGACAGAGCAGGTTCATGAAATGTAAATTACAAGAACCTAACAGAAAGAATGAACCAAGAAGCTAACAGTTTAGATATGCACTATGCAAAGTAACATAGCTATGCAGAGCGATTTTATATGCTCTTATTGTCCTGCTTATATGTATGTAACGAAACGGAAGGTATGTGAGACTCTGTGGATGGATTGTATTCTGACCATGGCTTTTTTATTCAATAAAATGAAGTTTGAAAAAAAAGAATTTAGGTATCTATGTATTTCCCTGCTGACTGTCACTGGTTGGAAGATTGTCTCTAAATGATGCAAAAGGATAGTTGTAACTGGCCTCTCCCTCAGTTGTAGGCCATTTTAACCCTTTGTATAGTGTACCAGATACAGTTACAGTAAACCAAACACAACTTGCTGGATTCCACACAGCATAAAAATACACAGTGGTGCTCCAGGATCACATGGTCAGCTTATCCACATCACAACAGACTATAACCTGACAATATGCTGATTCACGGGTAATTCCTGTTACATAGCCTTAAGCCGACTAGTTCCAAAGGCCAAAACACAAATCTCCCTCCCCAAAGGTTATGGTAATAACTCCCATAGTTCACAAAATGCGGGAGTCTTCCTAGAGACAGGACTGGGTGCTGTGGAGGCATGGTTGGTTTGGCCTCCCCAAAGCTGTGAGTTTTTCTCTGTCAGTCCAATCTTCAGGCACCAGGACCCTCAGGATCCTCATTGATCACTAACTCAAGCCGCAACACTGGCCACAGGTTTGTAGTACAACACCAGGTTCCATCGCAAAACATGAACAAGACTGGACCAACCTGCTTAACCACCTATAAAAAGAAAACCTGAACTTCAGCATGTACTTCCTTAAACATAAAGTAATGTCTCAGCTGTTATAATTCACAAAACAATACATTTTTTAGTTTTCTTGTTTGTATCACTCCACTTTGTTAATGGGAGTAAGTGGGCAATCTGCACCTTGACCAGAGGTGCATACTACCCATTGTATCATATAGCAAAAAATAACACAGGTTTCTGATTGGTTGGTAGCCCTTGGTTGGTGACAAAACTACCCTAGGACATGAGCTAGTGCCAACATAAGTGCCCATTCACATTAGTGGAGAATCCCTGTGCCACACATTCTAAAATTAATTTTGAATAGACACCATTGTTTCCCTCTAGTCATATGACAGAAAATCAGACCCACAGTGTCAGGTCTGCTGAAATTGCTGAAAGGCATTGCTCAGGAAATCAGCTGTCACCCCCTACCAATTAAGAAGTGAACTGGGTACCCCTGGTACTGCGTTAGAGATGGCCCCCTCCCATTCTCTCTTGTTTGGCCACCCACCACCCACACATAGCTGATGACACTGGAGTGCCCATGCCTGGTGCCGCTGATGACTCTGCCAACACCTGGATGCCAACCCTGTGTTGGTACCCCATAAAATATCAATCAAAAAGAGTTTATTGTTTAGCAATAAACTATTACAATATGATACAGCATAAATACTTTAAAATCACATTTAACAATGTAGAGACTTAACTATACATATATTTTTAATCCTATTGCACATTTTTTAATTTTAAAATTTCTAGAACCTCCTCCATTATTCTGAGTTACTTTAGGCATTGCTATCATGTTCATTGTTACTTGTCAACAATACTCAAGTTATCAGCTTTCTAATATAGGTACATGTTCCATTTACAAATCATACAGTTATAAGCATTCTCTTCTTCACTTTACAAACTGCATTAAAAAAGCCTGCTAATTTCTGGATAGTATTCACATCAGTAGTATGAATGAGTATGGTCCTAAGAGTCTCCTGTTCAGTTTGATATACAGAGTTGATAAATGTGTTAAGCCAATATAGTCTTTCCCTTATATAGTAGGCACATTTCTATAGGACATGATTCAAGTGTTCTCCTCTACCTTCAGTACAATCACAATTGTCAGAGAGGTTGGTATCTTTATTATATCTTTGTACTAAGACATTACTGGCAAATTGTTTAAACTTATTTCTTGAAAAGATTGATCTTAAGTTTTTGTCGGTTAGGATATCTAGATAAGGCTTGAAGCTAAAATAAAAGTTATTTCTGCTATACCATTGTGAGTAGCTTGACATGGAAATATATGCTAGATCTTGACAATTCCAGTAATTGATAACTTTTTTAGTGATATTTTTTTTATATTGAAGACTAAGTACTATTCCTTTATCAACATAATTTTTTAGGCTCAATAAGGAATACTTTTTCAGTAGGTTCGTTACCACAGTAAACCAATAGTCACTTTTGAAACATAGTTTAAACCAGGTTTCTTTTTCTGCAACACATTGTTTAATAATCATATGTTCTGACAATCTAGTTATGTTTATCCAGTAATTTAATTTCCTAATTTCAGTCTTGGCTCTTATATCTGTAATGCCTAATTCTGCTCATAAAATAGGCTGCAGGGCATGAGTGTCCCAGTCTTAGCATAGATCTTAATACCTTATTTTATTGGTACTAGCAATTTAGATATTTTGTTAGACTTAAGTTCCCACACCTCTGCACAGTAAAGTATTTGTGCTTCAACTTTTGCTTGTATGACTTGAACTAGGGGCCTTATTGAGCACCCACCATATTTAGAATTGAATCTGGCAGTACCACCAGTAGTTTTTACAATCTTATCACATAGCGATGAACGGTGGGAGTTCCACTTACAGTTTGCATTAAAATTGATCCCCAGATAGGTATAGTTCTGTACCACCACCAATTTTTGGTCCCCAGTTGTCCAATATCCAGACAGGCTTTTATCCTCAAAGATAATCACTTTTGTTTTTTTGAGATTCCTTTTCAGTTTTAGCTTTATGGATTGAAGGAAGAGATAGTTTATCTTGTCCTGTAGACATTTTTCAGAGAGAGAAAATAATAAGAAGTCGTCTTCATATGCTAATAATGGGCAGGAGTCAGTTCTTATTTTGGGTGAGTCAGAGATAATGTCTTCTGCTCCCCTTAGCATTTTATAAATATATAGGGAAAACAAGAGCAGCACCAGAACACACCCCTGATGGACTCCTTTATTTATTTTAAAGGATGCAGATAGATTCCCGTTTGTTCTCAATCGTATGTTAGCACAAGATTCATGATACCGAGTTGCTACTAGGTCAACCAGATTTGTATCAATTCCTATTTCTGTCAATCCTGACTATAATATACATCAGGATATTGAATCAAAAGCAGACGAATAATCCACAAACACTGAGTATAATTTTTGTTTGCACAGTATTACATATTTCTCAAGGAGGTGGCGCAGAATAAATACGTTATCCATTGTCGAGAAGTTCACTCTGAATCCTGCTTGAAATTTTGAAATTCCACCGGTTTCCTCTACCTGAGCTTTTATTTTGTCCAGTACAATTTTAGAGAACATCTTTAAGCCAGTGTCTAGGAGACTTATCGGATGATACATGGCAGGATCTGTCATACTGCCCTTTTTATACACAGGTATTATATTTGCTCCTTTCCAGGTTAAAGGGAACTCATTATTTCTGATACAATTATCAAAGTAAACAGTCAGAATTATACACCACAACACAGGGTAGTTTAAGAATACTTCCGCCTGAATGCTATCAGGTCCTGCAGCTTCATTTCTTTTGAGCTAAATAGACCTCCATGGTTGTTATACAAGAATTCCATTATCATTTCTTTTCCAGGCCAAGGGAATCTCTAAATTTTCTGTAGGATCAAAGAAGATTTCTATAAAATATTTGACCCATGTATCTTTTGTTATATAGGTATCAATTGTATCTTTGTATGTATTTGTCCCTTTAGCGACTAGTAACCAAAAGGTTTTTACATCATTTGATTTCACTGCATCCAACAATAATTTTCCTTTTTTTTTCAAAATATAAGTGTTTCTTATTTTTTATGACCCTTTTATAGTGTCTACATGTATCATTGAGTTTTTTTAAAGTATCCTTAGATGGTTGCTTCCTGCATTTCTTACATAATTTCCTGATTTCAGCTATGATCCTTTGACAGTCTGCATCGAACCATCCAATCAGTTTGGGATTTTTGCAAGTTTTGATAGGTTATTCCAACTTCTGTCTTATTGCCTCAAATAAATTATGCACTACTTCAGCTAACTCATGGGGGCACAGTTTATCAAAATCAGCCATACTAGGAGGCAGTATAAAAGATTCTAATAATGGAATGATTTTTCTTTCTGCATTATTATACCATTTGATCTTTTTTGTAGACCTAATTTCTGAGAATTGTACAACATTGTCAATAGGAGCACACATTTGTTTGTGGCCTGAATATTCTAATGTTAGTGGAAAGTGGTCACTGTCAGGCCTCATAGCCATGTAAAGCCTACACCATGTTTCAATGGGCCCAGACCAAATGCCAGATCCAGCACAGAAGAACATCTAGTTGAGATATAGGTATATTCCCCTTTTTGTCCCCATTAATCCTACCATTTAGGGAGTAGAGGTTAATGTTATTCAGGATTTCTAGTATTTTTTGTTCCTGAAGCATTGATTTTAATGTCCTTGGTACTTCTTGGCAACAAAGATTTAGGGTTTTGGGTATATAAAAAATTGAGTTATCCAACAGTCCATCCCATGTGCCAATGCGCCCATTGAAATCTCCAGCAAGTAAGATATCAACACCTGGATACTTAAATAATGCTTCATAAATAACATCAGCTAGTTCCTCCCACATAGAGGTAGAATAAAAGTTACAATTTTTTGGTGGGACATATCCTCATATAAGGCAAAAGATTCTTTTGTCAAGGCCTAGTAAGAGGAAAATAAAGTTATTCTGCATTTTCCAATAATGGACTATATGAAATGTTCCACTCTTAATAAAGACCAGCAGCCCACCAGACTGCCTCCCAGAGTTATACTTCCTTTCCCCTGGTACTTGGAAGCATTCATAGCCATTCAGAGTAACCAAATCTACCTCAGTATGCCATGTTTCTTGTAGGCTTATAATATCAGACCCTGTAATATACTTTTTCCATTCCCCATCTGCAATTTTAGTATTCCAACCAGCACTATTCCATGATAATAACAGTATATTAGTTGGGTGGCAGTCAAAGAATGTGTCCTGTAATTCATATTCGTGCAGTCAGCTATTCTCATATCCTGCAATTGCCAAAAATCTATTACTCAGGGAAAAATTTGTAATCTGCCCTCCAGTAGTCATAGTATTATTTGTTAATACATTATTTAAACTGTTACTGTCACAGATATTAATTCCAAGACCATCTAAGATACTACTTCTCTGCAGAACATCATCTGCCAATTTCTTCGATGTTATGTAGATATCTATTTGTGTACTACCATCCTGCCTATATGCCATAATATCATCCTTGTGTTCAAAGGGTATCTTTAGGAAATTTATCAGTAGGTCTTTAATAGAATTAGTTAATTTGGGGGGGTGTCATGATCAGTCATGATCCCTAAGCCAAACATACATAAGCATTCTTGTGTTGGATCCTGTTATTGTCCTTCTTGTACATCAATTATAGTATCAAATTTATGATTAAATTGAGCCCTATTCAGAAAGGTTACTGTTATTTCTTTATTTAGTAAACTTCTGCTGTTTGCCCATACGTAGTTAGTGGTGGGTGAAGTGTGCTCAATCCATTCCGCGAAGCATTTCGCAGAGCAAAGGCGGATTCACGGAGTGCTCTGAAACGCGAAGCGGAGTACTTCGTGTTATAATGAGGAACGAGAAGTCCATTACAAACGCTGACTTCACGTTACTCCACCTTCCTGGGCCACTACTCTTCCAAATTTAATGCGAAGTGCATTGGTGGCAGTTCACTTCGCCTCACTTCGCCTTGTTTTTGAGCTCCAAAGGCAAATTTTGCAGTGATTCATAGGATTTCAGGTCACATGGGTTCTATATTGATCTGCACAGCCTCAGTTCAGGGTAGTATGAGTAGGAAGGAGTAGGAGACAGTGTGCTCTGATAGCTGTCTGTAATAGGAATCTTGTAAAAGCTGTTCAAAAAGCATTTTTGCTTTTTGGGGGGGGATCCAACTTTAGTTCCTCGATTGTAGAACACTAACCTGTGCTCATATCAGCAAGCGTTTTTGTTTGTGTGTGGATTTTGAATGTTAATTTACAACATTGAGTGTGTGTGGTGGAAGACAGTGAAAGTGTGCTGTGGGGGAAGAGAGTATCTGTGATGTAGGAAGATTTAAGTTGGAGAACTAGTGATTTCTTTGTTTTTTGATTATATTTTTGTTACATAACTGACTGTGTTAATGTACACATAGTAATATTGTCCATAATAGTACAAATGTTCTTGCTGTTTGTTGTGTGGATGTGGTGCAGCATTTCATAAGGTCAGGTTATTTAAATTAGAAATTTACATTAACGTGGCATAGTACACTGAACTTTTACATTTGCGTCGCATTCCTCATTCAGCATTGTACACAAACTGTTCTGTGTTGTGTGTGAGTGTGTGTGCAGTGTTGCATGCATCAAATAATACATCTTTTATTGTGACACAGACTAGTGTAAGTGCAACTAAGCACAGCAGTGTGAACCTGCTATCCACTGCTGCTGCCCGTTTTGTACTGCGATCATGTTCTCTGTTCTTAGTTTTGCTGCTTGTAGTGCCGTAAAAATCAGCACTGTCTGTATTCAGGGCTCCCCCCACCCCCACATTCAAAAGGTATTTTTTACCAGAATGGATTGTTTTTGTGACCCCATCAGCATCACTGGTTACTGAAGTTGTTTTAATTCCATGACAGACTCAGAGTAGTCTCTTATGTGTTGCTGAAGCCACAGTTGTTTATTTTGCTTCACATCCAGCCAGTGTTCCTCCAGTCAGAAAATGAACGTATCAAAATCTGAATTTGGTAATAATCTTTGTGGTTGATCCCCCAAAATGCTTGCAAAGAGACGTGCAAGTAAAGCTGTTTCTCGCCATGGCAATGTTGGCAGTAAGATGGTCTGTGGGCATGGTAGTAGTACGCAGACGCAGAAGTGCATTGCTGATTTGAGGAAAGGTATTTTTCCTGCAATGTTTTTTACAGCCCAATCAGTAGCTTCACTCATAGTTGGAGGAGAAGATATTTTCCCAGCCAGTGGTGTTAGTGTTACTGGCGTTAGTGGTGGTGGAAATAGTATTAGTATTGTTGCGTCAAGTTCTAATTCTGACCAGTGTACCATATCCAAACATATTGAGTCTGAAGCAGTGCAAGTGAGTGACAGCGTAGATGATGTCATACTTCCCAGTAACATCCCAGTAACTGAACCTGAGGATTCAAATGATCATGTCAACGATAGCATACAATGTGATATTCCGTCCACCATGGCACTTAATGTCATGCATTTTCCATGCAGTGATTCACAGTGTGGTGAAAAAATATCAAGTGATGGTGGTGTAGACGCTGATGATGAATGTGATGATGATGATGCTGTTGTTGCAACATGCAGTCCACATACTAGCATCCAAGCAGAAGATGTGGATGTGGGTGATGTTGATGAATATGATGATGATGTAATTGACCCCAGTTGGGAACCAGAGAAAAAGAAATTAAAAGTGGCTGTGTCTGAGTCTGTTTGCAGGAATCCCCGTAAAAACTTGTGATCTACCACTTTTAGTTAATGATGATGATGATGACCCAGTAATCAATATGATAGGTAGTCGTGGTGGTCAGTTGCAGTCCAGGTGTGCAGTGCCAGAAACATCATGTGCCTCCCCCCCCCCCACTTCAGTGCTTAAAATAACAGACTTAAATAAGCCACATCATCATGGACATGTTAAAAGCAGAGCATCAGATTCCCTTGTTTGGGATTTTTTTGTTCAAGATGCAAATGATGATTCATTGCAATCTGCCAGGTTTGCCATGTGCGTATGAGTCGAGGTAAAAAGGGGAGCCATCTGAGCACAGAAGGACAGCATACGCATCTTAAGAATAGGCACTTGGCTCTGTGGACCCAGCACAAGCTGGCAGTTAATACCACAGTAGGGCGTTCACCCGTGTCACTGGCAACCATAGTCAGCATGTTATCCCCTTCCATGACTGTTAAGCCCAGTAAGAAATTAAACGTGTACAGTAGTGCGGTAATAAGAGCAGAGGATTACTACAGGCATGATGAGGTGGAGGACCATAATGACTTTGAAATGTTGTCCAGTGCTGGTGAGAGTAGCAGTTTTTGTGGTGGTGGTGGTGAATGCAGTATGTCTAGTGCAAGTGGTACATCAACCCCGGTTGGCAAATCTAGCAAAATAACATCATTTCTGGGTTTGTCATTATCACCTGTGCAACTGTCTTCATCAAATGTCCACACTCCACCCCCTGCCAATGCCACCATTTATGACCAACAACACACCACGTGTAAAACGTTTGTCAGCCCACGTTACAGAGTGTTTTTGCGCATAAGCTGAAGTACCCCCCCAATCATACAGTGTCATGTGAACTTAATGCTGCTGTAGCGGAAATGCTGGCAATTGATCTTTTGCCCTTCTCCTTTGTGGAGAATTCTGGGTTCCAGTGGTTTGCTGCACTTGCCTGTCCAAAATGGAAAGTCCCTTCCAGGACATACTTTTCTATCCATGCTGTCCCAGAGTTGTTCCGCACTGTGTCCGACTCAGTAAGACATGCCCTTCAGCATTCCTCCTCTCCATTCATCCATTTAAGTATGGATATGTGGACAAGTGGCAAAACAGCAGGGAGTTCATATCTGTGTATAACTGCACAATGGGCGCAGGTGCCAGGGGTTGTTTGTGATGTTGGTAGTGCGAATAATCAGTGCAGTAAGGTGGATTGTCACCATAGCAATCTTCCTGGAATTCGCCGGCATGCAACGATTACTATGTGCAGTGTGACCTGTTCACACACTGGTGAGAACATGTTGGACATGGTACTGAGTGAAATTGACAGATGGCTAAACCCTCTGTCCCTGAGAGCTGGGTTCATAGCAAGTGACAATGGGTCAAATGTGGTGAAATGCATCACTAATGGTGGTTTTTGTGTTCCCTGCATGTCCCACTGTTTAAATCTTGGGGTTCAGGAGTTTCTGCAGCACCCTGATATAAAGGAAATGCTGACCATTGCACGACATATCTGCTCTCACTTTTCAAGATCTGGAAAGGGTCGTGACCACCTGCGGCAGTTGCAGATACAAAACAGCCTGCCTCAGCACCACTTGAAGCTGGAAGTTGTCACCCAATGGAACTCCACGTTATACATGGCAGACAGGTTGTATGAACAATACAAAGCCATCTTAGAATATCTTGTTATGCACACTAGCCTTGACAGTTCCAGGGCCTCCATGTCTATGATGACTGAACAATGGTGCCTCATGGACTCTGTAATAACAATTTTGCGGCCTTTTGAACATGCCACACAGGCAGTGAGTGGCGAGTCTGCCTCCATTAGCCAATCAATTCCACTGCTGCGGGTGCTGAGGCAGACATTGGTGAATGTACAGCATAACCTTGATGTTGTCAGAGACGGTGGTAGCAGTATGTTGCTGCAACACATGCTGACAGTATTTGATCATAATCGTCACGTTGTGAGCATTCAGCGTAGTGACAACTTTGCCATAGCAATAATGCTGGACCCACGATACAAACATGGAATTGCATCAGTACTGGAGGGAGGGCCTGAACAGGAAAGAAATATCAGTGGTCAACTGGTGCGCTTGGTTCATGGGGCACAGAAGTCACGTGCCAAGGTTAGCAAACCTCAGCAGCATAATCTGGCTGAAGGTGTACCTGAAGGACCATCAAGCATATCCTGCATGGGGAAAGGGACTGTAATTCCAGGTGGTCTGTCATCCAAAGTGGGTGGAGTCAACCCGCTTTGGGAGGCTTTGACCCAAGTAGGTATTTGTGAAATTAATGATTCGGGAGAACAGAATGATGCATCAACAATTGGACTTAGTGCGGCACAGAGAATGGTTGAGTCATATTTGTCTGAAAACAGGCATCTGACAATAAGTGAAGATCCTCTTTTGTACTGGAGTGGAAAGGTCAGTGAATGGCCAGAGCTGACTGCAGTGGCACTGAAGTACCTCACATGCCCACCCTCCAGTGTAAGTGTTGAGAGGGTATTCAGCTCAGCAGGTGCAATAGTCAGGGATCATCAGACAAACCTGTCTCCTGCAAATGTTAGTTTGCTAACATTCATTAAAATGAATGAGAGGTACATACCAGCACAGACTGCAACCTCGGTATTCATATCCGAGCCTAGTCATGGTGGTCTTGCTGATGTGGAAATGGAGCATCCTGGTGGCACTGGCAGTGGCTGCCTGAAACGGCCCACCAGTGACATAGATGACGACACAATGGAGAAAGAATTTCCCAGTGGTCAGACTTCAGACATTGATGACAGTGAGGGCAGTTTTCTTTATGAGGATAATGATGTGGTTAATGTTGGCAGGTTTTAACTGCAGTATTTAAAAGGCGGTGTGCCCCCCCGGACCACCACCACCAGGACTGATGTTATCCACTGCCACCACGAGTCTGTCTGCCCCCTGGACTACCACCACTGGGACTGATGTTATCCACTGCCACCATGAGTCTGTCTGCCCCCCCCAGACCACCACTATCACCGGGACTGATGTTATCCACTGCCACCACTGCCGCCATGAGTCTGCCCCCCTGGACCACCACCACCGGGACTGATATTATCCACTGCCACCATGAGTCTGTCTGCCCCCCCCACGGACCACCACCACCACTGGGACTGATGTTATCCAAGTCTGCCACCATGAGTCTATCTGCCCCCCCACGGACCACCACCACCACTGGGACTAACGTTATCCAAGTCTGCCACCATGAGTTTGTATGCCCCCCGAACCACCACCACCACCACCGGGACTGATGTTATCCACTGCCACCATGAGTCTGTCTTGTCCCCCGGACCACCACCACCACCGGGACTGATGTAATCCAAGTCTGCCACCATGAGTCTGTATGCCCCTGGACCACCACCACCACCACCACCGGGACTGATGTTATCCACTGCCACCATGAGTCTGCCCCCCGGACCACCACCATCAGGACTAATGTTATCCAAGTCTGCCACCATGAGTCTGTCTGCCCCCCATGCACCACCACCACCAGCTTCTTAATATTTAAACCATAAAGTGAGTATGTGCACTCATGTTTGTTATGCTGCCTCACTTCCTTTAGTTGTATGTTTTGTTTTCTGCAGCTTTTCAGAGCCGCAATGGTAAAACACATGCAGTACACTTCTTTTGTTTCTTTTACAGGGTAACAAAAAAAGGCTCCATCGCTAAAACTCGTTGGAAATGATGCTGTAGCTGTACCGTACAGAGAGGAACTGATGTAATATCCATGTGAAATCCATTCTGGTAAATATGAAGATTTTATTTCATCTGTTTCATTGTTTTTGTAAAGACTGCAGCAAATATTGCACACAACAGGTTGTGTTAGTTGACAAGATGTGTCTTTGAAATGTAACTTGACTTTAGGGATTGAGATTTGAGAACCAGGGAGGGACACATAACAATTAAGTTGTAAGAAGTCATTCATTTCTTTTGTTAGGAAACTTCCAGATGCTTTGTTCTGTCAAAGTGGCCTTATCCAAAAAAGTTCTTCAACATCAGGCACCCCCCCTCCCCCGAGCTTGGGGACACATGCAACACGCAGAAGTTGTTTCATTAGATGACCATGACCATCATTAACAACAGGACTCCAGAAGGATGCTGATGAAATCTGTGAAGAAGTAACAAAATAAGAAACCATTACAGACAAACCTGCAAATATGATTCCCCCACCCCCAAAAAAATACTTACCTTCATGTGCTTGAGAGTTATCCGTTTCCAATTTCAGCACAAAAAATTCTTATTGAGCACTGGAATGTGCACACCAACAGTTTCTGTGTGACCTGTGATGCAAAACAATACCATGAGTACATGTCAATGACAACCCCCTCCTCACCTACAAAATACACAACCATATATCTATCTATATATATATATATATCTACTCACCAAGGCTACTATTAGTGTACAGCCAAAGGGCACCCTTCAATCCAGTTGAGAAGATCACATTGCATTTGCTCGAATTATCTCACAGAACACATTGGACCAGCAACATGATGCTCACAGTCATCATTTTATGGGGTCTGTGCTGAAACACTCTCATTCCACTGTGTTACCACTTGTCAATTTTCTGCACACAAGGAGGATGCATTTGGGCCTACAGAAAAAATCTGGGACTCTGTGCCACCTTTATGCGCATGACTGAGTGTGCCATTAATTCTGGGGGACTATGTATGTGCTGAAACAGTCTCATTTCACTTTGTTACCACTTGTCAATTTTCTGCACACAAGGAGGATGTATTCTGGGCCTGCAGAAAAAATCTGGGGACTCTGTGCCACTTTTATGCGCATGACTGAGTGTGCCATTAATTCTGGGGGACTTTGTATGTGCCAAAACAGTCTCATTTCTCTTCGTTACCACTTGTCAATTTTCTACACACAAGAAGGATGCATTTTGGGCCTGCAGAAAAAATCGGTGAATCTGTGCCACTTTTATGCGCCTGACTGAGTGTGCCATTTATTCTGGGGGACTTTGTATGTGCTGAAACAGTCTCATTTCACTTCGTTACCACTTGTCAATTTTCAGCACACAAGGAGGATGCATTTTGGGCCTACAGAAAAAATCTAATAATGTGTGCCACCACTGCTCGTATGACTGAGTGCGCCATTAATTCTGGGGGCCTTTGTATGTGCTGAAACACTCTCATTCCACTGTGTTACCACTTGTCAATTTTCTGCACACAAGGAGGATGCATTCTGGGCCTGCAGAAAAAATTGGGGACTCTGTGTCACTTTTATGCGCATGACTGAATGCGCCATTAATTCTGGGGGACTTTGTATGTGCTGAAACAGTCTCATTTCACTTCATTACCACTTGTCAACTTTCTGCACAAAAGGAGAATGCATTCTAGGCCTGCAGAAAAAATTGGGGACTCTGTGTCACTTTTATGCGCATGACTGAATGCGCCATTAATTCTGGGGGACTTTGTATGTGCTGAAACAGTCTCATTTCACTTTGTTACCACGTGTCAATTTTCTGCACACAAGGAGGATGTATTCTGGGCCTGCAGAAAAACTCTGGGGACTCTGTGCCACTTTTATGTGCATGACTGAGTGCGCCATTAATTCTGGGGGACTTTGTATGTGCTGAAACAGTCTCAATTCACTTCGTTACCACTTGTCAATTTCCTGCACACAAGCAGGATGCATTCTGGGCCTGCAGAAAAAATCTGGGGACTCTGCTCCACTTTTGTGTGTTCTGTGATTGTTGCTGTGAGCTCATGATGTCATACTGACATTTTTACAATTAAAGCAGCATTGCAAGAATGTCCTTACAGTTCTGAACTGTACTTTTTTATGCTACTTTACATTGCCACAGCCACCACTACTTACCTCCGAGTCGTGAGTGACTTGAATGATACGATTCTTCTCACAATTTATGTCTGCTTTACTTACTTGACTACTTTTTTCATGTATGAAAAAAAAATGTGCACGTTTTCCAATATTGTTCGGACCAGCTTTGTATTTATTTGCAGCTGCTTTTCAATAACTATTGTTCTGTGGTGTCATAAAACACTGCCTGATGCATAACTGTTAATTAACAACAGAAGTGATATATAGCAACTACTTGATGTGATGGAAAAGCAGAGGAAAACAATGACAAAGACCTGGTCAGCACCAATTTAAAAGGACTGCTCCCTTCATTATTTCACACATGAAAAAAGGTAGTACAGCAGACTCAACTACTGCAAATTATCGTATCACTCCAGTCAGTCAGGATGTAAGTAAAGAAAGTTGTAACATAGCATTAAAAAATATAGGTCAGAGTTATCAACAGATTGTTGCGCTGCTGCTTTACAGACATTCACCACATTACATAGTTATGGTGAGGCACATAAACTAATATGTGGGGTCATTACTACCACCGGAATATTTCTTGCTCCACAGAGTGCAATATATTTCTGTGAAAACAACCCATAATTTCATTACAGTGAGTCACGTGATGGAGGAATTACCAATCAGAAAAGCCACCCATATTCTGCCACCCTTTCTCAGCAATGTTAGGATGTGATGCCATGGGGAGCACAGGTACATGCTCCACTATAGTGAATGTCCGGCAACTATCCCAACCAATGTTTTCTTATGTCATAAGGTTCACTTTGTGGTGAAATGTGGGATGTTTCCACTAACAATACTCTTCTTACTGGAAATGTGGCCACAGATTTCACCACAAACTGACCATTATAACATAAAGAAACATTCGTAAACCTGCCAGACAATCAGATATTCACTGTAAGGGGCGCACACACGTGCTCTCCCTGCCATCATGTCATAACGTTGCTGAGAAGGGAGGCAGAATGTGGGCAGATTTTTCAGAATGGGAATTCCTCCATCACGTGACACACTGTAATGAAATTACACCTGATTTTCACAAAAATGCATTGCACTACAGTATGTGGTGCAAGAAAGATTCCCCTGGTAGGGAAAATGTGTATGATTAAACAACAACAAACAAAAAAACACACAAAAAAAGTACAACACAGTAGTGGGGTGGGGTCAGGGGTGGGGGTGGGTGTGGGGGGGCAGAAAACAATCCCCTGACTTACTATGGTCGAGGGATGCTGGGGTGGTCCAGCAGCAGGTGCAGCATTGAAAGTATTTGCTGCTGTGCTTCCACTCTGTTAACCTGCTGCTCCAAAGCACTGAAATGCATATTGTTTTCCTTGAGCACTGCCCACACCAGGCTGAGGTCAGACTGGCTTGCAGGGACTGTGGCAGGGTCCACTGCAGTGGGTAATCCAGGTAGTGGGGCTGGTGGTGAACAGGGTGGTGCTGGTGGCTGTGGTGTTGGTGGAGGTGGTGGAGCAGCTGATGTAGTAGCCCTCCTGCTCCTGCTGTGGTGGTGACTGCTGCAAGGCACATCTACCACCCCAGCAGCACCCTCGGCCACTGCCACAGAAGGGCCAGCAGGTGGATGCCTGGTCCCTTCCATGGCAGCTTGCCACTCTGCCCTGTGGTGGTTCAGCATGTGGATGTGCTGGCCACCGGTCCACAAATGTGTCCCGAGGGGCCACGGTGCACCAGCACACCACACACACAGCACTCCACCACTGTGCTGTCTCCCCCCACACAATTAAAAAACTCCCACACTGGGGAGCTGTGGGGGGGACCAGACACTGACCGCACACATCGGGCACGAGTCCTACCACCACCTACAATTGTTGAGGCCACCTCCTGTGGCTGTGGAGGTGGTGGAGGGGGTGCTGCTGGAGCCCCAACTGCTGCTGCTAGTGGTGGTGGTGGTAGTGGCGGAGAAGGTGGATGTGCAACAGTCACCAGTGGCACTGGTGGTGCTGCTGCTGCTCCTGTTGCTTCCGTGGGGGAAGCAACACCAGCCAGGAGTCTGGAGCGGTCCAACATCACATGACTGCCTCTCCCTTCTCCCCATGGGTCTGCACTCCTCCCCTCCTAACGCGCCCACGGGCCAGCGACTCACCTTCTCCAACATGACCCTTCATCCTCCTGAATCCACGGGACGACACACACACACAGACAGTGGGCACACACACACACAGACAGTCATTCACACACACAAAACAACACAAAAACAAAACTTATGCAAAAAAATTCACTAACAAAAAAACACTAAGACAATACAAAAACTAAATAAAATAGCTTTTAAAAGGCTGTTTGTTTGTTCTGGGTTCTGACAGTAAAAAGAAACGAAAGCCAAGCAAACTCCTCTCCTCTAACAATTTTGCTTTCTCCCTCTACAAATGCAAAGGAGAAAGTAAAACTGCTTCTCTGACTCATTCCCTTCCTGCCTGGCTAAAGCATGTGACTTATAGTACTGCAAGCCATGTGATTAGCCTATTTTCTTCTCACTTCGCCTTGCTTCGCATTAAGGCATAATGAAAATGTGAAGTGGTAACAATAACACGAAATGAGCACTTTACAGGGCTCACTTCACGTTGTGCTCTGTGGACTCAAAGTGCCCACTTCGCGGGCAGATTAATAATTTGTTGCATCTCTATATGTAGTTATCCATTTATGGGGAATGGAATTCGATACCAAACAGATATGCTTCACGTAATGGGATATTATTTATATCATCCACTTCATCCAAATCAACGTCAAATTCTGCCTTCAGGAAGCTATGTACAAATTCTCTAGAGTTGGAGATGTCAAAATTGCCCCTTTTAAGTGGACCGGAGAACCTGAGAAAAGGTTTACTATTAGGCACCTGATTCTACTCCTGTAAAATTTTGCAGGTATTAGTAGAGTTTTCATTATTTTTAGATATCATGTACTCAGATATATTCTGGGGGGTTAAATTACTATTTTCCCCTTTATTTTTTGTGGTTAAAGTATTGTAAGCCACCTCAATATTAATAGCAGGAGGTCTTCCTAGCTTTTGGTTTAACAGATTAAGTTCAGTTTCCAAGAGTCTTAGATGTGATTCAATGTCTTTGTGTGGTAGCCTAGTAGATGCCAGGCATGGGGCTTCTTTAACTAGCTTGTCATCAATGTAGCCAATGATTTTTGGCTTACCTCATGTTGAGGGACTTTTTTAGTGGGGGGCATATTGCTCTTGTTCCCATTTTCCATATTAATCTCCTGGGAACAGTGCTTTGTATTAGTCTTTCTATATATTTTTTTTTATTTGTTTTACTTTTATTTCGCTCAGATTTTTTTTCCTTTTTATTTCCATCTTCATGTTTGTTCTCCACACTGTCTGGTATGTATATGGTACTAAAATCTGGTCTAAGTGGAGTAGCCATAACTTGACCTAGATCTTGTGAGTTCTCAGTAAAATCATTATAGAGCTCTTGTTGTGGAAGTATAGACAGAATCTGTTCAACTTTAGCTCTATTGATGGCAACATCTACTCTTAGATTTTCCATAATTTCCTTATTTATCAAGAGTTGGTCCAATATTATGAGACTTGCCCAACATGGATCTTTTAGCAGTTCTATAGTTTCCTTAGACAGGTGGGTCAGGGAGTATGCCAAATTTTGTGCACCCTCCATTGAGTCATCCCTCCATGGATACCCCAGCTGTCCTTCAGGGCATTTTTCATTCCTTTTTACCTCACATTGCTTAAGGCCATTTATTGTGGCATATAAATCCTCCATAATACTGCCCAAAGCATTAGCATTAGCATGAGAATCTGTTATTATATTGCTAGTATCAGAGGACCAGAGATCAGGAGTGGTCTCTAAGTTATTTAGCTCATCCCTCTGTGTGTCTGATATCACTCTAGCTATACTTGTTGTTTCCATATTTTTGTTGCAGTTTCCATTGCTAATTACTTCTGTAATCATCTTGTCCTTTTGTCTTATGGTAATGAGACTTGTCTAATTTAGGTGTAGATGTCCTACTTCTATTAGAGCTTGATAACATATGATCTGTTATTTTAGCCTGGTTTTTTTTTGAGAGAGAGACACATTCTTATCTGTGAGTTCTATGGCTAAAGGAGATAAATCAGGGTTCTGCATCCTTTGCAATCTTGTATTGACCATTATGTACAGTTGCCTCCTTTTTGAGGAGAGTCAATGTGAAGAAATTATAATTATGTACCTATTATGTACCTATTCCCCTGTATACCTTTTTAACTCAGTATCTGCAGGGCCAATTTCAGTTATTGTACCAGCTGCTAAATAGCTTGCTAGACAGCTTGGTATTTTACTACTAAGGAAATCTATGATAGATCATTGAGCAGAATATCAGTACAGCAATAAGCCTAAGCTACCAGTCTGACAGACACTCCACATATAATAATTTATTTTAAAGCACGACAAATAAAGTGCTAAGTGTAAATGTAAATTACCAACTGTAAAGTGCAAAGTGCTAATTAGCTGCCAATGCGTGCCCAGCCTAGGTGACTTAGACTATTAAAAGTAATAAGGTGCACAGACGAGAATTATTTATTCAATCCCAATTCTTCACCCTTAAATGATCCTGCCTATTCTTGTACTGGTTATACAGCTAGAAAAATAGACATAATCAGGGTCACAGAAGTTACCAGTAATATTAGCAATGTTAGAAATATTAGTAGTAATAATTAAGCACTTCAAGTCAAAATCACACAAAGCTAACAGCAATAATAATAGAAATCAAGTGCTTTCAACTTCCAGCTTCAAGCCTTCGGTAGCCAGCTTAAATCACCAGCCACAATCCCATTCCTACTTCATAAGCTCACTGTCAAAAACACAAACTTCCCCCTCCTCTGGATTTCAGAAGTCCAGAGCATCAGACAGTCTTATGCAATTAATTCCAGTTTATTTGATAGAGTCCCCAGTTCAAGGAAGTCCAAAGGAGCTCCAAATTCCTGGGCAAGTTTCTGAGTAGATACCAAAAATCACTCCAAAGTTACTCCAAAAGTCCACTCCAATTCCCTTAGTTTTTACACTCTTTAAAATGGGCAGATCCTGAGGCACATCAGGGCCAGGGCCAGGGATTAGTGATAGTACTATTGAGGCAGTCACTGAGTGAAACAGAAATAGGGGAAAAAGAGGGGAGGGAGGGAAGAAAGGAAAAAAAAAGGAAACTCATTATACCATACATGAGTCAGCAACTGAGTCTTTAGAATCTCTATCTTTTTAAATCTCTATCTTTAAGCTCTACTATTGTAACAGGACAGAGAAATAGCAACTAAAAACAACCATAGAAAAGTATGCTTGTTTATAAAGTTTCCGTTAGAGTATTAATAAAGATTAGTTAGCCTTAGAAAATATATTATGTTAATAACGACTGACTAGCGCACTTTATCAATTCTTTATATCAAAAATGTTTATCTATTCTTACTTGTGCTCCTATAGCATCAGGTCAAAGCCATCAAACTCCCCCATCCGTGGTGTAGTGCAGCTCCTCAAGGAAGCAGTAAGCAATAAGGAGTAAGCAATGAGCTGATCGACCGACAAACAAACCAATACTAAGCAGTTGGTTCTACCAAAAAATTATCTTGTGGTATCAACTTTCGGTGAAATTCGGCAAAGTTTCCCAGCTTGAGCTACATAAGGAAAGCAAGTCTCTTTTAGGCTCTTCCAAAGTTTTTAGCAAGCAATAAAAGACAGGGTAGAGTAAAAGATATGTGTGTGTCTCTAGAGTAATGGAGAGTGGAGTGTCCAGGATGCCAAAGCTGAGCATGCGCTCTTATAAGGAGGCACGTCACGTGACCAGGTACCTCCACACAGCACAAAAATTTAAAACATAAAATTTATTTAGACCACTTTTAGGTTTGTAACAGGTTCTGAGATTAAAAAGATTAAAAAACATTTATAAAACTTCCCCCAATAAAGAGGAAGACAAGAGAAAAAAAGAGAAAAAATAAAACAGATCTCAGAAGTGCATAAGAGCGCAGAGGAGTATATTAAATAAGTTAGAACACTAATAAATCATCAACATCAGCATGTATCTAAGGGAGAGATGTCATAGATAAGAAAATTTGCTTCACTCCCCATGCTGAAACTTAATAAGGCTCCAGCAGAACTCCTGGCGTAAGATACACTCTCTTCCAAAGGACAGTCAGTATATCAATAATCTTCTCCCCATCTTCTTTCCATTGTAGCTGCTCGACTGGCTTCCCTGCTCACAAAGCACAGCTCCAGCACTGCGAGGACCTCCTCATGGCTCTCCTCCTGTGTGTGGTGAGAGAACAACAGGGAACAAAAACTGACCAGACCAGAAGGAGAAAGCAGTAAGATTATCT
Source organism: Neoceratodus forsteri (assembly GCA_016271365.2). Taxonomy (NCBI): domain Eukaryota; kingdom Metazoa; phylum Chordata; order Ceratodontiformes; family Ceratodontidae; genus Neoceratodus; species Neoceratodus forsteri. The sequence goes on from CM028133.1 coordinate 141,663,435, forward strand.
GAGAAGACTGCAAACGCTTAGGCAGTAGGTGTCATACCTGTTCAAAAAATAAAACTGGCAATGCAGTCCTACTTCCAGTGCCTCCTCCACAGATGCAGGAGCAAGTAGCAAAACTCCGACCTCACAGTAACACCAGGTGGGCCGTTAACCCATTGCCCGGAGATAATCTCCCCATAAAATAAGAAAACTGTCCCTTGAAGATCTTGGGCTGGATTCACAAAGCCCATTTTACTAAGTTTTCCTCCACAACTGCTGCTGCGGACCGGAATCACCCACAGCTGCGGTGGTTCCAATTCACAGCCACAGCAGTTGTGGAAGGAGTGTAGCCCATTCCTGCAGCTGCGGCTGTCGCCCTGACAACCCCACCTGCAGTCAACCGTAAATCATGGAGCAGGTCATAATCCAGCTCCACCTTTGTGAATACCTGCAGCTGTGGGTAACCTGCGGATCCGCAAGTCACCACCGACTTGCTTCGCGTTTTACCCGCAGCTGCGTGTATTTCTGGGCATCTGTGAATCCTGCCCCTTATTTTTTTCCTTACCCTGAAAAGAAAAACTGGAGACCACATCCCCAGAATAACATAGAGTGGAGGCAGTCCAGAGGAGGGCAATTAAAATGGTGCAGGATCTGCATCCAAAGCCCTATGAGGAGAGACTAAAGGACCTCAATATGTACACCCTGAAAGAGAGAAGGGAGAGGGGGAGATATGATAGGGACCTTTAAGTACCTCACGGGGTTAAATAAGGTACAGGAGAGAAGTATGTTTCAGAAGAAAAAGTGTTCAAAAACAAGGAGGCATGCTATGAAACTGGAGGGGGGTTGATTCAAGAGAGATGTGAGGAAGTACTTCTTCACAGTAAGAGTGGTAGATTCCTGGAACAGCCTTCCAACAGATGTGGTGGGGGAAAAAGCAGTGGTAGAGTTCAAGAATGCATGGGATAAGCATAAGGGAATCATATTGGAAAGGAAAGTGGAAGGGAGAAAGAGCTGTAGATCGGATACAGTCTAATGTAATAATGTAGGAAGGGAGGAATGGGCAGATTGGATGGGCCAAGTGGTCCTTATCTGCTGTCAAATTCTACGTTTCTATATTTCTATGTAAGAAGAAAATTGTCCCTAATCAATGTCTAACCTCCACCACGCATACCACCTTGACACCCCAAATCAGCACCCACCATGCCACACCCCTTCACACCCTCACTCACCTACAGAGGGTCCCTCATCGTAAATCAATTCTCACTGAAAAAGACATCCTCCTGCTTGAAGCACAACAGCAAACAGTGGAAATAAGGTAAGTGCAGTCAATTTATTTTTAATATGTTTAAAAATTTTTTTTAACAATGGCCTGTTTTGGAACCCACCTCACAAATAAGGTAGTGACATTTTTCAAATCTGACCTGAAAGGTGATTTCACATTCACTCCATGAAATCACCTTTCGGGTGGCATTTGAAAAGTTTCACCTACCAGGTTTATGAGGTGAGGAAATAAAAATACTGTTGAAAATTTGGTGAAAAGATATGGAGAAATGACTAAGTTAAGTATGAATGTTGAAAATGTTCAAGGTTCACTTATAACTTTGCTATTTTTCAATATTTTGATCCCAAATGTTCAACATGGCCTGTTTTGACCCCCATCTCATTAGGGACACTGGTTTTCTGCATGTGCAGAAAAACAGAGTGGAAAATGGAATCCTGATTGGCCCGCGGTTTTTCGGTGCCAAAACGGAACTAGCATTTGTTCACAGAGTGTCTGTGAACTGCAGAATTTAAAAGTACAGCGCAGTGTGCTTTTGTTTTCTTGCTCCTGCTCGCTGCTGTTCTGAGGTTCCTTACAACTCTTTTTGCTAATCATCAGGTTCATTTCATCATTGGAATAAACTGTCTTCACGTTCTAGTAAGCCTTTCAGTTATATTTAATTTTATTTAATTCAGCAATAGCAACTGTGGATCTTTTTGGAAATTGCGTACAAAATGCACCTGATTGATCGTTCTGATTCTCCCCGTTGTCCACAGCTAGCATTGTTTATGTAATTTTATGGTTAATGACGATTAAAAAGTTTATTTTATTTCTCCTCAGTGCCCCTCAAGTGCTTACAGAGCGATGAATTTGTTGAGGCGGGGGGTGAGAGGTTACCTTGGAACGCATGTAATTTTCCTTTATTTTTCAGTTTAAATTGCAGTCGCTTCTAATATTACTTTATTAACTTTACATTGATTGCCTTGATGCCAATCTATTGTGGGTGCTTCTGCTGAGGGATTGCTCTCTGACCTGTTTTCCGAGCTGTGCAAATTTTTGGCCTAAATTGCAGTCGCTTCCAATTTATTGATTGCCGAGATGCTGGTCCAATCCATTGTGGGTGCTGCTGCCGAGTGATCGCTCTCTGACCTGTCCTCCCTGCTGTAAAGTAAGCTGTGTATTTTTCTCCTTGCTATCTGTGCCCCAATTGATTTTGTGATGCTGGTGGGGGGGCAGACTGGACCTATTCCTTGTGGTTCTTTTGTTTGGTTGTGGCTGTGGGGGACGGGGGATGGAGCAACTCCTTGCAGTCCCTGTTTTCTGAATGAGACAGAGTCACTGAAGGGGTTGTTCTGAATTATCCCCTCTACAGAGATAGTAGGGGACAGTGTGATTTAAATTGATTTAGCCACACTCTGGGTGGGGACCTGCTGGTTGGGTGTCTCTGGGTGGGGACCTGCCGGTTGGGTGTCTCTGAGTAGGGATCTGCTGGTTGGGTGTCTGTGGGTGGGGACTTGCTGGCTGGGTGTCTGTGAGTGATGGTGGTCTGTGTTAGGGGCTGGGGGGAAGGGAGGGAGACTGTACATTGTTTGGTTATCTTGGGGTGGGGCTTGGGGAACAGTCTGTTTGATGGGACTGGGGGTGCGGGGCATGGGGACTGTATATTTGGTCATTTTGGGGTGCTTGCTGGCCATGTTTGGGGTGGGTTGACCATTTGGGGGGGTTGCTAGCTGTGTGTCTGGGGTCGTGGGTTTGCTGGCTGTGTGTGTTTGGGGGGTTGATAACTTTGTTTGGTAGCCTTGTGTCTGGGGGTGTGAAGATGGTAGCCCTGTGTCTGGTGGGGCCTGGGGGGGAGGTTGCTGACTGTGTTTGGTGGGGCAGAAGACTGTCTTTGAGGGTGGCTGCTATGGTGTGGACACAGGCTGTGTTTGGGGTGGGATGAGGACACTGTCCATGTCTGGTGTGGGGTGGGGGCACTGACCATGTTATTTTGATGGTGGTTGTGTTTGCCACCCATGTGCTGGGGGGGTTGCTGGCTGTTTGTTTGTGGGGGGTTGCTGGCTGTGTGTACGGGGGGTTGGTGGCCTTGTGTCTGGTGTGGGCTGGGGGGAGGTTGCTGGTCATGTTTGGTGGGGCATGGGACTGTCTTTGGGGTGGCTGCTATCGGTGTGTGTTGGGGGAGAGGGTTAGCTGGCTGGCTGTATCATTTTGAGAACTGGATGCTTGGATGGCGGGCTTCTTGACCACCATGTCAGTGCAGGGAATTGGCTGTGTTGGTGGGTACTGGCTGTTTATGTAGCTGCAGGGGTAGTAGCTGGTGTGTCTGTGCCTGTGCTGGGTCTTTGCTTGGGTAGGGTGTGGGTGCTGTCCATATCTTGTGGGGTGGGGTGACTGTCTGGTGGGCTGGGGTGTGGGTACTGTGTCTGTAACTGGTGGTGTGTACTGTATGCTACCACATCTGTCTGTCCTAGACAAAAATAAGCTTTTAATTTTTGATGCAGAGATCAAACTCTGTCTGTGGGGCGGTGGCTATTTGGGGGTGGTGTAAAGGATGGTTGTGTTGGGGTGGAGACACTGGTAAGAGTGGGGACGCTGGTCAGGGTGGGTGGGATGGGGACACTGGCCGCTTTGTTTTTTTTGTGTTGTTTTGTTTTTTAGTTTTTGTTGACCGGGTAAGTGTACTAGACAAATTCTGCCTATTTTTAGGCACGACCCAGGGGAGGTGGATACAGATGAATGGTTCTACCCTCTGGTCATGGAGGATGGAGGGGTGGATGTGCAGTGTGGCACAGAACTATTTGTTTCCACATATTTGGAGCCTGGGTGTTCCCCTGCTCTACCGGGACCAAGTAAAGTTTAAGAGGCACCCTGCCAGTCGGTACCTGGTTTCGACATAGTACGGACACACATGGGCTCCAAACCAGAGCTATTTGAAGATCCTGTATTGCCATACTTCCAATATCTCTGGTTTGGAGCCTATGTGTGACTGTGCTATACTGAGACCAGGTAAAGACTGGCAGGGTGTCTCTTAAACCGTACCTGGTCCCGGTATAGACCGTATAGCATGTGAGCACCCAGGCGCCAAACCAGAACTTCAGTAAACCTATGCAGAGCAAGGACAAATTTGAGTGTGAAAATCAGAGCGCTATGCAAAATTCATAGCAGTTGAGAGGTATGGTAGGGGGTTCTGGCAGTGTAATGTTGGTGTGGGGTGGAAATACTAGTCGACCCTGGTGGTGTGGGGACACTGGTCATGGCAGAGTGGGGTGGGGATGCTGGCAGAGTGTGGTGGGGATACTGGAAGTGCTGATGTGGCAACACTGGATGTGGTGGGGTGGAGACACTGCAGTGGGATCGGGTGTTGCATCCATTTTGGATGCACCTACTAGACCAATATCTAAAGGGAATGTGAACTGTTCAGAATCTGCCACTGCAGGGAGAAGGGCCATACTGCTCTGTGGGGGTGGTGGAGAGTAGCTGTTCAGGTCCGTCTTGGTGGGGATAGTGGCCCTGTTGGTCCATTGTGGGTTGAGTGGGCATGCAGGTCTCTTGGAGTGGAGAGAGTGGGCATGCATATCCATCCAGGAGGGAGGGGAGAGTGTCTGCGCTGAATTCCTTGTCAGCGTTGTACTGCTAACCTGCCCTACTACCTTCCTTGTGCTGCTGACCTGCCCTTTCTGCTTCTTGTGCTGCACATGACCTGCCTTGCTATTTGCCGCCACAGGACTACTACTTTTCCATGTGCCTGGGAAGTTTTATTTTGGGGGGGGGAGCCATGCTGCTTTTATTTGAATGGGAAAGCAAGGAAGGCAAGATGGAGGGTGGAGAGGGGTGTATGTGCATGAAATGTATGCTTAATATAAACAAACAAATGAATAATGTTTTTGAAATATGACACACATGCTGAAAGAAATGGTTCTTGCCTCTGGTCATGGTGGAGGAAGGGGCAAACAGACAGAGTGCCACAGAACCATTTTTTCCGAGATGTATGCCAGTCCGCTGGGTCCATGCCATGCTCCTGAGATTGGTCGTTGAATGGTCATCTGGGGACGGACTGGGTGGACTGGTGAACATGTGGGGAAAAATGGTTCTGGCTTCTGGTGGTGGAGGAAGGGGGGATGGGCAGAATGGCACAGAACCATTTGTTCCAACATATAGGCCAGTCTGCTGGGTCCATGCCACGCTCCAGTAGTTGGTCATTGATGGTCGGCAGAGGGGTGGGCTGGGCGTACTGGTACACATGCTGAAAAAAATGGTTCTGGTCTCTGAGGGAGGAGCAAATGGGCAGAGTGGCACAGAACCATTTTTTCCAACATGTATGCCAGTCTGCCAGATCCATGCCACGCTCCAGTGGTTGGTCATTGATGGTCAGCAGAGGGGCAGGCTGGGTGGACACATGCTGAAAAAAATGGTTCTGGCCTCTGAGGGAGGAGCAAATGGGCAGAGTGGCACAGAACCATTTTTTCCAACATGTATGCCAGTCTGCTGGGTCTGTACCATGCTCCCGTGGTTGGTCATTGATGGTTGGCAGAGGGACAGGCTGGGTGGACTGGTACACATGCTGAAAAAAATGGTTCTAGCCTCTGAGGGAGGAGCAAATGGGAAGAGTGGCACAGAATCATTTTTTCCCAACATGTATGCCCATCTGCCAGGTCTGTGCCATGCTCCAGTGGTTGGTCGATGATGGTTGGCAGAGGGACGGGCTGGGTGGACTGGTACACATGCTGAAAAAAATGGTTCTGTCTGTGCGTGTGTGTGTGTCTGTCTGCATGTGTGTGTGCAAGTCTGTGCATGTCTGTCTGTGTGTGTGTTTGCGTCTGTGTGTGTGTGCATGTCTGTGTGTGTGTGTGCTCATGTCTATGCATGTGTGTGTCTGTGCATGTGTGTATGTGTCTGTGCGTGTGTCTGTCTGTGCATGTCTGTGCATGTGTGTGTGTGTGTGTGTGTGTGTGTGCGTCTGTGTATGTGCGTGTGTGTCTGTGTGTGTGCGTGTCTGTGCGTGTGTGCGTCTGTGTGTGTGCATGTCTGTGTATGTGTGTGCATCTGTGTGTGTGTGTGTCTGTGTTTGTGTGTGTGTGTGCATGTGTGCATATATGTGTGTGTGTATGTGTGTAGAATAATACAGACACAGTCAGACAAAATAACTTTATTAAGCCACATCATACTAAATAAACCATGTTTAATCGGTGCCCTTAAAAACTGTCGGAACTGCGGATTTTCCTCCTTGATTTCCTTCATCAATTTTGGAGGATGTAGGCATCAGATTACCTAGGGGGTAAACAAAGACAAGTTGATAAATAAACTGTCTAACTGCATGTTAATAATCTTACCACTTTTAAGTTAGACTTCTACATTGGACCTTTTGCTGGAATGTCTAATGGAATATTGTTGGAAGCCTGTCTTGAAGTTTGCTTATAAACTTAAGTTCCAAAAAGAAGTAATAGTTGGTGGTAGTGGTGGTGGAGCGTTAGTGGCAACCTGGGCTACCACAGCCAGGTCCAACACTGACTGTCATAATTGATGCTAATAAAAAACCCCAACCAAGTTCTTACCTTTCAGGGTGGGAACTGCATGGCTGTGTGAGGGTATCTGGAGGTGTCAACAAAAACTTGTGGTGCCTGTTCTCCTATGTGGTGTGGTGGGACTGCCTTTGTGCCAGGGCAGTTTGTGTTTGCTTGGATGGTGTTGAGGAACTACAGAGATGATGAGTTCTTAAAGGTGAATAACCGGCAGAGGTGAAGCCCTTATCACTGTACAGATTGGGGCATCACCTCTCTGGTCCCCCCTGCAGGCACTGTATTAAAAAAATGATCTTTGCACCTGAGTGATCACTCAAACTTTTGATAGTGTGCAAAGATCAATTTATTTCTGTTGACTGCATTGGGGATAGGAGAGATGAAGCCATGAGCTGCACAGTGATCATGGCTTGACCTCTGCAAGTAGAACACCTTTCATGAGTTTGAGCTCCGACATGAAAACTAAGAGGCTCCATTTTCATGAGAACCAAGTTAGAAAGTGCCCAATTTACTGTGGGTGCAATTCTGGATTGGTTTATTCGTTGGTACAGATTGTTGATCTCTCCATTAGCATTCTCAATCCTCATTAATCACATGTGGATTTTTTTTAATTGAATGCACTTTGTTTACAAACAAACCAATCCAGGCAGCTAGATGTAAGAGATTCAACCGATGGAGTCCACCTTGGCATCTGGTGGTTCAGCTTAATTCACGTCTGAGCTCTGAGAAGCTTTGGTACATGGCATTGGGTAAGTACTGTCATTCTGCCTCTGCTGCCGTCACACCTGAAGGGTGGGGGCTGCAGTGCTGCACCTGCTGCCATCATGCCTGAGGGGTGGGGGCTGTAGTGCTGCCATCTTACCTGAGGGGGGTGGTGGCTGCAGTGCTGCACCTGCTGCTGTCACACCTGATGGGCAAGGCCACTGATTTACGGTGATTAAAACAATTAAATTCCATTTTCAAGACTTAAGGTTCCGGAATTTCACCAGTGATTGTTACTCTAATTTCCGGATTTTACCGGGATTCTTTTATCATTTTTCAGTATGTGCATAAATAACCAGAATTAAAGAAGGCTTAATATATAGAGACTTAAATGAAGCAAACTAAATAATACTAATAGTACAGGAAGGAATTAAAAGAAAAACACACTTTTTTATAGATTTATTGATCTGATAGAAAATGCCAGATTCCATGAAATCGTTTTTACCGTTTTTCAGGCAGCCCTAATTCCTGAAGTTTGCCGGATTTTCCGGTAAAAACCAAAAAACAGTGGCCTTGCTGATGGGTGGGGGCTGCAGTGCTGCCATTACATCTGAGGGGTGGAGGCTGCAGTGCTGCACCTGCTGACATCATGCCTTAGGGGTGGAGGGCTGCAGTGCTGCTGCTGTCTAACCTGGAGAATCGATGAAAGACTGTTGTTGCCATCTTGCTTGGAGTCGGAAAGGTGAAGTCTTCATGAATGCCATGCCTGTGTGCTGCTGCAGATTCATATTGATGTTGAACCACCTGTCAACACTAACTGCCACCAGCACCTCATGCTTGTTCCTTTGCACCACTCTTCAAGTAAGTAGGTGTGGGTGTTGGTGGCAAGCGGTGATCGGAGAATGCAATGATGAGGATGAGGATGTGGATGATGATGGTCATTTTTCTGTGGGCCACATGTAAACATTTCGATTATGATTTCAGGCCTTGAAGTGCTGTCGGACGTGATCTGCTGCAAGTCTATCTATTGTAAAAGGTACAGTTTGCTTTCTTTTTTGCCCAGTAGTGGGACTTCCATGCTAAAAATGTGAATGGCTTGATGGTGTTGTAGAAGAGTTAGGCCTTACTATGTTTTTTTTTTTTTTGTAAGTCAGTCTGTGAAAGTGCTGTTCGTGATCTGCTGCTGTGAGTCCTTGCCCTTTTGAAACGGTATTGTTGTACTTCTTTGCACTCGCAAACAGTGACTCAAAGTCTAGATTTTACATTTCTGACATCACAGTGGTTTCTGTTTGGTACTCCTCCCAGCTCTCCTCCACATAGTCTCACATTAGCAGTGAGATTTGGCTGAGATATATAGGTGGATGGTGATACTGTAGACCAGAATTTAAGTGGCTGAGGTCAGCGTAAAGTCTGTAGCTGCTCCTCTTTACTCTCATAAACATGGCCTTACATTAGTGTCGAGATTCTGATGCTGGTATCTTCCTATAGATATTTATAGTCTGGACTGTAAAAACTTCGGAGGTCAGCGTGATGTCTGTAGCTGCTCCTCCTGACCACCATCCTCATCTATGGCCATGAATGACCAAGGAGATTCTGATGCTGATGTAGTCTCTTATTTTAGTCTTGATTGAGGTATTGAGTAATTTGTTGTGAAATTTTAATAGTTGTGCTGCACAATTGTAAAGATGTTTTCTATAACTCCTAACTGTGTTTCTTTCAATTTAAGTTTGTTGGAGTCATCCACACAACACTTGTAGCAATGGCAACACCACCACCAAGCAAAATGGCTAAAATCTCATCTGTTACCACTAAAGACAGGACATTGCAATTCAAGTCCTATGGCATGTATGAAGACAGATGGAAGATGTTCTGTCATTTCTGCAATCGCCCTGTTGACCACATCAGGAAGGACACAGTGGTGGATCACTGTAAAAGCAAAAAACACACCAATAACACAAGCCAGAAGAGTTACAGCAGGCAGGTGACCCTGCACAACAGTTTTAGTGCCACAACAGCTGCAGATGCTGCAAGGGAGGAAACCATTTTGGACACATTGAGGGCTTGGTGTGGTGCCAATATATCGATTAAAAAGCTGGATCAGCCCTGCTTGAGAGACTGAATGGGGAAGTATATCAAAGGAATTGGAGCGCTTCCAAAGGCAGACACCTTATGACAGATTTACTTTCCCTGACTGAGTAGGGAAATGGAGGAGGGAATTAGCCTGCTGGTAAAAGGCAAGACACTCACAGTAATGTGCGATGAAACAACCGATGCAGACTCCTGCTGTGTAATGAACATTATTTTTGTAATGGAGGGTGGAAAATCTATAATAGCTGACACCACAGAGCTAACAGCGGTAAACCACTTCACTGTTGTCCAAAGTGTTTTAAAGACCTTGCATAAATATGGTGTGGAGGTGGGACAAGTGGTTGCCTTTATTAGTGACAATGTACATTATATGACAAAGTGCTTTAATGATGTATTACGTGGCCTTATTGGTGGCCATGTAGTCTATGTGGGTTGTTGGGCACACCTTTTATCACTGGTGGGTGATACCTGGAGTGACCACTTTGATCAGGTGAATAAGCTTGTGGCACTTATAAAATATGCCTTTCAGCAGTCGCCTAAATGTAAGTGAGAGTACATAGCATTCCTGGAGGAGAGGGGTGTGGGGAAAAATATTACTTCCTGTTCCTGTCTTGACTCATTGGAACACCTGGTTCAAAACAGTAAAGTACCACTCTGCATATCTGGAACACCTGCGAGAGTACTTCAAGGATGAAACCAGTGATGCCAACTCCATTAGTTCCTTAAAAAAACTATTTGAAGAATGATTCACAGAGCTGCAGGTTCAAACTGCATTCATTGCTGAAAACTACAATGACCTTATTGATGCAATCGAGCTTTTGCAAAGCAAGGAAAAGCCTTTGGCTGTTTTGCTGTATGACACCATTAGCAGAATAAAATATCGGTTTGATGCAGGAGTCTTGATGATGGAACGATTTGGTGACAGAACTGACGGGTACTTGCAGGCTATGAGGCTACAGGTCAAGCAGGAAAATGTTGCCCTTTTCCAAGGAGCATTTGGTGTCACTATAAACAAGCTTTCTAAACACATGGACACAGACCCGTCAGTTGGGTTCTTTAAAGCTTGCCATATTTTGGATCCCAGAAACTTACCAAAACTGAATAGGGATTTGACACAGCATGCCAGTGACATTCCTCTGTTAACACTGCACAACCAAACACCACTGAAAAATGACTGGGATGTATATGCTAGACAGGATATAAGGGAACTTCCAAGCATATTGGAGTTGGATGTTGGGCAGTACTGACTTTCAGTGCAGCCACAACTAACAGTACTATCCAGAGCTGCTCTACAAGCAATCTGGATACCCGCATAGACTTTGACCTAGACGGCAGATAAGGACCGCTTGTCCCACCTAGTCTGCCCATTTCCCTACCTAGAGGATAAGCTTCAGATCCTATTTAACCAACAGCCTATTTCTTCGTACCCCCAACAAAAATTGCCTTATGTCTGTCCCATGCTTTCTCTCACAGTTTTAGACCCCACAACCTCCTCAGGAAGGCTGTTCCATGCATCCACCACCCTCTCTGTGATAAAATACTTCCTCACATTGCCCCTGAGCCTTCCCCCCTCTATCTTCAAATTGTGTCCCCTTGTTCTTGCACATCTCTTTTTCTGAAAGATGCTACCCTCTTGGACTTTGTTAATTCCACTGAGATACCTAAACATTTCTATCATGTCCCCCCTCTTCCTCCTTTCCTCAAGGGTATACATATTAAGCTCCTTTAGTCTCTCCTCGTATGGCTTCTCTTGCAGACCCTGCACCATTTTAGTTGCCCTCCTCTGAACTGCCTCCATCCTGTCTATGTCCTTGCAGAGATGATGTCTCCAGAACTGGATGCAGTACTCCAGATGGGGTCTCACCAACTGTCTGTACAGGGGGATAACAACTTCCTGTTTTCTGCTGGTGTTGCCTCTCCCTATACATCCCAGTATCCCCCCAGCCCTCCCTACTGCCTTCTCACATTGCTTGCCAACCTTAAGTTCATCTGATATGATTACCCCCAGGTCTCTTTCCATTTTTGTTGTTGTTACTACCTCCACCCCCCATTGTGTAATCTTTCACTGGGTTTTTGTTTCCCGGTGCATTATTTTGCACTTCTTGCATTGAATCCAAGCTCCATACTTCTGACCATTCCACCAACCTTGCCAAGTCCCTTCTCATCCTTTCCATGCCTCCTTGTGTATCAACCCTGTTGCAGATCTTTGTGTCATCTGCAAGAGGCATCTTTTCTTCAGTCCCTCTGCAATGTCACTTATAAAGACATTAAAAGGACTGGACCTAGTACTGAACCCTGTAATTTACTAGTAACCCCTCTTTCTTCAGAGTGGACTCCATTTACAATTACTTTCTGTGTCCTGTTGTCCAGCCAATGTTTTACCCAGGCTACCACCCTGGGACCCACTCCCAGGCTGGTTAATTTGACTCTTAATCTTTTGTGTGGGACTGTGTCAAATACCTTGCTAAAGTCTAGGTAGGCCATGTCCACAGCCCCTCACTAGTCTACTACTTTGGTTACCAAGTCAAAGAAATCAATTAGATTCATCTGACATGACCTTCCCGCTGTGAACCCATGTTGCCTTGGGTCCTGTGCCCCACTGGCCTCTAGGTACTCAAGAATTCTTTCCTTCAGAAGTGATTCCATCACTTTCCCTACCACAGAGGTCAAACTGACAGGCGTCAAGTGCAGATGTGGAGAGATCCTTCTCTGTATATGGACATATCCACACAGATTAAAGGAGGAACCTGCTGGTATCAAATCTGAAACTGCTATCCCAGCTCATGTACAACAAGTAGCTGGATTATATTTTTGCATGGTTTCCACATGTCTGATGCCCATTTTCATACTTCTGGTAGTGCATTCAAGCCATTTACCAGTGCCACCCTTTCCGTGAAATAATGGCTTCTCCCTCTAACTTCAGCCAGTTGCCCCTGTTGTCCCGCCCTCCTTTTGGCCTTTTAGGTACTTGAAGGTCTTGTTCATGTCGCTTTCCTTTCTATCTTCCAGAGTGTACATGTCGAGCTCCCTCTTTCTCTCCTCATGTTCCCTGTCTGTCATCCATCCCCAGGATCATGCTCGGCCCTTGCTCTACCCACCCTCCTTCCTAACCATCTTCCTTCCCTTCCCCTTCTTTGCCAAATGGAGATTCAATTGCTGCCCCTCTTCCTGACTGTCTATTGGGGGGTGCAGACTGATGGCCTCCCTTGCATGGTGGTGCTCTTTACTGCCCAGCCCCACACCACCACCACCCTGCCTACTTTAAGTTATACTTTCCTTTAATGAACTCTATCAGTTTTTTCTTTAGAATCCCTGAGCTCTACAAACTTGGGTGCAGCCTATCCTGTGCATACAGGTCTTGGTTCTCCGGGACACCATGTGCTACCCCATTAGTACACACAATCTGAGGTACACCTTTTCTACTGTTGCACAGTTTTCCACATTTCGTGTGCATTTGCACATTTAGTGTAATTATAGTTAGTTATATATCATATGTTTATATACTGTAGGTTTTAGTTCACTTGTTTTTCATTGTAGTTATATATACAGTCAGGTTTTACACATTTTCTTTGACAGAGCTTTAGTTTAGTTGTTGTACTTCTATGTTCCACATTTTGCACACTTTACTGTATATGGGTTTTAGTTCAAATGTCTGTTCTCCACTGTTCAGTTTCTGCACTTTCAGTGTACTGTTTTATATCAGTTTTGTATAGATTTTACAGGATTTGGCTTCTCATATTACACCCGCACCCATTTTATGCTTTTTTTAGTACAACTTATGCATATTTTACTGTATGGATGTTTTTGTATTGTTTATTTTTACTCCTTTCTGCACATTTTTTATAAACATTATTTTATTCAATGCAACTGTTCTCTTTATTTCATTGTATTTTATTCATTACTGAATTGGTGATATGACAAAACATGCAGAGCAAATGTTCCTTTACATATAGCATAGACCCAAAGTACAAAGTCATGGTACCAATGTCATGGAGGGTCATAAGTCTGGTTGGGGGGGGGGGCTTTGGAAAAATGTCTCTGCCTAACATAGAATTACCATGGCATTGCTCAAGTAGAGAACCCACTGAAAATGGGTGATGGGGCAGAGAACATTCATTAAATCATGGATTTGGTTGGGTGTGGTGGCATGACTGGCTATGTTCAGGGCTGTCTGTGTTGGTGCTGGGGGGAAGCTTACTGTGCTCACTTTTTGGTGAGGGGTTTGGCTGTATTTGTGCACAGACTGTGTTACATCTGAGGGGGTTTGCAGTGGGGAGGAGCTGTGTTGGTGCCTGGAGGAGTTGGCTGTGTTGGTGTCACCATGACATCTGAGGGTTGGAGAATGTAGTCATGCTGCAGTCAAACCTGAGGAATGGGAGCCATAGTCCTTCTGCTGCCAACACAACAGAGGGTGGGGGCTACAATGCAGTACCCTGAGGGATAGAGTGAGGCCATAGTGGTGTTGGCACTGCAATCACACTCGAGGGTTGGGGGCAACTGTGCTGCTGCTGCTGCCATCACATCTTGTACCTATTAAAATAACTAAATTGGTGAAAGGATGGATGGATGTACAATAGCGGAAGTCAAAATGGCTAATATGCATGGTAGCAGAGTAAAAATTTGCTAAATAAAGTACATAAAACAAAACACTGGTAAAAACGGATTTTGGCTTAGCAGACAAGGGTGACAATACTGATTTTTCTAATGTGCAAAACAGAATTTGTCCTTTCTCAATCATGGTAAACCAGTGTCCTAGTGGGGAGGTGACAATTTTCAAATCTGACCTGAAAGGTGACTTCACAGAGCAACTGCAAAATCACCTTTTGGCCATGATCTGAAAAATTTCATTTACCAGATTCATGAGGTGGGGTATAAAAAAACACTATGTTGAAAATGTTCAGTCAAAATATTGAAAAACAAAAAAGTTATGAAGGAATGTTGAATCTTTTCAACATTTATGCATAGGTTTGCAAACATTTCTTTGGACTACTTTTTCCAGCGTAATAATACACAAACCTAAATAAAATAATTTTCATTTTTAAACTCATATCTTTGTGTTAGAGTAGTTTTCAATATTGCAGAATGCTATATAACAAGTGCAATAAGACACTCTAGGGTGTGGGTAGCAGTGTGATCACTGTACTTCCAAGATCAATGAAGCACTTGGCCTGTGGCCTCATGTCTCATTGTGTCCCTGGGCATACGGTGATCACACCATCCATATCTTGTCATATCTTATTGCTTATGTCCTGCACAAGGCAGTTTTTGCCTATTCTTAAAGGTGGGTGATATTCATTTTCCCTTCCCTACCTGCTGCCCACAAAATGAGGGGAATCAGATAATTTGTTATTGTAATGTATGTTATTAATTCTCCTTAATTGTCTTGAGGAAGTAATACTGTTTATTATGCATGTATTGAATATTGTTTGATTGTTATATGGTGTCTTCTCATGTATTTGGAAATGTATGACTGCTGTAAGCATTAAGACATGACCGGGCGTGCATTATGGTGAAATAATCAAAAACCTCAGGTGCATTGTTAGGCATGGTGTACAGCCAATGGCTGTTAAATGCACCGAAGAAGTACAATGTATCACCATAAAGGCACACCCTTAAGTGTTGTATTGTACATAAAAAATAGCATTTAAATATTTGACTTAAAATAAATGAAAATAAGAGGAAATTATTTTAAAAAGATAAAAAAGGACCTTTCATTAAAATATGCTTCCATTTTAACTTTGAAGACAAAGAGTAGTTTATTCTGATAAGTTGGGGGAGTTAGTCTGCATCTCCTTGTGGGGCAAGAGACTATTAGCTGATGAGCTGCTGAAACATCCCAACAAGTGACAGCAACAGGTCAGCAGTTTACAACAGTTTTGCCAGTGTTTCCATGTGTGCTGCCTGCAGTTTGTAGTGGAAAGGGTTGGAGCCAACAGAGGTGTGGAGCATCACTTCAGGGGTGGGGCTACCAGCATCAAAAGCCTGTACCACCCAAAGTGTGTGTGCTGTGGCACACGCATGAATGGCACAAGCACCACTCAGACAAAATTTTACTAACAGCTGTGGGGGTACCACTGGGGTGAGGGCCTTGAATTGGAGCAGAGGGTGTGCCAGGTCGGCGGCTGGATGTGGGCCGACCAGGGAAGGGAGAAAAATGCTAAACAACAAAAAAAAATTTTACTAACAGAACAGGATTGGTTCTAATAACTGAAGTAAGAGTTTACATTATTTTATATTTGGATATTTTAGCAGATAAATGAGCAGTCCATAAACTGCAAAATTGTTAAGTAAAAACAGCTGTTTATGAACAATACAATATACGTGTCCCCATTTCTTGGGGCCCTGTGTGCTGTATTGATTCAGAGTCCTTGAGCTTTCTTGGTTAATATGGTGCATGTTTTTTTTGGATAGTAATTTTGTCTTTCCCAAAGATTGTGCATAGTGTAGTTCTGCTTCTCACTTCTATTTTAAGAGTGTTTGTTATATTTTTCTACTGCCTTAACATGCACCATATGACTTAAAAATGTTATGCCCTGAATGATTCAGAAATATAGTTGATTTGAGTGGGATCAGAAACTAGTAAAGGAGCAAAGGAGATTCCCTTATATTGGATTTCCAGCTGTGATGCCAGTGACCCAGATTCAGGAGTGAGCCCGGGTCATTGGAGGGCCAGCCATGGGGAGAAGGCTGCAGTGTCCCATGACAGCTCGTCTTCTCCAGGGGAAGGGGGAGGGATGCGCTCAGTGTCTCCTGACCCCTGGCAGAGGCTGGGAGCCTAGTTGGATGTCAGCTCCTGAGGTGCTGGGCAGGTCTTAGACGGAGGTCTGGGGCTATTCCGCCCCCAAGGGCCTTGGCAACTGGGGTATGATGTCGCAGACCGCAGCATTAGCGTCATAACGTGTGGGGACTTGCAACATCTAGAACACTGGAAAATGCCTGCCGGTCCCGGGGAGATGGAGCTTCAGGGAGCTAGCCCTTATGTGCGACCGTCTGCCTGGCTGACCAAATGGTCCGATGAAAGCGTGAGTGTCGGGGTGGAAGGGTCCCATCCCATCCCACCCGGGGGTGTTTGAGGTTGGCATGGGGATTCCAAGGCGGACCAGGTAGGTGGTTGCAGAGGTAGACTCTATGATGCTCCCAAGGAAGCGGAACCGGTGGGAGTAGGGGAGGGGCTAAAAAGTAATTACAGTTGTAGTATTGAGTCTCTATTTTGGTAAATTTATGTCCCTTAAATTTTTTTAAATGTCCTAAAATTAGTAGAAATTGTTTTTCTTACCAGTGGAAAATTACAAATTACAAAAAACAACAGAACTTAGTGGATCTTTCAGGGAGATCTGTATATTTTGAAAGAATATCTGGTATAACTATAACTCAATTAGCCTTATTGTTAGCCGGAGACATAGAAGTGAATCCAGGACCAAAACTAATTGTTGGGCCAGAACTAAAAATAACACATGAGAACACCAGAAGCTTGATTAAAACAACAAATGAACTACATGTTTGGACTCAACAACATGTACCTGACATAATGGATTATTCAGAAACATGGTTAACTAAACAAATACAAAACACGGAGGTACAACAGGAGGGTTATAATATTTTTAGACAGGACAGGGGCAAAAGAGGAGGTGGGGTACTTTTACATATTCATTCCAAACTGGGACTGCTTGATCTTGCCTTTTCAGGCAGGGCCAGTTCTGGGATGTACTGGGCCCTGGTGCAAGACTTTGTAATGGGCCCCCCTATCCATGGGCCTCCCCTGAAGTGCTCCCCACTCCCATCTCCCAAGTCACCAAAAAATATTGCTGCTGTGACTAACTTGTTCACTCACTCACTCACTCACTCACTCACTCACTCACTCAATCTCATCACTGAGGGTCATTCAGTTGATCCTTCTGTCTTATTCAGAAAAAAAATGCAAGCCTGCATTATGCATATGATGATGAGACAAGAGGAAAGAGGAGAGAATGATTTCTCTTATCTAATCTTTTTACTTCTTCTCCCTGACTCCCTCTCTCTAACCTGCCCGCCTAAAGTTCTTCACCTTCTAATGTTTTCTTTCCAATTTCCAGAGAGACACAGTAGAGTAATAGCCCCTCAGCAGTGTCAGCACCCCACTGGGATTCATTTCAATCTGACTTCTAGTTCTTCTCCCCCAGGCCGCAACTGGCACCACCCACTGGGTCCTAGGCAACCACAGTACTCACTCCCTCCTGCTCGCTGCCTAGCCTGGCTAGCTAGCTATTTTCCTTTTTTCTATCCTTCTAGTTCTGCCCCAAGTGCAAGTGTGTATTTTTACTAATATATTGTGTGTCTAGTTTACAAGTTAAACACTTGTTTCAAGCTCAACTGCACGCTGCTGCTGCAATCAATTCTGCCATCTGCTCCTCCACCACTCATTCATCTGCTGACTGCCACAGTTAGAAAGGATTTCTCGTGAGATGCTCCCAGACACTGCACTAGCATTGTTGTTGCTGCTGCTTGCCTCCAGCCCCCTGCCCACAATGACAGAGTATTTTAATATATTAATTATAGTGATGTGACACCTCGCAGACTTTTGAGCTGAGCGCCCCAGCAAATCGGACTCGGAGCAGTTTCCCACAGCATCAGACAGCAAGAAGGGAAGCGGAAGCAGGAGAGGAGCTGTATGACTGAGTGAAGCAGCGTTGGGAGGGACGGGAGCAAACAGACCAATGAGCTATGGTTGCTGGTGCTTAGCGGTTCAGAGCATGCCAGCATGGAGGAGGAGCTAAAGCAACAAAGACACCAAGCGAGGACTCTGTTAGATGACACATGGAGTCAGTAGTCGAGGGGCGGAGCAGCTCACACACACACACACACACACACACACACACACATATTCTGAGTGCCACCACCAGCAGGTACATCTGAGGAGGAGGAGTAGGATGAGCGTGTGCAGCAAGGAGGGGATTTAATTTTTAAATGTCACCAGACCAGTCAGTTGAGTGGAGTCCTCAGTCCACACACACACACACACACACACACACACACACACACACACACAATTAGGGAGGAACAGGCGAGTCTCAGGCAGGCCCTGCCCAGGCAGAAGGCAGTGGGCTGATCGCTCTGCTCCATGAGCAGTTTAAAAAACTAAAAAAAAAGTATTATTTTGACTTTAGGGGCCTGTGCCCCACCGGTACTCTGGGCCCTGGTGCAGTCGCATCCCTTGCACCCTCCCCGACACTGGCCCTGTTTTCAGGTGTGATACAGGGGATTGAATGCCTATTTGTTATAGTTAAGCAACTTAAACCTTTTGTAGGCATAATCTACTCTCCCCCAAGGATTAATGTTGACAACTTTGAAGCAGTAGCACAGAAAATATCCACTATAGCAGTGAATAAAGACATTATCCTTGTTGGGGACTTTAATGCCTCCTGGGGTAAGCCCAGGGGCAAAAGATTAGAACAGCATTTTCAAATGTTAAACTTTTAGCAAGTAATTGACACAGCTACTAGAAAGGGATGCTCATAAAGTCCAGATAATATCATAGACTTCATGTTTTTTCTAAAACATTTAACATAAAGTGCAGTACGATATTTCCCCCAAATTTAGGTGACCACAACCCAACA
The DNA here is from genome assembly GCA_016271365.2 of Neoceratodus forsteri. Lineage (NCBI taxonomy): Eukaryota > Metazoa > Chordata > Ceratodontiformes > Ceratodontidae > Neoceratodus > Neoceratodus forsteri. The sequence goes on from CM028133.1 coordinate 141,682,571, forward strand.
ATGTGCATAATTCAGGATAATTACTGTTACACAACCATAACAAAATACATCAGCAGAAGAAGTTTTTTAAATTACCAACCCAGAAATTTTATAATGACCTTCAAAACCAAAGATGGGATAGGTTAAATCTTATCCCAGATCTAAATTTGGGGATAAATGAGTTTACAAATTTCTTTTTACAAGCTTGTAACAGACGTGCCCCCTCAAGGACACACAGAATAAGAAAAAATCACTAAGCATGGGTAGATGAATTTTTAAGGAAAATGATTAAGTTTAAAAATAGACTTTGGAGAAAGGCAAATAAATCAGCAGACATAGTTGATTGGGAGAGATTTTTAAAAAAGAGAAATAGATGTAAATTACTGATAAAACAGGCAAAGAAAAAATACTACCAAAATAAGATTATTGATACATCACAACCAAAACATTATTGGAATATTATCAAATAATTAGAGAATCCAGTCAAGGTAAATCCTGAGATTAAAATAGCAAAAATGGAGATATTTTTTAATTCCAAAGATGCAGTTGATGCTTTAAACTGGATTACGTTAACATATATCAAAATTCCAAATGTAGCAAATGTAAATACTGGGAATATTACAAATAGGACCAATAAAAATGATGTACCTAAGTTTTACTTTAGGAAAATTAAAGTAAAAGAAGTAACAATGGAAATAAAAAAAATTAAACCCCAAAAAGCAGATGATCTTGATAATACTGAAATTAGATTCCTGAAAGATGCCATGAGTACAGTGTCACCAGCAATTACTAACTTATTTAATCGAAGTCTGATGGAGGGAGTATTTCTCAAGAAATGGAAGACAGTTAAAATTGTACCTATTTTTAAGGTTGGATGTCCAAATGAACCTTCCCACTATAGGCCAATAGTACTATTGCCAATTTTGTCTAAACTGTCAGAAAGAATAGCTTACAATCAGCTCTGTGAGTATCTAGAGAAATATTCAAAACTGACCCAGTTTCAACATGGGTTCAGGCCTGGAGACTTGATAGGCACCACACTTGTGGATTTCATCGACAAGGTGGCACAAACATTTGATGCCACGAGTCCATGGGTGTGGTGTTCGTTGACCTGTCCAAAGCATTTGATTTAGTGGACCATGAAATATTATTAGCTAGATGAGAAATTATTGGAATAGCCATAGGTCTAGTAAACTGATTTAAATCATACCTGAATCAAAGGGGTCAGAGAGTGGCAATAAATAACCAATTATCCGATCTAGGTCATTTAAAAAAGGGTGTTCCCAAGGGGTCAATCCTGGGGCCCTGCTTTTTTGATTTACGTTAAGGATCTGCCAGACCTTATACAAAATACCCATCTCAAACTATATGCTGATGACACTGTACTACTGGCACCCAACAGGTCCCACAAACTAATGTTAACTAAACTACAGACTAATTTTGACATACTCCAGGGCTGGTTTTGTTATCTGAGATTAGTATTAAGTTCCAAAAAAAACAAGTGATGTATTTTCAGAAAAAAACAACAAAGCATAAAAGCATTGGCAAACACTCTAAATTGTAAAATATTAACTCGAGATGGACAAAAACTTACAATAACAACCAAATTCAAATATCTTGGAGTCGAGTTGGACAGTTTGCTGACTTTTGAAGACCATATTAATTACATAACCAAAAAAGTAAATGCTAGAATAGGTGCATTGAGAAGGTCATCATCTATAGTAAACCCTCAAGTGTGAAACATAATTGCAGTTCAGCTCATTATGCCAGTACTGAAGAATGACAACTCTGTCTATGGATTTGCGGGACAGAAGTTACTAGATAAAGTCAACTATTCATATAATAGACATGTAAGATTTTTATTGAATTGTCCATTTAAAACCCATCATTGTCTTATGTTTCATCAGCTGAGGTGGGACAGTTTATCTCTCTGACTAAAGAAGCAATATATGATTTTATTGAATAAAGTGAGAAATGGTCTAATTAAGAGCCATCTATCACTAGAATTTGAAATAAATAACCAGAGACAGAATCTAAGGGGTGTAAGACATTGAGGACTTCAAATTCCAAAAGTAAGAACAAAATATGGTCATATGACCTTTCAGTACAATGCAGCCAGATTATGGAATGACATCCCCCTCCATTGAGGAATATGCCGAAGTTAGCTTCTTTCAAGACAGCAATAAATAAAAACTACCTGGAAGTATGTACTTGTGTGTAGAACCCTTGGTTTTTAGTAGAATTGTATTTTGTGAACAATTTGTATGTAATTTGTTTACTGCTCATTGGGTCACTGTCTAATGTTACTGTGATCTAATATATATATATAAATAAATATAAATATGCTTGCTGTCATGTCCATGTTACCCACGTGGGTGATGATGATGCTGGTATTGGTACAGATAGTCGGGACCCGAAGGTGACATCAGGCATTCAGTTTTGGTACTCTGGCTCTAAGCAAAACTGTTCTCTTCCCGCTGCTTCTCCCATTTACCATTCTTAAAAACAGGTAGGATGAAGCATTGTCCATTTTAAATGTGGCGTGCTGCACAGGAGTTTGGACAGATCTCAGAGGTCTCCAGTCACTAGAAAAAATGATCTTCAGCATTCTGCTACAAAACAGCAAGTTAAAATTCTGGGAGGTATATTAAATAGTGACTGGTTAAAGTGCAGCAGTTATTCTGTGTCATTTTGGGGACATAAAAACTGAAGTAGTCACCTTAAGACTTCATGGTCCTGCTGTTTATGAAGGGTCCTTCTTCAAAATAGAGGATGATTGGATTAGTGGGCTGTGCAGCACGATAAGTATATTTTAAAGTTTTGTTTGGGAAGTATATCAGCAGAACTTTCCTCTGGTTCTAGCACTGTATAAATGGGGCATATTAAATAGTATAGTTTAAAGTTGTGTATGGGAAGTATATCAGCAGAACTTTCTTCTGGTGTAGTTAGTGTTTAAATGGGGCACATTAAATAGTATATTTTAAAGTTTTGTTTGGGGAGTATATCAGCAGAACTTTCCTCTGGTGCTGGCACTGTTTAAATAGGGCATATTATATACTATCTGGCTATAGTGCAGCAGTTGTGTTCTATCATCTTTGGGGCAGAAAAGTTAAATTTGTGTGTTCTCTCATGGCCCAGTTGTCTGTGAAGGACCCATCTTCAAAATGAGGCTGTGCATACAGTATATGTGACCAGTCTAATCAAATAGAGTTTTGTTTGAGATTTATAGTTTTTTGTTTACAATCCATCCAGGGGTTTTACATTGTATAATTTGATTTTTTTCAGGATATTGCTAATATTGGTGAACTTTCCCCTGCTGATGACTTTAATCATGTTTAAATGTGGAAAAAACAACACATGTGGGGTTCCTACTGGTAAATTCTAAGAATGTGTATTTGTCAAATGAATGCTGCACCTGTTGATGTGATGATGGCTCTATTTTAGAAGTGTGTATGTGCAATGAATATAAAAGCTGCACTCTTAAAATGTTTTAAATAAAAATAAATGCAATTTGTGAGAGATGCTTGTAATTTTTGAAAAGAAGGGGTGATGCTGGCTCTGGTTAAGGTCGGTGTGTGTGTGTGTGGTGTTATTTTAAAATGATAAAGTTGCCTTTTTTGATGTAAGATTATAAAGGAGCATCATTGTATTGGCATACTGAACTAGGGGATTAGGTGTGGGTGGTGGCATAATATATTGGAAATGTCTGAAATAAAAAAACTACAGCAATGGGACCTACCTCAAAAATGCTTCTTATGACACTGGTCAGTTCATTCGAGGTTATGGGGGTTACCACATGTAGGAATGAGACTGCTTCTAAACTAGACATCAAGTGGTGGCATAATATGTTGGAACTATTTAAAAATAAAAGAATACAGCACTTGGACCTACCTCAAAATGGCTGCTCATGGCATTGGGGGGTACCATGTGTAATAACTGGGTCATTGCCTGGGTGTACTAGTGCCTGTAGGGCAACATCATTGTTTTGGATTCATCTGGCAAAAACATTTTCCTGATTTATTTATAATAAGACTGTTTCTAAATTAGAGGTCAAGTGATGGCACAATATGTTAGAACTGTTTACAAATAAAAAAATACAGCGCTTGGGCTAACCTCAGAAAGGCTGTTCATGGCATTGCTTAGTACATTCAGGGGTATGGGAGGGATACCATGTGTAGTACTGGGATCTGGTCATTGCCTGGGTGTACTAGTGCCTGTTGGGCAATATCAGTGGTTTGGATTCAACTGGCAAAAACATTTAGCAGATTTATTTATAATGAGACTGCCTGTAAATTAAATGTCAGGTGCTGGCATAATATCTTGGAACTGTTTGAAAATAAAAAAAAATGCATCACCTGGGCCTGACTCAAGCAGTTTGGATGTGGCATTCCATGTGCAGTATAAGAAACCTGCAGCAGCGATGTCCCTGTGATGCACATGGTGGTGAGCATAGGGTAGGCCTGTGTGATATTTTGGCATCATTTTCCCCATAATGGCTGGCACAGGGTTGCCAGGGGATGCCATGCGGTGTCTGCACCTACAGTTATCAACACCAAACAGCTTGTCTGGGTGCTTTCTGGTTGGTAACTGTGGTTGGGCCTGCCCTCAGTTTGACTCTGTGGAGGTATAATGATGTCAAAATGACCCCTGATGTGGCTCAGGCCCACCGTGTAACATCCAGCTGTATCTTGCCTTGGCTTTGCTTATTCATGGGGAACTTTGGTGTATTGTTTTGACTTGTAGAGTAGTTCAAGTGGCATTCCATGTGTAGAACAAGAACCCCGCTGCAGCGCATCCCTGTGATGCACATGGTGGTGAGCTTAGGGTGGGCCTGTGTGATATTTTGGCACCATTTTCCCCTCAAAGGCTGGCACAAGGTTGCCAGGGAGCATCATGTGGCACCCTCATGTATAGTTATCAGTACCAAATAGCTTGCCTGGGTGCTTTCTGGTTGTTAACTGTGGTTTGGCCTCTCCCCAGTCTGGCTCTGCGGAGCTACAGTGATGTCAAAATGGCCCCTGATGTGGCATGGTACTTATCAATGTGTATTGGCTGTTTGGTTGATAATTAGCCATTAATAAAAGTTGTACCATGTACTTCACATGTTGCATTGCTACTGTGGTGTCGGCGTTACCCACATTAGTTTTATGCAACAGAGATAGTCACATAATAAATCAAGTACAACCACATGATTTGTTCATGTTTATCTTTCCACTTAATGTCCAGTTTAAGTGTGAAAGGCATGTCAACCTGACATAAACAGTATAAGCATGAAGTAATGAAACTTTGGTAACCTCCTGTTTGTATTTTTAGTGCTATCTACATTGGACGATAGATAGCAACACATAGGTATGGAAGAACATCAAATCATTAGATGTTGCAAATGAATACGCTTAAATAAAAGACAGAGACACTGCATTCGAAAATGTTATTTATTACTAGAAATGGAAAATAATGCATAATGGACACTGAGTTACCCACGAAAGTAGTTCACATGTCATAAATAACTGTGCCATTTTTCCAAACTTAGAAATACAGAACTATCTTTACATTTTGTATTATTCAACTACCACATATACACATTAAAATTAAGGTTGAGTCATGCCTAATTATAAAACTTTTTTTGAGTATATATGAATGTCACACTTTGTCTCTCGAATACTGTCCACACAGCTGTATATATATATTAGAGGCAAAAAAATCCATTTAATGCATTAGTTAGGGTTGTTCCACAGCGACAAAAGTGAGGAAATTCGCTGTGAGGGTTGAAACCCTAACCCGAATCACCCCCCAGCACCACACACACAGACACACACACACACACACACACACACACACACACATATGCAAGTATGGGGAGGACCAAGTCAACACAACCAATGACAGACATCCAGCAGCAGGTGACAGAAATAACAAACAATTGTCTAAATGTACTACGAGACATCCCCACCCACCTGACCAGGTACTGCATGCTCAGTGGAGATCAACAGCAAAACTGAGGCCATGTACACCAAACATACACATCCCTGATTGCAGCTGCACACAACGTACCACACTTAGTAGTTGCATGGCCTTACCTACCGATGCCCCACACCAGACCACACCACACCTGAGCAATAGAGTTCAGCAAAACCAAGGAGTTGTACAGGTATAATATCTCTGATTATAACAAGGGTTTGAGAAAAGCAGCTTTCTAATTGACTGTAAACATTGTAACAGCCTTATGTTTAGTTTTTATTAACATACATGTAGAGCCTAACCATATGATGAACATGGTTTAATGTTGTTTAAAAAACAGTTTTATTAGGATAGCAATAAGCCACTCCCAGGTATTATGTTAATGGTCAGTTTATCACTATCTAGCGACATGTGGCACTCGGCTATGCCTCATTCAACATTAAACCCCTACAGGGTGATTAACAGACCATTTAACATAACTGTTGGTCATGCCTTATTGCTAATTGTCTTTATAGTGAGATACTCTCCTCTGCTAGGCACTGCAGCAGCTTTGCAACACAGTGTCCCACCCAGTTACACCATACACTGTCTAGTTACTGGAGAATGGCTGTGAATATGAACTCATGAAGATGAACAGTGTAACTTGATCATTACAGTCATCGAAACCTTAGTGTGATTATAACTGACAGAGTCAGTGATGAGAATAACCCCTGTTGTCCTAGTACACTTACCCCATTGTGAGTTAAATCAATACTAAAAGACATTCTGTTTATATCTACACCATACCTACTTGATTCCTGTTGATTAACAATTAACATAGTTATCACTTTGATAGCATCAGTGACAGAAGTGTGGCAAACCCAAACACTAGGCATACAGCCTGAGTATGAAACAACTGTTAAAAAAATTACACTGTGTCCATAAGTGGCATAGATCACTCATTGCAACAATAGTAAATGTATTACTAGTTGAATAAGTTAGTCATCACAGATGCAATGAGATTGTCTTTATCAGGAACAACATACTCAGTAAGTGCCTACAGGAAAATCTATCATATATACATCTCCGATACAGGTACGTCATTGTTGGCTCAGTAGTGCTATGATATTTAGAAGTTGCTTGGCCTGATCCTTGCAATTACATTGTTTCTTACAAAGAATACTTACTGCATCTTTAGTATTGAAACACACTGAAGGTCTATGTATGTATATCAGCAGTACACCTTCATCAGTAAGAATGCATCTGATACTGGCAGTACGAATTTCACAGCGTTGAACAGGCAATGCTTTTCCATACGTTTACATCAGCCTCTCTATCTTGAGTAAACCGTTGCAGTAAATGTACTACTATGTAAATCACATACTAAATGTAACACTACTTTTATCTTGAGCATGCTAGTGTCTTGTAGTTAATTTATGTACTTCTCTTAATTAATGTATACTCACTAGTGTTAAAACCTTTTTACAACTGTCATCATGCACCTTCAGCATTTATATTGACTAACAGCACAGTACCAGTTGTGGTGTGGTGTGGGGCATCGGTAGGTAAGGCCATGCAACTACTAAGTGTGGTACGTTGTGTGCAGCTGCAATCAGGGATGTGTACGTTTGGTGTACATGGCCTCAGTTTTGCTGTTGATCTCCACTGAGCATGCAGTACCTAGTCAGGTGGGTGGGGATGTCTCGTAGTGCATTTAGACAATTGTTTGTTATTTCTGTCACCTGCTGCTGGATGTCTGTCATTGGTTGTGTTGACTTGGTCCTCCCCCATACTTGCATGTGTGTGTGTGTGTGTGTGTGTGGTGCTGGGGGGAGATGAATTTGGAGTTAGGGTTTTCAACCCTAACAGTGAATTTCCTCACTTTTGTCGCTGTGGAACAACCCTAACTAATGCATTAAACGGAGTTTTTTGCCTCTAATTTCCCTTCTTTTTGAGAATGATAACGAGAAATAGTGAGGGCCCCGCGCTCCCGCCACATGATGTCTTGTGGCATAGTAACAGGAAGAGCAACACAAACAGAAGCACTAACAGTGGCACACATGGTAATGCAAGCGCAAATGACAACAGAATGGACAATGCACACGGTGGCATAGACGGGAACAGTCTGCCACGTGATGTGTTGTCACATAGTAACATGGTGCCTGCAAACAGAAATGTCAATGGGCATGGTGGCGCTAAAGTGAAACAGAAAGAGAAACAGTACTGTAGACACAAATGGCAAAAAATAACAGAAACGCAAGCGCAAATGAAAATGCAGCGATGATTTATTATGGTGGCGTAGGGACGCTAACGGTAAGTGAAATGGGTACGGGAACCACAAGCGGAAAGGGCAATGGTAACAGTAATGTAAGCACACAGGCTGGTTTTCCCCAAAAGCTGAATAGAGAAAGACAGTGAGTACAAAGAATGTATGCATAATAATGGGTATCGGAGCAGAAAATGAGGACTTGGAATACTAAATAGGTTATATCTCAGGAACCGTACGACCTAGAAAAAAAATTTAAAAGTCGTATGATTTATGACCGTCCTGGCTAGTTTTGTACTTATCCCCCATTACTAAGAATTTTTCCGACGAAAAGTCCATATCTAGCACCGTTTCCGAGATACGGGCCTTGAAAGGCACGGCGAACACCGTAATGTTATCCTATGGGGAAAAAAGAGAAGTTCAGAGTGCCATAACGTTGCCTCCCTGTAATATTTTTTCACCAAACCACTGAAAGGCACATCTGTGGGCTGTTGGCTGTCTTCCTTCCAAATTTCAAGAAAAAAGACCAAACCGTTATTTTGCAGCAGGGTGCCAAAGGATTCCTGTAATGCATCGGGCGCCGTAATGTTATCCTATGGGAAAAACTGTCAACTTTGGAGTGCCGTAACTTTGCTGTGATGTAATATTTTTTCAATACAACACTGAAAGGCACATCTGTGAGATGTCAGCTGCGTTCCCTCCAAATTTCAGCCCAAAACTCCCAACCGTTCTTTTGCAGTGCAGTGCCAAAGAATTGCTGTCATTTTCCCACAGACTAGAAAATTACTGTCGCAATTTGTGAAAGCTTTCGCAAACATTTGAGACACTTTCATGAGCATGAAAGTACTTTGCGAAAGTACTTTTTCCAGAAATCTGAAAAACATATTTCTGGGGTGTTTTACCCCAAAATAAAGACATGGCTAGCATCCACAGGTTCCGACTAGGTGAATACAAAAAGAATTAGGTTGCTAGAGGGTCCCAAATTTAAATGCCAAGCATTTTTCTAATCACCAACTGAAAACAAAATGGCCGATTTGCGAAAGTAACAGGCCCATTGCAGTAAAATGCATTTGCGAAGTGTTGAACTTTTGTTAACTTTTCCCATTGACTTATAATGGGAAATTGTTTTTGAATAACTTTTGAACCGTTTAATATTTTTCACAAAATCTTCAAAAGGCACATCGGGGACCCTGGCGCACATTCCCTGAAGATTTCAGGCGGTCGGCGCAACCGATGCGACCTATCGCACCGCGACCGTAGAATTCCAGAAAAAGCGTAAATGCATGCGCAAATCATGCTTAATAACTCCACAGCCGTGTATCCGACTGGTACGAAGCCAAGGCCTATGGTTCTTAATCACGTATTCCAAATTTCAGCCAAATCTGTAGAATGGTTGCAAAGTTATTAAGGTGCAAAGTTTTGGGGTTTAACATAGAAATGGCTCCTCAACCCTAACTATGGTAGCACTACCGTGCTACCATAATATATGTTCTGGGATAACTGTATGTGTAATAGTTGATATCTAAGCCAGCCAGTGAAGATATCATTGATATCTTCATGTTCCTGTATGTCATATGTTATCTTCACGTTCCTATACGTCATATCGAAACTTATCTCGTTGATCCTATCATTTGTTCTCACATTTCAGCTAGCTACTTTCACTTTTATAGCCTTTATGCAGCATTACCGAGCCATGTCAACATGTGGTCACAGTGATTTAAACTACAGCACTCTGTTCTCTTAAATTATAAACTGTCCTTTCTTTCATAATTCTATTCACTCTTTTTTTTTTATTTCAAGAAATCCTCAGTCTGAAACATGTAGCACATTCACTTTCTGGCCTGATCTGTAGCATGACAGAGCGGTATGATTCATGTGCTCACAGAAGCAAAAAAGTAAGAAAATCCTGTTTTTATAATTGTATTCCATTTATTTGGAAAAAGCCATGGAGCTGGTGAAAGGATGAGGATCGGCGGGTGGTGCTTCAACTCACTACGGAAGTGGGCGAGTGTTGCTATAGCAATACTTGCTTGCGCTTCTGTTCAGTACTCTGAAACCCGACTCGCCGCTTCCTCATTTCACTACAGTTGGCAGTTTCTTTCAGAAAAATGGAATACAATTATGAAAACTGAGGATTTTCTTACTTTTTTTTAATACACAGTACTTCTGCCACCACATAAATCACACCGCTCTGTCACGCTACAGACCTGCATGGAAAGTGAAAGTGCTAACAGGAGGGAAAATTAAACTCCTGCATTAAAAATATCACAAATTGCAGGATCAACCAGATAATTTTTAGTCAGAAATGTATTTCCTTTTTCACACTATGGAGAGTTTGGGGAGAGGGGGGCTCCTAAACATACTACGTCACCTCAGATATAGTGGACCCAAAACCTCTCTCTCGTAATTTAAAACCTCTATCTGAACAATGAACTTAAATTAACATGTATAGGACTTGTGCTGCATGGCAATCTAAAACATAAATAGTATAAACAGAACATGACATGGCCTGACTGAAGATATCATATTATCTTCACTGGAGGCCAATGATATCATGATATCATTGGCCTCTTGTGAAATAAATATGATATCTTCAGTCAAGCCATGTCATCTCCTATGTGTGTGTGTGTATATATATATATATATATATATGTATAGATAGATATATTATAGAGCACGGTCACACCCCTATAGTTAGGGTTGAGTAGGCACTTTAATGTAAAACCCCAATTTTTGTGCAGTAATAACTTTGCAACCGTTCAACGGATTTGCACAAAATTTGGAAAGTATGGTTTAGTATGGAGCTCTCTTGATTTACCAAGTTGTGTTATCGTCAGCATTATGGTTTATGAGCAGCAAAGCTCAGTAAAACGCATTTTTTGCCACTTTTGATATGTTTTTTGCCCATAGCGCTGTGACCACACTGTTTGATATTTTGGTCTGAAATTTGGAACACAGAAAGAGTTTGCATCAAAGAATAGTACAGCATTGGTTTAGTTAAAACATATTAATCCATTCCAAAGTTATTTAATTTTTGGGTTCTGAGCATGCTCAATTCACTCCAAGATTTATATGTACAGGTATGTTTTGTGAAAGAGGATTGGGCTCACAGTCATGGATTTTGTCAGCTCACAAATTAGGATTTAAAAAAATCCTCTTCCAATTTTGCTGTGGGGAAGGATAAGTTTGGTCAAAATGAATGTGTTTCCTAGGATGTTTTATCCTCTTAGCGCTTTGAATATTTCGCTCTCGCTTTCGTGGTTTAGGAAGATTCATGGGCTTATCGCTAATTTTGTGCGGGGGTATAAGAAGGCAGAATGGCCTCTCATAAGCTGGCAACCCCAAACCATTGGGAGACTTAGACTACCGCATCTGGGACTCTATTACTGGGCGGCCAGGCTAACAAGTATCTGAGGTGGGTGCAGGGTGCGGAGACTCAGTATATCCCTTTGTGGTTACAGATTGAATTAGCCCTCATTAAGGGAGCAGGTCTTGTTCCTGAGGCCCTGCTGTATATTAATCCCAATCTCCTACCAGTGTCTCTCAGGAAATCCCCGATTGGGATTTCTGTGAGAGCTCATATGCAGCTCTGCGGTTTCCTGAAATATTCTCATGTTAGCGACCCATCCCAACCTATAAGGGGCAACCCGCGGTTTCACATTGAGGAAGACTTATGAAGGCTACCTGGTTAGCGTAGGGGGGAGAGTGTTGTATAAGTGATTTAATCTCAGCAGATGGACACGTGCTTCCTGCATCTGAGATTATGAGCAAATTTAAGTTGTCAGCCTCGGCGATTTTTCAGGTTTACCAGCTCCGTCATCTATTAGTTAGTAAGTTAGATAGCAGGTTTACACAAACTCCCAAAATAGAATTTTTGGAGAATTTAAGACCTATGGCAGGTCTACCTCATGCTGTTTCAAGCATTTATGCAATGCTGTTTAACTGGGCCTATTCTCAGAATTTAGCTCCATCTTCTTACTGGGCCTCTGTTTTTCCCAGCAGGGAACTGGATTGGATGGCGTTGTGGCATAGTTGTCATAAATTGATCTCTCAGGATGCCTAAGATTGATCCAGTTAAGATACTCCATAACATTTTTTATTCCCCTCAGAAGTTGACAAGTTTGAAGATTACCGCAGCCGCTTCTTGTGTGAGGTGTCAGCAAGGGGTGGGTGATCTGTTGCACATATTCTGGAATTGCCCCAAAATAGTCCCACTCTGGACTAGTATCAAGAATGGGGTAGACCCGTTGTTAGGCTTGGGTGACCTTTACACCCCGGAAATTTGCCTGTTGGGAGATGTAGCCTCTATTCCATTCAAAAATAGGAGGTTCCATATATCTTTGATTTTGGCATCCCTCAAGAATGTGGTTCTCAGACACTGGAAGGATTCTGTGGTGATCAGCTATACAGAATGGTTAGAAGAGCTTCTGGCCAATCTCAGAATTGAAGAATGATTGCCATTCTTCAAAATAAACTGCCTAGTTTAATAAAATCTGGGGCCCCCTTTATACCTGTTACTCAATATAGAGATGGATTTTTTGTTGTTTTCAGCGTTAGCAAGTCCCTCAGAGCCTTGTGTAGGGGAGGGGTTGGGATGGGGGCAGAGGATGTACCGTATTCTGGTTGTTCTGTGTATGTATGTTTATTACATATGAAGGTGTTGTGTCTCACGGATGCATTCTCTGTACTAAAACTGTTAATAAAATCTTAATGGAAAAAAAAAAATCCTCATCCATCAGAAAACTTCCTTGTCCACAAGCTGCCATCTCGTTTTCATTTCCCCCCACAAACAAAATGTTGTAGCTTCCTCCACGGGTGGCTTCTTGTTGTAATAAGGCATGGGTTTTGTTCAGGGTGACACCGTCTACAAACCCATATCTTTGGTTTGCTTTGTTTTGTCCAAAAACAGCAGTTTCAAATTTAAAAATTCTTTGTTCGCGACTTGCTTCCGATTCTCTTTCGCGAGCTGACAAAATTACAGTCCATGAGTTAATCCTCTTTCGAGAGGCTGCAAAATCCTTGACCATCACTTTGTGACTAAATGGCCATTCTCGCGGATGAGGATTGACTTGATGGTCAAGGATTTTGCTACCTCGCGAAAGGGGATCAGGTGACAGACTGGGATTTTTGTCAACTCGCGAAAGGGGATTGGTTTTATAAATCCTTTTTCATGAGTTGACAAAATCGCAGTCCGCGAGCTGTCAAAATCCTAGTCCACCACCTGATCCTCTTTTGCGAGGTAGCAAAAACCTTGATCATCATTTAGGGACTAGATGGCCCTTCTTGTGGACAAGGATTGACTGTCGGTCAAGGATTTTGCTGCCTCACGAAACAGGATCGGCTGGCAGACTGGGATTTTGTCAGCTCATGAAAGGGGATTGGTTTTTTGAATCCTCTTTTGAGAGTTGACAAAATTGCAATCCTCGAGCTGTCAAAATCCTAGTCCACCACCCAATCTTCTTTATAGCAAAATTCTAGACTGTCACTTAGGGACCAGATGACTAAAATGTGATGGTCAAGGATTTCTCTCAGATGGTGATTCTGAAAGCTCACAAATGGGTATTGATCTGACGGTCATGGATTTTGCTACCTCATGAACTAGGAATTTTGTAACTTTAAACAACTTTCCCACTGCACTGTAAATTAACGGTTTGGTCGTTTGACTTGAAATGTGCAGGGTATTAAGGGGATGCCCAAGAGATGTGAATTATGCTATTTAGGTGTTAGAACATTAAGCGGTTCAATAGATATGCCATCACAAAGCTGAGTTTTTTCCCATAGGATAACATTGTGGTGCCCATAGCGCTTTTCTGCATCCATATCTTGTAAACAATGCGAGATACAGATTTGGTCAATTCATGTTGCATGGATGTCTTGCTGTCATGATTACAACCACACTTGAATTTTTTTCCTAGCTGCTACAGTTCCCAAGACATTGGCAAATTAGTGTTATAAGGGTTACTTGCCTATAGAGCTGCTGTATGGCTCTGTAGCTATGTGTAAGTGGGAGCACAGGGCCCAGAGTGCCCACGCACCCACAGACACATATCGTCATGCACAAATGGGCAGCTTGGTGGGAAGCACTTCCACCAACACATGCTATTTACTAGTTATTTTTTATTTATTTTTATTTAATGATATCTTGGAGAACACCTGTGAGTGGATGCTCATTTGTAGATTCCATGTCTGCTACAAGAAGAAAGTGAAAAGGTGCATAGCTTACAAACAAGGCATTACATTACAAGCAAGTACAAAATTGCATTGGTACAAAACAATACATTACAAGCTAGGTAGACAATAAGTTGGTGTACATTACAAGACTGGGATAGCATTTAGCTTAAGGTATAACATTTAGACATTACTTCAGCATTGCTGAGAAGGTGTCTGCATCAGAGAGTTAAGCCTACTTGTGGGGGGAGAAACAGAGTGGAGAACATGCACAGCTGTGGCATAGTGAAGTGTATGCCTGCATATGGGGTTAAGAACAGATTTAAGGAAGAGTAGAGACAGTGGGACTAGGAGAGCAGCAGACAGGGGACGTGACGGTGGGGACAGAGAGGGGAATGGGTGCCCTGAGGGGAGGGGGTAGATGGGGGTGGGACAATGAAGTGCTGTAGAGGTAGGTGCCTCTAGGATTAGGTGGAACACTACGTGCTACTGCTTTATGGTGGTCCAAATGTAGGAGAGGTGTTTTGGTCATCATGAATTGCCAACAGAATCACAGTTGTCATCTGTGGCAAGGTGCTGCCTGCGCTTTTGCTTGAAAGCACCAATGGTTGTGGTATCAGAGATATCTGAAGGATGGGTGTTGGTCCAGTGTGATGCATGGTAGTAGAATGCACATTAACACTGTGCAGTGTGGCATCTAGGTTCATTGAAAATTTGGCTGTGGCTGTTTCTGGTCAGCTTGGCACTTATATGGTGTGTGAGCAGATTCTGGACTCCTGGTAGCATCAGATTTAGTATGATTTTTTTTGGCCAGTAGACAGGTATGGTACTTAACTCTGCTCTTTAGCTGGAGCCACCCTGCCTGTGAATACAGCTCACAGGTGTGAGTAAGCCTTGCAGCACCCATGAAGAGTCGGCAGGCCTTAGTAAGGGCCAGAGAGATGCGATGGAGGGCTGAGTCTGGTGCAGAACCATAAACAGCTAGGCCACATTCAACAAGGGTGACAACTGAGCTGGTGATGGCCATGTTAAGTGCTTCATATGTAAGGCTGTGCTTGTGGTGGTGGAGTATCCCGATTCTGGAACTGATGGCCTTGGCTGTGTGGTCTATATGCTGTGCATAGGACAGGGTGGAGTCAAGGGAGATACCCAGGTACGTAAAATGCTGCATGAGGTCCAGCACATCACCACTGTTGTTCAGGATGGATAGTGGGAAGGGCTTGTGTTTGCTGTGGGTGCTGGAGTAGATCATAGTCTTAGTTTTCTTGTAGTTAAGGATTACTCGGTGCTCCTTAAACCATGTTTCAGCAGCAGTAAATCCTAGTTTGAGGTTGTTTTGAAGTAGTTTAGGGTTGGGGTTGCAGGTGAAAATGACAGCATCATAAGCATACAATAGTATGTGAGTGGTGCAAGAGCCTGGAAGTTTATTTAAGAAGATACTGAAGAAAAGGGGCCCCAGTATTGATCCCTGGGGGACCCCTGAGTGAACAGGTTTGCTATCTGAGACAATGTCCCCAATCTTGACCCACTGTGAGCGACTGCTGAGATCGCTTTTAAACCAAGAAACTGTATCAGAAGAGAGACCATTGTTGGCTAGCTTTTCAAGGAGGACAGTGTGTGGTGAACCATATCAAAAGTTTTCGATAGGTTGATGAAGGTAGCCCCCACTAGCTGCCCTTGATACAGGGCTTGGTGGATATAACCAGTGAATTCCAACCAGGCTATGATAGTGCTGTGTCCCACTCGGAATCCACATTGTTCTGGGCATAGGAGTTGGTGCATGTTTAGGTATTCCACAGGCTGATCCGTCACCATCCATTCAAGTGCTTTGGAGAGTGGTGAAAGTATGAAGATCGGTCTGTAGTTGTTCTGTAGCACCCAGTCTCAACTTTTGTGAACTGGAGTTACAGAAGCCAACTTCCAAAGCTGGGGGAACTGAGAGTGGTGGAGGGATAGATTAATGATGGTGGTCAGGGGGCTTAGTACTTCCACAAGTGCCATAGTGATAAACATAAGGTCCAGGGTGTCTCCACTGTGCCTTGACTTTCCCAGCACCTTCTCAAGGTACTTTCTAGCCTCAATCATGCTGACTTCTTTAAAGTGAAAAAGTGGATGGTTCCCCATAGGGGATTGATCACCCACTGGGTGATTCTGGACTGAAGGGTCAAAGTAGTCTGCTGGGAGCACTCCACTTAGGTCCGTGAAGGCAGTATTTAGGGCATTTGCTATTTGGAGTGGATCCACTGTTGGTACATTGTTGACCAGGAGCATGGAGGGGGCTGTTTTAGGATCCTTGCCAGTAATATCACTGAGGTTGACCCAGAAGGATTTGCTGCAGTTCCATGAGTTGGAGAGAGCTTCTTTAAAGTAGGAACATTTTGCTAGGTGGATAGCTTCTGTGCACTTCTTTCTAGATTTTTTATATAGTTGGATATTGGCAGCTGTACCAAGTGTGCATGCCTTTATCCAGAGTTGGTCCCAAGCATTGAGTTGTAGCAGGAGTTCTGGTGTTATCCAGGGGTTGCAGGGAGCTTTAGATTTTCTTGCTTTCAGGGGGGCATGCTTATCGCAAGTGGCATTACATTTTGTAATAAAGCATCTGAGTGTGATGTCTACATCATTTGTTTCATGTAGGTCAGACCAGTCTAGGTCTTGAAGGTCTGCCTTGAGTTGTGGTAGGTGCACTTTGAGGAGTACATGGCTGGTTTGGTTCTGGGTGGGGGCTTGCTGAAGTTGTTTTGCCAGGTGCAGGTAATGGGTGAATGATCATTCAATTAGTCAGGGAGGACAGTGGTGTTGGTGATGTGGGCTTGTTGGTATGAGAGGATCCAGTCCAGCAGTGTACTAGTACTAGTTTTGTAGTTGGCCCTAGTTGGGGTTGCCACCATCTGGAAAAAGTGGATAGTCGCTATGGAATCTCTCACCATGGTAGCTGTCAGAGAGGGCCAATTGATGTTGAAATCTCTGAGAAGAAGATCTTGGAGTTAAGGTCCAGGGTGGTAATAAAGTCCATGAGGTTGCTAGCATCAGGAATTTTAGGTGGGATGTAGACTGTGAGGATCATAAATGCCTTGTTGTGAGCACCCAGTAGGATTTTGATGAGTAGGATTTGCAGATTGGTGCTTCTGTTGGAGAGGGAAAGGATATGCCCCTGAAGTGTGTCCTTTATGTAGATTATGCAACCCCCTCCTTTCTTCGAGGTACGGTCCTGCCTAAAAAGGGTGTATCCAGGCAGCATGATGGCAGAGTCTGGTACTTTGGGCAATAGCCACATTTCTACAATTGAGAGGATATCAGGGTTATGTTTGGTAATTCATATCTATAGGTTGTCCAGTTTGGGCAGCAGACTGCAGATGTTTAAGGTGGCAATGGTTAGTCTGTAGATTTTTGTTGTGGGCTATTCTGAGAGCGAGGAGGGCCAGGGTTGAGGTGTATGTTACCCAAAAGCATTAGTAGTAGCAGTAGTTATGTTACACTTTTTCAAAAAGTATAGAAATTCATTGCAAAAAACTTTGTTTAATGCATCAGTTAGGGTTAAAGCAACAAAAGTGGGGAAATGAGACGTTAGGGTTGAGCCCCTAACCCCCACCACCCCACCACCCCATCCTCCACAAATCGACAGATGCTGGGGTGTGCCATGGGATCATGAGGCTAACTCTCACCCCATTCTCCTTTACTGTAGCATGTCAACCTGTTTACACATAGAATGGGGTGAGGTTGGGTCTCATGACCCCATAACACCAGCGATATCTGTCAGTCTGTGGAGGAATCAGGTGGTGGGGTGGGGGTGGGTGGGGTTAGGATCTCAACCCTAACATCTAATTTTCCCACTTTTGTTGCTTTAACTCTAACTGATGCATTAAATGAAGTTTTTTTGCAATGAATATTTAGATGGATAGATAGATAGATAGATAGATAGATAGATAGATAGATAGATAGATAGATATGTATGTACGGCATGTACTGTATGTTTTTAGAACAACTTGTAAGATCTCTGTTAGCAATAAGATAATTTTGTCTTAAAGATGTATGTATTGTCTTTTAGGTGTATGTTAATTAATACTTCTACAACTGTATGGACTGTAAGTATGATTGTTATACAGGACAACTTTGTAAATAGGTCCCATAGGCCTAATGCTCTTATCCTGTCAAAAATAAAGTTTTAACTAACTGACTAGCTAGAAACAATAAAAGACAACAAAAACCATGTGTGGCACATATTTACACAAAAATAAACAAACACGTGTTACCTTATTTTTATTTCAAATCTATGAAGGTGCAGTATTTTAATGAAAATGTGTTAAAAACTTAAAAACCTGCCAGGTTAGGTTTTTTTGGGGGGTCTGGGGGGGTAGATTTCTCCTTTTATGAACTTCAAGAATGTATTTAAGCAGTCTGGGTCTGCCTCTGCCTATGCTACTGTGTTTTCCCACCTTTTCTGTATTTGTTTATATAGTAGTATTGCCTCCTTTCCTCATTCTGTTTCTTTTTTTCTCTGTCTTTCTCCACATTCAACATATGGAATCTTTGTCATGAAATGTTTACCATGGAATAGAGGGATTCAAAATTCTGCACAGTTCCATTGGCAGAATGTTCCTCTCCCAGCATACTGCACACAAACACACATACACAAATACAAAGGCCTTATGTGGTGCCAGAGCCTCAGTTTTATCTGTCAGGGTAAGCAGCAGAGATTTCACTGAAAAGCAGGTAAAGATAGGAAGAGGATTTTTAATTGTTAGTAAAGGAAAAAAAAACTAGCAATGAATTATATATTTTTATGTTGGCCTGCCACGCTTGCACGGCAGTCAACATATTGGGAGAGTGCAGCTTTGGGGGCGCAGCTGCTGTTGGGCGAATGCAGGGCATGCATCAGTAGGTGCATCCTCATTTCCCCAATAAGCCAACATGCTAAGCGCTGACGCACCAACATTATAGTGGACATAACTTCAAACAAAGTGCGCTGCAATCAGAGACAAGCTCGTCATGCAGTGGCACTGTTTAAGTTATATCCACTTTACTATGTACGTCCCCCTCCCAGTACAAGGGTGCTGCGCTGGGAAGGCCCACTAGCGTGGCAACTGATGCCATGGCCGATAGAATTGCCCAATCCCGTCGACTCCGCCCCCCAACCATCCTTCTGCCACGCTGAGGCCCACCCCAGTGTGGCAAATATCCAACCGTCTTTTTTTTTAAACCTGCAAATTAAAAAGCGGTCCCACTGCGCTTCTCCCTACCCCTCCACCACTGCGCACCTGCCTCCCCACCCCCTCACCCCATACTTACCTCCGAGTCCAGCGTGACGATCTTCGTGGACGGGAACATGTCTGCACTCTTCAAAGCCAACGCGAACTGAGGAAATGCCGGTAAGCTGTATAATGGGCTAGATAGGGTTTTTCAACTTTGTTGCATATCTCAGGCAGTTTTGGAATTTTGCACAAATTTTCAACATGGGTTTTGGGACCCCTCCTCATGAATTCTGTCACTGTCATGGCGTTTATCGGCCTCGAAAGGTGATTTCGCAGTCACTGTGTGAAATCACCTTTCAGACCGATAATGAAATGACAGTGGCGGTCATAATTGCCCTCTTAAAAGCCTAAGTTCCAAATTTGGTGGAAAAAATCTAACAAATGCCTGTTTCTGGCGTGTGTTGCGCAGTTGCTACGCAGGCTCGTAACTTAGCGCATTCACAATATTTTACTGCTGGATTTTCAGCATTGTCATTTTTGTACACCTCCTGTGAACAGTACAGCTGTCATTTTCCACATTCTGCTCGAAATGTGTTTCCGCACTTCCGGCATACAATAGCGCAGTTGCTGTGGGAAATCAGTGTTTGGGCCAGATTATGAAAATGACAGTGACACAGTTCATGAGCAGAGGACCTAAAATGCCTATGTTGAAAATTTGGTGATGATACTCCATAAAATAACTGTGTTACGAGCATGCATTGGCAGATTGCACGCACGCTCGTACCGTCTTGCATTTGTGATATTTTCAGCCTGGATTTTCACCATTGCATTTTTCCACACCTCTTGATGAACAGTACAGCCATCATTTGACATATCGTGCCCAAAATGTGTTTTTGCACTTCCGGCGCAGAATAGCGTGGTCGCTGTGCGAAATCATTTCTTGGGACACTTTGAGGAAATAACAGTGACACTGTACATGAGTAGAGGTGCTAAAATGCCCATGTTGAAAATTTGGTGCGGAACGCCCATAAAATGGCAGTGTTGCAAGCGCGCATTGCTTATTTCCCACACACCCTAGTAACGCCAAATTTGGTATATTTACATGCCACATTTTCAACACTGGCATTTTTACCTCCTTATGAACTGTGCAGCTGTCATTTCTCACATCCTGCCCGACATATTTTCCCGCACTGCACTACCAAATACCCAAAGGGACACCCTAATGCTTGTCACTCTCTTCAGGGTGGGGGTGGGTTGGCATCAGTTCAATACTTCACTGCCATTCCTATGATGCATCTGTCTAACTCCTGCACTACCAATGCCAATGCCAGCAAGCCAACATTCGGCATTGACAAATGCTTGTTTATAAGTGTTATAGTCAGGAAAGCAACATTTATTATTTTTTTTTTTTTTTTATGTAAGGTAGTTTAATTTTTAGGGCCTAGATGAAGGTTTTTTGTAAGTAAAAGTAGCAGCCCTGTTTGTGATGGAAGGTCAGTTCTGGTCGTAGAAGGACTGACTTGCCCATTGTGTGATGTGGTTTCTAACAAATCTGATCAGGTTTAGGACCAGGATGACCTATAATAACACAGTCACTGGACTGGTTTTGCCTAATTAAATTTCTTTGATTTTTAGATCCATTATTACTTGAAATTATTGTATATTATACAATGGCAAGAAAAATCCTGAATGCTGATTGGTCAGGTTGGCTCTGTACCCATGATGTTACCCTGGTATAACATCATGGATGTAGTGCCTACGACCTAGAAAACCTTATCACATATCAGCAGCAGCAGAAATCCTTCCCCACATCTGCGAACGCTGTCAAACAATCCTTTCAGAAACCTCTGTCAGCAAATGGAGATAATGATAATTAGCCAGCTTCCCAAAGTAAACTTTCAGCTAGTTAACATGTCTACAATCGATAAATGGTTTGGCAAAGACATAAGTAACCAAGAAGAAAGTGCAGTGCCAACTGCAAAGAAAGAAACAGAAAAAAGAAGGTACCTTGAAATAGCACCGAAACAACTGAACCAGATCAAGTGTGACAGAAATGAAGCCTCGACGAAGCGTCAGACCAACTGGGCAATTAAAGTACTAACTGGCTGGATGAGTGAGAGTAACACTCATAGAGATTTCAAAACAGCTACCCCACAAGAATTATGCTCTGTCCTGAGGCACTTCTATGCCTCCGTAAGAAACACCTCAGGTGAAACCTACTGAATTAGCAGTTTTTTGGCTCTTCAAGCAGGCATCAACTGGTGAGCCACCACTTAGCCAGAATATCAACATTTTAAACAAAGCAGTTCAGTTCAGTTAACAATATATTCATGGTTTGCATAAAAAACTTGCGGAGACAAGGTGGTGATAAAGTACAACACCCTGCCCTATCTGACAACAAACTGTACCAGGTACAGCACTCCGAGGCTTTGAGAAGGCCTCTTACACCACGTCTGTCTTGAAATCCAAATACACTTTGCCAGATGCGGCAGTGAGGGACAGAGACAGCTGACCCCACAATCATTTGAGTTCAAGAAGGCACCAAATGGACTTGAATATGTTAGCATCAGCTTTAATGAGAAAACTAAAAATCACTCCAAGCCCAATGAAAAAGATAAAGACCTGTACCATGGCTGCATGTTCTTAATCTCAGGCCACCCACATTGCTCCATAGTTGCACTGCACAAATACCTCTCCAAATTGCCAAGCAACAGCCCAAACCTCTATATGCATCCCAGAAGGAAGCCTGCAGAACCATGGTCCGAAGAACAAACTTGGTACACTTTACAACCTATCACGATCAACTACTTATCCACAATGCTACCCCAAATATGCAAAGCTGCAGGTCTTGAAAAAGTGTATACCAACCATAGCTTGCGGGTGACTACCATCCAGCTTCTAGGTAATGCAGGTCTGTAAAGCAGACAAATAATCTCCATTACAGGGCACAGACAGAAATCCTCACTGAAGAGTTATTGGTCACCTTCAATTGAAGAAAGAAGTCACTGGAGCTCCATCCTTTCGGGACTGAAACAGTGCAGTGATGCCCAGATTTGAACCTCACTTCCTTTACCAGAGGTCACGACACCAGATCCCACAAGCACACCAGGAACTTCCAAGGACCCACAATGCCTGCAACTTCAGCCCTACAGACTAGCAACAGTAAACATCACCAAACTGAATAAGAAATGACTGAATCACAGCCTCAACAGTAGCAAGAAATACAGAATCAGAGTGCAGAATCAATTCAGGCAAGCCACAAAAATGACACCTAGATGATAATACAAGGAAAAGTATCACTATGAAAACCCAACATTTAAAATCCCTACACCCACCAGCCCGAGATCGACATCCTGACATGGCACTTACCCGACAGAGTGACATCCCAATGACAGTAAGCCCAACAGTGGAGTTTGCCAGGACTCGGAGTTGGTTATAATAATTTTTTTGGGGGGTGGGATGCAATGCTCCCTGTGACTGTGGGTACAGGGGGAATAGTCCCCCACTAAACCACAAACCTGGCATATGTCCAGTGTCAGGCTTTCCGTCATCAGGACGTTACTCTATCGGGCAAATGCCATGTTGGGACATCGGTCTCGAGCTGGCGGGTGTCGGGATTTTAAATTTTGGGTTTTCATAATAGATCCCATGGAAACGCTATGTGTGTTTTTAAAATTTACAAAACCTAATCTTATATAATCCCACTTCTTAGCAAAGCAATGCATTAACTTCTAAAAGCTACAGTTCTAATTTAAATATTGCAATGTAGTAAACTGTTTATTGTTTTAAATCTGCGTTAAACACTATTATTCTAAATGATGCAAAATTTTTAAAACTTAAAAGATAGTCAACATATTTATACATTAAAAAGTTCATTTGTATTCTAATGTTACAATTTAACTGTTTTAAAAGTGAAAAAAATCTAAAAATTAAAGTTGTTATGCAATTTCAAAGACACTTACAGGAACTACTTTTTTTGACCTAATGTTATTCACTGATTTTAGCCATTAAAATGCTTTTAAACATTGAAAAAGACTGTTTAATGTTTTTCTTGTAGTTCAAGCCATTGTGTAATAGGAATAATGTACTCCAGAGTGTGTGTCATGCTGGGATAATGACATGCCTGGGGCATTGGACACACTCTGCCTGTGGCCCCATGCCCAACTACCCCAGGTATGACATTATCCCAGCACGACACACACCCTATCTTGCATTATTCAGTTATAATAACTGACTTTCCCTTTTTCCTACAGGGAAACCATGGTGTAATTTGCCATAATAAAGGAGTGTTTATTATTGCAAACACACGCACCATTTTCTTCACTCTGCGCATGTGCCCACCACAGCTCTTCCCTTCAGACTGCTGGCACTGGCTGCCTTCCCTCTCTCCTGAGTCCTGGACATTAAACTGCAACTCAGAATCATTGGTAAGTAACATAAAATTTGTTTAAAAAAAAAAAGTAACTTTCAGCTGCCAGCAGGAAAAAAACTGTTATACAAAAAAATTAACATAGACTATGCACTGAAACATAACCAGACTGCAGCCACACCGGAACATCTTTATTTTATACAATTGCTGAGGTGAAAAAGGGAAACCCGGCAATTATATAAAATATGGGGTAGTGTGTGTAAACCTGAAGTTTACACACACCACCCCATACTTTATCCTATATATTATCTTCAACTGTGTTTGTACTATGGATCCCATTGAAAATGAACCTTGGTTCATATATTAATGAATAAAACATACTACCACTACTACACAGAATTATTCACTCAGATTCAGGGAAAGCAACTTCTCCCTAGCATCTAAGTTGCACCCTTCTCCTTTATCCCATCCCATGCCAAGTCATCCCCGGTATCTAGGTGGCCCCCCCTTACCCAATCTCCGCATCCCACCATACATCAGCAACCAGCACTGTAATCAGCTCACCTCTCTTGCCAGCTGCTGTCCAGCTGAAAATATTGCAAACCACTATATCCTTATACCAGAGTACAGTATACTGATATAGCTGTTTGCAAGATGTCTCGCAGCAAATCACACTGTTACTATATCAATAGACCGATGGTACAGTGTTGAGAAATAACTTTGTTAGCGTGCGCCTGACACCGTAGTAAAAAACAATCCAATTTGTGTATTGCATTTACTGCCTCCTTAGTTGACATTGTGTAGAGTGTCATTATTAAACAGTGTTATTGGTATTGGTTATTGGGGTTAGAGACTTGCCAAGTATCAGGCCCACTTGCTGTGGGTGAGAATAACATATTTTCCTATGGGAAAGCACCCTGACAGCATAGCTAATGTTGCTGGAGCCCTTGTGGCTCCTACACATGCTTCTGCAGCCTAATTGATGGTTTAGTTATCCTCTGACCCTGTTACCATGTCCTCCTAAGGGCGAGGCGGCTACAATGGTGGCTGCCTGGGCACGCAGACCACAAAGTCTTTAATTTTTGGAGGCCTCCTGCCCTTAAACACTTAATGTGCCCCCAGTGGTATTAACACAATTGTACAAAAGTGCTCTGGTCAGTCAGGCAGTTGTTAGGGAATTCCCAGTTTCCTGCAAATACTGGCTCACGCTCTCTTTGCTTCAGCAGCATGCTAGAGGAAAGCTGTTATATAAATGGTGTAGTTGGCACCAAAGTACTCCTCTGCTGCTGCTACTCCTGCTCTGGTCCCACAGACATTTCAAGTAATCAGGGATGAGAGGGAGCACGGATACTGGTGTTGACTAGCTGATGGCTCTGTGGAGCCCAAACAAAATGCCACCAAATTGGGGTACATTTTAATATTGTACATCAAAAATGTAATAAAGGAACCAACAAAAGAAAAATATAAAGGAGCCTTTTTCTACACACTGTAGCCCACAGCATTTTGCAAACCATAAACAGCTGTAGCTGCCATTAATTTTTTATTGATTTATTTATTTAAACATGCAGTTATTAATTTAATTTATTTTCTAGTTATATAATTATTTGTGTATTTGTTAATTTCTTTATTAATTAATTGGTTTATGCATGTGAGTGTGTATTTATCAATTTATTTATTTCATTTAGAAATGTTGACCTGAAAAGCAAACTTAACTGAGGCTCATTTCTAGGTGCAGCCTGGGTGGAAGGGGAATGGGAGCTAAGTTATAGAAAATAGTAACATATGGGAATACAGTTCAGAAGAATACAGGTTCAAATTTAGAACAAGTTGAAAATCCAATGAGGCCACATACAGATGTAAAATATATATAGGGCCAGATATACAAAAGGGTTGCGCATGCTCAAGTCCTAAATTGCACCATTCTGCGATATTCAGCAGGAGGCAGTTGCGCCACTGAACACAGGCTGAGCAACAGTGCAATGCAAATGAATGCATGCTCAACAGGAGGGGGAGGAACCATGCATAAACTGCAAGGCCCGATATTCAGCCGGGCTGTGCAGAGTTGTGCAGCGCCAACCCCCAACCCTGAAGCCCTGCAGGATCTTGAGCCAAAAAAAGGCAAGTCGAGGGCCACCCACAGGTGAGCTGCTGTATTGCAGGTGCAACACAGCAGCTGCCACCTGTGGCTGGCCTAACTCGATCCCTATTGCCCCAGCCCGGTCGCGGGCATAGTGTACTCCCCACCAGCCGATCGCGGGCATCAATGTAGCTCCCCCTCCCGTTCCACATCCCTGGTAGTCCAGTGGACCAAAATGCCCGATCGCGGGCAGAAAGTAAGTGAAACCCTCCCTTGTGCCCGATCGCGGGCAGAAAGTAAGTGAAACCCCTCCCTTGTGCCCGATCACGGGCGGAAAGTAAAGTGAAACCCCTCCCTTGTGCCCGATCGCGGGCAGAAAGTAAAGTGAACCCCGAACATGTCCTTGTGCCCGATCGCGGGCAGTAAAGTGACTCCCCGAACATGTCCCTTGTGCCCGATCGCGAGCAGTATGTAAAGTGACCCCCCCAGCCCGAACATCTCCCTGGTGGTCCAGTGGACTGAAATGCCGATCGCGGGCAGAAGTAAATTGAACCCCCAAACATCTCCCTGGTGGCTAGTGTCCCCCACCCACCCACCTGAAGCCCACCACCCGCTCCCCGGCGGCTGGCGGGCGGCAGCATCCACCCGCCTGCCGCCCGCTGACTGACTGCCGGTAGGGCTGCATGCCATTGATGCAGAGCAGAGCCAATGGGCGTGCAGCCCTTCGTCTATAACAGTCCAATTTGTATCTGGACTGTCATGTCTGATATGGGCTGCAGCCCGGTAGCTCTTGCTCCTAAGCGTGCAGCCACCGGCGATCATCGGCGAAATAGGCGAGGCGGCAAGCGGTGGGATGCTACCGCCCGCCAGCTGCCGGGAGCGGGGTGGGTGGCATCGATAATGGGTGGGTGGGGTGGGGGACACTAACCACCAGGGAGATGTTTGGGGGGTCAATTTACATTCTGCCGGCGATCGAGGCATTTCAGTCCACTGGACCACCAGGGAGATGTTCAGGGTTGGGGGTCACTTTACCTGCCCGCGATCGGGCACAAGGGATGATGTTTGGGGATTTCACTTTACTTTCCCCGCGATCGGGCTAAGGGACATGTTCGGGGGTTCACTTTACTTTCTGCCCGTGATCGGGCACAAGGGAGGGGTTTCACTTTACTTATGCCCTTGATCGGGCATTTC
This sequence comes from Neoceratodus forsteri, assembly GCA_016271365.2. NCBI lineage: Eukaryota > Metazoa > Chordata > Ceratodontiformes > Ceratodontidae > Neoceratodus > Neoceratodus forsteri. The sequence continues at coordinate 141,709,747 of CM028133.1, forward strand.
GATCCACTGGACCCCCAGGAGATGTATGCGGGGAGGAGGTGGGAGCCACATTGCTGCCCGTGATCCGGACTGCGTGCACTCGGTCCCCGCCGGCTGCTGCCTGGCAGGCGCCAGGCGCAGAGTCCTCGAGGATCGGCGCCCTACATGCTAATGGCATGCAAATGGGGCCATAATCAGATGCAAATGGCCCCCCGCCCTTGCATGAATTATGGCCCCATTTGCATGTCACCTTTTGAATATCGTGATTTTGCACATGGCGCAATGGTACTTGGCCACGCCAAGTTGAATGCTCCACTCTGACAACTTGCGGTTGGTGCAAGTCCCGCTAAGCCATGCTGATAACTGTTGGCTGGGGGTGATATTCAGGGAGTTGTCAATGGCGCAACTCCTTTGAATATCACCCCGCCACACCCCTGTGCAACTATTTTGCGCAGCGCAAGGGCTTGCGCCTCAGAATGGCGCAGTTTGAATATCCAGCCCATACTGTATAAGGGATCCGCAATGGAGACTAGTGTGCTACATGATGTATCTGTATAAGTGCTGTTTGACCTCAGATAACTTCAGGTCAAATAGCACAAGTATAGCTAAATCATGTATCACACTGGTTGCCCATTGCATAGTTTATTTATGTAACAGGATCTTATTTTTTTAGTTTAGTTTTTGTTGCACTTTGTTGATCTGGCTTTTTTTTTGTTTTGTTTTGTTTGTTTGTTTTTGTTAACAGACAGATAAAAGGGATTATTTTATGTTATTAAATGGCTAGAAAAAGTCTAGAAAGTTAATTGGCTGAGATACATCACCTGACTGTGCATTAAATCTCTATAAAAAACATTTTACCCAGAGAACATCTCTGAGAACTTTGCGGTCTCAAAATTCAATTTCATTGGTAGCTTCAATTTGCAAAAATACTAAAAAACTAAAATCTTTTAAACAAAGTACAATAAAAATCTGGAATAAATTATTAGACGATTTGCAAAATGCTCAGAATTTAAATTAGTTTAGGACATCATTAAAAAAGTGCTCTATTCCAAGTCTGAATGTAATCACATAAACCACCTAGTTAGGTAAATTTTTTTTTTTATTATATTTTCAGAGTACAGTTGTTAAATGTATTTATGACTGTTCTTCATCTTACAGATTTATTTAGTTTGTATGGTGTCATACTGTTCTACGTATTTTTTGCTTTTATTCATAATGTAATTTTTGCTGCAGTGTAACTACTGAGTGTCTGCAGCCCTCACTGGGTCAAGCCAGTAAGAGGGCCATGTGGCCCAGTGCTTTTATACCCGGTTATCAAAAGTTATAAATTAAAAAAAATGCTCGGCCAGGTGCAAAATCTAATTTTCCTCCCCAAAAGACCTACTTAGAACCATTTTATGTGTTTTCCTCCCCAAAAGCCCTACTTAGAATCATTTTTATAAGTGTAATAAGCCCCTCCAGGGTGTACATCATAGGATTTTAATCCACTTCCCAGAGGCATAAGGACAGTCAGCCTCATGCCTTACTACACCCTTGGGGCATGCATTAAAATCCTATAATGCACAGCCTGTCATGGCTTATTACTTACATATGCTGTGTGTTTATCCACCTGCTTGGTCTGGTTGTTATGGATGTAGCATCAATTGCTAGAGACAGGATGCCCTTACATTGGTAGCTTGTCATTAGTGCAAGTTTCAACTGGCTAGTGGGTGGGGTTATGCAGGCTCTCCAGAGAAGAAAACATGGCAGCCAGTTTCTCACTTTAGTGAGAGTGAGTGAAGTGCTCTGGACTTTGAAATTGTGGTGCTGTTTCTTTTTTTTTTCTGATGTGTGCATTCCAGAGATGGGACTGGGATCAGGGTGGTAGTATGTTTGAATGTTTGCATATGGCCCGATCAGGTTCAGGCAGCAGTGTGTAGTGCAACAGCTTAAAATGTTCTTGGAGGTGTTCTTGGAGGTTGGGGCTTGAAAGCAGGAGCAAAGTTTAAAAAGAAAAAAACAATTTTTTGTAACAAATATATGAACATACGACTGAGTCAGCAGAAAGAGGCCTTGTGATCTATCATGTCTGCTTGTGTTTGCAGACTTCTCATTGTCTACTGAGGGATCCACCCCCTTTCCATTACCTACTCCTCCCTCCCCACCAATGTCCACCCTCCCCTTACACACCCCCACACATGCAACTTTTCCCTTTACTCTGTCCCACTCTCTCTTGAAGCTGTCCGCTGTCTTCCGAGAGACCACTTCCCCACTTCCTCCAGCAACTCAGTCCACTTAGCCATCACCCTCACCGTGAAAAAGTTTCTCATTTCCCTCCTGAATCTTCCCCCCCCCCCAGCTTGAGTCAGTGCCCCCAGTGCTCCTGTTCCCTCAAAATTTGAAAAGACCCTCAGAGCTCACCCTGTTGAAATTTATGGTACCTGAAAGTTTCGATCATGTCACCCGTCTCTCTCTCTCCTATCCTCCAGGGAGTACATGTTGAGATCGCTGAGACTTCACTCCTATGTTCTGCCCTGCTGTCCCTGGATCATTTGGTTGCTCTTCTCATGACCGTTTCCAGGAGGTTAATGTCTTTCTTTAGATAAGAGCACCGATACTGTACAGTGTACCCAAGATGTGGCCAAACCAAGAATCTGTACATTGGCAGAATGACCTCCACTTTCTTGCTGGTTATACTCCTGGCTATGGAGCCCAACATCTGAGTCACTTTGGCTGCTGCTTTCCTGCAGTGTGCCGACAACTGCTTCAGGTTACTCGTGATGATCACTCCCAAGTCTTTCTCCTCTTCTGACCTGGTAACCTGCAAACAACTCAGCCAGTATTTGCTCTCTGGTTTCTTTGCCCCAAAATGCATTACAGTACCTTCTTTTTGGTGTTGAATCCCAGTTACGAAATTCCTAACCATTTCTCTTGCTAAACCAGGTTTTGAGGTTCTGTTTCTGCTCCACCATGCCTACTCTCCCACAGATCTTTGCATCATCCACAAACAGATATTTTATACCTTTTATCCCATCTACAATGTCACTGATGAAGATATTAAACAACACTGGACCAAGCAACAAGCCCTGCGGGACCCCAATAGTGACTGGCCTAACCTCCAAGAACTCCCCCATGACCATCACACTCTAACTTCTGCCCTACAGCCAGTTTCTAACCCACATAGCCATTCTCCCCCAACCCTAAGCCTTCCAGCTTTCTGATCAATCTCCTGTGGGGAATAGAGTCAAAGGCCTTTGCTGAAATCCTGATACAGAATGTCCATTGATTGGTCCTTATCCACTGTCCTGGTTACCCAGTCAAAAAAAAAATGAATCAGGTTAATCTGGCAGGACCACTCTATCACAAACCCATGTTGCCTCTCATCCTGGAGCCAATTTTCTTCCAGAAAGCTTCCAGTCTTTCTTTCAGTATGGGTTCCATGAGTTTCCCCACTATCAAGGTCAGACAGGCCAATCGGTAGTTGCTAGTGTCATCCCTCCCACCCGCTTTAGTGTAGTGGCACTACATGTGCTGTACTGTAGTCTAGTGGAACTTTCCCCGACTCCAGTGAGTTGTTAAACAGGTCTACCAGGGGACCTGCAAGCACATCTGCCAACTCCCTCAACACCTTTGGATGTACGTCATCTGGTTCCATAGATTTGTCTATCTTGGGGGCCTTTAAGCCTTTTCTCACCTTGTCAACTTCAATCTCCCCATCTGTGTCCCCCACCCCATTGCTTCACCTCCTCCTCCTCTGAGGTACTGGATCATCTCTCTCTTTAGTGAAGACTAAACAGAAGTACTTGTTAAGCACTTCCATTTTTCTTCACTACCCTCCACTCCCCATTTCTCATACTGACTATCCCATCCTTCATATTCCTCTTCTCCATGATATACTGGAAGAAAGTCTTCTCCCCAGTTTTCACCTCTCTGCCAGCTGCACTTCTTACCTTTTACTGCCTGGGCTACCTTCCTATTCATACCAGCTCAGCTTTTTGGCTTTAGATGTTTTTCTGTTGAGTTTATCATGTACATTAGTGGCTGCCAAAAGCACCTCCTTGATTACAGCCCATTTCTGGCCCACCTCCATTTCCTTCCTGATCCCAGCAAAATGCTCACTTAGAATCTTTCCCATCCTATTGTAGTCTGCCCTCCTGAAGTCAAGAACTGTTGTTTTTGTCATAGACATCTCTCTTCCTATATCCAGGTGGAACCACACAGTGTGGTGGTCACTTCCTGCAAGCGGTGCCTTTGCTTTCACATCTTGGACATGCACACCATTAGACAGGACCAGGTCTAGTATGGCCCTCTCCCTGGTGGACACCAGGACACATTGCATCAGGAACCCACACTATAGAGCATCCAGCAGCACCTGAGTCTTGGTACAGGTGGTAGCCGGGATCTTCCAATCTACCCCGGGCAGATTAAAGTCCCCCATAATCATTACTTCCCCCTTCTAACCATTGTCATAATTTTGGGCCCCAGTTCCTCATCTAATTCCTCATCCTGGTTTGGTGGCCTGTATACCACTCCTATCCTAAGCTTCCTATCTTTTCTGGATTGTACCTGTACCCACATTACCTCTGTCCTTCCATCCACCTCCTCTTCCTCCCTAGTGCTGGTTATCCATTCCCTCACATATAGAGCTGCTCCCTCTCCTCTTCCCAACTCCCTGCCCCTCCTATACAACATATACCCAGGGACAGAGAGGTTCCAGTTATGATTTGGCACGGCCCATGTCTTTGTGATGGCTGCCATGTCCACCTCTCCCTCAGCCATCAGTGATTGCACCAAGTATATTGGAAATTGAGTTTTGAGTCATACCCAAATTTTCCATGCATACAGGACATTGAGTTCTCAGGTTGTACCTAAATTCTCCATGCACACAAGAAATTGACTTTTTGGTTGGAATTTACCGTGTGGATGGTAAATGGAATTTTGGGTTTGGACACATCCTGCAACACGCAGATTTTCAGTGCACACAAGAAATTTAGTTTTCAGGTCACAATTTCCTGTATACAGGGGAAATGGAGTGTTAGGTTTGGGCACATCCTGAGACACCCACATTTTCCATGTGCATGAGAAATTGAGTTTTTTGGTTGCAATTTCCTGTACACACAGGAAAGGAGGTTGGGGGTCTTATGGTATGATGGTAAAGGTACCACAAGATTTTCCTCTCAGGAAATTCTCCTCTCAGAAATTAGATTTTCCTGTTAAGAAATTCTCCTGTCAGGAATGACATTCTCTTCTTAGGAATGTTATTGTCCTATCAGGAACCTCCTGGCATGGTTTTAACCTCTACAGCTAAAGAGCTCAGCTTCATTGCTGTGCAATCTTTGTGGTGTAGTGGAAAGGTCTAGAGCCTCATAAACAAGAGGTTATGGGTTTGAATCCACACAACATCCCCTCATCATGCTTTTCTCAGAATTTCACTTGAGTGGTGCTCCATGGTGACGTGGTGTTAGAGTAGTACATCTATATGGGAAAAGAGACTTACATGGCAGAAACACTAAGTGCAACAAGTGAGTCACCACAGGTGTCCTGACAGGAAAATCTTGTGGCACCTATACCAGGTTGTGGTTCTTACACCTTTTGAGACACCCACATTTTTTGTGCACATGGGAAATTGAGTTTTCAGGTTAACATTTACCATATGCATAGTTTTTTGTGCCACAGTTTCCCATGTGCATGGAAAATGTTCTGTGTCACAATTTCCTGCATGCATGGGAAAATAAGTTTTTGGGTTGCCATTTCCCATGTGCACAGGTAATACAGTTTTAGGTTTGGACATATTCTGGGACATCCAAATTTTTCATGCACACTGGAAATGGAGTTTTGGGGTCAGACACATTCTGAGATATCCAAATGTTCTGTGCACATGGGATACTGAGTTTTCAGGTTGCAATTTCACATGCATGCAGGAAATGAGTTTGGGGTTCAGACACACTGTGAGACGCCCACATTTTTGTGCACATGGAAAACTGATTTTTCATGTCACTACTCCCCATGTGCACAGGATATAGAGTTTTGCCTTTGGACACATTCTGAGACACCCATATTTTCTGTGCACACTGGAAATGGAATTCAGAGAGACCCACCTTTACCATGCACACAGAAAACTGAGTTTTAGAGTTGCAGTTTCTATGGACTTTTGGGGTTGATTTTTCATGTCACAATTTACTGTGCACATGGAAAATTGGAAAAATAGTATCTTTGTGTCACAATTTCCCATGCACATGGGAAATTGAGTTTCATGTTCAGCGACATTCTGTGACACCCAAATTTTCTGTGAATATGGGAAACTGAGTTTTTGGGTCACAGTTTCCTTTGTACATGGTAAATTGATTTTTCATGTCACAATTTCCTGTACAAATGGGAAACTGAATTTTTCGATCACACACAAATGTTCTGTGCACACAGAAAATTGAATGTTTGTGTCACAATTTACTGTGCACACTGGAATTTTTTTGTGTGCGTCACAATTTCCTGTGCATGTGGGAAATTAAGTTTTCAGGGTGTAATTTCCCATGTTCATGGGAAATTGAGTTTAGGATTCAGACACATTTCTGTTTCACCCAAGTTTTCCATGCACACTAGTAATAGAGTTTTTGGGTTAGACACATTTTGAGACACCCAGATTTTTCATGCATGTAGGAAATTTAGTTTTTTGTCATTATTTTCCTGTGTGTATGTGACATGGAGTTTTGGGGGCAGACACATACTGAGATGCTATACCCAAATGTTCTATGTGCATAAGAAACTAAATTTTTGGGTTGTACTGAAATTTTCTGTGCACACAGGAAATTGAATTTTTGGGTCACACCTAAATTTTCTATGTACATGGAAACTAAGTTTCCAGGTCACTCCCAATTTTTTTGTGTGCATTGGAAATTCAGTTTTTGGATTGCATCCAACCTTTCCATGCACATGAGAAATTGAGTTTTCGGGTTGCAATTTACTGCCTGCATAGGAAATGGAATTTGAGGTTTGGACACATCCTGAGACACCCAGATTTTCTGTGCATAGGGGAAATGTAGTTTTTGGGGTGCAATTTCCCGTGCTCATTGGAAATATAATTTTCAGGTCACAATTTCCCATGTGTACGAGCAATTGAGTTTTCAGGTTGCAATTTACCGTACACACGGGAAATGGAATTTTGGGCTTGGAAACATCCTACAACACCCAGATTTTTTGTGTGCACATGAAATTACATCTTAAATTTTTGGGTTGCATCCAAATTTTCTATGTGCACAGGAAATTGAGTTTTCAGGTGACACCCACATTTTCTGTGCCAACAGGAAATTGAGATGTTGGATCACAATTGTTTTTGGGTCACAATTTCCCATGTGCACAGGAAATCAAGTTTTGGGTTGAGACACATCCTGAGACACCTACAATTTCTGTACACACAGAAAATTGTGTTTTGGGATCCATAATATTCTATAATAAGAAATTTGAGAAACCTAAGAAGAAGGATACAGTTCTTCATTGATCTTGCCACCCTTGAACTCCCACTCATCCCCCACTGACCCCCTACTCAGCACCTACTACCCCACACCCTCTCCCACACAGCCTCACTCACATAACCATGTCCCACAGCATAGATTCACTCTGCAGTCAGAAGGACATCCTCTTGCTGGAATTGTGACTGCAATGTGAGAAAATAAGGTTATTCTAGTTAATGTATTTCAATGTGTTTTTAACTTTTATTCATATCTTTGTCCTTTGTTAATATTTTTACATCAATTTTTCAGCATGGCCTTTTTGAGACCCCATCTCATGAACAAAACTGTGATTTTTTTCAAACTTATCACAAAAGGTGATTTCACAGTCATTCTGCAGAAACCACTTTTTGGAAAGGTTTTGGAATTGTTTACCTGCCAGGTTCATGAGGTGGGTTCGTAAGAACACTGTGTTCCAAATTTGGTGGAAAAATATGGTTAAATAATCAAGTTATGAGTGAATGTTGAAAAATGTAAACCTTCTCTCATAACTACATGCATGAGTATCTCTGAGGCCATGTGCTTCAGTAGACAGAAGTATTGTTGCAATGTGAATACCATGGTTTCAACATCAGATCTACACATTTTTCAATGGAGTAGCAGTTTTGCCTAGGGTGGCACATTCCCTGAAAAAAGAATAATGTTATATTTTAAAGCTCAGATTAAGTTAAAACAGATTCTTTATTTCTGGCCTATGGGTATAGCAGGTGGTACCTCGCTACATACAGAGGTTGGATCAACTAGCACATGGTTTTCTATATGCAGCTGAATGACAACCAGAAGATGGTGTGCATGTTTTACACCAGTGGCTGAAGAGGCATAGGCCCCTCAGGTAGACAGAAGTACTGCTGCAATTTTGGTATCATGGGTTTCATGGCACCTGTGCTTCTGCAGCCAGAGGTCAGAGTGTATGGTTTATTCCTGTGGCTGCAGAAGCACAGGCCTGTTAGGGTCCTGCACTTCTGCAAACAAAACTGTGTGTATGGTTTACAGTGTTGATGAGTACGTGTGGCTCCAGAATTGCTGGCTCTATAGGGGCCTGTGTTTCTGCAGGCAAAGGAACTCAATAATTTGGGTATCCCAGATTTATATCTGTGGCTGCAGGGGTCTGTGCTTCTGCACACAGAAGTAGCTGTGATTTCAGTACTGTGGATTTCTATCTGCAGCCAGAAGTGAGTCAGTATGTGTTGTTGTGTGCGAATCACAGACACAAATCCACAAATGTAGCACATCAGTGCTACTGTTTTTGTATAATCTGGAAGCAGTTGTATTTTGTTTCTCTTACATGATGATGGCTGTCTGTAGTTGCCTTTGTGGTCATGCCCTTCTGCTGCTTGGGGGTGAGGAGTTAGGGCTAGAAACCCAAATTCCATATTTCCCTACTTTTGCGACATTCAGTTGAACCCTAACTGGTGCATTACTGCAGGTGTTTGCAAAGAATATATATAGCTATATATTATACTGAAGCAGTAGCACCAGTATGGTTAGGGTTGATGAGGGTGTTTAATGTTAATGGACAATTTTTGGAGGTTAATAACTTTGTAATGGTTCAACTGATTTGTATGAAATCTGGCATGCATAATTGCCAGGGGTAGGTTTCTGTATGTGGCAATCATGTTTCAATTTGTTTTGTGGTTTCTGAGATACAGAGTGTTGAAAATACAGAAGGTTTTGTGTTTTTATTTGGCTGTCTTTTTGTCCACCTGTATCTCAGAGGCAGTTTTAGGTTCTGGTCTGAAAATTTCAGGGTAGAAAACAGTTGCCTCACAGATGTGCCTCTTGAATGTTTGGTGAAAAATATTAATATTTTTAAAAGTTGTTAAATTTTGAATGTACCATTATTTCCTATGAGGAAAAACAGATGTCCCACATGACAATGGATTCTATGTTACAGGCGAAGTGTGACACTGGATTCTGTGCCACAGAAGGGAATCCCTTTTCACAGCATTAGCCATTTTGTGTGTGCAGTTGCCAGAGAAACAAAGGACGCAAAAGAGGAAAATGAATCAATTCTGATAAATAGGCATGACAGTGTAGATAAGTGCCACCAGTGCACACACTGTGATGTTCACTTGTTGAAATTGTTCAGTGTAACAGCTGTTGCCCACTGGGTGTAGAACACTGGTACCACCAAGGTCAAGATGCAGTAGCTGGCAGGGACAGAGCTGCCTGGGACCTGTACTGCAGGGGGCAGGAGGGGTTGGTGGGTGCAAGGTCACTAGTTGACTGGGAAGCCCCGTTGGACTCAGTTTTGGTTCTACTCCTTGTAACTGTGACATGGAGTGAGTGGGCGGTGGAGCTGGAGCAAGCACCAGTGGTGGGGAAACAGACAGAGAGGGTGAGAGCCTGCAGGACCATGTGGCAAAAAGCTATGTTTCTTTATAATAAAAATCTGATACCGGGATGCCCACTCCCGGTGTCAGATGCTGGTCCCGGCCCCCATTGTAGTATTAATTTCAAATATCGGGATGCCCAATTCCTGTGTTGGCATTTACACGGCCCCCCTCCCAACCAGTCTGGACACTGGGGAGCCCACTCCCAGTGTCACCAAATTTTTATTATATTGTATTTTATTTGTTACCCCCCCCCACTGTGGGTCACTGGGGAGCCCATTTCCAGTGTCCCCAAATGGATATGGTGCCTAAAAAAAGAAAACTGTCTGGTGACATCTTTTGTTTTATTTTTTCAACCTGCAACAAAGAAAACCATCCCTCATCATCCCCACAGACCCCTTTCCCCATCTTGACCCTCCCACTGAGGACCCACCACCCCACCCACCTTCCCTGCACTTTTTTTTATTTTATTCTTTGGTAACTGGGTACGGCCCACTAGGCACAAGTACCTGTTTTCAGGGGTGGTCTGGGAGCACTGGAGATTAAGTGACGTGCTCAGAGTCACACAATACACAAGTGGAGGTTGTGGGAATCAAACCCAGGTCTGCTGGATGTAGCAAACTCATTCACAGCTCGCTAACCTCTAGGCTATACTGCAAGCTCTCCCTCTAGGCTATACTTACCACTGGAGGTCAAACACTATCATATTCTGTAGACTAAGACACATCTGCACTCTTCAAAGCCAAAGCGTGAACTGAGGAATAAAGATCAATGCTATATAACGTATTTCAGTGGTATTTTGAACTTATGTTGATATCATTGCCATTTTTTGAAATTATTTCACCAAATTTTCAACATCGGCTTTTGGGACCCCACCTTATGAACACTGTCACTGTCATTTCATTAATCAGGCCCAGAAGGTGATTTCCTGTCACTTCATGAAATCACCTTTTAATTTCTAAAAATGCCCCAGTTTCGTGAGGCCACTGAATTTACCCTAAGCACACATGTAACTTTGGAACTTTTCAATATTTTGTGGCCAAGTTTTCAACGTAGCCATTGTTCACACTTTCTCATGAACAGTACAGCTGTCATTTTTCACGTCCTGCCTGAAATGTGTTTTTGCACCTGTGGCATGGAATGACGTTTGCTGCATGAAATCACCTTTTGGGACTGATTAATGAAAAGACAGTGTCAGTGTTCATGAGGTGGGGTCCCAAACAGCCCATGTTGAAAATTTGGTGGAAAATTTCAAAAAAATGGCCAAGTTACAAGTGTTCATTGAAATGTTTCTACACAAGTACTTAACATTTGAACCTTTTAATATTTTGACTCCAAATTTTCAACACAATCATTTTTTCACACCACCTCATAAACAGTGTGGCTGCCATATTTCACATCCTGCCCAAAACATGTTTTCACACCTGTGACATGGAATGGTATTTTGGCATGGATCTGAGCATTTTCACCTATGGGGTTTATGAGGTGGGGTCATTAGAAAATTACATTCATAATTCAGAGTCAGACTACTAAAAAAATGCCAAGGTTATGACCATTCATTGCAATTTTGGTATGCCCCGCTCATAACTTTGGACATTTTTAATATTTTGACCCAAGATTTTCAACATAGCCTTCTTCTTAGCCTAACTCATGAGTGTCACAGCTGTCATTTTTTAAAACTTAGCCAAAATGTATTTTTGCACATGTGACACAGAATGGTGTTGCAGTTGTGCAGAATTACGTTTTGGTGTGGATTCAAATGTTTTCTGTACCAGGGTACATAACATGGGGTAATAACATGGCTATGCTGACAATTTTGTTACTGTTCTCCTAAGAATAGAAGCCCAGGGCCCGGAGGGCTCTGTACTTCCACACCTACATACATACATATAGGGATGGGAGCATCACAGAGAAATAACTATATGATTATACTATCTAAAAAAGTAAGAATGTTCATTGAAAAAAATGTTGTTAATGCATCAGTTAGGGTTGTTACTAAAGCAACAAATGCAGGGAAATGTGGTGTTAGGGTTTCCAACCCTAACACCCCACTCCCAACCCTGCAGAGACTGACAGGTGTGGGGGGCTTTGGAATTATCAGCCCTAATGCCCCCACCCCCACCCTGTAGAGAATGGCAGGCACTGGGGGGTGCCTTGGAGTCATCAGCCTAATGCCCTGATCCCCACCCTGCATAGACTGAGAGGCATTGGGGTGCCTTGGAGTCATCATCCCTAACACTCATCACATTCCATAAGTACATAAGCTGAGATGGGCAAAGTATAGGAGAATGGGGTGAGTATTAGGGCTGACAACTCCAAGGCACCTCTCCCTGATGCCTGTCAGTCTCTGCAGGGTGGGGGCAGGAGCATTAGGGCTGATGACTCCAAGGCCCCCCATGCCTGTTAGTCTCTGCAGGGCTGGAGTGGGGTGTTAGAGTTGGGAACCCTAACTTCCATTTCACTGCATTTGTGAATTAAGTAACAATCCTAACTGATGCAGTAATGAAGTATTTTGCAGTGAATATATATATATACATATATATATATATATATATATATATTGCAAAAACTCCATTAATGCAGCAGTTAGGGTTCTTTCTACAGTGATAAAAGCGAGGAAATTTGATGTTGGGGTTTCCAACCCTAACTCCAAATTCACACACATACACACATACACACACACACACATATACACACGCACACACACACAACACACATACAAGCAGGGGATGGTGCAAGACAACACAACCAATCAGAAACAGACACCATAAGGTAACAGAAAGAACATACAACTCTGTAAACATACCACAAGAGGCATCCATCATCATGTTTCAGCAACTGTATCACTTCTACTGCCATCCCAGTGTCTTGAGGGAGTACACCCACATGCTGTGGAACCATGTAAGATGATCTCTGCATGAACTGTATACCTACATGCAGATACTGCAAGAGTGCACATAACTCATGGTTGGATCAGCATGTGAGTTGAACCATGTTATTCCATCCCTCCATTGAGATAGAACAACACTGTGCATATGTCATGCTGTGATGTCAGGGTCCTATGTACTCTTCCTTCCCATCCTTGCATCTGCATAGTACTCCACTGTCTTTGTGTAAGTATGTCCATATGTCACAGTGTGACATCATGGTTGTTCAAATACTGCAGTACCATCCCTCCATCAAGCTATAAGCACAACACAATTTATGTGTCATAATGACAGTACATGGTGGTTTCTATACTGCATTCCCATTCCTCTTTTGACATAAAACAACACAATACATAAGTCACACTACCTGTATCTCACTATGGGAACAGTGCAACATATGGATAGTGTGACAGATGGATTGTATTGTGCTACTTCAATACAAGTATGATAGTGCATGGTCCAAAGGACCCTGTCTTTTATTGTGACATATGGACAATGTGACATATGGGTAGCACTGCACTATGTTGATTTAGTACTGGGAGGGCAGGTTACCACAGTGACATGAGACTAGTGTGCTCTATGGATTGTGACATACTATGTGAATGTACAGATGAGAGTACATGGTGCAAAAGACAATGCACTCCCAGCCCCACATTGACAACACAGAACAGTGTTAAAATGTTATGTTGGGAACAGTATTCCTCCTTCTAAATACTGCAACAGTCTGGATAGATGAGGTTTGGAGAATGGGGTTATTCACTGTTCTGTCATATTGCTATACACTGATAGTAGAAGAGTGCACATACCTAACAGCAGCACTGCATGGTACTTCACATCCTGTGCTTATGTACCTCCATCCATATAGAAGAACACTCTCGATATCTCACACTCACACCATGGACTACTTTACATCCTGTGCTGCTATACCTCCTCAGATCAGCATACGTAAGTATCTGAGCAAATGCAGTACAGTGTAGCCCTATACTTCAATTCATTAAGTCATGAGTAGGTGCAGCAAAACAATAAGAAATACTCATAACCATCCCATACTAAATAACTTTCATTTAAAATGCTCTACATTGCCTTCTTAACACCTCACTATAACTTTGCACAGCATGTGGGTGTACCCCCCAAAGACACTGGGATGGCAGCAGAAGTGATACAGTTGCTGAAACATGATGATGGATGCCTCTTGTGGTATGTTTACAGAGTTGTATGTTCTTTTTGTTACCTTATGGTGTCTGTTTTTGATTGGTTGTGTTGCCTTGTACCATCCCCTGCTTGTATATGTGTTGTTTGTGTGTGTGGGGGGGATTCAGAGTTAGGATTGACAACCCAAATGTCAAATTTTTTCATTTTTGTCACTGTAAAAACAACCCTGACTGTTGCATTAATAGAGTTTTTTGTAAGAATTTCCTTCCTTTTTGAGACACTGTAATAAAGTAAACACATACACAGCTTTTAAAGCATAATTTTGTACAGTGAGAGCATAAGCCCTCTACACCATCATTGTACCATACCCTAAAAATGTACCATACATTACTTTTAACTAGTATGCCAACCTTCATTTTACATGTCAAGCTATAGCTCCTATAAACATCTATGTGTAGTACCATTTCATTATATTCATTTATATTTCTTTACAAACCTGAGTGATACATCATTCATATACAGTAATCTGGAAACATAACAGACTCAGAAAATAAGTTTAAAAAAATATTAATCATTAAATGCCAGTTCTGTTTTAAAGAAGGTCAAATTGCATAACTTACTCAGTCTCATACCACTACTGTGTAATTCATCACAGAAGTATATTGAAAGTAAAAAAAAATTATATGAGACTGAGCAAGTCAATGGGCCCGATTCTAGGATGGGCTACACCAGTGTAAGGTGAGATACGCCAGATCCCTTGGCATATTCTGTGACTTACACCGTGTGGTACGTCAGTTGGAATTCCAAGAGGCGACTTGCACCATGGCGGATGTGAGCTGCAACAGCCATGGGTTATGCCACCTGTTACACTACAGCCCACAACACCTGGCACAAGTGGGGGTTACAACAGCAACTTAGCCCAATTCTAGGAGGGCAGCTGTCCTAACCCGCAATTGCCATTCCAAATGATGCACTGGAATAGTGATGTTATAGCAGCTCCAACCTGTCCTAAGTGGTATCTGATGGCTGGCACCATTGGATGCTGCCACACAGCACCTGGGAAACTGCACCATACTGTCCCCCAAATCCCTCAAGCACACCCCTTCCCCAACCCTTGATCATCTGGGACCCCCAAGAGTCTGTTTCTGGTGTGCCCCACAGATGCCGGTGCCATCTGCCCTGCTCCTCTATGTCCCCTGGTGTTTTTCAAGGTGGTTCAGGGTGGGAGGGCTTCAGGGGGCTGCCTGATGCTGGCCACAAGTTGTGACATGCAGATGCAATATGCCATGCATATGGTGGTAGCCCATGCATGGCATATCCCACATGTCTCAAGTGCCGGGACCCTGCCACTCTTGGAATGTGGTGTAGGGTCCCTGGCATAGGGCAAATGGCATAACTCACAACCGCATGCAAGTTACGCCATTTCATCTTAGAATGGGCCCCAGTGTTCCTGGGGTGGGTAAAAAACAAATGCATTAAACAATTAAAAAGTTTTGGACACCAAAGCAGCATATCATAAGATTGCTACAATAGTGTATTACTATGTTGTAATATTTTAACATTAAGTGCATCTGGAATAATTCCTCATTTGACCCCTTAATAAAGGCGATCAGTAAAAATCAGGAACATACCTTGAACTGATATTGAGCAGAGTGTGTGATTTACAATGCTCTTCCATAAATAACAAACAAGTAATATCTCACTACACATAACAAACCTTTCAAACAAATTGATATACTGCCAAAATAAATAATTTAATTATTCAGTTAAATATTTATTAGCAATGTGATAATTAAAAGTATTTTATAATTAATCATAAGAAAAATCTGAATAATTAAACAAAATTCACATATTTATAAAAATGGTAGTTAATTAGTAAATATTACACATCATCATCTTTCCATAAAGCATCAGAATACAAGTCATTCAGACACTACAATAACAACATCTAGCAAGCTGTAATGCTGAAGCTATATCCAATACAAAAAAGAACATAGCTATGAAGTACTATGCAACTGTCAGTATTTTTAAAATGTTAATATTACAGTTTTCACACAAAAAACAGTACAGAGATGTACATAGTTCTAGCAAATGTTATTAATTTTTTATACATACACAATATTAACAGTAACTATTTATCAGAAATCATCCATATCATATGCCTACATAGCAATGTGCTGTTCTCACAATTAAGTAAAGTTGACAGAAAATATGCCACCTCAAGTGGACAGTATATAGGTATTAGTGAGAGACACACTGTAGACGTAGAATATCAGGCATGTCCTTACTGTACTTGGAAAGTATTGCACAACAATATGTCTGCAAACACATGCAAAGCTGCAGTGGCAACTTTGTTGCACAATCTGTCCTTGTGCATCACTAGGCAGACATGAGGCATGTACATAGTACGTACAATGAACACGGAACATTGCTAGCCAACAAACATAGTCATGTTTCTCAATGTATGTAATGTGCACAGCATTGACATACAATAGTGTGACAGCAGTCAGACCACATTCTATGTCACATAGTGTAGCAATGCAGAAATGAGCAGATTAGTACATCAGAACTGCATAGCCCTGAAATACCAATGTACAGGTAACAAGACTGTTCCACAGTCACAGCTATTGTTGTATGTAATGTGACCATGCACACAGCCCACACCGATTAAGGCCCACTTAGGCTGTATTGAAGCAAAAATCACAGCAACACCTACCTTATTTATTTATTTATTTATTAGCTTTTGGTAACTGGGTAAGTGCGCTAGGCAACAGACCTGCCTATTTTCAGGCACGACCCGGGAGAGCACAGGACATTGGTTACAATATGCAGAAATGCACAGACATAATATAGGCGTACAGGAGCAAAACAAGATATACATTGGGTAGCACAGTAATAGTTATATAAGGGTACATTTTAGGCATAGATCATAATAAGGATGTAAATAAAGCAATTAGGGTAACCATAAGACAGCTGAGGACAGTAAAGACATCAAGGTTCATAGCCACCTAGACAAGCATATTGCATGGGAGAACATTAGTGTAGTACTCAGGGTCAGACCCGACAGCCTGCAGTGGGACAAAGCAAATTAAGAGCATTTGCATTGGCCAGAGGCTAGAAGGTGGGTGAACAGCGAGTTTTTGAATTCTCGATGGGAGGCTGAAGTTTTCACCATGACCGGGAGTGAGTTCCAGAATTTGGGAGCAAAATGGGCAAATGCCTGTTCACCCATTTTTGTCATGCAAGGTCTAGTGGAGAGCATGGGGACAGACGAACCTTGACAGTTGGCATCATAAATACCTGCATCTACATAATCTGTTACTGCAACAATTCATAAACTGATATGAACAGAGCTGCACATGTCCAGGGAAGGTTATGCAGGACACTGTTATGACTACTACAGTGTGTCAAACAGAGTTAAGCCACATTTACATCTACTACTCTTCTGCCCGGATAAGGTCATTGTAATTTTTGAGAACTAGGACATAAGCATCTTTGAGATTACGAGGCAATCTCTGTTTAAAAGTGCTCATGTAATCATTGCATTCCATTCAGCCATTGCTGTATCTGAGCCATGTCACATAATGTCCTGAATGGACAGATGCTCCATGGTGGAATATGACAGCCTGAGTATCAAAGCATGCTCCCATGAGTTGTACTCTTCCAGCTACAAAATCAGTGATTGGTGTGTCAACTCATAGTCCATTTGCATCAAATCTCTGCATGACTAAAAGAAGATACTGAGAAGAGGCTCTAAGTCATATGGACTGAAGACACTCTCCTCCACACCAGCTACACCTCCAGCCACACTCTGCATTCCTGAGCAGTTGTCTGAATTTAACAGAATGTGCCTGTGGAACATACAATGAAATCCACAGCATGTTTTCTGTTGCTTCTTTGTGTGAATGTCGACAAGACAGGCACGTGTACTTCATCACATAGGTGACAGTAAAGTACTGTCACATTGAAATCTGATCTGATTCCAAGCTGTTAATGATGGCCATCATTAACTCAGTCACATCTTGCTGAATGTTATTAGTGAATGTTTGATGTCCATCATATCCACCCAACACAATCCAAAAGGGTGTCAGAGTCTGTATGCTATTGTCATGCTTGTCACTATCATTCACAGCCATCTTTAGTGACTGAGACAGCGCTGTGTCATGTGAAGATTTGATAGTGGCAACAAAGTGAGACATGTGGAGACATGCTTGCATTGCTGAGTTTGCACAGCAGTTTACTCCAGTACTATTGTCAAATGCTTGGACAACACTCATTCCAAGCACCTTCTTCCATGGAAGAGAGGTTGCCTGTTGTTGAGTTGTGGATTCCTTCTTTGTGCTGTCCACAGTCAATGCTGGTCTATCTGTCTGCTACCTCTTTTTCATGCCAGAAACTGTCACTGTAGCATTGCAGTCTGTCACATTCATGGGTAGCGACATAAGAGGCAATATCGGCTGGTGTAGAGTACATAGTCTGCTATACTCAGTGATGCATCATCTGTCAGCATGTATTTTATGTGATGCTATGCAGATGATATACAAGTCAGCCAAAGTCCATACATGTGAAAGGTCAACATAGCTCATGCCATCTTTGAAGATGCCATTGCCTATGTCAACCATTACTGAGTCCAAACTTAAGTCCTGCGACTTGTGTATGGACACAGCATGTGCAACACACACAGGAAACTGTTTCTTAGTGACATATATGTCTTTCATGATCTGAAAATTTACAGTCATCCTGGAAATAGGTAATGACTGTTCAATGTTGTCAAACTTGACAATGAGTGCCTCTATGAATGTCTTTTGTACATTGTACTGGAAGTAAATTATATGTCCCATTGCACCATTCACCATACCACGTTCTACATCAAGATTTTGATGTAGCATAATGTGTGCATTCATGCACACAGTTAAAAGTGCTTCTAATTCAGCTTTGTGAGATACATCTGGTTTTAGTTCAGACAATCATTCAATCAGCTTTGCTACCAGATTCCAACTCAGGACTGCACTATCAATGGTATCAAATGCATGCAGTGTGATGATTTCCTGACCCTGTCTCTGCAATGCAATGCTGTTAAATTTAACACACTGTTTGAGCTGAGGCATGAGACACACAATCCAAGCAGAGTCTGAGTACACATTACCGAAAACATCACTTGCTGCAGTAAGAGAAATGCACTCACTGCTGATACGGCATGTGTTCAACAGAGAAACATTCTGTTGTTACAATGAGCCAATGCAAGCCTGATCCAAAAGTATCTTGTATGCAAGATCATGACTCTATCACATGTTTTCATACAGCTCAATGTAAAGGAACAACTGCCAAATATTTATTCCTCCAATGCATCCTATTGTGCTTTTTGCTTGCTTCACAGTCAGTGCTGTAAAGACATGCTCTCCATTTATAGGTGCAAGTTGCAGAAGGTCCCCAAACATAACAACACTCTTCCCACCAAATGGCTCTCCATGATGAGGTCAAAGTACCTCTTGGAGATATAGATGGATACATATAGGCATGACATTTGAGCCCATACTAATCTCATCGATGATCACAAGTTTCATCTTGACAAACATTGGTCACAGCTCAGATGCCACCTCACGGGAAAGTTTTCCATACTCTCCTCTTTTGCCATGCTGTACAGGTAACATAAACAACTGGTGTAGAGTTACACCACCAATGTTGTATGCTGCCAAACCTGAACAGTCACAGCTACAGACATCACTTCTCCTGTATGTTTCCTTATCTCTACTGTGACAGCTTCGATAACAAAACTCTTGCCTGTGCTAGCAGAACCACTAACAAACATTAGCAATGGTTCATACTTTCCGCATGCACAGTGTTTCTTCTCATGAAGGATGCCATGTCTGACAGCTTCAGTGACAGCATCATAAGCAGCAAACTGCTGCCTATTCAACTGGTCAGTCAGTACACTAGGATCCTTTGTTGCTTGAGAAGAAAGTTCCATGGCACTTTCAACTTCACTCATCAGAACCACAGGATCATTCATTGGTAGAGGAGCTCCAAGAGTACCCTCTCCTTCAGGATCTATGTTTTCCTGAGAATTTCCTGGAGTGTCTTTCTCAAGCTGTTTCTTAGCTTGTTCCATCTGCTCCTTCTCTAATTCCGGTCTATGAATGTATGTTGTGGACTGTTCACTCTTGAAGGTCTCGCATGTAAGTCAGAACTGTTGCTCATATGTTTCACAGTCTCCTTTCAGTGTCCTCCCATCCCTCCATTGCTTAAGGAGGAACATTAGAGCAAAGTAGTAATGTTTCTTGCTGTCAGTTGTAGAGAAACTGAGTTTACAATGGTCAATCAGCCAGGGTTTCTTCCTTTTAGCAAGGCACCAATTAAAGCCTCTGACTTTGTAAATCTCTCGAGTTTCATCAGGTGCTGCATCAGTCTTGTAGTCGTATCACTTAGCAACATGGCACAGGCACATGTCATCCATCACAGTAGCCTGATCTGGGTAGCACGTGTCAATCAGGTTATTCTTCAAAATATTTTTTGATGAAGAGCAGTTCACAGCCAGTTCTTCAATATCATCATGAGACTTCAAAACATGCTTTCATTTCCTTTGTAGTTAACACTAAGAAATCGTACAGCGTCAGACTTGCCATACAAGTGTGTCCCAATCAAATGATCACTGGCCTCATATGCTCCACACTCCCTGTGAAACAGTGTCTTTAATCCCAGTGACCAGAGCTGTGAGCTCAGTGACTGGCTAGAAGTAGTTATGTCTTCCCAAAGCTCAAGAAAGTGGTCTGCTCATGTTTTGTGATATACGATGTGACGTACCACACAAGAGACAGAGAATTATCTGCCACAAACTGCACATCAATGTTTGTCTGCCACATCAGGAGATCAGTAAAGTTGTAATCATTGACGAACACCTCATTCTCCTGTCTGTGTAACTCATATACCCTTTTAGTGGACTTTGCCTTGAGATGGTGATGCATGGCTGAGAACAAATTATTCATATGTCCTTGCTGACATGTCTAGGGAAACCAAATCAACACCTGGTGTACTACTCATTATGACTCTTCACTGGTCAGTGACAGTACTTCCCACAAAGATGTTGCTGAAACTTTTGCACCAGCTTCCACAGTGTTGGACTGTCATACTTGTCAGGGATGTGGCAAGTGACATAACATTGAATGAACTTCAGCACTTCAGCTGCTTCATTCTCACCAATATGAGGAGCATCTTTAATCCACAACAGCATATGTATGTGGGGTGCATCTCATGCCTGGTCCTTTAACAAAATGAATGCCAATGTTTCATGGAAGCGATGGTGAAAATGTAGGAACACAGAAACTGGATCAAGTGAACATATCTTATCAAGTGTCATTGATGAAATGCCATCGACATCAGCATTGGCCCACCTCAACAGTTCAAGTAACTCAACCAAGCTGTACTCTGCACAGCTCAGCATTATGGAACAAGTAGCTACACCATACTCACGCAGCATAGCCATGAACTCCAAGGCCCAGATATTCAAAAGGGTTGCGCCATGCACAATAGGGTTGCAGCAGCGCAAGTCTGAAAATGTGCCATTCTGTGATATTCAGCGGGAGGCAGTTGCGCCCCCCAAATCACACTGAGCAATAGCGCAACGATAATGAATGTATGCACAACTGAAAGGGGAGGAACTATGCATAAATGGCGCAGTGCGATAGTCAACAACATGCGCCATGCTGAATAGGGGAGCAAGTGGAAGTTGTGCTATAGTGGAAATGAGCCAAAATAAAAAGGAGCAAGGGACAAGGGAGAGGTGCAAGAATGCTATAGGGAAGCCACAAGTTGCTGAACTATAGCCAGCCACACAGGCAACACACACACACACAGGGCAGGACAGCGAAAGGGCACCTGGAACCCACAGGCTCAGGGAAGGTGTGGGGAGCCACAGCCACAGTGCAGGAGGGGGAAGTGCCTCACAGCACTGAGGGCAGCACAGTCAGGTGTTCCCGGTGCAGGGGAAGTAGCAGCCAGGATAGCAGGGGGAACACAGAAACAGTTGTCAAGGGGGTGAACACAAGCCAGGGACATGGTCAGTGCCACTATCCAGATGGAGGCAGTAATGAGGGGGGTGAGAAGGTGGGCAGCAGGGGGGTGTGGCCATGGAAGGGTCCATCAGCTGTATGCCCCCAGCAGGCAATACCGAGCCCACACCAGCTTTGAGCTGTACAGTGTTACTGAGATCGTGGTCTGGTACCACCCGAATCAGGCAATTCTGAGGCGGCTCTGGGAGCTGTGCAGTGATGTGATGCAGGCACCCACACGACGGAGCCATGCTCTGTCAGTGGAGACTAAAGTGACAGCTTGCATGTGCTTGCTCACCACGGGTACCTTCCAGAGACCAACAGGGGACACCACAGGCATAATCCAGTCAGCCGCATCATGCCACCTCACCCAATTTTTCAGCACACTGCTGCCACATGCTGTGGAGTACATCCATTTCCTCAGCACACCAGCGGAGTGCACAGCAAACATACAGGAGTTCCACAGGGTAGCACGTATGCCTAGCATGCTAGGGGCAATATACTGCACCCATGTGACCATCTTCACACCACTTGGCCCCGAGGGGACTGTAAACATGAATCGCAAGAGCTATGCTAGCATCAACTGCCAGGTGGTGTGCGATGCCAGGGGGCGTATAAACAATGTCTGTGCCACGCACCCTGGGGGAGCACACAATGCCTTCATCTGGCACCAGTCGGTACTGTGCCACAGATTCAAGAGTGGGGACATCCCCACTGGCCACTTAGTGGGTGAGTATGCAAACCACACGGACAAACATAGGGCTTGGTGGGGCATGGTCAGAGGTGAAATGGATAGTGGCCTACATGGCCCGGGGCAGGGTGATGCTGATCACCAAACTAACCTCCACCCTCTACAGACAGGTGACAGTGGATACTCACTCTGTCCCTAGCTGATCACACCATACCAGCGGCCCATGACCCCATTGCAGCAATGCTACAATGAGGCACACGCCACCACACGTAATGTCATTGAGCGG
The DNA here is from genome assembly GCA_016271365.2 of Neoceratodus forsteri. NCBI lineage: Eukaryota > Metazoa > Chordata > Ceratodontiformes > Ceratodontidae > Neoceratodus > Neoceratodus forsteri. The sequence continues at coordinate 141,732,641 of CM028133.1, forward strand.
GTGTTCGGGATGCTGAAGGCACATTTCTGTTGCCTGGACACCTCTGGCGGTGCCCTACAGTACAGCCCCTCAAAGGCCTGTGGCCTATTCCTGGCTTGTTGCATCCTGCACAACATGGCCAATGAATGTGGGATAGCCATACAGGTCAAAGAGGGGGACAGTGATGGGGACGATGAGGATGCCGGTGACAATGGTGATGAGCAGTCCACCCTTGGGTGACAGGATCCCCGACTGCTCCGGCTGGCACAGCTGCACTGAGACACCATCACAGAGGAGCACTTCAGCCAACCCAGGTAAGTCATGGGGCCATGTGCAACCACCAGTGGCAAAGGCACAACCCACAAACATGCATGGACACACACCAGGGTGCATGCCATCAAGGGAAGTGGCCAGGCATGGAACCACACACACCACCAGGGATGGGTGAGATCTAACATGGCACGCAGACAGACACACACACACACACCTCACCAGACATGCACAAAGGGTAGGAGGCACACACCAACCCAGAATGCCACCCCTAGCCACACACATGTCCACAGACCACCACGCCCACTGCCTGTCATTGTGCATGTGTCAGACGCTGGGCACCATTGCACATTGACATACAGCACAACGCAGGCATCATCATGCACAAGTAACTGCGGACCACAGCCGGGAGGGTGTGCAGATGGCCTGTGTATGTGTGCATGCAGGGCTGGGTACCCACCCATGCATTGCCCGCTGAATGACACAATGCACACAGGGCAGCATCAGACAGTAGCCACAAGGGGAGACAGGTCAGTCACGTGCCACAGTGCCCCACCCTCCACGGATTCATGGGCAGCCCAACCGAGACCCGCCAGCAGTGACAGGCTGACCACTGGCCTCATGCGGTGGCACCGATAATCCCCAGGGTTCCACTGCATGAATGTGACCGTGCTTGCACAGGGGTCTGCAGCACACTGAACATGCCTGCGCCAGGCATGCTCGGGATGCCCACAGCTGAACCTGGTGTCAACAAGGATGGTGTCACACGACGCCGGGAATGGGGGGTGGACATTGTACTGTGTGGTGTCTGCGACACATGGGCAAATAACTGTGTGCCCCCTGTGGCCATGGCAACTGTGATTGTATGTGTGAGCCTGTCAATGGCAGTGGTCACATCCTCCCGCATCCGGTCCATCCCTGCCAGGAGCAGAGCGGTTTCTCTGCTGCGACGTTCCTCTGCCCGTTCCACAGCTGCACTCAGTGCATCCACCGCCATCACAAGCCACATCTGCTGATTTACTGATGCTTGCAGTATGCGGGTGTGCTCATCCAAGAGGTCATCTGCCCGATCGGCATGCTGGCCCACAGGGTGTACACGGACCTGATGCTCATCACCCCTTGAGGGTGGGCGCTGCACACCAAGGCCAGGCCTGGGCATGTCCGCAGGTGGTGCACTGCCGCCGCCCCCTGACACTGTACCCCCAAGCCCATTGGCCGACTGCTGATGCTGCCCCTCCAGCTGCCGCTCCCCAGGGCTCAATGGTGCTGCCACAGTGGCTGCAACAGTCCCACTGTCCTGTACACACACCAGTGCTGCCCCACCGGTGCTGACAGGCACAGGCTGGGACTGTGATGACACACAGGCCTCCACGGCGGCACCACCCACAGCCATGGCCGCAATGTTACCTGCTGTGTGGCCATCCTGTGGCACACACGTGTCATTGCCCATGACGTTAGTGACATCATCAACAGTGACGGACCCGGCATTAGCCCAAGTCACAGCATGCTGGCATCTGTGGATGCTGGCACGCTGGGACACAGGCAGGGCCTCCTCCGCACCTGCTCCAACAACATCAGTCTGGATGTCCAGGCGGGCCCACTGTTGCACTGAGCCGCTTATTCCTGTGGAGGTGGATGGGCCCTCCTCCATCTCCATCTGACCAGCCTCAGTGGAGAGGCCCACCACTGCTGACCCATGCAGATGCTCAGGAGCTGTAAGGGAAAACAGTCGCGTTACTGCATGTGACCTACCCTGTCCCCCACAATAGGCAGACCATGATCTACCATGCAGTAACGGGCTACCACCCATCTGGAATCCACCACCCAGAACACCCTCACTGGCACAACGTTGCATGCTGCCAGCAACCCTCTCCTCCTGTGGGATCAGGCGTAGCACCTCCGGCTGTCCCCCGCCTGTCGCAGATCATGCTACCCTGATGGCAGCCACCTTCTCTTTAATTCTCCTCCTCCTCCTCCTGTCTGTGCCCATCTTCTTCTTGCACTCCTGCATGGAGCGCTGGTGGCTGCCACACAGGTTTACAGCATGCACCACCTCCTCCCGTGCAGCAGCACGGGCCTGTGGTGTTCCCTGTCATCCTGGTGTAGGTAGGCCTTGAACAGGATGTCCGTCTCGGCCTTCATGAAATTTGGCCTCCTTCTCCTCCCACAACTCTGTTCCTCTTCCTCCACAACTCACTCGGTCATGAGTCAGCCTGTGAGAATGACAGGTGTTACCTGTGACTGTGCAATCCCATGTATGTCCCAAAATCCACAGTCCACACTCCCAAACAGCATGCAACTCAGCAATAGACTGCAGTAACTGACAATGGCCAGTGCAGCCCAATGTCACACTTTTATAGCGCAACCCATGCAAATGAGGTGAGACGCATCTTTAAGTGGATGCAAGTGCAGTGACTGCACCATTGAATGGCCGATTAGCTGATTTGCATATGACGGCTGAATATCGTGTTTTTGTGCTTTGCACAATTATATTGAACATGCTGAGCCAAGGGCGCAGTTCCTGTGACATGCGCAGTACACACCTAACTGTGCATGCCCGGGTTGATGACGCAGGTGCCTGCTGCACTGCTGATGTGCTGTGTGTGGGAGGCAATGCAGGGCATGGCCACCATTGTACCAGTGGTGCTACATCGCTGTTCACCTATATGATGCTGTGGCACTGGGGCGTCGTAGGCACACTGGAGCAGCAGCGCGGTAGGCTGCTGCAGGAGATGGCACACAGGCATCCAATTGCACTAGACACATTGGGTTCCAGTCGCGCTGTGACTGTCCGTGCGCCAGAGACCCTTGACCCTGTGCCTGACCTTTGCCGCCTAGGCACCATACATCAGGCATGGGTGCACCACTATTGCACTGTTCAGTGACAGTGCAATAGGGAATGGCAGCACTGTACCGTGCAGCATCTGCATGTGGCGGAACCACACTGCAGAGCGCCATTTTAACTTAACCGAGCAATAGAGATGGCACATAGGAGAGCAGCACAGTGGAGCCAGGTGGAGATGGCAAACTTGGTTGCCATTGTGGAGCCACTTGTTGGCCCACTATTTGGTGAGGCATCCCTGGACAGGTCCAGGAGTCAGGTGTGGCAGGAGGTGGCTGATGCCCTGGAGGAGGCCACCAGTATGGGGCGGACAGTGGAGCAGTGCAGCCACAGATATGGGAACCTGAGGCGGAGGGAGCTGGACCTGCTTGCCCACCTGCAGGCACGTGCCAGGAGGGGGATGGTGCCACGACCAGGTAGGTGCAACATCCATACACTTTTATCTTCCATACAGGTATCACAGTTGCATGCCTCTGGCACATGGAGGGGGCCATCTGGTGTTGGCCATGGTGGTTTTATCAGGGTGTGGGGTGGGTGGGTCTGGCACACACATGAGGATGGGGGGACTTTGCTACAAGATTGTACTGATATTCTTCTCTCCATGTTTGCACCTTAGGCCCAGACAAGTGCCAGCTGGGGAGGGAGAGGAGGCACCAGCAGGAGGACCATCATTCCGGGAGGAGGGGAAGGTCCACAGAGGCAGAGGGACCAGCCTGATGATGGTGAGTGCCTTACATCCATGATTACTATTGCATGCTGTGTAACAGGGCGGGCAGCAGGGCATGGCCACCATCCACTGACACCACTGCCATGCACGCAAGTTGTTACAGTCAGCACTGTCCAGTGGTACTGCACATCTAGGAGTGCATCAGTGGTGGTCCATGCATGCACCAGGTACCTGGCTGTGCCACTGCCTTTGCACCACATAGACATATCACTGAACAGCCAAGATGGTGCTGTGCAGGACTTGGCCGGTGGGTGTGTGCAGCGGTCCGCATGGCTGTGTACGCCTGGGTGGGCAGGTCTTGTGGAAGCAATCACTGTGGGTGGTCACACACCATCACAGAGGCATGTCCCGTGGCTGTATGCCATGCACAGTGGGTGGGTTGCATGGGGCGGTGCAGTCACACCTATTGACTCTGTTCCCTTGTCCTAGGTGGATGGCAGCTACAGGAAATATGAGCAACACTGCAGGAGATCCTACAAGTTGCCAGGGCCTCCCTGCAGATCCTAGAAAGGATTGACCGTGTGGGAGTCCGATGGAGGCATGGCGGGAGGAGCAGCCAAAATGGGGAGTGGGGCTCCCGCTGAGCATACTTATGCCCCTGATTTTCCCTACCCCCCCTGGACTCACCCTCACATCCCTCCTTCCCTCTACCGTTTGTTCACCCCTGCCTCTTACCCACCCCTACCTTGTTTGTGGCCCTCCTCCCAACCTTTTGTAAATATATGTAAATAGTTTTGCATTATTTTTTACAATACATTTGCTTTGATATACCTAATGTGGTGGTCTCTGTTTTGCAGCATGGCTATAGGTGCTCAGCTGCAGTGGTGTGCATGGCGTCAGGGGTGGTGCAGTCATGTGCGTGTGTGTGTGTGTCCGTGGGGAAGTGACTATGGTGTGGGAGTAGCTATCCGTCACTGTCTGTGGTGTGTGTGTTGTTCCCTGTGCACTAGATGACTGTGTGCAGTGGTCCATGGTGCATGCTCTGTGTCCATGGTGCACCTGTCAGCCCATCCATGGCCTGTGCAGCTGACACCCTTGCATGTCTGTGACCTGCATGGTCCACTGGCATGTCAGTAGTGGCTGTCCATGCAGGACAGCCACTGTACCAGTCACAATGCCGGGTTGCCTCCTGTCACTGGTGTGGTGCATGTCTGCCTCGGGTGACACTGTGGCCTCCGCTGTTGTTGTCCCACCTCCATGCTGTGGCTTGTGTGTGTTGCAGGGGATGTGCACCACTGTCTGTCACTTGTGCTCCAGACAAATGCTGGTGGCATACAGCTCCACAGTGCCAGCGCAGGGTGGCTGGCACTCCTGTGCCATGGAGGAATGCTGGCCGTGTGTACACAGTTTCCATGGCCACATGCTGGGGCCTTGGTTGCCTTACTACTGTGTCCCTGTGTTGGTGTGCTCTTGGGTATGGGTGGGTGTTTGTTCATGCATTGTGTTGCATCCGGTGCAGTGCGTGCTTCCATGCACCACTGTGGGTGTCTGCACTGGCTGTTGTGGCCAGTGCTGGGTTGGGGTGTGTCCTTGGGAGGGTGTGCAGGGTGCTGTACTACTGGTGGTGGGGTCTGAGGCATGCCCTGTCATGGTTGGGGTACCCCATGTGCTAATGCATGGTCAGTCTCTCAGGTGTACCTTGGGGGGATGTGCATGGTGGCACTGTGTATGCAGTCGTTGCATCGCTGTGTGCTGCCACCCGCTGATGGGTGCTCATGGTGGGGGTGTCTTGCATGGTTCTGTGGTGCACAAGGTTGCATTGTCACAGTGGGGGTGGTGGCATGCATGGGGAATCCTGCACTGGTGGATGCTGCTCCTGGGCAGGGTATCTGGGGTTCATGGTGCAGGGTGTGCTCTGCATTGGTGGGATGGTGTGGCACAGGATGGTTGGCCCTCCTTGCGTGCCAGTCACAGCTTGCTAGGGGGTGTGATGGGGCACCATGGTCCAGCTGTGAGTTGGTTGCTGGTCTCCATGGGCCAGTGGTTATTCTAGCCCTCCCCCAGTTGTGCAGTGTGTGGGGTGTGGGGGGACGATGTCTGTTCTGCTGTGTGTTCCTCTGTCCATCTGTGGCATGGGTGGTGGGCCCCTGCATCCCTGGTTGTGCTGTTGCATTGCTGCCCTGCTGCTGGGGGGCATCCCTGGTTGCGCTATGGTGCATCTGGACTGCTCAGCAGAACATCCCTTGTTGCGCTATGGTGCATCAGATATGCTCAGCTTCACCTCCCTAGTTGTGCTATGGCACAGGTGGTGCGATATTCAGTCGTCGGCTGTAGGCGCATCTTGGCCTGCGCAGTTTTTGAATATTGCACCTCTTGCGCATGGGCGTAATGGACTTGACTTACTCCTGCTGTTGCGCACTTTTTGGGTGCAGTTTGAATATCTGGGCCCAAGTGTCTACAATACCAGCATTCTTTTGTGCCACGCAGACTCGAGAGTATAGATGTCAGATTCACTTGTAGCATTTCATTCTTTTCTCTCAGTCTTTGCAGAAACTCAGCTGCTGTAATCCCATCTAATGGACTAGTCAAGTGCAACGCATGTGCAATGGATGCAGAGAGGATACTAAGCTCACTCTCCCACAGCAGGTGGAACAAATATTGTATGTTCCTATGGAATTTGCCATCCTTGTTTAAGACTCTCCATGTATGATATTCAGCACCTTGAACACGCATCTCATGTGCATCCAGACAGCCTCCTGGGCCTTGAGGGAATAAATATGGAAAGCAATGTGCTTCAAGTTTTTCCTCCCATATGCTGACAGGACTACCTTCAACCTATTTCATCTGGTACAGGTCAATGTTATCACCAATTGGATCTCTGCCATGTAGAGGGTGAACTGTGTACAGCTCATACACGTCTTCATGTGTTGCAGCATCAACCTTCTCAATTATTGGCTTCCTAGTGTCTACTAGTCCAAACTAAGCACTCATATCTGAGAATCCATCTATGTCAAGCTCATCATAGAAAGGATTATTGTTCCTCAGACAGTATAGAGCACTTTTCACTTTCTGCATATTGACAACATCTTGCCAAATACAAATATTCAAACATACGAAATTGCCAGCAGAAAAAGGCCCACAGGTCTATCAAGTCTGCCCAATTGGGCAGCTCTTAAGTTTCAAATCACTACCGCTTCCCCACCCCCACCCAAACCACTCTCTTTCTCCTCTTTTCCCGTCCTTCCCCCTTTGTGTTTTTGTCTGTACTAACCCTGCCCTTGACTTTATCCCAACCCCGCTTAAAGCTATCCACTGTCCTCTGAATGAGTAACTCCTCCGGCAGTACATTCCAACCTGACACCAATCTGTCTGTGGAGTAGTGCCTCCTCATCTCCCTCCTAAACCTTCCACCATCCAACTTCAGACTGTGCCCCCTAGTGACCTGTCCCCCCTTTAAGCAGAACAATCCTCCCTCCCCTCCCTGACTTTGTTTATGCCTTTCAAGTACCTAAAGGTCTCTATCATGTCTCCTCTTACCCTTCTGTCTGCCAGCAAGCACATGTTGAGCTCTTTCAACCTTCCTCATATGGCGATGCCTCTAGTCCCATGATAATTTTTGTAGCCTACACTGTACCACCTCCAGTAATCTCACATCCTTTTTGAGGTATGGGAACCAGTACTGTGTACAGTATTCCAAGTGTGGCTTCACCAGTGATCTATACAATGGCAGGATGACCTCCCCATTTTGAGAGGTGATCCCTCTGGCAATGTACCCTAGCATCCTATTTGCCCTTGTTGCAGCTCTTCTACACTGTGCAGATACCTTCATGTCCCCTGTGACTATTACCTCCAGGTCCCTTTCCTCCTCTGAAGCCATTACCTGCACTCCCTCAGCCAGTAGCTGTTCTTGGGATTGCTGAGTCCAAGGCACATGACCTTGCACATATTAGTGTTAAACTCCAACTGCCACTCCCTAGACCAGTGTTCGAGTTTAGACAGAGCCTCTCTGAGTGCCTGCCTCTCTTCTTCATTGTCCACTTTTGCACAAATCTTAGAGTCATCTGTGAACAGACAGATCTTACTCTTGACTCTCTCTGCAATGTCTCCACTGTAGACACTGAAAAAAACAGGGCCCAGCACTGAACCCTGCAGTGACCTTGGACTTTGTAGGTACACCATCTACTAGTATAACAACACTGTTTTCCTTTGAGATTGTCTCCACATTCTCTTTCAGAGGAAGTGATCAATACATCACAGCCCCTTTCAGAGACTTGACAATCTCTTTTTCAGATACTTTACGTGTTTTTGTATTCAGGTATAGAATAGTCTGAAACGGTTTCATGGTTTGTATGAGTATCCATTCAAACATATTCAGTGCAGCAATTTCAATAGGTGTGACATCTGCCTCCATATTGTTCAAAATAGATCTTGGTGGCAGAGTGTTATTTTTCACCTTTGTCAAACAGTAGTGACACATGGTGACCACTGGGTCCAGGTCAAAGTCATTCTTTACTAGTAGGTAGGCCAACAGTCATGCCTACATGTCATTAAAAGATGTAATATTTTCCAGATCAACTGTAACAGCCTGCAGCCTGTAAAGTAGTCTGTGACATGAGACACACACAGAGTCAAACTTCTCTCTCTCTTAACCAGTTCAGTCTTGGCAATGGGTTTCCCGAATGTTTTCAGTAGGTCAGATTCCCGAAGAGCGAGAGTACATGATACAGTGGCAGACGTCCCATCACAGGGTGCATCATAATGTTTACTATTATCTTATACATCCTGTATCACAATTTTTGCAACTTCCATATCTCCTGCTTTCAATGACTCATCAAGTTGTTTGTACACTGACATGGCTTTTCTCACCTGGTATATTTTGTGCACAAAGTTGAGCATCACAGGATTGTGTACAGCAATCATATGCATATGATGAAATATGCTCTTGCACATACCACTATCTAAGCAATCCAAGGAATGCCTCAACAGTCCTTTATGCTTGCAAATTTTACAGAGATAAATCTTATATAATAAGTTGTATCTCTGTTTCTTCTTCATGGCAAGAAAGTGATTCACAAACTGTGCAAAAGCTTCAAACGATGCCTTCCTGAGACTGCAGGTCTCATCACATCTCCGTGATGCACAACTTTTGGTCGGTGTCTCAGTTGTTGAGTGTGTGTCATCATCTGGCATACTTAGCTCTTAACTGTGTGTCACACTCAACACATTACAAGCCTTGCCAACCTTGTCAACAGAAATTACGAGTTCCTTAAAAACTGGTTTGAAAGACTCCTGCCAAAAAAAGCCTCTGAGTGCTGTTTATGTAGCCATATGCTTTGAAAGACTTCACAAAACGTGCCTCTGTTCAGAGTGCCAACATTTTGGAGCCTACTATGAACAGACTGTACTATAGCAGTGAACTGTTCAATCTCTTTCATCATTTGTTTCCACAAATGTGAAAGAACAGATAGTGCCATATTCACAAATCTACGAACCCTAAGTCGTAGTTTTATCAAGAAGAGTTGACTCTTTAGTCATTTACCTTGCTGTCTCATTATGGTACAAATAATCCAATCAACGTTAGCCTGTGAAGCTAACTTTCGGAAAAATGTTAACTTGCTAAGGTGGTCACAAATAACAGAACTGTGCTTCTGCTTACGAGTTGCAATACAAATGTTTTCTACCTGGCCAGCTCTCCTGTGTTCCACAATACCAACATCAGGATGAGGAAGCTGGTACTCAACAGTTGTTTCTGAACAATAAACTGAGGCAGGCATCTCATAATTAGCAGGCAGCCTTTTCCTGTTAATAAACCTTGTACTGTCCTTAACTTTCCTTGTAGCATTTTTACTGTCTACATTACTATTCATCAATTTAACATCACTATAATACTTATTCCTTCTACGCTTATTCTGTTGTCTATGTCTGGTAGTCATTCTCTTTACAAAAAAAGCAGGTTTCAGGCAATATAACGATACAGGATCACACACCTATAAAACAAAAGAAAAAATTTTTACCAGTTTCCTATAACCATTTATATTTTTCAATAAACATTTCAAATAAATAACAGTTCAATAACATTAACTTCATAAGAAAAAAGAACAATTTCTAAAGTTTTCAACCTATGTGAATAAGCTCCATTGAAATGCACAATGTTGTCAAGGCTTAAAAATGTAATCGTGAAGGTTTTCAAGCTGTGTGACTAAGCCCCTATTGAAATACAGGATGTTGTTGCGGTAAAAAATGTTTCAGCAAAAGTTTTCAAGCTCCGTAAATGAGGCCCATTCAAATGTACTATGTTGTCAAGTTAAAAAAAATTTAACTGCGAAAGTTATTGCGCTCCATGTATGAACCCCATAGAGATATATTATGTTGTTGAGGTCAAAAAATGTTACCATGATAGTTTTCAAGTTACATAACAAAGGGTCATTCAAATTCATTATGTTTTCGAGGTAGAAAAATTTAACCGCAAAAGTTTTTGAGCTACGTGAACTAGACCCATTGAAATACATTGTCTTATCGAGGTCAAAAAATGCAACCGTGAAAGTTTTCAAGCTGTGTGAATGAGCCCCATTGAAATACATCATGTTGTCAAGGTTAAAAAATGTAACCACAACTGTTTTTGAGATACGTGATCGAGACCCATTGAAATACATTATCTTATTGAGGTTGAAAAATGCAACTGCAAAAGTTTTAGAGCTATGCGAAGGAGCCCTATTTAAATATACTGTGTTGTCGAGGCTGAAAAATGTAACCATAAAAGTTTTAGAGCTGTGTGAATGAGCCCCATTGAAATACATTATGTTGTCACAGTTGGAAAATGTAACCACGCTAGTTTTCGAGTTCCATGACCTAGCCCAATTGAAATCCATTATCTTTTCAAGGGAAAAAATGTAAGCATGAACGTTTTCAAGCCCCATGGTCGAGCCCCCTTGAAATGCATAATGTTCTTGAGGTAAAAAAAAATGTTATCACGAAAGTTTTCGAGCTCAGCGAGCAAGCCTTATTAATAACACCATGTTGCCTATGCCAAAAAAATGTAACCGTGAAGGTTTTCGTGCTTCATACAACAACAATAGAAAAGCAGTACCCTCTCCTATACATAACATTGCAATGTGTGCACAGTTAAAAAAATGTTAGCACTCAAACATTTTTTTGTCGAGTTACAGTGACCTTCTACCTTTGGCTACCTTGATGCTTTGCAAACGGGAAGTTGGTTAAATCTGTTTCTATAAATGCTAGTGACCAGAGAACAATGCAGAAATGATATATTAAAGTAACACACCTGTGATATATTGCTAAAAGCACACAAATCCAGCATACAAATTAAGAAATTGGGGATAATGAGACCAAATTAAGAACTATCTCCACTAAGAGTGGCTATGTTTTTTTTGCCTGAAAAAAACACCCACGTACCACATCAAACCAATCACACACCAGTGAGTAAAGATTGATACTCCACAATACCAAATGACAGCACACCATTAATTTATACAAATGTGACATTTGTTTTAACAAATTTGATATACCACAGGAAATACTTTAACACAACCAATCATACTTGTATAAAAAAACAAGAAGAAGAAGAAGGAAGTAGCACCATTTTGAGAAAACTGCTGAGCTTTACAGGATTCACAGTAACTACGTCACCTCAAAATAAATTTCAAAAGTGAACTTCCAGATATTGTTACCTGCTTAAAATAGTACTGTTTACAAGCTAATATCTTCCTATCTAGATTAGTGCAAGTCTCACAATGTTCATTTATTTAATTAATTTTAAGAGTTTAAGACAGATCTTTAAACAGTACTCACCACCACACATGTCAGTTCAAAAGGGAGTTCTAGCACTGCAAGCATATGTGTATCTAGCAAATTAGCAGCAGCAAATCAGAATGCCTCTTCTGCTGTATCATTTCAAATCATCTGATAAGAAAGGCATTAATTCCCACCAAAACAAAACTGTGTTTTGTCTAGGCCACAGCCAATAACAAAAAATGTTCTGACAGATATGAAGTGTAATGTCTCTATTGGCACCCTAGAAGTAATGACAGCCAATACATATTTAGTTTGTCTACTGTTGCTGTCTCTCTCAGGAAGAATGAAAAGCCATTAGAAAATTGCTGCAACAGTTGTTTAGATGACACTAGGCACCAACAGGCTCAGACTGTCTTATTGAGCTCTCTGTTTCGCGCAAGAAACTGTTAGCATGCCAGAAAACTCCAGAATCACAGTGAGGACAGTAGGCAGCAGTTTAATTCATCAAGCTGGTGACTGTGCTAATAGAAGTCAATTTGGTAGTGACTTGAACCTTCCCAATTGCAAGGTCTACTGGTTTGGCAAGGGAGGAATGAGATGGGAGCAGCTCATGCAAACCATGCAACACTTCTTGAGCAACCACTCTGCACCAGACATACTGCTGATCCATCTTGAAGGGAATGATTTAGGTGACAAAAGGTGAATAGATTTAGTAGCTGAAGTTAAATTCGACCTAGCTTCACTTTCAGAGATGTTACCTGTTTGTAAAATAATCTATTCAGACATTACACAGCGTATGGTCTGGCATGCAGATCAACACATGTATCTGCTCAACAGGGCAAGGAAAAAAATAAACATGCACATCTCTGCATTTTTACGTGATCTGGGCATGCGCACAATCCGTCATCCTGAAATCAAGTATATTAAAGATTGGCTGTATCTAAGAGATGGTGTGCACTTCTCAGATGCTGGCAAGTACCTGTTTTTGGGAGACCTCGACATGGCATCCTCTCTGTGATCTGAAGAACAATGTGCCTTGTCAAAGTGTTCAGCAAAAAAAAATAGGTTCTTTTAAGAGCCAACCTGTTTTGGTCAAAAAATAGAACAAAAAATGCACACAATGACCAGAAAATTCACAAAAACCCAACAGTACACATTATGCACTCACTACCCGTATTATTGACAACACAGAGGCCACATACTTGCAACAGCCATACCAAATATTTAAAAGGAAAGTACACAAGGTGATGTGTCTGTGTGTCTGTATGTGTGTGGGGGGGGAGGAGTTAAGTAATAAGGCACAACAGTTTGTTATTTATTAAATATTTTCACACATCTTACATGCTGTGTTCTGAAGCATAGGTGAGTGGCGTAAGCACAAAAGAATTTGGTAATTCAAGTAACAGCTCACACCCTGGGTGCACATTATTATGATTAATCGATGGACACGTGTGAAATTAATGTTAACTGTGTATAATTAAGGTATATACCATGATATGTTGTGGGTCATGACAGGATTTACCCACAGGTGTTTTGTTTTGCTCATTAGGCACAGCTGACTGGAAAACCCACACCAGAAGTGGGTAATCTTGCCATTACCCACAGCATATCATGGCATATTGCTATTATACAATGTAGAAATAAACATGAGGGAAGTTATCATTTTTACATTTTGATTTTCGAGGTTCCTGGATATTGAGAAAAAAATACATACCAGCCACTGAGTTTGAAGTTTGCTATCCTGATTGGCTGGCGCCTCTATCGTGGTATGATGGTACGATAAACACATTGTAAATCGTGCCACCTACCTAAACAGAAACCAGAATTTTCTTACTCATTGTATAATAATGTTTTTAATAAATGGCATTCCTTAGTTGTGTGTTATATAGAATTTAGTCACAATTTTGCAACAGGTTTTGCTCAGTCAGTTTACAGAATTTCCATATACCATAATAATGTTTAACAAATATATTAGTATTATACCGCATTCATAAAACTACATATGCTATTACTGTTTTATGTGACTTAGACACATAGATATACATATATTATCTTACTTTAAACCTTGTTTCCCCTTATGTCTGCTTCTTTTACAGAAATGACAAAATATTGGACAGTTGAACAGCTACCTCTGCTGCTGGAAGCTGTTACTAAATTGGTGGCCCCAGAATCATGATGAGGGCCACCGACATGTCTCTGAAGGAGACCTGGATGGGGTTGGCCAAATACCTGAGGTGTGAAAAGGGTCTGCAGGACAAGATGTGGAGACAGTGTAGGGGAAAGTGGAAGCTGGCCCATTAGAAATTCCATAAATTGAAGAGGTTGGGGAAGGTACCAGAAAGGACCGGGCCTGGTATGACCAAGTGTACCAGCTGTGGTTCCAGGCAGGGAAGCCAAATTTTGGGGAGAGAGAGTACTTCACCATAAGTAAAATTCTCAATTTTAATAAAATATTGTTATTGTTCAATTAAGTAAAATGGCATGACAGAAGGGGGGGGTGCTTATGGTGCGATAACGACTCATCTCAGGTGGTTTTAAGCACAAGGCATAGGTGAGTATTTACACCACCCGAGAAGTAGTGTCAGTCCAGCACAAACCACCCCATGAAGTACCTTACTATAACTATCAATGAGTTTTGTAAGTTTATTTAATGCAATTCTTATACATGATTATTTCAAGTAGGCCATTGTTATGGGATAATGTCCGCTGACAACTGTTTCTTCACCAATCAGTACCCAGCATTGTTCTTACCCATTTAATAATTTATCAATAACAAGCTCAGAGGCATAGCCATACTGTCTAGCATATTGTTAGAATATGTTATTTTTTTCCCACAATGAAACTATCTTGAACATTGTCAACAGATGCTATGGTATTATGCCACCCACATACTGAATATAGAAAAAACAACTGTTGCAGCTACTTCAAGTTCTTTGGCCACACTGCCAACATCAGTAGTACAGTAGAATAACATTGGCATGTCAAAACACAAACAAAGTCAGCATATTCAATGCATGAAATTCTATGAATTATAGCATATGACATCACAGTGCTCTAACTTTTCTAACTATTAGTAACTTTAACCTATGTGTATCCCTGTTAACAACCAATGACATCAATACTTATAAAATGGACAAAGGATTTTAAGCAATCTGATTGGTGGTTAGCTGTGCATTAGAAGTGTCCAATGCACGGCTAAAACTAGAAACCCCATTTAGAATACACAGACCCATTTTATAAGTGCAGTAAGACACTCCAGGGATGTGCGTTTGACAGTTCTAATGCACGACTAAGGGATTGGATGCACTCAGCCTGCAGCCTCGTGCCTCACTACACCCCCTAGCCATGCATTAAAACTGTTTAACACACACCCCATTGTGTCTTATTGCTTACTTGTATCATGCATTTAATGCAATATAGTAGCATACAATAACAAAAAACGTACCAATTCAATCAGTAATATTACTGTAACAAATAATAGTATAAAAAATGTAACACAATAATAACACTTTATAAGAAGAGAAATCATGCACACTTTAACAGTACATAATGTTACACAGTGAAATAGAAAGTGCTCACCATATTTTTTCCTTTTACAACAGCAACTGGAGCCACAGATGAGTCAACACCAGCTAGCCCAGGCCCAGTCCCTGCAGAGAAGGGGACAGAGGAAGTTGTTGATGATGACGTTATCATCATCACCACAGAACGTAAGTACCAGCAAATACTCAGAACACAAGATACACATATGAAGTACAACATTATAATTGTAATATGGTGTCTCATTCCTGAAACAGAGAAATAAAACTGAAATAGAAAAAAAAGACTAAACTCTTTCAATGATGGACAAAAGCAGTAATGTTACATTATTACCACACATGTATTCATATTTATATTTTTTTATATGCATATCCATATGTATACGTAAATTGGCAGAGGTGCAAGTAAGTAATAACCTTAGTGTGTGTGCTCACTAACAATTAATCAACACCATGGAGTAGGTTATTACGCTTATGGCATAGGCTCAAAAAGTTTGAGAAATTCTATGTACTCTTTACAAAATTATTAATAACTTTACTGTATCAATCTTTTGTTGTGTTCACATTTGTCATTGTTCTTGATTTTCTTTCAGTGTCATATAGTGTTCTTAGTTCCATGACCACTGATTTACTGATTACATAGTTCGACTAATTCAAAATGTTTTTTAGACACACGTACCTCTTGTTTCTGAGTTTTAATTGGCATCAAATATCCGTCTACGTTGCTACTGATCAGCTTTCCTTCCCATGCTATCTGAACTAAATTATGCCATTTGGGTACTTTCTATCACTACTGTAATACACCTGTTTCAACATTTACTACTGAGCATTGAACAGATCGCTCTCCTCAGTGCTGCTTTGTTTTATGGCACAATGCACTATGTTCTCTGCTTTTCACCAACTCTGTTGCCCCTCTCGTTCTATGAACACTACCTCCTCCACTGTCCATGTATTTGCATCTTGCTGCTATCCTTCTCTAACTGCTCCATATTCCACAATCCATCTGAGTGGGTGGGTGGATGGGTAGCACCTCTTTCCTGCCTTCTCCACTACTCCATATGGGTGGGTGGGTGGGTTACCCTCTTGCACATAGGACATACCACCTCCACAATCCATCTGCATGCATGGCTGGATAGTGATGTACAGTAACAAGCACACCACACCTTATCCATTACTCTCTTGCTACTCTCCTTATCTACCCACTCCCTTCTCCATGCTCCCTATGGGTGGGTGGGTGAGGTAGCACCTATTCCACACTTCCCTTCAGAAAAGACTAACCCAGTACTGCTACAGCTTGCAGGAGCATCCACTGCTGTATTCCTACGGTGTTGTCGCTCTCCTTCTCTGACCACTTCCTACATGTAAGTGTTGCCGCTGACAGGACCACCTGGTGCCTGCTATCCTGTTGCAATGAGCACGCCAGGATGCTGAAAGCCACAACAAGGAAGACAGCAAACCGCAAATAGGACTCCCCACAGCTGAACAAGTTGCAACTACCATTTCTATATACCTAACAGCTAGACATGAGTACGTCTTTCACCTAAAAACCTACTCACTATCCCTGTTAGCATAACACACGTAAATGTATGCCCACTCAAAGACTCTCCAACAATCACCTTGCAGGTTTCAGGGTACCCATGTTATAAATGTGATGAATGATTTCTTAACGCTTCTAGATATTATTAATGTTTTATGTTAACTCACCTCTTGCATTAAATGCTCTTCTTAGTAAAAATGTTTAGCTGTACTAGTAAGCACAAACTGGTACCTCCTTACATGGTACAGCACAATGTAAACAAGACCATTCCATTCCTGTTGTCATGGACAGCAAACCAATCAGGGTCAACGACTGTTTCTTCTTATAGTATTAAACCCATATTTATTGTACATATTTTTTTATTTCCTTCTTACAGAGCCACTGGAGGACCTTGCCTGTAATAAAAGATGAAGAGACGGAGCCTGTACCATCTCACCGTATGTACACTGCATATAACATCTACAAAATATCTTAAAGATTGATAAGTTTTTAAAGCAAACTGAATGTTACAGACATCCTAATCATTTTTTTATCACAAGTGACATATGCAGAGCTGCATTTCTCATTGTTTATGATACCACTTTTGTCGTTAATTGTTTACTGAATAATAGAACGTTTTTTCCATTTTGCTCAGGTAAGGAATAATACATGACAAGGTATGGTTTATGGGCTGATAAGAGCATGCTCCACGTGCGTAATGATGCATGAGGCACTTGCACTCAGTGCCTTTAGCACCTGGGAAGTGTTTTTATCAGTCCATAAACCAAACTTCTCAGTTTCTTATTACACTTATAAAACAAGCATTTGCCAATGCCGAATGTTTGCTTGCTGGCATTGGCATTGGTAGTGTAGAAGTTATAGAGCTGCATAATAGGAATGGCAGCGAAGTATCGAACTGAAGCCAACCCCACCACCACCCTGCAGAGAGTGACAGGCATTGGGGTGTGCCTTTGGGTCGTCAGGCATAACAACTACGCCATTTCATCACACCCTACCCTGCCGACACTGACAAGTGTAACGGTGTACCTTGGGGTCTTTGGCCCTTATACGCCCCATTCCATCAGGAAATATGGTGAGATGGGTGTGGTATAGGAGAACAAGGAAGATTGGGCCAGAGTCCGAGGCACACCCTTGAAGCCTCCTCACTGGCTGTGCAGGGTGTGGGTGGGGTGGAATGGTATGAGCATTACAGGCAAGAATCCCAAGTCACACCCCTGATGCCTGTCATTCTCTACAGGGTGGGGCATTATGGTCAGAAACCCTAATACCTCAGGCATTCATTGGTATTTTCACTTCAAATTTTCAACATGGTTTTTTTGTGACCCCCACCTCATGAACAGTGGCAATATCAGTTTGTTAGCAGAAAACTGCTTTTGCACAGCGACTACGGCATTTGGCACCACAGGTGCAAAAACACATTCCGAACAGGATGTGAAAATGACAGCAGTACTATTCATGGGGGTGTAAAATGGCAATGTTGAAAATTTGCCAGAAAATATTAAAAAACTGGTGAAGTCATGAGCATGCGTAGAAACTGTGCAACACACACCTGTAATGTAACTAGTTTGGGGATTTTTTTACAGCAGATTGTTAACACAGGCATTTTGGGACCTCCGATCATGAACAGTGTCAGTGTGATTTTCTTTATCTGTCCCGAACAATGATTTCCCACAGCGACCACGCATTTCTGTGCTGAAAGTGTGAAAACACATTTCGGCCATGTTGTGGAAAATGACAGCTGTGCTGTTCATAAGGAAGTGTGAAAAAATGCCACTGATGAAAATCCGGACTGAAAATATTACAAATTCATGAACTTACGAAGATGTGTGGAAACTGCGCAATGCTCACTCGTAACACAGTCATTTTATGGAGTTTTGTCACCAAATTTTCAACATAGCCATTTTAAGACCTCTGCTCATGACCAGTGTCACTGTGATTTTCTTAATCTGTCCCAAACATTGTTTTCGCACACCGACTGTACCATTGTGCACTACATGTGCGGAAACACATTTTGGGCGAGATGTGAAAAATGGTAGCTGTACTGCTCATAAGGAAGTGAAGTAAAATGGCACTGTTGAAAATCTGGTGTCTAAATTTTACAAATTTGCAAACTTGCCAGCGTGCGTTGGAACTGCGCAACATGCGCTCGTAAAACAGTCATTTTTGGGAATTTTTTTCACCAAATTTTCAACATAGCCATTTTAACACCTCTGCTCATGATCACTGTCACTGTGAATTTCTTAATGTGTCCCATACATTGATTTCGCACACTGACTGCGCCATAGTGCGCTACATGGGCAGAAACACATTGTGGACAAGATGTGAAAAATGACAGCTGTACTGCTTATAAGGAGGTGTGATAAAATGGCAATGTTGAAAATCTGGAGTGAAAATATTGAAAATTCGCGAACTTACGTGTGCGAAGGAACTCTGCAACGCACGCTGGTAAAACAGTCATTTTTAGGAATTTTTTCACCAAATTTTCAACATAGCCATTTTAAGACCTCTGCTCATGAACAGTGTCACTGTGATTTTCTTAATGTGTCCCGTACATTGATTTCACACACCGACTGCACCATTGTGCGCTACATGGGCGGAAACACATTTTGGGTGAGATGTGAAAAATGACAGCTGTACTGCTCATAAGAAGGTGTGGTAAAATGGCAATGTTGAAAATCTGGAGTGAAAATATTGAAAATTCGTGAACTTACGAGCGTGCGTAGGAACTGCGCAACGCACACTCATAGAACATTCATTTTTAGGAATTTTACCACCAAATTTTCAAAATAGGCTTTTTGAGAGCCCACCTTATGAACACTGGCAGTGTCATGTTGTTAATTGGTCCTGAAAGGTGATTTCACGCAGTGATTGCATAATCACCCTTCGGGCCCGATTAACGCCATGACAGTGACAGCATTCATGAGAAGGGTTCCCAAAAACCCTATGTTGAAAATTTGGCGCAAAAATTCCAAAAAATGCCCGAGATATGCAGCAAAGTTGAAAAAACCCTATCTATTACATTATACAGTTTACCGGCATTTCCTCAGTTCGCGGTCGGCTTTGAAGAGTGCAGATGTGTTCCCGGTCCACCGAAGATCATCGCGCTGGACTCCGGAGGTAAGTAAGGGGTGAGGGGGGTGTGGGGAGCCAGAGTGCGCAGTGGGTGGGTGCGGGATGTGCTGGGAGAATGCCGAGGGAACGTTTTCTTTTAACAGGTTTTTTTTTTAAGGAGGACGACGGGCGTTTGCCACGCTGGGGTGGGTTCCCAGCGTGGCAGCTAGAAGGCTGTTTGGGGGCTGGAGCAGACGGGATTGACACCCCGCCAGCCCTACGGATTCCGTGCCACGCCAGTGGGCTTCCAGCGGGCAGCTGTAAGGCTGTTTGGGGGCTGGAGCCGATGAGGATTGGGCACCCCGTCGGCTATACTCATGTCCAAGCTGGCGTGGGTTCCAGCGTGGCACCTGGAAAGCTTTTTGGGGGCGGCATGGAGCCGATGGGACATTGGGCACTCCCATCAGCTATACCTTATGAGCGTGGGGGGGCAGCGCATGAACATGCAATATGCATGCATGCGTGCGTGTTAAGGGGGGGGAGCTCTGCTCACTGAAGCAGAGCTCTCCCTTTCAACTGTATGCCACTGTATTTTCAACTGCTGTCATAGACAGCTGGAGCAGTGATTGGAGCACTGCGACCATGCCGGCAAACACACTGACTGAATTGGAAGAGGCTGACACACCTCTGGAAAACTCGGATGATAAATATCTATGTTTCTTGCACATGCGGCAAGCTAACATAATGAGTCAACTCCCATAGAAACTATCTGGTATATATACACACACACACATATATGTGTGTGTGTATATATATATATATATATAATCACACATGCCAACACAATGCAAAGCATCATGGGCTGCATATGCAAATCACCACAGAATGTTATGCTGGTCCAACTTTAAGTAACCTTTGCCTCAGTGTTTATGCACAGAGGTTCTTTGTCTTTAAAATATTTTTTTATTTTAATGGGTTCACCTCAACATATCCAAGACACACTGTCTTAGGGTAGCTGGTCCATTCCACTGGGGTGTCAAACAGACGAGGCATACTGATGAGTCCTGGTAGGACGAAACACGTGTCTATGTCATCTGTTAGCACCCTTTGCAAACTGTGTGAGAGGCCTTTCGGCACCATGCAATTCTGCTTAAAGTTGGACCAGCATAACATTCTGTGGTGATTTGCATATGCAGCCCATGATGCTTTGCATTGTGTGGGCATGTGTGATCTTGTATGTTCTTGAAACTTGGCTTCCCTGCCAAATGCCCTTTGGGGTAACCCTTGCCTTAGTGTTTGCGCACAGAGGTTCTTTGTCTTTTATATATATATATACTGTATATATATATATATATATATATATATATATATATGAAATATGTCAGAAACTGTTTAAAAGTAAAAAATACAGAAAAATTGTCTATCTGTTTTGAAGCATTACCAAAGCATACTGCTTATGACACTCAGCCAGTAGATGGCATTAGTGTCTGACACACACACACACACACACACACACACACACACACATTTTCTTTGTTCTTAATTTAATTAAATGTCATTTATTCAGCTATTATTGAAGCTTTCTTGGTAAGTGGCAGCTCAGCAAGCATGTCCATTACCAGATGCCATATAGAACAGTGTTCTGCTTCATGGTTTTGAAACTCTATCCCTACTTTGTGCTGCTGTTGTGGATAGGGTATTCACTGTTTACTTTGCATGATGGAGTTATACCTCATAGGCTGTTTTTGTCACAGTTGACAAGGACCATAGGATGAAGAGCAGAGAAGGTAAGAAAGAAGATCTGTGTGGAGTTGAAACGAAGTAACGCAGCAGGAAAGGGAGCTGCAGCTGCCAGAGTACATGTAAGTCTGCAGCCACCATAGTAATGGTTTTCTCTGAGACCTTCCATGAATGAGTGAATATCAAGAGTTCACTTGGGATTCTAAAAAAAGTAAAACAACTGACTTAGGGCATTTTTCCTATTCTGCATGCAGTATTTAAAAGTCATGGTAGCACAAATGTTTTTGCTTTCATTTTACAGCCATTTCTCAGCAACAAAGCTCCAATAGTGTATTTACTTTTTTTTTTAATTGTAACTATTTCAGCAGCTTTTTCAAACTGGATACCAGACACTGCCTATGGTAAAACAGGGTGTTTATGTTGCTTTTTACAGCCCAGCGCAGGGCTTAAGTAGCAGCAGCTCAGCCACCACAAGTTGCAATGGCATAACGATCAGTGATGTGGCTTACCGGCTGGCATGTCTATGCTTCAACAGTAATGGAATTAAAGTTTGTGGAAGACATGGATGTTTGGCTATACTGCATCCTGATTGACAAAAACAAGTGCCAGCTTTGACAACATGCCCTGATAAGGACTCGGCCAGAGAAAACTGTTAGCCAATCACGGTGCAGACAACTACCAAGCCATTTCATAATTGTGTTAAAAAAATTGCTTTCTTAATTATGGTACTCTACAAACAATATTAACATGCAAATAGGAGATGGAGGGGTGAAATAGTACTCCCACACAATTGAGCAGCATAAAGTCACTTAGACAAACATCATTTTCAACACCAGATAAGACACAGTCTAAGAGTATTACAGGCAAATGTTAGTGTTTTAGTTCACATAGTCAAAACTTGCATATCTCCTCATTAGTTAATGCAGTGATTTGTTCAATGAATTGCAACAACCAAAGCTTGAATAGAAATATATTGAAGTAGCACATTGACTATAAAATCAACACAAAATACAGTAACACTAATGATCTGTATCTGTTTCTTTTTGTTTTCACAGACCCACAAAGTACCCACACCCAAGCAATTTGTGAGTGCCTGGACAGTCTGACTCAGGCCCAAAAAGAAACAAAAACATCAAGACCCTTATTCAATTAGTTACAACCCAATCAAAAACTGAAGAGAATACCCTACACAAATTAGATCAAATAGAAAAAGCTATAATGTCAAACACATTGCAAATAAAATATCAGAATCAGACTGTCCAGGTGCTCACAAACAGCATCCGGAAGATGACAGATGGTGAAAGAGCTCCGGCAGCAGAGCCTAGAGCAGAACAGCAAGGTCCTGGTCTCCAGTAACCACAGGGCTGATTCCAAGTCGCCGTACGCTGGCATAAGCTGAGATAAGCCAAACCCCTTGGCATATCCCCCTAGAATTGCCTTATGTCTGTCCCATTCATTCTTGAATTCCCCCACTAATTTTGACTCCACAACCTCCTCAGGAAGGCCGTTCCATGCATCCACAACCCTCTCCATGAAAAAATACTTCCTCACATTACCTCTGAGCTGTCCCTTCTATCTATCTTCTCTGCTCTCCAACATGTTACCACCAAAAAACATATAAACACTACAAACAGGTATCTGCCTCTATCTCTGAAATCAAACAAAGAGGCAGAAGACACTGCAGCACAGGAGCTAGCACAACAAAACTCACCCAAATCAGGAACCAAAACAAAAAAAGGAAAAAGGAAATCCAAAAAACTTCTGATCATAGGAGACTCCATGATTCGGGGAGTTCATACCCATCTCCAGCCAGGGGTAATGGTCAGATGTCTCCCAGGTACATCAGCATGGAGAGAATCTGACCGCATTGCTAAAATTGTTCACAAAGCAGGAGAAAACATTGATGTCCTAGTACACATAGGGACTATTGATCTCGCCAGCCGGTCAGTTGTGGAGACCAAGGAACACCTGACCAGGCTGGGTGACAAACTATCATCCATTTCATCTGGCATCTCCTTCTCTGAGATCCTGCCAGTCTGGGAGAGGGAGCAGATGGACGGAAGGTCAGAGAAGGGGAGATAGGGGAGATAGGGAGCTAAACATGGCTCAAGGGGTCAAGCAGGAAAAGGACACAGATTTGTAGGAACTGGCAACAGTTCTGGGAGAGAAAGTTCTTAAATTTGATGGACTGCATCTGACTAAGGAGGAGTCAGTGCATTGGGGCAGAAGTTTGACGCCTTTGCAGAATATTTAAACTAGCAAATGGGGAGAGAGGTGCAGCACCCCATACGTCGAATGGGAAGAACACCCTTCCCCCCTCAGCTAGTGGTCAAACAGGGATTCAGCATGTTTGCAGTTCATTTGCATCACCAGGTAAGAAAAAAGGTTTGTCTCCCCATACGATGCACAGGGGTAATGCCAAATCTCACCCAACAACTAACACACCAAAATCTGGCCAATGGAAAATCATGTACATCAATGCTCACAGCCTGGGAAATAAGATCCCAGACCTGCAGGCAATAATGTCAGAGGCTAAACTGGACATAGTAGCAATTAATGAGATGTGGTTTACCAGTAACCACACTTGGGAGACTTCAGTACCTGGCTATGCATTGTTCAGAAGAGACCGAGGTGCAAAAAGGGGGGAGGAGTGGCACTGTATGTCAATGAAAATATCAAATCTACAGAAATTCAGAATACACATAAGAGCCAAAAGAACTGTGGGTCACCCTGGAAACAGGAAATGGAACAACCATAAGAACTGGGGTTGTCTACAGGCCCCCAGACCAGGGGGAGGACATAGACACATTACTGTTAGAAAATATACAAAACATGACAGCTAAAGGGGAGGTTCTGATAATGGGAGACCTCAACATGCCGGATACAGATTGGTCAATACCAGCAGGAACATCTGCCAGAACTATCCACATAGTGGATTCCCTGCAGGGGGAGGGCCTCAAACAACTGGTACAGCAACCCACAAGAGACAGGGCTATCCTAGATCTAGTACTGATTAACAGGGAAGGGATCACAGATCTCCAGGTAGAAGGTCACCTGGGGGCCAGTGACCATCACATGGTATGGTTCAATTTGGCTACTACATTGAAATCATCCCATTCCAAGGTGAAAATATGGGACTTCAGAGGAGCTGACTTTGATAAGATGGCCAACAGAGTTAAGTTAACCCTGGCAAAAAGAAACACAGTTGAGGGGGTACAGGCAAAGTGGGCAAGCATTAAGGATGCAATACTTGAAGCAACATCCCATTGTGTTAGACAGAA
This sequence comes from Neoceratodus forsteri, assembly GCA_016271365.2. NCBI lineage: Eukaryota > Metazoa > Chordata > Ceratodontiformes > Ceratodontidae > Neoceratodus > Neoceratodus forsteri. The sequence continues at coordinate 141,757,299 of CM028133.1, forward strand.
AAGGAAGTGCAAAAGAAGAAGGAAACCACTTTGGTTCTCAAATACAGTAGCAGATAAGGTCAGAGCAAAAGGCTGGCCTTCAGGAAATATAAGGGAACACAGCGGATGAAGATAGGGAGGCATACCAAACTGCCCTAAGGGAAGCAGGAAGGCAGTAAGGCAGGCAAAGTCCCAAACTGAGGAAACACTAGCACGAACAGTAAAGAAGGTGACAAGACTTTCTATAGATACATTAGTGAAAGGAGAAAGTCCAGAGGGGGTATTGCTAAGCTTAATGGAGAAAAGGGAGCATGTGAGGAGGAGGACCCTGTAAAGACATCTATCCTAAATAAATACCTTTGCTCAGTATTTACTGAAGAGAAGGTAGGGCAGGGCCCACAGCTCAGCATCATGGACACAGGGGGGAGGGAGGTGAGCACTACTCCCTTCACAAAAGAAAGGGTCCTACAAGAGCTTACTAAGCTCAGGGTGGATAAGGCAATGGGACCTGATGGCATACATCCCAGGGTACTTAAGGAGCTAAAGGTGGAACTAGCAGAGCCATTAGCAGAACTGTTTATTGAGTCTCTGAGCACAGGAGAGGTCCCAGAAGACTGGAGAAGGTTATGTGATCCCGCCTCCCAAGAGTGGTAGCAGGGAGGAGGCAGGGAACTACAGACCAGTCAGTCTTACCTCAGTAGTGGGCAAGATTATGGAGGCACTCCTTAAGGAAAGTATAGTGCAACACCTGGAATCCATAGGGCGCAGGATCCAAGACAGCATGGGTTTACAAAGGAAGGTCCTGTCAAACTAATCTCAGATTTCTTTTGACTGGGTAACCAGAGTGGTGGACCATGGGGAGCAGTTGATGTCACCTACATTGACTTCAGCAAAGCTTTTCACACGGTTCCACATAGAAGATTGATAAAAAGCTGGGTAGGCTCGTGGGTCAGAAGTTGGTCAACTAGGTGGCAAACTGGTTGACGGGCAGAAATAGAGAGTGGTGGTAAATGGTATACAGTCAGAAGAGATGCAAGTCACAAGTGGGGTACCTCTAGGATCAGTCTTGAACTAGTCCTCTTCAACATCTTCATTAGTGACCTTGCAGATGGACTAGAGGGTAAGGTTTGTCTGTTTGCAGATGACACCAAGATCTGCAACAGAGTAGATGATCCAGATGGGGTGGGCAGAATGAGAAGAGATCTGGATAAACTAGCAAAATGATCAGAAGAGTGGCAACTGGGATTTAATGCAAAGAAGTGCAAGATCATGCACATAGGGAAGAGAAACCCTGAAGCCACCTATAGGCTGGGAGGGGAGTTGCTGGCAGTCACAAAGGAAGAAAGAGATTTGGGCATCATCATCACTGATGACCTGAAATCATCCAAGCAGACCTCTAAAGCAGTAGGTAAGGCTAGCGGGCTGTTAGGGTGTATTAGTAGGGGTATCACAAGTCGTAAGAGGGAGGTAATAATCCCTCTTTACAAGACACTGGTTAGGCCCCATCTGGAGTACTGCATGCAGTATTGGAGGCCACACCTTCACAAGGACATTAACCAAATTGAGGCAGTCAAGAGAAGGGCAACCAAAATGGTGCAGGGACTGCATCAGAAGACATATGAGGACAGATCAACAGAGCTCAATATGTATACCCTTGAGCAAAGGAGGGAGAGAGGTGATATGATCGAGGCATTCAAACACCTTAAGGGCATTAACAAGGTGAAAGAGTCCAATATGTTTAAATATAAGAAAAAGGCAGGACAAGAGGACACAGCATGAGATTAGAGGGGCCATTAAGGGGAATGTGAGGAATTCTTTCACAGAAAGGGTGGTGGATGCATGGAATGGCTTACCTCAAGAAGTGGTGGCTATGAATACAGTGCAGGGCTTCAAACAGGCATGGGATAGGCATAAGGGAGCAATATAGATGAGTATGAATAGATAGGCTATTGACAGAGCAAAGGCCGATGGCACATTTATAATGTAGAAAAAGAAATGGGCAGACTGGATGGGCCTTGCGGTCCTTATCTGCTGTCAACTTCTATGTTTCTATGTTTCAAATTGTGTCCCCTTGTTCTTACATGTCTCTTTTTCTGAAAGATGCTACTCTCTTGGACTTTGTTGATTCCCTTGAGGAACTTGAAAGTTTCTATCATGTCCCCCCCCGTCCCTCCTTTCCTCGAGAGTATACATATTAAGCTCCTTAAGTCTCTCTTCATATGTCTTCTGGTGCAGACCCTGCACCATTTTAGTTGCCCTCCTCTGGACTGCTTCCATCCTGTCTATGTCCTTATGGAGACTGGGTCTCCAGAACTACATGCAGTACTCCAGATGGGGTCTCACCAGCTGTCTGTACAGAGGGATAACAACTTCCTGTTTTCTACTGTTGATGCCTCTCCCTATTCATCCCAGTATCCCCCCAGCCCTCCTTACTGCCCTCTCACATTGCTTGCCCACTTTTAGGTCATCTGGTATGACTACCCCCAGGTCCCTTTGTATCTCACCCCCATAGTGTACTTTTCCTCTGGGTTTTTGTTTCCCAGGTGCATTACTTTGCACTTCTTAGCATTGAATCTAAGCTGTCATACATTTGACCATTCCTCCAACCTTGTCAAGTCCCTTCTCATCCTTTTCACCCTACCCTGTGTATCAACCCTGTTGCAGATCTTTGTGTCGTCTGCAAAGAGACACACTTTTCCTTCCAGTCCTCTGCAATGTCACTTATAAAGACATTGAAGAGGACTGGTCCTAGAACTGAACCCTGCGGTACCCCACTAGTAACCCCTCTTTCTTTAGAGTGGACTCAGTTTACTATTACCCTCTGTGTCCTGTTCTCCAGCCAATTTTTTTACCCAGGCTGCCATCTTGGGACCCACTCTCAGGCTGGCTAATTTATATATTAATCTTTTGTGTGGGATTGTGTCAAATGCCTTGCTAAAGTCTAAGTAGGCCATGTCCACAGCCACTCTCTGATTTACTTTGGTCACCCAGTCAAAGAAATCTATTAGATTCATCTGACACGACCTTCCTGCTGTGAATCCATGCTGCCTTGGGTCCTATGCCCCTCTGGCCTCCAAGTACTCAACAATTCTCTCCTTCAGAAGTGATTCCATCATTTTCCCTATCACTGATTTCAAACTAACAGGTCTGTAGTTTCCTGCCTCTGCCCTGCTTCCACTTTTGTGAAGTGGAATCACATCTGCCCTCCAGTCCTCAGGTACCACCCCATCCTCCCATGCCTTGTTAAAGAGGGTAGTCAGTGGTGTCACTAGTTCTACCCTTAGTTATTTTAGAATTCTGGGATGACTACCATCAGGCCCCATTGCTTTGTCTACCTTCAGTTTTAAAAGTTCTTTCAGAACTCTTTCTTCTGTGAATGGGCTGGTATCAACCCCCTATCCAGAGTGTTTCTGTTGTTTGGTTTAGGTACCTCCCCTTCTTCACTTGTGAATACTGAGCAAAAATATTTGTTTAGTATCTCTGTCTTTTCACAGTCACCCTCTGCCCACCCCTTCCCCTTTATTAAGCCTCACTGTCCCTCCCTTCTTCTTCCTTCGCTCCCTGATGTACCTATAAAAGGTTTTATCCACCTTCGTAACTGAGCTGACTATCTTTTCCTCGGTTTGAGCCTTTGCTGTTCTGACTGCCTTCCCTGCTTCCTTCTGCTTTAACTGATACAGTTCTCTGTCCTGCTCCTTCTGTGATGCCTTGTACTTCCTGAATGCTATCTTTTTCTCCCTAACCTTCCCTGCCACCTCCTTTGAGAACCATAGTGGTTTTTTACATCATTTTGTTTTGTTTATTTGCCTCACACAAAGGCTTGTTGCCTTAGTGATGGCAGTTTTGATTATTCCCCATTGTTCTTCCACCCCTCCTTCCTGCCCATTTGCTAGTGCATTCCTTAGGCACTCACCCATTTTAGCAGAGTCAGCCCTCCTAAAGTCCAGGATCTTTGCCTTTGTATGGCTTGACTCTACTGCTGTGTTTATCGTGAACCATACTGTTCGATGGTCGCTAGTTCCTAGATGGCTGCCACTTCTACATCTGTGATCCTCTCTCCATCTCTATTTGAGAGTACCAGGCCTAAGATTGCTCCCTCCCAAGTGGGTTCCAATACTAGTTGTCTAAGGCATGCCCCCTGCAGGGCATCTAGAATGACCCCGCTCTTTGATGTGGCTGCAGCAAATAGCACTCCAGTTAACATCTGGCATATTCAGATCCCCCATCAACAATATCTCCCCTTTTTCTGCCATTCTAAGGATACCTTCTATCATTTTCTTCTCCATTTCCTCCCCCTGAGATGGGGGTCTGTATACAACCCCTGTGCAGATTGTGGTGTCATTGCCTGTCTCCAAGTTGACCCACAGTACTTCCTCTCCTCCCTGTTTACCCTTTTGTTCTGTTGCTTTGATTTCTTCCCTTATGTAGAGATCTACTCCACCTCCTCTTTTACCCTCCCTGTCCCTACTGTAGATAGCATACCCTCATTTTCATTTCATTCATTTTATTAAATGGGTTAGACCATTGAGTAAAATTCATTTAAAATGGTGACCCTTGGTTAGACAAAAATAAAGTTACAACAATTACAATAAATACAAACATACAATATACAACACACCAAATACATACAGTAACATACAATAATTATATTGCTATAACCAGTTAGCCGCAGCAAGCCTTAGTTTGAGCAAAAAATGAATCCAAGAACCAGGTTTTAACAACTTTTCGTGACAGGGTTTTGCTATTTTACAAACGAAATTTCAAGGGCATCATATTGCAAAATTTAGGGACTAGCGGGCTAAAAAAGAAGTCCGAACGTTTAGTTTTTGATCTGGGTATTATCAACTCTCGATAGTCCGCATTCCTTAAAGAGAGATTATCATCCCTAAATTCTAACCTATCAGCCAGATAGTCCAGAATCACTGCTGTGATACTTTTAAATGCCAGAAGATAGTTATGTAATTGTCTTCTATCTGGCAAAGAAATCCATCCTAATTTGTGATACATCAGACAACAGTATGTTTACATCCCAGTTGTGGTTCTCTGTGTACCATGTTTCTGTGACTGCTACAATATTCAGATGTTCCTCTTCCATCAAGGCCACTAGTTCAGGAAGCTTGTTACCCAGACTATGGGCATTGGTACTCATTACTCTCCATTTTTTGATGGTGTTTCCTCTTGTAGCCCCATCCCTGTCCTTACTGACTTTGCTTTCTCCATTTACCCCAGTCCTGCTCCCTACTGACCTTTCTACCTTGGACTTTACATCATTTAGTACCCTGTTTTGGAGGGGGAGGCTGGAAATTCCCTGCTGCTTATCAGTGCCTCCCCCCTTGGCTATTTTAACGCTTGCCAATGAAGCATTTAAACCAATCACTAAGGAGACTGGTTCCTTTCCCGGACAGATGCAGACCATCATGCCAGTATAGGTGGGTATCCCTCCAGGTGGAACCCCAGTCCCAAATGAAGCCAAAACCCTGTGCTCTACACCAATTTTTCAACCATTCATTGAACTGCATGGTGCAGAGTACCCTCACCTCACCCATACCACAGACAGGCAGCACCTCTGAGAAGGATACTGTATGAGCTACTTGTCTAAGGCCCTTCCCCAACTCCACAAACTCCTCCTGCAGTACTCTAATCCCATGCATGGCCTAGTCATTTGTCCCTAGGTGGACAATGACATCCAGCACTGTCTCCCGTGCAGCTGCTGGCATTTTCCTTAGAATCCGCTTCCTGTCCCTGCAAGCCATGGCTCCAGGCAGGCACCTTATTTCACTTTCCCTTTCCCCCCCAGTGCTATCCCCCTGATAATTGAGTTCCCCACCAGGAGCTGCATCCTTTACCTTCTGTGTCCTGTGCTACCTTCCTGTGGGCCTCCCTTGTGACAGCTGCCAGCAACCTCACTCTCCACCATGTGTGCCTCCATAGGGGAACTATGCTCCACCAGAATGGCGTATGGATTGTGGATGGCATGCCTGAAGGGGTGCACCTCTGTTCCACCACCCTCACCCTCCCTGAGCCCACTGTGGTCCAACCGCTGCTCCTTCTTAGCAACCTCTGAAGCAGAGGTGGTGGCCCTGGTATTCCCTGTGTATGTGCATGTGTCTCATGGGAAAGGAAGGGGGATAAGTAAGTATGTTTGTATGTCTCATGAGAAGGGAAGGGGGTGAGTAATAGTAGTAGACACAGAAGGTGGGGAAGAGTGGGGGGAAGGGGAGGGAATGCTAATGCCATGTGCCCAGTAGGGTTCTCTGTGTGTAGGGGGAGTGTGAAAGAGGTAATGATACTGGTGTATGCATTGAGAGTGTACAGATGGGAGGGAGGGTTATAGAGTGGCAGGAGACAGACATGGGTGGGAAATGGGATGAAGTAATCATATTAGCATAGGCCCAGTACGGTGTCTGTGTGTGTCTGTTTCACTGTGTCTGTGTGTGTCTGGAACGGGGTACAGGTGCTGCATGTAGAGGCCCATCTCTCACCCCATTCCATGTGTAAGTAAGCTGACATAGCACAGTATAGAAGAACAGCATGAGAGTTAGTACTGACAACCCCATGGCACACCTCGACATCTGTTGGTATGTGTAGGATGGGGGGCATAGTGAGGTCAACCGAGGTCACACACTGCTCGTTCAAATAAATCATGTATCCCACTGTAGCCCATCGCATATCCCCTATTTATTTAGGTTGATCCTTAGCATTCATTTCCACTTTAGGTTGGTCACAAAGGAGATTCTAACATATGGAAAATCGGCGTGCACAATGCCTGATGACACCACAATGGCCTCTGCTGCTAATAAAACAGAACAGTGAAATCAAACAGAAACAGTTAAGTCTTCATTAGGAGAACTAATCTTGCCAGAGAAGCATAGTTATTGTACAGTGGAGCCCGCCAAGATGAAATGCAATCTCAGTTTCCTGCATGACAAAAAGGATTAACTGTAATTAAACCTGCACTGTTTCCTGCAGTAACTTTGCTGCAGAATTCTGCAGAATTTGGGTTGCATCATGGTGGGCTTCACTGTATATAGTATGTATGCCATGGGCTGGCTAAATATATCACATTTATTTTTATCTGCAGAGTTTGACCACTAGAGACCACACTCATGTCTTTGCCACTTGGGAGGTCAACGGAAGTCAAACCTGCAGTTAAAACTGAATGCAATATTTTAGTCAGCCCATGGCATATCCCATATTTTTTCAGTCCTAGTGAATCATGATGCTGGGCATCATTGTTCCAAGAGTGATGGAGGGCCACAGCAGGGCCATGATGCTAGTACAAGCAAGGTGATTAGTTTGCTTGCTGTACTAGCCAACTTAATGTGATCCATAGCCATGCTAAGATAGGCTGCAGTTCTGCAAAGAGGAAGGGGGTATGGTCATGAAAGTGGAAAGGGAAGTCAAGAGGATTTTAACTATATGATAAGGGGAGGTAACTAGTGCAGGAGTCACCAGCTGTAAGAGTTAGATGCATGGTTTCACCAAGGGAAGGGCAGCTGAGCTGCATAAAAAAAGAATAGTAGGCTGCTGGTTGTAGCAAGGATGCATACAGGGACAATTCTTATTTGAAAGCAGGACATATGAGAATCACACCCTGCACAATTGATTGGTCTGAGCACCAAATGCACTTGGTAGTCCAAAACTTAGAGGCACTCACAGAATCCTGGAGGGGGGAAAGAAAATGACTGGGGGAAACAAGGAGAAATTCTTGCTATTCCAAAGGGATTGGTCCTATGGGAAATTGAGTAGGTGGCTCTCTTTTGAGGGAGCATGTCTGTGAAAAACAAGGAGGAAATCAGTGTGATAAGCAGTTGCACTGAGTCCATCTGGTCAGCCTCAGAGAAACAAATGGTGGGGGACAAAACAGTCACCCATAAAGGAAGTATAGGACTGCACACTGCTCCGCACAGCGAAATGGGTTCAGTGGTGATAAGTGCATTGTGAAAGTTAAATTCCACAAGGGGGGAATTCTAGTGGCATTATCTATTGTGCATCCATGAAGCTTTGAGCAAAATTAGCAATTAATAATGTCTGAAGTTTCATGATAAATTTTTAACCTACTAAACCACATTTATCCAGCTTTGTTTGCTTCCAGTACCCATTGACACTGGGTATGCATGCCTAATTTGTGATGTATATCTGCAGCAGCAGTAGAGCTACAAATAACATTCACATATTTTAAACATTTTCACAACTTTTAACAAATAATTACATTGTGAAAATATGAACCCCTGTATCTTACAATTTACTTAACCAACTACCTCCCCATTTACTAGTTTCAAAGAACATTCCAAGTAAGTATGTATATAAATCATCAACAATCTAGCTCGGAAAGAGGCTAAGTTGTAAGTAGAGAAATATTTTCAGAAATGTTCACAAAAAATAAATTACCAGACTTTGAGCCCAAATGAGTATCATGTCACTTATCAAAATATCCTGAGACTTAGCATCCACCTAGGACTCATTACATAAAAAGAACATGCCAATTTTAGATCCTTAGCTGTAAGAATGGCCAAGTTTTGACCAATTAAAGAATTTCATATAATTCCATGAAATTTCATGAAATTCACAGAATTTGCACATTTTAGCCAGCCCTACTGTTAGGTTGTATTTAGTGGTTTATTTTCACTGGATAGGGTTCTTGTAGGTTTGGGACTTTAGTCAGTTTGTGCTGAATTGGTGTGGGAATTAGTGGTATTAGCAAGTATATGAATTGATGTTTTAATTGGTTAATGAATTTGGAAAGTAGTTGTAATTAGTGTGTTATCATACAGTTTTATTTACTGTAGGTATATAAGGTATATAATTTTAGTTATTTGATTAGTGTAGGTATATTTTGTGGTAAACTTGCATTTTCCATATGGGAAAATAGACATTATATATATATAAAAGACAAAGAACCTCTGTGCATAAACACTGAGACAAAGGTTACCCCAAAGGGCATTTGGCTGGGAAGCCAAGTTTCAAGAAAATACAAAATCACACATGCCCCCACAATGCAAAGCATTGTGGGCTGCATATGCAAATCACCACAGAATGTTATGCTGGTCCAACTTTAAGCAAAATTGCATGGTGCTGAAAGGCCTCTCACACAGTTTGCAAAGGGTCCTACCAGGACTCATCAGTATGCCTCGTCTGTTTGACACTCCAGTGGAATGGACCAGCTACCCCTAAGGCAGTGTGCCTGGGATATATTGTGGTGAACCCACATTAAAATAAAAAACTATTTAAAAGACAAAAACCTCTGTGCATAAACAACTGAGGCAAGGTTACCCAAAGGGCATTTGGCTGGGAAGCCAAGTTTCAAGAAAATACAAAATCACACATGCCCCCACAATGCAAAGCATCATGGGCTGCATATGCAAATCACCACAGAATATTATGCTGGTCCAACTTTAAGCAGAATTGCATGGTGCTGAAAGGCCTCTCACACAGTTTGCAAAGGGTGCTAACAGAAGACATAGACACGTGTTTCATCCTACCAGGACTCATCAGTATGCCTCGTCTGTTTGACACCCCAAAGGGGTAACTGGTCCATTCCACTGGGGTGTCAAACAGACGAGGCATACTGATGAGTCCTGGTAGGACGAAACACGTGTCTATGTCTTCTGTTAGCACCCTTTGCAAACTGTGTGAGAGGCCTTTCAGCACCATGCAATTCTGCTTAAAGTTGGACCAGCATAACATTCTGTAGTGATTTGCATATGCAGCCCACGATGCTTTGCATTGTGGAGGCATGTGTGATTTTGTATTTTCTTGAAACTTGGCTTCCCAGCCAAATGCCCTTTGGGGTAACCCTTGCCTCAGTGTTTATGCACAGAGGTTCTTTGTCTTTTAAATAGTTTTTTATTTTAATGGGTTCACCACAATATATCCCAGGCACACTGCCTTAGGGGTAGCTGGTCCATTCCACTGGGGTGTCAAACAGATGAGGCATACTGATGAGTCCTGGTAGGATGAAACACTTGTCTATATTTTCTGTTAGCACCCTTTGCAAATTGTGTGAGAGGCCTTTCAACACCATGCAATTCTGCTTAAAGTTGGACCAGCATAACATTATATATATATATATATATATATATATATATTTATAAAATGGGTAGGGAAATTCTTGTCCTTTTAATGGCTGATGACCACCACATGAACGTACGTATATCAGAGCACAACCGCACACCTGCACTTTTACCCTCCCTAAAAAACAATTTTTCCATTTTATAAGATAGATAACCTCATTTCAGGATGGTGAAACATGTTTGATATAATGCACGCTTCTGAGTGGTTGACGTACTCAGCCTGTGGCCTCCTCAGGTACAACGCACACCAAGGCGTGCATATATCAGAGCGCGACCGCACATCTAAGAGTGGGTTATCTATTACATAGATATACTATATATATATATATATATATACAGTATATACTGTATATTCACTGTACAAAAACTACATTAAAGAACACAAAGCGCACAAAGTAAGGAAATTAAAAAAAAACATTAGGGTTTTGGGTCTCCAGCATTTTGGTGAATCAGTGGTGGGTGTTCCTCTGTGTTGTCATCCCTAATGCCCACACCCTCCCCTCCCAGCCTATAGCCTCCTGTCCAAAGCACAAGGTACAGCTCAAAGCCAGTGCCTCATTGTAATACACTCTTCAGAGGTAGAGAAGTACTGTATGGCTTGCCATATGTTGCCAACAAAATCAGTTAGAGTTTTCTTCAAGCAGGGCTCTGCAGGCCCTGAATGAAGAAAAGTGATCACATTTCACCTTGTTTTCTCAGGGGAGATGGTGTGCATTAGGCTTGACAATCCCAAGGAACTCCCCACCAATGATCTGACAAGACTGCAGTGACCCAAAACCCTAATGTCTTTTTTTATTTCCCTACTTTGTGTGCTTTGTGTTCTTCAACCCTAAAGTCTGCATTAATGTAACTTTTTGCAGTGAGTTTCCTTTCTTTTTATGAAACAGATCCAGAAACAAATGATTTGATACCTTTTATTGGACCAACATGGATGTTACAGAAAAGAACAAAATGCTTTAGCTTTCGAACCAACCAGGTCCTTCTTCAGAAGCTTTGTGGCAGTTTTTCAAATATCCCATACTATTAACACCAGATTATATAGAAAAAGCAGAAATAATTCTCATTGGCACCTACAACATTTTTTTGCTTTTTTTTTATGTTGATTGCGCGCATGCACAAGAAACATGTTGCGGCAGCTTGCTGCAGAAGCAGGATGTGGAGGTGCGGCACTGTTGTGGCCAATGCCCCCACTGCCTTTTGAAGCTTGGCCCGCTTTCTCCAATGAGGTGGCACGCTGCTGCTGACACTAGTTCAGCCAGCGAGCCACAACCTTGAAAAATTTTAGCCACTGCAATCAGGGGCCGCTTCATCATTGCAGCGTCAGCCATTCCGCTGCAATGAAGGAGCTACCCATCATTGCAGGACGGTCCCTTGCATTCCCCCCGACCCCGTTTGCTGATGGGGAGCCAAGTCCCCAACGGTTTCTGTTGTCTGCTGAGGGGGTGCCCAATTCCCCTTGGCATCATGTCCTCTCCTCCTTTTTCTTTGCCGATGGGGGTGCCCAATCCCGGTTGGCAGCATGTGCCCACCCCCACAACATTGTTTGTTTGCTGACGGGGGCCCCAATCCCTGTCAGCTTCAGTTCCCATCCGAGTTCACATTGCCAACGGGGGAGCCCACTCCCCGTCAGCATTATGTCCCCCCTCCCAGTTTGATTTGCCGACGGTGAGCCCACTCCCATCGGCATAATGTCCCCACCCCCACAAAAAGCAGTAGATTTAGCACAATGGGGTGTCCAACTCCCCACTGGCTACAGCTGTCCCCCAAAAATGACTGGTTGGCATGCTGAGCCCACCCCAGCATGCCAAATGCCCATGTAAACAAAAATGTCCCGCTGATGTCTTTTTTGTTGTTATTGTTAACCTGTAAAAAGAAAATGGTTCCTTGTGGTCTCCTGCCCCCCACAACCCGCGCACACCCTCTGTGCACCCTGCCTCCCCACCCCACCCTCACCCATACTTACCTCCGGAGCCCTGCACGATGATCTTCGTTGACCGGGAACTTGTCTGCACTCTTCAAAGCCGACCGCGAACTGAAGAAATGCCGGTAAGCTGTATAATGGCATAAATAGGGTTTTTTCAACTTTGATGCATATCTCAGGCAGTTTTGGGAATTTGGGCACCAAATTTTCAACATGGGGGTTTTGGGACCCCTCCTTATGAATTCAGGCACTGTTATGGCATCATGCAGTCCAGAAAGGTGATTTCGTGGTCACTGCGTGGGATCACCTTTCAGGACTGATTAATGAAATGACAGTGCCAGTGTTCATGAGGTGGGCTTTCAAAAAGCCTATGTTGCAAATTTGGTGGAAAAATCAAAAAAAATGACTGTTTTATGAGTGTGCATTGCGCAGTTGCTACGCACACTCGTAACTTTGTGAATTTGCAATATTTTCATACCAGATTTTCCACATTGGCATTTTTTCACACCTCCTTATGAACAGTACAGCTGTCATTTTTCACATCCTGGCGACACATGTGTTTTCACACTTCCAGCGCAGAATAGCGCAGTCGCTGTGGGAAATCAGTGTTCAGGACAGATTCAGAAAATGACATTGACACTGTTCATAAGCAGAGGTCCTAAAATCCCAATCTTGAAAATTTGGTGACGAAACTCCATAAAATGACTGCGTTACAAGCGTGCACTGAACTGTTTCCACGCACCGTTGTAACTTTGCAAACTTGTAATATTTTCACGCCATATTTTCAACACTGACATTTTTTCACAACTCCTTATGAACAGTACAGCTGTCACTTTTCACATCCTGGCCAAATTATGTTTTTGCACTTCTGGCGTAAAATAGCACAGTCGCTGTGGGAAATCAGTGTTTGGGACAGATTAAGATCGAGCAAGTGAGACGGGGGAGTGACCGAACTCAACTGAGCTCTGTCAGGACTGCTGCAGATTTCTTTGTGGGCAGAAAAAGGCCCCAACACAGGCAGGAACCCAGTACAAAAGGGCAGCTTGCAGCGCCGGGAGAAACAGAATGAGCAAGTGAGATGGAGGAGGGAGTGAGCAAGCTCAACGGAGCTGTGTCGGGACTGCTGTGGATTTCTTTATGGGCAGATAAAGGCGCCAAGGCAAGCAGGAGCCCAGTACAAAAGGGCAGCCTGCAGCGTCGAGAGAAATAGAACGAGCGAGTGAGAGAGGGGGAGTGAGTGAGCTCAATGGAGCTCTGCCAGACTTTAGAGTTGCCCACCCTCCCGCCCAGTGTTCTCTGTGGTCCTATATTACAGCAGGGTCTCTGGAGTAGAGACAAAGCAATGATTGGATACTTTTAGGATTGCTGTAATAATACAGATTAAGTTGTTCTGTTTATTTCTCTAACTGAGCTAAGTACTGAGCTGTACTGTTATGATTGCTGTAATAATACATATTTATTTGTTCTGTTTATTTCTCTAACTGAGCTGAGTAATACATTTGGTAGAAAAAAATCCAAAAAATGACTGTTTTATGAGCGTGTTTTGCGCAGTTGGCATGCATACATGTAACTTAGTGAATCTGCAATATTGTCACTCCAGATTTTCAACATCGGCATTTTTCCTCACCTCCTTATCAACAAGTACAGTTATCATTTTTCACATCCTGGCAGAAATGCGTTTTCACACTTCCATCGCAGAATAGCGCAGTCGCTGTCGGAAATCAGTATTCAGAACACATTAAGAAAACCACAGTGACACTGTTCATGAGCAGAGGTCCTAAAATGCCTATGCTGAAAATTTTATGATGAAAGTCCATAAAACGACTGTGTTATGAGTGTGCGTTGTGCAGTTTCCATGAACCCTTGTAACTTCGCAAATAAGTAATATTTTCACGCCAGATTTTCAACATTGCCATTTTTTCACACCTCCTGATGAACAGTCATTTTTCACATCCTGGCCTAAATATCTTTTCACGCTTCCGGCGCAGAATAGCGCATTCACTTTGGGAAATCAGTGTTTGGGACAGATTAGGATCAAGCAAGTGAGAGAGGGTGCGTGACCAAGCTCAACTGAGCTCTGTCGGGACTGCTGCAGATTTCTTTGTTGACAAAAAAAGGTGAAAATGCAGGCAGGAGCCCAGTACAAAAGGGCAGCCTGCAGCGGCAGGAGAAACAGAATGAGTGACTGACACAGGGGGAGTGAGCGAGCTCAATGGAGCTCTACCGGGACTGCTGCGGATTTCTTTGTGGGCAGAAAAAGGTGCCAATGCAGGCAGGAGCCCAGTACAAAAGGGCAGCCTGCAGCGTCAGGAGAAACAGAATGAGCGAGTGAGAGAGGGGGAGTGAGCAAGCTCAATGGAGCTGTGCCAGGACTTTACAGTAGCCCACAGTCCCACCCAGGGTCCTCTGTGGTCCTATATTACAGCAAGGTCTCTGGAGTGGAGACAAAGCAATGATTGGATACTTTAGGATTGCTGTGATAATACAGATTTAGTTGTTCTGTTTCTTTCTCTAACTATGCTAAGTACTGAGCTATACTGTTATGACTGCTGTAATAATGCATATTTATTTGTTCTGTTTATACCTCTAACTGAGCTAAGTAATACTTGGAGTGCAATAGGATTTCTAACTGGCCTATGTGAAACTATATGACAGCCGAAAACAAAAAGTATGGTAGCTGAGGGGTGAAAAACGGACAAGGAGGCTTTAGGATTGCTACAGTAATACAGTATGTAACGGATGAGATTTGAGACTGAATTACCCCGGTCGGCAAGGGGTTATGGAGGATAAGTGTAGGGGGGACAGGAATTTGAGTAAATAGGGGCCTAACAGTTGTAGTAGGGTATGGAACCTGAGAGTAAGAGCCCGTAACATAAGATGGGGGCCAAAATGAGGCAGGGGCCACATGTCAATAGGGCGGCATCTTTGGAAGGGTGGAGGGGTGTACAGGGTGTGGGTCTGCCATGATCCTGGATTGGGCTTGGAGGATTGGGGGGGTGTATGGTTTGTAGATGACTGGCTAGTTTGAGGGAGGAAATGTGGAGGTTAGGGAAGAGTATAAGTGGCAGGGCAGATGAGTATGGTAGGCATCCTGGGGGGGGAATAGGGGATGGCAAAGGGGAATGGATGAAGAATAACTAGAGACAGAAACTAACCCCAGTATCAGAGGCACTAGCAGAAAAGAGAGGAGAAGGAAGGGGGTGCCAGAGGCGAGGGAGGGGGGCTTCCTGATGGGGGAGGAAGAGACCATGAGGAGTACCAGGAGAGAGAGCAGATGGCTGCGGGTAGGGAGAGACCAGGGTTGGCACAGAGGGAAACAAGTAGGAGGGGGAAACTGATAGGGGGAAGAGATGTAGGACAGGTATCAACTACAAATAGATTCGAACCTCTGCTATGGGACAGAGAGGGGGAGCAGGAACATACTGAAGGGGGGAGAACAAGCGGGGCATAAGAAGGATGGCAACAGGTAGGGGAAGAGATAGCGAGAACAAAAGAGTAGAAAGGGGTTAGTAAGGAAGGAGGAGGTGGTGACTGAAGGAGAGAAGGCTACGGGAAGGGGAAGGATGGGAGGGGCATCATTATCGAGGTAGAAGGGAATGGGGGCTCTAAATTGACAACAGCGGGGATAGGAGAGGGGTTGGAAATCAGCAGGGGAGGAGGGGAGGTTGACATGGGAAGCCCAGTAGGAAGTAGTCAGGCTGGGAAGGGGTTCAAGGGGGATGGGAGGAATAAGGCAGAGAAAAACAGGGAGGTGAAAGTAGGGGGTACAGATACAGAAGTCACAGAGGATGCAGTTGGCAGGGGTAAGGGACAGGGAAGAATGAATACCAGGGTGGTGGAAAGGGCATTAGAAAGGAAAGGGTTAGGGGGGGTTCTCGTCCTGGGGGATTCTATACTGAAATGGGTGAGATGGGGTAGAAAGGGGGAAAGGCACAGTCAGATTTGGGTTGAAGCTGTCCCCAGGTTGACTGCAGGATGGGCAGGGCAGGCACTGCTCAAGCGTGCAGCAAGGGGGAGGAAGAAACCTCATTCACTGTTGCATGTGGGTACAAACGACTTGCCTGGGGACACTGTGGAAGTAGTGAGGGGGAGGTTTGAGTACTTGGGCAGGCAGTGTGAGGGGGTGGGGAAGTCGGTGGCATTCTTAGAGGTACTGCCGGTACCATGCGCAACCATGGGGAGAAAGGGTAGGCTTGAGGAGTTCGAGTGGCTGAGGGATTGGTGCCACACAAAACACTATGGGTTACTGACTAACTGGGGTAGGCTCTGGGAGAAATATTGACTTGTACGTGGGGGACAGGGTACACTGCAGCAGGCAGGGGAGGGGAGTATTAAAGGCAGCATTGATGTTGGGCCACTGGTGCTGAGGGTTGAGGCACTGGACGCCACACCTCACGCCATTCTGGTGACCTGGGTTCAGACACAAGCCCGGGCCACCAGGGATTGGCAAGGAAGGGATAGGATTGAGCATCCAGAGGACCGCTGTCTTCTCCTCTCCTATCCCGTGGCAAGATCCAGGGACCCACCACTCTGTAGCGGCCCCTGGTGGCGACCGCGGGTGCTACTACAGCTGTGTAGTAAAGGGTGGCGGAATGTGGCGGACGTTGGCATGCCGTGCCTAAGCGTCATTGCACACTTGCACTCCACAAAAGGGAGAAAAGTGGAAAATGGGCTACGGTCAGGCAGCATGAGCTACAGCCCCCCTGCCCACCCTAAATGGCACCTCCTCAACAGTATCCTGCTCCGGTGGGTCAACCTGGGAAGCTCCTCACCACCTCATCATGGGGGTAATCCATGGAGGTGAGCAGGTCAGCCTGATGTCGGGGGTAGGGCTAAGGGGGTCGGTCGGGATAACCAAGCCAACCGTAGCCCAGTGAGAAAATATGTAAAAAAAAAAGGCAGGATTAGAGGGGTATATCTCTACTAAGATGGATTTAAACAAATTCAGGAGGGTGGAAGGTGGAGGTAGAAGACTTGGTTTGCTGGTCTAGGCACCTAACTTCACCTGAGCACTTTCACTTCTAGATTGCTTGAAAGGACAGAGCAGAGAACCTTACCAGAGCAAGGGAAAGGATTAAGACTTCCTTTGGCTAAGCAGATTTACTGTGTGTTGTTATTTTTATTTTGTACTCACAGGGATTGCTACTGTTTGCTGCTAACATTTCATTGCTTTATTTTTCTCTGATTCAGATTGTTGTTGCTGGCATACCTTCTTCTGCATTATTACCAAGTGTGCCTACAGGTGTATGCTAACAGATTACTGCTGTAATCCTCTGATTCAAATTGTCTTTTGCAAGGTATATCTTCTGTTACTGCTTTATTTTTCTCTGTACCAAAGTGTTTCTTACAGGGTATATCTTCTCTGAAATTTTTACAGGTGGTGCTTTACAGGTTTTACAGTTTTATCTAACATTAGGATAAGCTTTCAGGGTTACTGCATGTGTTGTTGACTGATTGTTTCTGCTCTTACCTCCATGTTCTTTCATCCGTGGTTCTTCTTTTTTGACAGGGGAAGGGCCCAGCCACCCACCCCCATTCTCAACCACCCCACACGACACTCCTTTTATAGGGTACCACAGTTGTGACATTTCCTGTGGCAAAGCAGGAAGGGGCGGATCAGTGGGGCATCCACAAGGTGAGCTCATTTACAGGGGTACTAGTAATTTAACTTGCTATGACAAGTTATACGAAAACAAAACACAAAATCAAACCATTACTTGCATTTTCTTCCTTCTAATTACTCTGCACTGCAGAACACTTTTCAGAAGGACAGTCTTAGGACACTGTCCTATATGCTGGGCCATTGGAGATCTTAGGGCTCAGCTCCGGGCAGCATGGGCAGAGATTGCGCACCTCAAATTTCATATTCAAGAGGAAATACATTATAAGAACTACCCGCTATTTCCCCAACATCCAACAGAAGAACCTCGACCGCAGAGGACAGTTGGTCCGGGAGGTTGGCAAGTGGTTAGGAGGGGCAAATCGGGTGCCCCATCACTCGGTGCTCTCCAACATATTACCTCCAAAAACCATATAAACACTACAAACAGGTATCTGTCTCTATCTCCGAAATCAAACAAAGGGGCAGAGGACACTGCAGAGCAGGACACTGCAGCACAGGAGCTAGCACAACAAAACCCGCCCAAATCAGGACCCAAAACTAAAAAAGCAAAAAGGAAATCTAAAAAACTTCTGATCATAGGAGACTCCATGATTCGGGGAGTTGATACCTATCTCCAGCCAGGGGTAATGGTCAGATGTCTCCCAGGTACATCAGCGTGGAGAGACACTGACTGTATTGCTAAAATTGTTCAGGAAGCAAGAGAAAAAATTGATATTCTGGTACACATAGGGACTAATAATCTCGCCAGCCGGTCAGTTGTGGAGACCAAGGAACACCTGACCAGGCTGGGTGACAAACTATCATCCATTTCGTCCAGCAACTCCTTCTCTGAGATCCTGCCAGTCTGGGAGAGAGGGGCAGATGGACGGAAGGTCAGAGTAGGGGAGCTAAACATGTGGCAAGGACTGGTGCCAGGAAAAAGACACAGATTTGTAGGAACCGCAACAGTTCTGGGAGCCGAAAGTTCTTTAAATTTGATGGACTGCATCTGACTAAGGAGGGAGTCAGTGCATTGGGGCAGAAGTTTGATGTCTTTGCAGAATATTTAAACTAGCAAATGGGGAGAGGGGTGCAGCACCCCATACGTCAATGGGAAGAACACCCTCCCCTCAGCTAGTGGTCAAACAGGGATTCAGCATGTTTGCAGTTCATTTGCATCACCAGGTAAGAAAAAAGGTCCGTCTCCCCATACGACGCAAAGGGAAATGCCAGACCTCACCCAACAACTAACACACCGAAATCTGGCCAATGGAAAATCATGTACACAAATGCTCACAGCCTGGGAAATAAGATCCCAGACCTGCAGGCAATAATGTCAGAGGCTAAAATGGACATAGTAGCAATTAGTGAGACATGGTTTACCAGTAACCACACTTGGGAGACTTCAGTACCTGGCTATGTACTGTTCAGAAGAGACCGAGGTGCAAAAAGGGGGCGGTGGAGTGGCCCTGTATGTCAATGAAAATATCAAAGCTACAGAAATTCAGAATACAAATAAGGAGCCAGAAGAACTGTGGGTCACCCTGAAAACAGGAAATGGGACAGCCATAAGAACTGGGGTTGTCTACAGGCCCCCAGACCAGGGGAAGACATAGACACATTACTGTTAGAAGATATACAAAACATGACAGCTAAAGGGGAGGTTCTGATAATGGGGGACTTCAACATGCCAGATACAGATTGGTCAATACCAGCAGGAACATCTGCCAGAACTAGACACATGGTGGATTCTCTGCAGTGGGAGGGCCTCAAACAACTGGTACAACAACCCACAAGAGACAGGACTATCCTAGATCTAGTACTGACTAACAGGGAAGGGATCACAGATCTCCAGGTAGAAGGTCACCGGGGGGCCAGTGACCATCACATGGTATGGTTTAATTTGGCCACTACAACTAAATCATCCCATTCCAAGGCAAAAATATGGGACTTCAGAGGAGCTGACTTTGATAAGATGGCCAACAGAGTTAAGCTAGCCCTGGCAAAAAGAAACACAGGTGAGGGGACAGGAAAAGTGGGCAAGCATTAAGGATGCAATACTTGAAGCAACATCCCATTGTGTTAGACAGAAAAAGAATGCAAAAGAAGAAGGAAACCACTTTGGTTCTCAAATACAGTAGCAGAAAAGGTCAAAGCCAAAAGGCTGGCCTTCAGGAAATATAAGGGAGCACAGTGGGATGAAGATAGGGAGGCATACCAAACTGCCCTAAGGGAAGGCAGTAAGGCAGGCAAAGTCCCAAACTGAGGAAACACTAGCACGAACAGTAAAAGAAGGTGTCAAGACTTTCTATAGATACATTAGTGAAAGGAGAAAGTCCAGAGCGGGTATTGCTAAGCTCAAGGGAGAAAAGGGGGCGTGTGAGGAGGAGGACCCTGTAAAAGCATCTATCCTAAATAGATACTTTTGCTCAGTATTTACTGAAGAGAAGGTAGGGCAGGGCCCACAGCTCAGCACCATGGGCACAGGGGGGAGGGAGGTGAGCACTACTCCCTTCACAAAAGAAAGGGTCCTACAAGAGATCGCTAAGCTCAGGGTGGACAAGGCAATGGGACCTGATGGCATACATCCCAGGGTACTTAAAGAGCTAAGGGTGGAACTAGCAGAGCGATTAGCAGAACTGTTTAGTGAGTCTCTGAGCACAGGAGAGGACCCCAGAAGACTGGAGAAGGGCTCATGTGATCCCGCTCCACAAGAGTTGTAGCAGGGAGGAGGCAGAAAAACTACAGACCAGTCAGTCTTATCTCAGTAGTGGGCAAGATTATGGAGGCACTCCTTAAGGAAAGGATAGTGCAACACCTGGAATCCATAGGGGCACAGGATCCAAGACAGCATGGGTTTACAAAAGGAAGGTTCTGACAAACTAATCTCATAGATTTCTTTGACTGGGTAACCAGAGTGGTAGACCAAGGGGGAGCAGTTGATGTCGCCTACCTTGACTTCAGCAAAGCTTTCGATACTGTTCCACATAGAAGGGTGATAAATAAGCTGGGTAGGCTCGGGGTGGGTCAGAAGTTGGTCAACTGGGTGGCAAACTGGTTGTCGGGTAGAAAACAGAGAGTGGTGGTAGTATACCGTCAGAAGAGATGCAAGTCAGAAGTGGGGTACCTCAGGGATCAGTCCTGGGGCCAGTCCTCTTCAATGTCTTCATTAGTGACATTGCAGATGGACTGGAGGGTAAAGCTTGTCTGTTTGCAAATGACACCAAGATCTGTAACAGAGTAGATGATCCAGATGGGGTGGGCATTATGAGAAGAGATCTGGATAAACTAGCAAAATGGTCGGAAGAGTGGCAACTGGGATTTAATGCAAAGAAGTGCAAGATCATGCACATAGGGAAGAGAAACCCTGAAGCCACCTATAGGCTGGGAGGGGAGTTGCTGGCAGTCACAAAGGAAGAAAGAGACTTGGGCATCATCATCACCGATGACCTGAAATCATCCAAGCAGACCTCTGAAGCACTAAGTAAGGCTACGGGGATGTTAGGGTGTATTAGTAGGGGTATCACAAGTCGTAACAGGGAGGTAATAATTCCTCTTTACAAGACACTGATTAGGCCCCATCTGGAGTACTGCGTGCAGTACTGGAGGCCACACCTTCACAAGGACATTAACCAAATTGAGGCAGTCCAGAGAAGGGCACCCAAAATGGTGCAGGGACTGCATCAGAAGACATATGAGGACAGATTAACGGAGCTCAAAATGTATACCCTAGAGCAAAGGAGGGAGAGAGGTGCTATGATCAAAACATTCAAACACCTTAAGGGCATTAACAAGATGAAAGAGTCTAACATGCTTCAATATAATAAAAATAGCAGGACAAGAGGACACAGCATGAGATTAGAGGGAGGCCGATTAAGGGGTAATGTGAGGAAGTTCTTTTTTCACAGAAAGGGTAGTGGATGCCTGGAACAGCCAACCTCAGGAAGTGGTGGCTATGAATACAGTGCAGTGCTTCAAACAGGCATGTCATAGACTTGTTTTCAAAGGCTTCATGTCGCAGATACGATAAGAACATTAACAATGGGAAATTAGGACATTTGAGTACAGTAAGGTTACATACTGGTGAGTAGATGCCTATACAAGCGGTAGCTACACTGGAGTTGCATAACAGGATACAGGTTGGTACAATAAGACAATAATGCAAGTGAGATTGAGAAGAATTAAAAAAACAGTCAGGAGACAAGCAGGTGTGCGACATACATACAGATAAGGAAGTTTGCCTATACAGGTGTTAGCTAAGTAGAAGATGCATCACAGTTTCAGTCATATATACAGGTGCTACCTCCAGGGAGATATCATCAGATTCCTATGACAAGAAGTGAGCTCTTTAGCTTATTTAGGTGTACGTTCAGCCAGAGACCTACAGAGGTGACAGAGCGCAGCCTCAGGCGAGGTGTTGTCAAGGCCAAGGATGACCTATTGTGAGTGAGCCTGGCCTAGGAAGGCTAATGATCACATTGGCAGCTACGTGTGAACAAGATATGGGATTTTAGAGCTGTCTTAAAAGAACCTAGATTGGTAATAGAGGTAATAGTTGGGGGGGGGGGGTGGCATTATACCATGATGGGGCTCGGAAAGTGAAGGATCTTTGGGCTTGAGTGGACCGGACTCTGGGTACCTTCCAGACAGCTTTGGAGGCCGTGTGGCATGGGTAGCAATGAGGGGGATGGCAGCATGTAGGGAGGCAGCAACCCCTATTGGGGTCAGTCCAAGGTGTATTTCTTTGGTGAGTAGACAAGTCTGATATTGTAACTGCTCCTCTAGCGAGAGGACATTGGTGAGTGTATAGAGGGTGCAGGTGTGCGTATGTTTGTCTACACCTGAGATGAGCTGGCAGGTTTTATTGATGGCCAGTTGGATTTGATGGAGTGCCGTGGGGTCAGACGCCTGGTAAATTGTGAGTCCATAGTCCACTAGGGACAAGACTGATGATGTGACTGCTAGGTGTAGCGCATCAGGCGGGAAGCAGTCTTTATGGTGGTATGAGAGGCCTATTCGGATATTAGCGGCTGAGGTGAGAGTTTTGATGTGCTCATGAAATAAGAGGGAGGCATCAAACGTGACACCCAGGTACTTATAGGCTGTGACCTGGTCCAGTGGGAGGAGTGAACTGGATAGGATTTTCAGGGGGTGATCCCTAGCCCTATTTTGTCAGTGTGCAAAGAGCATGGTCTTTGTTTTTTAATGTTGACAACTAGCCTATGGGCCTATGGGCTGTGAACCAGTTTTCAATCTGTTTGAAGGAGTCTTGTAGGGAGAGCTGGAGGGAGGAGGGGTCAGGGTGCGAGGCAAATAGAACTGCATTGTCCGCATATAGGAGAATATTTCCAGAGCAGGAGCTTGGCAGGGCATTTAGATACACGATGAAGAGGAGTGGACCCAGGATCGATCCTTGAGGTACTCCAGAGCGTACTGGTAGGGTGGTTGACAGGATGCTGTTAATTTTAACACACTGTGTTCTATTGGCAAGGTAGCTGGTGAACCAGGTGAGGGGACCTCGAGAAACGCTGATGTGTTGCAGTGTGGTCAGAAGGAGGGGGTGGGAGACCGTGTCAAAGGCTTTAGAGAGATCTATGAATACAGCCCCAGCAAGGTGCTCTCTGTCCAGGGCGGAGTGTAGAGCACTGGAGAATTCTGTCAGGGTGGTAATAGTGCTGTTACCTTCTCTGAAACCATGCTGTTCCCTACATAATACATTGTGAGTGAGGAGGTACTCAGTGAATTGGTCAGCCAGAATTTTTTCAAGAGCTTTGAACAGTGGTGGGAGAATTGAGATGGGCCGATAATTGTTTGGGTAGGTACAATCACTGCTTTTCAGAACTGGGGTTATGGCTGTGGTTTTCCATACGGCTGAGAACTGACTCAGGCACAGGGAGTGGTTTAATAGGTCCGTGAGGGGGGGATAGAACTGTGTCGAGTACACGGTATAGAATTCTCATGTCAAAGTTGTCTTTACTATAGTTGGAGCCATTAAGGGCTTTGGACAGGTAGTTTCTAGCTTCTTTAGGTGTAATAACTCTGAGGTAGAATGGGGGGTGGCTAAGGTTTGGCACTGGGGTGGGCTGTATGGGGTCAAAGAAGTTATTTGGTAGTACCAGGCAAACGTCAGAAAAGGTGGAGTTGAGACAGTTGGCAATGGAGAGTGGATCTGGTGGTGATAGTGTCATCAACGTTAATTTGGGATAGGGGCAGGGGTCATGATTTCCTATTAAGATCTTTTATATTATCCCAGAAATTACGTGAACTACCCCAGGAGGAGGCCAGGGTGGTTCTGTAGTGGTCTGCCTTGGCTTTACGTATTGCCCAGGTACACCTATTGTGGGTGGCATTGTATGCCTGCCTGTACACCAGCGATCTAGAATCTGTGGCATGATGCCAGAGGTTGTCTCTTTCCTTAAGCTGTTGTAGTAGTGCAGGGGTAATCCAAGGAGCGTTATGCTTCTTGGAGGTTGTGATACTAAGAGAGGCAAAAGTATCACAGGCTTTATTGAAGATGTAGGTGAAGTAGTTCAAGGCATCATCGATATTGAAGGCCTGAGAGATAGGGGGACCAAACACAGTGTGACAGGTGCAGTTTGAGTTTAGAGATACTGCAAGGCCTTATGCGACAATGGGAGGTAACATTAGGTGGTGGTTTTGGAAACTGGCAGGACCAGGTGAATAGGATTTGGGTGTGGTCGCTCAAGTAGTTAGGGTGGATCACTAGGTCAGTGATTCGGTGAGGGTGATTTGTGAGTAGTATGTCTAGCAGGGTGTGAGAACCATTAGATGGGCTGATCCTAGTGGGTTTGGATACGAGTTGGGACAGATCAAGTGAAGCAAAGGTGTCCTTGGCATGAGCAGCTGAGCTCGCCAACCAGTTAATATTGAGGTCCCCAACCAGTATCCACTCCAACTTGTGAGGGAGTGTGGCTAGGTAGTCCGAGAGTGACTAGGTTGCTGTTGATTGGTTGCGGGGAAGGGGGTATTGGCAACCGTGAGAATTAGCGGGGCTCTGTTAGGGTCTGGCATGAGTTTTATTGTGAGGGCTTGGGCATTATTGTCCAGCATTGGAGCAGGTAAGGCTTGGTACTACAGTGAGTCCCGGACATAGAAGGCGCAGCCACCACCACACTTTCCCTTTCTATCTTCCATAAGGAGAGTGAAGCCAGAGATAGAGACAAAAGAATCAGGCATCCTTTGCAAGAAACAGGTTTCAGTTAGAGCCAGGATGTCAGTCTGGTGCTGTACTAGTCAGCATTGCAGGGACGTGTTTTTTTAGGTAAACTGCAATTATTCATGGAGGCTATTCATAATCCCTGGGTGGACTGCGGTTGTTTGTATGCTATTGGGCCAGGGTTGGGATGGATGTTGCCAGATATTAGCAGTAGCAGGGAGATTATTTGAAGGAGGGCCACGCATTGCTGGCTTTTAGCTCGGTAGTGATGGAAGGAGAGCTTGGGGGGGGAGCAGGGGATGGGCATGCAGAGAAGGGCTGTGAAGGTTTGGTGGAAAAGATGGCAGGGGGTGGACAGTGATGTGGTGTAGGGGATGTGCTGGCAGTTGGGGAAGGAGGTAGAGGTGGTGGATGGAGTGGTAGAAAGGTGGAGGAGGGTGGAGTGAATGTCGAGTGTAATGAGTGAGTGCATGTGGGGTGGGCTTGTGGGCTCACTATGATGAGTGACTAGCAAGGATAACAGCAGCAGCATTGTTAGTGTGAGGAGGTTGGTGACAGTTCTCACTTCAGTTAGTAGGGCAGACAGGTGCGGATACAAGTACAGCATACAGACAGCCATCATTGCGGTGGCCTCTGTGGCACACCGGTAGGGTGGCAGCCTTTGGTGCAGAAAATACCTGGTTTGGAACCCACGAGAAGGCACTGGGTGATGTACCAGCTGGCAGCAAGGGATGCAGTGTAGAGAGCCTTGGAAGTGGTGGGCAAAGGTCAGGAACTAGCAAGATCAACAGCGACTCATAGTGGTGGCTGTATGAAGGGTTGCTATAATCAGAGCTGTCTTATTCCAGGGCTAGGTTTGCACTGCACTCCCAGCCCAGTTTGCCTGGCTTCATTTGCATGCTATATTCAGAAGCTGTTTGCCCCGGGCTATTCCTTTTGAATATAGCAGGCTTTTGTGTGCGTGCTAAGTTTGCCCACCAGGCTACTTTTGCCCCGTGGCAAAGTTTTTAATATCTGGCCCTCATTTTTCTAACTGTACATGCTCAGAAATGGAACTGTTTTTCTTAAATATGTCAAAAACTACTTTAACTTGGGAAATAAAAAAACACAAAAGCACACTCCTTGGGGCAACCTCTTTCAATACTGCAGGTTTCAGGTTTCAACTCCTCCAAGATATTTAGTTTTAGGTCAGCAAAAAAATCAATTTATGTAATTTTGGGGGGGGTTTGCCCCTCTGTAACTTTGCTTGGTGAATCGATTGCCACAATAGTGTCAGGATACAGAGATCCTGGCACCATGTCTGTGCATTCCACATCTGAAGTAAATTGGTTGAATGGGGACAAAGTTACTGAGGTGCAGAAATTAGCATTTAACATTAAAGTGCTTACTCAATCCTAATATACAGGCACTACTGTGCCTGTATGATATTATGATATATATATCTATATATAGATATATACACACACACATATATATATATATATATATATATGGGATATGATATGGCCTGACTGAAGATATCATATTTATCTTCACGAGAGGCCAATGATATCATGATGTCATTGGCCTCGAGTGAAGATAAATATGATATCTTCAGTCAGGCCATGTCATGTTCTGTTTATACAATGTATGTTTTGGGCCCCAGTCAACACAATCCCCAAATGTGTCCTTGATATAATCCCCTCATATAGAAGTAATGGATATTCTATCTGAACTGTGCATATCTGTTGTAACACAACAGATGGCATATGTTATTTAAAAAAAATATATGATTGGTTGATTCTGTCACTTTAAAATTGAAAGCAAAAGTGTCTTCTGGATTGTGGTTAACCCCACTGTGACTATCCCAACACAAATCGTCATACCCCACCAACAGAACAAAGTAGATATATTACATGTAAAAACAATGCTTGTTCTTGCCACTTGAAATTATTTAATAAACCATATCTGGTTGATTATACCTGTATCTTTAATGACATAATTAGTAAAAAAAATATCTGATTGATCCTGCGACTTCTGTTTATCTACTTCCTCCCAGAATGTAGCGTGACCGAGCAGCTAGCCCCAGAAATGCAGCATGGCATGGCCCAGCGAATATCGGAACGTGAGGCACTGTGTCATATTTAGGATGAGGGAGTCATGATATCCACACTTAGAAAAAGTGTATTTGTTTTCCTTTTAGCGCTATTTTGTCAAAAGAAGCTGCCGACAAGATTGAGAGGAGAGTGAGCAAGTTGGCAGCTTCAGAAGACCAGACGAATTGGGAGCGTACTTTGCCGTAGCAACACATGCTCGCGCTTTCATCTGGTGCTGTGAAGCTGCCGACTCGGTCGTTCTCCTCTCAGTCTTGTCGGCAGCTTCTTTTGAGAAAATAGCGCTAAAATGAAAAACAAATACACATTTCTAAGTGTGGAAATGATGGCTTCTTCATCCTAAATATTACACAGTGCCTCAGGTTCTGATATTTATACCGCTAGGCCATGCTACATTTCTGGGGATAGCTGCTCGGTCACGCTACAGTCTAGGAGGAAGTAGATAAAAGAAAATTGCAGGATCAACCAGATATTTTTTAAATATTTATTTAAAATAAAAGCAGACATAAGAGATGCATGGGGGTCCTGCTTGTAAGAGAAAGCAGCCAGGGCTCTTGTACAGAGAAAGCGGCTACATAAGTAAAAACTTTCACTTTCATTGCGATGGCGTGGGAACATGGAAATATCAGTGATATCTTCACATGTGAAGATAGTATTAATATCTCCACGACCTGACTGAGATATTAGTTTTTATACTGACATTTATCCCAAAACATACATTGTATAAATATATATATATATATATATATATATATATATATATATATGTATATATATAAGCAATAAGCCACAATGGGGTGGGCATTAAAGGACTGCAGTAAGTCAAGAGGCCGATTGTCCTTACACCCATGGTAAGTGCATTGTTAATCATTTAAGACACACCCCAGAGTAACTTATTGCACTTATAAAATGACTTTTTGTAGATAATGAGGTTTTCCAGCCTTCATAATGAGATTCGATTTCTGACCATACATCATTAGTATTTTAATGTATTGTCATGTGATGGCTATCATCCAATGAGGTCTCTGTATTTATCCTTGCCATTTTGTATGGAGTTAATTCCCACCTGGATACATAATGAGTCACGAGGCACTTGTACCTGTGTGCATTAACCCCAGACAGCCAAGAACCTGGAGTGTCTTATTGTGCTTATAAAATGGGTAAACTAAGAAATAATGTTAAAACCAAAAAAAATGCCAATTTGTTTATATTAAAAGCAACTATTTTCTTTTGGGAAAAATAACCATTAAAAGGAGTCCCCCCACCCCACCCACATGTTAATCATCTGTCCTTCCACACATTTGGTAGATTGAATGTCTGTTTATTGTGGAATACAAGAATTCAAACTTCTGCAGAATTCCTCTGGACGAATGTTTACCCTCTCACAAACAACAGTAGTTCTTACATGGATCTAGGGTCTCAGTTTTATCTGTTGCAGGGTAGGCAGCAGAGATTGTCTGACAAGCGAGTAAGGATTATTCTTGTGTGTGTAGGAGTTTATCATGACAGGGAATAATGTTCAGTTATTGAATGATTTTTTTATTTTTATTTTAAAAATCATTGTGTTTTACTTTTTAGGGCCTTGTTGAAAGGTTTCAGTGAGTAAAGGTGGCAGCAATGTTTGTGATGGCAAACAGGGATGAGTGAAGTGGGTTATGAATTCTGTATGTGATTTACCCAATTTTCAAATTTGACTGCCTGAACTTGTTTCAACCTGTGCATATCTGGTGAATTAACATATGCAACCCATTTTATAAATATATTTGTACAATGGTATGGGTGTATGTAGTAAAATGGTTGGTTGTGTTGCTGCCTCAAGGAAGTTATAGTTAAAGTCCTTGAAAAAGCATTTCATTTTTTTAGTGCCATTCAACTGAATGTACGAGGCTGCTGCACATGAAAACCTCTTATACGGTGTAGAGGTCTTCAAATGCTGTAGCCTTGCCAGCCTGCAGCATTCCAGAATTTCATTTTTCTCCTAACCATTGCTAGATATGATACTTACAAGGGATCAACATGTCTAGTGGACCCCGGTCAATCATAAAAAAAAAAACATACTATTTGTTTAGTAAACCTAGCAACCATAAGAAAATAAACCTGGCAAATGCACACAATTTTGTCCCAGTGTCCCAAAGTCACAAAATAGTCATTTATATCAGATGCTCATTTTCTAATCATTTGGTAGTGCAGGCTGGTTGGATAGCCAGGTTGCAGTGGGTGAGGATCATGTTCGGGTCTTGGCTGGGTCGTTGAGTATGATACGAGGGCATGGAAGTTGGGATGGTCACCCAGGTGCTGATGCAATCACTGTGGGGCTGGGTTGGGAGTGAAAAGATGGAGACTCTGAGAGAGGCGGACTAATTTTCTTGAGAACTACCCAGTCCAGTTCACCACCCAGCAGTACCAGTCAGACACAATTGGAGTAGAAGGACCCTGTCTCCCAGGCTTTCCTTGGAGCCTGCAGCAGCATTACAGGTACCAGACCAACAGCAGGTGGCTGAAGTACTGAGTCATTACTTGGGAGGGAGATGGGGGGCACACAAGGGTGAGACGGAAGGTGAACTTAGAGTGTGTGGCACTGAGGTGGTTTCACAGGCTCAGCAGAATGACAGCCAGGCCAGTGAAAAAAAAAAACACTCTGCCCCAATGCTGCTGAGAGTCTGATCCAGTAGGCAAATGAAACATCTTTAAATGTACAAAGTTATTTATTTATTCATTTATTTGTTTAAAATCTGGTAACTGGGAAAAGCATACAGAGCCAAAGCTCATTTCCAGGTGCGACCTGGGACAAGGGCTACAGAACAAACGAAGGGTTGCAAAAAATACAAAATACAGATAAATAAACAAACATACAAAAAAATGATACCCTTTTAAGTTAGGTTACAAATCATTATTACAAATGGCAAAACAAGAACAGTATTACTTGTCGGAGCATAAACAGAGGTACCAATTGTAAAATATGATAGAAGGCAGAGGGGAGGACAGAGGTTATAGACATGAAATTGAACTGAGGACAGCAGCAGGCTTTAACTGGGGGTGGTCTGAGTAGGTGCTTAAGTGCAGGACTGGCAGGGGTGAGGCAGGCTGAGGGGGGAGGATAATTTCAGGGGGAAGGAAGTCAGACAGAAGAAAAGAGAGTATAAGTTGGAGGACCTAGCACAAGGGAGGGTGAAAGAGCAGAAGTAATTTGTCAGCGAGGGGTAGGGGGTGGCTGAGCTATAAGGGAAGAGAGATAATGCAAAATGAGCAGCAGGAAATTTGACGATTAAACAAATTCTAGAGAAGTGAGTCATGCAGCTCGGCCTAAATAGATGACAAACAGGGGATGTTATAATAGAAACATAGAAACATAGAAACATAGAAGTTGACGGCAGATAAGGACCACAAGGCCCATCCAGTCTGCCCATTTCTTTTTCTACCTCATAAATGTGCCATCGGCCTTTGCTCTGTCAGTGACCTATCTATTCATAGTCATTTGTATTGCTCCCTTATGCCTATCCCATGCCTGTTTGAAGCCCTGCACTGTATTCATAGCCACCACTTCTTGTGGTAAGCCATTCCATGCATCCACCACCCTTTCTGTGAAAAAGAATTTCCCTCATATTCCCCTTAATCGGCCTCCCTCTAATCTCATGCTGTGTCCTCTTGTCCTGCTATTTTTCTTATATTTAAACATGTTAGACTCTTTCACCATGTTTATGCCCTTAAGGTGTTTAAATGTCTCGATCATATCACCTCTCTCCTCCTTTGCTCAAGGGTATACATATTGAGCTCTGCTAATCTGTCCTCATATGTCTTCTGATGCAGTCCCTGCACCATTTTGGTTGCCCTTCTCTGGACTGCCTCAATTTGGTTAATGTCCTTGTGAAGGTGTGGCCTCCATACTGCACGCAGTACTCAGATGGGGCCTAACCAATGTCTTGTACAGAGGGATTATTACCTCTCTCTTACGACTTGTGATACCCTAATAATACACCCTAACACCCCCTAGCCTTACCTACTGCTTTAGAGGTCTGCTTGGATGATTTTAGGTCATCAGTGATGATGATGCCCAAGTCTCTTTCTTCCTTTGTGACTGCTAGCAACTCCTCCCAGCCTATAAGTGGCTTCAGGGTTTCTCTTCCCATGTGCATGATTTTGCACTTCTTTGCATTAAATCCCAGTTGCCACTCTTCTGACCATTCTGCTAGTTTATCCAGATCTCTTCTCATTCTGCCCACCCCATCTGGATCATCTACTCTGTTGCAGATCTTGGTGTCATCTGCAAACAGACAAGCCTTACCCTCTAGTCCATCTGCGAGGTCACTAATGAAGATGTTGAATAGGACTGGCCCCAGGACTGATCCCTGAGGTACCCACTTGTGACTTGCATCTCTTCTGACTGTATACCATTTACCACCACTCTCTGTTTTCTGCCAGTCAACCAGTTTGCCACCCAGTTGACCAACTTCTGGCCACCCCGAGCCTACCTAGCTTATTTATCAATCTTCTATGTGGAACAGTGTCAAAAGCTTTGCTGAAGTCAAGGTAGGCGACATCAACTGCTCCCCTTGGTCCACCACTCTGGTTACCCAGTCAAAGAAATCTATGAGATTAGTTTGACAGGACCTTCCTTTGTAAACCCATGCTGTCTTGGATCCTGTGCCCTATGGATTCCAGGTGTTGCACTATCCTTTCCTTAAGGAGTGCCTCCATAATCTTGCCCACTACTGAGGTAAGACTGACCGGTCTGTAGTTCCCGCCTCCTCCCTGCTACCACTCTTGTGGAGTGGGATCACATGAGCCCTTCTCCAGTCTTCTGGGACCTCTCCTGTGCTCAGAGACTCACTAAACAATTCTGCTAATGGCTCTGCTAGTTCCTCCTTTAGCTCCTTAAGTACCCTGGGATGTATGCCATCAGGTCCCATTGCCTTATCCACCCTGAGCTTAGCAAGCTCTTGTAGGACCCTTCTTTTGTGAGGGAGTAGTGCTCACCTCCCTCCCCTGTGTCCATGATGCTGAGCTGTGGGCCCTGCCCCACCTTCTCTTCAGTAAATACTGAGCAAAAGTATCTATTTAGGATAGATGCCTTTACAGGGTCCTCCTCCTCACATGCTCCCTTTTCTCCATTAAGCTTAGCAATACCCCCTCTGGACTTTCTCCTTTCACTAATGTATCTATAGAAAGTCTTGTCACCTTCTTTTACTGTTCGTGCTAGTGTTTCCTCAGTTTGGGACTTTGCCTGCCTTACTGCCTTACCTGCTTCCCTTAGGGCAGTTTGGTATGCCTCTCTATCTTCATCCCGCTGTGTTCCCTTATATTTTCTGAAGGCCAGCCTTTTGGCTCTGACCTTTTCTGCTACTGTATTTGAGAACCAAAGTGGTTTCCTTCTTCTTTTGCACTTCCTTTTCTGTCTAACACAATGGGATGTTGCTTCAAGTATTGTATCCTTAATGCTTGCCCACTTTGCCTGTACCTCCTCACCTGTGTTTCTTTTTGCCAGGGCTAGCTTAACTCTGTTGGCCATCTTATCAAAGTCAGCTCCTCTGAAGTCCCATATTTTTGCTTTGGAATGGGATGATTTAGATGTAGTAGCCAAATTGAACCATACCATGTGATGGTCACTGGCTCCCAGGTGACCTTCTACCTGGAGATCTGTGATCCCTTCTTTGTTAGTCAGTACTAGATCTAGGATAGCCCTGTCTCTTGTGGGTTGCTGTACCAGTTGTTTGAGGCCCTCCCTACAGGGAATCCACTATGAGTCTAGTTCTGCAGATGTTCCTGCTGGTATTGACCAATCTGTATCTGGCATGTTGAAGTCTCCCATTATCAGAACCTCCCCTTTAGCTGTCATGTTTTGTATATCTTCTAACAGTAATGTGTCTATGTCCTCCCTCTGGTCTGGGGGCCTGTAGACAACCCCAGTTCTTATGGCTGTCCCATTTCCTGTTTCCAGGGTGACCCACAGTTCTTCTGGCTCCTTATGTGTATTCTGAATTTCTGTAGCTTTGATATTTTCATTAACATACAGGGCCACCCCTCCCCCCCTTTTTGCACCTCGGTCTCTTCTGAACAATACATAGCCAGGTACTGAAGTCTCCCAAGTGTGGTTACTGGTAAACCACGTCTCACTAATTGCTACTATGTCCAGTTTAGCCTCTGACATTATTGCCTGCAGGTCTGGGATCTTATTTCCCAGGCTGTGAGCATTTATGTACATGATTTTCCATTGGCCAGATTTTGGTGTGTTAGTTGTTGGGTGAAGTTTGGCATTACCCTGTGCATCGTGTGGGGAGACAAACCTTTTCTTACCTGGTGATGCAAATGAACGGCAAACACGCTGAATTCCTGTTTGACCACTAGCTGAGGGGGAGGGTGTTCTTCCCATTCGACGTATGGGTGCTGCACCTTCTCCCCATTTGCTAGTTTAAATATTCTGCAAAGACGTCAAACTTCTGCCCCAATGCACTGACTCCCTCTTTAGTCAGATGCAGTCCATCAAATTTAAAGAACTTTCGCTCCCAGAACTGTTGCCAGTTCCCTACAAATCTGTGTCCTTTTTCCTGGCACCAGTCCTTGAGCCACGTGTTTAGCTCCTATCTCCCCTTCTCTGACCTTCCGTCCATCTGCTCCCTTCTCCCAGACTGGCAGGATCTCAGAGAAGGAGATGCCGGACAGAAATAGATGATAGTTTGTCACCCAGCCTAGTCAGGTGTTCCTTGGTCTCCACAACTGACCGGCTGGCGAGATCATTAGTCCCTATGTGTACTAGGACATCAATGTTTTCTCCTGCTTTGTGAACAATTTTAGCAATGCGGTCAGTGTCTCTCCATGCTGATGTACCTGGAGACATCTGACCATCACCCCTGGCTGGAGATGGTATCAACTCCCGAATCATGGAGTCTCCTATGATCAGAAGTTTTTGGATTTCCTTTGTGCTTGTTTAGTTTTGGTTCCTGATTTGGGTGAGTATTGTTGTGCTAGCTCCTGTGCTGCAGTGTCCTGCTCTGCAGTGTCTTCTGCCTCTTTATTTGATTTCAGAGATAGAGGCAGATACCTGTTTGTAGTGTTTATATGGTTTTGGAGGTAATGTGTTGGAGAGCAGAGAGTGATGGGGCACCTGATTTGCTCCTCTAACCACCTGCCAACCTCCTGGACCAACTACCCTCTGCGGGCAGGTTTTTCTGTTGGATGCTGGGAAATGGCGGTGGTTCTTATAATGTATTTCCTCTTCAATATGAAATTTGAGGCGTGCAACCCTGCCCATGCTGCCTGGAGCTGAGACCTAAGATCTCCAAAGGCTCAGCATGTAGGACAGTGTCCTAAATCTTGTAAGACTGTCCTTCTGAAAATTGTTCCACAGTACCTGCAGTTAATGAAATCCATTCCAAATAAGTTGCTGGGTTTGTGACCTAGTCAGAGTAATTAGAAAGAAAAAAAATGCAAGTAATGGTTTAATTGTGCTTTGTTTAACTTGTATACAAGTTAAATTACTAGTGCCCTGTAAATGAGATCACCTTGTGGAGGCCCACTGATCCGCCCTTCCTGCTCTGCCACAGGAAATGTCACAACTGTGGTACCTTATAAAAGGAGTGTAGCGTGGGTGGTTGGGGATGGGGTGGGTGGCTGGCCCTTCCCTGTCTAAAAGAAGAACCACGGACGAAAGAACAAGGAGGTAAGAGCAGAAACAATCAGTCAACAACAAATGCAGTAACCCTGAAAGCTTATCCTAATGTTAGATAAAACTGTAAAACCTGTAAAGCACCACCTGTAATAATTTCAGAGAAGATATACCTGTAAGAAACACTTTATTCCAGAGAAAAATAAAGCAGTAACAGAAGATATACCTTGCAAAAGACAATTTGAATCAGAAGATTACAGCAGTAATCTGTTAGCACACACCTGTAGAGCACACCTTGTAATAATGCAGAAGAAGGTATACCAGCAACAACAATTTGAATCAGAGAAAAAATAAAGCAATGAAATGTTAGCAACAAACAGTAGCAATCCTGTGAGTGAAAAATAAAAACACCACCACACAGTAAATCTGCTTAGCCAAACTAAGTCTTAATCCTTCTCCCTTGCTCTGGTAAGTTTCTCTACTCTGCCTTTCAAGCAGTCTTAGAAGGAAAGAGCTCAGGTGAAGCTAGGTGCCTTGGCCAGCAAACCAAGTCTTCTACCTTGGTTAATACCAGGAAAAAAGAAACACTTAAAGTTAAAATGGTGCCTCTTAGATGTACCTTGACTAATCAAGAGTGTCGTTTCGAGACATCTTTGCACTCCAGAACTGCTCAGCTTCACTTCGCAGTGCTTGAACGCAAAGTTGTCTTGAGATGACACTTTTGATTAGCTAAGAGACATTTCAGAGACTCCATTTAATGTACTTACAGTAAATTAGAACTTTCTGAGAACAATCAAGACAGGAATGAAATGCTTTCAGGATTCTAATCTGAAGGACCTACAGTACAGTGAGAAAATTTGCTTTCAAAAATCCCAGTCCCCATTAAATAATTTTTTATTTTTTTAATTTTGTATTCTTAATTTTCCTTTTTGCATGTTTTAAGTCTGGAAAATGAGCTGGGAAGAACAGCAACTGTGCACAGTACTGTGCAACACATACCACAGTGTAACCACCCAGTCCCCTGGGGTTACTAAAATCCCAACAGGTTAGCCATAGGCAGGTACTGGGTAGCTGGTAAAGAGGCTTATTGGAGGCCTTTACATATGACATTGTTGTTTTTACTTAGCTAGGCTGAGCAGAGAATGGATTATGTCATTTAGAATTCTTGCAGCAGCATAAGCCACTGTGGAATCAGCTGCTCTGGGGAAGGTTTAGAATGTTCAGACAGTAGTCAGTGAGTCTGTAGTCAGCAGTAGTGTGAAGTGGAGCTCTGAGCCAGCAGCAGTGCTCAGAGTATAGGGTTGCCTATCAGTCTCCTGTGAGACTGGGTAAAGGACACCCGGCAGTTTCTCACCCTACTGTGTGAGACCCAGCAGAACCAGAAGAATTGGTGGAGACTGTTTGCCTGTAGGACCCTACTGGGTCATTTCCACAGAAAATGTGGCTTGGACTGCGTTTCTGTGGATCCAAGGGGCAATCCCCTGAAGATCCTAAAAGTGTCAGCTGCCCAGAAAGAAAGGGTGTCTGTGTTGAAGCTATGACAAGCTACCTGTGAAGGAAAGAGATGCTGTCTTCTTCATGTTTCCATGTCTGTATCAAAGGGACAAACAAAGCTGTGAGTATAGGTTCATGGGACTGTTCTTGGGGGTTGGTCTGAGGTGTGTGTGCCCAGATATAAGGCTAGAGTGCACCTGTCAGGGCCCCTGTTTCACCACAACAATGTGCTGAATGTTTCAAGTTTAAGTTTGGGATTCCTTTGCAATCCAGGTGTATTGGAGGATCCATTTTGTGTAACCCAGAAGGAATGGCAGAGACTGGGCATGGGGTAGGGTTGGGCATAAACCCAGTTCTATTCCTCAGTCAGGGCTAACTGGTTCACATATGGGCACCAGGTTCAACTAGGCATGTTAACGGATGTCATCGCTTCAGTAGGATTTTAACTGTTTTTAAGTGTGTGGCAACTACCACAATATATACACTTGTTTTGGAAAAGTAAAAGTCCAGAGATTCCTAGTAACGAGGGATGGACAGTTCGAAATGCGTCTGAGAAAATGTTTGTTCCAAAATCCCAAACAGTTGTTGCTCTAGAAAGAAAAGCCTTGCTTCTGTGTGGGGGTCATGTGATGCGTCAGAGCGGGTAAGACACGCAGATCTCGGCTCTGCTCCTCAGCTCCTTTATACCATATTTTTAGGTCATAAAACCCTTGCTATACCAGCCAATTTGCTCTCCCGCAGTCTGCTTATTACTTGCTGCCACCTCCAACCCACTTTTCTGGTGCCCACATCCTCAAATTCGCTTTCATCACTGCAGGGAGAATGGAGGCTGAGATGCGGCCTGCGGGGCCCATTCATACCCCGCCGAACACGCCCGAAAAGACAAAAGCAGCAAAAAAGTCCAAACCACAGCTGGGCTCCACTTCTAAATTGCCTACAGCACCCACCCTGCTCTCCAAAGAGAGATTTCTGCTAGAGCTGTCACCTTTGAAGGAAGCGTTGATGGGGATTATCTCCCAATTTACCAGTCTGCAGGCTATGTCTGAGTCCCTATCGCACAGAATGGGGGACGCCAAGGTTCGCATCCGTTCTCTGGATG
Organism: Neoceratodus forsteri; assembly: GCA_016271365.2. Lineage (NCBI taxonomy): Eukaryota > Metazoa > Chordata > Ceratodontiformes > Ceratodontidae > Neoceratodus > Neoceratodus forsteri. The sequence goes on from CM028133.1 coordinate 141,794,337, forward strand.
ACTGGAGGCAGAGACAGGAACAAGACTCCTCAGCCATTCGGTGAAAGCTAGTAAAGTTGGAAGATAAAGTGGAGGACCTTGAGGGGCGCAGCAGGAGGAATAACCTCCTGCTAATAGGTTTACCGGAGGGAGAAGAGGGTCAGAACCCTGTTCTGTTTATTCAAAAACTGTGCAACAAGATTGCGGGCCCATCTCCTACCATCCCTAATTACATCGTTGAAAGGGCACATAGGGCACTTAGACTGATGCCCCTCCCCCCCCGAGCTCTCCACCTCATCCATTAATTTTTAAGCTACTAAATTATCTGGAAAAAGGTCATATTTTGACTAAACTGCGTGAGCTGAAAGAGCTTATTTGGGAAGGGCACAAGTTGAGAGTCTCACAAGATCTATCGTGTTCTGTCAGGCTTAAGAGGGCAGAATTTAATCCTCTCATTTTCAATTCATAGCGGCTGGAATCTGATTTAAAATGCTTTATCCTGACAAGCTACAAATAACACATCAGGGGACCTCCAAATCATGTGAGTCAGTGGAGCAAGTGAATATTGATCTGCCACCTTTGTTCCCAGACTTGTTTCAGGTCCTCAAATGAATACTCTTCTGTCTGCAGTGGTTCTACACTATGCATGAAGGCAACTGCAAAATTGAAGGATAGCTATGTGCTCATTTGTTAAATCCAATGGTTTGTAAGCTTCCTAACTTCCTATCTCCTAACTGGAAGGACACTATACAACCCCAAGACTCATATTGGCCAGGAGTTCTTTGTTATCAGAGTCACCATGTAAAACAACCCCAAGATGACTCCATTGGCCCTGCACTTTTACCTCGGAGTTGCACCTAACAATGGTCTTCAACAACGATCCCTCCAGCTCCGGGGACCTACAGGCACAGCCTCATTGCCATGATGCATCAGGAGACCTTGAACGGGAGATGAGGTAAGCACCCTGGTTGTTGGCTTATTGGGGACTGGGCTCTGGGATGAGATGGCCTCTTTTTCCTGCTACTATGATACTCTGGGCATACGCTTCCCTGCTCCTTGCCTCCGCTGTGTACCCCGGGGTGCCTTGGTGAGCCCTGTTACCTTTCTCAATTTTCCTTACCTTTACCTAACTTTGGATGTGGGATGCAGAAGGTGGGTGAGGACCTCAGGCCCTTCTTCAAGCTCGGTCGGAGCATATTGTTGCAGCTGCCCTTGTCTCCCCTTACAACTTGTAAAGATATGGCTGAGTACAGGGGTGTAGTTGTGGATATCTCCCCTCCTCCACCCTCGGACTTTGATATGCCATGGCTATTCAGAAGTGGGGCAGAAGCCCGGGGGGCAATTTGCTGCAAGTGAAGGCTGTTTGTTCTTCCAATTTCTGCTGCGGCAGCCCCTAAGAGCTTTCAGTTTAGTCAGCTGCCTGGGGGGGCATACAAGGCGGCTGATGCAATGCCATCACCAAAGCTTGGGGCCCTCTACAAAATTATGCAGGGTGGTGATGCCATAGTGTGTCCAGCTGTGGTGGGGGGGTCTGTTCTAGCTTAGAGATGCCCGGCTCCCAGCAGTCAACCTGGGAGTGCCCAGCACACTCCCTCAGTGGTCCTGTGTGTATGGTTGGCTCGTCGATCTTTGACCCCCAGTCTTGGACCCAACATTACTAGCATGTTGCTAGGGACCCTCTGCTTGTCTTTTTACCATCATTCTAGATATGGACTTTGTTCTTTGCCCGATGTGACCCTTTCTTTCTGGAGGAATTGGACTATAAGGGACATTTCATTAATATGTTTGTAATTTTTCTGGCCTTGAGTGATTAAATTTAGCCTTCTACTGTTACTTTGAAACTATGGAGCCGAGAGGGAAGGGGGGGACCTGTTCTAAGGTTGGAAGACATCACGTGTACAATTAAAGAGGTAGTGCGGCCATCAGGGCCGAGGGTTTGTTTTTGTACATAGTTGGTTGAGGGGAGGGTTCTAGCAGGAGAGAAACAGGTTTATGGGTACTTGTGGGGGGGCAGGTCAGCGGGCTTATTTCTATCACTTTCACTTCCTAAATTGTTATTGTTTTGGTGGCATAGTCGGGGGACTGGGGAGGGCTGTGGAGATGGTTGGGTCTGGAGCATGTCAAAGTACAATTTCTTTACGTCTGGAGGTCTGGATATCCACTTTATGATTAAGCTATGATGGGGACCATATATAAATTCTTGTCTTGGAATATTAAAGGGGCAAATGCTAAGCGTAAACGTTACATGATACTCCGCCATCTCAACAAGTATCACCCTGATGTGGTTTTCCTCCAGGAAACACATCTTAAACATGAAAATATTTTGCTTTTTCGCAGGGAGTGGGTTGGCCAAGCCTATGGGGCTGGCACCAGTAGCAAAAGTGGTGGAGTGGGCATTCTCGTTAATAAAGGTACCCCATTTCAGTTGATAGACACATCTCAAGACTCTGAGGGTCGCTACCTTCTTTTGCATGGACGTTTAGGGATTACGGAAGTGGTATTGGGGTGCATCTATGGGCCCAACGTGGATGCCTTCAGTTTTTTTGCAAAACTTCTATCCCAAATTTCCTCCTTCCCAGGCTTCCCAATAATCTTAGGAGGTGACTCGAATCTGGTCTCTCATAATGAACTTGATAAATCTGGAGGGCATCATAAAGGTCTCTCCCCAGCTCAAAGGAGCCTACAAGACTTGATTGACACTCTGGGATTAAGGGACCCATGGCGTATATTGCACCCCATGTATAGACACTATGGGCCCGATTCTAGAAGGGTGTCACAAGTCGCCGCCAAATGCAACCTGAGCCACCCACAACTACAACATTGACCCTGCACCCTATTCTAGAAGGGGTAGGGTCATCGCAGCTAAGTCCTGCGACTTTGACATGCGGCCAGGTACACCGAACTGCGGGCACACCTGGCAAGCATGTCACAAGCCACAACACAGGGCGTAAGTGCCCCCTCCAAGCCCAGCAGTTATATCAGGCTGCCGCACTTCATCCCCAAATCCCCTTTGCGTCCCCACAGGTGGCGCAGTACCTCTGCGTTCGACCTGGAGTCGTTTGAAATGCGTATTGTTTGCGAGTTCGTTTTCGATCATGGCATCTTTTCATGGGCTCCTGGATCATTGCTAAGAACATCATTTTCGAATGAGTTTCAATCATATAACATGAACATCACCTGTTTTTCTGGTTCGCCCACTGTTACATTTCTTTACCCATCGTCCCCAGTCGGTGATTCGCTCCTGGCTCACGTGGCTGGCCACTGACTGAGTGCAGTCAGATTGGCTACAAGACATGCTCATCAACCAATTTCTGGCATGTCTACAGTGCACCACGGAGCCTGAGGACAGTGGCTGGCCGTGGAGGTGAGAGGTGGGCTGCGCTGCTGCTGGCTGGGGACGGTGGGGGGTGCTGCGGACTGGCACGGCTGGGTGAGGGGCCACTAGACCACCAGGAAGTGGGGTGATGTTTAAATCATTTACAATGATCGGGGGCCCTAGACTACCAGGAAATGGGGGTGATGTTTTAATATTGTACAATGATCGGGGGCACTAGACTACCAGGGACATGGGTGATATGTATTTATTCTCAAATGATCGAGGGCACTAGACTACCAGGGCTTTGTTGGATAAATGCCGCATTTGGCGGCTGGAAACTTGTGGTCGGGCATCGGTGGGGATTGCCCGCTGCTTTATGGGCATATCACGGATGGAGTCAGGGGGAAGTTGGTAACCCGCCAGTGGGGCTCTAATGTAGGACTTGGGGGCAGGGGTAGGCAGCCCTGCAGGGCACCGGGTCTGCTGGGCATGGTGGGGAGGGACACTGTGCAATGACTGCTGGACAGCTGTCGGGTCTACAGGACCCCTGGGAGGGGGTCCGTAAGTTACACCAGCTAAAAACTGGTGTAACTTATGTTTCCGGTTCTCCTCCGGGGGTTCTTGTAGAATCCCGACATTTGGGACTTTGTTGCTGCCCTTCTGGAATGGGGTGCAACTGCTGCCATAAACCCCCTAGCGCCATGTTGCAGGGGGTTTATGGCACATCTGCAAGTGTAACCGCTGTTTGGCGCAAGTGGCCTGCGCCATGTTGCAGGCCACTTTGTAGAATTGCACGTCACAACTGCTGGCATAAGTTGCTATATGAGCCATTATACTTGGCACAAGTGCTGTTACGCCAGGTGTAACTGTACTAGAATCGGGCCCCATACCTTTCACTCCCTTTCCCACAATTTCTTTTCTCGCATCAACTACTTTTTGATGTCTCTCTACTCTCACAGGGCTATTGCCTTGTGATATCCTTCCTATGGTCCTTTCGGACCACTCCCCGATTTATATAGAGCATCTATTAAGTGGGATGGAACCTCGAGATAGAACCTGGAGGTTCAATTCTGGATTTTTGTGGGACACACAGCTGACCCAAGCCCTCACCCTCTTTATTCAAAACTTTTTAAGGGATAATTTTGGTTCGGTCACTTCCTTGGATATGTTGTGGGGGGCTGCAAAATGTGCCATTAGGGGCAAGTGTATCCGGCTGGCCGTCAAAGCCAAGAAAACTAGGGAGGAAGCTACCAAACAGCTTCTTCACTGAATCAGGGTGCTAGAGTGGAATCTTTCCTCCTTATCTAACACAACCCATCTAGGTTCAAATTAATACCCTACAAACTCAATACAGTCTCCTAGCTGCGAGGGCTGATGTGGCACTTCAACTGGTTAAATTCCATTATTTGGGGTCAGGAGAGAAGGCTGGGAAGCTGCTATCTTTACGGCTTCATCAATTGGATGCCAGAACTATGATCCAGGGTCTTCAGCCTATAACACCTGGACTGATCCTTTCCAAGCCCAGAGAAATAGCTGCAATTTTTAAACAATTTTATGAAAACCTATACTCACCCGAGGCTGCTCAACCACACAACACTCTTTCTATTAATCGTTTCCTGGATCCTGTACCCCTACCAACTCTCACCCTTGCACAGCAAGCTCTCTTACAGGCCCCTATTTCAGTCACCGAGGTCAAACAGGTGATAGCACAGCTCCATAAGGAGAAAGCCACAGGCCCTGATGACTGTAATGCTTCTTTTTATGCTGCCTTCCAGGACGAACTAGCCCCTTTCTTGTCCCTGCTGTTCAACGACCAACATTCTTCTGACTATCTGATCACCCTTTTACTCAGGCTTGGATCTTAGTGCTTCTAAAACCTGGCATATTTACCCTCCTGCCTGGTAACTACCATCCCATATCCCTGTTAAACACAGATATTAAAATTATGGCAAAAATCCTAGCTAATCGACTGCACCAAGTCTGGCAAGGCCAACTGAGTCATTCGCAAGTCAGTTTTGTAGTCGGCTGGGCTTCTTCTGACCACACAAGCAAAATACTTCATCTTTTTTTTTTTTTATTTAGTTGTTTAACCAGGTATAGCACACTAAGCTGAACGCTTTTTTACAGGAGTGACCTGGGAGCACAAGGAGGTTAAGTGACTTGTTCAGGGTCACACAGTATGCAAGTGGAAGCTGTGGGATTCAAACCCAGGTCTGGTCTGCTGGATATCACCAAATTTGCAGCTCAGAGCTTTAGACCACTGCGCTATACTGGCTCCTAAATCTTATGGCTTCAGCGGCTGCTAGCTCTAAACCTGCGGTCCTGGTATCCTTTGATGCTGAAAAAGCATTCGATCATGTCTCCTGGCCTTTTTTATTTGCCGTACTGGACAGGTTTGGCTTCCTCTCCTCTTTCTGCAATTGGCTCTGGGTGTTATACTCTAACCCATCTACCAGAGTCCAATGCAACAGCGTTCTCTCTGAACCATTCCCTCTGGGCTGTGGTACGAAACAGGGCTGCCCCTTATCCCCTTTCCTTTTTAACCTCTACTTGGAACCTCTCATCTGCTCTCTGTGGGCCTGCAGCGAGGTCCGAAGCATTCACATTAGACAGCTCTCCTTCTCATTGTCAGTGTATGTTGACAACCTCCTCTTGCACCTAGAGCATCCGCAGTCTTTTATCCCCGTGGCACTCAATATTATACATCGCTTTTCACAGATTTCGGTTATAAACTTAACCTCACGAAACCTTGCGTCATGCCCCTCAACCGTTATGTCCTGAAACCTTGGATTTCCAATCTGAGCTTGGCCTGGAAACCCACAGCCCTTACATATCTTGGGGTCAAACTTCCCCGTACCTTGTCGCACGTAGTCAAGCTTAACCTTTCGCCTATCCTGGTCACCATCAAAGCAGACCTACAACGCTGGCAATTTCTTCCTCCCTCATTATGGGGTCACATAAATGTGATCAACATGAACATCCTGCCATGGTTGCTACACCTTCTCAGCATGCTAGGCCCTTACCTCACCAAACGTTGGTTCTCTCAACTGCACTCCCTCTTCTCTGAGTTCCTTTGACAAGGAAGAGCTATATGCCGGGCGTATTCTAAACTTACTTACCTGAAAGAGGTGGGCAGCTTTCGTATCCTCAACTTCTGAAGCTGAAGAGTTGTTCTGAAAACTGTTACCAGCCACAAAATGTGGGTGCAACTGTACCTTGCTACAGCACTGTGAATGCCAATGTAGATGGGTGACCATGGTGAGTTTAAAACCGTTTCTTAAAATGGTTTCTAAAACATTACTGCAATGCATATAGGGCCGTAGACAGGTAAACAAACTGCAGTCTCTTCCAGGTGAGGATTTAAAACTGAAAAGTGGGGGAAGAGGAGCTTAAGTCACATGAAAGGTTATTGATTTAGAACAGAGACCAAGATGAGATAATTTAATACAAAAAGTGGAATATGAGAGGGAGATTCACCCCCTCACCCGTGTCCGGGAGCAACTCCTTGTTCTCTAGTATAAAGCTACTTCTGAGCCAGGAGTGTTATTCCTTCAATCATTGCGATACAAAAATACATTATTATATTCACATCTCAGGACTGGAGTCACATCAGCTCCACTGCTAAATCTGCTGTAGTATTATGTAAAAAACAGTTATTGAGTGGCATTTTAGCTAATGTTGCTTTCCGTATCATAAGTTCAGGAGTTTCTCCAGTTCTATCAAATTCAATGGTTGTTAATGAACACTATCGGAGCGCAAGACAAAATGGTCTGACCCTTTATACTGTCCCTGCTTTTAACCTTCAAATGAGTAGGAAAGCATTTACTTGGTATGCTCCTTCTATTTTAAATGAGTATGGATAGTTGATCCAAAAAGCACAATCTGTATTGCACTTTAAACACTTATTGTTAATTTTTTTGTACTGTTATAATGTTTGTAAATGTGAATAATTGTTTGTTTATGTGAATTTGTATTGTAATGTTCAGTGTCAGGCATGGCTGAAAAAGGGCCTGCCGGATCATAATGTTGTACACTGAATAGCATAAGACATTACAGCTAACCCAGAATAGCGATGTACGAGACAGCGAGTGGTGCAATACCACGAGTACTGCTGTATGTGGTATTGTACCTCCGCACTATCCCAGGCAGAGGATAAGATCTCTGCTAGGACAGAGTTCCACCAAGCAGCTGCTGTGGCTCAATGGACTGAGCCATTTACAGCAACGAACCCAGGTGCTGCATCTAAGACTGGGTTTGATTCCAGGTCTCAGAACATTTTTTTTTTCGCACTTTTACACTGATACTCCGGAGTTGAGAATCTTTATTGGGGAGGTCAGAAGGCACATCCCCCTGTAATGGAGTTGTGGGGAGAGCCACCAGCATAAAAAAGACTTATGCCACATGTAAAGAATCACGCTATATTGGCAGCGTGATTTTTGTATGTGGCATAATGTCATGCAACATTATGACCCCGTGCCAAAAAGGGCAGTGCCCAGTCCATCTCCTGGTTAAAAAAAATTCTTCCTTTGCAACCAGATTGTGACTAACCAATGATGGCATTCTGATCTGTAAGTATACAGGTCCCATGCCCTGCATCAAATCTAAAGGGGACGTGTACCTAGTTAAAGTGCTTAAACAGACTGGGCCATACAGCCACAGAAACAATCACTTTAAGTTTTACAAGGTGTTGCATATGTTAATCTGCTTGCTTTCTTTAAGGGCCCCAACTAGCTGGCCAACATACAGCTGCTCTGAACAACAGGCCTGCACCTTTAAGAACTTCTAATTACTGAGTATCCAGGTTAATGTGGAAGACTGCAGGGTCTTACACAGTTTGCGGAACTGGTACCATTGTGAGCAATGATGGTAAACTGATTTATGCAACTAGCTAGATAGTCAGGGAGCTGACTACAATCAGAGAATGGTGGGTGGCCACAGTGTTTATTGCTAAAAGGAAAATTGCCAAGTGATTATTTGATTTATGCTATGCAGACCCAATCAAACTATCTGCCTAAATCAGATGTGAATAATGTACATAGCTTAACCTTTATCCCATTCACCCATCCTAGCCCTCCCCCTGCAAATAGTCTTTGATGTTTTTGCATAATCATGTCTCGTGAGCATATTATTACAGAGTCAATAATTGAAAATTGTCTTTAATTGCCTTTTAGGGAGGCAGTATAGTGCAGTGGTTTAAGGCTTTAAGCTGCAAATGTGGAAACCTGGGTTTGAATCCCACAGCCCCCACTTGTATACTATGTGACCCTAAGCAAGTTCTTTCATTTCCCTGTGCTCCCAGGACACACCTGTAAACAAGCTTTCAGTTGAGTGTGTCTCTCCTGGTTAAATAATTAAAAAAAAATGTGGGGAAATGTTATTGGGTCATGCTTGGGGTGGTTTTATGGTAATGTGGGTGGGTACAGAATCCCAGAGAGTTGTACCAGGTTTAATTCTAGCCCACTTAAAGATATACTCTAGGTGGAGGCACTGCACAATTTCATTATCTTGGGAAAGAACCAGTTTAAAGTAAATCTTAGGAACTCAGGCCCCACAACCTTGTTTAGGCCTGCAAGGCAGGGGTAATAGCCTTCAGTATAACAACAACCATTTTACAAGTACAGTTTACCATAAGGACTAAGACAGAGGTAAACAACACCAGAACTAGGGTTCTAGACTTCAGGAGTGCCAACTTTGGGGAAATGAGGAACTCTCTTAAGGACATCCTTGGTCGGGATTATGGAACCTGAGGGAGAGGAGAAGCTGTGGGCTAAAATTAAAGAGGGTATATACAGGGCTACAAGTCTCTGTATCCAGCAGGTTAGCAAGGGTAAAAAGAAAAGGAGACCTCTTTGGTTCCCAAGGGAGGTAACAGATAAGGTAAGAGCAAAAACAGTTTTTTTTTAGATACAAAAGAACTCAGAAGGAGGAAGACAGAGAGATCTATCAGAAAAAAACCAAAAGGAGGCGGGGAGGTCAGTTAGGAAGGCTAAAGCACAAACAGAAGAAAAGATTGCCAAATCACAGAAGAAAGGGGACAAGACATTCTTCAGATACATAGGGGACAAGAGAATGGAGAAAGGAGGGATAATTAGGCTGAAGGGGGAAGGCGGGGATCTGTGTGGAAGGAGATCATCAAAAAGCTGACATGCTAAATAAATATTTCTGCTCAGTATTTACGGAGGAAAGATCAGGTAATAGACCAGTGATCAAAAATAAGGGTGCAAGGGTATCAGAGATGGACACAAGCTCTTTCGCAGTAGATAGGGTCCTAGGGGGATTATCATGTTTAAAAGTGGATAAGGCAATGGGCCCTGATGGAGTACACCCCAGAGTGCTGAGGGAACTCAGGGAGGAGCTGGCTGCACCTCAGATGGCCCCTTTTAACCTGTCTCTAGAGACAGGGGTGGTTCTGGGAGACTGGAGATGGGCTAATGTTGTCCCATTGCACAAAAGTGGAAGCAGAGAGAAGGGAGGAAATTACAGACCAGTCAGATGACTTCAGTAGTGGGAAAAGTTATGGAGATACTGCTGAAGGAGAGGTTGATGGCGTATCTGGAGGCCAATGGACTGCAGGATCCAAGGCAGAATGGGTTCATAGCGAGAAGATCCTGCCAGACTGACCTGATCAAGTTCTTTGATTGGGTGACCAGGGTAGTGGATCAGGAGAGGGGGGTAGATGTGGCCTATCTGAACTTCACCAAAGCATTCGACTCCGTCCCCCACAAAAGGCTAGTGAATAAACGAAATAGCCTTGGGATGGGAATGAAGGTAGTTAGATGAGTCAGTAACTGGCTGGAAGGTGGAAGACAGAGGGTGGTGGTAAATGGTGTGCATTCAGAGGAAGGCATAGTGTCTAGTGGGGTGCCACAGGGGGCAGTGCTGGGTCCAGTACTCTTCAATGTATTTATCAGCGATATCGCTGAGGAGCTAGGAGGGAAGGTGTGTCTGTTTGTGGATGATACCAACATTTGCAGCAGGGTGGAGACTCTGGGGAGGATCAAATGAGGGAGGATCTTGAAAACTTGAAGAGTGGTCAAGGGTCTGGCAACTGAGCTTTAACGCAAAGAAGTGTAAGATCATGTACATGGGTCACAGGAACCCTGCAGCAAGGTACCATCAGGAGGGAAGAACTGACAGTCATAAGACAGGAACGGGAGCCGGGGGTAGTTATTTCCAATGACCTGAAGGTGGCTAAGCAGTGTGACAAGGCAGTGGGGAAAGCCAGAAGGATGCTGGGGTGCATAGGCAGAGGGGTCACCAACAGAAGGAGGGAAGTAATAATACCCCTGTACAGTTATTGGTGAGACCTCACCTTGAGTACTGTGTACAATTCCAGAGACCTACCTCTGAAAGGACACAGACAAGGTTGAAAGGGTTCAAAGGAGGGCTACCAATATAGTGCAGGGCCTGCACCTGAAGCCCTATGAGGACAGACTCAGAGAACTGAACATGTACTCACTGGAAGACAGGAAGGAGAGGGAAGACATGATAGAGGCTTTTAAATATCTCACGGGTGTGAACAAGGTACTAGAAGGGAGTATTTTCCAGAGAAAGAGCTGCACAAGAACTAGGGGTCAAGCAATGAAACTGGAGGGGGGGGAGACTGACAGGATTCCCTGGAAGTTTTTCTTTACTGAAAGGGTGGTGGGAGCTTGGAATGGACTCTCGGCTGAGGCATTGGAAGCTAAAATGATCTCAGGCTTCAAGAATGTATGGGATAGGCATAGAGGAATCCTAGCACCAAGGCAAATGTGGGGAGAATCTGAAGACTTACAGGGGGCTATGGAGGGGCTATAGATGGGATTAGCAGGGCGAACTAGGTGGGCCAAGTGGTCCTTATCTGCTGAGAATTTCTATGTTTCTCTCAGTCACTCTTGAATAATATTCAAACACATGCTCCATTGTCACTCTGATACTCTTCATCTTTAACCTAAAATAACCTAAACTAAATACAAAGCTTGTAACCTTCTTGCTGTCTTTTCCACTTGTCAGAAGCACTTTGCTTTCCTCTCTCTTCTCTCTCGCTCTTGCTCTCTGTCCTCGCCACAGAATGTATCATGTGAAATGATAACTCTGTCTGTATCTGAATGGCATCTAAATGAATGTAGCATTTCATAATTGCTTGTAATGTGCGTGCTTATATTCCTAAACTGCTTGTAATCTGATGTGGTCTCCCAGGGGCGTCTAGTAAATGAGATACCACATCTCAAGGGGTCTTACCCTGGTGATTGAAGTCATATTAAATAAATAATAACTTAAATGAATACCCAAAATTCTCAGCTTCCAAGAACAGATGTACAGTATGAATGCTTCTGTATATACATTTATACCAATTTTCCAAAAAGGTGCTGTGCCTACAGTGTATGCAAATGTGCAACAGTGCATGTGGATGTATAACTATCTTATCTATCTATGTGTATATCTATCACTCTACCTCTATCTGTTTGTCTATCTGTCCATCTGCTTATTTATATATCTACTATCTCTATTTGTCTGTCTGTCTGTTTATATCTAACAATATTTATCTATCTGTCTGTCTGTCTGTCTATTTATCTATCTCTCAACAGTATCTATTTATCTATCTGTTTGTCTATCTCAATGTCTGTCTGTCTGCTTATTTTTATCTTCTATCTATCTATCTATCTATCTATCTATCTATCTATCTATCTATCTATCTATCTATCTGTCTATCTATCTATCTATCTCTCTCTCTATCCAGGAGTGAGGACGATAATACAATAAGGTGAAAAATGAGTAGTTCATAACAGATATACAGTACGTCAACAAAAATTAATGCCAATTAATATAGTGCATCAAAAAATGCACAATGTACACTACATTACAGATGTGCAGACTCATAAACAGTGCAGTAACAAACACAATAAACAGTGCAAGGTAAAATAGTACAACAAGGTGCAAAAGGTAGATAAAGTTGCCTTTCTACAGGCATAATGAACAACCCTAATTGTGGTGCAGTGAAGTGGTGGTGGGGGTACTCAAAAGCACATCAGCTCCATGAGCAAGTCACGGGAGGAGAGTTGAGGGCGGACCCTAGGTCAGGTGTCAAAGACTGCTACAGGAGGGAGATTAATCTATCCATCTATCTATCTGTCTGTCTGTCTGAGAGATAGGTAGGTCAATAGCTAGCTAGATAGATAGACAGATAGACAGACAGGCAGGCAGGCAGGCAGACAGACAAACACTGTGGCTTTTTTTTCATATTATAAGTGAAATAACACAATCCAGGCTGTGCAGTAGTCTATCATAATTGCACTTCCTAAGTGGTGGAATGCCCTTGACTGTGCCTTTTCCCTTACATCATGCTTGGACTGTGTGGTTATTATAAAATCAGCCCGCACTCTGACTTGTGTTACTGCAACAAATTTACTTAAATTGTTGACAGCACATAATATTATGCAGTGAATAAGGATCTTGTTGCTAAATAAATTAAATTATTGACAGCACATATTATGCGCTGAATAAGGAGCTTGTTGCTAAATAAATTATTCAAGTTAATGAAATTCAGTGACATACATATATATCAGTATTCTTGTTACTACTAAACTGTTCAGTGCTGATCTGCTTTTCTGTTCATTTGCTTAAATACACTATTTGCACAGCTGACCAACTTCAGCCAAGAGGTGAAAACACAGTGTCATTCTCATTCACCAGTCCAATCATATTTTCTGCCTGACAGATCTCATATATATATATATATATATATATATATATATATATATATGGTTTCGACTTTGAGTACAATGATCTTTGTTTGACTTCGGGAATAAGAGAGTTAGGATGGGCTACTGATTTTCTGTCACATCCTATAGTTTATTTCATCCTACTCCAGCTGTCTTCTCATTATATTCCAGAAACAATAGCATTATCTCTCTCTCCATCTATTATCTATCTTGTCTATTTGTTTGTCTGCCTGTCTGTCTATCTAGCTAGCTGTATGTCTCTATGTTTATCTATTGAATAGATAGACAGACAGACAGACTGAAATGGAGGCTTTTTATGCATATTGTAAGTGGAATAGCACACTCCAGACTGTGCAGTAGTTTGTTATAACTGCACTTCCTAGGTGGTGGAATGTCCTTGTCTGTGCCTTTTGCCTTACATTATACTTGGGCAGTGCAGTTATTAGAAAATCAGCCCACACTCTGACTTTTGTTAGTGCAACAAATTTACTTAAACTAGTGACAGCACATAATATTATGCAGTGAATGAGGAAATTGTTGCTAAGAAAATTATTAAGTTAATGAAATTCAATGACATATATATATATATATATATATATATATATATATATATATATATATAGGTACATATCAGTATTCTTCTTACTTCTAAACTGTCCACTGCAGGGTTATTTTTTGTTCATTTGCTTAAATATACTATTTGCACAGCTGGCCAACTGCAGCTGAAGAGTTGAAAACACAGTGTCATTCTCATTCACTAGTCCAATCATATTTTCTGCCTGAGAGATTGCATATGTATGGTTTTGACTTTGACTACAATGATCTTTGTGTGACTCAGAGAATAAGAGCATTAAGATGGGTTACTGATTTTCTGTCACATCCTATAGTTTATTTCATCCTACTCCATTTGTCTTCTCATTAAATTCCAGAAAGAGTAGCATTATGGACCTGGGTTTTATGTATCAAAGCTGTGACCAATTTGATTTGACTTCAAGCTAAGGTGAGGCCAAGGTTAGATACCACAATATCGGAGCTCATGGTTGTCGAGATCATATAATTATAGTGTGTGCTGGATCAGAAAGCCTGATAATAAACATAGAGATGGGATTTCATGGATCTTGTTAAGCAAGGTACAGCAGCCTTACTGTATATCTGACAGAGTATTACATCAGACAGCCATAGTTGTAACGAGGGCAGAGATGCAGTTGTACAGAGCTGGAGCCAAGGTATAGCCTTGAGAACCTTCTTCTCCTCTGGGAAGGGAGGGTTGCTGGTTCCACTGCACTGTCACCACCTGAGTAACCAGAAGGAGCCACTACCATTACAGAAATACAAGTGTATACAGCAGCATGCATGCCCCATGCTTATTAAGCATGCATGCTGTACACTTGTATTTCTGTAAGGGTGCAGCTCTGCAGAATGAGGAATTCTGCAGGTGGAATTGGTGCAAAATGGCAGTTCTGTTTTTGAATAGCTTTTCGGAATTTCTTATGGAATTCTGTGGCATGCTAAAAAGCATTTCTCCATTAACAGTGGAATAACTTTCCATAGATTACATGAACTGAGAAGTCGTAAGAGGGAGGTAATAATCCCTCTGTACAAGACATTGGTTAGGCCCCATCTGGAGTACTGCGTGCAGTATTGGAGGCCACACCTTCACAAGGACATTAACCAAATTGAGGCAGTCCAGAGAAGGGCAACCAAAATGGTGCAGGGACTGCATCAGAAGACATATAAGGACAGATTAACGGAGCTCAATATGTATACCCTTGAGCAAAGGAGGGAGAGAGGTGATATGATCGAGACATTTAAACACCTTAAGGGCATAAACAAGGTGAAAGAGTCTAACATGTTTAAATATAAGAAAATAGCAGGACAAGAGGACACAGCATGAGATTAGAGGAGGCCGATTAAGGGGAATGTGAGGAAATTCTTTTTCACAGAAAGGGTGGTAGATGCATGGAATGGCTTACCACAAGAAGTGGTGGCTATGAATACAGTGCAGGGCTTCAAACAGGCATGGGATAGGCATATGGGAGCAATACAAATGACTATGAATAGATAGGTCACTGACAGAGCAAAGGCCGATGGTACATTTATAAGGTAGAAAAAGAAATGGGCAGACTGGATGGGCCTTGCGGTCCTTATCTGCCGTCAACTTCTATGTTTCTATGTTTCTATGTTTCTAAGTCATTTTCTCCAGATAACAGAAACGGAAGCTGCAGTTTATGTAAACCCTGGATTTACAAGTTTCAAAAAGCCATCTACTTTCAAAATTTTGGAATTTCACTACCAATGGAATGACACAGAATTAGGTGGAATTTTCAGAAATTACATGGCATTCTTTTCCATTGGAAATGAAAAATTGTGCCCAGCACTAGTAGCTATGCCACTGGAGCAGCACATAGGTGGAGGTCAGTGATTGACTCCATGAAGGTACACTCTGCCTGCACATGCCCTAGATCACAGCATCCAGCAGGTGGGGGGGGGGAGAAGAAACATATTGAGATAGCTGGAATGATAGCTCAATGCACTACTACTGGTCCTTCAGATAGCCTGGGAAACAGGGCCATGATGCCCATAGTCTCAGAGGGGCACATGCCCCCACCCCAGAAATGTCCATTTCATTAGTACTTTTGATCAGAGAAAGCCTTTAAAAATGTAATTTTTTTATAATTTGCATTTTCATGCCAGTGCACAGTCCTAGTGCCCTTTTGTCATACCCCCAGTCTCTCCTGCTTACCTCCTTTCCTCTTTTAACCCCACTGACTACCCCCCCTCAAAGTGTGTTCTGGCCATGCCAGATCCAACCTTCTCCTGAGTGCAGAGGCAGGAGTTCTTGTGGTAAGCAGAGGAGCATACAGTGGCTGGAATCAAAGCGTGAGTGTGCTTGCGACCATCCAGCATGAATCAGAGTGTTTTGCTTTTCTTGGTCCCCACCCCGGGACACTGACACACAAAGAGCTCAATGTTCATGCATGCAGAGCGTGCAGAGCAGAACCCAGCCAGCATTGCCCCTCCCTGCTGCACTGCCACCCATGGTCACCCTTTGTGGCAGTGTTGTAGTCGCCACAGCTACCCTCCCTCCTTGGAGGAAGACAATGTCCTCTGAGATGCTCAGTACTCCTCCCCATGGCTGGCCACAGATAGCTCATTCCCAAACTCAGGTCACTGGCATTGCAAGTGGTAGCTGTACTGCAGCACCGACAGGCAGGTTGTAAAAGTGTAATTTAATGTTTCCCCAAGACACATTTTCAATTGTGCAAACCCTTCCCCCAGCAAGAAATTCTCTTGGCATGAAACCCCTGCTTGGGAAGTTACCTTTGTCCAAAAAAGGCTGTGGATACCGAATGTTTATTAACATACTGAATAATAGCCAATATAATCTTAGAGAGGGGAATAGCGAGACATTAAAATCAGCTATTTGCCAATTTTTTTGTACTTGTTGCATTTAGGCTACTGACAATTATTTGCCCTAATCTATTTGTTGAAGTAGGCTGGAACCAGTAAATGATAGCAATAGCTCAAACCAAAAAATAAAATAAAAATGATTAATTGCAAAAATAAGCCTTAATTTAAAACAAGTATTTGTCAATGCCGAACGTTTGCTTGCAGGTATTTGCAGTGGTGTTTGGCATGTATGGTGCTTTACCCTAATGCCCTGTGCGATTGCTGGTATTTGCACAATAAATTTTCAGCATGACCTTTTTGTTACCCCCATTGTGCGCTACATAGGCGGAAACACGTTTTGGGCAGGATGTGAAAAATGACAGCTGTACTGCTCATAAGGAAGTGTGGTAAAATGGCAATGTTGAAAATCTGGAGTGGAAATATTGAAAATTCGCCAAACCTCTGACGCATCGTGGGAACTGTGCAATGCACGCTCGTAAAACAGTCATTGTCAGGAATTTTTTCACCAAATTGTCAACACTGGCATTTTAAAACCTCTGCTAATGAACAGTATCACTGTGATTGTCTTACTGTGTGCCATACATTGATTTTGCACACCGACTGCGCCATTGTGCACTACATAGGCGGAAACATGTTTTGAGCAGGATGTGAAAAAATGACAGCTATACAGATCATAAGGAGGTGTGGTAAAATGGCAATGTTGAAAATCTGGAGTGAAAATATTGAAAATTCGCAAACTTACGAGCGTGCATAGGAACTGCGCAATGAACACTCGTAAAACAGTCATTTTTTAGGAATTTTGTCACCAAATTTTCAACACAGCCATTTTAAGACCTCTGCTCATGAACAGTGTCACTGTGATTTTCTTAATGTGTCCCATACATTGAGTTCGCACACGGACTGCACCATTGTGTGCTACATGGGCAGAAACATGTTTTGGGCAGGATGTGAAAAATGACAGCTATACTGCTCATGAGGAGGTGTGGTAAAATGGCAATGTTGAAAATCTGGAGTGAAAATATTGAAAATTCGCAAACTTACGAGCGTGCATAGGAACTGCGCAATGCAGACTTGTAAAACAGTCATTTTTAGGAATTTTTTCACCAAATTTTCAACACAACCATTTTAAGACCTCTGCTCATGATCAGTGTCACTGTGATTTTCTTAATGTGTCCCATACATTGAGTTCACACACCGACTGCGCCATTGTGCGCTACATGGGCGGAAACACGTTTTGGGCAGGATGTGAAAAATGACAGCTGTACTGCTCATGAGGAGGTGTGGTAAAATGGCAATTTTGAAAATCTGGAGTGCAAATATTGAAAATTCGCAAACGTACGAGCGTGCGTAGGAACTGCGCAACGCACGCTCATCAAACAGTCATTTTTAGGAATTTTTTCACCAAATTTTCAACATACCCATTTTAAGACCTCTCTAATGAACAGTGTCACCATGGTTTTCTTAATGTGTCCCATACATTGATTTTGCACACCAACTGTGCCATTGTGCGTTACATGGGTGGAAACACGTTTTGGGCAGGATGTGAAAAATGACAGCTGTATTGCTCATAAGGAGGTGTGGTAAAATGGCAATGTTGAAAATCTGGAGTGAAAATATTGAAAATCCGTGAACTTACGAGCCTGCGTAGGAACAGCGCAACGCACGCTCGTAAAACAGTCATTTGTTTGAATTCTTGCACTTAGTTTTCAACATGGGTTTTGGGACGCTTCATGAATGAAGTCACGTCATGGCTTGTTTCAGCTCAGCGGGTGATTTGCCATTGTGATCATGCGAAATCACCCTTCGGCCCGAATAACGCCACAATGACAGTCATATCATTCATAAGAACGGGTCTCAAAACCCCATGTTAGAAAATTTGATGCAAAATTCCAAAAATGCCTGAGATATGCAATAAAGTTGAAACCCCATCTAGCCCATTATACAGCTTACGGCATTTCTTCAGTTCACGGTCGGCTTTGAAGAGTGCAGACGTGTTCCCGTCCACCAAAGATCGTCGCACCAGCTCTTGAGGTAAGTATGGGGTGAGGGGGTGTGGGAGGCTGGGTGCGCAGTGGGTGGGTGCGGGTTGTGGGAGGGGGACTGGGAGACTACGTGGGACCATTTTTCTTTGCAGGTTTAAAAAAAAAGGACTATGTGGGACGTTTGCCATGTGGTGGGCTCCCAGCGTGGCAGAAGATAACTGGGGGCCGAGGAGCCAGCGGAGTTGGGCACCCGTCGGCAAAAGGGACATTGCCATGCTGGGGTGGGCTCCCAGCATGGCAGAGATGGCTTTGGGGGGGCCGTGGAGCCGATGGGGATTAGGCACCTTCGGTCGGCAAACAACGCTTGCCACACTGGGGTGCTCCCAGCATGGCACCAAAGCTTTGGGGCGGCGTGACACGGGGAGCGATGACGAGGGGGTGGCGTGACGCGGTGCTCGGTACTGACAGCGGTGGTTTCTTTGAGCAGAGAACACCACTGCATACAGAAACTCGCACCATTGGTGCAGGACCGCCATGCCTGCTCAACGAAGCACTGGATTGCAAGGGAGAGGCACACCTCCAAAGTGTGCTACTCTCCCAAAACGTTCCTTGCGCATGCGCGCAAGTGAACATAAAAATCAGATTGTTGCACTTGCACAGAATTGGTGATTTTGCAGAAGAAATGCCATATTGAATTCATTTGCCTGCTTGTCCATGCTGGGGTACCTTACACATTTGATCAAATATTGGGCCCTTAATGTTCCTGCTGGAAAAAGATGTCTGTCACAGTTGAAGCACACATTGCAGAATGATGTCAACCACCAAGAATTCCAAGTAAGCTATGAGTTTGAGCTTGACTTGGTTGGGGTACTCTGTAAACATGAAATGTGGATTAATGTCATGCAACTTTAGAATTGAATTCAGCAACAGTTCTGGGATTTCTTTTCCAGAAGGAATGGTGCTTCGCTTACCTACCAGATTTGGAAAGGGTATCCCATGCAATATGCATTTTAGGTATTAACCCTTGCTGTGCTGCTGGTGTGTATACACGTCCTAAAAACCTATACATTCTAAATCTTGTGGCAGTCTAAGGGTTAAGAGGTAATTCCTTGCCGAAAAACGGACTCTGTTAAGGTCTTGGATTAAGCACAAAAATGGAAGAAAATGTAGTGTTAGGGTCCAAAAGGACCTGACCCTGTGTGTTACATGTAAGAGTTTAACTGTGCTGCTGGCTTACCGAATGTGCTTGCATAATGCAGTATTTTTAAACTTAAATATTTAAAAAAATGAAATCAGATTTACTTCTAAACTCCTATTTTGTACCATACTCTTTCACAATCCCAATATTCATACCTTAATGTTTTCTAATTTTCATTCTAGATTAGGGTACAAAAGTGCAAAAAAAGTTGAAAAAAATGAAAACAAAGACAAATCTGTTCTTACAGCTGCCATTCAAAACCAGCTGAATGGACTGACTAGAAATTGTTGGTGTTTATAGATTCTGGCACTAACACTACCCAATGAAAACTGTAGACCAAAATATTTATCAGTCCCTTAACAAAAACTGACCAAAAGACAAGGTTTAACATAAAGCTATGTCTGTAGTGACCTTAACTATAGTAGCACTACTGTGCCACTATAATCAGCAGTTACGGTGACTTGTTGTCTTGTCCACTGAAGATAGCTAACGAGTTTAATTTGAAATTTACTGCATTGCCTGATTCCTTTAATGACCAGTCCAAGGTGAACTACTTGGGACTGAATGAAGATTTTACAGTTAATCCTAAACTGTACCTAAGGACTACTACTCCGAAGGAGGTAGAGAAGTTGTTGCGTTGTATTAAGAGGACAGCTCAGCTGGTTCTGATGGCTTATGTCCTAGTTTATTGGCGGATGCTGCCTCAGTTATAGCACTTCCAGTTAGTATTATTTTCAACTTGTCTTTTGTTACAGGTACTATACCTAATATATGGAAACATACTTTGGTCACTCCTATATTTAAATCTGGTTCACAACATGAGTTTTGTAACTACAGACCTATTTCTATCTTGTCTGCTTTAGCTAAAGTTCAGGAAAGAATAGTTTATAATCAGTTGATTGGGTATGTGGATCGCTTTGGATTATTGTCTCAGAACCAACATGGTTTTAGAAAGGGAAGGAGTACTGAGACTGCCTTGGTCGAGTTCACGAGCGTACTAATGGCATGGATAAAGGGTGTCTGACAGGTGCCGTGTTCGTGGACTTGACCAAGGCATTCGACTCAGTTGATCACCAATTGTTGATTTCTAGACTTGAGTCATTGGGAGTTGGTGAGTCTTTCTTGGACTGGAAGAGGGATTATTTAACAAATAGGTTTCAAAGGGTTAAATATAGGGGTGCTGTATCAGACTCTGTAATGGTTAAGTGTGGGGTTCCACAAGGTTCTATTTTGGGGCCACTTTTGTTTTCTTTGTTTTTTGATCAACTAGTAAGTGTGATTAATAATGCTTCTCTAACACTTTACGCTGACGATGCAGTAATTTATACGCAGGGTTTGTCAGTTGGAGATCTAGGTGTTTCTTTAACAGAGGAAATGTGCAATTTTCAGTCTTCATTTACGGCCTGTAAATTACTCTTAAACAAATCTAAGACAAAGGTGATGGTTTTTGGTACCCCACCTAGACTGAGATCTGAGGTTGGTACTTTGGAAGTTAAATCTCTTGATGGATTACTGTTTGACTATGTTGATACATTTCAATATCTTGGGGTATTACTAGATTCTCATCTAAGTTATGAATCTCATTTTTTGAAGGTCACCTCAAGAATACATTGTAGATTAGGTTCTTTGTACAGAATCCGTTCATTTCTTATTCCTGAGTCTAGGCTGGTTATTTCAAATTGCTTTACTTCCTATTGATGAACTATGCAGCTATGATTACTGACACTGCTTCTGCGACAGTGATTTCAAAGAAATCCACTTTACTTCACTTGATAGCTAAGTTTGCTTTTAAATTGTTCTAAGTCATCTCATCATTGTGTGATTTTGAAGAAATGGGCTGGTTACCGGTTTCATTAAATTTCCAATACTGTGTGGACAAGTTCATATATAAAGTTATGGACTCTGGAATTCCACATAGTATTTCAAAGTTTTGAGACCATATATTGATGGTCATTATTCTAGACATAGGTCAGACAGTAGGTTTCTGAGATTCCTTTTATGAAATCTAAAAGTGGACAAAGATCCTTTGCTTATATTGCTCCATTTATTTGGAATGAAATTCCTCAAGATATTAGGTGGTTGTGTTCTGTCAAAAAGTTTGCTGATGCATTAAGGATGTATTTCGAATCTCAATTTAATTGTAACTGTTTTTTATGAATTTTTTTTATGAATTTTACACGTAACAAAGACATTTTTGTCTGCAATTTGCTGCATTGTATATGTATGTTTGATTATGTATTGTCTGTATGCAATATATGTGGGTCGCACCTGTAAAAGGAATTTGTTTCCAGTGTGCTTACCCGTTAAGTGAATAAACAAACAAACAAACAAACAGTTATAAAGTGGGCCAAGAAAATACTGTAACCTCATTGTTTAAAACATGTCACATGACTGTTGGCTATTTTCTGACTACCTCACACCTCATCTAAACTACATATTTTTTTAAACAAACAAAAGCTCATTTTATAAGTGGGATAACACACTCTAGAGTTTGTGGTCACAAGGGATAATACTACATGTGGACCCTCTCCACCAGTCCCAAAGCAGAGTTACAAACAGTTTACTCCACAGCAAACTACTAGCTGCGCTTCCAACAGTTGTTTTTACAGCTCACTAGAAATGGGTGGTTCTGGAGCACTGGAGGAGGGCAAATGTAGCCCTTCTTTATAAAAGTGGTAGCAGAGAGGAGGTTGGAAATTGTAGGCCAGTCAGTCTGACCTCGGTAGTGGGAAAGTTAATGGTATCTTTTTTGAAGAAGAGGATAGTGGAATATCTTGAAACCAGTGGGTTACAAGATCAGAGACAGCATGGGTTCACATGAGGGAGATCATGTCAAATGAATCTGATAGACTTCTTTGATTGGGTGACAAAGAAAGTTCATCAGGGCAGTGCAGTGGATGTGGCATACCTATATTTCAGTAAGGCGTTAGACACAATTCAACATAGGAGACTATTAAACACGCTTGGAAGCTTAGGAGTGGGTCCAAGGGTGTTAACTTGGATAAGAAATGGGTTGGGGATAAGAGACAGAGGGTAGTAGTAAATGGGGTTCACTCAGAGGAGGGGAGGGTGACCATTGGGGTGCCACAGGGGTCAGTGTTGGGATCAGTCCTCTTTAATGTATTTATTAGTGACACTGCAGAGGATATTATGGAAACAGTCTGCCTATTTGCAGATGATACCAACATTTGTAATAGGGTGGCATTGCAAGGGTGTGAAAAGGATGAAGAGAGACCTGAGAAAGCTGGAGGAGTGGTCTAGAATATGGCAACTTGATTTCAATGAGAAAAAGTGCAAAATAATGCACTTGGGGTACAGGAACACAGAAATACAAAATGGGAGCAGTGATTGACAACAACCAACCAGCAGAGAGACCGCGGTGTAATTGTCTCAAATGACATTAAGGTGGCTAGGCAATGTGACAAGGCAACTGGGAAGGCTAATGGAATGCTGGAATGCATAGAGAAGGGGATCACAGCAGATTTAGGAGGTAGTGTTACCTCTATATAAGTCATTGGTGAGATCTCATCTGGAGTATTGTGTACAGTTCTGGAGTCTACATCTACAGAAGGACATAGACAGAGTAGAGGTGATCCAGAGGTAAGTTGGTGAGCGGCCTGCAACATAAGACCTATGAGAAGAGACTGAAGTAACTCAATATGTACACACTGGAGGAGAGGAGAGTGACAGGGGATATGACAGAGACATTTAAATACATAAGTGGAGTGAATAAGGTGCAGAAAGGTAGTATTTTTCAGAAGAAGATGTGCTCAAGAACGAGAGAGCATGGTGTGAAGCTGGAGGGGGTTAATTCAAGAGGGATATAAGAAAATTCATCTTTACAAGAAGCGTGGAGGATCCCTGGAACAGGCTGCCAGCCAAGATATTTGGGACTAAAACAGTGGAAGGATTCAAGAAAGCGTGGGATAGGCATAGGAAATTTTTTGGGCAAAAGAAACAAGGGGCAGGTTGAATAACTGAAGATCAAGCAAGGTCTGTAGTGACACTGTAGGCAGGGTGAAATGGGCAGACTGGGTGGACCAAGCGGTCCTTATCTGCCAACAAATTCTTTGTTTGTATGTAAACTCACAGCTGTCTTTTATTCTCAATAAAATTACTTCTGAGAGCTCAGAACATCGCCGTAAGCAGCGCCCGACGGCGGCAACTTCGGCCGCTGTGCCGGCCCAACAGACCCTCCTCAACAGCTCTCCTGGTTCTCTGCCTCAGATCCCTGGCCAAGGGAGACTGCCTCCTCGAGTGGCACCATCGCTGTAAGCGGCACCCGACGACCACAACTTTGGCCGCTGTGCCGGCCCAACGGACCCTCCTCGACCACTCTCCTGGTTCTCTGCCTAGGATCCCTGGCCAAGGTACGTCCGCCCCTCAGCTTAGAAGCCTGGTTCTCTGCAGCTGGATGCTGATTGGTTCACCAACACTGCCTGAGGCTTGTGATTGGACTGAGTGATTCAGGCAGCATAGCCATTGGTGCGCCTTTCTCTCAGACATAAGCCTGTCTCCCACGTCAGATACTGTCTGACTTCTCATAAGATATTTTACTATCTACCTTCTCATAAGATATTTTCAATTATCTAATATTTAACCTGTATTTACAGTTACTAGTATGCTGTTACCACTGTTACTGCTGCATTGCTATTGTGAACTATTTTACTGTTTTTTGTACAGCTGATTTTAGCCCAGTACAATGTACATTTGTAAATTCACTTTCTCCTATCTTCCCGCTCTATCCCCTCTTCCCTCTGTCTGCTTCTTGGGTCAGTAACATTCCCGGACACAGCCCCCATCCCCCTCTCTCTCTGCTCGCTACCTGCCCTCATCTTTCTCCTATCCTTTCAAACCACAGCTTGAGTCCCTGGCTTGACTCCCTCAAGATCACTCACATCTCCTCCACCTTCCCCCCTGCCATCAGTCCCTTCCTGCTTTTTAATTCGCTTGCCTTTTGTCTCCTTGTCTTTCCTTCCAACCCCTCCCTTTAGTCCCTGTAACCTTTTCTTTTGTCATTCAACCCCTCTGACTATCTGCCGCCAGTTCCCCGCTCTGCTTACACAGTGTCTACAGCCCTCTTAATTGGCTTTTCTCTCCAATTTCTCCATTTAAGGGAGACTGCCTCCTCAAGCGGCACCATCACTGTAAGCGGCGCCCGACGGCCGCAGCTTCAGCCACTGTGCCAGCCCAATGGACCCTCCTCGACCACTCTCCTGGTTCTCTGCCTCGGATCCCTGGCCAAGGTACATCCACCCCTCAGCTTAGGAGCCTGGTTCTCTGCGGCTGGATGCCGATTGGTTCACCAATGCTGCCTGAGGCTTGTGATTGGACTGGGTGATTCAGGCAGCATAGCCATTGGTGCGCCTTTCTCTCAGATTTAAGCCTGTCTCCCACGCCAGATACTGTCTGACTTCTCATAAGATAAGATAACGCATTCATTCACATATCAGGTCTGTGTAGTACAGTATGGTCTGTATGCCCATTGGCCCATGCAGTGAACCAATAGGTGTACTGACAATACTGTACGCTGTCAGTCGGCGGGCAGCCGGGCGGCATGCAGGTGAGGTGCCACCGCCTGCTGCTGACTGGGGGGGGGTGCTGGGTGGCGGGGGACCACAGTGGGTGGGTGAGGAGGGGGGTACCACTGCACCACCAGGGATGCGTTTGTGATTTCCGCCCATGATCAGGTGCTGGGGGGTTCCACTGGACCACCAGGGATAATTAAAACATATGCCCATGATCGGGCGATAGAGAGCGGTCCACTGAATCACCAGGGATAATATTTACATATGGCCGCAATCAGGCAATAGGGAGCGGTCCTCTGGATCACCAGGGAAAACATTTACATATGTCAAGATCGGGCGGGGGGCACAACATTCCCAGGGCAGGGGGCTAGTAGACAGTGTGCTAGGTGGGCTGGTGGCCACCTACGGCTGGCGGCTGCCGTGGTGTGCCCTGCACTATGGCAGCTCACCTGTGGGTGGCCAGGACTTGCTCCTGGTTTTCCCAGGCACAACTTTGTGCCTCCCTGAGTGGTGAAAGGCAGGGTTGTGCCAGCATATGAGCCGCACATCCCGGGCCAAATATTGGGATGTACCGCATATGCATGGCCTTGCTTATGCAGCATATACATTACCGATGTACTGACCCGCATCTGGGTTGACGCAGCACAACCTACCCCTTGAATAGCACGCTAGGGGCACACTGCTGGGTTGCGCATGGTACAACCCTTGTGAATATCCCACCCTGGGTGTATGCAGTGAATACCCAAATACCAGGGTGTATTTGAGGTGTTCGACAGTCACGTATTCAATAAGACTTTGAGATCTCATGAGATCTCCTCAGCCAATCCCCAGACCACTCAGATAGCTTTCCAGAACTTTACCATGTGACCTTGCCACTGCACAGAGGCACTCGAGCTGAGAGGAAGCTGTTTCTCTTTGTTTTTGGGTTTTGTCATAGGTGAAGAGTTTGGGTGGGCTTTCAGTCTTGAGCTCCCCCTACCCCCCGGGAAAGCTGAGCCCCCCCCTAGATAGGGTAGTCTAAAAATAGGTTCACTGTTTAGGCCAATAGTTCTGAGCCTTAGAGCCTCCCTCCCCCGCCCGGAAAACCTAAACTCTACACCCATGGGTTTTGTGGATAGTTTTATGCAGCAAAGTGGAAACAAATAGTCTTTACGGACTTTTTGGGGACTCCTCTGTTTTGTTCTTAGACTGTGGTGCTCCACTTAAGTGACAGATTGATTGCTAAAAGTACTTTTTCAGCAGAACAAATCATGTTGTAACCTTCAGGCTAGGGCAGAGGGAGGAGAGGTGAGTGGTCTGTCTGCAGTTGCTTGCTCTAATTATTCTTTGAAGTACTGAGAATTTTTTAATTTTTTATTTTGCAGAAGGTGAATAAATATCTGTCTGTGTGAGAGGAAGGGAAGGCAAATCTCTAGTCTGTGTTCACTGCTCAGATTACTGTGCTGTGTTCTGAAGCTGGCTGCTGCCAGTTTTGTTTCTGACTGTAGTTTAATTATTGAAATTGTGATTAAAAAACATTTTTTTTTTTTTTCTTCTGGGATGCTGCAGTTTTTGTTTTGGTAGTGCACTTAGGCATTTGCTGACTGCCTGCCACAACTGCAGGCAGTGTATTGAAAGCAAGGGGCGAGAAGCATCTCCTTCTTTACTTTGCGGAACTTACCACTTCCAGCTTACGCTTGTTGTTCCTGTACCTGGCCCTGTAGTATTTAGCTAAGCTGTTATTTCTTAATAAACACCTATATAAAAACAGTAAGTCCTTTTGTCTCATCATAAACTTTGTCTGTGCCCCAGGGTACGAAGGAGCCGGGGGGGGCACCTTTGCTGCCCAAGTGCCCACTACCTAGTATTAGCTGTCTGAGTTTCTGACTATTGTTAAAACAATGAAAAGTTACAAACAAACTACAATATTAAAAAACATTATTCAATTTTTGGCAATTTAATTGATGAGCGCAAATGTCACACAAGCAGTCAAGTACAGTCAAAAAACATCTGTGGACTAGCCCTTCCAAAAGTGATTCAGACAGGGGTCGACTTTCGACACGTATTCACCAT
This sequence comes from Neoceratodus forsteri, assembly GCA_016271365.2. NCBI lineage: Eukaryota > Metazoa > Chordata > Ceratodontiformes > Ceratodontidae > Neoceratodus > Neoceratodus forsteri. The sequence continues at coordinate 141,821,504 of CM028133.1, forward strand.
CTTGCTGTCCTCTTCACTCCAACCAGACTGGTTGCTGCTTCAACCAGTGTGCACATTGCTAGTACCACTGCCACCACCACTGCTCTAGTGCAAGTCTAAACCTCTGTAGTGACCAATGTTGTTGCCACACTGGCTGCCACCACCAGCACCTCAGCTACTGTTACCACTGCCAGTGCCACCATCAGCACTACCTCCGATACTGCTACTACCATCATCTCCACTCCTGCCGCTGCTGACACCCTTACCACCACCACCAAATCCACCAGTACTGCCATGACCACAGTTCATGACAGAAGTATTCGGCCATGGCCTTGGTGGTTAAGTCCAAGCAGTTCTTCTGAGCATGATGAGAATAGTAAGGCAATGTCTTCTGGGTCAGAATATGCTCCTACCCAGAAGATTATAAAAGGCTTGAAGATGTGTTCCATGACGCATCCTCTGAGAGCAGTGACCTGAGTGAGTATGAGGATGCTCATTCCACAAGGAAGAACTCAGATCAAAGGCGATCCAAAAAAATGTACTGCTGAAGGCAGGCACAAAACATCTGTCACTGTTCCTCCTCATCCTTCTCATCAACCTCCTGCTGAAAAAAAATAAGCAGTCTATCCTAACTTTTGGTTGCCCTAGTGGTTCTGATACTGTATCTGGTGTCAGTTCACAGCAGTCTTCTACACCACTCCAAACTGAATCTGGTGGCTGTGGGCACAAGCAGCATAAGAAGGTTGACATCAGGTAGAAGTTCAATTTTCAGCGATATCAGCACATATTTTACTCAGCAGAAGGATGATAAAAGGAGAGCTGTGTGTTCACACTGTGGACAGCCTCAGCCATGTTAAAAATGTTGCTAAACTGAGCAGAATGTGTCTTTGGAACCACCTTCTGAAAAAGCATCCTCAGAGGGCTAACTTGGGTAAAGCCCCTGCTAAGTTGTCTCTTCATACCACTGAATGCAGCATTTCAAAAAACCAAAACCAGTTTCTGATTTTATTGATGGTGTTGCTGGTGGTGATGGTGTCAGCAGACATCATCAAAATCTTGTTTCCAGTCCTTATCCAACTACTCTGACAGGCACAACACCAAGTCCATCACAAACTGGTTCAAATGGCGAGACAGCAGATGTGCAGTTTGTGGTGCCCCTCCCACCCCCCAGCTTAAATCACTTGTATTTGTCCACTCTGAAAACAGGGCCAGGAACAAGGTTATACCATTTCAAAAGCCTACTCTCACAATAAAGGAAGCATTTCAGGCCTGCACAAAGTTCTTGCCAACTCACCCCACAGCTGTTTAGATCATGCAGCCCATAGGAGAGATGATTGCACTGGATATGCAACCTTATTCTATTGTTGAAGATGCTGGATTTGGTAGACTTTTACATTTCTTGCAACCTCAATACCATATACCAATGCAAAACTACTTTTTCTCATACAGTCATGCCAAATATCTATGAGGCATGCTGCAGTCAGGTGGAGAAATTGCTGAACCAGGCTGTGGGCAGGGTTTTCCACTGTACATCTGATATATGGACCAGTACACGCTCACTAGATGCATACCTCTCACTCACAGTACTCTGATGTTCACCTACACCAGTTGTACATAGTGGCATAGCTGCTGTTGACTCCACCTCCTCTTCCTCTGGCCTTGGCTGTAGCAGTACTCCATCCCACTAGATGTTATCTCTCCTCAGTGTTACAGTCCTTCCAAGTGAACACAATGGTGATAACATCCTTACGTCGTTGCAAGAAATGCCTGATTCCTGGATTAGCACAAGAGGTTTACAAGTTGGGTTCTTTATTACAGATAATGGGAAGAACATGGTAAAAGCAACTCATGATGACCACTTCCAGGGAATCCACAGCTTTGATTATACATTGAACCTTGTGGTCTCTGGTGCTCTGTAGAGCAGTGTGGGTGCTATTCATATTGTTGATACCTCAAGAGACATTTGTAGCCATTTTCCTCATTCTGCAAAGGCAACCAATGAGATGCAGACTGTCCAGGAGCAGCTTGGTTTACCAAATCATTGACTAATCCAAGATGCCAGTACATGGTGAAACAGTGCATTTTATATGTTGCAGCACTTTCTGAAACAAGAACATTTTCTACATGAGTTATCCATTGAGCAGGATATTGAAAGGGGTACTGCAACACTAGGATTGAAGCATCATCGAGGGCATAGTCCAGGTTCTGTATCCCTTTGAGAAATGTACCCATGACCTAAGCTCAAATACAGCTTCAGTGAGTTAGGACATTCCAGCTGGCCATCTCCTAATGTCAACCATGGAGAGTTTCCAAGAGTACAATACTATGGACTTGTTTCCAGAACCCATAAAAGAACTAATTGAAGGGCTTACTAGGGGTTAAGATCACATTTTGAAACGTACATGACAATTTATTTATTTATTTATTTTTTATTTATTTAAGTTCTCGGATAAACCATTGTCATGGTCACTGACCATCGTCAGTGTCAGTGGCTCAGTAGGTAGCACACTCGCCTCTGAGGCTGGGAGATCAGAGGACTGTGGGTTCTGTTCCCACATCTGGCACTTGGGTTAATATCCCAGTACTGACACTGTAGTGCAGCATGAGAGGGGTGCTGCCCTTCTAAGGTGCCATCTTTCAGATGAGACTTTAAACCGAGGTCCCATCTGCCTGGATTTGTAGTAGTTCAGGTGGATGTTAAAGATCCCATGGCACTTATCAAAAAGAGTAGGGGAACTTTTTATTGAAAATAATATAACAAAACAGAGTCCTCAGAAAACCAAAAGAACACAGAAAATGAATACAGTAGTTCCTGAAAAACAGAGAAATAACCTATACAAGAAAAAAATACAGAAAGGTGATACACCATATGGAAATGAACAAACTACGAGTAATACAGAAAATGTCAACACTTGCACAATTTCCATTTCAAGTAACCCCTTCAAAAAGAATTAAAGGAAGCACCCTTCACCAATATGCAACTAAAGCTGCAGGCAACGCCTTTCTTTCTGATTCATATACATGCAAAATTTCATTAGTAATAAGACATTTCAACCCAGCCAATGAAGTCTGTTTTTGTTGAAGTACAAATAGGCATCTATTATGCCAAATACACCATTTCAAAATAGCAAAGAGAACTCTAAGAGTACCAGGATAAAAAGCTTTCCAGTCCGGCCCAACTTTCCCTTACACTAGATCAGTGTATGATATAGTGGCTAACATAGGTAAAGACCACTCATAAGCCAGCTGGGCCCATAATGGTGCTATAAAAGGACAATCAAAAAAAAGGTGAGCCATAGTTTCCACTTGGAAAACACAGGAATCCCTGCTACAAAACCGTTATTCTAGTTGCTTATGGGCTTGGTTCCCTTTAACATTTAGCTTATTATGGCAGCATAGCCATAATGTGTCCCACATTTTTACCGGAATTCTACCATCCAGTAATTGTTAATAAATAATGACTTTCAATAGGCACATCAAAACAAGATACTGACAAAAAATTAGTAGCCAAAATAGAGGAATAAAAAAGCTTTCTATTTTGCAAACCTGGCAACTGACTAGATACATGCCACTGTCTTATTTTGTAAAAAAGCTCAACAATATACCAAGAAATTCCTTGTGGCATCTTAGTAAAGGATTTCCAGGTTGGTGCTCTCCATTTTTCTATAAAATATTGTGCTCTAGAAGTAAAACTCCGTACCCAAATTTCCTGATGTCCAGCCAGACTAGGATAAACATTGGAATGTAAAAAAATGGCAAAGAAAAATAATACCGGATTTATCATATTTAGCCCCCCTTGTTTTATAAGCCAGTAAGTAATTGATATTTTAAGAGGGTTCAAACGACTACCCCATAAAAGCTGAAAAAATAAATTGTACAGGCGTGCTTCTAAATGAAGCGGGAACGGGAAAATATAACTGACCAACAAAAAGATAGGAATAATAACAGTTTTTAGCATATAGATACATTTTTTTCTGGACATAGGAAAAGATTTCCATTTCTTAATTTTCTCTTCTGCAACAGAAAGAGAGGCGAGCCAATTACTTTCTGCTGCTAAAGGTACTCCAAAAGAAAGACCCAGAATCTGAATCTGCTCAGACCTAATGGTTACCTCACCAATCTCATGTTGGACATCCTGTAAAGGAATTTGCACAGCAGCACCAAAACTTTTCTGAGTATTCAAAATAGACCCAGAGATTAATGAAAAAGAATGCACAATTTCAAGAGCCTGCAATCCTGATGTCTGGTCTGCAATTAATATACAAATGTCATCTGCATAGGCCAGAGCACTAGGAAAAACCAGTGAAGAATTATCAGAAATATGTCTGATAGAAGTGTCAGTATTCAGTTTCCTGAGGAGAGGATCTATAGAAAAACCATATAAAAGAGGGCTTAAGGGACAACCCTGATGTACCCCTCTTTTGATATGAATATGAGAACCCTTTAACCCATTCACTACTGGAGTCATGGAGGCATATTTGTATAAGTTTGTAATCCAAGAGACAAAATCCTGTGGAAACCCCATATCTAACCAGGACTGCAAACAGATAATTATGTGGCACCCGGTCAAAAGCTTTTGATTGATCTAAGCTTAGGACATACCCTCGTGTATCAACCCCATCAAAAACCTCCCTTATCAATTTCAAGTTATTGATCATAGAGCAATCTGGGACAGCACATGTTTGAGTATAAAAATTAATTTCTGGGCAATATTAGAAAGTCTAACAGAAACAATTTTACACAGGATTTTCCAATCTGAGTTCAGTAGACTAATGGGATGCCAATTATCTAAATATTCTTTATCTTTGTCTTTAAATAAAAAAAATTTAATTACTATCTGCAAAAGCTGTAGGGATTGGCAATCTTCTCTGAACAATAACATTGAAAACTGCAGTTAAGTAAGGTAAAAGCAATGTTTTTGCCTTTTTATAAAATTCATTAGGAATTCCATCTGGACCCGGAGTAACAGTATTTTTCAAGTGACTAATTGTGGAATCTACTGCAGGAATAGTGATAGGCCGAAGTAACTCTTTAGAACTTTCAAGTGATAATTTAGGAATATGTAGAGAATCAAAAAAGGCGGTCCAGTTATGTGGTTTGAAATCTGGACCATACAAAGTCTGGGTATGATGAGAAATCTCTGTCAAAATTCCTTTATTATCAGAAATCTGGGACCCATTATGAGACACTAATGATGGCATATATTTGGAATGAACCTGCTGATTACTACTGTCAAAAGGATTAACCACTTTGGCTGAACTTTTCCTACCATATTTTTGTTCTAAAAGAAGGGAAGTGGACCTATCATATTGATAGGTACACACGTCTGCTTTTAATTGCTGAATCTGTGCAGAGTAATCCAAATGAAATTCAGTTTGCCAAGAGAGCAACTTCTGCAACTGGTGACAGCAATTCAAATATTTAAAATACTGACTAGAAGAAAAAGACTTAGAAAACCGCAAACAAAATTTCCTAATTTCCAATTTGGTGTCCTGCCACCAAAAGGCAGGATTATCATATAAGTCAAACACCGACATTTTGTCTTGGAGGACTGTGTACAAGCCATGCCAGCCATGTTCCTCTTCCAAAAGAGAAATATTCATCTTCCAAAAATTATGAGAGTCTGGTTTATTAAGTGGGCATCCCAAAGATAAAACAATCAAACAATGGTCAGAGTTTTCACATGGAATAACTGAATACTGACTAACTGGTAACCAATTAAAATTAAAGAAATAATCAAGCCTCGTGGATAGTCTACCTCGGTGGAATTTGTGTGCAGGTGGCTGAGGACCAAATCGAGCCCCATCTATGAGGTTCACTTTATTATATACTATGTTAAGAAAATTCGAGTCATTATATAGCTTCTGGGTCGCCCCTGTTTTATCAGCGAGAGCTAAAATACAATTAAAGTCCCCCAAAAAAATTATGGACTTAGAAGAATGGAGAAAAGGCTAAATAGATTTAAGAGTGGCTATTCTTTGTGTTTTAATCTGGGGGTTATAAATATTGATTAATCTCCATTCTTGATTTTGAATAATGACATCCAAAATAAGGACCCGAATTAAATCAATAAGCCTGGTGACTTGAACCTCCAAATTATGAAAAAGAATACCAACTCCAGCACACACATCCTCCGAGAGAGATCAGAAAGATAGTCCACCCCTCCAATCATGAGATGTCTGACTAGACTCTGTAAGAGAGTGAAGTCTGGTATCCTGTAAAAAGACAATATGGAGTTTAATGGAATGAAGCCAAGTAAAAATAGGCCTTCTCCTTTTAGGATTTTTCAGGCTGCTGGCATTTAAACTGCCAAATGACAGAACCTCCCCCATTTAACCTATATAATCAGGATTTTTTTTTACCTCTCCCTTTACCTGGTGATTTCATTTTTCATCTCTTATTTTCCTGACAGTTTTGGAATCACCTGAGAGCTGATCAGTATCAGTTAACATTTCCACCTAAGAGGAGGCCACAGAGGAGGCATCAGAATCATCCTCCATCTCTGTAGCCTGTTTACGTTTATGTAGCACAGCAAATTTGTTTTTAGTGAGCAAATCAGAGGTCGAAGTCCTGAAAAAGAAGGGACCCCTTTAGAAGCAGAACTTCTTGTTTGTCTATGAGAACCTACTTGAACCCAGTCAGAATCCTCCGGAGGGGGCATAACATTTCTAGGGTCACAGAATTGGGTGGAGGTACTAGAAACACTAGTCTCATCGGACTGTAAGATAGTATCCACAGTGGCCCTGGGGCCAGAAGGGGGTATCAAGCTGTCCACAGCAGGTGCAGGGTCATTAAGTGACTGAACCTCTCACGAGTCAGCCTGAGACAAAGTAGGGGGTCAGTGTACAGTGTGAGACAGGGGAGAAATTAAAGGAGAAGAGGAATGCTCTTGGACAAAAGGCCTAAATTGAGGCCTAGCCTGGGCATTGTGCTGGGCCTTAGAGACAGTCTCATCCTGATTTTCCTGTGGTGCCTCAGGGTTAAAGTGAGAGGCCCAATGACACTCCCGATAAGAGTGGGAAGAGTCGTCGCATAAGTTACAATAAATCGGGCGTGGACAATTAATGATGACATGACCAGAGCCCAGACACAAGGAGCATTTAAGTCTGTCGCAGGCATTACTGAGATGCGTATGAGCCCCACACCGAAAACAAGATTTAGGTTGTCCAGGGTAAAAAACAAAGCCTCTATCCCTTCCTAGATAAAAACAACTAGGTAAATGCTGAATAGAACCATTCACCACAGGCAATTTCACTTGCAACTTCCATCCACCTGTCCAAAAGTGTTCAGAATCTATAGTTGGATCAGGCAAGCCTAACACTGTACATTTAGAGGACAGCCATCTAATGATGTCAGTAATTGCCACCCCTTCGTTTTTAAATAAAACTGTAATGGATTTTATTGCGGTTTTGTAAGGGGAATAGCAAAAAAAAGGGGACCATAAAGGGGTATGCCTGACTTCCTGAACACTATATGCCAAATGCAAGGCCTGCAGCTGTCTTAAAACTAATGTCAAAATAATTATCCCCAGAAGTATGAATTAGGCATAAATTTCAGAAGGTGAAAATTGTAAACTGTTTTTATCAAAGTTTTCCCAACATAGAAGCGATCAGGAAACATCTCTAGCCCCCCATATCTCAGTCTCACAGCATTTCGCGTTTGGCTTGCTCCGGAGGAGTATGAAAGAGGCCAGCAAATGTTCTACTTCTTTGGTGGCCAGTAGTTTGTTCGGGAGCCATTACAGCCTGTGGATGGTCAGTTGACAAAGAATGTACATTAGGCCGTGGCAAAACTCCTTCACCTACGGCAGGCTGTGGTATACTACCATCTCCTGCCCCAGCAGGGAGAACTGTTCAGTCCTCAAACTGCAACAAATCGGAGGAGTCTCTCTTCAAAGTAGGAGATGAAGGGCCTTTCTCCAGAGTGTTCCCCATAGCAGAATTATGCTCCTCGTTGTTATCAAAAGAGTCCAGGACCTGTGCTGCATTCCCACCAGCCTGCCAGACAGGATTCTGTGTCAACTGTAGTCCCGAGGGAAGTTCTAATGGGTCAGAAATGTCAAGCAAATCTGCTCAGAGCTAGGCCGAGCAGGAGAGGCCCAAGTGTCATCTAGAGGAGGATTTCTCCCAGCCTGCTCCCCTTAGCGCTTCATCGATCGTGACACCAGTAGCAGAAAGGTTATTATCAAAATCCACCCCAGGCTGACTTAAATCAGAAGCCAGCATAGACTTATGACCCTGTACATCTTGTTTCAGAACATTTGTTAGAGGGCAAATGTTAGTAAAGTCAGAGGTAGCAGACAAGTTCATGCGGAGGTGTTTTGAAGAAAAATCAGTACCTGCATCCAAAGCCGCCATCCGGGTATAAGGTGCATCCACAATCAGCTGAGCAGGGAGACGCTGACTATGCACCTGGTCTGCACTACAAACTTGTACAACTCCAGCCTTTGGTTGAAACACAGACGAACATACGAAAAACCAGGAGAACAGATCCAAGACTCTAGGCACTCGCCCCCAGGTGATGTAGAACTGCCAGTCTCATTCACGATATTTTCTTCAGATGCTGCAGCAACCTGCAAGCAGCTGCCAGATGACTCCACAGCCTGAACTCCATCTCGCAGCTGTGCCCCATCAGAAGACGTCAACTCCATAATGATAGGTCCACTGAAAGCTGGAGCCACCGGTAAAACAACCATGTTTCGAGTAGATACTGAATGCATGCAAACCTTTTTCCCAGAAGCAAGGCAGGGGCTCTCATTCACACCTCCAGATTCCCCTGCAACCTCGATATCCCATAACACTTTGCCGCTGGTAGACACAGAAGCGATACCTTCAGAATCTATTATACCAAAATCCTTGTCGGTCTCTAGAAGAGGGGAGATAGAGAAGGAGACCGACTCCCCTACCTCCAACATGTCTGCTCCGTCCAACACTGGATTCTGAGTGGTCATCTCAACTAAACGGCCAGGCCCCCTACCGTCAGAGTAGGGGAATTTCCCCGGTGTCCTGGCCAAATTTCCCTCATTCACTAAAAATACCACCAACAGCTTAATCTGGTTCAAGGTCAGTTGGCATTCATCTGTATCCCCCTCCCCCAGGTCGTGCCTGAAAATAGGCAGGATTTGTCTAGTGAACTACCTGGTCAACAAAAACTAAAATAAAATAAAAAAAATAAATAAATTTGAGCTCAGAGCTCTTTACATAGGTTCCAAGTCAGGACATTTCAGACAAACAGGTGAGAGAATTATACAAGGATTACAAGTAATAAGGCAAATAACAGGATTGGTATAAAACATTTAGGTACAAGTGGTGATTAAACAAAGTATAGCAGGATACAACAATAACTAGCACCAGGTTATTTACTAAATACAGTATGATACGCAAGTAGGAACAGACAAAATACTGTGCCCGACAGGGAACCTGTTAGTTGTTAAGGTGTTAGAGAAAACTAAGAGCAGAAAAAAAAGGGGGGGGGCATCAAGTGTAGTGTGCATAAGAGAGAGAAGGCAGGCAGTGACAAGACCAATACTATCTACGTGTTTACAACCATGTTATACCCAAGATTCAAATGTGAGGCACAGTGTCCATGCAGAGTCACATAATGAGTGAGCACTGGTAGCAACTGTGTAGTGAACCTGAGGGAGTTATGAGGGAGAGGGGCCTGTTCCATTCAGAGGACGCTGGAGGGGGTCAGACAGCTCTGGAACAAGTGGAGTGAGTGGCACTGGCAGCCCAAATAACAGTGGTGTGGGTGGCGGCATGCCACTGACAATGAGGCTGCTTGCTAATGCAGGAAGACAGGGTGAGTCGCCAACACAGGCCCATGACACTGTGCCTCAGGTTACAGAAGCACATCATTGTGACTACTCACTACTCACAAGTTCTCTACTGAACAAGCAGTGATAGAGGACACATTTATAGCCACATTCTGCTGAGCAGATACTCACTAATTATTTGGATGAGCCAATTGTGGACTTTAATGTTGAGCCTCTTCCATACGGGAACACTAAAAAGCAACCATACCCTGCTTTGTCCCAGGTAGCATGTAAATATCATGTGTGCCCCCCCACCACCCCCACAAGCATACCCTCGGAACACCTCTTCACCACTGCAAGAGATATTGTTCAGCCACATCGCTCCTGTTTGCAGCCTGAACACATGCAGTAGCTTCTTTTTATTATGCTCAATAAGCATCTGCTTGATTCCTTTTAAGTAAGTAGGGTGTACTAGTCAGACTGACAATGTGCCGTCACTGCCTGCCAGCTCTGAATGCTAAATTGACCTCATGGGTTTCTGATCTCTGCTCTTGATTTTAGTAATTGATTCTGAAAATAACAATGTCGGATATCGTGTTGCACTTACTGCTTGGAGTTTTGACTGACTTTATGGCTTTATGACCACTGCTGTTAAAATGACAATGATCTTGGAAAATTACTGGAAGTGTTTTTTTCTCTTCTTTTTTTTTTTTTTTGCAATGTGACTTCTATCCTGGTATATCCAGACACTGGGTAACAAAATGTACTTCTTATTATGCCATTAACTTTTAGACCAGACAGCAAACACAATGATAGTACAAAAAAGATATAAATATCAATCTCAAAGTAATAAATCAATCTCAAAGAAGCCTTTAAAAGAAGAATCCTTTCCAAAATGGGTCATGCATTACAAGTATGTTGTGGTTGTGAACACTGAACGAATGGTTTGGATGTAACCCTGTAGAGCATCGTTCATTTATTTTCTTTGAGGCAGAGCGCCTGATTTTTACTGTCTTCATAAAAAAATAAAAACAATTTGAAAAATATAAAATTAAAAAATAAAAAATAAAACTTAAAAACCTAACAAAATGTATGAAAACCTGAATATTTGCTCCATTGTGCAAGTCAGCTTTTCTTTCCTGTCTCTACAACAAACATAGTCTTTCATTTTTAATTTCTTTCTGTATGTGCTGTGTAACTCTTTGCTTTAGTGATTCCCTCCTGGTTTCCAAAACAGATGTTCTCTTCATTTTTTCAGTACACCTATCAGACAGAACAGAACAAGTAAAGACAAGCATTTGTCAATGCCGAATGTTTACTTGATGGTATTGGCATTGGTACTGCATGAGTTAAAGAGATGCATAATAGGAATGGCAGTGAAGTATTAAACAAACGCCAGCCCCCACTCCACCCTGCAGAGACTGACAGGCCTTGGGGTGTGCCTTTGTTTCGTCGGCCATAACACTCACACCATTCCACCTCACTCCACCCTGCAGACACTGACAAGCGTCACAGTGTGCCTTCGGGGCTTCAGCCCTTACGCTCACCCCATTCCATAAGGAAATAAGCGGAAATGGGGGTGCAGTATAGCAGAATGAGGTAAATGTTAGGGCCAAAGACCCCAAGGCGCACATCAATGCCTGTCAATGGCTGCAGGGTGGGGGTGGAATGGCAGGAGCACTGCGGCCAACAACCACAAACCACACCTCCAACGCCCATCAGTCTGTACAGGGTGGGGTATTACAGTTGGAAACAATAATGCCCCAGGCATTTGTTGGTATTTTCATTCCAAATTTTCAGCTTGGGCTTTTTGGTACCCTACCTCATGAACAGTGGCACTATCATTTTGTTACTCAATCCTGAAAGGTGATTTTGCACAGTGAATACACTGTTCTGGGCAACAGGTGCAAAAAGGAAAGACATACTGATCTAACAAGAGCTCATTTCCAGATGCGTCCTGGGGGGAGAGAGGAGAAGGAGTACAAGAAACAATCATAACAATACAATTATACAGTACGTTTGAAGATAAATATTAACAAAAAACTACTAGAGCAATAAATCATACAATAAGTAGAAACTAAGTATCACTAGGCAATTTATGCAAGGAACAGAGTGGTGAGCATGCCCATTGGGTTTAACAGAAAATATCTTTCAAAGTACAGAGGCATCGTTAGGCCAGTTGCTATAGGGTGGAGGAGGAACAGAAGGAGGGGTAAAGCTGTGTAGATCAAGGAAGGATGGGGGAATGAGGGGTGGAGGGTACAGAGACGAGGAGAAGGGGCATGTACCAGGTGCAATTGCAGGAGTGAGAGGTGAAGGCATGGAGGAGAAAGAGTGTTGAGAAGAGGAGGAGCAAATGTTTAGGGGAAAGAATTCCAATGTTTGGGGATGTGGTAGGAGAAAGAAGCCTGTGCCAGTGAGGGACTTCCTAGAAGGGAAAGTGAAGAAAGCTAGAGTTGCAAACGGAGTATGAGGAAGGTGGGGGTGGGGGAAGAAGACAAGTAAGGCAGAAGGGAAGGGAGGCAGGTCAGAATTTTGAGATAATGGAGGCATAATGAGTGAGATGTCTAGTTTCAAGGGAGGGGTGTCTAGCTTCAAGGGAGGGGACGGACAGGATGGAGTATAAAGAGCTATGGTGAGAATGGTGCAGACAGTCCAAAGCAAAGTGACAGGAGGAGTGAAAGAGGGGTCTGGCACAGGTGGTCTTTGGAGCAGCACTGTAGATAATGTCACCATAGCTGAAAATGGGGAGAATAATTTTCAGGATAATAGCATGGCAGGCAGGAAGAAGGATGCATCCTTTTTTCCTGTATAACATCCCAAGTTTAGGGGAGATTTTTTTGTGAATGGCATCCACATGCTCTGAAAAGTTAATGTGCCCATCTAGTCAAACACCAAGATACTTAAATGATGGGACATCATCAATAGTGGCCTCAGCTAAGCTGTGGAAGGAGAGGGAGGGAGAGAAGCTTGGGGAGCTTCTGCTTAGTACCAAAAGTCATGGAGACTGTTTTCTTGACATTTAAGAACAGCTAATATGATTGGAACCAGTGCTGAACATTGTTGAAGTTCATCTGAAGCATGGCCATCAGCACAGAGGGGGAAGAACCAGAGGCAAACAGGACTGTGTCATCTGCATCCATGTGGATGGACGCAGATGAGCAAGCACAGGGAGGTTGTTTAGGAAGACCAAGAAGAGTAATGGGCCAAGGACAGAACCTTGGGGGACACAAGTGCTGCTAGGAAGTGGGGAGGGGATAAGGAATCATCAGTTCTAACAGATTGGGATCTATCCTCAAAGTAGAAGTGAAACCAGTCTGTTGCAGAGTAAGAGAGCCCTGCTGCCTTGAGCTTTTCAAGGAGGAGGTGGTGGGCAACAGTGTTGAAGGCTTTGGCAAAGTCAGCAAAGACAGCAGAGGTAAAGAGGCCCTGATCCATGTCTAAGAGAATGGAATCGGTAAGCTGGAGGCAGCAGGAGGTGATGGAGTAATGTTTATGGAAGACAGACTGGAAGGGGTAAAAAAGGAGGAAGAATCAAAGAAGGGGGAGATTTGAGACAATATAATGTGTTCTTCCAGTTTAGCTAAGGTGGGGAGCAGGGCGATAGGTGGTAGCTGCCAGAGCTGGAGTCACCTCCTTTATGGAGGGGAATGACAGTGGCATGTTTCCAGGAGTTGGAGACATAAGCAAAGGAGAAGGAGAGGTTGAGAAGGGAGGTGACAGTGAGCAATGTAGCTCCGAAGATAACTAAGTTGTAAGCAGATATATATTTCTAGAAAGTATCAGAAAAATAAAAAATTGGCAGACTTTGAGTCCCTGTACATTCCATGCCCCTCACACAGATGTCATCAAACTTGGAATAATTTGGTCCCTTACAAAAAAAAAAAAAAAAAAACATGTCAAATTTCAGGTCTGCAGCTGTAAGAATAATTGAGTTATAACCAATTAACAAATTTTGAAAAATTCATGAAAGTGCCGCAAAAGTGGAATTAGCTAATTTTGTAGACTAGTCACAAGCTGTCAGCCTAGCAGCAGAAGAATGGGCAATCTGCTTGTTTTTTTTCTTTAATTCAGTATGCTGTCTCATGCCACCCTGCTCCAACTGGCCCACAATGGTCCAGCCACACAGACCCATCACCCACCATTCTCAGAACTTACCTCAGCTACACACACACACACACACACACATATACACACACACCATGACTGCCCAGGGGAAAGGCTACTGGTAGCCAGCCCAACTACTCTGGCAGCAAGTCCTATGTAACTTTTTTTATTTAGTTTTTTTAGACAAGGAAAGGGGGGCTAGGCAATTCTATTTTCAGCCTCGTCTGGGGGGGTACAGATGTAAATTGACATGCTGAATAAGGATTAAGTTGTTGGTCATATTTTTAGTAGGCAGAACTGTCCAGATCACATTTATAATCATTTGTAACATCAGAATTAGTTGACAGTAACCATATATTGTTTGCAACTATTGTCTATATTTTGTACACATATTCATTGCTGCCTCAACATACGAGACATATTTCACCTAGGTTTTTTTGTTTTTTATAGAGCTGTTTATTCTCCCAGAGCCTGGCAGGTGGCTATGGCCCCCTCCCTCGGGGGGAGGGCTCATCCGGACCCGCACATCCCAGCTTTTCTCTCCCTGTGCAGCACAATCCAGAAGGTGGGGGGGGCACAGGATGCAGGACTATCATGGAGCCTGCCAGCTCCCTTTTTCCTCCATCCCCCCTCCTACCGACGTAATGACTCCGGTATATGCCTCCTGACCCGTACTGCCTTCTAGCCACCGGCAGAGGGCAGTCAGCAAATGAGATGACAAACCTCCCTCCCCGAGAGAGGAGAGCAGTTCTCTGGACGCTCAATCCTCCTTCACCCTGATGGCCCAGGCTCGTTCCCGAACCTGTATCGCCGGCATGGTGTGAAGTGTAGCAACCAGCACCTCAACCTCCTGCGCCACCAGGCCAGCTATTTCACCTAGTTTTGTGGCAGACTAAGGAAGTCAGTTTCATGAGCTTCATGTTTTACCCAACTGTATTACAGTTGTCTGCAAATTAATATGTGAAATGCCACAGCCACAAGGCCTCCAGAAAAGAAGCACTACTTTGTATGACCAAGGAGCACAGAGAATATTGCTCTTATAAATAATCCCTGTCTTCTCTCTGGTATTAGTGTAGGCAAACTGGTTAAATCACTGCTCTAATAATTTTGTTACAGTTATGAAGCCTGCCTGAGCTACTGAAATCTAACTTTTTGTATTATTTATTTGATATTTCATCCACCTGGGTAACTGTAACATGCAACATTTGATTTTTACAGGTAACCTGGTATAGCAGCAGATAAACTGTACATTTTTTTTTTCACAGAAAACATGCACACACATTCAACATAAAACAGCCAGTTATGCACTGCACAACTCTACAAAGAAAGTGACAGATCAGTTATTTACAAACTGCATAGTGTAACTGTTACACTGATAGCACCCAGGGAAAGCCTTGAAGCATCTGTCTAGGAATGAGTTCCCAAAGCAGTGGCAACTGCCATGTGCTTGTGTACTAGAAGTGTTGTGAAGCTAGTGTTGGAGGTCACCTCTTTCAACTAGCTAGAAAACGTATTCCAAGCTTAAAGTGCCTGACAGGAAAATTAGAGCTTGCCAAAGTATTTACAGGCTTGTGCATCGTAAACCTGTTCACCAACTGGAGCAAACAGACAAGTGATGCACTGGAGGGGTCTCTGGCAAGCTCTATAGAGGACTCTCACAGGCTCTATAGAGGAGATTGTTAAAATTGTGCCCCATTAAAATGAATAAGAAAGGAAGGGTAGAAAACAGTAATTAATCCCATCAGTAGAACAAACTTTCATAACTGATGTAAGGAGACCTCAAAGATGGATAGGAAATGATCCTCTGGCATATTTCTAGAGGGTGCCTAACCAGCATGAACTGTGCTACCTGGTTGGATTTGCCACTGGACACTTGAGCTGCAGAGATGTGCTTTACTGACATCAAGAACAAACCTAAATGGCTTATTTTCTCAGTGCAGATGGCCAGTTATTATTGCCATAATAACCAGCAGGTTATTACAGCAAACAAACGCACACTCAACAGCAGCTGTGCTCGCGAGTGCAGCATACAGACAGCAATTTCCCCTAGAGAAGCTCACAAACCGGAGCGTCACTCTTGGGATTTATGTAGCATCACACACCATGGGTATGTATTAAATAAACAAGACTGGTACAGAGGAGCTATTCAGGGTAAGGGTGGGGAGGGACACTCGAGGCCATGACATCAGACTGGAAGGGGGGCAGTAAGTTCAGGAGTGAAATGAGGAGACACTTTTTTACAGAGCGGGTGGTGGCAGGTGGAATACATTACCAGCAAAGGTGTCAGCCTGTAAAACAGTGGGCTGCTTCAAAAGGGGCTGGGACAGGACAAGAGGGAGGATGGGGAAGGGGCAGCTGCAGAACAGGGCTGCTAGCTGCAAACTCAAGCAGACTTGATAGACCAAATGGCCTTTTCTGCTGGCAAATTTCATATTCACATAATGCACACCACCAAGTACTGTATTAACCTATATGTTATATAGGGTATCCGTCCTGGAGGGGAATCCAAGCACTCAATGATAAGTTTAAATGCAACATTGACAAGCATTTAAACTAGCAAAGGGGGGTGGCAGGCCAGCAAGGAGGGTACCTACTTGCTCACCCCCCCACAGCTAGCAGTGGAACCAGTGAACCAGAGGAGTGGCTATCTCTGCAAAGCAGTGTGCAATAGATGGAGATTAGTGCCCAAAAGGTGGATAAGCAGAAAAGGGGAAAAATTCAGCAGACGGGCAGACAGCAAGGAGAACCAGGGATAAATGACAATCAAGGAAGGGGCTGGAGTAGAACAGTGAGACAGTCTAGGGAGGTCAAATCATGGAAAGCCATGTGTGCAAATGCCAGGAGCCTTAGCAACAAGACGGAAGATCTGGAGGCTGTCATGGTGCAGTCAGACCTGGACATTGTGGCCATCACTGAAACCTGGTGTAATGATAACCACGACTGGGAGATGGCCATACCTGGCTACAACATATTCAGAAGAGACAGAGCAGGCAGGAAGGGAGGAGGAGGAGTGGCACTCTATGTGAAAAATGATATAAGGGCCACAGAGATCCAGGAGGAACAAAATGGGGGAGAGATACTGTGGGTTAAGCTGGAAAAGAAAATGGGGACAGCCATCCGCACAGGTGTGGTCTATAGACCACCAGCCCAGGAGGAAGAAACAGATAGGGAGCTGATGCTAGCCATCCAAAGGATGGCAGACAAGGGTGAGGTGGTACTGGTTGGAGACTTCAATATTCCAGATGTGGACTGGAACATCCCAGCAGCAGCATCAACTAGAAGCAGATTTATCCTGGACTCAATTCAGGGTGCCTTCCTCAAGCAACTTGTCATGAAACCAACTCGGCAGAAGGCAATACTGGACCTTGTGCTCAAACAGGGACAGTGTGATGGGGGTAACAGTGGGGGAGCACCTGGGAAACAGTGACCACCAGTCATTGTGGTTTGAAATCACAGAAAGAGCAGAACCAAACCACACAAAAACACGTATCCTGGATTTTAGGGGGGCAGACTTTGGGAAAATGGGGAGATACTTGAAAGAGGCATTAAGAGGAATGGGACAGGAATCAGGGGTTGAGGAACAGTGGGCAGTATTTAAAATGGGGATTACAAGAACAACAGAATTATGTATTAAGCAGGTTAGCAAGAGGAAAAGGAAGAGGAGACCATTATGGTTTCCCAAAGAGGTAGCAAAGAAAGTGAAAGCCAAAAAGATTGCATTCAGGCAATATAAAAAGACACAGGCAGAAAGGGATAGGGAGAAGTACCAGGAGAAGCAAAGGGAGGCAGGGAGGTCAGTAAGGGAAGCCAAAGCTCAGACAGAAAAACACATTGCAAAATCAGTGGGTAGCGGGAACAAAACCTTTTACAGGTACATAAGGGAAAAAAGAAAGACAAAGGGAGGGATAGTGAGACTGAAGAGGGAGGATGGGGGCCACGTGGAGGATGACAACAGTAAAGCTGACATACTGAACAGGTATTTCTGCTCAGTCCTTACTGAGGAAGGGGAGGGTAATGGGTCTGAAGGGAGTACAAGGGGTGAGAATGGTGCAGAAATGGACACAAGTCCTTTTACACGAAAAAGGATCCTGAAGGAACTGGAAGTAATAAGAGTTGATAAAGCAATGGGGCCAGATGGGGTGCACCCCAGGGTCCTTAAATAACTAAGAGAGGTGGTGGCTGAACCTGTGGCTATCCTGTTTAGCAGATCACTGGAAACAGGGGAGGTACCCAAAGACTGGAGGACAGCAGATGTAGTCCCCTTATACAAAAGTGGGAACAAAGAGGAAGCAGGGAACTACAGACCAGTCAGCCTCAACTCGGTAGTGGGGAGATCATGGAAGCACTACTGAAGGAGAGATTGGTGGAACATCTGGTTGTCAATGGACTACAGGACCCAAGGCAGCATGGTTTCACCAGGGGGAGGTCATGTCAGACCAACCTCATTGAATTTTTTGACTGGGTGACTAGGGAGGTGGATCAGGGGAGGGCAGTGGACATGGCCTATCTGGACTTCAGCAAGGCCTTTGACACTGTGCCACATAGGGACTTACACAAACTGGGGAATATGGGTGTGGACAGGACAGTAGTGTGGTGGGTAGGTAACTGGCTGGGTGGCAGGACAGGAGGGTGGTGGTAAATGGCTGTCACTCCACAGAGGGAAGAGTGACCAGTGGGGTACCACAGGGATCAGTGCTGGGACCGGTCCTATTCAACATCTTCATCAGTGACATGGCGTAGGACCTAGAAGGCAGAATTTCACTGTTCGCTGATGACACAAAGCTCTTGTAACAGAGTAGACACCAGAGGTGTAGACAGAATGAGAAGCGACCTGCAGAAACTTGAAGAATGGTCAGGGGTTTGACAGTTGAAATTCAATGCAAAGACGTGCAAGATAATGCATATGGGCACCATAACCTGGCACAATATATCAGTTGGGGGTGAGGATATAGCATGCACCAAGCAGGAAAGGGATCTTGGGGTTATCATCTCTGATGACCTCAAGGTAGGGAAACAGTGTGACAAGGCAGCAGGTAAAAGCAAATAGGATGCTGGGATATATAGGCAGGGGCATTACCAGCAGGAAAAGGAGGCCATAATTCCGCTATACAAGACACTAGTGAGGCCCCACCTGGGTAGTGTACAGTTCTGGAGACCATACCTACGTGAGGACATAGACAGGGTAGAGAAGGTTCAGAGGAGGGCAACAAAGATGGTGCATGGATTGCATCACATGTCCTATGAAGACAGGTTGAAGGAACTGAACATGTACTCCCTGAGGAGAGAGGGAGGGAGAGGATATGATAGAGACATACAGGTATCTTACAGGGAGGAACAGGTTGCAGGAAAACACTATTTTTTAATGAAAAAAGATGTTCCAGGACTAGAGGGCATGGGATGAAGTTGGAGGAGGACGATTCAGAGGAAACATGAGAAAGAATTTCTTTAGAACGGGTGGTGGACAAGTGGAACACCCTGCCAGAGGAAGTGGTGGGGGCTGAAACAATCACGGGATTTAAGAATGCATGGGATAGACATAAAGGAATTCTGGAGGTCAGGGGTAAGGTACAACAGACTTCTAGGAAAACAAACTGAACTTACAAGCTCAAATGGGCAAACTGGGTGGGCCATAGGGCCTTATCTGCCGACACTGTCTATGTATCTATGTATGTATCTATGTATCCAGTTTCCCATGACCTTATTTTTATGTTTGCTTGCACGCATGTGCAAGAAACATAGTGCCATCACCGGAGATTTCGGAGGTGTGTCACCTCCTTCTCCAATTCAGTCAGTGTGTTGGCAGGCGCGGCCCCTGTAGGCCAATGCATTCTGGAGCTGTGTATGACAAGCTCCCAAAGCATTGGCATTCAGTTGAAAGGGAGCTATGCTTGGTGAGCGGCGATAAGATATCAGCTGCTCACGCAGCTCTCCCCAACACACACACACAGACGCCACGCAGGCGCAGTGCTACCGCACGACAGCACTGTATAGCCAATGGGGTGCCCAATCCCATCGGCTGTGCTGCATTCCCCACCTCCCCAAAGCCTTCCGAATGCCACGCTGGGTGCCCACCCCAGCATGTCAAGTAATGATATAGCCGATGGGGGTGCCCAACTCTGCCGGGCGCCACTGTCCTAACCCCACCAGTAGTTGCCACGCTAGCCCACCCAGCGTGGCAAGCAATCCTAGACCGACGGGTGCCCAATCCCCATCAAGCAAACGCATTCTCCAACTATCCTTGTTATGTTGGACCCCACCCCAGCGTGGGTAAACTTCCAAGTCATCCGCTTTTTTTACCTGTAAAAGAAAAACGGTCCATGTAGTCTCCCCGCCCCTACCACACACCCGCACTCACCCACTGCGCACTCCAGCCTCCCCATATCCCCTTCACCCCATACTTACCTCCGGAGCTTGGCACGATGATCTTCGGTGGACCGGGAACACGTCTGCACTCTTCAAAGCCGACCGCGAACTGAGGAAATGCCGGTAAGCTGTATAATGGGCTAGATAGTGGGGTTTCAACTTTGTTGCATATCTCAGGCATTTTTGGGAATTTTTGCACCAAATTTTCAACATGGGGTTTTTGGGACCCCTTCTCATGATTGATGTCACTGTCATGGCGTTATTCAGGCCGAAGGTGATTTCGCATCACCGCGCAGTCACTGCACTAAATCACCTTTCGCCCTGAATAATGCCATGACAGTGACATCATTCATGAGAAGGGGTACCAAAAACCCTATGTCAAAAATTTGGTGCCAAAATTCTAAAAAATGACTGTTTTACGAGCGTGCATTGCGCAGTTCCTACGCAGGCTTGTAAGTTCGGGAATTTTCAATATCTTTACTCCAGATTTTCAACATTGCCATTTTACCACACCTTCTTATGAGAAGTACAGTTGTCATTAGTCACATCTCACCCAAAATGTGTTTCCGCCCATGTAGCTCACAATGGCGCAGTCGGTATGCAAAATCAATGTATGGGACAAATTAAGAAAATCACTGTGATGCTGTTCATGAGCAGAGGTCTTAAAATGGCTGTGTTGAAAATTTGGTGAAAAATTCCTAAAAATGACTGTTTTTGAACGGCAGCGCTGTTCCTATGCACACTGTATAAGTCGCGAATTTCAATATTTTCATTTCCAGATTTTCAACATTGCCATTTTACCACACCTTCTTATGAGTAGTACAGCTGTCATTTTCTCATCTCACCCAAAATGTGTTTCCGCTTCATGTAGCGCACAATGGGCGCAGTCGGTGAAGCGAAATCAATGTATGGGATAAAGTAGTAAATCACAGTGACACTGTTCATGAGCAAAGGTCTTAAAATGACTATGTTGAAAATTTGAAAAATTCAAAATTACTGTTTTACGAGCGTGCGTTGTACAGTTCCTACGCACACTTGTAAGTTCGCGAATTTTCAATATTTTCACTCCAGATTTTCAACATTGCCATTTTATTACACTTCCTTATGAAGAGTACAGCTGCAATTTTTCATATGTCGCCCAAAATGTGTTTTCGCACATGTAGCGCACAATGGTGCTGTTGGTGTGTGAAAGCAATGTTTAGGACAGATTAAGAAAATCACAGTTACACTGTTCATGAGCAGAGGTCTTAAAATGGCTATGTTGAAAATTTGGTGACAAAAGTCCATAAAATGACTGTGATACGAGTGAGCATTGCGCAGTTTCCACGCACCCTCGTTATTTCATGACTTTGTAATATTTTCAGTCCAGATTTTCACCAGTGACATTTTTCCACACTTCCTTATGAACAGTACAGCTGTCATTTTTCACAACATGGCTGAAGTGTGTTTTCACAGTTTCAGCGCAGAGATGCGTGGTCGCTGTGGAAATCATTGTTCGGCACAGATAAAGAAAACACAGTGACACTGTTCATGATCAGAGGCACCAAAATGCCTGAGTTGACAATCTGCTGTAAAAATCACCAACCTAATTATATTACGGGTTGTCGTTACTGGTTTCTATGTCAGCTCGTGACCACCATTTTTAAAATATTTTTAGTACAGATTTGCAACATTGCCATTTTTACACCTCCCCATGAACAGTACAGCTTGTCATTTTTACATCCTGTTCGGAATGTTTTTGCACCTGTGGTGCTAAATGCCGTAGTCACTGTGCATAAGCAGCTTTCGGCTAACAAACTGATATTCCCCCTGTTCATGAGGTGGGGTCATAAAACAAACATGTTGAAGATTTGGAGTGAAAATATCAATGAATGCCTGAGGTATTAGGGTTTCCAACTATAACGCCCAACCCTGTACAGAATGACAGGCATTAGCGGTGTGACTTGGAATTCTTGCCTGTAATGCTCATACCATTCCACACCCTGCAGTCAGTGAGAGGCATCGAGTTATGCCTTGGACTCTTTGGCCCCAAACTTCACCCCATTCTCCTATATCGCACCCATCTCACCATATTCCCGAATTAAATGGGGTGCGCATAAGGTCCAAAGACCCCAAGGAACACCGTGACACTTGTCAATGTCTGCAGGGTGGGTGTGGTGAAATGGCATGGTCATATGTCGGATTACCCAAACGCACACCCCAATGCCTGTCACTCTGCAGGGTGGTGGTGGGGTTGGTCAGTTCAGTACTTCACTGCCATTCCTATTACACAGCCTGTAACTTCTACACTACCACTGCCAATGCCAGCAACAAGCATTCGCATTGACAAATGCCTGTTTTTATTTATTTTATTGAAATCTAGGATTACAAATACCTTTGAGCAGGAACTGCTCGTTTACAAAGGTTCCACGTTGAAGGAATGGGGGGTATACATACATACAAAGGTCAACATAATAATACATAGTTACACAATAAAAAGAAGTAAGAGACTGAGGCTTAGGAAATTCCAGCAATGTGCCAAATGTTAGGTAGCATGTCATATCAGCCAAGGGCAATCTTGGAAATAAGCACTGCAGGTGGGGTGTGCAGGCAGGAAGGCCATTGTCGGAGGGTAGAGGTGAGGTAAGAGCTCTAAGGGGAGGGAGGGAGGGATAAAGTCAGGAAATGCCCAAGGGGAGGAAAGGGAGAGGGGGCAAGGGGGTAGGCAGGTAGAAGGGGGCAAGGTGGGGAGAGGTAGCTGTCAAGACTGAAGTGGAGGGCAGTGAGCGATGGGCCCCTGATTAGGCGAGGCAGTCACAATGACTAGTCGAAATGAGATGAAGTCGGAGTTGTCTCTTAAAAGGGCCAAGAGCAACAGCAGTAAGAGTTTCTTTGTTGAGAGTATTGTACCACTGTGGTGCTCTGTGGGCAAAGGCCCTCTGGCTCATGGTAGTCCGCATCTGGGGACAAGGAAGGTTAGTTGTTGTGAACTTCTAGTTCACTGGGTGCTGTGGTGGTCAATAAGGAGCTTTTCAATGCCTGGGGGCATGACCCTGAGGAGGACTTTTTTGGCTAAGAGGAAGGTTTGATACTGTATCTGGCTGATGAGAGGAAGCCATCCTACCCGAGTGTACAGGTCACAAGTGTGTGTAAGTCGGTCAGCCCCAGTTAGCAGCCTGCATGCTTTGTTGAGTGCAACTGTAATCCTGCAGTGGGCAGAGGCGGAGGCAGAGCCATAAATTGCAAGCCCATAATCGATGATGGAGGTGACAGAGCTGTTGATAGCCAACCGGAGAGTGTCAGGAGTCATGCAGTGTTTGTGCCTGTAGAGCAGGCCTATATGGATGTTGGTGGCTTTGGTGACAGAATCTATGTGCCGATGGTAGGAGAGTGAGCTGTCCAATGTGACATCTAGGTATTTAAAATCAGGAACGTGTTCAAGTAAGATCCCTGTCTGGTTTAGGACAGTGAGGTCACAGGATTTGTACTTGCTCCTGGCATTGTAGAAGGTCATAACCTTTGTTTTGCTGTAGTTCATGACCAGTTTGTGTGACTTGAACCATTCTTCAATGTGCATGAATTCAAGCTGTAATTGTTTCTCAAGGAGCTCTGCATTTTGGTGGTTGGTGAACATGACTGTGTCATCGGCGTAGAGCAGTAATTTCTGGTGGCTGACATTGGAAAGGTCATTGAGGAAGAGGCTGAAGAGTAGTGGCCCCAGGATGGACCCCTGTGGGACCCCTGAAAGGACTGGCTTTTCTTCCGAGGTGACAACGGCAATCCTAACCCACTGGACCCTCTCCCCAAGGTAGCTTGAAAACCAGAGCACCGCTTCATTGGAGAGCCCAATGTTTGATAATTGCTTGAGTAGGAGTGGGTGGTTCACAGTATCAAAGGCTTTCGTAAGGTCGATGAATACTGCCCCTACACAGTTTCTTTGATCGAGAGTGGTATGGATGAAGCCCATGAATTCTAATAGTGCAGTGGTGGTACTGTGCCCTTTTCAGAAACCATGTTGTTCAGAACACTGGATATTGTATTTTTCCAGGTACTTGACTAGTTGGTCTGAGGCGATGAGCTCCAGGGCCTTAGACAATGGAGGGAGGATGGAGATAGGTCTGTAGTTGGAGTGCAATGATTTGTCTCCACTTTTGTGTACTGGTGTGATGGTCACCTGTTTCCAGTGAGATGGGAACTGGGACATCCTTAGTGATAGATTGAGGACCTTTGTCAGGGGTTCAAGGACTTCTTCAAGGACAAGTGCTAACAACTTCAGGTCAAGGGAGTCACCGCTGTAGCCTGCGTTGTGAATGGCCTTCCAAATATAGGTTCTGGCTTCATACACTGGGATCTCCTTGAAGTAGAATTGTGGGGCAGAGTGTAGGAGAGGAGTAGTTGCAGGAGGGTTACTACCAAAGGGGGCATCAAAGAAATTAGAAGGGAGGACACTATCCAAGTTGGAGAATGCATTGTTAAAGGTGTTGGTGATTGTGTACAGGTCAGATGTTGGTGTTCCATTTATGTTGAGCATGGTAGGTGGTGACTTAGGGTCCTTTCCTGTAAGGTCTTTCAAGTTACTCCAAAATGTTTTTCCATCACCCCAGGAGTTGGAGAGAGCTTCCTTGAAGTGTTTGCTTTTGGCACTCCTAACTGCCCGCGTGCACTCATTTCTGGCAGTTTTATACTTATGAATATCCCCAGGTCTGGATGTTGCACGGAAACAGTGCCAGAGATGATCCCTATGTTTGAGTAAAGTGATTAGATTGGGGGTTATCCAAGGGTTAGCTCTGCCCTTGACCTTCAGCTTTTTTAAAGGTGCAAAGATATTGCAGGCCGCAGTGAAGTGGCTGATGAAAAGGTCTAAGGCTTGGATTACCTCAATGGCATAGTTGATTAGTGTCCAGTCCAGGTGGCTTAGGTGTGTCTTTAGTAGCTCAAGGTACCCCTGCTTTAACACTCTGGTGTGGATTATTTTCGGAGGGGGCTTAATGAATTTGTTTGACCAGGTACATGTGACCGGTGAGTGGTCACTGATCCCATCAGGGAGCACTGAGACTTTTGAGATTCATTCAGGGTGATTAGTAAGGATCCAGTCCAGAAGTGTGTGCGACTCTGTCCTATAGTTGCATCTGGTGGGGGTGGTAACAAGCTGGGTGAGGTTATGTGATGTAACAGCATCCTTGTAGTTTCTGGCCTCCAGCAATAGCCAATTTATGTTGAAGTCACCTAGTGCTATGAGTTCAGAGTTATGGTGTAATCCCTGTAGGCTTTCCAATATGCTCATAAATCCATTGGGCTGATCTTTAGGGGGTAGGTACACAGAGGCAATGGTGAGTTCCTTGTTGTGTGCCCCAAGTAGAACGTTAATAGCGAGAACCTGCAAGGGTGTTTTAGGGTTTGAGAACGGGAAGACTTGACCCAGATAGGAATTCCTCAGGTAGATGGCACACCCCACCTCATTTGGAAACCCTGTACTGCCTGAATATAGAGTATCTAGGGATGGTGACTGCAGCGTCTGGTATCTTGGGGTTAAGCAATGTTTCGACAACAAAGAGTACATCAGGGCTATGTTGCTGGACCCAGGTTTGCAAGATGTCAAGTTTGTTAAGAAGGCTGCAGACATTGATTGAGGCGAATGTGAGGGACCACACACACACACACACACACACACACACACACACACACACACACACACACACACTTTTTGTGGCATGGGTGCTCAGCCAGTAGGCCCCGGGTTAGGATGAACATTTTCAGATATCAGAAGTAGCATAAGTAGTATCCTAAGAAGGTACGTTTTAATCATTTTGCAGACTAGTTTTGTTGTAGGGCATCTAGTCCTCTTGGCCTTGCTGGTCTGCATTTGCCCCCCAGTCACAGATCCTGGCCCTACAGCTCCCTCCAGGAGAGCAGAGAACACATGGGTGCCTAAGAGGTAATAAACTACCTCCATCTGTTGCACCCTTGTGGGGGGGGATTAGCCCATCAACCCCTCCACCCACCCAGGCTCAGCATTTCCTTTATAGTTGCTGTCTAGTGGCCCATTTTTACTAAGTCCCCACTTCTCCACTTGCAGGTTATACCTGCTAGCCACTAGAGGGACACTCTGTCCCTTCCACCTCAGCCTCCCCACTCCTACTTCTTGTAACCTCTCTACCTGCCGAGGTTGCATCTCTCCCTAATCCCACCTCTACCTCTGCCCACACCTTACCCTCATCCAACCACCCAGCTAGCTCAACCTCCTGCCCCACACCCAGCCTGCCACTAACCCCAGTGACCACTAGGAGTCACTATCTCAACCCTGTTTCTAGCCCAAACCCAGCCACGGTAAGTCACCTTGTACCTGGATACCCCACTCTCAGCCTGGCCCTCTCCCAACCGCCCAGCTGGGGTTCAAACCTTGTACCCTGTCCACCAGAGTCCGTGACAGTACCACTACTCCAAAGTGGCATCTACGCTCTCTTAGGGGCAACCAAGCTATCTGTATTTCACCTCCCCGCTTACCTAGGCACCATGTTTGGCACCTCTTCCCAAAATTGGTAAATTGTCTCCATCAACAACCTTGTACTACTGTTCTCCATCTTACTGTCCCTTCCCACCTAACTCCCCCAAGTGGCTACCCAGCACCCTCCCTCACCTGCTATTCTGACTCATCCTACAAACGCCCCCTATAAGTCCTCTGCATCCCTCCCAGCTGTCTTCTGGTCCCATTTCCATGCCCCCTCCTCTTCGGCTACTCCTTTGGCTGCCGCCTGGCCCTCTCTCCCTCTCCAGCTCCTCTCCTCCACTCAGCCTGTCTTAGTGCTCTGCCCAACCGCGCATGCAAAATCCTGGTCTCTCCGTGCTCTTTGCTGCCACATAACCATAGCCCTACTTCTTCTGGCAGCAGGGGACATACACCCTAACCCCGGCCCAACCCTAACCCCAGGTCCCAACCACCGCATACCAAACCCCTCAGCCAAGGCCACCACTGACACTCGTTCCTGCTACCTTCCCCTTGGCCTACGCCTTCTCCATCTAAATATCCACAGCCTAGCCCCTAAGCTCGATCAGCTCCAGGTCCTAGCCGCCCACCATGCCCCTGACATAATCATCCAATCTGAGACCTGGCTAAACCCCAGCCTTCCAGACAATACCATCACTATTCCAGGGTACACCATCACACGGCAAGACCGGCCATCCAGAGGCGGTGGTGTGGCTAGGTACATCAAATCAGCCCTACACTTCACTGTCTCCCTCACTAAAGCCGAACCCAAAGCTTTCGAGCTCCTAATGGTAAAACTGTCCCCTCTCTCCTCATTACCCATCTTTGTGGCTGGAATCTATTGCTGCCCAGGCACATCAACCACAATAGTCACCGAACTTCTAGGCCAGCTCTATCTCTCTCGCACAGTCAGGTGAACTATATGTCATGGTGACTTTAACCACAACTGGCTAGCACCCACTTTAGCAAAACCCAAACTGAAATATCCACTCAATCTTAGTCAAACCATTTTGGAACCCACACGCTCTAACCATAAGTCCGGTAATCACTCCCTCCTCGACTGGGCGCTTACATCCCACCCACACCGCTTTGTCAGTTCAGGTCTCTTCCCTGATTCCATCAGTGACCACCATCTAATCTACTTGGTACGCAAGATCCACAGAATTAAATCCCCTCCCAAATTCATATTCCAACGGTCATACAAATCCCCTAACCTCTCCCCCCTCCTGGCTGATTTGGCCCACTCTAACTGGGTCCCAAGCCCTACCTGCTCTAACATGGATGCGGCCCTCTCACACTTTTGGAACACTTTCCTCACCGCCTGGGACAAACATTCCCCCCTGCGCCGGGCTAGAGTCCAGGGGTCTCACCTACCCTAGATCTCCCCTGAGCTGATAGCTTGCCAACAAGCCCATGACAAGGCCTGGCGAAACTACAAATCCACGCTCCTCCCAGGGAACTACATCACCTACCGCACTCTCTGCAACAAGTGCACAAAGGCCATCCGCTTAGCTAAGGCTGATTACTTCAACAACACCCTAAATGCAAACCCTGGGAGTCCTTCTGATTTCTGGAACATCATTAACTCCCTCTTCACCCCCCAAACAACAAGCCCCCCTCCTGTCCTCCTCTCCCAAGGGACTCTCCTCTCCGACCCCCTTATGGTAGCCTCCGAGTTTAATTCCTATTTTACTACATGCGCCCAGGCCCTAGATTTCCTTCCTCCAGCAACCACACCGCCTCCCAGACACCTATCCACCTTCCGACTGGTAGGAATCTTTTCCTTCAGACATATCTCCCTGCTGAAACCCTAGATGCCCTTCACTCCTGAACCCCTCCAAAGGCAAATCCCTGATGGTCTGGATAACAAACTCCTCTTCCTATCTGCCCCCGCATTGCTACTCCCTCACAGCCCTACTAAATCTCTTTCTCCACCGAGTCCTCCCCTCCGAAGGGAAGCATGCCACTGTCATACCCCTCCCTAAAGGTGGTGATCCTATCTCCACAACAAACTACTGTCCCATCTCCCTCCTCCCCGCCCTCGCCAAACTCCAGGAACACCTAGTGCTTTCCCAACTCTCCGACTTTCTCTCTGAAACTAACTTATTCACCCCTTTTCAGTCCAGTTTCCGAAAACACCACTCTACTACCTCCTCCCTACTAAGACTCACGGACTCCATCCTCACTGGGATGGATAAAGGACTAATCCCTGCCGCTATCTTCATTGACCTAGCAAAAGCTTTCGATACGGTATCCCATCCTCTCCTCCTATCCCACCTATCTGGGGCTGGGTTAGCAGAGTCTGCCACTAAGTGGTTCAGTGCCTACCTTCTAAATAGAACCCAATCCACTAAAATAGCTGACCATACCTCCCCCCCATCACCACCGGTGTCCCCCAAGGCTCAGTTCTTGGCCCTATCCTTTTCTCCATCCTTCTAAATGATCTGCCTAACTCCAGCTCCTCTACCGCAGTCCACATCTATGCAGACGACACAGTCCTCTTTACCTCCGGCCGGACCCATGAAGAAGTCTCCTCCAAACTTCAAACCGATTTCAACAAAATCCAATGCTGGTTCAATACCAACCAGCTCTCCTTAAACGCCAAAAAAACTGTCTCTATGACTTTCGGCACTAGACAGCATCTATCCAAACTCACCTGCCCCCTGATCTTCCATACCCTAAATAACTCCATCCTCGAGGAAGTGCCTTCCTTCAGGTATCTAGGGGTTTGGCTCGATCAACACTTCTACTTTTCCACACACGTGGATGCAAGCATTTCAAAACTGTGCCCAAAACTTGGTGCTCTTTATCGAAACCACTCCAGTCTCCCACTACTGGTCAGACGGGAACTAGTCCAGAAAATGATTCTAACCTCCTTTGACTACTGCGATGTCATTTACAGCTCCGCCGCCAAGACCACCCTAACCAGACTTGACCCCCTCTTTAATGCTTTTTGCCGCTTCACCCTCGATGCCCCCCCCCGTTCACATCACTGCGAGCTCTGCCGCTCATTGGCCCTGCCATCCCCGAGCAACCGGCGCCTAATTCATAGTGCCAAATTCACTTCCAATTCCTGGCTCAGCTCCCTCCCTCCCTCCTCGCTTCCTCCTTCTCTCTCCCACCCCCACTCCTCCCTCAGGTCTTGGATGCTAGGCTTGGTCATCCCTCACCGTTGGACCACCTACAGTCAGCCTTCTCTTACCTCTTCCTAAACTCTGGAACTGCCTGCGGCTCAGATCTGTCATTCATCATCCAAACTCCCTATCCTTTGCCCTCACTAACTTCCTTGCACCTGCCCCCGATAGCTCTCTTCCACCTTCCCCCTTACTTGACCAGCGGCTCAGCCTTCGCCTAATTGCTGGTTTATACACTACCCTCACGCACTTCACTCATTCCCACTCTAATTTCCTCCTAATCTCTCCTTCCCCTCCTCCTCCTCCCATTAACCTTTGCTTCTCAACCACACGCACTGCTCTCCTCCTCCTCCCTCCCCCACTCTTATTCACCCTCATCCTCTCCTCCAGCTCCTACTGTCAACTTGGTGTATCCCTCTCAACCCAATTCCTGCTTCTGCACTCAAGTATTGTTATTGGCACTTACTTAATCATGTATTAACATTGAAGTGTTCCTTGATATGTATTCCCTGTCCATGATGTTTGATTCCTGTACTGTTTCATCTATTGTAAAAATGTGCTAATGTAATCCTGTACTGCTCCACCTATTGTAAAAATGTGCTAATGTAATCCCACCCAACTGTACTTTTCTGTATTATGCTATTCAATATTCAATGTTTATATGTTGATCTGCCTCCACTTGTTCAATTCAATTCAATTCAACTTTATTTTTAAAAGGCGCTTTTCTTAAAATCAAAGCGCCTGTACAGATACATATAACAATAAATATAATAAGTCAAACTAATAAAAATCCTTAAAAGCTATATTAAAAAGGTGGGTTTTCAGCGCTCCCTTAAAACTAAGGACGGTCGGGCAATCTCGCACCTGACGAGGTAGAGAATTCCACAGGGTAGGTGCCATAAAACTAAACGATCTAGCACCAGATGTTTTCAAGTGTACCCTGGGAATCTCTAGCAATCCCTCATCGTGGATCGGAGGGGCCGAGAGGGACTATAGGGGCAAAGGAGCTCTTTCAGGTAGGTAGGTCTCAGATCATGTAGGGCTTTATAGGTCAGCAAACCGACCTTGAAGGTAATTCGCCAAAACACTGGCAGCCAGTGCAGTCCGCGGAGCACAGGCATTATGTGACTGGATCTAGAAACTCCAGTCAACAGCCTGGCTGCCACATTCTGCACCAGCTGCAGACGGTGAAGTTCAACCCCCGATAGCCCTAGGTATAGGGAGTTACAATAGTCAAGCCGGGAGGTAACAAAGGCGTGGATCAGTGTTGGAAGGTCCTCTGGAGGAACCAAGTGCTTCACCTTGGCAATATTCCTCAGATGAAAAGAAGTTTTTATGACCGCTGACACCTGGGATTTAAGTGTCAAACGGTCATCAATTATTACAAGATTTTCACGACCTGGTCTGAGGTCATCAGCTGGACACCTCCAAGCCATAGGCCTGAGGGTGATCCCTCTGGCAGACCCACCTCACAGCAACCTTTATCCACAACCAACACCTCAGTTTTCTCCGGGTTTAACCTCAGCCAACTCCCATTCATCCAGTCTTGGATTTCTTCAAGGCAGTTATTAAATACCGACAAGGCAGCGTCCTGACCGGGCACAAAGACATATACAGCTGGGTATCATCTCATAGCAGTGAAAACCCAAACCGCACTATCTAATAATCACCCCAATGGTAGCATATACACCGAAAACAACATGGGTGTTAAATGGAGCCCTGTGGTACCCACAGGGCAGGGAGAATGATGCTGAGGAAAAATTCCTGACACCACTCTCTGAGTCCTACCCTCAAGGTAAGATTGAAACCATCTGAGGACCGTACCAGACAGTCCACAGACTAACTGCAGGCGCTCCAACAGCACACCATGGTCAACGGTGTCAAACGCTGCAGAGAGATCAAGTAGTACCAAGATGGATCGGGTCCTCACATCTCTGCCATTAGGAGGTCATTTAGTACCCGTACGAGCGCTGTCTCGGCACTATGCCTTTTCCTAAATCCAGACTGGAACGAATCGTAGATATTGTTGTTGGTCAGATGATCCTCTAACTGCACTGCGACCACTTTCTCAATAACTTTACCCACAAAGGGTAAGTTAGAGACTGGCCTGTAATTTACTAGACAGTATGGGTCTAAAGAGGGTTTCTTTAATAGAGGCTTAACTATAGCCTCTTTAAGGGGATCTGGAAAATTCCCCCTCTCCAAAGACTTCCATACGATCAAAGCTAGGACTAGGCCAATCTTATCCACGCAACCCACTAAGAGGCTCGTGGGACCAGGGTCCAAATCACAACAGGTCGGTCACAGTGCTCGAATGATCATCACAACATCCTCAATTATGGGAAGGCTGAAGTCAGACCATTCCAACTGGGT
Organism: Neoceratodus forsteri; assembly: GCA_016271365.2. Taxonomy (NCBI): domain Eukaryota; kingdom Metazoa; phylum Chordata; order Ceratodontiformes; family Ceratodontidae; genus Neoceratodus; species Neoceratodus forsteri. The sequence continues at coordinate 141,853,677 of CM028133.1, forward strand.
GTTTGACATCTCCTGACGACCACCGCCGCTCCCATTAGGAGGGGAAGAGCGAATGTCCGATCTGATTTTGACAACCTTATTTGCAAAGAAGAGAGCAAACTCCTCACACCATTCTTGAGATAAGGTCTTCCGGGTTGAAGACAGACTGGATTGCACAGTCTGTCCACAGTCCAAGAGCGGAGCGATCTATTCTGTGCAGCTGCTATTCTCTGGACAGGAATTCTGCCTTCTTACGAGAGTTCGGATTGATAGACCAAATAATGGTCCAGCAAACTAAGCTTGTCATCATCACGACCGACTTTCGCTAACGCCTTCTCCAGCCTTTTCGCTTCAACTCTCCTCAATTCCCTCCATGGTCTCATCAAACCAAGGAGACCTGGGGCGAGGAGTAAGAGGATTAACACGAACTGGTGCAATAGAATCCAGGGCCCCTGTTACTGCCTCATTATAGGCATGTACCAGATCACCTGGATCCATGCAATCTATCGGTAGGCTTGATAGGTCCAACACCGCCATCAGGTCTTCTGGGGATACACCCCTCAAAGGGCGGTATCGAACCATCTCCATGGGGGCAGACCTAACAGGGATGGCCTCAAAACTGAACCTAACAGAGTGATGGTCTGACCATCCAACCGGTTCCACCACCAAGTCAGATATCCCCATCCCCAGAAGGAACACCAGATCCAATGAGTGTCCACCCACATGGGTCGAGGAGGAAACCACCTGTGTGAAGCCCAGTGATATCATCAACTGGAGGAAATCTTGACCAAACCGAGAGAATTCATCGTCGACCCAAGCACTGAAGTCCCCCAGAACCAACCATCTGGGGGACCCCAATGTTAGGTCGACAATGAAGTCTGCGACTTGTAACCCTTCCCCCCAGGTCGCACCATGAGACGAGCATCTTTTTGTTCAGTGTGCCTTTCCGGGTGAAACATTTTCAATAAGTAAATAAATAAATAAGATATTGCAGAGCACAATATATAAAGCCATGTTCTCAGAGGTGCCACATGATTGATGAAAAGTAATCAAATCCACAAGAAATGGTGAACTACCGGTGACCAGAAAACTGTTATTGTAGCTCAAAGACCCAGAATGTGATAAATTGCTGAAGGGGTTAAATTCCTGAGGGTGATGAACATTGGCCTGGGGCATATGCAGGATGTAAAAATCCTTTGTTAGTATCTAGCCTTTGTTCTCCAAAATGGTTGTGAATAGACCTCAAAGACAAGTACACATCCTTTAAGAACAAGTCAGACGGAAATGTGGATTCAATGCAGCACTCCACAACTCAGTGCTTGTATTACAGATTTACTGACCTTACTTTTGGCTTTGATGGCTTCCAAAAAAGTTGATTTATGATGAGAATGCCAATACCTGGTGGTGATGTTTTGCAGTTTCTTAGTCCAGGAAATGTTCATAGATGTTATGTCCAAGAATGGTCCGGTTCCTCCCAGCAGAAACACACGAAAATCCATAAAAACTATACTACTGACAGAGACAAACACACACAGCCAGCCACACAGGCTCTAGTCTTGTGAAATACTATCTGACGGCCTATACTACCAAATAGCTAATGGACTCCCATCCACTATTCCTAATGTGTTTTTTGGCCCCTCCATGAACAGCTTGGTCTGATGAATAGAAATGTATTCTGTTGTGCCTACTTGCTTGTTACATCATTTGTTACGTAATCTTCAATTATGTGTGCAAAAGGATTCAGCAATGGTGCACAGAAGGGACAGGGCTAGTGTACTTTCACCAGACTCCCATGGTTAGGAAACTTTCACACTCAAAAACGGCCTATACTACCGATTCCTGGACAAGGATGGGGGGTTTCTGTACAATTATGCCATCATAGGATAGGGATTCATTTCACATGGAAGTGGTTTCTTCTGAAACGCCGGAATTTCACCCTTGGGCAATAGTGTGTATCGATTCCCTATAAATACCATTAAGGAATCTGGACTAAAATGTTTTTTGAGATTTGCATATGGACTCATATCTTTTACGCAGATAATTCTGTGTTGTTTTTTTTTCTACAAAGTGACACAATCAGAATTATTCTGTTTTACGCAGTATACATTAAGAAGGGACCTTCTCCGTCATCCCTTGTTTTTTTAATAGACTGAATATGTGGCCCAGATGACTGATTACAGGGTGGAAGAAACACCGACAATATGTTAGGAACTCAGATGGGAGATACACTTCAGCACTAAAGCGTCCAGATACAGGGCCTCTCCCAGCAAGGAAACGCTGAAGTCAGTCAGCCGTTCATCCCACTAAAACAACAGTCTCACATACTATTCTCAAACTGATTTCTGTTGCTGGCTTTCTATTTATTTTTTTCTCAGCCTCTCCAGGAAGCACTGTGCGCGGGGCTGACCCATTCAAGAACCGATCACGCACACTAAGCTGCACTGACCCACAAGCTCTTGCCTGGAATGTTCCTTTCTGGCTGTTCCCTCTGACAGTCTTGCACTCCCATTGTAGCTGACAATGCGAACAGCAGCTGAAAGGGACACAATTGTTCTGCCAGATCCATCCATGCCCCTCACTGGCACACACACAACAAATGGGACTTCTCCCCCACTCTACAATGAGAATGCTCTAAGTATTTTTCTTACCTCTCCCCTCTCTCATGCGCTACCTATCTGTCCAATGTTTTAGAGTGTCATTCCTGGAGTAAAAAAACAGTGAAACTTCTTTTTCCTTGGAGCACTTCAGCAGCCGGGCAGTGACGTCACAGCTTCAGAATTCCTGACTTTTAAGATTTTTCCATCTGAGGTGGTGGGGGTGGGTAAAATGGGGATTTAGACTTGGCAAAAAGTCAGGTAACTGTTAGCGTTAAAAAACAAGCAACAGGAGTTAGTATTTGTAACTTCAGAAGAAGTTGCTTTGTTTAACTCTCCCACTATAGAGTCTCGCTGTGTATTTTGAAGACTGGGATTAAGCTCTTACCTTTTTTTAAGACTCCAGTCATTGCTGCTTCCTCTGAGTCCAAAGACTGCGACTATGAAGACAAGAGAGGGCGCTGAAGCGGGACATCACAAGCGGCGGCGTTGATGAGCTGGGAGAGTGTGGCTGCTGTTAGAGGTAGTGTACCCAAATGCGAATGAGATTTTTAGAAAAAAAGAACAAAAATAATTGGTCTTTTTGTTTTATGGGTTGCCGCCGCGGACACAGATGGGGGGTTACTGACAACTGGGTAGCAGTGGAGTGGAGCGAGCAAGGGTCTGTTTACATTTAAAATGTTTCACTCGGTGCCGAAGGAAAAAAAAATGTGGAAAGAAATGTGTTTCTTTTCAGCTTATTTATTTTGGGGGATTTTATCGAGGAAAGATGAGGAGAAAGGCTGTAGGATTGGAGTCGTGTCTGAGCTCTCGCTGAGCGAGACAAACATCAGAAGCCTGGAATAATTTTACCCGTTGCCTAATATGTGTTGACAACCGCTACAATCAGCAGTGGTGAGTTATAGGCAAATTGCCTACACGTTACCACCACTGATTGTAGTGGTCCTTCTATTTCAACAGTAAGCCACTGCATCTGAACTGCTGCCATAGACAGCTGGGACAGTCATTGGTGCAGTAGGGTCGCGCCTGCAGAAAGGAGCAGGGAATTGGATGCGGAGGTGATACACCTATGAAAACTCGTATGGTGGCACTATGTTTCTTGCACATGCATGCAAGCAAACATAAAAATGCCAAATCTGTTAAAGGAAAACATAAGTTACCTTTATGTACTCTCCTGTCGGTGCACACCCCTGATTAATGTTTCTGTGTAACTAACAATATATTTTTCTAACTGTATTTTCACCATTTTGGCATTAAAACTTATATTTATAAAAGTGCTCAAAAACTTCCACTTAGAAAGGCTGATGGCAGCCATCTCTTGGGAGCTGCTTGCTCCCACACCCGGGATTGCTAATATGCCCCTGCTGATCAGCACATTGGCTGATGGGGGCACATTAGTATATCCTGGGCAAGGGAGCGAGTGGCTCGCAAAAGATGGCTGCCAGTGGGTGGCAGCCTAGCTAAATGGAAGTTTTTGAGCATTTTTTTAAACTGAAGATTTAATACCAAAATGCAGTTAGAAAATATACAGTATTTGTTTACGCAGACACCCTAACTGGGTGCATAAATATGCACTAGCAGGAGAGTGCACAAAAGTAACTGGTATTTTCCTTTAAACTAGGATTATGCTGTCTGTCTCTGCATCAATATAGTGTTTTCACAACCTAGTATTACCATCTACCCATGCTGAGCAGAAAACGTTTTATTTGTCTGTGCTGGGGTGTATTTTTTTATAGCAGCAGGATTTTTAATAAATGTAATACATTATAGTTGAATACTAGTATAGTCCAATACCCATTTTTTTTTACTTATGTGTTTATTTATTTGATAAGTGGGTAAGTACACTGATCCCAGGGACCGTTTTCAGGCATGACCTAGGCCATTTAGATGGCACATAGTATACAAGTTTACAGTTACTGCAGAACAAATAGCATAGCTAGTGAGTACATGTCTACAAGGTTTGTCACTAACAGAGGAGTAGCAGAGAAATGCAGAGTAAGAGATTTAAGCAATATACTGTACCACAACAGGGTATGGGCTTTGCTGGGATTTACCCATGCCTGGTGTGGTTTGTTCACGAGGCTGCAGGCCAAGTGAGTAAACCACACCAGACGTGGGCAAATATCAGAACAACCCACACTCTGGAGTGATGTATTGTGATTATACAATGGCCCCCTTTATTGTTTATAACAAAAACTGAAAGAAAAATACAGTTTAAGTGCCAGTTGAAATAAGTGAGATCAAAAACAGAGCAGTTAAGGTTCCATAGGAAAACAGAGTAAAATTGCTCTAGAAATGCAAGTCAGTGTGGGAGCACTGCAAGAAGATGTGTGGCAGCTGAGCCAAGCAGGTGGCAGACTGGGCAACTGACAGTGAATGATGAAGGAGAGCGAGAGAGCAGGATTTTTCTTGGAGATTGAGTGGGAGCTGAGTTTTTTGGGGTTTTTTTTAATGATTTTCACTTTTGGCAATGGGCTGGGTGAGCATGCAAGGGTAGTACTGGGACCGGGGAGCTAGCGGCATCGAAAAGGAGGAGGGAGGGAGTGACTGTTACAGGAGGCAGCACTGACAGCAATGGAAGCTGGAGGGAGTGACAGTGAGAGGAGGTGGCAGCTTGAACAGAAGATGGAGATGATATTTTCTGAAGAGGTCAGGAAGGTGGTTTAGAGAGTAGGGCGTTGCATAGCGAGGTTTTTGATGCTTGTCGGAAGTGAAGCTGCAAGCGAGGTTTTCGGTACTTGCTGGAAGTGAAGCTGCAGGCTAAGACGGATAACATTATTGCTAGCAAGCATTTTGTTATGATTGTGTGAGCAGGCTGAGGCAGGACAGTGTGACAACACTGTTTCCTGTGGGCTGGGAAACTGTGAGACTGAGCTGGGTTTTTTTTTAATAGAAACAGGAGTGACACAGGGAAAGACAGGGTTACTACAGTGTTGATAGGCTCCTTCTTAGGATCAGAGAGATTTTACATTAATGTATATGTTACATTAAGTTCTAAGGCTTGTTCTTAGGATTCAAGAGAGGCAGAAACTTTTGCAGCTAACTATTTGGGGGACAGTTAGCTAACTTATTATTGTGGCACTGGGAAAAACTGATTTGAAACTTTTTTTAAATGTGTAGTCTACGGCTACTGCTGGTTTTCCACCTCCAATTGAGCCTGTCAGTTGTGGCAGATGGCCATTTAGTGGGGATTCAATATGGCGGTTTTCCGCTGTGGACTTCGGGGAGCAGATGGATTTTAGAGACATGGCTAACTGGCACCTTTTCCCATTGGTATATGGCAGGATTTACAATGGGTAAATCATGCCAGTCAATCATTGCAGGATTTTAAGATCCATTGTATAATACACATTATACAATGGCAAGAAAGAATCTTGGACTGTGATTGGTCAGTTTGGGGATGGACCCATGGCGTTTTTCCAGCACGTCGCCCCAGGTCTAGTCTCAGCACTGTGAACCTACTGCTGATCATCTTATTGATTGTTTCATCTTCTCTTAAAAACAAAAAATATGTTTCCAGACAAAAACATCTCTAAAATTATTTTTTTTTATTCTGTATAACAACAGGCCATTGTATAATTTGAATAATGCACTCCAGCGTGGGTGTCGCTTGAACATCGCCACGCCTGGGTAGTTGATGACCGCCCGCGGCCCTCGTGCCCAACCTCCCCAGGCATGGCGTTATCCCAGCACAACACACACCCTGTCATGCATTATTCCTTTAGTTTAGTACAAATTAGTTTCATATCACAAAGGAGCAGATGCACCAGGTTATATTACTGATCCAGAAATAGACAGTCAAACCCATTTTAACATAATAATCGGGTTAGACTAGACATCTACAGTGTGCTCTGGACAACAGTACCTCCAAGAAGTGCTTTTTAAATGTGTGGGGTGAGGCAGATGATTGTCGATTTTCTGAGAGGGAATTCCAAAGCTTAGGAGCAGCATAGAAGGCTTTCTTACCCATATCAGTAAGGATCCTAGGACATTCAAGCAGGTGGCTTGCAGAGGACCTTAATTCATGCCTGTTGATTTTAGGGTTTAGCATACCTTGCAGTGGCAATTTGGTTCCCGCATGCAGAGTTTTAAAGGTGAAAGAGTCTAACAGCAGCTCCCTATGATTCTGAAGGGAAAGCCAGACAAGAGACTGGTATAAATGGCAGTGGTGGGTACGGAAGGGGGCTTAAGTAACAAATCTACATACATTGTTATAAGTCATGTTCATGCGATTGAGAAACTAAGGAGATGTAAGGGATATTATGGGGGAGCAGTATTCTAGGATGGTAAGGAGTGTACCCCTCCCTTTAGCAAGTCTAGCTTCAAGGGACATGAGGCATTTAAGATGATTGCACACCCCTAGCAGCTGATTGATTTTTTTTACTGTCAAGCCAATGTGGGTGGAGAAAGTTAAAGAGAGATCAAGAGCAGCACCCATGTATTTAAAGCTCATTACTTGCTCCAGCATGGATCCATCTAGAGATTGAATGTTGAGAGAGTTTAGTTGAGGAGAGGGGCACCTAGATAGCTGGTGTTTGGATCCAAACAGCTACAGTCGAAAACCTGATTATCCCAGGTGCATTCATTAAATCTTTGATGCATACACAATTTATGTATCTGCACACCCTAACATTCTGTGATGGTGGGTACCACAAAGGCAACGATTTGTTTAAATTTATAGTTAACATATTAGATTGAATTGTCCTCACATATATACTTAAACAACTAACCACCTTGCTCTCATAAACCTATTATCATCATTATGATCATCATTTTTAGGCAAATTGAGAGAAATCTTTCACTTACAACTGCGTTCAATATAGACAAACATTTTAAAAATTATTTCACCCACCCCCACCCCCACCCCATACTTTCCTTAAGTTTTTGTGGTATGTTACCTTTTGGAGTAAAGCTGCAGATCAGGTGCACTTACTTTATTTATATCTAGTTCTGTGTATATCTTGTCCATTTGTTCACAAGGAATTTGTAACATGGGACACACGCAGCAGTGTTGAACTGCACTAAGGGTTTATGGGTGGAGTTGATTAGTGTCTCCCTGCAGAAGCTGCAGATGGCAGAAAGTTGTTTGTAGTATTGCCCATGTCATATTACAAACATGGACATCTATATTTATTCATTTAATGGGAAATGCTGCTCAACAGGGAAAATCAAAAACATCTACAGTATGGACACTTAAGTGACTCCACAGTTTAGATGCTGCTCCTTGGTGAAAGTAGATCTGCTGGATTGTTATTAATCATCCCTTCCAAAAATGGAATAAAGATCACCAAACCTATTGTGACATACTGTACCTAACCTCAGAACAAATGTTTATCTGAAGGTTGGGTAGTGTGATCAACAAATGTATCTTGTTCAAAAATCACCCACATGTATTGCACAAAATAATACAATGGCAAGAAAGAATCTTGGTCTCTGATTGGTCAGTCTGGAACTAGACCCGTGATGTTATCCCAGCACAACATCACGGGTCTAGTCCCAGCCCTGTCAACCCATTTGGAGATCCATGATGACCATTACTTACTCCTTTTTTTTGCATCTTCTCTTAAGAAAGAAAAATAGTCTTTAAAATTATTGTTTTTATTCTGTATTACAACAAGCCATTGTATAATAGTAATAATAATACCCTCCAGGGTGCGTGTTGTGCTGGGATAATGTCATGCCTCAGGTATTGGAAACACTCGGTCTGCGGCCTCGTGCTCAACCACCTGAGGCGTGACGTTATCCCAGCACAACACACGCCCTGTTGGGCATTATTGCTTAAATATACAATGTGTGTGGACTCAGATCCAGTGTCACAAAAAATGTTATCTACATGTGTATGTGCAATAAATTCTGGAACCTGGAATTTATTATGCATATGTTGAATAAATACTACCTGTCAATTGTCCCCCCTCAAAAAAACACCAGCCTCTTTTATAAACAGGACATGCAATAGGTGCCTGTGTGCTAGTGTCTATACTTGAACAGTTTATCCTTGGACGCATCACTCGTGGTTTAAGCCACTCATGAGGTTACACAAGACCAAACTTTTTTTGTGTAGATAAGTAATGTATCCCACAGGTCCCCCCTGCATATCCCCTATATATCATATAAATCCTTTGAAATCCCTCCTGACCTTTGCTAAATCCAATCTGCTCTGCTCTTGCTGCAAGGGAAAAACAATAAAATAAAAAATATGGATTTTTATACCCACTACACCACCAGCATTCAGTAAAAAATATTTTTGTCAAAAAAAATCTTTCAAACATCCCCCCGTGCATCTTTCCCAGCCTAACAAAGCCACTTTGTCCTGCTACTGCTGCAGGACCTGCAGTTGCCAGTGCAGTTTCTCACTGTACATGCTATCCTCCTCTCTGCAGTATGAGTTCACCACCCTGCCTTCCTGCAACTACAGTAGTGTAGTCATAATTTGCTGTCTGGAATGATAATGCATGGTTCTGCAAATATCTCAAACAATTTCTGATCAAAAGTCACTCTTTTCCATAAAAAAGGTGTTCCTTCACTAGCTAGGTCCCCCTCCCTTTTCAGAAAGAGAGCTGGAAATGGCACTGAGATGTGCACAGCGTGAGGAGTTCTTGGTCTCCAGCATTGCTGATTGGTTATTGCAGGTCATGTTGATTGCTAAAAACATGAGCATGCTCAGTAGATGGTCCCTGTAAAAAAAATACTCATAATGTAGAAGTGCCAAAGGGAAGCCAAGTTCTTTCAGACTTGCTTCCAAAATGTTGGATTTCAACATGTTCTTCACTGAATGTAACTTTGCCATCGGCTCATCCTTACTCAAGACATGATACGTACTACCTCTAATGTGAGCCTCAGCATATCCTTACTCATGACACGATATGACACTACCACTCATGTGAATCTCAGGTCATCCTTACTCGAGACATGACACTTGGTACCCCTCACATGATCCTCAGCATATCCTTACTCGAGATATGACACTTACTATCTCTGATTTGAACCAGCAGCTTATCCTCACTCAAGATATGACACTTACTACTTCTGATGTGAACTTTAGCTCATCTTTACTTGAGACATGACATTACTATCTCATATGTGAGCCTCAGCTCATCTTTACTCGAGACATGATACTTACTACCTCTGATGTGAAGCTCAGCTCATCCTTACTTCGGACATGATACTTACTACCTCTGATGTGAACCTCAGCTCATCCTCACTTAAGACATAGAAACATACATAGAAACATAGAAGTTGATGGCAGATAAAGACCGCAAGGCCCATCCAGTCTGCCCATTTCTTTTTCTACCTTATAAATGTGCCTTTGGACTTTGCTCTGTCAGTGACCTATCTATTCATAGTCATTTGTATTGCTCCCTTATGCCTATCCCATGCCTGTTTGAAGCCCTGCACTGTATTCATAGCCACCACTTCTTGTGGTAAGCCATTCATGCATCCACCACCCTTTCTGTGAAAAGAATTTCCTCACATTCCCCTTAATCGGCCTCCCTAATCTCATGCTGTGTCCTCTTGTCCTTCTATTTTCTTATATTTAAACATGTTAGACTCTTTCACCTTGTTTATGCCCTTAAGGTGTTTGAATGCCTCGATCATATCACCTCTCCTCCTTTGCTCAAGGGTATACATATTGAGCTCCGTAATCTGTCCTCATATGTCTTCTGATGCAGTCCCTGCACCATTTTGTTGCCCTCTCTGGACTGCCTCAATTTGGTTAATGTCCTTGTGAAGGTGTGGCCTCCAATACTGCACGCAGTACTCAGATGGGGCCTAATCAGTGTCTTGTACAGAGGATTATTACTCTCCTCTACACTTGTGATACTCTACTAATACACCCAACACTTCTAGCCTTACCTACTGCTTTTAGAGGTCTGCTTGATGATTTTAGGTCATCAGTGATGATGATGCCCAAGTCTCTTTCTTCCTTTGTGACTGCTAGCAACTCCTCCCAGCCTATAGGTGGCTTCAGGTTTTCTCTCCCTATGTGCATGATTTTGCACTTTTGCATTAAATCCCAGTTGCCACTCTTCTGACCATTCTGCTAGTTTATCCAGATCTCTTCTCATTCTGCCCACCCCATCTGGATCATCTACTCTGTTGCAGATCTTGGTGTCATCTGCAAACAGACAAGCCTTACCCTCTAGTCCATCTGCAAGGTCACTAATGAAGATGTTGAAGAGGACTGGCCCCAGGACTGATCCTGAGGTACCCCACTTGTGACTTGCATCTCTTCTGACTGTATACCATTTACCACCACTCTCTGTTTTCTGCCCGTCAACCAGTTTGCCACCCAGTTGACCAGCTGAAGCCCACCCCAGGCCTGCCAGCTTATTTATCAATCTTCTATGTGGAACAGTGTCAAAGCTTTGCTGAAGTCAAGGTAGGCTACATCAACTGCTCCTGGTCCACCACTCTCTCTGTTACCAGTCAAAGAAATCTATGAGATTAGTTTGACAGGACCTTCCTTTGTAAACCCATGCTGTCTTGGATCCTGTGCCCCTATGGATTCCAGGTGTTGCACTATCCTTTCCTTAAGGAGTGCCTCCATAATCTTGCCCACTACTGAGGTAAGACTGACCGGTCTGGAGTTCCCCGCCTCCTCCCTGCTACCACTCTTGTGGAGCGGGATCACATGAGCCCTTCTCCAGTCTCCTGGGACCACTCCTGTGCTTAGAGACTCACTAAACAATTCTGCTAATGGCTCTGCTAGTTTCTCCTTTAGCTCCTTAAGTACCCTGGGATGTATGCCATCAGGTCCCATTGCCTTATCCAGCCTGAGCTTAGCAAGCTCTTGTAGGACCCTTTCTTTTGTGAAGGGAGTAGTGCTCACCTCCTTCCCCCCTGTGTCCATGATGCTGAGCTGTGGGCCCTGTCCTACCTTCTCTTCAGTAAATACTGAGCAAAAGTATCTATTTAGGATAGATGCCTTTATGGGTCCTCCTCTCCATGCTCCCTTTTCTCCATTAAGCTTAGCAATACCCTCTGGACTTTCTCTCACTAATGTATCTATAGAAAGTCTTGTCACCTTCTTTTACTGTTCGTGCTAGTGTTTCCTCAGTTTGGGACTTTGCCTGCCTTACTGCCTTACCTGCTTCCCTTAGGGCAGTTTGGTATGCCTCCCTATCTTCATCCCGCTGTGTTCCCTTATATTTCCTGAAGGCCAGCCTTTTGGCTCTGACCTTTTCTGCTACTGTATTTGAGAACCAAAGTGGTTTCCTTCTTCTTTGCACTTCCTTTTCTGTCTAACACAATGGGATGTTGCTTCAAGTATTGCATCCTTAATGCTTGCCCACTTTGCCTGTACCCCTCACCTGTGTTTCTTTTGCCAGGGCTAGCTTAACTCTGTAGGCCATCTATCAAAGTCAGCTCCTCTGAAGTCCCATATTTTGCCTTGGAATGGGATGATTTAGATGTAGTAGCCAAACTGAACCATACCATGTGATGGTCACTGGCCCCCAGGTGACCTTCTACCTGGAGATCTGTGATCCCTTCTTTGTTAGTCAGTACTAGATCTAGGATATCCCTGTCTCTTGTGGGTTGCTGTACCAGTTGTTTGAGGCCCTCCCCTGCAGGAATCCACTATGAGTCTAGTTCTGGCAGATGTTCGCTGGTATTGACCAATCTGTATCTGGCATGTTGAAGTCTCCCATTATCAGAACCTCCCTTTAGCTGTCATGTTTTGTATATCTTCTAACAGTAATGTATCTATGTCCTCCTCTGGTCTGGAGGCCTGTAGACAACCCCAGTTCTTATGGCTGTCCCATTTCCTGTTTCCAGGGTGACCCACAGTTCTTCTGGCTCCTTATGTGTATTCTGAATTTCTGTAGCTTTGATATTTTCATTAACATACAGGGCCCTCCTCCCCTTTTGCACCTCGTCTCTTCTGAACAATACATAGCCAGGTACTGAAGTCTCCTCAAGTGTGGTTACTGGTAAACCACGCCTCACTAATTGCTACTATGTCCAGTTTAGCCTCTGACATTATTGCCTGCAGGTCTGGGATCTTATTTCCCAGGCTGTGAGCATTTGTGTACATGATTTTCCATTGGCCAGATTTTGGTGTGTTAGTTGTTGGGTGAAGTTTGGCATTACCCCTGTGCATTGTATGGGGAGACAAACCTTTTTTCTTACCTGGTGATGCAAATGAACGGCAAACATGCTGAATTCCTGTTTGACCACTAGCTGAGGGGAGGGTGTTCTTCCATTCGACGATAGGTGCTGCACCCTCTCCCATTTGCTAGTTTAAATATTCTGCAAAGACGTCAAACTTCTGCCCCAATGCACTGACTCCTCTTTAGTCAGATGCAGTCCATCAAATTTAAAGAACTTTCGCCTCCCAGAACTGTTGCCAGTTCCTACAAATCTGTGTCCTTTTCCTAGCACCAGTCCTTGAGCCACGTGTTTAGCCCCTATCTCCTCTCTGACCTTTCCGTCCATCTGCCCTCTCCCAGACTGGCAGGATCTCAGAGAAGGAGATGCTGGATGAAATAGATGATAGTTTGTCACCAGCCTAGTCAGGTGTTCCTTGGTCTCCACAACTGACCGGCTGGTGAGATCATTAGTCCCTATGTTGTACTAGGACATCAATGTTTTCTCCTGCCTTGTGAACAATTTTAGTAATCTGTCAGTGTCTCTCCATGCTGATGTACCTGGGAGACATCTGACCATCACCCTGGCTGGAGATGGGTATCAACTCCCTAATCATGGAGTCTCCTATGATCAGAAGTTTTTGGATTTCCTTTGTGCTTGTTTAGTTTTAGTTCCTGATTTGGGTGAGTTTTGTTGTGCTAGCTCCTGTGCCGCAGTGTCCTGCTCTGCAGTGTCTTCTGCCTCTTTATTTGATTTCAGAGATAGAGGCAGATACCTGTTTGTAGTGTTTATATGGTTTTGAAGGTAATGTGTTGGAGAGCAGAGGTGATGGGGCACCTGATTTGCTCCTCCAACCACCTGCCAACCTTCTGGACCAACTACCCTCTGCGGTCGAGGTTTTCTGTTGGATGCTGGGAAATGGTGGGTGGTTCTTATAATGTATTTCTTCTTCAATATGAAATTTGAGGGTGCAATCTCTGCCCATGCTGCCCGGAGCTGAGCCCCACGATCTCAAAGGCCCAGCATATAGGACAGTGTCCTAAATCCTGTAAGACTGTCCTTCTGAAAATTGTTCCACAGTCCCTGCAGTTAATGAAATCCATTCCAAATAAGTTGCTGGGTTTGTAACCTAGTCAGAGTAATTAGAAGGAAAAAAAGAAAAAAATGCAAGTAATGGTTTAATTGTGCTTTGTTTAACTTGTTATAACAAGTTAAATTACTAGTGCCCTGTAAATGATATCACCTGTGGAGGCCCCACTGATCTGCCCCTTCCTGCTCTGCCACAGGATATGTCACAACTGTGGTACCCTATAAAAGGAGTGTAGTGTGGGGTGGTTGGGGATGGGGGGTGGGTGGCTGGGCCCTTCCCCTGCCTAAAAAGAAGAACTATGGACGAAAGAACAAGGAGGTAAGAGCAGAAACAATCAGTCAACAACAAATGCAGTAACCCTGAAAGCTTATCCTAATGTTAGATAAAACTGTAAAACCTGTAAAGCACCACCTGTAATAATTTCAGAGAAGATATATCCTGTAAGAAACACTTTGCTCCAGAGAAAATAAAGCAGTAACAGAAGATATACCTTGCAAAAGACAATTTGAATCAGAAGATTACAGCAGTAATCTGTTAGCATTACACCTGTAGGCACACCTTGTAGAAGAAGGTATACCAGCAACAACAATTTGAATCAGAGAAAAAATAAAGCAATGAAATGTTAGCAACAAACGGTAGCAATCCCTGTGAGTAAAAAATAAAAACACCACCACACAGTAAATCTGCTTAGCCAAACTAAGTCTTAATCCTTCTCCCTTGCTCTGGTAAGTTTCTCTACTCTGCCTTTCAAGCAGTCTTAGAAGGAAAGAGCTCAGGTGAAGCTAGGTGCCTTGGCCAGCAAACCAAGTCTTCTACCTCCGAGACATGACACTAACTCTAATATGAACCACATCTCATCCTTACTCGAGACATGACACTTACTATCTCTGATGTGAACATCAGCTCATCCTTACTCGAGACATGACACCACTACCTCTCAGGTGAAACTCAGCTCATCTTTACTCCAGACATGATACTTACTACCTCTCATGTGAAACTCAGCTCATCCTTACTCGAGGCATGATTCTTCATATCTGTCATGTGAAACTCAGCTCATCCTTACTCGAGGCATGATTCTTACTACCTCTTGTGAACCTCAGAACATTCTTACTCAAGACATGATACTATATCTCATGTGAACCTCAGCACATTCTTACTCGAGACATGACACTTATTACCTCTGATGTGAAGCTCAGCTCATCCTTACTTCAGACATAATACTTACTACCTCTGATGTGAACCTCAGTTCATCCATACTACAGACATAATACTTACTACCTCTAATGTGAACCTCAGCTCATGCTTACTCGAGACATGACACTCATTACCTCTGATGTGAACCCCAGCACATCCTTACTTGAAACATGACACATCACGGGTGTGTGCTTACAGATTTCTGCTGTAATCTTCTGATTCAAATTGCCTTTTGCAAGGTATATCTTATGTTACTGCTTTATTTTTCTCGTAGCAAAGTGTTTCTTACAGGATATATCTTTTGTAAAATTATTATAGGTGGTGCTTTACAGGTTTTACAGTTTTATCTATCATTAGGCTAAGCTTTCACGGCTACTGCATTTGTTGCTGGCTGATTGTTTCTGCTCTTACCTCCTTGTTTCTTTCATCCATGGTTCTTCCTTTTTGGCAGGGGAAGGGCCCAGTCACCAACCCCCATCCCCAACTACCCCACGCTACACTCCTTTTATAGGGTAGCACAGTCATGAAAGTTCCTATAGCAAAGCAGGAAGGGGCGGATCAGAGGGGTAGCCACACAATGACCTCATTTACAGGGGCACAAGTAAGTTAACTTGTTATAACAAGTTAACAGACACAAACAAAACACAAAATCAAACTTTTGCTTTCATTTTCCTCCTCTTAATTACTCTGACCAGGTTATAAACCCAGCAGCTTATCTGGAATGGATACTATTCACTGCAGATACTGCAGGGCACTTCTAAAAAGGGCAGTTATAGAGGATTTAGGACACTGACCTACATGTTGAACCATTGGAGATCTAAGGGCTCAGCTCCAAGCAGCATGGGCAGAGATTGCGTGCCTCAAATCACATGTTCAGGGGGAAATATATTATAAGAACTGCCTGCTATTTTCCCAACATCCAACAGTAGCACCTCGACCACAGAGGGTAGTTGGTCTGGGAGGTTGGCAGGTGGTTAGGAGGGGCAAATCAGGTGCCCCATCACTCAGTGCTCTCCAACATATCACCTCCACAAACCATATAAAAACTACAAACAGGTATCTGCCTCTATCTCTGAAATCAAACAAAGGGGCAGAGGACACTGCAGAGCAGGACATTGCAGTACAGGATCTAGTGCAACAAAACTCACTCAAAACAGGAACCAAAACAAAAAAGCAAAAAAGAAATCCAAAACACTTCTGATCATAGCAGAATCCATGATTCAGGGAGTTGATATCTACATCCAGCCAGAGGTAATGGTCAGATGTCTCCCAGGCACATCAGCTTGGAGAGACACTGACCACATTGCTAAAACTGTACAGGAAGCAGGAGAAAACATCAATGTCCTGGTACACATAGGGACTACGATCTCACCAGCCGATCAGTTGTGGAGACCAAGGTACACCTGACCAGGCTGAGTGACAAACTATCATCTATTTCATCCGGTATCTCCTTCTCTGAGATCCTGCCAGTCTGGGAGAGGAGGGCAGATGGACAGAAGGTCAGAGAGGGGGAGATGGGGAACTAAACATGTGGCTCAAGGGCTGGTGCCAGGAAAAAGGACACAAATTTTTAGGTAATGCAACAGTTTTGGGAGTGAATGTTCTTTAAATCTGATGGACTGCATCTCACTAAGGAGGGAGTCAGTGCATTGGGGCAGAAGTTTGATGTCTTTGCAGAATATTTAAACTAGCCAATGGGGAGGGGGTGCAGCACCTGATACGTCGAATGGAAAGAACACCCCTTCCCCCTCAGCTAGTGATCAAACAGGAGTTCAGCATGTTTGTAGTTCATTTGCATCACCAGGTAAGGAAAAAGGTCTGGCTCCCCATACAATGCACAGGGGAACTGCCAGACCTCACCCAACAACCAGCACATCAAAATCTGACCAATGGAAAATTATGTACACAAATGCTCACAGTCTGGGAAACAAGATCCCAGAGCTGCAGGCAATAATGACAGAGTCTAAACTGGACATAGTAGCCATTAGCAAGACGTGGTTCACCAGTAACCACATTTGGGAGACTTCGGTACTCAGCTATGTACTGTTCAGAAGAGACTGAGGTGCAAAAAAGGGGGTGATGGAGTGGCCCTTTATGTCAATGAAAATATCAAAGCTACAGAAATTCAGAATACACATAAGGAGCCAGAAGAACTGTGGGTCACCCTGAAAATGGGAAATGGGACAGCCATATGAACTGGGGTTGTCTACAGGCCTCCAGACCAGAGGAAGGACATAGACACATTATTGTTAGAAGATATAAAAAGCATGACAGCTAAGGGGCAGGTTGTGATAATGGGAGACTTCAACATGCCAGATACAGATTGGTCAATACCAGCAGGAACATCTGCCAGAACTAAACACATAGTGGATTCCCTGCAGAGGAAGGGTCTCAAACAACTGGTACAACAACCCACAAGAGACAAGGCTATCTTAGAACTAGTACTGACTAACAGGGAAAGGATCACAGATCTCCAGGTAGAAGGTCATCTGAGGGCCAGTGACCATCACATGGTATGGTTCAATTTGGCCCCTAGAACTAAATCAGCCCATTCCAAGGCAAAAATATGGGACTTCAGAGGAGCTGATTTTGATAAGATGACCAACAGAGTTAAGCTAGCCCTGGCAAGAAGAAATAGAGGTGAAGGGGTACAGGGAAAGTGGGCAAGCATTAAGGATGCAATACTTAAACCAACATCGCATTGTGTTAGAGAGAAAAGGAAGTGCAAAAGAAGAAGGTAACCACTTTGGTTCTCCAAAACAGTAGCAAAAAAGGTCAGAACCAAAAGGCTGGCCTTCAGGAAATATAAGAGAACGCAGTGGGATGAAGACAGGGAGGCATACCAAACTTCCGTAAGGGAAGCAGGGAAAGCAGTAAGGCAGGCAAAGGTCCAAACCGGGGAAACACTACCATGAACAGGAAAAGTAGGTGACAAGATGTTCTATAGATACATTAGTGAAAGGAGAAAGTCCTGAGGGGGTATTGCTAAGATCAAACGGGATAAGGTGGCATGAGAGGAGGAGGATCATGTAAAAGCATCTATCCTAAATAGATACTTCTGCTCAGTATTTACTGAGGAGAAGGTAGGTCAGGGCCCACAGCTCAGCACCATGGAGACAGAGGGAAGGGAGGTGTGCACTAGTCTCTTCACAAAAGAAAGGGTCCTACAAGAGCTCGATAAGCACACGGTGGACAAGGCAATGTGGCCTGATGGTATACATCCCAGGGTGCTAAAGGTGGAACTAGAAGAGCCATTATCAGAACTGTTTAGTAAGTCTCTGAGCACAGGAGAGGTCCCAGAAGACTGGAGAAGGGTTTGTGTGATCCCACTCTACAAGAGTGGCAGCAGGGAGGAGGCAGGGAACTACAGACTAGTCAGTCTTACCTCAGTAGTGGGCACGATTATGGAGGCACTCCTTAATGAAAGGATAATGCAACACCTGGAATTCATAGGAGCACAGGATCCAAGACAGCATGGGTTTACAACAGGAAGGTCCTGTCAAACTAATCTCATACATTTCTTTGACTGGGTAACCAGAGTAGTGGACCAAGGGGCAGCAGTTGATGTCGCCTACCTTGACTTCAGCAAAGCTTTCGATACTCTTCCACATAGAAGATTGATTAATAAGCTGGGTAGGCTCAGGGTGGATCAGAACTTGGTCAAATGGGTGACAAACTAGTTGATGGGAAGAAAACAGAGAGTGGTGGTTATGAATGGTTAACTGAAAAGTCATCTAGGTGTAAATCTCAGGTGACTGAAAGGACTTAACTGTTGTGAGGTTTAAGTTACTTGTAGAAAGATCTGGTAAGTAGGGGGAGTGGCTTAGCTAGAAGGAAGCTACATTTAAAGACTGCCTTAGAAAGATTCTGCTAATAGCTTGGCAGAAGACTCCAGGAGAAAGGACTGCTGTGTGACTGAACTTCTCTGCTGGGACTAAAGTAGAAGAACTTTTGTATTTAGACCTTTAATTTAGGGTAAAAAAACTAACATACAAAACAAAACAAAAAAAACTGTGTGTTTGGGTTAACTGAACTGGATGGGTAACTGAAAAGTCATCTAGGTGTAAATCTCAGGTGACTGAAAGGACTTAACTGTTGTGAGGTTTAAATTACTTGTAGAAAGATCTGGTAAGTAGGGGGAGTGGCTTAGCTAGAAGGAAGCTACATTTAAAGACTGTCTTAGAAAGATTCTGCTAATAGCTTGGCAGAAGACTCCAGGAGAAAGGACTGCTGTCTGACTGAACTTCTCTGCTGGGACTAAAGTAGAAGAACTTTTGTATTTAGACCTTTAATTTAGGGTAAAAAAACTAACATACAAAAAACAAAAAAAGTGTGTGTTTGGGTTAACTGAACTGAATGGGTAACTGAAAAGTCATCTAGGTGTAAATCTCAGGTGACTGAAAGGACTTAACTGTTGTGAGGTTTAACTTACTTGTAAAAAGATCTGGTAAGTAGGGGGAGAGGCTTAGCTAGAAGGAAGCTACATTTAAAGACTGCCTTAGAAAGATTCTGCTAATAGCTTGGCAGAAGACTCAGGAGAAAGGACTGCAGTGTGACTGAACTTCTTCTGGGACTATATTGCCTCCTCCCCCGCCACCCAAAGCTAGTTCTATTTTATAGGCACAGGTTTGACTGACAACAGGAACTTCCTGCTTAGGGGCAGGAAGTGAGTGATCAGAACCACCAAGGACCCACCATCCTAGAAGGGCAAGAGTAGCTCTCCAGCCCCTCTAGCTGCTGGAGGTCTGCCTCTGAACAAGTGCGGTCTACTGAGAAATATAGGATATTCTTGTCTCAGAACAGGACAATCAGGAGCTTAAAGGCACACAGGCAGAAAGTAAGGAGAGAGAGAAAAAACAGAGGAAAGAGTAAGGATTGCAAACAGTTAAGGGCCAGAAATAAGACATGATTGGAGTGGTGCAGTGCAGTGGCTGTGGAGCAGCAGTCTTCCGGGAGATGTTCTGGAGGATGCAGTGTTGTCCCATCTGCAGGCACCTCTCTGGGCTGAGGAGGAGGTTGCTCATCTCAGGCTGAGTTGGCCAGGATTGTGGGACCTCCTCTTCCATCCAGGGACCACCAGTGCCACTGCCGTTGCCTCAGAGGTTGCCAAGAA
The DNA here is from genome assembly GCA_016271365.2 of Neoceratodus forsteri. NCBI lineage: Eukaryota > Metazoa > Chordata > Ceratodontiformes > Ceratodontidae > Neoceratodus > Neoceratodus forsteri. Next base: position 141,873,736 of record CM028133.1, read on the forward strand.
AGAGGCGGTTGGACCACAGTGGGCTCAGGGAGGGTGAGGGTGGTGGAACAGAGGCACATCCCTCCAGTTGTACCTCTCCACAATTCTATGCCATTCTGGCAAAGTGTGGTTCCTCTATGGAGGCACCTACAGTGGAGACCAAGGAGGATGCTGGGAACCTCCACAAGGAGACCCACAGGAGGGTGGCAGGGGACCCTGCAGGGGAAGGAAACAACTCCTGGTGGGGGACTCCATTGTTAGGAAGGTAGAACTGGGCAAGGAAGGGGAGAGGGAGGTAAGGTGCCTGCCTGGCACCATGGCTTGGAGGAACAGGGAGCGAATCCTCAGGATTGCTGGAGCAGCTGCACAGGGGAGGGAGCTGGATGTCATTGTCCACTTAGGGACAAATGACCTGGCTAAGAAAGGGATTAGAGAAGTGCAGGAAGAGTTTGTGGAATTGGGGAGGGTCTTAGTCAAGTAGCACGCACGGTAACCTTCTCGGAGGTGCTACCCATCTATGGCATAGGAGAGGCTAGGGTGTTCCGTACCATGGGATTCAATCAGTGGTTGAAAAACTGGTGTGGAGCTCAGGGATTTGGCTTCATTGGGGACTGGGGGTCCACCTGGAGTGATGCAAGCCTATACTGGCATGATGGGCTGCATCTGTCCGGGAGGGGAACCAGGATCCTAGGTGATAGGTTTAAATGCTTCATTGGCAAGCTTTTAAACTAGCCAAGGGGAGGTACTGGAAAGGAGCAGGAAAATCCTAGCCCCCAAACAATCATAGTAGTAAGTGTGGCAAACACCAACATGGAGGTGTCGATAGGGAGAAGGGCAGGGGTAAATGGAGAAAGTGACAAAGGCAAGAAGGACAGGGATGGGGCAAAAGGGGTAAGGCCATCAGGAAATGGAGGGTATGAGTACCAATGCCCTGAGTCTGGGCAACAAGCCCTGAGCTGGTGGCCTTAATGGAAGAGGGATGCCTGGATATCGTAGCAGTCACAGAAACATGGTACACAGAGAACCATGACTGGGATGTTAACATACCAGAGTACATAACCTACAGAAGAGACAGGCAGGGGAGAAGAGGGGGAGGAGTAGCTCTCTATGTAAAGGAAGGGATAAAAGCAACTGAACAAAAGAGTAAACAGGGAGGAGAGGAGGCACTGTGGGTCACCTTGGAGACTGGAAAGGGCACCACAATCCGCACAGGGTTGTGTACAGACCCCATGTCAGGGAAGGAATGGACAAGGATATGATGGAAGGCATTCTTAGAATGGCAGAGAAAGGGAGATACTGTTGATGGGAGACCTGAATATGCCAGATGTTAACTGGAGCACATTTGCTGCAGCAACATCCAAGAGCAGGGCTATTCTTGACGCCCTACGGGTGGCAGGTATTAGACAGCTAGTTTCGGAACCCACTCGTGAGGGAGGAATCTTAGACCTCATACTCTCAAATGGGGGCAGTGAGAGGATCTCAGATCTAGAAGTGGGTTGCCATCTGGAGACAAGTGACCATCAAACAGTGTGGTTCACGTTAAACTCAGCTACAGAGTCAAGCCATACAAAAGTGAGGGTACTTGACTTTAGGAGGGCTGACTTTGGCAAGATGGGAGAGTGCCTCAGAAAAGCACTAGCAAACAGGCTAGAAGGAGGTGTGGAGCAACAATGGGGAATTATCAAAACTGCCATCCCAGAGGCAACAAGCCTTTGTGTGAAGCAAATAAACAAATCAAAACGAGAGAAAAAGCCACTATGGTTCTCAAGAGAGGTGGCTGTGAAAGTCAGGAAGAAAGATAGCATTCCAGAGTATAAGGAAACACAGAAGGAGCAGGACAGAGGCTGTACCAGTTAAGGCAGAAAGAAGCAGGGAGGGAAGTCAGAATAGCAAGGCCCCAACTGAGGAAAGATAGCCAACTCAGTTAAGAAGGGGGATAAAACCTTTTATAGGTACATCAATGATGAAAGACAAAGGAGGGATAGTGAGGCTGAATAGAATAAACGGTGGGTGGGCAGAGGGGACAGTGAAAAGCAGGAATACTGAACGAATATTTCTGCTCAGTATTCACAAAGAGGAGGGAAGTGCCTAATCCAATTAACAGAAGCACTCTTGATAGGGGGGTCGATCCCAGTCCTTTCACAGAAGAAAGGGTTCTGCAAGAACTCCTAAAACTGAAGGTGGACAAAGCAATGGGTCCTGATGGAATTCACCCCAGAATTCTAAAAGAATTAAGGAAGGAACAAAGTGAAACCACTGGCTACTCTTTTTAATAAATCATGGGAGGATGGTGTGGTACTCGAGGACTGGAGGAAGGCGGATGTGATTCCCCTTCGCAAAAGTGGGACCAAGACAGAGGCAGAAAACTACAGACCTGTCAGTCTGACCTCTGTGGTAGGGAAATGATGGAGTCACTTGAAGGAAAGAATAGTTGAGTACCTAGAGGTCAGTGGAGCACAGGATCCAAGGCAGCATGGGTTCTACAGCGGAAGGTCATGTCAGACGAATCTAATAGATTTCTTTTACTGGGTGACCAAAGTAGTAGACCAGGGAGGGGCTGTGGACATGGCCTACCTAGACTTTAGGCATTTGACACAGTCCCACACAAAGATTATTGGTCAAATTAACCAGCCTGGGAGTGGGTCCCAGGGTGGTAGCCTAGGTAAAACATTGGCTGGACAACAGGACACAGAAGGTAATTGTAAATGGAGTCCACTCTGAAGAAAGGCGGTTACTAGTGGGGTACCGCAAGAGTTCAGTATTGGTCCAGTCCTTTTAATGTCTTCATCAGTGGCATTGCAGAGGACTGGAAGGAAAAATATGCCTTTGCAGATGACACAAAGATCTGCAACAGGGTTGATACACAAGGAGGCGTGGAAAGGATGAAAAGGGACTTGGCAAGGTTGGAGGAATGGTCTGACGTATGGCAGCTAGGATTCAATGCAAAAAGTGCAAAATAATGCACCTGGGAAACAAGAACCAAGGAAGAATACACAATGGGTGGGGAGGTAGTAACAACAACAAAACAGGAAAGGGACCTGGGGTAATCATATCAGATGACCTTAAGGTTAGCAAGCAATGTGAGAAGGCAGTAGGGAGGGCCGGGGTATACTGGGATGTATAGGGAGAGGCATCAGCAGCAGAAAACAGGAAGTTGTTATCCCTCTGTACAGACAGTTGGTGAGACCCCATCTGGAATACTGTGTCCAGTTCTGGAGACCCCATCTCCGCAAGGACATAGACAGGATAGAGGTAGTCAGAGGAGGGCAACTAAAATGGTGCAGGGTCTGCAAGAGAAGCCAGTGGAGGAGAGACTAAAGGAGCTTAATATATATACCCTTGAGGAAAGAAGGGAGAGGGGGACATGATAGAAACTTTCAAGTACCTCAAGGGAATCAACAAAGTCCAAGAGGGTAGCATCTTTCAGAAAAGAGACTTGCAAGAACAAGGGGACACAATTTAAAGATAGAAGGAGAGGCGGTTCAGGGGCAATGTGAGGAAGTATTATTTCACAGAGAGGGTAGTGGATGCATGGAACAGCCTTCCTGAGGAAGTTAATGGAGTCTAAAACTGTGGGAGAATTCAAGAATGCATGGGACAGACATAAGAGCAATTCTTGTGGGGGCAGGAAGATATAGGCTGTTGGTTAAATAGGATCTGCGGCCTATCCTGTAGGTAGGGAAATGGGCAGACTAGATGGGCCTAGCGGTCCTTATCTGCCGTCAAAGTCTATGTTTCTATGTTTCTATGTGGTAAACGGTATACAGTCAGAAAAGATGCAGGTCACAAGTTGGGTACCTCAGGAAGCAGTCCTGGGGCCAGTCCTCTTCAATATCTTCATCAGTGACATTGCAGATGGAATGGAGGGTAAGGTTTGTCTGTTTGCAAATGACACCAAGATCTGCAACAGAGTAGATGATCCAGATGGGGTGGGCAGAATGAGACAAGATCATGATATACTGGCAAAATGGTCAGAAGAGTGGCAACTAGGGTTTAACACAAAGAAGTACAAGATCAAGCACATAGGGGAGAGAAACCCTGAAGCCACCTATAGGTTGGGAGGGAAGTTGCTGGCAGTCACAAGGCAAGAAAGAGACTTGGGCATCATCATCACAGATGACCTGAAATCATCCAAGCAGACCACTAAAACAGTAGGTAAGGTTAGATGTTGGGATGTATTAGTAGGGGTATCACAAGTCGTAAGAGTGAGGTAATAATCCCTCTTTACAAGACACTGGTTAGACCCCATCTGGATAACTGCATGCAGTACTGGAGGCTGCACCTTCACAAGGACATTAACCAAATTGAGGCACTCCAGAGAAGGGCAACCAAAATGGTGCAAGGACTGCATCAGAAAGCATATGAGGACAGATTAACGGAGCTCAATATGTATACCTTAGAGCAAAGGAGGGAGAGAGGTGATATGATTGAAACATTCAAACACCTTAGGGGCATTAAACAAGGTGAAAGAGCGTAACATGTTTCAATATAAGAAAAATAGCAGGACAAGAGGACACAGCATGAGATTAGAGGGAGACCAATTAAGGGGTAATGTGAGGAAGTTATTTTTCATAGAAAGGGTGGTGGATGCATGGAATGGCCTACCTCAGGAAGTGGTGGATATGAATATAGTGCAGAGCTTCAAACAGGCATGGGATAGGCATAACGGAGCAATATAGATAAGTATGAATAGATAGGCCATTGACAGAGCAAAGGCTGATGGCACATTCATAAGGTAGAAAAAGAAATGGGCAGATTGGAAGGGCACTGTAGTCCTTATCTGCCACCAACTTCAATGTTTCTATGTTTCTATCACATAACAGACCCTCCTTGGTGAGATGCTAGAGGTACTGGACAAATTTAAATGTCTGAGATTTTGTTTTGATTGCTGATTATCCGCTGTAACCCATATTGAGGAACTGTCCAAAAAACTAAAACAAAGGCTTGGCCTGCTCTTTAGAATTAAAAAGCTACTTAACCATGAAGCAAAAATAAGACTGGTCCACAGCCACTTTCCTTCCCCTCATTGACTATGCTGACTTTCTTCATAGCCTTTGTTCCAAAATAGCTCTTGTCAAACTGGACACACTGCACCGGATATTCAAACTGTGCCAGGCTGTGGCGCAAGCCTAAGCACAGCTCAACTCGGTTGCACAGGGGTGTGGCCTGGGCGATATTCAACAGAGCTGCACTATGGCACAGCAGCTTTGAATATCGCACCCTAGCCACCCCCACTGTGCATGGCACAGTGGCACTGCGCCAGCACAAGTGGCCAGAGTGGAGCATGGAGATGCGCTAGAGCAAGTGCCATTGTGCCATGCACAGCACCTGCGATATTCAAAAGGGGACATGTAAATGGGACCATAATTTATGCAAGGAGCACATGGGGCCATTTGCATGTCATTATGGCCCCATTTGCATCCCATTAGCATGCAGGTGCTCCGATCCCCAACGACTTGCGCCAGGCACCCTGCTAGGCAGCAGCCATCGGGGACTGATGCCCCCTGCAGCCCGATCGTGGGCATTTGTCTGAAAAGTAATCCTTGTCTAATATTCCTGGTGGTCCAGTGGACCGCTATGTGCCCGATTGCGGGCATTTGTCTCAATCAAAATTCCACATCCAATATCTCTGGTGGTCTAGTGGACCGCTATGTGCCCAATCGCTGGCATCAGTATAATACACCCCCGTCCAATATCCCTGGTGGTCCAGTGGACCGATCGCTGCCCGATCGCGGGCATCTGTGTAAATCACCCCCTGCCAATATCCCTGGTGGTCCAGTGAACCACACTCTACCCAATCGCGGGCATCTGTAAAACATAACAAACGTCCTAGTACCCTGGTGGTCTAGTGTACCCCCCTCTCCACCGCCCACTGAGCCCCACTGCCCGCTCCCCCAGGTCAGCCGGTGGGTGGCAGCACCCCACCCACCAGCCGCCCCGCTGCCCGCCAGCTCAGTAGGGCTGCACGCACTGGTTTACAGCGTGAGCCAATGGGTGTGCAGCCCATACCATACTACACAGTCCAGATATGTGAATGCACAACCCTTCTGAATACCTGGGCCACTCTGTCATAGAGCACTAAAATTTATCACTAACACCCCTTTCAGAACTCTCTCTATGCCCAACTTGGCTGGTCCTCGCTTCATATCAGAAGGCTAAAAAATGCCTGACTATGGTCATATAGAACTGTTAAAAAACAAACTCCCACCCTATATCTCAGAACTCTTTAAGCATACACCAGGTTCTTATTCACTGAGGAGCTACTACTACTTACTGTTAGACATACCTAGAGTAAGATCGCGTTATGGTGCAGTAGCGTTCAGTCATGCCCTTCCAACCACATGGAATACCCTACAGAAGTCACTGAAACTTACTAAAATCATCTGCCTTCAGACCTTTAAATCCCTGTTAAACTGCTCCTTGCAGGAGGTTTGCAACTGTTACACATAAATGACACTCAAACCTTACTGTAGGATTCCTTGTGCTGCATCACCCTTATAGCACTTGATGATATGTACCCAGTTTTGGTGCAATGTGTTATGTATCCTTTTATTCATTCTCTTTCTCCCCCACCTAACAGTTATGTCAACAATTGTTTATTGAACATACTGTAGCTTATTTTAAGGATGTTTTCTTGTTGTATAATACAGACGTTATTCTATTGTAATGTGATTTTTTTTCCTTTGTATGGATATAACAAATACTGTATGTACTGAAATGCTATTCCTCTGAGGCAGGGGTGTAGCCAGAACTTTCTGTTTTGTACACAGCCTCCAACAGTTACCCCCCCCATTAAAAAATGTACACATCCTTTCCAAATGGCACCCCCTTCCCAACAAGTCAGATTGTTGTCAGATGATTCCTCTGCTCTCTAAATAGGTTATACATGTATCAGACACTCCTCAGTGGCCTATACTAACCCAAATTCAGATTAGAATGATAATATTAACCTAGTGGCTTATGGTTTGTGACAGGCACTTAACAAAACTGTACACAAATGTGTATAGTGAGTATGCCTGTCTACACCCTTGCTCTGAGGAAATGTCCTGCCTTCTATTGTCATGTAATCCAGACCTTCTGCTAAAACTGTTAACTGTCATTGTCCTTCAAATATTGTATGTATTGTAATGCCTTCTGTCCTGTCATGTCCCTCCAGAACCACCTTGTAAATGAGCTTGATCATCGGCGTTATTCCTGGTAAAATAAAAATTGACTGACTGATTGATACTACTACTCATGTGAACCTAACAGCATCCTTACTTGAGACATGATACTTACTACCTCTCGTCTGAAACTCAGCTCATCCTTATTTGAGGCAAGATACTTACTACCACTCATGTGAACCTATGCTCATCCTTACTCAAGACATGATACTTAATACCTGTCATGTGAAACTCAGCTCATCCTTACTTGAGGCAAGATACTTACTAACTCTCGTCTGAAACTCAGCTCATCCTTACTCAAGACACAACACTTAACTACCCCTGATATGAACCTTGCAGAAAAGGGATCTGTACAGTAACTCTGGAAATGGATACTAGGATTTCAAGGGTGCAGAATAATATCATACACCCACAAAAATATTCCTGTCGCAAGTACCTCATTGTACCCTCCCTTCGCACTATGGCACAGACCTGGACAAATGCATAGAGACACTAACTGTAGAAGTATCAACAAAAATCAAAATGCAGACTCAAAGTGATGAGAAGGAGATAGATTTTGGCTCCTTTTCAAAAAGGGAAAAGGAAGCCTGAGCACCCTGGTTCCGTAACAACAAAACAACAAAAAGTTTTTGTTGTCCAAAATAGACCAGCTGAGACTCAATATCTCTTTTTCAGTGGGATCCTGCTTCTAGCCATTTGCACAGCTGGGCATACTGGAGCAGAGGAAAGATAATTGACTTGCGTTAGGTCACTTGCTGCATCCTGCCTCATAGATAAGGAACAATAAGTGAGAAAGGGGAAAAATCAGGGACACATTGTAAAACTGTTAATATCCACTCAGAATTTACAAGCTGGTAGAATAAGGGCTTCGTGTAAAAAAACATTTTCTGAAGAAGAACTAGTCTGCAACTCATATTATTTGTCCCTACTGTTCAGTCACTGAAACCCCAGTATAGGAAGTACAGAGGAAAATTCTGAGGTACAATGAGGGATGTCCCTGAAAGTCAAGGACAGTTGAAAGGCAGGAGTGAGTATTTGGCTCTGGTGGGCTGTGAACATGTATCTGCTGGTTCCCAAGATATTGTTCTGGCTAGTAGACCACACTGCCATTTGTTACCTGCAGAGTTAACTAAAGTTAACATGCTTGCATAGCTGGCATGATTTGATACAAATCCACACACACACACAGACACCTGTAGATGGACATAGTCACACATAGAAACACACTGGTTACACAGGATCCTCGACTGGTCGTCGACAAAATTTGTCCGAGCGACTAGACAGTGAAACGACGGGTTGACCCATTTGCAGTCAGCTGCGGTTTCATAGAAAACCAGAGTGTTTTCTTCAGGGGGCTTTTGAACCCCCCACACAGGGGGCTGTACCCCCACCCCACCACTAGGATTCTCAGCTCTGAGTCGGACCTGATTTGGGGTTGCAGGACCCTGACAGGCAGTGCCAGGTTCCAGCATGGACACTACAGCAATGTGGCACTGTAGTGTTGCACACTGTCGAAATGTTGAGGTTGGGGTGGTATACCAGTTACATATACCCACAGACAGAAGCACATGTATGCACAAAAGATGGATGCAGACAAACACACAGAACCCTACAGTATTTCATGCTTTTGCTGTTTATGATCTTGGGAGAGCAGTAGGGATCCCTGGAGAGTTGGGACTACTTTCTTCAACACTAGTTTGCCCCTACGCAATGTTCCTACCATCTGATAGGTGAACATGCACCAGCAGGGAGATGCAAAATGTCTGTGGTGGCTGTGTGCCTCCACCCTATTCTATACCAGCAGAGTTTTAAATTTTACTTTACTACATCAACCCATGATAAGGCATACCAATGGTTGTCCCTTCCAGATCCCATTCGCTGCCTGATCCTACCACAAAATGCCACTGCCCCAGCAGGACACCAATAACCAGATCCCCTTCTCTGCATGATTCTACCATGACATGCCCACCCCCTTTAGTGAGTACCAATGGCCAGACTATGCACTGCTGGTCACCAGAGAGCAGTCAGTGTCAATGATGGAAGAGTAGTGGGTGTCAGACATTTCCACAGCATCTGGGGCAGGACAGTGCAGCAACACTTCACTTGTTTGACTGATTGGGTTTTTCCATTTTTCTGTCCCACCACCCCAACTTATGTCATTGCTGCCCCCAGTGCCCCCATGAGCTGCAGCTGATGTCACAAGGTTACATACAACGTCAGTTCCACTAACACTTCCCTCCATAGGAGGCACTCTAAGAGCAGAGGGAGCATCACCTTCCACAGGATCCAAGCAAGATGCCTCTACATCACACCTGAGTCCTCACTGGCCAAGGATGGGAAAGTCAGGATTGAGAATCGATCCCTGGTCTCTGAAATGGAGGTGAAGCGAACAAACAGACCGTACAACCCAGACAGGTACACAGTATTGCTTTTTATGTTTTTCAATACTACTCCCCCTTTTGTAGGGCAACGTTTCCCATCCTCATCACCACTGTTGTGTGTACCCAAGTAGTGGTGGGGGACAGTTACGACACACCCTATTTGACGCCAAGGCAGTGTCTTTTTTTTAAATGCTGTATTTTCTCTGTAAAATAAGTTAGCAGGTTTGGGATATATGAGGAAAACTCAAAATTGCATTCTCCTATTGCTGTCCTAGGCTTGAGGGCATTCAACTAGAAGGGGTTTTGTTTGAGCATTCCTTTTAAAAAAAATAATAATTTTTATTGATTTTATTCATCATTTCATTACATAGTTTTAACAATACAATTGTGCAAAGCAGATTTTTCACTAATTTAAATTAACATTCTAAAGGAAAAGAAGAAAAAATAAAATAAATGTCTTGGAGGGTGGGTAATTAATAGGTTAGCGTTACAAGTTTATATGGTAATTAATGGTGGTAACACTGCTTCAGTTTCTTTCCATGGTGGGTCTTTTACTACATTTAAGTCCACTATCTCTGACCATAGCTTTTCATATGATATAGCTTCCCAAAATAAATACCGCCATCTATTTCCTTCAAAATTATCAATTCTTTGGGCATTCCATTGTTCTAGAATCAATCTTTTTGCCATCATAGATGCAGTTGCAATGATCTTTTTTTTTTTTTAGTTTTGTTGAGGTCTAAGGCATGCATGTCTCCAAGCACCATTACTTCAAATTTGAAGGGAATATTGATTTATAATACATCATTTAGTGTTTCAATAGTTGGCTGCACCATTCTTAGATGTAGTTACAGTCTCATAAACAATTACATAAGTTAGCTATCTGGCCACATCGATGCCAATATAGTTGATTTCCATGTTTACCAATTTTACCTTAAATTTGTGGTGTATAATAGAATTTATCCAATATTTTTTTAATTGTTTTATTCTTTGCATAGTAATATTTGTTAATGGAACAAATTCTTATGTTTCTCCACTGTTGATTTGTTAAGGTAATCCCTGACTCCTTATTCCATTTGGTATTAGTTTTGTCCCAAGGATCTTTTTAATTTTTATAAATCATCTGCTATATTTTTGTAAACAGTATTTTTTTTTCTGCCCCAAACCATACAAATTACTATGATCTTGTAAAATTCTTCCCAGGTCATCTGGATCTGGACCTTGGCATTCATTTATTACCTTATTAAATTTTCATTTAATAGTTAGGTAATTTTAAAAGTTTACGTTAATTTGGAGGGAGGCATATTTGTAAGAATTTGTTGTATGAACAAAATTTGCCCTCAGATATTTGTTTGTTGTTCATTTTAACACATTGAAATTTTAATTGGTACCATTCCTTGTGGTATTTGTCATTATCATTTGTTACTTGTTCATCTAGCTCTTTTAGTCTCTTCTTTACTTTTTTTTCTTTCACTTATGCTATGTTTATTAATGTAAGCCTGGTATGATATGCAAGTACCTCTAATAACTGTTTTAAATGCATCCCATAGTTTAACCACCGGAATGCTACCATCAAAGTTACAAAAATCCTCCATAGATTCTTTAATTTGTTGAATACATTTTTTTATCTTTCGGTAATTAGTTGTTGAATTTCCAGATTTGGGTATGCTTTCTAATCTGATTATGATTTTTTAAATCCAAGGTGATAAGTGCATGATAAGAGTAGACTTTAATATTTATATTATCATCTATAAAATCTGTAAATAGGGATTTTAATATTAATATATAGTCTATTCTTGAAAAACCTTGAGTTTTCCTGTCATGGTATGTAAATTCTCTGGACTTTGGGTATATAAGTCTCCAAGGAGCTACAAGATCATGAAATTGTAGAAAGTTATTTAGTCTTCTAGATTGGAGTTTATTACATGGAGATATTTTGAAGGTTTTATCTAATTCTGGGGTATGTAAGTTATTGAAGTCACCTTGTAAAATAATATTAATTGCTTGGATTGATACCAAAGCTTGGGTGATTTCCGCAAGGAATTCAGAATAATTTGAGAATGGGCCATATATGGATCCTACTAGATAAATTGTATTAATTAGTTTTAATTTTACCTATATTATTCTCCCACTTTTGTCACTATAGGCATCTAATATAAAACAGTTAGGACTTTTTTCTAATCAGAATAGCTATTCCAGCCCTTTTCCTTGTCCCAGGTGAAGAAAGATTTGTGATATCCACTTCCATTTTATTGTATTAATTTCTTTTAGTTTGAGGTGGGTCTCTTGTAATGCTATACAGTCTATTCTAAATGTATTTAAATAATTTTGTAATCTTGTTTTCTTTTTAGGGGAGTTTATACCATTCACATTCCAGGAAGTACTTCTAAATACACTCAGGTTACTGTCCATGGTCTTTTATACTTCTTAATATTTTTCACCCAGATGAAATTTATGAAAGTCATATAATCCTTCCATAAATTCTTCAACTCTCAGTCTCAGTCTCTCCCTTCTTTTTCTTAATAAACAACTAGGCCTTGATCCATGATACACCCCCCTTCTATTTATCTTTTTTATGTAACCCAATGTGTTGCCCCCCACATCCCAGTATCTTACTAACCCCTAGACTATTATTTCCTATATGCCCCTTTCTGTCCCTTATTAATATGGTTTAAGTAAAACTTCTAGAAGAACTTCACAGAAGAAAATCAAATAAACTTAGGTTTACTAAGCTATATCCATCCTACATTACTCTTATATAAAGGGTTAGCTTAATGTTAAAGGGACACTGTCAACTTGTTTTTCATCGTATTATTTCTAGCTGAAACCCACTTTTTATGATTTCTTACCCTCTCTAAAATTCACTGATGTTGCTGTTTGTTTTGTCTGTCTTCTTGTTTAGTAGAACTGAAGTGCATGGCAATGTATACTTATAAACAACTTTGTTTTGCTTACAATCCTGGTTCTGTTCTTACTGCATACTTCCTGAGCATTAGAAACACACCCAAACAGTGCAGTCATTCATAAGAAAGAAGCCTCCTAAACTCCCAATGCATCATGAGGGGCTAGACTGTTTTGTGGGTGTCCAAGTCCAGGAAAGATGCATTTAGAGTTGCTCAAGGGATATAAACAAACCGGTTTTGGTGTGATAACACCAGCATGTTGGGCAGTCTGTTTTTCACTTTTTTAAAGAAAATAAGTGTCAGAATCAAACTACTAGCTACATCAGCAATCTTTACTGAATGTTGGCAGTTATAAAATATGTTTTTAAACTAGGGACACTTTGAGACCTAAGGTGGTTGACAGTGTCCCTTTAATATTTCATCAAATTGTTATCTTTCACGTAGTCTAGGTTAGGTTTAAACCTCAGAAACTTTTGGGCACTTGATTTTCAGGTCCTTTTCTGCTTTCTCCACAGTGTTGTACATATACTGTACCTTATACCTTCTAATACCACTTTTAATTGGCAGGAAATACCATGGTTGCTTTTATTTTATTTAACCACAGTTTATTATGCAACATGTCAAATATTTTCCATTCTGTTAAAATTTCCTGTGGTAAATCATTGTACTGTATATGGCCACTTGAGATCCCATAATAGTGATCCTCTTTTTTTATACACTGCTGACATTAATCTCTCCTTGTCTTGAGATTTCATAAATTTGACATTTGGTCTTGAAGCGTGGGACAAAAGATTCTATGTATTCTTTCTATGTCCATGTCTATTTCAGTTGGGTGTAAATCTAGGTAAGTGGTTGTTATTAATTAAAAAACATTATCTTAGTGGTTTCTCCATGTCCCATGATTCTGGGCTCAAAATCTGTCATTTTCTCTTTAAATTCTTTGTTTAGTTTCTTGATATCAGCTAATGGTTTTTGCAATGGTGTTTTTTTTTTCTTCTTGTATTATAGTAAGTCTCTGCTAAACTTCTGCAAATTCCTTCCTAATCTCCTGGTTTTCTATCAACAAACAGTTCACTGTTGAACTAAAAATATTAATCTTTTGCTCCAGTTTCTCAATTGTTAATAATTTTGCATTTATTTTTTCCATTTGTTGTAGCATCAGTTTTGCCCAGCTAGGCATTTTTGGTCAAAATTTGGTTTGTCTTGGGCATCTGAAAAATCACCTGGTTCGTCACTTAAGTCATATTCTGAGGAAGACCTATCCTGATTTTCCTCTGGGGTCAAAGTAACAATTATTTTTTTTCTGGTTCCCCCTTATTGTACTGGTATTGTTCCTTTCAGTATTCAATGAAGGGTAGGTTATACCTGTTTGAACTTATTTTGCCTTTTCCCCTTGGTTTTGTTTAAACACTGATAGATTTACTACTTTTTCAATCTGAAGGTTTTTCTCCACTTGGCCATTCCCTATCCTAGTCACCCAGACTGGCTTCCTAGGGCCATCCCCAAAAATAGGAGATACAGGCCTGGAGGTTTCTTGTTATAATGTTTGCTCCAAAGGACTAGATGTTCCCTGTCTTTCTAGTTTTCTTTGCTGCAAACATGATTTCTCAAAAATAGACCCCATAGCTTCCTCAGCCACTACAGTTTCACCTGATGTGTTATGCTCCCTAGATGTACTTGCACTGCAAAATTAGCCAGCAATTCAGCTGTATTTAAAATCTGCTGAGTTTCCACAACTTTAGGCTGGTCCTGTGAATTAGGTCCCAGGTTATCCACATGTAAACATTTAGAGGCATTACAGACATTAAAGACAGTACCTTGTTTTAATCATGGTAGCTCCTCTCCTATGTTTGAAATTTGATGTTTCACTTCTTTTTGATTTTTAATGTCATTCCGTTGTTTGTTTTTTTTATTTAGTTGTTTATTCAGGTATAGCACACTAAGCTGAAAGCTTTTTTACAGGAGCGACCTGGGAGCACAAGTTTTTGTGTGGTCACCTCCCAGCATTTGGTGTTGTAGTCTCCTCCGTGAGTGTACTTTCTGACAAAGCCTTCCCTTCTCTTGGACGCCCTCTCTTCTTTTGTCGTTCATTGCCAGCAGTCCCACATTCTCTGATGGATTTATCTTAGGGACTGAAGGGTTACTTTTTTTCTTGGAGTTGTCTCTTTTTGCAAAAATGGGTGCAGGTAACACTTTTGCTGGATTAAATGGTAGAGACAGATTTTTGTACTGTCAGCCACATTCTTTTCCTCATCTCAGACTCAGGAAGGTCATCAGGTAACAAAGCCACACTCAGAGTAGTTATTTTAGTTGCCTTGTTGTCAGTTTTTAGCCTTGTGTGCATCTCAAGGGACTTAACTGATTTGGCATACAGCTTCCGCCCACCTTGCTGCTTGGTGTGTTTTTCAGCTTTCCTTGGCATCATGACTAGTCCGAACACCAGGAAGGCTATTAAATCTTCATAAATTCCATTCTCAGTGTTTAGAATATCTAGAGAAAGTTGCATTTAAAGGTCTGAAAGTTTTGCCCAGGATTTGATTTTACTAAATAGTGTTTTTACCAGTGCATGGAACTCTCATGCTGGAGGGGATCTGCAGAGCTGCAGCATCTAGCTGCTCCAAATTGCCATCTTGGAAAGGTTTTGTTTGAGCATTCCTGTGTTCTTACAGAGAAGAGGGAAGCAGGCTGGGTGGGGATAGCTGAGCCCCTTTGATCTAAAGGCTCTGTAAATGGCTGGGCATACCAGATGCACTCTACAGAGTCATAAGCCATGGAGACAGCAAAAACTAGTTCAAATTCACATTAACCAGTTTAGACCAGTTTTGTCTTGGAGATGGGCTCAAAGATCAAAGAAGTGTCCAGCGTGTGATATAAGAGAGGCAGGACACATGTGGATGGTGAAGGTGCCAGCCTACCATGGGTATCTTTGTCCTATATTCTCTTATACAAATCCAGTCTAAGTCTTAGTTTTATCTTGGCAACTTCAAAGCCATATTATCTCTGTTCAGCTGGGACTTAAGAGATCCCAGGTGGGGATAATCTTAAACTATCTACTTAAACATAGTGAGTGTTATTCTCTGTGTATTTTATCTGCACACATGCTTTGTTTCCCATTTCTGTAGTGTACTGTAGTCCCCATAGTCTTTAGTGTGTATAATCCTATACCATATGTAAACATTGTTGAGTATTAAATACTGTCCAAAGCAAAGTGTTCTCAGTTGTTACTAAAAGGGTGGCTTGTTTGTTCTTTGGAAAAGGTCACTGTACTGTGTGAGCAGTAGCTGGTGGTGGATTCTGACCTAAACATACCTTGAGTAAGAGTCAAGGTGGGTGATGGCTGGAGATGCAGGGAAGTTAAACTTCACTAGCAAAGTTGCCATAAAGTGGCCAAAATGCACCTTTGTGAAGCCTTTTGCAGTTTCCATTGCCCCTAGCAACTTTGACTTTGCCATAATTTGTGAAGTTTTTCTATGAAGTGGACAAGTTGGCCACTTTGTGAGTGAAGCTTTCCCTCTTTGCATATAATCCACACTTCATGAAGTGTGAACGTCATGAATTTGTACTTCACATATTTTGTGAACTTCACAAATTAGTTCACAGATTTTGCCAACTTCACCCATGTCTATTGATACCAACATGTCAAGGTTACCATCCGTGCATCTGAAGGACTGTGAGAACTAATAGCATAGTGCAGACTGAGTTCTAAGAAGATCAGTCTGTGTCAAACTGGTAAGTACAGGAAGGATCATAAATGGATTTTCAATAAAAGGTTGTCTCTCCAGTTACAGGACAGGTTATATAGAAGGGGATACTTTACATCATACCATTGTATTTTCTAGTAAGGAAGAGTAGATAGTTATAAGATACTATCTCTAGGCCATGTGATAAATGTACATTGCTATACCTTGAGGAGCTGTGCAGAAGGAAAGGGGTTGTCTTTGAGGAATGTCAGACACTGGCAAACCTCATAGACCTCCTTGAGAAAAGTGACCTGAAAGTTGTGTAGAAGTGGTTACTGCTGGCCAGAGTTGTGAGATGCAGACATAGGAGAGTACACATGAGCCAGAGTCTAAAACTGGGGCAGCTGTTCATGTAGACTAGATTGAATTGATGTGGTTGGAACTTGACCTGGTTAAGGCAAAAGCAAATGCTAAGTTGCAAAAAGCAAAGCTGGAAGCTGAGGAATGAGCAAGGAAGTGTCAACATGAGATGCAGATGAGAGAGGAGTGAGAAAGGCAGTACCAACATGACAGCCAGATGAAAGAGGGAAGAAAGTGAGATTATAAACATGAGAGGGAGATGGAGATTCTGCTCCAGAAGGCAGCACCACAAACCATAAGTACTTGTATCAGGGGCTTGACCCAGGCAGCCAACATTAATTCCAAAATGTTTCCCCAAGTATCAGGAGTGGAATAATCTGTATTTGCTTTTAAAAGCTTTTGAAATAATTTGCAGACAATTTAAATTGGACAGGGCCTCTTGGGAAACATTCCTTTTGTCACTCGATATAGGCAGGCATTAGAAGCCTTTGCCAGGATGATCAATGAGGACTGTATGTACAATACCAAAGTGAAAAAAACACCTTGTTAAAGCATTTTGAATTGATTCCCAAGGCCTATAGACAAACATTTAGAATAAGGAAGGCACCAGTGGATAGCCATTCAAAGATGGGTGTTCAACTAGGCAATTTGTTAGATTTAGAGGGTGCAGAGGCTAGCTCCATGGAACAGTTTCTCAAGGCTGTACCAGAGGAGATGAGAACATGGTTGCAGAACTGGACTTCTAGCTCCACAAAGGAGGCAGCAGAGACGGTAACCAGTTTGTGTCCAGCTGACCATACACTCAGCAGAAAAAATATGAGGGGGAGATATCAGGTGGTTTCAAGGAAACCCTGGGATTAAAGGACACTGGGTCTTACATTTCAGTAGTAAAGCAGGGTTCAATTCAGGAGGAATAGATCCTGCTAAGCCAGTTTTCCAGAATTAGAGTAATGATGGTTCCTGTGGTCTGAGTACCAATGGTCCAGCTCTTTCTGAGCTGGATGGTAGCCAGGACACACTAGAGGTGAGTTTTGTACCAGACCTTCCTGTGGGTGCAGTTATGGGTGATCACTTTGGCAGTGGGGCCGACACCATCTGTGTCACTACCCATGGTCAGGCTAGTGAACAAGCTCCTAAGAACAAAGAGGGATCATTGCAGCTGGAGGCAATCCCTCACTTGCAGCAGTGGAAGTAGTGGCTCAAGAACAGGCTGGGAGCAGCTGTTCTGAGTTACAGATACAGAATGGGGAGAGACCAGCCATGGGCAGCTATCCTACAAGAGAGTGTGATTTTTAGGAAAGGGTAGCTATGTGGAGCTGAGGAGAGCTCAGAAAGCTGACCCATCCTACAGAAACTGAGGGAGTTGGCTGCAGGGGAAGAAGGTGACTGTCAGGGTTCGGAGTAAAAGGAGGCATACTGGGAAAATGAGCTGCCATATAGAGAGTGGGCTCCTAAGGGGGGAGACCAGAGGAAGGGGTATTCCATCAGCTAGTAGTCCCTATGGAATACAGGAGGCAGCTTCTGGCTGTAGCCCATGATATACTGTGTGACTCTGAGCAAGTCACTTAACTGTCCAGTGCTCCCAGGTCGGCCCTGAAAAGAGATACTTGTGCCTAGTGGGCCTTACCCGGTTACCAAAGACTAAAATAAAATAAAATAAATATACCCTTTTCTGGACACTTAGAAGTCAGATGTACAAAAAGGTGACTGACTAATCATTTTTACTGGCCCAGTATTTTTAAGGATGTGTGCACTACTGCTGGACTTATACGCAGTTCCATAGGCTGGGAAAGGTTGGGCACAAGGCTATGCTGGCTTTGATTACCCTGCCTATAAATTAATAGCCATTTTGGTGAGTGGCTGTGGACAATGTGGAGCCACTCAGCACCACAAGCTGCACAGGCAGGAGGTACATTCTAGTGGTCATGGACTGTGCCATCAGGTACCAAGAGGCTATGGCTTTGTCCTCCATTAAGACAAATAAAAGTGGCCGATGAACTGCTGGTGATATTCAGTGGGGGTGTGGTTTCCCCAGGAGATTCTGTCAGACCAGAGCACCAGTTTTATGTCTGCTCTTATGACTAGCCTATGGGAGAAGTGTGGGATGTGGCAGCTCAGGGCCTCCCCATACCACGCTGAGAATAAACGGTTTGGTTGAGCAATTTAATGTATCACTTAAAACCCTATTATGGGCATTCACTGACCAGCATGCAAGAGAGTGGGACAAGTACTTACCCATCTCTTATTCACTTATAGGGAAGCCCCCCAGGAGTCCACAGGGTTCTCAACATTTGAGCTCCCATTAGGCCATAGGGTAAGCGATCCTCTAGATTTGGTAAGGGATGAATGGGAGGGTGAGCTTGCTCCCCATGGAGAATTGTGCAGTAAATCCTGAATTTTAGGTCACAGCTCAAGAAGCTCATGGGGATCACGCAGTAGCACCTGGCCACTTCACAATAAAGGTAAAAGACATGGTACTACCATGGGGCCAGAGCTCAGAATTAGAAAACTATGCAATGCGTGATGCTACTAGTCCTTGTTGAAATGAATGAATTGTAGGCAGATTGGGGAGGGTCCATATTCAATATGAAGACCTACTGTGACTGGGACAAGATGGTTCTGACTGTATGCAACTGTCCAGAGGAGAAGGCAGAAACAAACCCACTGGTGGATCTCCTGGGAGAGGTTGAGGAGGAATCCTCAGTGGATGCTGTCATCCTCTTGGAACAGTAGACACCAGCTTAAGCTGCTGAACTGCATGGGGTGGGTTCCACGTCATGATAGGGATAGCAAAACAGCAATCGCTATCACAGTGTGTGTACATCATCGAAAAGCAAAACGGTGATGTACACATCTCAGCGACACCACAGCTGACAAATGAAAATAAAGACAATACACACACATACTCACAGGGGGCTTTGCCCCCTGCACCCACCTAATTACGGATTACCAACTCCAGGGGGGTGCATGTCAAGGAGGAGGAGACAGTCAAAACAATAAATACCTGCAAAAGCACAAAACATTACCCCTCCCTAGCCACGAACCCTATACCTGCTGGGCCATAGCTAGCCACCCTCACCACCACACCACATAGCTAGCTCAGCAGCAGCATGCCTCACTACACCATAAAAACCCCTCTTCCAATCTTTCCCCTTCTGGTCACTGTTCTGCAGTACCACAACCTTCCCTCACTCATCCCTACCCTCGCTATACCTGTCTGTTGCTACCCTTACAGGATAGTTCACATGTCAGATGCTGCAAATGAGTGGCTCATAACAGAGTCACTCATTTGCAGTTGCCATCATCACTAGATACCCATGAGGTGCTGCAGACATTGGAGGAAATGTTCATGAGGAAAAGGTACACCACGCAGGTAGAGTACTAAATGGATACAGGGTCCCAGATCCTCCAAAGCAGCCACCTTATAGAGTCCCAAATGAAGTGAAACATGCCATTGTGTGGGAGAACAAGAAAATGTTGTCTCATAGGGTAATCCAGTAGTCCCGTAGTCCCTGGGCCTCCCCTGTGGTGCTGAAACCCAAAAAGGAAGGGATCACAAGATTCTGCATTGACTGCTACAGACTCAACAGCTATGCAGAAGTGGACATATACCCCATGCCCAGGACAGATGAGGTCCCAGAAAGGTTAGAGAGAGACATGTACCTTACCACCATAGACCTGACAAAGGGCTATTTGCAGGTACCCATAACTCCTGAATCCAGTGAGAGGTTTGCCTTCATCACTCCGTTTGGCCTATTTGAGTTTTGAGTAATGCCATTCAGGAAGAAAAATTGCCAGCAACTTTTCAACAGCTCATGAACAGTATTCTTTCTATGGCAAGAGACGTTGCACTGTCATATGTGGATGACATCACCATCTACAGACAGATATGGGAGAATCATGTCAGGCACATGACAGAGGTGCTTCACCAACCGAAGGCTGCAAGGCTGAAAGTCAAGCTGGAGAAGTGCCAAATTGGGATGGTAGAGATGTTGTACCTTGGGTACAGGGTAGAGACTGGGTAAATCTGACCTGAGCCTGCAGAAATTGAGGCTATACAGGGATGGGCCATGTCCACCACAAAAAGAAAGGTAGGACATTCCTAGGGATGGTAGGGTACTACCAAAAGTTTGAGCCAAACTTTATTAGTATGGCCAAACCCCTGTCAGATCTCATTACAAATAAAATGCTAGAAAATGTTCAGTGGCTGGACCACTGTGAGACAGCTTTCCACCAGCTAAAGGAGGCATTGAGTCAGGCACCCATGCTCATAAGCCCTGACTATTCTCTTAAGTGCATTGTGCACATGAATGCATCCAATCAAGAACTAGGGGTGATTCTAAGTCATATCATGGGCATGGGGAGGGATACCCAGTCATGTACATGAGTAGCAAGTGGCTGCCCAGACAGGAGGCCTACTCCACAATTGAGAAGGAGTGAATGAGTATAGTCTGGGCTCTGCAGAAGCTGCAACCATATCTGTATGGGAGGGTACCCACTAGTCGCCAACCGCATCCCCCTCACAGTGCTCCACAGGACCAGTGGGCAAAATCCCAAATTGCTAAGATGAAACCTGGAGCTACAGTCCTATAACATGGACATTAGGTACCAGAGTCGGTCACAGAATGATAATGCTGATGGTTTGTCCTGGCAGTAACCAGAGTCTCAGCAAAGAAGGAGATGCAAGAATTAACAAGTGAGAGAACTGAGGCATTGCAGGTAAAGTAAAACTTCTAACATGTAAAACATCTTTTTGTGTCACCAAAAGATGCCCTTCCATTTTTCAGAGGGATAGTGATGTGACACCAGCGCAACATTTGTTTCCTATCTATTTTCTCTGTAAAATAAGTTAGCAGATTTGGGATGTAGGGGGTGAATTGAAAACTGCATTCCCCTATTTCTGTCCCAAGCTTGAGGGTACTCATGTAGAAGGGCTTTTGTTTGAGCAGCCCTGTATTCTTACAGAGGGGAAGCAGGCTGGGTAGGGATAGCTGAGCCCCTTTGATCTAAAAGGCTCTATGCTTTGGGTATACACAAAGGGTTGGGTAGGCCAGACACACCCTACAGAGCTGTAAGCCATGGGAACAATGAAAGCAAGTTTAAAGCCACATAACCAGTTTGGACCAGTTCTGTTTTGGAGGTGGATTCAATTATCAAAGAACTGTCCAGTATGTGATGTAAGAGAGACAGGGCAGATGATGCGGGTGAAGGGTCTGGCCTACAATGCATATTTCCATCCTATGTTCACTTATAAAAATTCAGTCTTAGTCTTATCTTGGTGATTTGGAAGCCATATCATCGCTGTCCAGTTTAGGACTCAAGAGATCCCAATTGAGGGTAAGCTTAAACAATCTACTTAGACTTAGTGAGTGTTATTCTCTGTACATTCTATCTGCTCAAATGTTTTGTTTCCCATTTCTGTAGTGTACTATAGTCCCTATAGTCATTGGTGTATATAATCCTGTACCATATGCAAATATTGTTGACTACTATATATTATTTTTTATAGACTTCATGCTCTCTGAGACTGTGTTTTTAGAGATACATATAACCTGGTGTCATTGGCAAGTCTGTGATCCCTTTCCAAGGAGACAGGCTACTACACTGTCTAAGGCAAAGTGTTCTCAGCTGTGACTAAAGGGCGGGTCATTTGCCCTTTGGTAACAGTCACTGTCCTGTGTGAGCAGTGGCTGGTGGAATTCTGACCTAAAGATACTTCAAGTGAGAGATAATCTGGGTGGTGGCAGCATATTAAAATGACCATCCTGGCATTTGAAGGGTCATGAGAACTGATAGCATGGTGCAGACTAAGTTCTGGGAGGACCAACTAGTATCACTTGCACACATGGAAATCCAAATCAGTCCTCCACATGGAAAGTAGCTTCCAAAAATCAGCTTTATTGAACAATTCACAATTATCACACAATAGCAGTGAAGAACTAAGGAGCTGCTGGTCACTTTTCCTGGCACTTCAACTCAAACAGAGTCTTTATCTTCTGGGAGGACCAGTCTGTGACACCATAACTGCAGAAACCTTTAAGATTTGTCCTGTTAAGTCCTTTGCATTGTACAAAGAGGCAAAGTAATTTATTGCATTATACAGAAGGGAACTCCTGAGTCACTACTAGCTACTTAGGTCCAACCTGCCATCAAAAATCCATAATACTAAATTGGTTTAAATGCCATTTACAGCTATGTCAATAAATAATTACATTATTGTATTCATCCAAACAGGGTTCTGTCCAACAAATTCCACTTCCACTGTCCTTTTTTCCATAGAGCTTTTTCTCCCAGGTCATGCTCATCAGGGGTATACTCTGTTTCAAGGGATATACCCTGTTCAGGTCCATTATGACCAGGTCCTCATCCATCCCAACATCCCCCATGGCTCTACCCTCTGTGGCAGGGACTCTGGGGAAGGGGCTTCCTTTCCCTCTGAAGCAGTGCACTATACAAACTAGGATCCAGTGTCAGCTGGCACTAACACCCAAGAGAGTTCTTGGTACTTAGGCCGTCATATAGTCAGTCATTATTTTTATCTCCCCAGTTTTCTCCCTGGCTCCGCCCTGGCATGGGTGAAACCTTTCTGGTGGCCTTGGCTGCATGCAGTCATGTCCTGTGGAGGGAACAAGTGCCCTTGGCCCACTACAGGGACGCTGTGGAACTGCAGCCTGATGCCAACCCTCTCTGGTCACAGCGCATTACTGAGAAGCAGCTGCTGCAATCTGGCCTGCCTCCTGATGTGGCATCCCAACCGTTCTTCCAAAATCAGGTCACCAGCATGGCAGCATGATGCCCTTCCACTTGGTCATCAAGGCCGTCCTCCACTGCCCCTTTTGAAGGTGACTGCTTTATCAGAGATGGATAATTGCTTTCTCGTGGGAGCCTTTTTTTGTGGGCTAAGCAAATGCCTCTGAAATGGCAAACTTCAAGAACTTATTATGAAAACTGAGATCGTCAGGATTAAAAGTTGCAGCATTTAAAGCAGCAGTGCAATGGAAATTTTTTTTTTCTAAAAAGCTAGTTTGAACTACAATTAATTAAAATATTAGAATACCTGTCAAATCTACTTTTCTAGGTATCTCCTATGCTGTGCACCTTAAGTTTCTTATTTTCTCGATCTTAATCCTTAACAGGTTTACAATGCTATTTCTAAGCCAAATGTGGCAGCTATTTTTTCTTGAGAAAAACACTAAGGGCGGGATATTCAGACTGCGCCAGGCTGTGGCGCAAGTCTGGGCACAGCGCAACTTGGATGCACAGGGGCGTTGACAGGGTGATATTCAACGGAGCTGCGCCATGGCACAGAATCATTGAATATTGCTCCTTGGCCATCCGCAGTGCGCATGGCGCAGTGGCACTGTGCCAGCGCAAGTGGCCAGACTGGAGCAGGGGGATGCGCTAGCGCAAGTGCTGTTGTGATAGGTGCAACTATCGCGATATTCAAAAGTGCACATGCAAATGGAACCATAATGTATGCAAGGCGCAAATGGGGCAATTTGCATGACATTATGGCCTCATTTGCATGCAGGTGAACCGATCCCCGGGGACTTGCGCCTGGCACCCTGCCAGGCTGCAGTCGATGGGGACTGACGCCCCCTGCACAAGCAGCAAAGTGCCCCACTGCCCAATCGCAGGCATATGTTATTATGAATAGTCCCATATCCCTGGTGGTCCAGTGGACCAATCACAGCCCGATTGCAGGCATAAGTACAGTAAAACCACCCTCCCATATCCCTGGTGGTCCAGTGGACCGCTCACAGCCCAATCGCGGGCATATGTATTAGAGATTAGTCCTATATCCCTGGTGGTCCAGTGGATGACTCGCAGCCCAATTGTGGGCGTCAGTAATATCTTATGACAAACCAATCCAACCCAGGTGGTCCAGCGGTACCCCCTCCTCACCCGCCCACTTAGCCCCACCGCCCGCTCCCCAGTCAGCCGGCGGGCAGCTCCCACCCTTGCCACCCCACCACCGCTGACTGAACTCTGTATGGTGGGCTGTCGCCCGTGGTCCACAATGTGAGCCAATGGGTGTGTGCCTGTAACAGATTAATAGTCCAGATATGTGAATGGATCCATTCACATTTCTGACTGTAGTATGGTATTTGGCTGCATGCCCATTGGCTCACGCCGGACCAATGGGCGACAGCCCTACCATACAGAGTCGGTCAGCCGGGCGCGGAGCGGCAAGCCGGTGGGAGCGCCTGCCGCTGACCAGGGGAGCGGTGCGTGGGCCCAGTGGGCAGGTGGGGAGGGAGTATTGCTGGACCACCAGGGTTGGATTGGTTTGTCATAAGATATTACTGACGCCCGCTATCGGGCTGCGAGCAGTCCACTGGACCACCAGGGATATAGGACTATTATTTTTTACACATGCCCGCGATCAGTCATGGAGGGGCACCACCATAAAGGTGCCACCGGAGCTTGGGTGACCACCCACAGGTGGCAGCTGCCATGTTGCACCCTGCAATACGGCAGCTCACCTGTGGGTGGCCAGCTGTTGCTCCTTTTTTGGTTTCACTTGTGTGCAGCACGGTAGGGGCACATGCATGGGCTCAGCACATCCCGGGCTGAATATCGGGATGTGCAGAGTATGCATGGGCATGCCCCCACCTGCGTCTGATACATTACTGATGCGCTCTGGCACACTCGGATTTGTGCCAGGCTCAATCCCCTTGAATATCGTGTCGGGTGCATCAGTGGCTGCGCATGGTGCAACACAGTTGCGCCATGCGCAACCCTTCTGAGTATCCCGCCCTCAATGAAAATATTTATAAAATACATTCAAATTTTGGTAGAAATAGAGAATGTTACCACCAACTAAAATGGAAAGGTACCTGTAATCTTTTATAGTGAACAAAAATCGTAGTCAATTTTTGGTTGGTTGTTTTGTTGTACTGCTGCTTTAAGAGGTTTGCCTCTTTCTTATTCTCATTAGGTAGTACGGGTGAAAAATGTTGCTTTATCGGCTCTCCGGGTATTGAGATGAGTTCTTCAAGGCTCCATTTCCTTTAGATTCTAATGGCATCATTAGTTGATCAATAGTACATCTGTGTGTACAGTAAGGCACTATTCTACATTAATACTCAAAATCCTTATCTAACATTAACAATCTGACATTAACAGAGTACTACGAAAAAGGTTTTGATTAGTAACAAGACTGATTTGACCAAAATGCATTAGCTCTAAATGCTAGAAAAGCTGTTTGTTTGTTGTTCAGAGGTAGATTGTATCTTTTGAAGTGAAGCTCTAGTCACAGTATTCACACAAAGCACAAAGCATGGCACTGTACCTTGCCATCCGCTATAACTGAATTCACGTACTATACTTCAGCTTATGATTGGATGTGAACCTATCCTTTGACACACAATGTGAGTTCATTATTTCCAGGCTCTGTCAAATAGTAGGGGTCGTGTACAGTAAAACAAAATTCGTCTTTGGTTGTCGCCCAGGGTGAAAAAAGGTTGCTGTCTGGTTGCTTTTGACTTATTTTGCCAGCAGTGCTTTAGTTTTCACAGTAACTTCACCCAGCACTTTGCAGAAACTGGATATAACACACAATTCAGTTATTATCATTGTTATAGAATATATCTGCTTATTAATTCAGCAAGGATAATGTACATGAATTATTGCGCTGAGGCTCACTTATAGTAGTGTCCCAGAAAATACAGCGTAACCATTATAGCAAGAGTGAATTGACAACAATTAGAACACATAGATTAAGTGATGATAAAGGTTTGGATATGACAAAAAAATTACACTGAGGTTGTGGAACAAGGTCATATGCCATGAGATGAAGGCCGGGTGCAATTATTACATAGTTCCACCCCCCATCCCTCAGATGCAATTTCTTTCAAGTGGACCAGCCTTTACTACAGTATGGTAATACAGGGTGCATACTTGCATATATGCCTAAAGGCAGCCTTGCCTGTATAAAACAATTAAAACAGGCTGTTGGTTGACTAGGATCTGCAGCTTATCCAATAGGTAGGGAAATGGGCAGACTAGGTGGGCCAAGCGGTCCTTATCTGCCGTCAAAGTCTATGTTTCTATGGTTTGTTGTTTATATCTGGGTAATGACAAAGCTGGGTTTTCAAGTTTTTCTCAGAGATTTTAATAAAGAGTTAATGGCACAACTGTGTATTGCATATTCTTAACTGCGTGGCTTGCACTCTGAGATGTGGGCATCAGTTAGAGTCAGTACACTGTGTCAGGATGCTGTTTCCAAGATGATGGTTTGGCAGCATGTAGTGTCAGTAGAGATATGTGAAGTTGGCAAGCTTTGTTTCAATAATTAAAATTCACAAAGTTTACCAAATTCACGTAGTGCGCGAAGTGTCAACTTTGCAAAGTTTTCAGAGATGAAGTGACATTTTTTCAAGCAAAGTGATGCTGAAGTTGCAGCTTCAGTATTAGTTCATCTGAAAAAGTGCCAACTCCCCAGGAAAACTCAGTGTGAAGTGGGCAATTTGTGAAGTTTTTCATTAAGGCCAATTGCGCCACTTGGCCGGAACGTCCCCAGCAAAGTAAAACTTCATAGCATCTCTAGGTATCAGAGGAAAGCTTCATTTTTGACTGTGGTGAGTACTGTGTTTCTTATTCAAAACATTTGGAAATGGTTGTCTCAGCTAGGGGAAGGGAGGCGGCATGTTCTGACACCACAGTGGTTCCTGCTGGTGGGTAAGGGGAGTACACTGCCTGAGGTCTGAGGCACTCCTTCCACATGCTGTGCATAATGTTTGAGGATATGGACAGAAACAGAGATTAAACCTCCAACCAGAGAAGAATGAAGGTCTGCCTCAGTAGACCCTGCATAACCAACCACAGTGACCACCTCTAGTGGATCATATATTCAGAGGGACTCCTTAGAAGGGTTAGGGGAACCTTGAACGCCACGCCATGGAATACGGCCATCAGGGATAGAGGGCAGGGTCAGTACTGTGTGAAGGTGGATGGTGGGACAGGGGAGGGCAGACCAGATGGGGATAGGTTCAGTGAAGGAACAAAAACAGTTGAAGGGGAACAATCAGCACTCAGAACTCCACATCCAAGGATGTGGCTGGTCCCATTTGAAGTTTTTTTGCAAAAACATTTTTTTCTTTGCTGTTTTTATGACAAGGTTTATAATGAATGTTTGCTGAGATTTTAATCAAGTCTTTTCTGCATTAGTAACATTTCATTGAATTTTACTGAAGCCAGTGCTCTCCAACTTGTGCAGAGATCAACAAGTGGGAAATACTTATAAAAGCTCCACCATACACTGCAACCTATCAAATCTCCCATGGCTGCAGTGCAGCTCTGACATCAGCTGCATGGGATTCTGATATTTCTGGTTACAGCAAATGTCAGCTTGAAAGGTAGCAGAATAAGCCTGATAGAATCCATTATACAACAGTGAACAGTAAATGAAATTTTTTTTGCTCATAAAATCCCCACAGTTAGGTATGGGGTTGTTAGTGCTGACTCTGTACTTTTCTAAATGTGAACAGTTTCTAATGTTTTTAGTTATTTGTTTGAGAAGCAGTTTGACATTGATGATGTAGTGACATTCAGTCGTTTGCATGCAACTTGCGGTTTGCAAATAGAGCCTCAACATGAGTTCTTTGTGAGCTTACCTGTTTCTTGACTAAATTGTTTTTAGCTTAAATGTGTAACTCCTAGACAGCACAATCTCTAGGGTTACTACCCCAGCCTGTACTCCACTAACAGGTTGAGGGACCTGGGTTCAATATTTTGGTGCCTCCACCCAGAGTAATATAGGTGAGGTGTTTACCTACCATGGTATAGCCCTCTGAGAAGCTATAACCACCCACAGACCCACCTAGTGACCCTGTTCCTCTTGGGGGGGAACAACCCTTTGCAGTAGTTAATGCACAGTCAGCAATAAACATTAATAATATGCACACACCCCTTGCACTTACCACCAGGGACTGGTCTTCAGCAACTCCCTTGGAACCCCCTGTAAAGGCAATATTAGCAAGGCAAGCATACACTTTCAATACTGTCCACCAACTAAGAATATGCTCATAAGCCAGTTTACGCATGAAACAGAAACTCAGGTTCATTAAGAGGATGTGAACAAGGACGGAGGCATGAATCTAAAAGAATGATTACTTTACTGATTTGATTCAGGTTACTATACATGCATGCACTTTAGTCCCAAAGTAAACAGTCTGACAATACTGGGTACCCAGAAGGTTATGTTGGCTGGCCAGAAGCGGTGCCCAGGGTTGGCCAGCATTGCAGCTGTTATTTATTTATTTTGCTTTTGTTGACCGGGTAAGTGCACTAGACAAATCCTGCCTATTTTCAGGCACGACCCAGGGGAGGGAGAAACAGATGAATGCCAACTGACCTTGAACCAGATTAAGCTGTTGGTGGTATTTTTAGTGAATGAGGGAAATTTGGCCAGGACACCGGGGAAATTCCCCTACTCTTTTTGATAAGTGCCATGGGATCTTTAACATCCACCTGAACTACCACCAATCCAGGCAGATGGGACCTCAGTTTAACGTCTCATCCGAAAGACAGCACCTCAGAAATGCAGCACCCCTCTCATGCTGCATTACAGTGTCAGTACTGGGCTATTAACCCAAGTGCCAGATGTGGGAACTGAACCCACAGCCCTCTGATCTCCCGGCCTCAGAGGCGAGTGTGCTACCTACTGAGCCACTGACACTGCTAAGTTGGTTAGGGCCACTGTTGGTGGGGCCTTTGATGGAGAGGAAAGGCAATTAACGTGCACAAACAAGACTTTGGTTATTTGTATTCCTGGCCAGTTGGTCCCATCTTTTGTAACCCTGTAACACACTGAATCAATCAGATGGTGCCACAAAGTAATTAGAAGAATTGTTGCAGGGAGATACCTGGAGTTTACTCATGGCACCAGTTGGCTGGAATTGGCCTGCCGATATGAAGACCTGCTGCTGATCACCGAAGAGCATGGGGGAGCTGAACTGATGTGACACACCTCCACTTCATGGCCTTTCCCTCCAGGTGACCACAACCTGCAATTTCTTGCCGCACAAGGGCTGGATTCCCAATTTGGTCTCTCACCAAGAAAGCAGCCTCTGGTGCAGAAATAGTTGGCTTGGGCCAAGTTTGGCATAGGCTCTAGGCTGAATAAACACTTCTGGCAATTCAGTTTGTTTGCTGGTGAAGGCCTCCAACTAGCTAGCAGTTCAGTCACTGGCAGAAACAGGCCTCAACCCACGATAAACATTCATCCCATTTAACAGAAACAACACCAACTTTTCTACCTCAGTTCGGTTTCAGGCTGGTTGCCATTGCAGTTGATTTACTGAGCAAACCTTTTAATTCACCAAAGCAGTCTCTCACCACAGTTCTTGGGCTGAGTGCTTCACAGGAGCTTCTTCCCAGTCCAATAAGTTGAGCTATGCTCCTCAGAGTCTCAGAGCTTTCTGCCACAGTCAAAAGTTACTTTTTGGATCAGTCTGATTACTGCAACAGGGCAGTCCAATGCTGGAGAACCACAGCAGGAAGGTAAGTCAGGCCTTTCCCCACTAATTCTCCTCAGCTCCTTTCCTGGAGCAGCCTCTCAATACCTCAAGCTGCTCACTCTCCAAACTCTAACAGCAACTGAACCACTGTCCTCTTAACAGTTCCTGAACTAGTACAGTTGTCTAGCAATCCAGTTGGCTATGGGAGCTGTCAATCACAGTTTTTGTGCTCCCATTAGTTCAGTTTAGGCACCAACCTGTAAATCTACAAGAACTACAATTTTCCTTCCCACAAGGCACTTGAACTAAGGACCCCTCAAGGTCCCCTGTGCCCTATTGATCCAAATCCAGGAAGTTCCAGACCAAACATGGTGGCTCCCATTTGGGTAAACAAAGCTGCAATAAGGCAGGCTAAAACAAACACTCTAATTTAAATACAACAGCAAGTTAGAAGTAAATATTTACAGTACTAGTTAAAGCTCCCTCTGCTTTACTATCGACAGCAGAAGGAAGCAAATTAAAGTGGCGTTGTGCAGTTCACGAGCTTTGAAGCACTCAGACCCAGCCCAGACCATTTACTATACACATACTGGTTAATGTCTTGAAGGGATAGGCGTAGAGGCACATGATGGAACTCTCATACAAATCAATAGGATTTACAAAGTACTATGGATTTACTATCTATGCAGGACGTCGACCTGGCAGTGGGCATAGATGGAGCGCAGGAAGACACTTAAGGTAAGCCCTCCAAATTGGTGGGGGGTACGCATTGTGCATTTTTAAAGCATGAGTAGGACTGCGATTAGACTCAGGGGTACATTTCTGTGTGCTGCAGGTTTGTGTCATTCTGTGTGCTGGGAAGGGGAGAAGATAATATTTTTCACTCATTTGTAAAATGTTTTCCTTTGTTAAATCTTATTTTTTTGCTTCTGATTTTGGATGTTTCGGCTGAGATGTGTGTCCTTGTTGTGTTCTGGTTTTGAGTCATTTATTCAGTATTACGTACTGCAACAGTGGGAGGTCACATGAGATGTGAAAGGTCACGCAGTACGTATTTTGGTTTTAACAGGAGTCAACCTCCAGCTGTGCCTTTTTTAAGTTTTGTTAGTGGGTAAAACAAAATGTTGAGAATGTTTTTGTTTTTGTTTACCAAAGTATGGTTTTTGAAGCTGATGTAACTAAGTTTCAAAAATGCTTTAGTGTGGGTGTCACCATATTAGGAGTTACTACTGTACTTTCAATTGCACTGGTGTTAGTGCTTCATGATGTAACTGCTGATTTATCAAGTTCATGTTATGCATTTTTTCTTCAGACGTGCTTTTTAATGGAGAGAGTGGGCTACCCAAAATACTGGTCTATGAACAACCAGCCTATGTTGCCACAGAAAGGTTCCGATTACATCAGACCTCAGGAGCAAAGCTTGAGAGATCCATTGTAAACAGAAGTCCAAGGTGGCAGGACAGGCTGATTAAGCATATAGTTGCTCAAGCAGTATTTTTTCATATACCGTTATGTGGGTGACTCAAACTGAGCGATTCACTTTTGAGTGACACAAGTTGAGCACTCATGATGTTAGCGAACGTGGAAGGCTACAGAGGAGCGGATATTGCAATGGTACAAGGGAAGAACAGTGAGTTGACAGGATAGTACCGGAAGAGGGAGGTAAAGGAAACTGGTATTTGAGATGTAGTTTAACAGGGCAGATCCAAGCTGGCCATGTGGTCTGGTGAGGGTGGGTGCCTGCATTGTGAGAGCAACTGGGTTTGGGGCTGGGCAGGGATAGTACTCTTTTTGTGTTTGGTTGTTGGACTTTGTTTTTTTCCCCACTGTACACTATCTCCCGGTTTTGTGGTGAAAATAGGCCCCCCTCCGAATAGCCCCCCTCCTGAGCTTTTTCCATTACTCTAATGTCAGCCCCCCCCCAGAGTTGATTATAATTAGAATGGGGGGTGCGGGGGGCAAAGCCCCCTGCATGGGGGGTGTGGGGGGCATAGCACACCGCATAAAAAGTTTTGTATTTTATTGCACCTGTAAAGTATTGTGGATCCTCACTCATTGTGAGTCCACATTTGTGCACAGTCGCTGGTTTTGTTTTCGGCGATGTGCACTCGCCAATTTAAATGTTGTGGTGATATTTTCCCAATTATGACATGGAACCATTTTATTTATAGAGTATACTTTTTTGTTTGTTTGTTTGTTTGTTTTTTTACAAAAGTGGTCTCACAACACTCCATAGCACCAGGGAGTATGCCAGCAGTTTCAAATCAGAACTTGAATTGATTGCTGTGTATGCCAACCACACAATGTAAAACACCAGGTGCCAAAAGGATTTCCAATCAGTTGGAATCTGTTGCACCACAGAAAGACACAACAACATTCCATGACCTTTGATCTGTGATACAACACTTCAGTTGAGATGGAAATCCATACAGAACAAAGGTCAAATATATGCTGTAATATAAAAAGCATACAGTACAGCACATTACATAATAAGGGTTACTGAATTGAATTAGTTACTGAACCTATTTATCCGAAATATTTTATTTGTTTTTACTACTGTTTTAAATATGTATTTATGTATGTTTCTTCTACTCCCTTAGCTGTTTTTATATGAGGTGCCCAGAGCCTCCGGGAATTAGCGCCATAGAAATAAATGTTGCCTTGCCTTACATACCACATTACCAACATTACGTATTACCTTACATAAAACAGCACCGGTCTGTCTTACTTGCATAAAATGGCACCAGTCTGTTTCCACAATCCACCAGAAATGTTACACATTTTAACATTCAGTACTACAAAATGTATTACCGTGTGATTATTCTGCAGTCTGCACATCACTGCAGTCTTACTTTTTTTATTATTGTGTTTGTCTCCTCCCTACTCTGTGCCAGCCCCTATCTGGATGGTGCCCCCCAGCACAGTCACTCACCATCTCTGGGACTTACCCATATGGTGGGATCAGAGGGGCTTGCAGGATCCAAGGGGGTGCCCAGTCTGTGGTGTCAGAACTGCAGGTTGCCCTCCTACATCCCACCCAATGAGTGATTTTCCTTGGGAGTTTTCTCCCCCTGGGATGTTGATGTGCCATGACGTAAAGCATTTGTTGATGTCCCTCACCCTTCTGGACTTCCTCACTGCCTTGATGCCCAGCCTCTGCTAGGTGCAGGTGCACTGTGGGAGGTGCAACCCTCCCCCAAATTGAGTGGAGTGCAATCTCTCAGATGTTCAGTCTTCTCTCACCTGACTGACCCCCAGTGAATCGGGTTTGCTCCCAAACCCGGGTCGCTGGCATAGTGAATGCTAACCCGACCGCTGCACTTCTGGTCTGGCCCAAACTGCAATCTTTCTAAACCTGTGAAATGGGCTTCCCTACAAGTCCAGTGACAAAGGCCTTGGGCTTCACTTTCATTTAAAGCAGCAGTGCAACAAATATTTCTTCAAAAAAGCTAATTTCAGCTACAGCTAAGAAAAGTATTAGTATATCAGTCACATGTACATATCTAGGTACCTCCTATGCAGACCACCCAGTCTTCAACTAGAATTACATCTAATTGTCATCATCATTATTCCTAGTTGCAAGATATGCAATACAGAAGTGTGTCCAGAAATCCCAGGTCTAACTATGTGACCCTGTAGCTCAGTGGTTAGAGCATTGGGATGGTATTCTGGGGCCCTGGGTTCAATTCTCAGTAAGGCCACATTAGTTCTTTCTCAGTACAATTTCTCATTATACAGTGGACTGAAATGAAAAGGACAAGCTTAGAGCTACGAGTAACTCTGCATTTCATCATTTTAAGTGCTAGTATACATTGAATCTTTTTACTAATCAGTTTATGCACAGTTGTAAAAAATCCCTAGTAGGCATATGTTAACAGGTTTTGGAAAACAGGAACTAGAGGTTTGTTAGGCAAATATCGGAGATCTCAATATTAAAATAGCTTCAATATTTCAGAAGGGTCAAGTTCATCACTTATAATTTTAATATACATATTTCTATTATATAGCAGCAGGAAAACTAGAAATTAAAACTCACTACATGATTACAAATTTCCATAATGGGGTAGATTTACAATTAGTTCTATCACTACATAATTACAAATGTCCATAATGGGATAGATTCACAATTAGTTCTATCATCCAAGAAACCATTATATGCCTATAAGGAGTGTTACACTTCTAGGAAAGAGGTCGATGAATATATTGTTACTAACAAGCCTGGGATCCCCAAGGTCTGAATGTTTAGACTCTTTTTTTCATGAGTCCAGTCACATAGCAAGGGCTTAAAATATTAAGACACATAAGAGGAGACACTGGTGTATTCTATTAAGAGTGGCATATGTGAATTGTGTTTGAGGACTATGATACTATATTTTGGCTATGCCATACAGCCAACCACTCTCAGCAGCATTTTATATCACATGCTATCAATGGGCCCTATGCACTATGCGGGTGGTGGTACACGGAAACTGCGCTTACCCCACCTGCATAGCTGCACACCTGCAGACAGGTGTGCACCAGCTGGTATTCACTACAAGCTGCCACCTGTTCATGGCTCCATCCTTCTCTGGTGTGCAGAACTCCACAGGGTGGCCAGGGTTGGGACGCAGACCTGGCCGGGCATCCAATTAGATGCCCGGACTGGGTCACAGAGTGGATCACCTGCATGGCAGGGCACACGTTGGCAGTGCATCCTGCAGAAGACCAACAGCTGGTGGTTGAGGAAGTGAGAGGAGGGCACTGCCGCCAGCCCTCCTGTGATGCAGCCCCAGAGCAGGTTGCAGGGACAAGGTGGGGGGTCTGTTGGCAATACGGGGGCACTGTACTCCACAACATGCCTGGGTAGCCTGTGGCTGGGATTGATTGGCAGTGCCTTTGTTGGGGGAGCTGCATCCATGGGCCAGTCCCTGTGTGGGTATGGTGGGGGGGCGCCAGGTGTCTGCCATGCACTGATGTGTGCTGGGTGGCCCTGGACTGCCATGGGCTGGCCCAGCAGCAATGGTCTCTTTGGCTAAGTAGCCTAACCGCCCTGTTTGGGCTGTGTACTGTGGTGTGCATGGGGCATGTAGGGAGCCTATGGCAGGGTTCTCCCCATCATACCCTGCACCCTCCTCCGCACCCCCACACCCAGCACTGCAGGCTTTAGTGCATGGCTCGTAGTGCTGGCCCACCCCTCACCTGCCCCCAGTGCATTGCTCTTCATGCAGCCAGGGGCTCAGGCACATAGGTGCTGCACACCCCCCTTGGTGCATCCCACGTGGGGAGCGCAACGGGTGCAGGGTGGCTGTGCACCCAAGTTACACGGCGCATAGCCAATCCACCCATTGGTGCATAGGGGCCATTATCCTTAATTACTAGAACTATATATTTTTAGAATGCACAAAATGTTGAGCACTTTCAATGCACACAGCAGAAACTGTAATTACAATTCTATCCCTTCCCCCAACAAGTCTTTTCAAGGTTTCCATTAAGACTCTCATGGTATTTTCTGTATGCTCTTCTAATATAAGAAGGTTAGTAATAAGATATAATAGTTGGTTGGTTGATCTGACATAGCTAATAATAAACTTTAGAAAATGGGCTTTTTATTTCCTGGCATTTGACTGGCTAGTACCATCGCCAGGGGGTACATTAACTTTCAATAGATGCCCTCAAAATAAAAAGGTCCATCCTATAGTGCCCTTTCACCCATTTAAATATCCTGGTGCCCACCCTGCTTCCTAATTGGCTAACACACGTAATTTGCATTTCAAATTGCCACCATGTTTTCTCTTGCTCACTGAGAGATGTTACCCATACAAGTCAGCCCTGCTACAGACACACAAAAGGATGGCACAACCATGACCACAACTATTTTCTCATTTGTGAAAAAAAAACCTTAAACTACTTAATTTCAAAGTGCCACACAAACATCAATTTAACCCGCCCCTCACACTTCTCCAACTCCGCCCCCCCGCCCGGTCCGGGCCCCTGTCCCATCACCAGTCGTTGACCAGTTTCCACAGTTCCACAAAATGCTATCAAAACATAACAAATGTACTGTACTTGCTGTTTGCAGGTTGGGTTTTTGTTTTTCTGCCACCTCAGTTGACCTTCTCTACAGCATGCCGACCCGCGACTGCCCGACCGCCACTTCCACTACTCTTCCGGTCAAATACATTCAACTGCCCACAGCATGGTCATCCGCCCACCACCTCCGCTCCTCTCCTGATCTCTAATTAATACAGGTTTGAAAGTGCAACTCTCTCTCATGTAAGATACCTCTGAACAAAACATCAATTAAAATGCAAAGCAGTATAGTTTACCTCGATACAGCAATTTTATTTTATTTTTTTACTCAAAGCTCACCCAACCGCCACCTCCTCTCCTTGGCCACATCCTCCAATGAACAAATAAATCATGTAAACCTGCAATCACTGTATAAAGTAACACCCATGCACAAATGAATATTGAAAGAAAAAATAAACAAAAGCAGTTTCACTGAAGCCTGTGTACTGAAGCCATGTGTATCTGGAGGAGAGGAAGTAACCATGACAACCAACTGCCAAAAAAAAACACACCACTACAATGCAGGCAGAGGAACTATTTTATTACAAACTAATGAAACAGCAGTAAAAATTAAAAATTATTTAAAAAAACATTATTTAATACAGCTGCCAATTTTCTAAGTGCAATAATATCCTCCAGGGTGGGCAGTATGAACAATAACAGACCTTCCAGGGCCTATAAGACCCTCCAACTGCAGTATCGGGCCTCATTACGACCCTGGGCGGTCCAGTATTGCCCAATACCGCCCACCCTGTTGGGTATTATTGCCTGCATAATAGCGATATGCAAAGTAATGTGCTTTGTCACCCCTATTTCAGGTAGACAACCATATAATTTTGCTCTGAGGTATCAGATCTGTTCTGTCACAGCTTACAACATTTTAATATCTGTTACTGTTTATGTTTTATCCAAAAGCATGTTAGGGTGCATTGTCTTATAAGACCCCATTTTGACACATTGTAGGTACTGTCAAAATTAGTGATTTAAGTGTTTTTTTTTCATGGCAGCAAAGGCCTCAGAGGTTGGTAAGATGTCAGTTGTAGCATTATGTTGGCACAATTTAAGACTAGTATGTGTCGGCACATGGCGCAACAGTAGTGTCTTTGAAATACAACTGAATATTTTGAATTAAGCACCATGTTTTTTTCCTTTGGTATTTAATTTCAGCCAAAACAGTGAAAAAAAAACCACATTATATCTTCATGTAAGTGAGAGACATAAAGGACAGTGATAGATATAGAAAGACATAAACATAGATGATGGCAGAAAAAGACCAGAGGTCCATCCAGTCTGCTCAAGTTCCCTGTAATCCCTGGAACCTACTGTTCCTCCAGGGTATTAACCCTCCCTGTCCACTCCCTAGTCTCCTCCTTGATTCTGTCACCCCAGGCAATCACTATTCCCTTCATTCTATCCCAGCCCTACGTGAGTCCCCTGGCTGTTTTCACACTCACCACCTTGGCCAACAGACTGTTCCAAGGTTCCGCCCCCTTTCCGTAACATAGTACTTCCTCACGTCCTTCCTGAACCTCCCTCCTGTTAATTTCCACTCGTATCCATGTGACCGCGAGTTGGTATTCTGGCTAAATAGTTCCTCGCAGTTCACTTTGTTAATTCCTTTAAGGAACTTGAAGGTCTCTATCATATCTCCCCTCTCCAGTCCAGTCCAGTCTTAACATTGTATATGAGCATGAAGTAGCATTGAAATTACAAAGTTTTAATTGGTATTTATATTTGATTTAAAATATTTTAGATCCCCCACCCCCCCGAAAAAGCTGTCAGAGTTGTGGCAAAACACTGTGGCTGTATTTAAATAAAGAAGACCATACTGAAAGCATCCCAGTGTCATGGCTTTTTGTTTTCCTAAGATCGGTCCAGCTCCTAAAAATACTCAGCATTACTACTTCGCAGGAACCAGCTCCACGATCACATTTTCCTATCTCTGTGATTCCCCACCAGGACATTTTGTTTTTTGGCTACATAAGTTCCCCAGAAATGCGTAGGCTGGAACAACTTCAGACAATGAAATTTGGGCCAGCCACATACAGAATACATGATCCACTTCACTCACCCCTGACTGCCAATACAAATGTGGCTACCACCTTTTCACACTGAAAACCTTTAAAAAACCCTCTAAAAAATTAAACTCCCTTAAATTTAAAAAATAACTAAATAATTAAACATTCTTTCCTCTCATGATACCCTCCTTCCACACATAAACTAAAATAAAATAAAGTACTATTGGTGTTTCTTTGGTGACCATGAGAAATCCCTATTCATACCTTACCTGTTTGCCAGGGCAATCTCTGCTGCTTACAGTGCTTCAGATACAACTGAGGCCTTAGCTTCATATAAGGCATTCTACTGTATGTGAGGAGGTAACTTTGCCAGAGGAATTCTGCAGTAGTTTGAATTCCTGTGTTTCATAGGGTATTCCATCTTTTGAATGTGTGGAAAGAAAATGTTTGACAGGTACGGAGGGATTACTTTTTACTAGTTACTTTTATCAAAAGAAATTACCTGTTTTTAAATTAAAAAATTACATTTTTTGTTATTTGAAATTGTTTCTTGGTTTACCCATTTTATAAGTGCAATAAGATACTCTAGGCCATTGGTTGTTGGAGGTTAATGCACTTCTGGGTGCGAAAAGGCATTTATCACAAGTGCCTCATGCTTCATTACACACCTGGGCTTGCAATAATCCCTGATAACCAATGCCATATTGTGTCTTCTTACTTACATAACAACTGGCTACCTACAGGCAAATGAAGCTGACTTTGCCACTGCAGCCAACGCAGGACCTGCTCTGCTGTCCTCACAATCCAGCTCCATATTCCAGCACTTGGGCAATTCATAAAGCAAAAAGCAATCCCCGCAGAGACCAACTTACCAACACATGGGGTGACAGCAGGAAATTCTGGTCAAATATCAAAGATGTTATGTGGAAGGACCCAAAAAAGGCACCTGCAATGGTAAACCTCGGTGGGACCCCCATCCTTGACCAGCTCACAACTGCAAATACCTTTAACGATGCCTTCACTGATCTGAGTAGTGTGTTACCACAAGATTTCTTTGATGATACCTCCTTAATGTCAGCACATCATCCAGGGAACAAGACAAATTATCACCCTCCCCCTTTTCTTCTTTAAACGTGTCTCAGTGACACAGGTCAGGAAACTATTGAACACTGTGCTGGGCAAGTCCAGGCACAGTGCTGACTCTAGATCTCAAACTAAGGCCACTCACAGCAGAGGAAGTACTCCCACCTATCACTAAGTTACTTAACCTCTAACCCTAAACAGGAAATCACAATTCCCACAGGTATGGAAAACAGCCATTGTTACACCTGTTCATAAATCTGGGACTGTGCACTACATGGCAACTATAGGGCTATATATCAATCCTTCCTTCCCTTTCTAAAATACTCAAATGTATTGTTGCCAACCAGCTTGTGGACTACCTTGATAAATACTCCTTACCATGTGAGCAACAGCATGGCTTTCAGAAAGGGCACAGCACCACCACCGCACTCCTAGAATTCACCAGCTACATCCACCAATCAATTGACCAAGGCAGTCTTGTGGGTGCTGTCTTTATAGACTTAACCAAGGCATTCAACATGGTTAATCACCTGCTCCTCCTTGAACAACTCTCACTAACTGGTCTCTCCCCTGATACGCTGCCCCGATTTAGAAGCTATCTTGGGGACAGATCCCAAGGTGTGAAGATTTCCAATGCTATTTCTGACCAGAGGCCTGTTCGGTCCGATGTACCCCAGGGCTCAATCTTGGGTCTACTCCTATTCAGCATCTTCCTTAACAATCTACTATCTGCCTGCCACCAATGAACTCTGCTCTATATGGACGATGCTGTCATTTTTGCAAGCCACCCTGACCCATGCCTCCCGGAAAGTAACCTTCAAAATGGTTTCATGGAAGTTGAGCACTGGTTCTGCAAACATAAACTGGTGCTAAACTACAAGAAGACAAAAGTCCTGTTGTTCTCTTCAGCCCACAGTCGACACAAAGCTCATGCTCTTACCATCTGAAATTCCCAAGATGACCCCCTCAAACAAATACAGCACTTCAAGTACCATGGGGTTACCCTTGATAGACACCTTACTTGTACACCTCACATCGAAAATGTTGCCAGAGCCGTCAACACCAGGATTGGGCTCCTCTATCGACTGAAAAAGTCTCAAACACCTGAAGCCCTAAATCTTGCTATTCACATCTCGGTGCTCTATATAATCGATTATGGCCTTGTCATTTACAGAACTGCTTCCACTACTACACTCAGAAGGCTCACTGTTGCACTGAACAAGGCCTGTAGACTCCAAATCAGTGCACTACACCTCACCCACACTTGCGATATCTATAAACAGACTGGGTGGCTCAGCTTACATGGGAGAATTAAATACCACACCTGCCTGCTTGCCAAAAAGATTCTCCTTGGACACATGCCTGTGGGATTGGGATGCTTACTTCA
Source organism: Neoceratodus forsteri (assembly GCA_016271365.2). NCBI lineage: Eukaryota > Metazoa > Chordata > Ceratodontiformes > Ceratodontidae > Neoceratodus > Neoceratodus forsteri. Next base: position 141,914,201 of record CM028133.1, read on the forward strand.
CAGATCCCCCAAGACCCAACACACGCGCACCTCATCATCTGCACTCCTACTAGTCCCGATGTGCCAGACTACTCAATGCCAATGCTCCTTCTGTATCAGAACGCCTTACTGGTTCAATGTCCTCCACAGTGGACTGGCTAACCTTTCTAATCTCAGAGAGTTCAAACACAAGCTTCAACAGCACTTCCTAACTGAAAACTCCTGTGATTGCTCCACCTAACATCCTTGTCCCTTATTTGGGACCTCCCTTCTCTGTTCTTCCACTGTCACTTGCCACTGTCTTGCCCCCTCACTCTCCTCTCCCCTCCTGCTCCCCCACTCTCCCCCTTTCTCCCCCCCCTTCTTCATTATTCTTTTCCTTCCCCTACTATCCTAGCTGCTAACCTTGACAATGCCACCTGGCTGCTCCCCACTTCTTGGATTTAACTCCCCCATAATTCCTCCTCTTCTTACTCCCTGCCTCTACTCACGTGCTAAACTAATGTTGATTTAATGCCGTTTTCATATTCTGTATTATAATACCTATTGCTTAAATGCTATGTGAAACTTGTCTGTTGTTTGCTTGCTTACATGTTTCCCTATATCTGTATGTAACCCCTCCCTATTGATGTGGAACCTTTGTAAATGAGCTGCTTGGCACTCAAAGGTAATTGTAATCCTAGAATGAATGAATGAATAAATACATAAATAAATAAATATGGCTGCACAATAGCTAGCCAGAAATATGGGACTATACCTGCCATGTACAAGAAAAGGTCAGGCCCCACCCAAGGGGGATAATCTGGGAAGGGGGTCAGGAATATGGGGTTGGGACTTTAGAAGCCGCAGGAAGGTACTCCATGATCATGTAGAGGCCTCTGGTTTAGGTAGAAGAAGGTCTAGTGGGCAGGCCTGAGGGAGGAAAAAAGCAGTAAATAAAAAGGAAAAAAACAGAATTTGTTGGCAGAAAAGTACCACTTGGCCCACTCAGTCTGCTTAGATGTTACCTGCCTAATCTGCCTCTGAATACTCTACATGGTCTCCAGCAACCCTCTCGCCTCCCTGTCTCTCCTCTTATATTCCCCTATATCTATCCCATGCATGTTTGAAACCCCCCCACTGTTTTAGTCTCCAACACTTCCTCTGGCAGTCAGTTCCATATGTCTACCACTCTTTCAGTGAAGAAATATTTTCTCACATCCCTCTTAAACCTCCCTCCTTCCAGCTTTATTGAATGCCCCCTGGTGCTGGTGCTCCTTCTCGTTTGAAAGACTCCCCACCTGCACCGTGTTCACCCTTGTGAGGTACTTACAGGTCTCAATCATGTCACCTCTCTCTCTCTCTCTCTCTCTCTCTCTCTCCTCTCTTTTCTGGGGTGTACATGCTAAGATGTCAGTCAGACAGTTAAAGAATCAGCCAGCTCCAAAATGTCTGTTCAAAAAAAAGATATTTCCAATTTTATTGAAGTTTTTTTAAAACTTTAATTTTTATTGAAGCACATAGAGAAAAGCATCACACAGTAACTACAACGTAATATACAGAGAGAAGCCATAATTATTTGAATATATCTTACAAATGTGGCACATTATAATTCCATGATATTACTGACATCCGACATATTGTTCGATATCTTTGCATTGAAAAGGAAGAGTAAGTAGACAATATGATCAGGCCCGAATGGCTAGGTCCAGGCTCCCCCAGGTTCACCGAGTCCCGCTCCAGCCCCCCCCCCCGGACTACTCATTTTGGTCAAGGGACAAATGAATCATCTTTCTCTGAAATACAAAACACCCAGGCTGTCCACTTAATCTCGAACTGTGCAATTCTATCATTGCACCTACATATAAGGCATTCCAAGGCATACATATCATTTGTAATCTTATACCATTGAATAAGCGTTGGCACACTGGGTTGTCTCCAGAGGCAAGTGATCGCCTTTTTGGCAGCAAAAATGTATACATATAGAAGCAAACTCTGTGAAATGCGAAGATCCTCAGGCGGGATTGAAAGGAGAGCTAGTTCTGGAGTTAACACAGCCTCTGTCCCTACAAGCATGTACAGACTGTCCATAGTCTGCTGCCAAAAAGGGTCCAGGACCAGGTAAGTCCAAAAACGTGTATGTGCGAAGCCAGTGTCTCCCTGCACCATCTCCAACAGTGCCCGGACCGCACCGGAAGACACCTTGCCAACCTAGAGGGGGTGTTAAAGTGCCAATTTCTGGATTTTCATGAAAATTCCTGCCAGTAGGGGACTGAGGAGATTTTAATAGAGAGAAGTGAATACTTCACACCCAAGTGTCATATGGGATGGCCATTGACAGCTTACAATTCCATGCATCTAAAATCCCCTAGGTTGAGTCTCCAAGGAAGTCTCCAAGGTCGCTAAGAATGCATGTGATACTGGCAGTACGAATTTCACAGCGTTGAACAGGCAATGCTTTTCCATACGTTTACATCAGCCTCTCTATGTTGAGTAAACCATTGCAGTAAATGTACTACTATGTAAATCACCTACTAAATGTATCACTACTTTTATCTTGAGCATGCTAGTGTCTTGTAGTTAATTTATGTGCTTCTCTTAATTAATGTGTACTCACTAGTGTTAAAACCTTTCTACAACTGTCATCATGCACCTTCAGCATTTATATTGAATAACGGCACAGTACCAGTTCTGGTGTGGTGTGGGGCATCGGTAGGTAAGGCCATGCAACTACTAAGTGTGGTACGTTGTGTGCAGCTGCAATCAGGGATGTGTACGTTTGGTGTACATGGCCTCAGTTTTGCTGTTGATCTCCACTGAGCATGCAGTACCTGGTCAGGTGGGTGGGGATGTCTCGTAGTACATTTAGACAATTGTTTGTTATTTCAAACAACATGAAGTCTTGCTATATTATGACAATAGCAGTTAGCCACAGCACTTGAACTGCCCCGGAGAGGAAAGAGTTAACTCCATACAGGATGGAGCTCTGAGCGTGAGCGCTCCTCTTAGAAGCTCTATCTGGCTAGTTTCAAATAGAAACTGTCAGATTCTTTACTCCGCCTCACTGAACAGTCACTCCGGAGATCTCTCCTTCAGCTCAGTTCATTTCTCGGTTAAAATCAGTATTTCTCGGTTAAAATTAACCGGGAAAAGTGTTTTATTTTACCGCATTTCGGTTCAAAGCTCTATCTGGTAACCGTAAGTACAGGTCTTTAGTCTGTGTGGAAATTATTTATCGGTTCGGTTCTGAACCGATCGGTTTACTTTTAAAATACTTTTAAAGCATTGTATGTGAATTTAGAGTGCGGTTCCCGGTTCTTATCGGTTCTAAAAAAAACGGACTTTTAATTTTGGTTTTTTCAAATACCCGTGACACGGTTAGGAACCGATAAGGGTGTCTTGCCTGGCACTGCCATTAAAAGGGCAAGTTTTTGGTTAGGCTGGCATTATGTCTGAGAAACCCAAAAGAAAAACCGGGCCCACTGGGTTTCAACACTGTGATGCTTGTGGGGAAGCCTTTGCCAAGGCTGACCCACACACCACATGTGTTTATTGTCTGGGGTTTGACCACCTCCAGTCAGACTGCCAGATTTGCAAGAATTTCCCTGCAGCCACCCTGGAAAAAAAGATTGGGCAGGCTCAGGAACAAGAGGCCAAAAGTCCGCTGACCGGATGGCCAGCCGGTCCAGTATCAACTGGACCAGAGGGAGTGCCCTCTGACCAGGGCGAGACTTCCTCGGGCAAAAGAAAAGCTGGTTCTGTGGAACCAGCCCCAGTAAAAAAATCTAGGAAATCAGTAGGTCTGGAGTCCAAAATTGCCTCTCCAACTGCTGCAGAGATAGCAAAAGCCATACAAATTGTCCAGTCACTGTCTCAGGGACCGTCCGAACCACCATCAGTTGGCAAAAGGTTGGTTCGTCCGGTCCCAGTGGTTCAAGAGTATGATGTTGAGGAATTTTATGAACCACAGGAGGGGGAGGAGGATTATGAACAGTATGTATGTGGCTGGGAGGGTCTGGATGTGCCCATTGAACCGGACATCTCTCCAGACAGACCATTAGAATCTCCCCCTATGCTGTCTGAGTCCCCATCTCATTTTATTTTTTATAAGAAAGTTGCTGAAACCCTCCAGCTTCCCTTAGAAGAGGCTGTGGATGAGCAAGAGGAGCCTGATTATGTTGAAATGATGGATATTCCAGAGTCTAGGAGATTGTCTATTCCTTTGCATAAGTCATTTAGGAAGCAAACAATGAAAATTTTAAAAAATCCAAATTCTGTTCCTCCTGTTGATAAAAAGATGGACAGGAGGTATACTCTATCAGGCCCTGATACAGACTTCCTTTCTGAGCAGTGTAGTCATGTAGGAGTGGTACAGGCTGCAGCCTGTGACAAGGCTAACATTCCCCTGGCTTCACATACTCCTGATAAAGATTCTAGGAAGGTTGATGCCATGACTAAAAAGCAGTATTTGGCGGCCTCTTTGGGACTCAGGCAGGCAAATTATATGGCTTATGTGGCTAGATATCAGAAATCTAGATGGGATACAGTTATGCAGTTAGCCAAGCAGGCCCATGGCCAGCTGGCTAGTGAATTGGAACAGGTGGCTGCTGATGGCATTGAAGCCTCTAAAGTTCAATTTCATGCTGCTGTTGATGTTAATGATGTTTCCTAGGGTCATGGCCACTTCTGTAGCTTTCCGTAGGTTGGCATGGCTCAGGTGCACTAATCTGTCACAGGACACTCAGTCTAAGGCTATGGATTTTCCTGTGGTAGGAAATTCTCTGTTTGGGGAGCAAACAGAGAACTATATGAAAAAGATGGATGAATACAGAACTACCTACAAAAGTGCCCAGGCCAAGGAGCGGCAAGCCACTCCCCAGAGGCACACACCCAGAGGTAGGGGCAGGCCTTTCCACAGGCCTTTTTATCAATCCCAAGCCTCCTCTGCTTTTGCTCAGAGGGTTTTTTTCAGAGGCAGAGGCAGACGGGGTGCAGGTAAGCCGTCCCCCACCCCTCAGCCTAAGGCATCTGCCAAGCAGGCACCCTGATGGGGTGCCCAGGGCCGATTCTCCTGTACCAGTAGGGGGCAGGTTGGCTTACTTCAGTCAGAACTGGGTGTCCCTAACTTCAGACAAATGGGTCTTGAATAGTAAGCCAGGGTCTGGTTCTCAGCTTCAAACAGTTTCCAAAGATGAGGGCAGACACTCTCCACCTGCAAGCCCCCTAGAGACCCTTGCTCTGGAAGCAGAGGTCTCTGCCCTGTTAAATTGCAAAGCAGTGGAAAGGGTTCCTCCTTTACACCAGGGCAGGGGTCTGTACTCCAGATACTTTCTTACCCCAAAAAAGACAGGAGAATGGCGGCCCATCCTAGACTAAGATATTTGAACAAACACCTTTTGAAAACAAAGTTCAAAATGTTAACTCTGGCAATGATATTGCCCTCACTGAGGCCAGGGGACTGGCTAGCCTCCCTGGACCTCAAGGATGCTTATTTTCATGTCCTAATCAGGCCTTCTCACTGACAGTACCTCAGGTTCGAACTGCCCTCAGGCCACTACCAGTTCAGGGCAATGCCCTTCGGTCTTACCTATGCTCCAAGGGTATTCACGAAATGTCTAGCCATGGCAGTGGCTCATTTAAGAAGGCAAGGGGTTGCTATTTTCCTTACCTGGACGACTGGCTCATTGTGGACAGTCTCCAGAACAGGTGAAATCCCACTTGCAAGTCACAGCAGCTTCTCACCTCCCTGGGATTCCTGCTAAATCTACCAAAGTCAGTTCTAGAACCAGTTCAGGTACTTACTTTCATAGGTGCAGAATTGGACACAAAGCTGGCCAGGGCCTTCCTCCCCTTGGAAAAGGTAGAGAAGTTGATTGCCCTGGCCTCCTCTTTCACCCTGCAGGTCTCTCGACCAGCAAGACACTTTTTGCAGCTCCTGGAGCACATGGCGGCCTCCACAGCTGTAGTGCAAGGAGCAAGATTTCAAATGAGAGACATTCAGTTTCATTTGAGGGCCTTTTGGTCCCAAAGGAGGGACCCCCTGACCAAACTGGTTCCAGTGACCCGAACCCTGATCCTAGCTCTTCAGTGGTGGCAAGATCAGAGCAATTTAAGACTGGGGGTCCCCTTCATTCCTATCTCCCACTCCCTCACCCTCACTACGGATGCCTCCCTCCTGGGGTGGGGAGCACACCTGGGTGACCTTTCCACACAGGGAGTGTGGTCCCCCCAGGAATCTCTGCTCCACATCAACTTGCTGGAACTCAGAGCTGTCTTTTTAGCTCTTCAAGTTTTTTCTGCATCTGTCCAGAACAAAGTAGTCCAGGTCAGAACAGACAATACCACAACAATGTGGTACATCAACAAGTAAGGGGGCACTCAGTCGTCGGCCTTGTGCACCGAGGCAATGAAGTTGTGGTCTCTGGCTTACTCCCTGAACACTTCTCTAATAGCAGTTCATCTGCCAGGGAAGAACAATGTCCTAGCGGATGCCCTCAGCAAGATTTCTCAGGGCCATCACGAATGGTCCCTGAATCCTCGAGTGCTGGGGACAGTTTTTGCCAGATGAGGCACCCTCAGATAGACCTCTTTGCAGCCCCAGACAACCACCAACTTCCACTGTTCTGTTGCAGGCCCCAGTGATGGGCTCAGTCCCCCTGGATGCCCTTCTTTTGGATTGGGAAGGGAAGTTTCTGTATGCTTTCCCCCTTCCCTCTTCTTTTCAAGGTGTTAGTAAAAATCAGATCCCAGCATTGCAAGGTGATTCTGATTGCACCAGACTGGGCCAGGCAACCTTGGCACCCTCCTGCTATCACTAACAGTCCACCTTCCCTGTGCCTTCCCAGGATTCACAATCTGCTGACCTGTGCCCAGGGAGAGTATGTCCGAACCTCAAATCCTCAACCTCAAAGCCTGGCTCTTGAGGAGTTAGAATTTGCTGATTTACACCTTTCTCAAGGTGTCCTTGATATTTTAAAGGCCTCTAGGAAGCCTTCCACTAGAGCCACTTATAATTCCAAGTGGAAAAGGTTTTCCATCTGGTGTTCTGGGAAGCATATTGCCCCAGAATCTGCTGATTTACCCATTTTGTTGGACTACATGGTCCATCTTAATTCTCTGGGCCTCAGACCAGCTACCTTAAGAGTTCATTTGGCAGCTGTCTCTTTTATTTCAGCAGAAAAGCCTTCCTCCCTTTCCTCTCACCCTGTGTTTTCCAAGTTTTTTAGGGGGTTACTCCATACCAACCCTCCTTTTCATGACCCAGCCCCTGCCTGGGACCTCAATGTTTGCATTGCTCAGTTAATGCAACCCCCTTTTGAACCTCTGTCTTTGGCAGACCTTAAGTTCTTAACTTGGAAAACTGTGTTTCTAGTGGCCATCACTTCTGCTAGATGCATAAGTGAGTTACAAGCCCTTTCAGTAGAAAATGATTTTATTTCTTTTCACAGGGATAAGGTAGTCCTCATGACTAACAGAAAGTTTTTGCCTAAAGTGGTTTCGGATTTCCATCTTAACCAATCCATCTCCCTTCCAGTATTTTTCACTGAGCATTCTTCCTCTGGCGAAATGAGATTGCACAGTTTGGATGTTAAGAGGGCATTGAGTTACTATTTGGAACGCACCAAGGGTCACCGGTTCGAATCCCACCAACTCGTTCTCACCTATGGTGAGGCTGGCAAAGGAAAACCTGCCACTAAGAGGACAATTGCCAGGTGGATTGTCTCTTGTATCCAATTTTGCTACCAAAAACTGGGTAGAGAACCCCCCTCAGGTTTGAGGGCCCATTCTACCAGAGGTACAGCTGCATCTCTAGTGGCTGTTAGAGATATTCCTATTTTGGAAATCTGTCAAGCTGCAACCTGGAAAACAGTTCACACTTTCACCAAGCATTACTCCCTGGATGTCCAGGCCAGGAGAGATGCTCGGTTTGGCACAGCCGTGCTTCAGAGCCTATTCCCTAAGTAGGTTCTGTCCCTCCTCCATGGAGGTACTGCTGTGTAGTCTGCTATTGTCATAATATAGCAAGACTTCATGTTGTTTGAAGAAAAAATTACTCACCTTAGTAATGTTGTTTCTTCTAATGGAGTCTTGCTATATTATGACCACCCCCCCAACCTGCCCCTCTCAGAACTTCTACTTGGGTAGGGTGTGGGCAAATTAGTGCAAGCACTGTGTCATGCCATTATAGGTGTTTCCCCCCTTTTTCTTTCAGGATTTGGGGAAATTAGGTTTTATTGTTATTGGTTTGTGTGTTCTGGCTCCCCTCCTGGACTTGAGTCTTTTGGGGAAGGGGGTCTAGTAGTGCTTGTCAGGGGTGATTTTGGTTGTTGTTGTTGTTATTGTTGTAGTTGTTACTAATAGGTAGCCATTGGGCTAGTGTAGGTTACTTTTTCCACACAGACTCTTAGTGAGTGTTTGGCTCCGTAAAGATCTGACAGTTTCTATTTGAAACTAGCCAGATAGAGCTTCTAAGAGGAGCGCTCGGGCTCAGAACTCCATCCTGTATGGAGTTAACTCTTTCCTCTCTGGGGCAGTTCAAGTGCTGTGGCTAACTGCTATTGTCATAATATAGCAAGACTCCATTAGAAGAAACAACATTACTAAGGTGAGTAATTTTTTCTTCTGTCACCTGCTGCTGGATGTCTGTCATTGGTTGTGTTGACTTGGTCCTCCCCCATTGGGGGCTAAGAGGTTTTCTGACGAAAAGTCCATATCTCGCACCGTTTCCGAGATACGGGCCCTGAAAGGCGCGTCGAACGCCATAATGTTATCCTATGGGAAAAAAAGAAAAGTTCAGAGTGCCATAACTTTGCCTCCCTGTAATGTTTTTTCACCAAACCACTGAAAGGCACATCTGTGGGCTGTTGACTGTCTTCCCTCCAAATTTCAGGAAAAAAGACCAAACCGTTATTTTGTAGCAGGGATCCAAAGGATTTCTGTAATGCGTCAGGCGCCGTAATGTTATCCTATGGGAAAAAACATCAACTTTGGAGTGCCGTAACTTTGCCGCCGTATGATATTTTTTCACCAAACTACTGAAAGGCATATCTGCGGGCTGTTGGCTGTCTTCCCTCCAAATTTCAGGAAAGAAGACCAAACTGTTATTTTGCAGCAGGGTGTCAAAGGATTTCTGTAATGCGTCGGGCACTGTAATGTTATCCTATGGGAAAAACTGTCAACTTTGGAGTACCGTAACTTTGCCGCCATGTAATATTTTTTTAATACAACACTGAAAGGCACATCTGTGAGATGTCGGCTCCGTTCTCTCCAAATTTCAGCCCAAAACTCCCAACGGTTCTTTTGCGCAGTGCCAAAGAATCGCCGCCACTGTCCCACAGATGGAAAACTACTGTCGCACTTCATGAAGCTCGAAAAGTTCGACACTTTCGTGAGCATAAAAGTAATTTGTGAAGTACTTTTTCCAGAAATTTGAAAAACATATTTCTGGGGTGTTTACCACAAATAAAGACATGGCAAGCATCCTCAGGGTCTGACTAGGTGAATACAAAAGAATTAGGTTGCTAGAGGGTCCCAAATTTAAATGCCAACCATTTTCTGATCACAACTAAAACAAAATGGCCGATTTGAAAAGTAACAGGCCCATTTAGCGAAAGTAAAAATGCATTTGCGAAAGTGTTGAACTTTTGTTAACTTTTCCCATTGACTTATAATGGGAAACTGTTTTTGAATAACTTTGAACCGTTTAATATTTTTCATGAAATCTTTGAAAGGCACATCAGGGACCCTGGCCATACATTCCTGAAGATTTTGGACCGGTCACTAAACCGACGGTTCGTAGGCTGACCGTCAGAATTCCAGAAAAGCGAACAAAGACAGATCACGCTAATAACTCCACAGCCGTATATCTGACCACTACAAAACTTGGTAGATCCCAAAGCCTATGGTTCTTGATCATGTATTCCAAATTTCAGCCAAATCTGTCAAACGGTTGCAAAGTTATTAAGGTGCAAAGTTTTGGGGTTTAACATAGAAATGGCTCTTCAACCCTAACTATGGTAGCACTACCGTGCTACCATAATATATGTATATATACAGTATATATATATATATATACACATATATATATATTTTAATTAAAACATACTCAAAATCAAGAATACTCCTCACCAGAAAATAATTCATTTCTACCAGAAACTGCCACTTCTCATTAATTAAGACCAGAAGAAAATAACAGTGAAATTATAAAGAAAAACACTCAGTACCACATATTACTAGTCATAAGCAAAAGAGGAATTATGCAATGACTGAAATGTATCTCAAAATATACCCTACCAACTCATAGCCAGTCTATACTGTACCACCAAGACTGGAAGATTTCATATGGCACTGACTTCCTTTCAGTATTTCTATGACTAAGAATTGTAGTAGTAATCATATGAAATAATTGCTCCTCTGTATATTCTAATTGTTGCAGTGTCAGCCTACACTGCACATGCCATATATAGAATTTAAAACACACCAAAAATAACCAAAGTGTAACTCTATCATGTTTAGTCCATTTGAATGGAAGAATACCCAAGTATAAAATCTCAGGGGTTAAATCACAAAAGGGCGATGTAGGCCATTTACCCCATAAAAAATTCCAAAACCGTTTTACAAAAGGACACAGAAAGAACAAATGGTCCATGGATTCTACCACCTCAACACAAATCTCCTAGGGCAGTAACGATGTTCTACACTTTTATGTTTTAGGTTTCCTTTGACATTGAGTTTCCAATGTAGGGAAAGCCACATAACATCCCACATATAAACCGGTATACGGGCAGATGTCAACATTTTCCCAATCAATATTTTATCTGAAATAGGTTTAAAGTCAAAACAGGCTGTATCGTGAAAAAAAGTAGATAGAAGATGTGCATATAGTGTTTTCCGGTCATGTTGTGAAAAGTGTTCTGGTACTAAACACTAAAGTTTTATTTTCCCAAAACATACCCTTAAAGTTTCTGGAATATTATACAAAGAACGCTGTTTTGGGATGCATGAATGAGGAAGCCAGAAGGGGAGTATCCCTGCCAAGGAATCCAAAACCCATGGGATCCAAATACCCTCAGATTTCAATAATAATGGTCTCAAGTTTACATTAGCAAAAATTGTAAAAAAGAAAACAATGGGATTAATCATTTTAACACCCTCCATTTTTTTCTCTCTAAACAGTAAACACCGTTTAATGGGATTCAGTCTACTACCCTAAATGCCTGAAAAAAAACAACCATACATCTGGGTCTCCAGCTTAGGGGGTAGACTAAAAACTGCAGCTAAATACAAAAAAATTGGGAGTAAGAAGGTCTTAATCATATATACCCTTTTTAATTTGGACAATCTCCACTTATTCCACAGTAAAATTTTCCCATACGCAATGTCCAATTTGGAGGATCAATTTAAGAAGGCCAAATCCCTGGTACCAAAAAGAAGTCCAAGAATTGTACAGGTCCCTGTCACAACAGGGATCCCAATTACCGTAGATTCTAAAAAACATTCTAGTCCAAAGGGAAGGCATTTACTTTTCTTATAGTTAAGTCTGGCTCCCGTGAATTCAGAAAATTCCCAAAGTATTTGTCCCACTAAACAGGGCGAAGGTAAATCACCCACAAGAAAGCAGATGTCATCTGCATATGCAATACTTTTAATTTCTTCTGAGGTACTAGAAAAAGAAACCCCCTGAATAGCAATATTATCATTAACGCGACAAATTAAGGGGTCCAGTATAAAAAGATAGAGAAGAGGACTCAGGGAACATCCCTATCTAACTCCCCAGGTAACCATGCATGCCTTCCCCATCCATCCATTACAGTATGCTAAAGCTTTAGCATTAGAATAACAAGATTTTATCCAAAAAATAAAAGTACCCGGAATCCCATAACTAGTCAAACAGTCCCAAAGATATTCATGGTTTACCCTGTCGAAGGCCTTTTCCTGATCTAAACTAAGAATGAAACCAGTTAATTCTCCAGTCTCCCCCGGGACAAAATTTCTCTTAATAAAATTAACCCATCCATTATACTCCAGTCAGGAATAGTACAAGTCTGAGAAGAATGTTATCAGAGTAGATGCACAAAGCAACAACCTGTTATTCAACAATTTGGTATACAATTTAAAATCAGCATTTAATAATGTGATGGGACGCCAGTTTGAAAGGTCAGTCCTGTCCCCAGATTTATACATAAAAACCATCAACCTATTACCCATTGAATCAGGCAAATTCCCTGAAACCATCATATCCTGAAATAACTCTAAGATTTCAGGTAACAAAACTTGCAGAATCACACTGTACAATTCATACGGAATTCCATCTGTTCCAGGTGCAGAATTCTTTTTGACCATTGCAAAAGTGGTCATTATTTCAGATAGAGTAAGTGGTGACACCGGTACCCATTGATCGGATGACAAAACTTGTGGTAAAATACATTTTTCCAACCAAACCTTGTGACCATCCTGGGAGGATTCCTGATGACTAAATAAAGACTGCACATGCTCCTCTATGGCTGTCATAATTTCATTCCTTTTGGAACAAAGACACCCCTTAGCATCCTGAATTAAAGACATCCGCTTTTGATATTGTAGTTGGGCACAAAATTGAAATGGATTCATAAAATCCTGTGAACCATGGGTTCCAAATTTCTGTTCCTGTTCTAAAGATCTAAGTCTATTATATTGTAGATCATTCATTTTTCACCTGGTTTCTGCTAATTCTGCAAGAATCGTTTTTACTCCTTGGGAAGCTTGAAACACTACATTCTGATACTGTGTTTTGTAAATACAATATTGGTCCCTCTTAAATTTCCCATTTAATCTTCCTATGTGTTGAAAAAATATTTTAATATCTAGCTTTGTATCCTCCCACCATTCCTGTGAAGTATCATATAACATTTTAACCGATTTACGTGCTTCTAATAAGGAAATAAAACCATCCTTAACGGTTGGAAGAGACAACAGTTCCAAGTTCAACCTCCAATACCCAGGCCCTTGTTGCATACCATCATAATTAGAGACTGTCAGTTCTATGATGGCGTGGTCAGATGGAGCAACAGGACGGGTCCTGGTATTTTTAATCTCCAAGGCAGGAGATATAAACCAGAAATCGATCCTAGTAGCTAGGTTACCTCTGAAATAGGTCTTATCTGGCTGGCCAAAAAAACCACAAGCATCAACCAAACCAGTTTGTGAAATCAAAGCAGCCAGGCAATTGGTATCACAATATAATGTTTGGGTTTGAGGACCTCTATCCTTTAAATACAACCCACAATTGAAATCTCCTCCCAAGAAAACATAACAAGATGTAAACAAATAAGGCTGTATAGTATTAAAAAGCTCAGTTCTAGCTGACTTTGTTTGAGGGGCATATACATTAATAAACCGACAGTGCAATTTATTTAACGTGACATCTAATAACAAAGCACAGCCCGGGGCTATGTCCACTACCTGTATGGATTGTGCCAAAGGGGAATTTAAACAAATTCCAACCCCACAACAAAGATCCTTTCCAATAGACCAATAAGTCACTCCCCATTTCCATCCCACAGAGGCTCTATCCATCTCGTCTGCTATGTAATCGAGTGTCTTGAAAGAATACCACATCATAAAAAGGAATCAAATAAAGCATATACCAAAAGTTGTTTTCTATCTGACTGAATACTGTTAGTATTTAAAGAGGCCACAGTAATACTAAATAACATATCCATTCGTATAAAACAAAAACAAAATCCATTAAGTGTTTAACTAAAGGAGAACTAATTAATCCTGAAAAAATTTGAAAAACATTAGATTTCTTCTGACCCATTTACGGAACCCATCCTAGATTTATTTTTTGGAGGCATAGTCAAATCTTCTGTAGAACGCTCAGTATCTGATCCTCCATCCGTTTGAGAAGAGTGAACCAAAACTGAGTCTGATTCTGTACCTACATCAGGTTCTTCAACCTGCAAGGTGGAAAAGGTGTTTTGCACTGGGAGATGGAAGACTTCTGAAACAGATGCTGCAGTTTTCTTCCGTAAACTCCTTCTTCGATTATTAACTACAGTGAAGGCACCTTCTGGTGAAAGGGGAAGCACAGAACCTACATCACCAGATACCTCTAGTACTAACAGTTCTGCCTCAGATGGAGGCATGTGGAAACAAAACAGAAGTGGATAAGGCCTCGAAGAGGTTAATGAGCCTGTCAGGAGGTGCCCTCTTAGGTGGGGGCCCATATTGTTTCAAAGCCGATTTTAATGCAATATTCAAATAAAAATCCTGAGTGGTATAATCTTTATCTGCAGTATTATGGGCTGCCAAGGACAATCCATAAAGAATGCTGTTCCTCACAAAGACTACACTTGGGAGGATGATGACAGTCAGTCATAATATGCCCCACTTCCCCACATTTAGCACATTTCATTGTATCACAGGTTCAACTCAAATGTCTACTGGAACCGCATTTATAACAATGGCATGCCTGTCCAGGATAAAAAATGAAACCCTTGTCACGACCCAGGTAAAAACAACTTGGTAGATGTTGAAGTCCATCCTCCGTTTGTGGTAAAGTCACCTTATACCTCCACCCTCCATTCCAAAAACCTTCAGAATCTAAAATTGGTTCCAGATTCCCTTGTATTTGACAACGTTTCTCCAGCCAGTATGAAATGTCCATAATATTCACCCCTTCATTTCCGAATAAGACAGTGATCACTTTAAAAGTTTGTTTTGTTAAAGGTATAGCTTGAAAGTGGGTCCAAGCTGGGTTCATTTTAAACAGGGCATACTTCATCCAGAAACGATTCAGGATGTCCGGGGAACAAAAACATATGTCATATGTAGATTCTCCCGGTGTATGAATCAAAGCATACACTTCCGAGGGAGAAATTCACAGCATCTGCTTCAGTAGAACTTTCCCCACATAAAAGCGGTCTGGCATCGTATCCGCTGTTCATAAAAACCGCAGCTAAACTGCATTCCTGCGTTTAGCTAAAGAAACAGGTTTTTGAAATAAACTAGCGAAAGTGGGAGCTGTCAGGGCTGGGGTTACTGACTCATTGTCAGGAGGTACTATAGGAATAGATCCCAGTGCTTCTTCTGACTAGGGGGAATCACTAGCCACAGTAATGTTTTCCATAGGCCCCTGCTGTGCTGGAGACTGTATAGGGGAGAAGGAATTGGAATCTGCTTGTGAAATGGGCAAGTCCATCATAACCATCTCTGCATCTGTATTAGCAGATAAAGTGTGCCCTGAAACAGGGTCTAAGGCTAGCACATATGGTTTAGTAAACAGGACTGTATCAGGCCTGTGCATACTGTGTAGGAGGCAATCCACAGTTCCCCCCAGTACCCCCGTGACACTCCCCGAACCCGGAAGCGGAATATCGGGATCCGCAACCCACTGACCTGTTTCTGTTTGGATCCAACCAGCTCGTTCCAGTGCCCGTTCCGGAGACCATGCCGAATCATGCTGTGAGCGATTTTCCAATCCTGTGTCTTTGCCTGATGTAGTATCCTCCATTAGAGGGCCCGCTGCAAAAACTTTTACTGTAGAAGCTGTAGAAGGCGATGGTGAACCTTGAATCGAACGCTTCCTTTTTTTTCCTTCAGCATGCAGTTTAGCTGCTCTGTAATCAGCCTCAGTCTGTAATAAGAGGTCCTGTTTCACACGGACCACTGCGTCTATATCTTCATTGCCCTCCACAGGTATGGGGCCTGCTCCGGGACTTCCTGTAACACCTAGTGTCACCATCGTAGAGGAGTGTAGCAAAACTCCATTTTCGGTGGATCCTCCACCCATTGCTATCACAGCAAGCAGTGGGGGCTGAGGTACGATATGCTGGCCACCCTGAGAGTGCATTCCAGCAGTACCATGTTCCCCGCTGAGCCTTGCTAATTCACCAGCCACAGCATGTCTTCCTCCACTGTCCTCCTCCTCTGCCATCTTGGTCCCACCAGAAAATGGGTCCCCCCTGCTCACAGGAAGCAGGAAGTAGGGGAATTTCCCTGGTGTCCTGGCCAAATTTCCCTCATTCACTAAAATACCACCAATAGCTTAATCTGGTTCAAATTCAAATGTTTAACATCTGTACCCCCTTCCCCCTGGGTTGCCCCTGAAAAAGGGACTTCTAGGACCAGTGGGCTTACCGGGTCAACAAAATTGAACGAACGAACGTGTGATAAAATCCATTAAATCAATGGTCCTATGGATATTATCTAATGTTTGTTGGTTTCTAATAAAACCCGATTAATCAGGGTGGATTACAGAAGGCAGGATATCCTCCAATCGGTGTGCCCAGATAAACATAAAAAATTTATAATCACAATTTAAAACAGAAATGGGCCTGTAGGATATTGGAAGTTTGGGGTACTTACCTGGTTTGAGAATGGTAGTAAGTATGGCATATGCCCAAGAAGGAGGTGGTAAGGTACCCTCATGCACCTCTCAGAAAATAGCCACTGTAAATGGAAAAAGTGAGTCCAGGAATGCTTTATACCATTCCAATGGGAATCCATCCAGACCCAGGCATTTCTTAGTTTTGGCTCATGTAAGCACAAATCTAATCTCTTCCTCATTGACTGGGGCCAGTAGGCGCTCTTGCTGTTGTTCGGTTAACTTAGGAATTGAGAGAGGAGACGAGAATTTTCTGGTCAGGTCATCCAAGGGAGGATCCCCAACAGAATACAAGTTGGAATATGGGAGGCAGTTTAGAGCAGTGGTTTAAGGCTCTGAGCTGCAAATCTGGAGACCTGGGTTTGAATCCCACAGTCCCCGCTTGCATACTGTGTGACCCTGAGCAAGTCACTTAACTTCCCTGTGCTCCCAGGTTGCACCTGTAAACAATATTTCAGCTTAGTGTGTTTCACCTGGTTAAACACTTGGAAAATGGAAAAAAAAGGAATAAAATTGTTGTAAAATATCTAGGATATCTGGAATAGACACAGCTAAACCACCCATGGATGGATTTTTAATTTGCGTGATGCAAAAAGCCTGTCTATAGCCCCTACGTTTCATTGCTAAAGTTCGTAGACCTCTAGGGCATCCTTCATAGTGAAATTTTTTCAAATACAAAAGGCCATCTGGACTTTATAATCCGTAATATTCTGAAGTTCCAACCTAATCTAGTGCATCTGCCCCTCATCCGACCACCCCTCAGCAACACCTGATTGTTGTAACCTTTTTATCTTTTTAAGTAATTGATTATATTTAGCTTCATTCTTTTTGCACTTTTGGGATGCATAGGAGATGATCTCACCACAGATCACCACCTTCAGAGTGTCCCAAAGAACTGTAGAAGATATATCAGGGGAGGTGTCATCATTTATAATATAAGGAATTTTTTCAGTCATTAATGTCAGAAACTTGTCGTCTCTTAAAAAAGAGTGGTTGAAACACCAAAGGGGGGGTTTACACACCCTTTCTAAGTCTAACTTTAATAGGAGGGGAGAGTGGTCAGATAGGAATCTGGCATTTATGGTTAAGTCTCGAAGAACATCGATATGTTCCACCAAGGTGAAAAAATAATCGATTCAAGAGTAAGTTTGGAAGCGGGGAGAGAAATAAGTAAATTACCTGGAGGATGGAAAAAAAATGGCTCCAGACATCCACTAGCCCCAGAGCTGGGATCTGGGTTCGCAACAGTTATTTGGCCGCTGTAGTATGGTGTTTCCATGGATTTGATGATTGCACCAAAGAATTCAGTGTCACATTGAAGTCCTCTCCCAGTACTAGCATGCCTTTCTGTATTTCTATCAGTTTATTCAAAAAATGCTGAAATCTCAAGGGGGGAGATCTGGGAGGAAAATAAACATTGCCAGGGTCACTTCTGATCCAAACATAAATCTCTGCAGAATAACATAACATCCATTAGGGTCAATGTACTCCTACCGCACAAAAAATTAAGTCAAGGCTGGAATCATAATTGCTACTCCCCTCCTCTTTCCTTCTCTGTAAGAGGATGTAAAAATGTTTAATCGACCTCCAGAACCTAATTTCTGATGATCTGCTAAGGATGAGTCTCCTGTAGTTAGACTACATCCACCTCCTGACCCCTGATGTACTGGAGGAGCCTGGACCTCTTAACTGGATTGTTGATACCATTAATGTTTAGAGACAAAAGCTTAACTAGTGAGACGGCTATATTAGACAAATAAATTCACTGAGCTCTATATGATATACTTCAGGTCCACCCGACCAAGCCCTACACCATTGACAGGTCAGGACAGCCAACAGCACCCACCCCTTTGGACCAGACACAGCAGGACACCTTAGGTCAGCCTCCAATCCACATTACTTACATGATTGTTGTATGTTGAAATAATACTTCTCAGGAAAATCTCTAATCATCAATGTCCTTCCCACATTGTATTCTCCCATGTGCTTTTCAATTTTATCTATAAACACAATAGTAAATATATATATATATATATATATATATATATATATATATATTTATATATATATATATATATATATTATATACTTACTACAAAAATGCAACTTAAGGCCAGCTGAGCCTGTAAAACTAGTGCTAACAAGAACAGGTCCATATTGTAAGTCCTTAGTGCATCTAGAACTAAATCGCATCAAGTATTGTCTGGCATTAACATGCCCCAACCATGAAACAATGCTCCCATCTGTAACTCCACTAGTGGGAGTCCATGGGTGAAGAAAAAATAACAAGTGACTTCCAAGGTTGGGGAAAGTTGCAAACTACTCCCTATATGCCCTTGGGTAAAAGAGGAGAATCCCTCCAGTCCCATGAGCCTAGAGCAGTCATCAGGAAACCAGAGGCTCTGGGCCTCTAAGGGGTATGTAATGCCCCTAAAATGGAGAAAATCACTGGAGAAATAGAAGGGGATGTTCAGGAAAAATAAAATTAAAAACAACACCATCCCATTGACATTGCAGTGTCCCCAGCCCAAGTCATTAAAGAAACCGGCATTTAAGGAAAACTAACAGGGACCCTATTTGTCCTATTGCCGCAAGAATTGTAAGGGAATTCCAGAAGGGGAGCCCCAGCAATACATTAAGGCCATCCTCCTTTTACCCCTCCCAACCACCGCAACATCTCTTTATCTGCAGAAATAAACATATTAACTAGAGCTGCTCTGCTGGACTCAAAAGAGGCCTTTCAGTAAAAACAATAAAACCTCCCTAATCCCCAGCCTCCTCGAGTTCTTCCAGCCTCATGTGAGACTTGGTACCTTCCTGCAAGCTGTCTGCTTAATCACAGGAGAAATTCTCCCACTTTTACTGCTGCCGAATATCACAGTCTTGTAACATTGTATGAATAAGACAGTCCGTCCCTGCAACAGAAGTTTAACAAACAAACATTTGGTGTGCATACTGGAAGTAAACCCCCATGTCCCAAAGAAAACGGTTTGCAGAGAGCAGCCATTGAGTGATTTAGTCTTGACTTGTTGCAGTCAATTATGTCTTTGTAACTAAAGATTCAGTGCTTGTGAAATAGATTTATTAAATCAGAAGAATAAGAGCCAACCTGATATAAATATGTCAACTAATGCTGCTCTGCTGGACTTGAAAAAAGGCATTCTGTAAGAGCAATAACACCCCAACCCCCCATCCCCAGCTTTCCTGAGTTCAGTTGTCATGCTAAGACTAATTACCATCCAGCAAGCTGATTCATAACATGGGAATTCCTCCCACTTGTGCTGCAGCTAAATATCATATACTCTTAAAATTATAAAAATGAGACATTCTGTTCCTGTAACAAACATGCAATCACTTTGCATACCAGTCACATCCCCTTGTCCAAAAGAATAAGATTTGCAAAGAATCGTCATGGGGAATTCGTTTTGATTTGCTGCAGCCAAGTATGTGCCTTTAGCTAAAAATTCAGTGCTTGTGAATCCAAGTTAATAATTCAAAAATATATAAGCTAACCTGTTGTGCCAGTCGATAGAAAAAAACCAAAAACAAATATGGCTTGCTAAAGTCGGCTGGGTTTGGGGAGAATCCCAATTCTGCTCAAATAAGTTCCAATCCCATTTTTAAAGGAGTGCTAAGGACCTCGAGCCCTTTAATCAACTAAGCGAGCTAGGTGGATAAAAATTCCAACTAAGGTTTCTTGCCTGTCTGCTCAGTGTCTTTGAAGTCCAGTGGTCACCGTAAAAGAGAAAGACCAGAAACCAAACTCTCCATTTCACTGCCTGTTTTAAGGAGAAAGAGTTGTTGCAGGCAGTCTGTGCTTTCATGTTGAGGTCTCTGGTTCTGATATCCTGTAGACTGCCAAACAGGACACTGCTGCCAGTATAATGCAATTTGGATTGCTCATACTGCTCCATGGGTGGGCGGCTGTCTGCCATCTCGGCGGTTGGCACTTCCAGTCCAGTTTCATAGGTGGATGATCTGAAGGTTACCAGTTTTTTTTCAATAGTTCCTCCCTGATGCCATCCACTGATTCAAACTCCCTCCTACCCTCGGAGAAAAAAGGCAGGCAGGCAGGGTAGGGAGTCATAAAACGGACTCCTTGCTGTTAAAGAACTGGCAGCAATGGTAGGTACTCCCACCGGCTCCACATTCTGAACGGAGAATAATCACTGTCCAAATATATCCTTGTTTGACCATAGTCAAGGACAGTGATTTACGGTGATTAAAATAATGAAATTCCGTTTTCAAGACTTCAGATTCCGGAATTACACCGGTGATTGTTACTCTAATTTCCGGATTTTACCGGGATTCTGCTATCATTCTTTTAGTATGTGCATAAGTAATCAGAATTAAAGAAGGCTTACTATACAGAGCATTAAATAGAGCAAATTGAAAATAGTACAGGAAGGAATTAAAAGAAAAACACAAGTTTTGTAGATCTACTGATCTGATATAAAATGCCAGATTCCATGAAATCTTTGCTTTTACTGGTCTTCAGGCAGCCCTAATTCCAGAATTTTACTGGATTTTCCGTTAAAAACCGAAAAACAGTGGTCTTTACCATAGTAAATCTGCTTTCTCCAGGCTGTAAGTAAAATTTGCTCTTTGACTGCATAATTAAAAAATCTGATGAGGATCAAGCAGGGGCAAGTGTTAGGAGTTGTCAACTTAGGTCCCAATGCCCTATGAACCCGTTCCAGATCTATCGGGAGTTCCACTGGCAAGTCCAATGGTGTGGGGAGCAGCATGATGATAAAATATTTTATATCTTGCCCCTTGGAGCCCTTGGGAACACAGTAGATGCAGATATTTTTATGACGGGCTCTGTTTTCAAAGTCCTCTTGCCTCACCGACATTGCCTCACACTGCTCCCTTAGATCCCATATGACCTGTTGCAGCTCATCTATTTGGGCCTCCACGACCATTAGTTGTTGTTCCATCACATTAGTCATCTGCTCTAAACTATCAACATCTTTCTGAAGATCTTGATGCAGTTGTTTCACCTCTGCTCAGAAGGAAACCAGTTCTTGATATATGGTATCTAATTTACTTTTTTTGTTTTTCAGGTTCCATGGAGTACGTGAAGCGTCTGGCAGCTGAGACCCATCCATGGAGGCCAAGGAGTGCTTTGAATCTGACATCACAGGATTTAATCTTCTGCCACCCGCCTCAAGCAGGTCTGTTTTTTCTTTCATTTGGGGTTGCTTTGATGTAGTCCCCCTCCTCATTATATTTTAGAGTGTTGTACTGCAGAATCTCATGGTTAACAGGGGATTATTACAGCGCTAGGCTGGGAGCTCTTAGTCCAAGCTACCATAACAATGGTGATGTCACTGAATGTCCTTCTTACTAAAGTTTTTTCATCATTAACCATATTGTGCATTCAAAATTTCACCATTTTAAAGGCTTCATCACAAAGAATCAGAGCCCATCTATTGTAATTTTAAGAAAAATGAAAGTATTGAGTACATATTGTCATATTTTAGCACTCCATTCGGAGCCAAGTGAATTAAAAATGTTGTATTATTTTCTTTCTATGGTGCTCTTAAAACATAACTGTACACAGCTGGGACTGAAAAAAAAATATTGCTTACTTTGTTTCCTATCTCTGAAATGAAATTTCTTGTTACAGTCCTGCATATTTTGTTACTACCTATACAGAAACCATGTAGGTCACATTCTAACAATAAGTCAGATTTTATAGACAGTTACAATATTTGCATCATCAAACACATGAACTTTGACTGGAAAATGCTCTAGTTACAGCTGCTTTAACCTTGAATTGTAATCATGTGCCACTGACATGCGTATTCCATTTTGGGAGTAAAATTCCCCAAAATGTCCCACGTTTAAGCCCTATACATTGTATGTGGTGACATTCCTGTACTTGTACTCTTGTATGTGTAATTTAATATTTTTACTGTTCAATGAGTTTGTTCTGTTTATTATGTTTATTTATATTTACCTGTCTACTTTAACTTTTAGACTGTCTTATTTAACAGGTGCACCTTGTAAAAGGGGCATTTCTAACCCTAATGGTGATATCGCTGTATAAATAAAATGTTACTACTGCTACATTCTCTATGAATAGAGTATGGAGCTTACTTATCTAAATGTTATTTAGTGTAATTTCATTTTTTGCCCGGTTTTGCTCTGCACCATAGTCTAGAAAAATATAATACATCTGCTGATCATTTTTATTCAACTGTTCGAAACAATATCACCATTGTGCACAAAAGTAAAGTGCTTTCACACACACACCTAAGTTATACCTACTTAGTAGTTTCCATGGCTTAATGCCTACATTTGGGATGCTAAATAGAAATATTTTATTTGCATTTTAGTTTATGGGTACCCCAATTATTTCATTTGTTACAGAAGAACTATTGGCCATAGTAAAGATGCGAGCATAGCACAGTTCAGGGCTCCAGTACCCAATCCCCCTGTCAATATACATTTGCTCTTTTAAATACCTTATTACTCATAAATTCTGGGAATCCCCATGGTGCAGCTGGCATTTTCTAATAGAGGGTACTCACCACAGAGATCCCGTTGCAAAGAACACGATATGGATGCACCTTTGCCCCTGCCGGTATTGTGCCCATATGTATGGAGATTTAATAATCTCTGTATCTCCCATACACAGTGCTGTTTTTACAGAATTAGCCTAAATGCAATGTATATGCATGGCACACACATGGCATTTAGGCAAATTCTGTAAAAATAGCACTGGGCATGGGAGATACGAAGATTATTAAATCGTCTTACATATGGGCAGAATACTGGAAGTGGTAAAGACACATCCATATCGCATTCTTTGCAGTGGGATCTCTGTCGGTGAGTACCCTCCATTAGAAAATGCTGGCTGCACCATGGGGATTCCCAAAATTTACAAGTGATAAGGTACTTAAACAAGCAAATTTATTTACTTAGTCTTTGTTAACCAGGTAAGGCCCACTAGGCACAAATGCATGTTTTCAGAGGTGACCAGAGAGCTTTGGGCTGGTCAAGTACTTGTTTAGAGTCACAGAGTTTGCAAGTGGAGATTGGGGGTACCAAACTTATTCACAGCTTATTACTCTAACCTCTAGGCTATACCGCCAGCCCAAATGTATATTGATAGGGAGGATCAGTGGGTACTGGAGCCCTGAATTGTGCTCCGATTATGTCTTTAGTGTTGCCCGTAGTTGTCCTTTAAGATTTCACCACTGTGTAGAGTGTTGATATGCCTTCAGCAAAGGCATACACATTCAATGGTCCCCATTGTTTGATGCCTACATTCAAAGAGCCAAAAAGAGATATTGCTTTCACTTTTGTAGTTTTCAGTTGTATTAAATGTTTTTATTTGTTAAAAATGAAAACTTTTCCTTGAATTCTTGGAGAATTGGTTTCCAATATGTAGAGACACCTGTCCACAACACTGCCTGCTCAGCATACTGTTTTTTATCATTTTAACAACATTTATTGAGGATATTGCTTTTGCCTTCATTTCCAGCCCTATGTTTTAATAACATAGTGCTGGAATGAGGAAGGAAATGATATCCTCAGAAAGTTGTGAATGCGAACACCCTGAACAGTAAACAATGACGAGTACCACATACCATTGCTTAGCAATGGCATGCTGAGCGAGCAGTGGTGTGGACAGACATTGTGATGTCATTTGACAGTCCATTCCCTGCTTAGCATAACTCCAACTGACCCGCACAAGCATCCTGTTAATTGCCCGTAGTCTGGACAGGCATTACCCATGCCTGCCATACCCTGCCCCAATGTACTACCCCACACTAGTGGAGCAGGGTGAAGGAGCCTATGGATGAGGTCTGGTGTGGATGGGCATTGGAGGCGGCGCAGAGCTATAGCCATGATATGCTTGATTTGAGCATATCCCAGTCACCTGTGACCTATGAGGACTGGGCTCTTAGAATTAAAATGAAATCATCAAAATACTGTGGGGCCCTTTGCTCAGAAAAGGAGCAGCACTGAAGTTATTCCAACTGTAACAACCCCCTCCCTAATGAGAAGGAGCAAGACTGTTACTAGCCATGCCCACCAAATGGATTAGGTGCCTGTGTGTCATTCTCTAGGAGATAGTAGGGTTGGGAATAGGGCTCGAGTGTCCCGAGAGAAGAAGTTTGAAGTCCAAGGTTGGTCAGGACATGTGGTACAAAAGAGGGTGAGTGAATCCAAGGGCTAGGCAGCCCAGAAACTGATAGGGAAGGGGGAATCAAGTCCCAGGTGTCCTCACTTGATGGATGTCTGTGGATATCGGTGAAGGGTTAGTGCTATGCCCTATGCTAGGGTGCTGGCTGGGAGAAGCTTTGCAGACATGCCAACTTTACAGCTCAGTGTTGACAATACTGCTATGCTTTCTGTGGGGTGTACATATGGTGTGGCCTGTCATATGACTGGCTCAGAACTTGAGCCAGGAATGCACAGTTCCTTCTGTAAGCTCTAAGTTGGGTATTCAAGTGCCATGCCACCCTTGCTGCCAGGAAATGGCATGAGAAACAGACTCCCTGCTTGGCAGGGGCTTCATACAGTACATACACAGGCCTGCCATCTGCTAGGATGGACCTCGGGTGCGCAGATGTTTCTCAACCCAGGGGCCCAGAGGTGGGAGTCAATGCAGTT
Organism: Neoceratodus forsteri; assembly: GCA_016271365.2. Classification (NCBI taxonomy): domain Eukaryota; kingdom Metazoa; phylum Chordata; order Ceratodontiformes; family Ceratodontidae; genus Neoceratodus; species Neoceratodus forsteri. The sequence continues at coordinate 141,939,156 of CM028133.1, forward strand.
GACCCTAGTAATTTGGGACAGTGTTAGGGATCCCAGGGAGGTTCAGGGAATCCTGGGGAATACCTCCTCATGGAGTGCCACCTTATGGCTTTCTGATCAGAAGAGGAGTCCCATGAAGAGGGATCAGGGGCTGTGGAGTATTAGTGGAGCAGCAACAACAACTACACAGTCACACCATCAAAGGAACTGGAGGATGCATTGAAATATGCACCAAAGCTGCATACCTGGATACAGGTAGGACAGTATCTCTGAGAACGTGGACAGAGTCCCCAAAGGAGGTAAGCCAGACACCTGCAACTGTCAAGCCGGGTTGTCCCAAGGGGGTGGGCTATGAGGTGTAGCAGCTTGTGGAACTCATGCTGATATGGGCCCTACCACGTGTGGGGGTATCAGAAGTTCCAGGGCACTGGGGCATGGTGAAGGTATGCCAGTCCAGTGGCCCAGCAGACAAGAGAATCAGTAATTTTAAACACAATGGGTGCATTGCAAGAGTACCAGTATAAACCCACCGTTTGCTTAAAGGGTTGCTATGTGCAGAAAAGTAAATGGGTGGTATATCAGAGTAGCTTGTTTGATTAAACATAGTTTCTATTGCCAACACATGCTACCAGTATTAATAACATAAAACTTATTTCATGTTTCTAATAAACAATTTGTCTTAAATCTTTTGCATTGTTGTCTCCTGTTTTGTTTGTTTGCATGCATTGTAAACTATTGTGCACTGCTGCTGTTAATATTCCAGGAAACCTGTGGAAATGAGACACTTTTTATCTCATAGGGCTTTCTTGTAAAATAATTTTTTCCTCCCTTCAGTCAGTCTGCCCAATTCAGCCATGCCACCTCTCCCAGCCTTGGTATGTGCCCTCTCCAGGACTTTTTTCAGCCCACCTCCTGTTCCTCCCTGGCTTATCCACCAAGGCGGAGCCATCAGGTAGGCAGAATCCTCAACTGGGCATCATATTCAGTGTGGAGGCTTGTGCCTCAGTCGGCGATGTTGGGCCTGCACAATGGGGCCAATTTAATGCTGCCACAGCTGGGGTTTTCTACTTTTTCTCCTTTCCCCATAGGCTGTCAAGAGTGTGAGCTTGCTGATGCATGTGCGTGCATAGGGGGCATCAGTGCATGTCAGTGCTCTGTCAGCATCCCCCCTCCCCAGTGCACCAGCTCCAGCTTGCACTGCCATCTGTGGTCACCCAAGTTGTGACAGCATAGTCTATGGACAGCATCCTCTGAGACATTCAATTCTCCCTGTGACTGCCCCTCCTGCGACTTGAGTTTGTTTCCCAACTCTGTTTGCTGGCATTGAGAGTGGTTGCAGTACCACTTCACCAATAGGCATTGAGAGTGGTGGCAGTACCACTACACTAATGGGCATTAAGAGTGGCAGCAGTACCACTCCACCAATGGGCATTGAGAGTGCCAGTAGTACCACTTCCCCAATGAGCATTGAGAGTGACAGCAGTACCACACCACCAACGAGCTGGCTTGGAATATCATTTTTTTTTAACTTCATCTATTTTTACTCCACGACCCCCAGGCACCCCACCCCTTTGGGCTTCCTTTTTATCACCCCTGCATCCCGCTAGACTCACTCCACAGCCTGCAGCATTCATGAATCAACTCCCCAGACAATCCACATTTCACAGGTCTGGGTCTGTCCCTTCCTGGGTTCCCCTTTCCTGCCACAAGGCAGAGTAAACACCCAAGGGACAATGAATGTGGCTTAGGTGTGAATATGGCATGTTGGATGATCTGGTGGCCTGAGGGGATGACAGCTTTCATCTAACTTGCTTAGTAAGCCTCCTATTTTCTAGTATTCTCACCTTCTGCCTGTGTGTATGTCTATGGCAATCTGGGGTGTTTGCATGTCACCAGGGCCAATAAAGCCATCACCACCTTACCACCGAGTGCATCATCTACCAACCACCCAAGAGGAACACACCGAAGGGATGCTCCTTCACACTTACCACTGGCCACTTGCCATCCCAGGCTAGGAGTATGACCCTGGGTCAATAGCATCTCATGTCATCCCTCTCTACCTGCCAAAAAGCAGAAACAAAATAATTTTAAATGAATCAATCAATCCAGAATTCAACTCTAGATTTTGTTAATCTGTAGTAGAAAAGAGATACACAAAATGCACTGTTTATGAATTATAAGCTGAATTGAGTTGATTCATTACATTTTGTGCAAGGTTTTCCCTGAGGGCTATAGTGTTTTCAGCAATCAAATACTGAGAAACTGGCTCTCAAAGCATCTGTCTTACAAAAGGTGCAAATTGTGATTCTGATGGAAGGATGGCTCTCTCTGCATTGAAATAATCAGACTGGACTTCCCAAGAGGGCTAAGAAATTCCAGAGTTGCTGATTCCACCATTCAACTAGCTGAGGCAATATCTGAGAAAGAGTCGGAAATTATGTGATTCTGTGAATCATGAGTGAGACAAGCAACACTTTGTATTAGCGGGGGAAATTTAGTGACAGCAGATGCGAGTTGTAAGGCCATGATCAATGTTCATTAAGGTATTTAAATAAGTACCAAAAAAACTCTTTTTAAATGAAGAATCGTTTTTTTTAACCTGACATTTTGTAGATAGCAGTATGTCATGGAATCCTGATTACCCAGGGGAAATTTGGTATCTTAGAAAATGATGTTTGTTCATTGAAACAGCTCTGTACAGTCATGGAAGGGGGAGGGATTACCTAATATTACATTTCAAATCAAAAAGAGCTGAAACATCTAAACTGGCCAAAGTCTAGATACCAGAACCTGAATACAGGGAACAGATCTTAAGATTTGTTTAGAATAAAAGAAAGATTCAGTGCCTGTCTATACAGTGCATATATACTATCTATCTATCTATCTATCTATCTATCTATCTATCTATCTATCTATATATTCCAACACTACCCCCCAAAGCAGCAAAAGTACAAAACATTAGGGTTTTGGGTCTCCAGAGTCTTGGAAAATCAGTGGTGGGGTCTTAGAAACATAGAAGCTGACAGCAGATAAGGACCGCAAGGCCCATCCAGTCTGCCCATTTATTTTTCTACTTTATAAATGTGCCATCGGCCTTTGCTCTGTCAATGGCCTATCTATTCATACTCATCTGTATTGCTCCCATATGCCTATCCCATGCCTGTTTGAAGCCCTGCACTGTATTCATATCCACCACTTCCTGAGGTAGGCCGTTCCATGCATCCACCACCCTTTCTGTGAAAAAGAACTTCCTCACATTACCCCTTAATCAGTCTCCTCTAAGCTCATGCTGTGTCCTCTTGTCCTGCTATTTTCTTATATTGAAACATGTTAGACTCTTTCACCTTGTTAATGCTCTTAAGGTGTTTGAATGTTTCTATCATATCACCTCTCTCCCTCCTTTGCTCTAGGGTATATATATTGAGCTCCGTTAATCTGTCCTCATATGTTTTCTGACACAGTCCCTGCACCATTTTGGTTGCCCTTCTCTAGACTGCCTCAATTTGGTTAATGTCCTTGTGAAGGTGTGGCCTACAGTACTGCACGCAGTACTCCAGATAGGGCCTAACCAGTGTCTTGCAAAGAGGGATTATTACCTCCCTCTTCCGACTTGTGATACCCCTACTAATATACCCTAACATCCCCCTAGTCTTACCAACTGCTTTAGTGGTCTGTTTGGATGATTTTGGGTCATCGGTGATGATGATGCCCAAGTCTCTTTCTTCCCTTGTGACTGCCAGCCACTCCCCTACCAGTCTATAGGTGGCTTCAGGGTTTCTCTTCCCTATGTGCATAGTCTTGCACTTCTTTGCATTAAACCCCAGTTGCCACTCTTCTGACCATTTTGCTACTTTATCCAGATCTCTTCTCATTCTGTCCACCCCATCTGGATCATCTACTCTGTTGCAGATCTTGGTGTCATCTGCAAACAGACAAACCTTACCCTCCAGTCTATCTGCAATGTCACTGATGAACATATTGAAGAGGACTGGCCCCAGGACAGATCCCTGAGGTACCCCACTTGTGACTTGCATCTCTTCTGACTGTATACCGTTTACCACCACTCTCTGTTTTCTGCCTGTCAACCAGTATGCCACCAAGTTGACCAACTTCTGACCAACCCCGAGCCTACCCAGCTTATTTATCAATCTTCTATGTGGAACAGTATCAAAAGCTTTGCTGACGTCAAGGTAGGTGACATCAACTGCTCCCCCTTGGTCCACCACTCTGGTTACCCAGTCAAAGAAATCTATGAGATTAGCTTGACAGGACCTTCCTTTTGTAAACCCATGCCATCTTGGATCCTGTGCTCCTATGGATTCCAGGTGTCGCATTATCATTTCCTTAAGGAGTGCCTCCATAATCTTTTATTTATTTATTTTTTATTTAGTTTTTGTTGACCAGGTAAGTACACTAGACAAATCCTGCCTATTTTCAGGCATGACCCGGGGAGAGGATACAGATGAATGGCAACTGACCTTGAACCAGATTAAGTTGCTGGTGGTATTTTTTTAGTGAATGAGGGAAATTTGTCCGGGATACCGGGGAAATTCCCCTACTCTTTTTGATAAGTGCCATGGGATCTTTAACATCCACCTTAACTACCACCAATCCAGGCAGGTGGAGCCTCGGTTTAACGTCTCATCTGATAGACAGCACCTCAGAAGTGCAGCACCCCTCTCATGCTGCACTACAGTGTCAGTACTAGGATATTAACCAAGTGTCAGATGTGGGAACTGAACCCACAGCCCTCTGAACTCCCGGCCTCAGAGCCAAGTGTGCTACCTACTGAGCCACTGACACTGCAACTTGCCCGCTATTGAGGTAAGACTAACTGATCTGTAGTTCCCTGCCTCATCCCTGCTACCACTCTTGTGGAGCGGGATCACATGAGCCCTTCTCCAGTCTTCTGGGACCTCTCTTATGCTCAGAGACTCACTAGACAGTTCTGATAATGGCTCTGCTAGTTCCACCCTTAGCTCTTTTAGTATCCTGGGATGTATGCCATCAGGTTCCATTGCCTTGTCCACCCCGAGCTTATCGAGCTCTTGTAAAACCCTTTCTTTTGTGAAGGGACTAGTGCTCACCTCCTCCCTTCCCTCCCCCGTGTCCATGGTGCTGAGCTGTGGGCCCTGCCCTACCTTTTCTTCAGTAAATACTGAGCAGAAGTATCTATTTAGGATAGATGCTTTTACATGGTCCTCCTCCTCACACGCCCCCTTATCTCCTTTGATCTTAGCAATACCCCCTCTGGACTTTCTCCTTTCACTAATGTATCTATAGAAATTCTTGTCACCTTCTTTTACTGTCTATGCTAGTGTTTCCTCAGTTTGGGTCGTTGCCTGCCTTATTGCCTTCCCTGTTTCCCTTAGGGAAGTTTGATATGCCTCCCTATTTTCATCCTGCTGTGTTCCCTTATATTTCCTAAAGGACAGCCTTTTGGCTCTGACCTGTTCTGCTACTGTTTTTGAGAATCAAAGTGGTTTCCTTCTTCTTTTGCACTTCCTTTTCTCTCTAACACAATGAGATGTTGCTTCAAGTATTGCATCCTTAATGCTTGCCCACTTTGCCGGTACCCCCTCACTTGTATTTCTTTTTGCCAGGGCTAGCTTAACTCTGTTGGCCATCTTATCAAAGTTAGCTTCTCTGAAGTCCCATATTTTTGCCTTGGAATGGGATGATTTAGTTGTAGTGGTCAAATTGAACCATATCATGTGATGGTCATTGCCCCCCAGGTGACCTTCTACCTGGAGATCTGTGATCCTTTCCCTGTTAGTCAGTACTAGATCTAGGATAGCCCTGTCTCTTGTGGGTTATTATGCCAGTTGTTTGAGGCCTTCCCCCTGCAGGGAATCCACCATTTGTCTAGTTCTGGCAGATGTTCCTGCTGGTATTGACCAGTCTGTATCTGGCATGTTGAAGTCTCCTTGAGGTTGTTATGCTGAGGACAGTACACTCACCACTACTACCGGAAGGATTTTAGGCAGACAACTCTTGTTGGTGCAAAGTCTGTTAAGTTTTATTAATAGCCATCAGAGAGTAACATCAAGGCAAACAGACAAGAACAAGCAGTGCAGCAGCACTGCTGGCCTTCTGTTTCACCCCTCGTGCAGGGGCTTCATCAAAGCTGATTAAAACATTAAACAGGTGCACTTCTATACTTGCAAGTAACAGCGTGTGTTCACCACCCACCAATTACATTTGTTGTATACAATCAAAACAAAGTGCACACAAACCGGAAACCTATTAAAAATAACAATATCTCAGAAACAAAGTATGCTATAAATCCTTCACCAATACAAAAAGTGATTAAGTCAGGTGTTCATTTTTACCTTGTTAAACATCACTTCTTTGTTCGTGGTCAGCAGGTATTTTCCTTTGGGAACCTGTAATTTAGGAAAAAAATGGATGTTTTGAAAGGCTGTAATATTTGAAGAATCAGTGATCCACTATTGTGCCACTTCTAAATCCCAATGCCATCTATAAAGGGAGATCACACGGGTCACCGGGCCGGGGGGTCTGACATTTTTCCTTTTTTCTTTTTGAAACTGGAGAAACATTAATTTCCTTCTCAGTAGAAAGGGAGAAATCTCTGATTTACCATCTAAACCTGGTGCATGCAAGACACCTAACCTGTAAATCCATTCTTGTTCTTTGCAATTGAGGACATTCTCCAGATCCACCCCCCACCACATTCTTGTGTACCGCTTCTATGCCAATGGCTGTAATTTTTATGTTCTGTGATTGGTTATGCATTTTTAATGTGGATAGCCATTGCATAGTCCACATTACCATTTTTGATGGCCAATATGTGTTCATTAATCCTAAAACGAAATTTACATTTTGTTCTGCCCACATAAAAGCTGCCACAGGAACAGTTAAGGACACTGATAACGGCTTCAGTGTTGCAGCCTATTTGTCTTTTGATTTTTTCAGAATTGCCAGTCCTGGGATTTGTGAATATTTGTTTTTTCTCCATTGAGTGACATGCATGGCAGAAACCACATGGTTTACTGCCCCTTTTCCGTTTGTTGCTCAAAGTCTTCAATTTGGGCTGGTAACTGTGCACCAAGGCATCACTTAAATTTCTGCCTCTACGATAAGACAATATAAGGTTGTTTTATTTAACAATAGACATCAGTTGTGGTAAACCCCTCAGTATTTGGAGATTTTTTTGGACAACATTGACAAGTTCTTTTGTCCCCCCTCCATAAGAGGCTTCAAAAGTTAAAAGTGAATCAGTAACAGCTCTGTAGGGTCATGGGAAGAGGAGGGATTTACCTAGTATTACATTTTGAATCAAAAAGAGATGAAACATCTAAACTGGCCAAAGTCTAGATACCTGAACCTGAATACAGGGAACAGATATTAATTCAATACAAAAAGGGTTATGTCGCACTAAGGAACAATTGTGCCTGGTCAATAACCAGTTTTGCAGAACTTCAGACCAACAGCCAAGGAGACCGGCAACAACCAAAAGGACACAGAATATGTGTTGCTTCCCATTGCTTTCCACTGCTAAGTTTAAACAGACTTGTTCATATTTGCAAGGAAAAAGTCACTCACCAACATGAAACTGTGCTCAGTCCTTTTAATGTAGAAATTCCTGGTGTAAAACGAACACAGAATACTTTGAAAACAGACATAAAATGGCAGTACAAACATATAGCAGCTCCCCAAAACTCTCCACCCACTCAACGCTCAACATCTCAGCGTCTCTGCTTACACATCACCTGACATGTTTTACTCCACCGAGCTTTCTCAAAGGTGTGTGTGTAGTATACAGATCCCCATCAAAGTGACAGTGCTGTGTAAGTGCAATAGTATGTTACAGAACATTCAAACATGGTTCAAATCCCACCACTTCATGTACAGGTAGTAATTTTATATAAAATGTCATTCTACATTGGGGGGGGTATAAAAAAACCTCCCTATCTTGTATCCAAAAAGCGGTGTCAAGTATAGTGTAAACCAATACAGAGTACTTAGGCACTTATACATAGACATGACAGTTTCTCAAATGTCCAGAATACATCGATAGTACCCAGTCAATTAGAAACAGTGCAACCTGTAACAAAAAATACAAAACACATCATTACTAGCTCTAAATCACATATATCTTACCAATCATAATTAGAAATATATACAATCAAAAATTAAGATACGCCCACATAACTTATCACCTATTTTTAAGAAAAGGTTTTATTTCAAGTCTACCATTAAGGCCATAGCCTTCCATACCTTTAAATGAGTAAATCCAGTATTGTTCCTGTTTGAATAGGAGATTATCATAATCCCTTCCCCTACATGACAACGCTGGATTTTTGAGTACCTAGAATTCAAAACCATGTTCACAACTATACTAGTTTTTCAAATGTGCATAGCTAGTGAGTTTCTAACATCCTTGTTCTCTATGGCTCTATTGTGTTCCCCTTGTGGGTTTTAAAAGCTTGTTTGGTTTTTCCTATATAGAGTGCCCCACATTTACAGTAGGCTATGTACACAAGGCCACATGTGGAGCCGGTCATAAACCCTCTAACAGGAAATTCCTCAATGTTAAAGGATGCTTGAAGGTTCTAGTGTTTCACTTCTGACTGTAGAATTTACAGTTACCCCATTAGTAGCTACCATTCATTTTATTAGGTAGCCACATGTGATGCCGATCAGTCACTGGCTGAACCGAGTGAACTAAATGGTCCTTTAGACATACACCTTTTCGATACACTATCTTAGGACCCTCCTCTGGTAATTCCTTCAAACCAGGATCCTGTAGTGCAATGTGACAATGCTTTTTCACAATACTAAAAATTTCTTTGGACTGTGCATTATAGGTACTTACAAAATAGGTATGTACATCATTTTGTGTAGTTACCACATTTTCTTCTCTACCTCTCAACAGGTCACTCCTGTCTAATGAGTCTACGTCATTTCATGCCTTCCCTATAATTTCCCTGGAATAACCTCTTTCTTTCAACCCTATTTCAAGTTTGTCAGCCCTTTTTTCTGTATAAATCAACTTTACCACAGTTTATTTTAATCCTAACAAATTGACCCTTTGGGATGGCCCTGATCACATGATGTGGATGATTACTGCTTGCCAGTAGTAAAGTGTTAAGATCAGTGGCCTTCCGAAACAGGTCAGTGGACAGTCCTCCATTCTCACCTTTAAAAATTACTAAGTCCAAAAAATGAATCTGTTTTGTACTATGAGTAATTCTGAACTTCAAGTTAGAATTACTGGACTCAAGATAATTAATGAATGTTTCTAGATCAGAAACTGTGCCTTTCCAAATCAAGAGCACATTGTCTATGTACCGTCTCCATAGATCTATCTGGTGAAGAAAGGGGTTATTCTGTGACCTAATGACCTCCTCTTCCCATTTTGCCATATAAAAATTGGCGAAATTAGGGGCAAAACATGCCCCCATGGCAGTACCCTTAATTTGTAAAAAGTGCTGTTTCTTATAAAAAAAGGCATTGTACTGAAGTACAAAAGATACTAATTTCACCAATATTACTGTTTTCAGGATCTCTAACCACCCTTTCATCCAAATAATGCTTCAAAGCACTTAAGCCCTTCCCATGGCGAATATTGGCACATAGAGTGGCGATATAGGTCACTGATTGTAACACTTTACTACTGGCAAGCAGTAGTCATCCACAACATGTGATCAGGGCCGTCCCAAAGGGTCAATTTGTAAGGATGAAAAGGAACTGTGGTAAAGTTGATTTTTACAAAAAAAGGGCTGACGAACTTGAAATAGGGTTGAAAGAAAGGGGTTATTCAAGGGAAATTATAGGGAAGGCAAGAAATGACGTAGACTCATTAGACAAAATACTACCTGTACATGAAGTGGTGGGATTTGAACCATGTTTGAATATTCTGTAACATACTGTTGCACTTACACAGCACTGTGACATTAATGAGGATGTGTACTTAAGTAAATGGTAACTGCTTACACACACCTTTGAGAAAGCTCAGTGGAGTGAAACATGTCAGGTGATGTGTAAGCAGAGACACTGAGACGTTGAGCGTTGATCGGGTGGAGAGTTTTGGGGAGCTGCAATATGTTTGTACTGCCATTTTATGTCCATTTTTAAAGTATTCTGTAGTCATTTTACACCAAGAATTTCTACATTAAAAGGATTGAGCACAATTTCATGTTGGTGAGTGTCTTTTTCCTTGCAAATACAGACAAGATGATTGTCGACTGGGGGCAGAAATACAAGAAAATGGTGGGGCTGGTGCACTACAGGACGCACTAAACCATATCTGGAATTGGTGTGAACTGTATAAGCTCCCTTTAAATGGGGACAAGTGTACTATTATGCACTTGGGAAATACAAATATAGGCTGTACATATTATATAGGTAACACACCCTTAAGAGTAGTTAGTGAGGAAAAGGATTTGGGTATTACAATTACAAATGACCTTCAGTTTAAAACCCATTGTATGAAGGTAACAGGAAGAGCAAATGGTGTCCTAAATTGTATTCTCAAGCATATTGCTAGCAGACATAGGGAGGTGATTGTCCCATTGTATGGGGCATTGGTGAGACCGCTAAAGGAGTATGGGGGTTCAAGTATGGTCACCACAGCAGAAGAAATAAAAACAATTACTGGAGAGGGTGCAAAAAAAGGCTACGCGAACAATTAGAGGGGTGGAACATAAAAATTATGAGACTAGACTGAAGGAGCTGGACATGTTTTCCCTGACATATAGGAGACTTAGGGGGGCATGAACCTACTGTATAAAGCATGTTCAGATGAGAAACTTCGGGAAGAACTGGGCTTAAGACTCTGTGAATCAAAGTATAGCACTAGATCACACTACCGCCAGCTTAGGGGAGATAAATGTAATACCTGGAGGTGTAAAGGATGGCTTACTGAGAGAGTAATATCACCCTGGAATTCTCTGCCTGAAAATGTAATTACTGAAACGTCAACAGAAAATTTTAAACATAGCCTAGATGCATTACACAAAAGGGGCATAGTTAGGTTCATGGTGAGCAAAATGGACTAACCGTCTTTAAAAGCTCTGTACTGACCTATGAGACCTAAATCTGTTTAAACTTAGCAGTGGAAATCAGCAGGAAGCAACACATATTCTGTGTCCTTTTGGTTGGTGCCGATCTCCTCGGCTGTTGGACTGAACTTTTGCAAAATAGATATTAATACTATTTTAAAATAAAAGAAAGATTCACTGCCTGTCTATACATATATACTGTATATATATTCTAACACTAACTCCACCCCACACACACACACACACACACACACACCCCAAGCAGTAAAAGTACAAAATATTAGAGTCTGGGGTCTCCAAAGTCTTGGCAAATGAGTGGTGGGGTCTTCCTTGAGGTTGTCAACCATAATGGCCCCCCCCATCTCATAGCCTGTAGTCCAAAGCACAAGGAACAGCTCCACGCCAGTGTCTCATAGAGATGCATTCTTCAAAGGTAAAGAATTATGTCTCATCACATGTTGCCAGCACAATTTATTAGAGCTTTCTTCATGCAGGGCCCAATCTTGTGTAATGTTGTTTGCTCAGGGAATGGGGTGGGCGTTAGGGTTGACAACCCCAAGGAAGACCCCACCACTGATTCTACAAGGCTCCAGAGACCAAAAACCCTAATGTTTTTCCTTTTGTTGCTTGGGGGGGTGAGAGTTGGGAGTTAGGGTTGGAAACCCTAACACCACATTTCCCTACTTTTGTGGCAGTAAGTTATCCTAATTGATGCATTAACAAAGTTTTTTGCAAATAATTTCATTTCTTTTTGAGATAGTAGAATCATATCCTTGGGATCAGCTTGAACAGATGCAGATGCCCTAAGCCAAGGGAAGACTCCATCTACCTATAGAAGTGCAGGGCCGCAGTTCTGTGCAACGACAGATGTGAAGAATTCATGGGGCTGTCTGGGGGCTGCAGAAGCACAGGGTCTTGTGGTCCCTACACTTCTGTGTGGCCATAGCTACACATACACAGTGCAAAGAGTGCATCTGTCAGCCAATACACAGTGCCCTCTGCCACCCATGAGGGGAGTGGTGCAGGGCCCTATGCCAAGAGGACAGTTGCCTTCACTATATGGTAGCCAGGCTCATGTGAACAACCCTGCACCTTTCATTCCCTGGTGTCACATAACAGCACCACCACCCCCACCCTCATCCCATCCAGCTAGGTCACTGATCTCACCACTGAACTCAGCTCACCAACACAGGATCACAAAGCATACCTGCTGGGATCAGGACTGGCACTACACACAACATTTGTTAACAATTATTTTTTATTTTTTTTATTTTGACCCAAAATTTTCAAGACTCATTTTGTGATTCTCCTTATATACATGACCAGTACCATTGATAGTATATTGGACAAAATATTATTTTGTGTCAGAAGTCTGAAAATATGTCTCAACCAGGATTTAAAAAATTACACGTCACGTTTATGAGGTGGTGGGGAAAAATGGCTATGTTGAAAGTTTGGAATCAAAATACTTAAAATTAGTGAAGCTATGAGTGAATGTTGAAATACTGCAACATTCACTCATAATTTGGACATTTTACCATATGTGTACACCACATTTCCAACATAGCCTTCTTATTACCCCACCTCATGAACCTGGTAGGTGAACATTTTCAAATCCCTGCCAAAATACCATTCCATGCCACTGAAATGTCACTCTGCGCTACAGGTGCGAAAACAAATTTTGGACATGATTTGAAAATGACAGCTGTCACTTTCATGAGGTGATGTGAAAAATGGCTATGTTAAAAATTTGGGGTCAAAATACATAAAATTACCAAAGTTAGGAGAGAGTGTAGAAAAATTTCAAGGTACATGCATAACTTTGCCATTTCTACATATTTTGACCCCAACTTTTCAACATAGCCTTCTTATGACCCCACCTCATGAACAAGGGTGGTGAAAATGTTCAAATCCCACACAAAAGGGGATTTCGCTAAGCAACCATGAATGCACCTTTCAGGCCTGATTTGCATAATTCCACCACCCTCCATTGGCCACGAGGTGGAATCTCAAAAAGGCCATGTTAAAAATCTGGGGTCAAAATATGCAAAAATGACAAAGTTATACATCAAAGTTAAAATCCCTGTCAAAATACATTGACCCACACTTACCTTAGTTTCTCATATTGCAGTAAATGGTTCCAGCAGCAAGAAGTGTCTTTGATCAGAGAGTGGATCTTTGCTTTGGGACGTGTTCAGGTGAGTGAGGATGTGTGGGAGGGGTGTTGGGGGTGGGTGCTCAGTGGGAGGTCAGAGTGGGGGGGATTCGGATCATTGAGGAACCATTTTTTTCTTTAAAGGTTTAACTAAAAAAAACATTGAGGGACAGTTTTCTTTATTACATGGAACAGTAATGTGGGGATGGCAATTGGAGGGTGGGGAGAGGCACTAGACACTAGGGAAATGGAATAAGGGGACAACAATCGGAAGGTGGGGGTTGCCACTAGACACCAGGGAAACAGAATACATAAGCTGATGGTAATCAGAGGGTGGGGGCACCACTAGACACCAGGGAAAGATAATACATAAGGGGACAGTGATCGGAAGGTGGGGGGTACCATTAGACACTAGGGAAATAGAATACATAAGAGGATGGCGATTGGAGGGTGGGGGGTGCTGCTAGACACCAGGGAAACAGAATACATAAGAGGATGGCAATCAGAAGGTGGGGGGCACCACTAAACACCAGGGAAAGATAATACATAAGGGGACAGTGATCGGAAGGTGGGGGTGCCATTAGACACCAGGGAAATAGAATACATAAGGGGACAGCGATTGGAGGGTGGGGGGTGCTGCTAGACATCAGGGAAAGATAATACATATAGGGACAGTGACCGTAAGGTGGGTGGCACCACTAGACACCAGGGAAGCAGAATACATAAGGGGACAGCGATTGTAGGGTGGGCGGTACCACTAGACACCAGGGAAACATTACATAAATAAGTAAAGGGACAGCGATTGGAGGGTGGGGGTGCCACTAGACACCTGGGAAAAATTATATAAATATGGGGTCGGTGATGAGAGGGTGAGGGGTGCTACTAGACACCAGGGAAAGAATATAAATACAGGCTGGGCATTCAGAGGGTAGGGGGTCCCAGTAGACACCAGGGAAACATAATATAAATATAGAGATGGCACTCGGAGGGTGGAGGTGCCAGTAGACACCAGGAAACATAATATAAATATGGAGATGGCAATTGGAGGTTGGGGGTGCCACTAGACACCAGGGAAACATAATATAAATATGGAGATGGCAATCAGAGGGTAGGGGTGCCACTAGACACCAGGGAAACATAATATAAATATGGAGATGGCAATCAGAGGGTAGGGGATGCAACCAGACACCAGGGAAACATAATATAAATATAGAGATGGCAATTGGAGGGTAGGGGTGCCACTAGACACCAGGGAAACATAATATAAACATAGAGATGGCAATTGGAGGGTAGACATGCCACTAGACACCAGGGAAACATAATATAAATATGGAGATGGCAACTGGATGATAGGGGGTGCCACTAGACACCAGGAAAACATAACATAAATATGGAGATGGCAACTGGAGGGTGAAGGTGCCAGTAGACACCAGGGAAACATAACATACTTAATGGGATGGTGATCAGAGGGTGGGGCGGCACAACTAGACACCAGGTAAACATTACATACATAAAGGAATGGCAAGGGGGTGCCACTAGACACCAGGAAAACAGCAGCTCACTGCTCTTAGAGCAGCCTGCAGCATGAGTTCCAGCTTCAGCTGCAGAACTCAAGACAGTCCTACTGTTCTTATACAGAGAATGCGGGTGAACAACGCTTCTCAATAAGCTGGGCACCATGAATTTTGGGTGCCCAGAAAATGTATTTCTGGCAACTTTAAAAAACAAACAAACATAAGAATCTAGTTAAATGGGTTCCGTTTAGGTACTTTCAGGTGTTGTTTTTTTTAAAAACGATATTATTTTATGTACTTTAAATTTGGTAAGTTTAAATAGTAAAAAGAAAATGGCAGCCATCTCAACTGTGTTTCCCCCTCGACAAGTAAATAATGCAGATAACCACTCATGATATGTTTTTTCACCTTTCATAACATATATATTTTACCAGTTGAACTGGAATGTTAACTCAAAAATCGTTATAATTCTAAAAACAGTATAATATTTTTTCACCAAACCTTTCAATGCCACACCTTTGGCATGGGCCCCTTCAACCCTGAAAATTTCATGAAAAAATTCCACATAGACTAGGCTGTAATTGAGAGCAAAAAATACTCAGTGTTAAGTATAGTGAAATCAAACGTGTTTTTTTTTTGTTTTGTTTTGGGGTTTTTTTGCCACTGTATCTCAAGAAGTGTACAAGATGCCATCATAAAACTTTCCATGTCTTGAGTCTTTGACAGCCTTGACGTGCCAAATTTTGGGCTATTTCACCAAATGAAGCCAAAGTTATTAAGGTGCAAAATTTGAGACGTAACATTAAGCAGCATACTCAATCTCAATGGCAGGGGTGCTACCATGCCTCTATAATAGTGTATTTGCTTGGGCTTGTGAGAAGCACTTGATGCTACCAGGTCACTAGTGATGTTGAAGTAGCTACTCCTGCCTCCTGGGTTCAACAATGTTGAGGGGCCTGGATCCATTAAACTCTTAATTTAAGGTTCATATCTCAAGGTAAGATGAAATAGTGTGGTGTCTTCACCCAGAGAGAAGCTTAAGTGGGCCTGGTTAAGTACAGTGCTACCACTGGGATGCAGTGCCTCTCCGTAGGATTATCCCACACATGTACCGACTCAGTGCAGTGGCAGTCCCTACAAAGCATGCCATTTATTATTTAAAAATAATATGGCACGGACACTGATTAGAAACAAACCACAGAGGATTTTATTTAAGCAATGGCAACCAAGTAGCTGGTCCTTTCCATGGGATTAATGGCCAGTTGGGAAAATGGGTGGCCGGAGGCACAACCAAGGGATGCCCTTCTCCAGCCCATCATTAATCAATGCAAATAACAATATTTGAAGTTGTTATTGTGATAAGGTTAAATTTACTTACTTTTCCCTTTTTAGCACTGTGGAGCGAACCGTACCACATGAGTACCTCGATGTTGCATCCTGTACAGTTTCAGTTGGCAGCTGAATTGATCATTTCTAAGACATTAATGACTGATCAAGTAGCCAATCAGGAACATCGCTAGGCTCATGAATATTTAATTAGACTTATAATTTGGGTCAGCAGCAAGGCCTAATGGGAAAATGGGGATTAGCAGCATAAGGTATAGACCCCACTGGTTCTTTCTTGTCCTTCCCCACCAAGCCTAAATAAACTGGGGCTATGCTTCTCATGCCCGTCTAAGTTCAACTGGAACACTGTCCGCCTCCACAGCACAGTACAGTAATTTGGTTGTAGTTGTTCACCTGCACTGGGGGTACTACCCACTCCCTGCACTAGAGGCACTACCCTCTAAACTATTATGGAGCTCCAGGTGATTCACTGGATACCCAACCGTGGAAACGTGGCAGACCCAGTGATGTTGCATCTGGTTGACTAGTGCTGGTACATTTCGACAAATAAGCAATAATTTGCAACATAAAACCCCAAATTCAAATGCTCTTAAACCTGCAAAGGGTATTTTTAAATCCTGTCTTTTTTTTATTTTTTATTTAGTTGTTTAACCAGGTATAGCACACTAAGCTGAAAGCTTTTTTACAGGAGCGACCTGGGAGCACAAGGAGGTTAAATGACTTGCTCAGGGTCACACAGTATGCAAGTGGAAGCTGTGGGATTCAAACCCAGGTCTGGCCTGCTGGATGTCACCAAATTTGTAGCTCAGAACCTTAGACCACTGCGCTATACTGCCTCCTGTCTGTCTGGATTGCCTATTCCAATAAATGGTTCTCCAACTATGATACAACATGATGCAGTTGCTGGGGAACCCTGATTTACTCAAGGCTCTCCAGAGAAAGTTATTACCCTCCATGCAGATGGGGATGGTGCAGTTTGCAGCAAGTTCCTCTCTGGCTGGTTTCACACTCTCACCTTCCTCTCTGAAGTGTTTTGGCATTGTCTGGTACAACAGTTGTTTCTCCAGTCCAGGTCAGACCTGTCCTGACCTCAGCATTCAGCAGTACTCCTATGATGCACACACAGGGCAGTTCAACCTGTGAGAACCTGATCCTACCTGCCCTACACACCACATCTGAGCATCTAGTCCCCAGTGTGTGGTGGTAACTAACACTGTGCTGTGGTCCTGGCTGGGTGGCATCACAGACTAGCTAGGGTTGCAACTTGTCTGCCTCCAGCTGTAGCATAGCAAAAGTCTCTATTCAATTGCTGCAGCCTTTAGCTTACATTTTTGTACTGAGCTAGCATGTGAGTACATCCTTTTTTCAACAGCAAGAGAGCTGTTTTTCCCTTCTCATCCCTTACAGAAATAGAAGTGCACAGTATGAGTGAAACATGCACGCTGCATGCTTATTAAGCATGCAGTATGTTTGAATTTTTTTTTATTCTTTTCTTTTTGTGGAGCTGGCAGGCAGCTCTGGCCCCTCCCATGGAGGGTTTTTTTTTCTCCAGTCCCAGCGTAGAGGTAGCGAGGCCATCATGAAGCCTGCCAGCTTTGTTTTTCTGATGTTTTCCCCCGGGCCCATGATCATGCAATGGGCGGAACAGCTGGGCTCTGCCTCCACAGAGGCAGCCCCTCGCCCTGAACATGGGCCCTCCCCACCCCAGCAGCATGCCTGTGTCGACACCTAGCCACTGCTGGGTGTCGGGCAACAGCGTGCTGCACTAATCCTCCTTCCCTGGGGAAGGAGAGCTGCCTGTGGATGCACGATCCTTCCCCACCCCTGCTGACCCCCAAGCAACCCATGTCTGTTCCCAAACTTGGGTTGCCAGTGTGGCACAAGGTGTGGCATCCAGCACCTCAACCCTCAGTGCCACCGGGTCAGCTACACTTGAGTTTTTTTAAGGGACTCCATCTCTCTGGCAGATGTGCAGTGTCCCTGTGGCAGCACAGCAGCATGCTGTCTGTCTCAACGGCACCCAGGCAAGATTCTGCTTGTCAGTGCAGACACACCCATAGACTGGACTGGTTCTGGAGCAGCCCCTGCTGTTCTCTGGGGAACTGCAGCTCCTGACTGGTTGCTACAGCTGTCGATCAATGTAAGCCAGTCTGGATTCCTGTCACCTGACAGGCAATTGCATGCTGCAAAGGTGCCTGAATTTATGAAGTCCACTACATGTCCATAAGTCCTTGTGGCTCTCTTTACTCCTGTCCCTGATTGGTAGACCAGCCACCTCTGACCCCATCGTCTTGCCTGCTTGGGTCAAAGGCAATGAAGATGGCTACTGATTTGTAGTCCAAAAGCGGTCTGTCCCACTAGCTTTATTTTCACAGTGCTTTTCTGCTTACTAGTAGTTTGGGCCCCAAACCAGTTCTGTGTGGGTGTGCTTACATGTCCAGTTTGTCGGGGCAGTGATCAGGGGATTCCCAATTTAGTCAGGACAACTGAGGAAGTAACTTCATCAGCTACAGCTTGCACCTTTGATGTGGAAGTGCAGAGAGCCTTAAAAGTAAAGTGCTTATTTGGTGATTACACACCCAGTACCAGTTCCTATCCCAGATGTCTGGCTTGCTGCACTTCCCTAGAAGATATTCATACAGTATGTACTTGAGTTCAGGACAAACACTTAGTAATTCCTCCTATCCTATATCATTGGATCTGTTCAGATTTCAAGAAAGGTTTGCCATCCATTGCTGACCATCCTTACCCCAGTGTTTACATCTGCTCAGAATCAGAGAACTGTTCATTACTAGTCCAAGCTTTCAGTGTTCTGGTCTGTCAGTATCAGTGGCTCAGTAGGTTGCACACTCGCCTCTGAGGCCAGGAGATCAGAGGGCTGTGGGTTCAGTTCCCACTTCTGGCACTTGGGTTAATATCCCAGTACTGACACTGTAGTGCAGCATGAGAGGGGTGCTGCACTTCTGAGGTGCCGTCTTTCGGATGAGACGTTAAACCAAGATCCAAGCTGCCTGGATTACTGGTAGTTCAGGTGGATGTTAAAGATCCCATGGCACTTATCAAAAAGAGTAGGGGAACTTTTATTGAAAAAGAGGACTCCAAAACAAGAAATAACACAGTTATACAAAACAAACAAAAACTGATACAGAACTGTGCATCATCAAATAAACAAAAACAAAAAAGAACAACATCAAAACAACCAAGTGATACAGTTAACCCATAAAAAAGTACCTTTCACCTGACCTTGTAAACAAAAATCAGTATCGTAAATAGTCCGCAAAGTTAGAGTCACATTACAAAGGAGTTCATCAAATAATACCATTCGCTGTTGTGAAATCCATAAACATCTAGATTGCCAAATATAAAAACGAAGAACTGAAAAAATTAATAATAATGTGTCAGCAGGATACTTAGACCATTCACCTTTATGTGCTCCATACATCAGCGTACAATATGAAAGAGATAAAAATAAAGGCTCATTCCATTTAGTAGCTAAAAAGGCCCAAAAAACTTGAACATATGGACACTTCAAAAAAAGATGTTCTTGTGTTTCCAACATTGAAACACAAGAAGCACGATTACAGTACCTGTCACTAAGTTGTTTATGCTTATGGGAGTTGCCTACTGGTAATCTACCATAAGAACTCAACCAAACACTATCCCAGATAAAATCTGGCAAACGTCTATTAGAGAGTGCCAAAAGAACATTTTCCATGGATCTCGAAGGACAATCTGGAAAAATCAAAGCATCAGGAAAATTAGAGGAAATATTATAATTATACAATTGCTTTCTAGTCATTGTTTCTAAGTGAGGAATGGAAACTCTCCATTTCAATAAATGCCGAAATATTTCTAAACCATATTTGGAAAAGAAGGGAATTTTAGCAAAAGGAGTAGGCTTCCCTAATTTCCAAAGGGGCAATCCCTTGGAAAACCAAGTGCTGACATAGGGAAACCAACACTTCCAACCAGGCCTAAGTAGAGGACTTAAGTTGTATGAAACAAAGATACTAACGGAAAATGCAACTGGATGAACCATTGCTACTCCCCCTTGTCTTATACTCCTATAAGTATAGCTATGTTTAATTGGATTCAACCTGCTTCCCCAAAAAGCTTGGAAAAAAACACTAAATAAGGAAGTAAATAGAGCCACAGAAGGCGGAAACACATAACTAATATATAAAAATATAGGAACCACAAATGTTTTGATAAGCAGAACACGTTTTCTTTTAGCAATTTGTTTACCTTTCCATCTAGCAACTAGTAACTGAGCCTTATCAAGTTTATGTGACCAACTGGCAGAAACCATATCGCTGGCTCCAAATTCAATTCCCAAAATAGTCATTGGGTCTTTAGAAATCAGGACACCAGAAAGAGTACCAGAAACAGGAATGGGTGAATTACCCAAAGGAAAACCTCTACTCTTTACATAATTTATCTTAGAACCAGAACTTCTAGAGAAGATTGTCAAAATATCACTCACAATAGGACCTTCTTTAACATCCAAAAGACAAAGAACCAAGTCATCAGCATACGCCAAAATTTTAACTGGAGAGATGCCCACATCAATACGTAACCCAGCCAGACCAATATGATTACTAATTAATCGGAGTAAAATATCAATAAAAAAGACATACAAAATAGGACTCAAAGGGCAGCCCTGATGCACGCCACGCTGTACTGCAATAGGTCTACCAATCCAGCCATTTACATTAGGGAGAAGGAACGCCGAATTATACAGAATCCTGATCCAAGCAATAAATCCCTCAGGTAAACCATATGCACATAAAACGGAGAACAAAAACTCATGGGAGACCCGGTCAAAGGCTTTCTCCTGATCAAGGCTTAGAATATACCCGTTCAAATGACCAGACTGGGAAACGGTAAAAAGTTCACGTAATATTAATAAATTATCGTACTGAGTCCTACCCGGTATAGAACATGTTTAATGTGGACAAATCAAGCCATCAACAACCAGTGATAATCGATTTAATAAAATCTTACTCAAAATCTTCAAATCCGTGTTCAACAAACTTAACGTCTTCCAATTTTGTAAATCTGCCTTAAGGCCTTTTTTATAAAGTAAAATAACTAAAGCCAAATTCATAGAGGATGCTAACACCGAAGTAGATAACATCTGATTAAATACCTGTGCCAAAACAGGGACAAGATCCTCCTGAAAGATCTGGTAAAAAGCAGCACCCAGACCGTCCGTGCCAGGAGATGAATCAACGTTCAAAGCAAAAATGGCTCTACGTATTTCAGATTCAGAAATATCATGTAACAACTGCTGACAGTCAACCGTAGACAACTGTGGTAAATGTAAGGAGTCAAAATCAAACGAGTCATACTCAATATCAACATCTTTTTGATATAAAGAACCCAAATAAAGACCAACAACATCAACCAAGTCTGACGGAGATGTAACCAAGTCACCTGTCATAGAGGTCAACTGCGTAACTAAACGATGGCTGACCCGATCCTTACAATCCTGAAAAGGATCCAATGCACCCTTATGCAGCTTTAAACCGAATCTGTGTTCATGGTCTAATGACTTGGCTCTATCATACCGATATGCAAACATCCGTGTTTTAACATTTCTAATTTGGTCTCCATAATCAATCTTCTCAGTCTCCGTTAAAGAAATCAACCTCTGCAATTGAGACCTGAGACTTAAATATTCCAAATACTGTGAAGTAACCTTGGCATGGGAGTAAGATTGAAAAAAAGACTTCCAATCTTTCTTGGTTTCTTCCCACCAAGATGCTGCATCGTCATATAGTTCAAAAACAGAAAGTCGAGCAATTACTTCCTTTTTTCAAGCTTTCTTAAGGGACTCATCAGCCAAAAGGGAAGTATTTAAGCGCCAGAGATTCTTTTTACTTCTAAGGGCCCCTGCACAAGTCAGACAAACGGTAAGAGACTTATGGTCAGAAAATTCCCAAACACGTAAAATAACCGAGGTAACTTGTAATATAACAGAAGGAAAAATGAAATCAATCCTAGTAGACTGAGATGATTTAAAAAAATGTATTACCACCAGAAGGATATATGCTATAGTATGCATCTTTAAGCTGAGCTGTATCCAAAATCTGTAAAAGCTTATTGGAGTCACAAAATAATTTTGATGTTTTCAAACCCCTATCATTGATACTCAGGGCACAATTAAAATCACCCACCCAAAAAATTAAACGAGAAGTATGAAGATAGGGTTGAATGTCCTGAAAAAGAGCAACACATCGAGCCTTGGTCTGTGGAGCATAAATGTTGATCAATCTAAATCTTTCACCCCCAAAATTAATATCTAATAATAAAGCCCTACCCAGATAAATGTCTACCAATTTGGAAACCTTCAATGCTGGATTCATAAATATTACCCCAACACCAGCACAAAGGGATTCCCCATTAGACCAAAAGGTAACTCCCTTAGACCTCAGGTTACGAGCATGTTGCACTTCGCCAGTAGTTTTCAATCTCGTATCCTGGAGACAGATAATTTCACTGCGCAGTTGTTGCAAACAAGACACAGTAGTAACCATCTTCCTATGACTCTTTATACTATTAACATTAATGGATGAAATAGTTAAGGAATCCATAAAGGAGAAGAAAAAGGGAAAAAAAAGTGTCATAAAATAGAAAAAAAACATATATTATGGGGCCTTTGTAACTCTTCTACGTTGAGACCGTCTAGGTGGAACCTCAGCCGGTTTAACATCCCCATCAACACCCTCTGAAAAATCGTCTGTGACTGCGGAAGTCCTAGAAGAATGGTCTGAGTCTTAATCCTCAAACTCGTCACCAGTAACTAATACAGCAAAGTTGTTACCCACTTTCCATGAATCACTGGATCCACTACTGGGTAAGGCCGAAGGGGTATGACGTGAAGGAATAGTCTTTCCAGATCTATGACGTTTCTTGGCGGTAACAGTTTTGACAGGCAAAACAGGGGAAGGGGAAGGGGGCATCTCAGAGTCATCTGTTTTATCCTGTAAAGACAAGGCAGACGTTGAGGGCATAGAGGCAGCAGAGGGAGCAACAACATTAGAAGGAGGGGCAGTTTGGTCCTGCATACTTATGGAAACATTATCAACCAGGCCAACATCCGCAACCTCTAAAGGATGTGACCGGGTAACGGAGGACGTAGGATGTACAACATCACCAGTAGGAGGCGTCACAGCGAAGGTATTCATATGTTGAGCCACAACAATCAAGCCTTCATGAGAAGGACAATCCTCTCTATTATGGGATGCCCAAGGGCATTTTGCATAACCATGTCCGGTTTGTTCGCACAAATTGCATTTAAATAAATTAAGGCAAGTAGTGGCCAGATGTCCAAATTCAAAGTAATGCGAACAATGAGGGGTGTCACAGGCTGTATTAAGATGTGTCCTAGAACCACATTTAAAACATGACTTGGGCTGACCAAAATAAAACAAACTGCCTCTATCTTTCCCTAGAAAAAAACTATTTGGTAGATGCTGAGGCCCACAGTTTGTAGAAAAAAGTTTAACACATAACTTCCAACCACCATTCCAAATCTTTTCACTATCAAGAATTGGAACTGGCCTGTTCAAAACATCACACCGTTTACGTAACCAAAAAAGAATATCTTCTATATGAACCCCCTTCATTACAAAACATGATAGTAATCAACTTAACAGAAGGTTTTGTTAAGGGTACAGCCAAAAAGGGGATCCAGGAGGGGAATTCTTAACATTGTGATAAGATGTCCAAAATTGCTCTAAACCAGAAACAGTTTTAAAGCTTATATCATAATTAGAACTCCCAATATGAATAAGCGCATAATTGTCAGACGACACAAATTTCATAGAACCTTTGAGTAAAGTTTTTGCAATATAAAGCCGATCAGGCTAGTCTTCCAAGCCATCTTTATAAATCAAACATACTGCATTTCTGCGGGGGGCAGGCTCACCCTTATTGGCAAATAAATCTGATAGTTTAAATTGTGGGGGAGCACCAGCGTTCTGCAGTGGGTCAGGGGCAACTTTATCAGGTGCTTTAGGCAAAGTAGGTGTCTGTAAAGACAACATTGTCACCCCTTTATCACCACCATCCTGAAAAGGTGGGTCAGGAACAAGAGATACAGAAGAATCATTCGGTAAATAAAACAAAGCAGAAGGTCCAGCTGAAGGAGAGTTATAACGTTGCACTAGCAAACAGGCTAGAAGGAGGTGTGGAGCAACAATGGGGAATCATCAAAACTGCCATCACAGAGGCAACAAGCCTTTGTGTGAAGCAAATAAACAAATCAAAACGAAAGAAAAAGCCACTATGGTTCTCAAAAGAGGTGGCTGTGAAAGTCAGGAAGAAAAAGATAGCATTCCGGAAGTATAAGGAAACACAGAAGGAGCAGGACAGAAGCTGTACCAGTTAAGGTAGAAGGAAGCAGGGAGGGAAGTCAGAATAGCAAAGGCCCAAACTGAGGAAAAGATAGCCAACTCAGTTAAGAAGAGGGATAAAACCTTTTATAGGTACATCAGCGAGCGTAGAAAGACAAAGGGAGGGATAGTGAGGCTGAATAGAATGAACAGTAGGTGGGCAGAGGGGGACAGTGAAAAAGCAGGGATACTAAACGAATATTTCTGCTCAGTATTCACAAAGAGGAGGGAAGTGCCTAATCCAATTAACAGAAGCACTCTTGATAGGGGTGATCCCAGTCCTTTCACAGAAGAAAGGGTTCTGCAAGAACTCCTAAAACTGAAGGTAGACAAAGCAATGGGTCTGATGGAATTCACCCCAGAATTCTAAAAAATTAAGGGAGGAACTAGTGAAACCACTGGCTACTCTTTTTAATAAATCATGGGAGGATGGTGTGGTACCCGAGGACTGGAGGAAGGCGGATGTGATTCCCCTTCACAAAAGTGGGACGAAGACAGAGACTGGAAACTACAGACCTGTCAGTCTGACCTCTGTGGTAGGGAAAGTGATGGAGTCACTTCTGAAGGAAAGAATAGTTGAGTACCTAGAGGCCAGTGGAGCACAGGACCCAAGGCAGCATGGATTCACAGCGGGAAGGTCATGTCAGATGAATCTAATAGATTTCTTTGACTGGGTGACCAAAGTAGTAGACCAGGGAGGGGCTGTGGACATGGCCTACCTAGACTTTAGCAAGGCATTTGACACAGTCCCACACAAAAGATTAATAGTCAAATTAACCAGCCTGGGAGTGGGTCCCAGGGCGGTAGCCTGGGTAAAACATTGGCTGCACAACAGGACACAGAAGGTAATTGTAAATGGAGTCCACTCTGAAGAAAGAGAGGTTACTAGTGGGGTACCGCAGGGTTCAGTATTGGGTCCAGTCCTTTTTAATGTCTTCATCAGTGACATTGCAGAGGGACTGAAGGAAAGTATGCCTTTTGCAGATGACACAAAGATCTGCAACAGGGTTGATACACAAGGAGGCGTGGAAAGGATGAAAAGGGACTTGGCAAGGTTGGAGGAATGGTCAGAAGTATGGCAGCTAGGATTCAATTCAAAGAAGTGCAAAATAATGCACCTGGGAAACAAGAACCCAGGGGAAGAATACACAATGGGTGGGGAGGTAGTAACAACAACAAAAAAGGAAAGGGACCTGGGGGTAATCATATCAGATGACCTTAAGGTTGCAAGCAATGTGAGAAGGCAGTAGGGAGGGCTGGGGTATACTGGGATGTATAGGGAGAGGCATCAGCAGCAGAAAACAGAAAGTTGTTATCCCTCTGTACAGACAGTTGGTGAGACCCCATCTGGAGTACTATGTCCAGTTCTGGAGACCCCATCTCCACAAGGACATAGACAGGATAGAGATAGTCCAGAGGAGAGCAACTAAAATGGTGCAGGGTCTGCAAGAGAAGCCGTATGAGGAGAGACTTAATATGTATACCCTTGAGGAAAGAAGGGAGAGGGGGGACATGATAGAAACTTTTAAGTACCTCAGTGGAATCAACAAAGTCCAAGAGGGTAGCATCTTTCAGAAAAAGAGACTTGCAAGAACAAGGGGACACAATTTAATGATAGAAGGAGGACGGTTCAGGGGCAATGTGAGGAAGTATTATTTCACAGAGAGGGTAGTGGATGCATGGAACAGCCTTCCTGAGGAGGTTGTGGGGTCTAAAACTGTGGGAGAATTCAAGAATGCATGGGACAGTCATAAGGCAATTCTTGTGGGGGTAGGAAGAAATAGGCTGTTGGTTAACTAGGATCTAACGGCCTATCCTGTAGGTAGGGAAATGGGCAGACTAGATGGGCCAAGCAGTCCTTATCTGCCATCAAAGTCTATGTTTCTATGTTTCTATGTTTCTACCACATCATTAGGGTCCGCTATCCAGTTGCCATTTGAATGTTTCAACCACCCCGCCTCTTCTATCGCCTTTTCAGGGGACCATCCAGCACGAAGTTTGGGAGGAGAGGGGGAGAGGGAAGGATGTAAAGAATGAGGAAGTGTAGAAACTAACAAGGACTCAGGCTGCACATCGCCCACCCACTTAGCAATATCATGATCCATAACATTTGCAACCGAAGATACAGAAGCCCCTTTAAATACTGTACCAGTCATTCCCAAGCGTTTCGAGGCAAGCTGAGGCACAGCCGAACTGGTTCCAGGAGCAGCATCAAGAGAACAGAGCTTACGGCACTTGTCAGGGAGATGATTAGGACTGCCAGCCACCACAGAAAGATTCTTCGGTTCTAACACACACATCGGGGATTCCAGAATCGCGTCACTAGGAACCGGCAGAGAAGTACGGAGAGCAGGTGGGGCAGAAACAAGAGGAACGGAGCACAATGTAGCAATTCCGTTCAATAACTGAGATTTCTGACCCGTACATTGCTCCTCCTCAGATATAACAGCAGCCAACAAACGTTCCTTTCGTAAGCTCCAGTGCAGTCGTTGTCAGAAATACTCGTTTTCGTAGATAAGACAGCATTAGAAACCGTTTCTACAGGAGAGTCAAAAAACTCCTCAGGCAGTGAAGTATCAAGGAACTCAGAAGTCACATCAGTGGCCTCTAGCACTATAGGAGCAGAGGAGGAGGCCCACTCCCCTGTCCTGTCCACATCCATCTCCTGTGAAGGGTGAGCAGAAGTGGCCATCTTCCTGTAGACAGCCCAAAGTTCCCCCTCTGATGAGTAGGGGAATTTCCCCGGTGTCCTGGCCAAATTTCCCTCATTCACTAAAAATACCACCAACAGTTTCATCTGGTTCAAGTTCAGTTGGCATTCATCTGTGTCCCCTTCCCCCAGGTTGTACCTGAAAATAGGCAGGATTTGTCTAGTGCACTTACCCGGTCAACAAAACCGAAATAAATAAATAAATAAAATAAAAAAGGGTCTCTGCTTATCTCTTGCCTCATCATGCCAGTCCCCTATCTCTAGAGGGCACTAGCATGCAAGCAACATTGGTTTAAGAACAAACCCAAGTCACTACTTGTTGGCAGCACTTCCTAACTTAAGTAAGGAAGTTCCACATTTCTGTACCCACAGTGAGTCCTGTGGTAGGCCAAAGACATTGATGGATGCCAGCATCCCTGCCTCCTCCACAGGACTGCTGTGAAGGCTGGATGAATGGTAGTGGGAGGGGAAAATAATGACGGGAACATCAGCAGCTGCTAGTATGACCATATTTACACAGCGTACTCATACCTGCTTGTGAATCAGGGAGGTGGACACAATGGATCCAGAGTCCTGTCTAACCTAAAATAACTTACTATGTTACTGTTATAGCCCCCATGTGCTAGGAAGGGGTTAATAATTTGGTCCTCTCCCTCTGGCTAAGTGCCAACTAAGTCACATTACCTATAGGTAATTAATAGGAATGCAGCAATTTTGAAAGCCTTCCAGATGTGCTGCAGAGTCTTCAGGCAGAGCGGAGTGGGTGCTGTCAGTGTAGACCAGCCTAGCAGTGGGCTCCTGCTGAGCCAGGCTCTGCTTCCTTTTTCTGCTGAAGCTGAACTCTGACAGCAAGGGTACTGAAGTGTAGCAAAGGCCTAACACAAAGAGCTCTCTAGGGCTTAAGAATTAGGACACCCTCTTTGGATTTACAAGCCAGAGACATGAGAAATCAGCGGAGTGCATCTGCTGCAGAAGAGGCAAAGTTGTGACTACCCATAACTATGGCACTGTTTGATGGGCCCCCCAAGAGGTGTCCAGATCATATGGAGTTAATGGAGTACATGCAGGCAGCCGAGAATGAGTGGAGTGAGGAAATACCCACGAGGGTTCCTTAATTGAGGGTTTGTCCAAAGACAGTGGGTCTCTTCAGTCTCTTCCAAATGGAAGCCAGTTAGGTTTGTGCCAGGCCCATTCTCGTGTGCTACTGTATTTTATGAAGCTCCTATGAAGCAGCCAGTAATGTTACATTATTCAGCAATATGATTCTAGTACTGCTACTGATTTGCATGTAACAGTAGAGATGGAGTTTGTGAGATTCACTTGTCCTGGGTCCTGCATCATCCAAGAGTTTGTAGTGGCTCTGGTGCATCAGACCCATGTGTGGTAGCATCCAGGAAGTGCACACTCTACCGTTAATGTAACCACATCCCCAACAAGAGGGCAATTATTATTATGGGCAACCTATATGAATTTCAAGTCTGTGTCATCCTGTTTGAAATGTGGTAGCTAGAGGGTTCACCAACATCCTGTTTTGGGCCCCCCCTGCTGTGACTTAGTGTGGTCATAAATAATAAGTGACTTAGTCTGGGGAGAGAGAAGGAGAAAAAGAGTCTGCCAAGACAAGAGATAGAAGGGAGTTCCTTTCAATCAGCACAGGGTGTGAGTCCTTTAGCCAAGGGCCATATCGAGATGCCTGCCTGCGGTCTCACCAGCATCAAGGAGGTTTGCCAGTAGGACCATAGGAATCCCCTCAAGAGGTTCCCATACAAGTCCCTGCAGGTCTGGCACTGGTCCACGGGAAATGGAGAAGAAGGTCTGCGTCGGGGGGGGGGTCATGCGTGCAGAGAAGGGAAAGGAGACATTGCCTGATGCTGCAGGTTTCTGATATTCCTAGTTTATATCTGAGGTAAGAGGGGTGGGAGCCTCCTGTAATTTGAGATAAAGCCTAGGAAGAAGGAGACTCACCCATGAGTTGGGGTTCTCTGCTCCAGGTATTGTTAGCTCAGTGACTCCCCCATGAAAGTTTGCCTGTCTGGGAAGCAGAGGACAAGAGTGGAGTGTTGAGGACCACATTCCAATCCATATGAATGTATGTATCAATTCCATTAAAAGTTAGATCCAGGAGCTGGTCCAGTTGTGCACAGGGTGAATGCTCCAAGCAGCTTACCTGCCACCATGCCAGCGACCTGGGTTCAGAAGTAGACTCGGGTTGCTGGGAGACAGCCAGGGAAGGAGAAGATTGCGCATCGAGGGAACTGCTCTCCGCTGCCTGGGAGGAAAGGTTTGCTGGCCTGGCCTCTGACTACCACCAGGTGGTGGCCTGGTAGTGGTGAAGTTGTGGGTGGCATGAAGGGAGGTGGCCACCGCTATGTGATGTGTGTGTGCACATACTGATGTCAGGCAACAGTGGAGAAGGGGGAAAAAGCAGAAAATGATGGTTGGAGCTTTATGAAGCCCTACCTGTCCATCTCCCAATCTGCACTATCACCCATGACCCCATGTCAGATCTGGATTGCGTCACTGAGGAGGAGGATGGCCCTGCCCCCCTCCAGCCCTATCACAGGGGGAGATTCATGGAAGAAAAAGCCCAACCAGGTAGATCCCAAGGGAGGTAGATGGTGGGCTGAGGAGATGGGACAGGCCTGATTAGTTGCCCCAGCTACCACAGGGCAGAAAAACCTTTGTTGGAAAAAAAGAAAGGAAGTTAGATCTAGACTCCAGGACATCTGTGTAAAAGGGCTGGAAACTACCTTTGTGGGGTTTACCTGTATTTAAACTACTGTGGAAGACCGCCTGCTTAAATAAACACCTGATGTCAGGTTCCCTTGCTGGGAGTGTAGTATCAAATTGTGTCTTGGGTTTAAATGTATGACTGGCCTTGTTTTTATCAGAGAAATGTTGTGCTGCTGCTCATAGTTCTTGAGTGGGTAAATGTATTCCTTTATGTGCACCTCACTGATACTAACAGTGCCCCACTTAGGAAAAAAATTAATCTCCACCAAAATGAAGTCCAGGTTAGGCCTCTAGCTTTGTATATCATCCAAGGGACCAGGGTCCCTACATTAAATAAACCACTACATATCAACCAAGTGGTGTGGAGAGCTGAGGCATCATGCCTTACCTCCTGCCACGCTGGCGACCCATGTTCACAGTGCGAGTGGGTCTCCGGAGGTCATCTGGGGAGGGAGAGGATCGAGCATTCAGGGGACAACTCTCCTCTCCCAGAGAGGGTGGGGAGCATGGATCAGCACTTGCCTAACACCTAGCGGATGTTAGGTGTTGGTGTGCCGAATCCCATACATTGGGGTGCACAGGAGGAGCAGCCGACGGTGTGCAGCATGCAGACGCTCATGCAGTGTGCCACTGTCGACCTTGCACACTCCCCCTCAGCAAAAAGAAAAATGGAAAAAGGTCACAACCAAGCGGCATGAACTGTCCCCCGCAGGTGCCACCCCGAGATGGCACCTCCCTGGTGCTGGATCCATTTCCAGTGGGTTGAGTCACTCCCCACCACCCTGCCATGAAGTGTAAGTCATGGGGGCATAAAGGGAGGGGTCTGATCCTTGGGGGTGGCTCTGGGGGGATGGAAGAAGTTAGAAGAAGGAGAGAGCCGGCCAGGACCATGGGAGGAAAAATGCCAACTAAAAAAAACAAATAAACCACTATAGCTCGATTGGAAATTTTTGAATGGACAGTGAGTTACTGTGTTGTGGTAAATTGTTTAAGGTGCGCCTGTGGGTGAGTAGGCACCTGTCACAGACACCTCTAAGTAGTTGAAAAAAGGGAGCATCAGTGGCAGTGATGCTGCCACGACAAGGCCTTCCCCAGGGCATTGAAAACAAAATATTCTCTGAAAGGCCTGAGCTGTGGCATGACAGAGGAATGATTTAACCCTTAGGCTGCCAAGAGAATTAAAACATATAGGAATTCTGGACTGATAGTTCAGCCTGCGGCACAGCAAGGGTTAAAAAGAAACATTTTTTTTTGCTGCAGTGAAAGAAAAAATATCTCCTTTTTGCCCTCTGTCGCACTGCAAAGTGGACGGTAGCAGAAAGACAGACAGAGAGATCAGACTGAGTTCAATTTTCTTTGAGCATATTTTCCCTTCAAACAGATATTAAAGTCTTTTGGTAGTCTTTTTGTTCCCTCAGCCTGTGTAAAGGCCAGGCTGATGGCTATGGGCAATCTCTGGTTTGCCCAAGAAATAGCCCACAAGTCTATTGCCTTTGTTTAAAAGATCACCTATGCCTCAGGCTTGCTAGCTGGTCCCCTATCCCCACATCGCTGAAGTTACAGTAGAACAATGGGTGGCATGGAGATGAAAGAAATGAGTGAGCTCCAGGGGATGGTGACAGATGTGGGGTTAGACCCTGTGGCCATTACAGAAACATGTGCACCAGGAATAATCACTGGGACCTAATGGCACCAGGGCACACCATGTTCAGGTGAGATAGGGGTAAGGGGAATGGAGGTGGGGTAGTCCTCTATGTCAAGGAAGACACGGAGGTGGTAGAGGATGAAGCCATTAGGGGAAACATGTGGTGTCAAAATCACCGTGGAGACAGCTCATGATAGCATCAAGTAAGATGCTGCACATGGGGTTGGTCTACAGACCACAGGTCAGGGAGAAGAGGGTGACAGGGAAATGAGGGCAGAAACTGAGAAGGGAATCAAAAAAGTTGAGGCAGTGGTGGTGTAGGAGCTCAATCTACCAGACATAAACTGGGACACTCCAGTAGCTAAGACTGCCAGGAGCCAGGCCCTGCTGAACTATGTTGCAGGACTTCCTGCTAGTGCAGCTGACCAGGGAACCCAAAGTACAGGCTGCCATTCTCGATGTGGTGTTCACCAATTCAAAAATGGTAAGCGTAGTATGGGTTGGGGGCCACTGGGGGCCTAGTGAGCATAACACCATATGATTCAACCTGGCCCTGGGTACCAGTATTACCTCATCAAATGCTGAGGTTCTAGATTTTAGACAAGCAGACTTTGACCAGATCAGGGAATTAGTCCAGGATATGTTAGTTTAAATAGATCAAATGGGGGAGTAATTAAAGTGGCCATTCTGAAGGCAACTAAGTTGTGCTTGAGAACAGTTACCAAAAAAACAGGCACAAGAAACCAATCAGGTTCTCTGAAAAAGTCAGGGAGGATACAAGGGTCAAAAAAAGGCCTTCATCAGATACAAAGAGAACAAGCATTTGTCAATGCCGGATGTTCGCCACTGGTATACTAAGATTAATACTAAGAACATTAAGGAGCCAGAGAGCCAAAGGCCCATATTTACTCCTGTATTAATAACACAGGCGAAAACCAGAGAAAATAAATTTGTCCAGTCGGGACTTAAACATTTCTTTTGAACTGCTAATAATCACTTAAAGCAGTAGTGCATTCCATGGTTTAGTAACACGAAGTGTAAAATAGTATTTACGAGGTAAACATTTAAATCTTCTTGATTGTAACTGAAGGGGATGACCTCTGAGATCATAGAAGTCCTCTCTAAACTTAATCCCAAGCCAAGTCAATAAGTAAGGATCTTTCATGATATCGTACAACAACAATAGGTCCCTCCTTAAATGCCTGGTAGAAAGAGGCATCAAATTAAAGTAGAGTAGTCGGCCCTCATAGGAGATATTTCTCAACCCGTGCACCATTTTAGTATATCCTGTTTGCACCCTTTCAAGTATAGTAATATCCTGTTTCTTATGTGGGGACCAAAGCAGGAGGAAAAATCTAGCTGGGGGCGTACGTAGGCTCTACAAAATGGCATGAGGACATTTCTATTTCTCGATCTGATATTTCTCTTAATGGACCAAATAATCCTGTTTGTCCTAAGAATAACCTCGTTAATCTGTAAGCGAGAGAAAAAATTCCTCAGATACCAGGACCCCCAGATCCTTCTCTCTGTCTGTAGAAGTCAATGCTATATTAGCCAATTATAGACATGACATGGATTATTATTTCCAAAATGCATCGATTCGTCTTACATTTGTATGGTTCACTTTCATACCCCATTTAAAAATCCATAATGAAACTAGGTCCAGATCATGCTGGAGAACATTAATTTGTTTTGAGCTGGCACATAGACCACCAATTTTTATATCGTCCCCATACTTGATGGTGTTAGAACTGCATAATTTTGTAATGTAACCCCCAGGGGGCGCTACCCTTAGGGCTACTACCCCTGCCTGCCTCCACTGAGACAGGGTGAAGGGCCCAGATCCATTGTCGGGTGCCTCCACCCAGAGGTCGGGGTTAATACTGTCAAGATTGCCTCGGTCACCACCCTCTGGGTTACTGCCACCCCCCTTTCGTCCCACTAATGGTTCACACGAGGTACCAACAATACTTTTCGCCAGTACACTTACCCCCCGGCTAGTATCTCTCAGTTCACTCCGGGAACCCCCTGTAAAGAAAGGTACAGTTATATCACAGTCACTATGCAGCAGTTCACCAGAAATGCACAAACTAGCCAGGGTGTAGTTGCAGAACAAACAATCTGATTTATTCAAGGGGGGAATAACAAGGCTAGGAGGGAAATCAAGGTGATTGGCTTACTCTATACGTATCTACCTAGGGCACTGTGCACAGGTCTGAACCTAATATTTACTGTCCCTGGGTACCCAAGCCCTAAAGGCTAGTCCACCGTGGCAGCTGGTTGGGGCCCTGACACAGATAGCCTTTAACAATCCTGAGCAGGTCAGAATGGGAAGAAAGTTCAATTAGGCAGTCGACAGATTAACAAAACAACTTGAGACCACCGTCTGCAAACTTGGCAGGGAGCTACCCTGATTCAGTACTCACGGCTCCAGCAAATACCGTTTCCGTCACCTCCAGCAGGGCTGAGCCTGAATTTCACCAGCTTCCTCACACATTTATATGGCAAGCAACAGAGGGGTACCATACCAGGCAGCTGCTTCTAAGCCCCACACAAACTGGCAGCAGACTCGGGCAGTAACGGCAGCTTCAACACCACGGATGGATTGAGTGCGATTCAGCAGATTCTCCAGTCCTCTCAGGTTGAGCCTGGTAGGTAGCTGGGCTGGCACCAGCCTCCTCCGACCGCACGCCGCCGGATTTAGTCCGACTCGCTCAAAGGGCAAAAACGACCGCCTCAGGCCTTCCCGTGCTTCCCGCGCGAACACTCCACCAGCGCAGAAGCACAAAGCTGCTTTCTTCTCCTCAGCCACAACGCATCTACCCCCAGGAGCATGGGGCACTCCTTCCAGTTTGGGCGCTACCCGATTCAATTGGCTGGCGTCACCTGCCAGTCATTCACTCCTGCTCTCAGTGGTGCAAAAAAGTGCCATAGCCCATAATGCCTTTCTCAAATGGCAAGCAGTTCCCCCATTGGTCAACTGGCTCACAAGAGTCCCGAGGTACTGATTGGTCCCATTCGGCAGCTCTGGACCAAAATGGAGGGGATAATCAAAACAGTCTCTGGCTGCAAAGGAAGCAGGTTAGAACAACTTACATTATCATCACTATTCAAAAGGATTACTGGCAAGCAGTTACCTCTTTTAACAGGGCTCCCTCTGCACCAGTAGCGATGGCAGAAGGGAGCGCTTACTCCGCAGCCCGGGCGGGACTCGGGCATACAACCACACAGCCCCCCAGCTAGTTCAACTAATTATGACTGCAACAGGCAGCCCTTAAAGGGACAGTATACGGAGGCCTTAAAAGCGCTCACTGGCTACCCATGTAAAACGGCTGAAACGCCGAACACCAGCCAGACATGAAGCACTTAAAAAAGCTCCGGGGAAGCTTTTAGAAACCCCCTTTTGCAGAGGGGTTACACCCTTCCTTGCCTGAAAAGAATTTGGCGTCCACGTCAAGTAGTTACCCTTAAATCACTTAAGGGCAAACAGCTTAATTAACACTATATCACACTTTGCATTACATACATGAATATTATATTCACAGTGTACTATGGTTCATACAACGTTACACACACATAACCTTTTGTTCCTCTTTTCCCCAATCAGGTCAGTAGTTCCTGCTCATGCACTGAGGGAACCCCTCCCTTCCAGTTACTGGCGGGTTACCTAAAGCAGGGGCACCACACTCAAAGCGTAATACTAACAAACTAGAGTTATCCCCCAAGGCTAACTTAGGCAAGGAGCTCGGGGACACATTCACCCCTTTGTGGACCACATTTAAGGGCAGGTCCACCAGCTGACCCAGAGACTCATAACTCAATTTTATTACAGGCCGTACTTCCCGGCTGGAGCGTCTAGGGGTCTCGGGAAACTCTGAAACAGGCCCTGATTCCAATTCAGCCTCACTGACATTAGGAACTGGCATCTCCACAGAGAAAAAGGGCCCAGTGCTCATAGTACTATTGGGGGCCTGACCCTCTACCCCAGGACCCACCCCACTGGGCTCAGCTGAGGGCGGTTTAGATACTAGTGAGGAACCATCAGGGCATTCAAAATATTCTTCCGTGTCTGGCATATCACTGGCTTGTTCCCCCACCTCACTCTCTTCTTCTGAAAAGTCAGATAATTCAGCCAGGCCAGACAGTTCAGCCAGGCTCAAGGACCCCACCCCTTGGGCTTTGCTGCTACCCAGCTCATCCTCTGGAGGCATTGGTTCTGAAGACAAAGTATGGGGCTCAGACAGTCCAGAAGGCCCAACCTCATCTCCAGAGTTAACAAAGGGATTGCCCCGAAACAACTGGCTCAGTTAGTAAGAAGGATAGTATTCAATATCATCTTCATTATCTTCCGACACCGATTGTTGATCATCTCCTTCTGCAGGATTTGGACAAGGCCCTCTTGGTTGGCTTGCTGAAGAATCAATGGGTTTGGTTCTTTCCTTGGTAGCGGATCTAGTCACAGGCCGGGAGGGGGAGGCATTTGGAGGCTCAGCTTCAATCAGGATTTGCCCGATTGGCAGCAGATGATTTCGGTGTATAGTTTTCACATCTCTGGAATTGTTTTCAGGTCGCACTTTATATACAGGCAAATCTGCCAGTTGTCCCACAACAATGTGAGAGAGGTGATGCCATCAGTCAGCAATTTTATGTTTTCCATGCAGTCCCAGATTTCTCAGTAACACTCGATCCCCTTCTCTTAGTTCCAATGTCTTCACTTTCTTGTCATACCTCTCTTTATTGGCCAAGTTTCATTTAGCAGCCATGGTCTGGGCCAACTGATAAGCATGGTTTAACTGGGCCTTCAGTTTCTGTACGTATTGTAGAAGATTTTCTGCTTGCACTCCATCAGGGGAAACTCCAAAACACACATCCACGGGCAATCTAGCCTCTCTCTCTCCCAAACATCAGTCTGTTCGGGGAGAATCCCATGGCATCACTTTTGGTGCAGTTATAAGCGTGGACCAGGGTGCTAATCTGCTGGCTCCATCTCGGTTTGTCTTTGGGTTGCAGTGTGCCCAACATGTCAAGCAATGTGAAGTTAAACCTTTCAGGCTGGGGATCTCCCTGAGGATGGTAGGGGTGGTTCTGGACTTTCGCACCCCCCACAAAGACAGCTTCTCTTTAATCAAGC
This sequence comes from Neoceratodus forsteri, assembly GCA_016271365.2. Classification (NCBI taxonomy): domain Eukaryota; kingdom Metazoa; phylum Chordata; order Ceratodontiformes; family Ceratodontidae; genus Neoceratodus; species Neoceratodus forsteri. The sequence goes on from CM028133.1 coordinate 141,975,796, forward strand.
GGCTCTCAAAGTCCCTCCCCTGGTCGGAATGGATCCGCTGGGGGGCCCCATAGTGGACAAAGAAGTTTTCAACAAGTATCTTAGCCACCGTGGTTGCTTTCTGATCCTTAGTAGGGAAAGCCTGTGCATACCGGGTAAAATGATCAATGACCACCAATATGTTACTGATATTTTTTAGATCTGGTTCGAGACTCAAGAAATCAATGCAGACCAGTTCCATAGGGGCACTAGTGGTAATGTTGACCATGGGAGCAGCTCTCTGGGGTAGGGCTTTCCTTCGCAAACAACGGCTACAGGTCTTGACATATTGCTCTACATCCGTACTCATTTTTGGCCAGTAAAATCGAGCCCATACCAGATCAAGTGTTTGGTCTATGCCAAGATGCCCCATCTGATTATGCAAGGACCTTAAGACCAGTTCCCTAAATTCTGAGGGCAGCACCAGCTGTTGTTTGATGGCCCGGTCCTCCTTACTCACAGTCGTTCTGTATAGTAGTTGGTTAATCAGCCTTAATTTGGGCCCTTCTTTGTATAACAAAGCAGTTCTCAAGTCGGTGAAGCGCAACTTGGACACGTCCTGCCCAGCCTGCAAAGCTTCCACGACCGGTTTTATCATAGAGTCTCGGAACTGAGCCCGTTGAAGACTAGTGTTATCAAACTAGGGTAGTGAGCTGGTGTCCAGTGCAGAAAAATGACAGTAGGCAGCAGGTATGCAGGTCTCGGATGGCCCCAAGCAATCCACTATACAGTCCACAGCATCAGGAGACACCTGTTCCTCCTTGTCAAATTTCTGGCACAGGGCCCTTATGTCAGGTTCTGACAACCTGACCCAATCAGATGGTGGCATAGGTCTCTGAGAGAGGGCATCCGCATCGATATGGTTTAAGCCTGCTCTGTACGCAACAGCATAATCGTAGGTGGCCAAGGCAGAGAGACACCTATGGCCAGTGGCATCCAACTTGGCTGAGGTCTGTACATAAGTCAAAGGATTGTTATCAGTCTTCACCAATATCTTGGCACCATACAAATAGTCATGAAACTGGTCAACAATGGCCCACTTCAGAGCCAGGAACTCTAGCTTATGCACGGGATAGTTTTTTTCTGAAGGGTCCAGACTTCAGCTTGCAAAGGCCACCGGTCTCAGACCATTCGAGTGCTCCTGATATAACACAGCCCCCAATCCCTGTAAACTGGCATCCGTATGGAGAATGTAGGGCTTAGCCGGGTCAGCATAGGCCAACACTGGAGCATGGGTAAGTTGATATATGATGTCATAGAAAGCTTTCTCACACTCAGCAGTCCAACAATCCCCAAACACATCATTCGGCTGGAAATACTTCTTCTCCATCGCAGAGCGCACAACCTTCTTATACTTTTTGTGCGTAGGAGGGTACCCCTGAATGAGGTTGAGGAGAGGGTGAATCACCCAAGAATAATCCTTAACAAACCACCTATAATAGCCACAAAACCCCAGAAACCATTGCAACTCTTTCAGGTTCCTGGGCTGAGGCCAAGTAATCAAAGCCTCCACCTTGCTAGGGTCAGTCTCTATGCCCTCAGCGGACACTATGTGGCCCACATATTTCACAGAAGTCTGGAAGAATTGACACTTGTCGATAGACAACTTGAGGCTGAAATCCTCCAACCGATTCAAAACCTTGAATAATCATTGCTCGTGCTCTTCTAACGAGCGGCCAAACACTATGACGTCATCCAAATAGACCAGGCACTCAAGCAAATTCATGTCCCCCATGGCCCGCTCCATCAGGCGCTGAAAAGTGGCTGGGGCACCCGAAATCCCTTGAGGCTTCCGAATGAACTCATAGAAACCTAGGGGGCAAATAAATGCAGTCTTCTCTCGGTCCTCTGGGGCCATCGGGATCTGGTAATACCCGCTGCAGAGGTCCAACACAGAGAACCACTTACTGCCATTTAAACAATCCAAGGCTTCCTGTATGCGTGACATGGTATACTGGTCTGGGATGGTCCGCCGATTCAAAGTGCGGTAGTCTACACACATCTGGACCACCCCATTCTTCTTTCTTACCACTACAATGGGGGAGGCATAGGGGCTCCTGGACTCTTGTATCACACCAGCAGCCAACATCTCTTGCAGATGCCGCCTCACATCATCTATGTCAGCTGGGGCCAGGCGCCGGGATCTCTCTCGGAAAGGCCTTTCGTCATGCAGCCGAATGTGATGCTCAGCCCCTTGCACACATCCCACATCCCATTCTTTTAGGGGAAAACCTGGTTTCTCTTGGCAAGCCTCTCACTGATCCTCTTTTTCCATTCAACTGGCAACGGGGAGTCACCGAAAACAAACAAGTCAGGAGTAACTTGGTCGTCTGTCCTGGAACCCTTGCTATTTGGCAGTACTGCAGTATCTGCACAATGGACACTTGCCAGGGTGCACCCTTTCCTTATTCGAATCTCTTTGTCGGACACATTGTGCACTTGAACCATCACCCTCTTAACGTAAGCATGGGCTCTAGCCGGCAAGATACTGGGTTTTACCAACAGTCCCTCAGGTAATCTTCCCTCCTGAGATGCATCCAACATCAACAACTTATTCTTAACATCTGTTTGTAGTCGTACTTCTCCATGCAGGACACATTGGGCATTTGGGGCAAGTATCACTGGGGCCGGATCCTTTTTCCACACCACACCCACCGGGCCTTCAGGTCCCTCCTGGCTAACCTTCTTCTGCCTTTTGAATCACAGCGGGTATCCTTAAGGCTCGCCCGGTCCTGAATGCTTGCTTTTCTGAACACAGCTGGGCCAATCATCCAAACATATGAGCATTTGTTTCAATCAGTAGGGGTACCCCATCATACAGTCCAGTAGGGGAGCAAACTAAAGCTAAGGTTTCCACCTGTTCGTCCACTCCAGTCACAGAAGCAGAGAAAGACAACCAGACTCGGATATACCCCAAATACGGATAAGCTTTGTCACTCAATCCCCACACATGTAGGCTATCCAAGTGTTGTAGGGGCATCTCAGGTAAGTGTGTTTGATACCAGTCCTGAAACATGATGGTTACGTGAGAGCCACTGTCTAACACAGCTCGAGTGGGAATCCCATTTACTCACACTGGGGTCTCCATTGAGGGCCCGACCACATCAGACCATTCGGGGGCGCAGCATTGACAGTTGGTTGAGCACGGGCCTGGGTCACAAAGCTTTTTCTGGTGGGTTGAGGGTGGGCCCTGCGATGCCAAGTAATCAGTCGGCTGTTGACTTTCCTTAAATTCTCCAGCATCTGGCATTCAGGTTGAAAATACCCATCCTCCCCACAATGATAACAGAACTTGGGGTCCCGGGATCTCTATTGGGTGGTAGACATCTTATCTGTTGGGGACCCTGAGGGGGATGAGGGGGCTCCCCTGGACCAAGGTTCTGGTTTCTGGATAACTCAGGCCCTCCAGACCTAACAGGGTACATGGTAGATTGCTTCAAGTCCCTCACCAGTTCCTGTAAATTTCTAACCTCGGCCCTCAACTTACTCTCAACGTGGGGGTCGGAAGAAATAGCTCGCATGCCCACATCACCTGGGAAATCTGGGGATCCATCAGGCCTCCCTAACAGGCTGGTCTCTTCGGAGGTGCAGGCTCAGGGGTCCCACTAGGGTTCACCACCCCCACATAGGGCTCCAACCCCGATTCATCGGTCTCCACTTCTCTAATTTCCCTCATCAATTGACAATATTCAGGCGGGGTAGCCCGCCGATCATGCAACTTAAGTTTTAACAGTATTACACTAGAGAATCTAGCAGACTTTAACACATGTTCCAACCTGACCTGATTCAGGGCCATGGCAGTGATTCCTCCCTTTCTATAGGCCTTCTGCAAAGCCCGCTCCACCCTGGTGACAAAGGCGGATAGCTTCTCATTTCTCCACTGCTTAGCAGACCTGAATTTCCATAACAAATCCTCCCCAGTCTCTGTACTCCCAAACACCCCCTCTAAAGCAAAAAGGTACTCTGCGGCGGTGGCTTCCAGGTTGGTGGCCCTCAAAAATCTAATGAGCTTCTAAGGCGGGGCCCATGATTCCAACAATCTTTCCTTTTCTCCCCTCAGAACACTGCCACTCCTGAACTAAGGGGTGGCATAGTCCATCAAGCTTCCAGGTCATCCTCCCCAGTAGGCACTGGCACCGTGCCAGAAAAAAGTTTCAGCTTACGGTAGGAATCGAGCTGTATAGGAGGGACTACTAGGGGCAGTGGAGCCAAAACAGAACTCTTGGGGGGACACAGGGAGGTACCTGGGGAACCCTGAGGGGTAGCATCACTAGATAAATCCAGTGCTTGCAGCAGTTCCTGGGTAGTTCTCCCCTCCACAGCCAGCAATTTAAGCAGCTTGTCTTTAAAACTATTCATCTGGGGGGACCCTCCAGGAGTGACTGACCCACTTCGGATATGAATTAGCCTCCATCCCTGTGAGGCACCCTCCGGGTAAATCACTGGAGGTACCTTCTCGGGGTCGATGGCCACACTGCACAGGAGTAGCACCTGCAATGTTTGATCGAGCAGGTCAGCCATACTCCCTTTTACCTCCACTTTGCCTAAACATTAACTCGCTCTGCTGCGGAGATGATGTCAGCAGTTGGGGTTCCCAGAGGCAAATCTAACAGTAACACAATTCTCTGGGAGTCCAGCTCTTCGGCTTCACCCCATCCCATCAGTTTGTGCACCATGGTCTTAATAGGACTCAACTTAATTTTCGCCAACATATCCCCCTCTTGTTTTTCCATCTTTTATGCACTTCCTCACTTGGCCACTAGGGGACGCTGAATCTGAGCTGTGCCTCCAATTTGTAACCCCAAGGGGGCGCTACCCTTAGGGCTACTACCCCTGCCTGCCTCCACTGAGACAAGGTGAAGGGCCCAGATCCGTTGACGGGTGCCTCCACCCAGAGGTCGGGGTTAATACTGTCGAGATTGCCTCGGTCACCGCCCTCTGGATTACTGCCACTCCCCTTTTATCCCACTAGTGGTTCACATGAGGTACCAACAATACTTTTCACCAGTACACTTACCCCCCCCGCTAGTATCTCTCAGCTCACTCCGGGGACCCCCTGTAAAGTAAGGTAGAGTTATATCACAGTCACTATGCAGCAGTTCACCAGAAATGCATAAACTAGCCAGGGTGTAGTTGCAGAACAAACGATCTGATTTATTCAAGGGGGAATAACAAGGCTAGGAGGGAAATCAAGGTGATTGGCTTACTCTATACGTATCTACCTAGGGCACTGTGCACAGGCCTGAACCTAATATTTACTGTCCCTGGGTACCCAAGCCCTAAAGGCTAGTCCACCGTGGCAGCTGGTTGGGGCCCTGACACAGATAGCCTTTAACAATCCTGAGCAGGTCAGAATGGGAAGAAAGTTCAATTAGGCAGTCAACAGATTAACAAAACAACTTGAGACCACCGTCTGCAAACTTGGCAGGGAGCTACCCTGATTCAGTACTCACGGCTCCAGCAAATACCGTTTCCGTCACTTCCAGCAGGGCTGAGCCTGAATTTCACCAGCCTCCTCACACATTTATATGGCAAGCAACAGAGGGGTACCATACCAGGCAGCTGCTTCTAAGCCCCACACAAACTGGCAGCAGACTCGAGCAGTAATGGCAGCTTCAACACCATGGATGGACTGAGCGTGATTCAGCAGATTCTCCAGTCCTCTCAGGTTGAGCCTGGTAGGTAACTGGGCTGGCACCAGCCTCCTCTGACCGCACGCTGGCAGATTTAGTCCAACTCGCTCGAAGGGCAAAAGCGGCGCCTCAGGTCTTCACTGCTTCCAGCTAGACAGCCTCCACCAGCAGAAGCACAGAGCTCCTTTCTTCTCCTCAGCCAACGACCATTTCCCCAGGAGCATGGGGCACTCTTCCAGTTCGGGCGCTACTCCGATTCAATTGGCTGGCGTCACCTGCCAGTCATTCACTCCTGCTCTCAGTGGTGCGAAAAAGCACCATAGCCCATAATGCCTTTCTCAAATGGCAAGCAGTTCCCCCATTGGTCAACTGGCTCACAAGAGTTCCGAGGTACTGATTAGTCCCATTCGGCAGCTCTAGACCAAAATGGAGGGGATAATCAAAACAGTCTCTGGCTGCAAAGGAAGCAGGTTAGAACAACTTACATTATCATCACTATTCCAAAGGATTACTGGCAAGTAGTTACCTCTTTTAACAGGGCTCCCTCTGCACCAGTAGCGATGGCAGAAGGGAGCGCTTACTCCGCAGCCCGGGCGGGACTTGGGCATACAACCACACAGCCCCCCAGCTAGTTCAACTAATTATGACTGCAACAGGCAGCCCTTAAAGGGACAGTATACGGAGGCCTTAAAAGCGCTCACTGGCTACCCACATAAAATGACTGAAACCCCGAACACCAGCCAGGCATGGAGCATTTAAACAAGCTCCAGGGAAGCTTTTAGAAACCCCCATTTGCAGGGGGGTTACATGTAATATCAGCGATAAATAGCTGAAAGAGACAAGGGCCTAAAACAGAACCCTGGGGCGCACCATTAGTGACAGCGTCAATATTGGAACATAGTCCATTAATCAGAACTTGCTGAGATCTATCCGTCAGCCAATTGGTTATCCATGTGATAATACTTGAATTTAGTGCAAGAGAATAGAGCTTTTGCAACAATGCCCAATGGGGAAGAAGATCAAAAGCCTTACTAAAATCAATGTAGATCATGCCATAAGGTAATTTATTGTCTAGATTTAAACTAACATCCTCATAAAAACATATTTATAGAATATTTATAGAAGCCCTGGGATAGTAGATGTGTTGTGGTGTACTTTGTTGGTTATGTATATTACCACGTGCCTCAAGTGGGTTGTGAGGCATGAGGCACAGCTGAGTGCCATCAACCACCTTGGAAGTGTGGCCCGATTGACCTGATGACATCACGAGTGGTGAATCCATGAGTGATATCATCAGGTCAATCTGCACGAGAACAAAAAACATCAACAATACTTCCAGGAGGGGGTAGCATATTCTATTTATGTCATACTGCCAAAAAAGTGAACAAAAAATTGATTTTCCTGTCAGTTTTGGCTGATTATAAAAAATGTAAAAAGGTTCTATAAATGAAACACCACTCATTTTGCAGATAGTTTTGTGCTGAACATTTGTGCTCAAAGTATCATGCTATCATGTTTCATTTTGAAGTTGTTTGCATTTGTTTGTTGCACAAAGTGAAAAAAATGAATTTTCTGCTAGTTTTTGCTAATTATAAAAAAAACTAAAGGTATCTAAAAAAGAAACACCACTTATTTTGCAGATATGTTTGTGCTGAACACATTTCATGCTCACCATACCATGCTATCATTTTTTGTTTTGAAGTTATTTGCATCTGTTTTTGGAAAAAGTGAAAAGAAATCAAATTTTCTGCTGTTTCTTTGCTAATTATAAAACAATTAAAAGGTAGCTATAAATAAAACACTACTCATTTTGTAGATATTTTTGTGCTGAACAACTTTCGTGCTCACAGTACCATGCTATCATTTTTCATTTTACAGTTCTTCGCATTTGAATATGGTTAGTACTGCTAGTATACATGTGCAAAAAGAGGGTTTAGGTGTTCTTTAAAGTAATGTGTGTGTCTCTCTCACTCTCTCCCCCCCCCCGGCATGCACACACACACACACACACACACACACATGCACAGAGTCAGTGAACAGCTCAGGGCTGTTTCTGGATATTTGAAATTCCTAGGCCTCATGAAAGATCAGCTGTGTCTACTGGCCTGCATACTTCAAAGGAAGGAGCTGACCCATGATTGGGTCAGCTTTTCCTTTTCAGCTAGAGAACATTTCAGCCCAGGAAGCCGAAACTGTGTCATGCTCACCCTGCCTGATGATTGGTTGCACCTCTTTAAGACTGCTCTGCTTTGGAGGACAGTATCACACCTCTCAAAACCCAACTATCACAACAAAATGTTCACTGCACACACACGCGCATGGCAAACATAAAAAGGGGAATGAGAAATGGAATGAATGCAAAGCAAAGATGAGGAAAGCCAAGGAGATAGCTAGGGATGTAGAAGCAGGCATTAAACTGCATATAACAGAGCAGGTCAAGGGAGGGAAAAAAACAGTTTTTTTGATATATTAGGTTAAAAAGGAAGCTGACAGAGGGAATTGTAAGCTTGAGAGAAGGTGACAGGGTAATTGAGGAGGACAAACAGAAGGCAGCCATGCTTAATGACTGCTTCTCCTTTGTATTTACTGTGGAGGATAGCAAGCCATTTCCAGAAAACAGCATAAAGGCTACTGCAAGGAGGCTCTCATAAATGGGGTAGGTGGTAATCAGAGGGGAAAGGGTCAGAAAAGGGCTTACGGCACTGAAAGTAGATAAGGCCCCAGGGCTGGATGGTTTGTGAGATTTAATAGCAATGAAGGGTGGAAAGAGGAGGATAAGGGGATGACAGAGATACTGAACAATTATTTGTGGTCAGTATTTACTAAGGAGAAGGATGGGCTACTGCCAGATTGTGGGGTTAGGAAAGGAGGGAGCAAAGTCTCTGGGGGACAGTCCAAGTAATGGAGAAAAGGGTGCTGGAAAAGCTAGCAGGGGTGAAAGTAGATAAATCTATGGAACCTGATGATCTACACCCGAGAATGCTACAAGAGGTAGCAGGGGTTATAGTAGGGCCACTAGGAAACATTTTCAGTTGCTTATTAGTCACAGCAGTGATCCCTAGAGACTAGAGGACAGTGGATGTGGTTACACCACACAAGAGTGAGAAGGGGGATGAGCCAGTGAACTAGAGACCAATCAACTTGATGTCTGTAGTGGGAAAAAGTATGTAGGATCAGGTGTACCACCTAGAAGGAAATGGACTGCAGAACCCCAGACAGCATAGGTTCACAAGTGGAAGCCCTTGCCAGATGAATCTTGTTGAGTTCTTCAACTGAGTAGCCAGAGCAGCAGGCAAGGGGCAGACAATTGAAAGAGTCTTGAGAAAAATAACAAAAACTGGCACCAGTTCACTGATATTATAAATAAATTTTTATTCAAGGTACTTTTCAAAGTGCTACTGCAAAAAAGGCAATATAACAAGCAGAAAAGTGCCACCTATAGCTCCATTCTATTTGGTAAAGAGGATGCCAAACACACAAACGGCCCAACTGGTTTCCCTCAAGGCTTTCTCAAGGGTGCTTGAGGGTTGATATAGAATATCTAGGCTTCAGCAAAGCCTGTGACTCAGTGCTCACAGTAGGCTGGTCAGAACGATTAGGGGCCTTGGGGTAGAGAATAAAGTGGAAAATTAGGTAGAGAGCTGGCTGATGGGTAGTTTTCAGAGGTGAGGGAGGGTCAAAGCGGGGCACCTCAGGTGTCGGCACTAGGACGGTTCTCTTCAATATATTCATCTGTGACATAAGTGAAGGTATCAACCCAAGGGTAAGACCTGCCTCTCTGCAGATGACACTAAGATCTGAGCAGGGGTAGATGCAAAGGAAGGGAGAATGGAACTAAAGGAGGATCTGGGCAGGTTGGAGAGTGGGTCAAAGAGTTGGCAGTTGAACTTCAAAGCTAAAACAATCCAAAGTATTACACATTGGGAAAGGAACCCAAGGGTGCACTACAACATGGTGGGGTGGTACTGGATAGTAATACAGCAGAAAAGGATTTAGGGATGATTATATCGGAGACTCTACAAACATCTGCACACTTCAACAGAGTGGAGAACAAGCAAACAGAATGCTGGGATGCATAGGTAGAGGGAGATAAGTAGTTGAAGCTGGGAGGTGATCCTCCCACTGTACAGGCCAATGATGCAGTTGTACCAGGAATACTGTACAAGATACTGGAGCCCACACCTGAGGAAAAGCAAGGTAGTGGCAGTACAGCACAAGACAACTAAGATGATCCATGGTCTAGGTGAAATTACATATTAGGAGAGGCTGCAGACGTAAACATGTACACCCTTGCGAAAAGGTGGGAAAGGGGCAACATGATTGTGACATCCAAGGACCTGTATGGGATAAATAGAGTGGATGCCAAGGAACTCTTCTCCTTGAGTTCAAACACAGGGTCTAGAGGGAGTTCACTAAAGCTAGAGTGGGGAGTTTCAAAAAGGATGCCTGTAAGCACTTCTTCATGGAAAGGGTGGTTAACAAGTGGAATAAGCTACCAGAAGTGTTACAGGTCAAATCAATCAGCAGTGTCAAGCAGGGATGGCACAGGTATGTGGGTTTAGCTACAGAACGGTGGGACAGTAACAAAGGGAAGGACTGCCACTAGTGCAAGGCAGAATAGGTAGGTAGGGTTTGCAGACCAGATGGGCCAAGAACCTTTTTCTTTCATCATTGTCTATGTATCTATGATTGAACCTGAGGCTGCTCAAGGAACTTGCATCGGAACTGGTTGAACCCATGGCAGGACTATTTAGTAACTCAGTACGGTCGGGGTATTTCCAAAAGATGGAGGGTAGCAGATATGGTTTCGCTCCACAAGAAAGGGACCATGGACTAACCAGTTAACTTCAGACCCATTAGTCTTGCCTTAATTGTGGGTAAACTGACAAAGACACTAGTCAAGGAGTACCTAGTGAACTGGCTGGAGACAAGTGGGCTCTAGGATAGTAAGCAGCATGGGTTCAGGGTGGGGAGGTCTTGCCAGATCAGCCTGATAGTATTAACTAGGGAGCAGATATGGGCCAATCAGGGGATTTACTATACTTCGATCTCAGCAAGGCATTTGATTTGGTGCCACATAGAAGGTTATTGAACAACTCAGAGGATCTAGGTGCAGCAAAGAACCTAGTAAGATGGGTGGAAGTTGGTTGAAGGAGAGACAGCAGAAAGTGCTGGTAAACGAGGTCAGGTCAGGGGAGAGGGAGGTCACAAGCAGAGTGTCGCAAGGTCCTGGGACTAGTCCTTTTCAGTATGTTTAGCAGTGATTTAGGAGAAGGAATACAGGGCAGGATGTGTTTCTTTGCAGATGACACTAAGCTCTGTGACAAGGTAAACAGTGAGGAAGGGGTAAGGGAGGTGCAGAGGGACCTGCAGAGGTTATAAAGGTGGTTAAAAATCTGGCAGTTGAAATTCAACATCAAAACATGCAAGGTGATGCACATATGATGATGATGATGATGACATAGGGAGCAAGAACCCCAGGACAGAATAGTGGACAGTAGGGGTTAAGCCGGACACTACTTCTGAGGAAAGGGACCTGAGAATTATCATAAGTGACTCCCTAAAATAATCCGACCAATGCAGCAAGGTCTATAGCAAGGCAACCAGAATGTTGGGGTGTACTAGGAGGGGTTTCAATGGCAGGAGGAAAGAGATAATACTGTTTCTCTATAGAAGACTGGTGAGGCCACATCTGGAATACTGTGCATAGTTCTGGAGTCCCCACTTCAGGAAAGATAAAAGACAGACTAGAAACAGTGCAGCACAGGCTAACCACAATTATTCAGGCCAACAGGGCGGATTCCAGGAGGGACAGCTTATGGCACGGAGTATATACTCGCTGGAGGTCAGAAGGGAGAGGGTAGACATGATAGAGACCTTCAAGTTCCTGAAAGGAATGAACAAAATAAATTGTGAGGAACTATTCAATAAGAGAGGAGAGTTAAAAACCGGGGACGTGAGTGGAAACTGATACGGGGAAGATTCAGGAAAGTCATGAGAAGTTTAACTTTACAGAGAGGGTGGCTGAGCCATGCAGTAGCCTACAGCAAGACTACGAAAAATTCCAGTGCACCAAGTAACTCAATGCTGAATTAATTTATTTCCAAACGTGACATAAAAAAAATGCCAGCACCCGGCGCTTCAGTGCACACTGCTTCTTCATCAGCGGGGGACGTGGTTTAGTTTCAGAAAGAAATGCCACATAAATACATACAGTAAGACTTGATTCTAATTGGTTGCGAGAGTATGAATGACAGCCAATAAGATCAGCTGTACAGCATTTTCACACACTGGCTAAAAATAGTCGCTAGAATATTTCATACATTCATATTGCCAAATGTAGAAATGACATAAGTTCCCAAAGAAAACCTCCACCAAAAATGTAGACATTTAGCAAATTCAGATACACAATAAAAACATCTAGCAAAAAACATTTCCTTTAGTAACAATTGATGCCAATGTTTTGCTAACCCACAACTGCAAATACTCAAACCACCCCCAGCCATGGGGTAGAATGGAAGAATGTTAACTATCTGTCAGTGTTTCTTGTTCATTTATTTTATGGATTTTTGATTGCCTCTGTGTTACATCTTGCAACATCTGTATATCATTAACCAGAAACTCTGTATATCCTTACCCTGCCCTGTAATTGCCTCAATATTTCCTTGTAACCTCCCAGGTCACACCTGAAAATAGGCATCTGTTTTGTCTAGTGTGCTTACCTGGTAAACAAAAGCTAAATAAATAAATTAATGGGAAATTATGTGAAACAGTATGAGACGAGAGGGGAGAGGAGAGGCAGATGGAGAGGGGGAGGGAGAAAGGGATAAGCAGGAATGCAAAGCAAAGTGAAGCTGGAAAGGAGGAAGGAGGTGGAACGTGACCGGAGAGTCCGAATAGAAGTATAGGTAAAAGGGATGTGGGGGGTTGGATAAAGGTTGAGTTAGATAAAAGTGAAAGCTAAAAGGTGGCTGAGGAACAAATGACAGAGCAGGAGTAACAAGCAAGAAGATAAAAAACAAAGAAAGCATGCCATTAATGACAGCTTACATGTCTGACCTAATGCATATTTATTATACAAGAGTCAGGGACTCTAAATAAGATAATACTCAAAAGAAAAAATATATATATCACTGCATCCAAAAACTCAGAATGTTCATATCTGCAGTATCTATTGGCTATCATTCATACTCTTTCACCATTTAGAATCATGCCTTATGTATTTATGTGACATGTCTTTGTGTGACTAATCCCCCCCCAATGAAGAGGCAGTGCATAAGAGAAGTTTTTTGGTTTTTTGTAACGTTTGGATATAAGTTAATTCAACGATGATCTACTTGATGCAATGGTCTTTTTGTAGTCTTGCAATCTGAGCTGTTTTACAGCAGCATCTTCACCCACTTTAATGTGCCGCAGTTGGTTTCTTGCATCCCATAAGAGTGGGGACAAAAAAGCTTGTCAGTGTTTGCAGTTTCCAGCTACAGCACGTTACAAAGTAACGGGCAGCATTTTCTCGGTTCCTGGCTTTCTCGGGTACTACATCTTGGTCGGCCAGTAATTTAAACAGGTTTCAAGACTGTTTCTTTTCGAATGAGTCAATGGTCAGCAAGGTGTTGGCCCCCGAACAACACTGGTTTCAACCCAAGAATCCAGAGTACTCGAGTGAATAGATGGATACTGAAGCCAGTACGAGCACTACTAGCAACAGTGAGGAGCAGCAGGTGAGGAGTCGTACTTCATGCCTAGAAGATATTTCCCTGATTCCAAAGCACAAGTTGAACAAGTCCAAAAAAACTTATCACCCTTCAAAGGCTTTCCACTGTTTAAGGAGAGAGAACAGTTGGCTTAAGTTCAAAAGGAAATAGCAACCAGAAAGAGATATAAACTGGAACAAGAAGAGCAGGGCTGTTTAAAAGGGGGGATACTTGGTTGAGACTGCCCTGCATGCTCAGCCAATCAAGGTAGAAGTCAAAGAAGGAACTATAATCATTCTAAATGTGGAAGAAAACGGGAAAACACATCAAGAACAACCAGAAATCTGTGTCCATCACTACCTCTGGCTCTTTAGTAATCACCATTGTAACATGGGTCACAAAAAGGGTTGCACCTCATTGGTGCAAACACACCAGGTGACCATGGATTTATTCTCAGTTAATCCATTGTTCCTATATGGGGCCTCAGAACATAAGCGAGATGGCAGTCAGCACTCTTTGCAACATCTTAGCAGGCAAACTCGCAGACACTTTCCAACTGCAATCATGACCCACAGCTTCAGTAACAACCAACTCCTGAAGAGGTCAGCAGTGCTTGCCGGAGATCACAGCAGATGGCTCCCTCTTAAACCAGCCCATGCACATGTAGTCCTGTGACATATCACTTCACAGTGCTCACAGCAGGAAAAAGGTACCGTTTTCTCCAGACTTCTGTTCACAGTAGTTAACGGATGAGTAATGATCCCTTGTTTTGGGACTTTGAAGTATGTACCTTCTAGTACAATGTGTTATTTGTGGCCCATGTTAACAGCACATTAGTAACCCCATGTTCTACTCCATAATTAATGTTGTGCCTTTATTTCTTGCACCGTGTTCTGCTTCTGTAGTGCCACTTACTGAAAATGTTACTTAGTGTGCACCATGTTAGTTGTGTGCTGTAAACATTCTAGGTAAGTTTTGCATTCCTTACCGCACTTTTGTCCCCCATTTGTTCCTATCTGTCACACGGCAAAGTGTTGTTACCAGTTCTCAGTGGTGTCCTGTGTCTCAGTTACCTCCTGTCTGACAATTATTCAGGTATCTTCAAACAAGCGGTCTCAGAATGCAATATCGGTTGCTAGAGACAGTATGGCTATCCCCAATCACCTTTGTGGCATGGCTAAGAAAACAGTGTTACAAGTGAATTAACTTAACCCACTCCAGAGTGTGGGTTCACTTGAGAATGAATCCATGCCTAGGAGGGGTTGGAAGCAGTCAGCCTCTTGTTCGTGCCCCCAGCTGGGATTAATTCTCAAGCAAATCCATGCTCTGTCATGGGTTAATCTTTACTTGACTTCCAACATAAAAACAGAAGAAGATACTCAGAGTGATTTGGCTGACTTTTTAGACAAAACAATGGGAAATCAGCCAGCACAAGCAGTAAACAGCAAGAAAATAGTGAAAAAAGGAAAAGAAAACAAGGAGGGAGTAAGGGGTGCCAGGAAACAGAATTACAACCCACCGGTCAATCCAAGAGAAAGTGAGTGGAAAATTATACATCTATCACACAGAATTCTAACAGAAGTTTAAGAAAATGTATTAAAATGTGGATTGAGTTTCATTCCCTCACCTCAAGTTAACACATTTAATTATTTTTTACAATTTTTTTATGTTTTTCAGAAAACTACATCTGAAATATTTTTTTGCAGAAAACAACATGGGTTGAGAAACTGATCTCAGTGTTCTTCTAACAGTGACATTTATTTATTTATTTTATTTATTTCAATTGTGGTGACTGAGCAGACCCTCAGAGCCCCGAAGGTCCCTTTTTCAGGGATGACCCGGAATTAGTCACATAGAATAATATTTAAAAAAAAACAGTGCATTGCAGCTACATGTAAGCATTTCTGTACAGGTACAAATACAATTCCAGAGTGTAAGAACACTGATTGACAAAGCTTGTTACAAACACAGTAAATGTTCACACTAGGTCTAGTCATCATTTCTGGAAGGGGTTGGTGTACAACAAAGGCAGACAGATAACAGTAATAATTTTAGAAATGAGTTATCAGTGTTAATCTCTGTATTAGAGCAAAGCAATTTGTCCCCAACCCCCACATAAGGGTCAGCTGATTTGTTAGCAAATTTAAGTGAATTGATTGAGAATGACAGTGAGAATGAACACTTTGTAAGCCAGCCTCCCAACATATTTCATGGCACCCCAGGGCACGAAGTGAAGTACAGAACAAACAAGGTTCATTTAAACCTAAGTAGGCTTTGTGCTCGAGGATTTCTGACCAAACCATTACATTGTTTAAAAAGAAAGTGTTGAATGAAGTGGAGGGGTTGTTTGAAAGGCCACAGAATTCACAGAGAAAGAATCTATAAGCACAGAATATCCATGGCTTAGTTTAGATGAATTAAAAAACATGCAGGATCTTACCATCCGATAGGCAGACAGACTGGATAATGTGATCCTAATGAATAAACAGGACTACATAACAGAAGCAGATTATTAAATGAACCCCTGACCTGTGAGAAGTTAACAAAACAAAAAAAACAGAGATAATTAAGGGAGAATTGTATGAACTGCTTCATGCAGCATGTGAAGCTAATGAAATCACACACCAGGAGTGCAAGTTTTTTTGCTACTTTTTATTATTTGTCAAAAACCCATAAA
The DNA here is from genome assembly GCA_016271365.2 of Neoceratodus forsteri. Classification (NCBI taxonomy): domain Eukaryota; kingdom Metazoa; phylum Chordata; order Ceratodontiformes; family Ceratodontidae; genus Neoceratodus; species Neoceratodus forsteri. The sequence goes on from CM028133.1 coordinate 141,991,818, forward strand.
GATATGTTTCATCCACCAGGGAGACCTATAGTCTCAGGTGTAGGATGTCTTATGGAGAACCTCAACAGGTCTGTTGATTATTTTTTGCAACCATTTGTTACAGATCTCCAATCCTACACCCAAGACTCCACCTATCTAATGAATAACATAAAAGACATCACTTGGAAGCAGGAATATATTTGGACTGGATTGGATGAAACATCTTTATATAAATGCATACCCCCCCCCCCCACATTTAGGTTTACTAGCCATGGAGTACTTTCTCAGTGGGTAGAGCAATGCCATCACAATCTGTCCACTGCCTGCTAAGAGCAGCCAATTTTATTCTAAAATGTAATTTCTTCACGTTTAATGGTGAAATGTTTTTTATAGGCAAAGTTTATTGAAGTTTTCAGTCTCATGTAATACCATTCATAAATAAGTCATAAGTTAGAACTATTAAAACCTTGCTGAGGGAAGCCCCCCCCCCCTTGGAACTACAACTCTAAAGAAGAACAGGAATTATACAGATGGTTTAAATAACAGGATGATCAACACTATTACAATTATAAATAAAGGTAGCACACATGAGGGTTGGCACCTGAAAATGACACCGTCCGAAGCGGTTGACGTGCTGATGGGCAAAAGCCCAAAAGGTGAAGGGCCAGGAGGGCGACTGATGGGGTTGCCACCCCAGAAACAGGATGTTGCTATACATACACGCATGTGGGGGGGGTGCTAGCATGGCGAGCGTGGCCTGGGAGGGGGCAGAGAGGATGTAGGAGGTGGCGCTGCAGTCCGCTGCCAAGCTGCGCTGTGGCATCAGGGGTTGGCCTCCGCTTGCGTTGCTGAGGTTCCAGGTTCAGGTCTGGGCGCTACTGCATTTTTGTTGCTCGCTGCCCAAAAGTTATCTTTATTCTGCTTTCTCACCCACCCAACATGCACCTCCCTGGAGTTGAGAATCCTTAATTAGAGAGGTGCGGGGCATAGCCCCAGCTGCTGGAGGAGTTTGAAATTAGCCCCCCACAGAAAGCAAAGTATAGAAATCCCCAGGACATTCTTCCATGCTTGCGAGGATGTCAGGGTGGCAAAATTGTTTTCTCACTTGACGTCAAGGATATCATGAAACGCACCGGCGCCGCTATTATCACATAGAACCGCAAATAAATCAAAAAGAGAACTCTTCCTAATGCAGAAAGGCATTCAAGAAACATGCACTAACATTAAGCAATTTCAGGATGTGGACGAGATGTGACAGAAGGTAAAAGAAATCCTTTGAGGACTACCATAGTATAGAAGTCAATGTCTCTGAGAAAACAGTTCTAGACCTAGTATGTTGCCAGTGTTATTCGATATAGTAGTTCTGCTGGCGATGATGTCTCTCATTCCAGTTCACTGGTGTCAAAGTTCTGTAACCTATTACCTGGTAAACCTATAGACTGAAAAGCATATTTGTGCATGCAAACATGTGTAGTTTATACAGCTCTTGCAGCATGATATTATGGGTTGCATGTGGGAGCGTGTATGGGTTGTGACCTTGGGGGTAATATCTCTGGGAAGACTGCATGCAGAAGGATGGCAATGGGAGACATGGGGCCAGATTTTCAAAACTTTGCCCAGTGGGCAAAGTGATTGCACCATGTTTGCCTGGAGTTTATGCCTGGGCGCAATATTCAAAGGGGGTTGTGGCATGCGCTAAAAGGGTGACCACGTGCACAAAACATAATGTATCTGGTGAGCAAAGGGAGGGGCAGGGACATGAATCCCTGCACAGCACAATGTTCAGCATAGTGGTGCTGCACAAACAGAATAGTGCAGGCCACTTTGTGCTGCACAATTACCACTGAGAAGCCTGACTTACTCCAGTCAACCCTAGCAGCTTGCAGAGCCACTGTAGCCAACAACCACATTGGCAGCTGGGGAGCACATCTGCTCCTTGGTGGCTAGTGGCACCCCCCCACCCTGTGAACCCTGTCCCTGTCAGAATCACCATCTGTCCAGGTGTCTAGTGGTCCCCCGTCCCCTGATCCACATCCCCAGTAAAAGCAATAATTTCCCTGGTGCCTAGTGGTCCCCCATCCCCTGATCTTCATCCCCACGAAAAACAATAATTTACCTGATGGTTAGTGGTCCCCCCTGCCTTCTGATCACTGTCCTCGGTAGAATAAAATCAGTCCCTGGTGTCCAGTGGTCCCCTGCCTCTGATTGCCAGCCCCATATCATATCACATATTCCCTGGTGTCTAGCACCCCACCACACTGCATGCACTAGCCAAGCCACCCTGCCCCCCATTACCAGTTTTGCCATGCTGATCCATTATGGCAACTGGCACAGTCCTCTTCTCAGCACCTCGGCCGGCCGTCTATGAACTGACAGGTAACACGCATCCTCTGTACTGTAAAGGGAGCACATGTACTGTAACAGTACACACGATCCCTTTACAGTACAGAGGATGTGTGTTACCTGTCAGTCTATGTGGTGGCCAGCCCAGGTGGTGAGAAGAGGGCTGTGCCAGTCACTGAAGTGGCTTTGCAGCACCGGCAAAACCAGTAAGGGGGGGTGGCAGGGTGGGTTGGCTGGTTCTTGTGGTGTGAGGGCCACTAGATGCCAGGAAATACTTATGCTAGTACAAGGGTGGGGATCAGTGGGTGGAGGGGTGCCACTAGACACCAGGGAATATGTGACATGATACAGGGCCAGTGATCAGAGGGCAGGGAGGATGACTAGGCTCCAGGGATGTCTTAGTTTTAACAAGGACAGGGATCAGAGGCTGGGAAGGACCACTAGATACCAAGGATGTTTTTATTGTAATGGGGAAGGGGATCAGAATGAATGGGGCCAGCCACAGGAGGGGCACAAACCTGCCGCTGCTTCCCATGCAAATGAGCCTATAATGGGCATGCATACGGCCCCTCAGCACCTTGCATGTCTAATGGGCTCACTTGCATTGTGCTGGATGAATATCACACCGGGGGCTCCAAGCACTATCAGGTCTGGGGGGAACTGTTCCCTGCACTGCCAGGATCCATGTCTGGGCAGTGCTACTCGACTTCACGCTATGCTGACATCCCTATACTCAGCTGGATAGCGCCAGTGCACTATCCAACTGAATATAGTATCCTTGGGACAGTAGGCAATGGGCAAGCCCAGTGCAAACCTTTGCGCTCTGCTTTGTCCATTTTTCAATATCTGGTCCATGATGTTTTCCTCCATTTATTTAGACTATAGTGAGGGCCTCTAAAGGGCTTATGACTGAGCAGAAGTAGTAAAATAGACATCTACAGCCCCTGCACTCCCACCTTCCTTCCCAGCCTGTTGTAGCCATGGGGTCCATGCCCTTGTAAACTTTCCTGGATTGCTTCTGTGGCAGTGTAACATGGGAAGGTAGGATGCTGTTCTAGCCATCCCTTTAACAAGAGGATAGTGGCTTGCCTCCAACACATTAGTAGCTACTGTTTCACCTCATTTGCCGCAGACACCTGCAAGTATTTCTATTGCCTGGAGTGGGAGAAGATAACATCAGTGTCACCTAGGATCCAGAATTCTGGTGATAAGCAGAGATTTCTCTGTGTAAGTTGTTCCGTCCTGCTGATAATGACCTTCCACTAGGGCTGGATTTTCATGCATGCCCAGAGAATATGGTGAATTGTGCTTATTTAGGCTCTGCAACTCCAGCATTTGTTCTTAATTTTTAGGCCGATGTGTACCAGTTCTTCAAGTGTTCTATGCCACCTACCCAAAATCTTTTTCTGTATGAGTTGGTACTCAGGGTCTGGGGTAGCAGCATGAGCATCTCTACAGCATCTATCGCAACAGCTGGAGTCCAAATGGACATTCAGATCTGCCTCCCATTTCTGTTTGTGTGATTCCCAGGATGGGAGATGGTGAGATTGAATGAACCTATAGATAGGACCCATTCTGTTCTTTTGTTGAGCCATCCAGCTGGTTAGCACCTTCATGATGTCTATTTGCTTGAGTGAAGAATGCTGCGGTGTGAGCCAGGGCTTTAAAGCATGTCTTAACTGGAGAAATTTCCAGTGATCATGTTTGAATAGCCAATACTGCTCTTGGAGCTGTGAGAAGGATTTAAGAGTGTTAGTGAGGGGATCCAGGAGATGTTGCACTTTCAGAATACCCCTGTGTGTCCATAAGTTCCAATTGACAGGGTTGGTTGCATCCTACGTGAAGATTTAGGTTGTTCCGGAGTGGCTGTAAGGCACCAAATGGTCTGTACTGCCACCCACTGAGATGGGTGAGTTTGTTATAGCCTAAAGGTTAGAGTAATGAGCTGTGTATGAGCTTGGTACATCCAGCAGACAGACATGGGTTTGATTCCCACAACCTCCACTTGCATACTGTGTGACTCTGAGCAAGTCACTTAACCTCCCAGTGCTCCCAGGTCACCCCTGAAAACATGCACCTGTGCTTAGCAGGCCTTACCCAGTCAACAAAGAATAAAATATAAAAATAATAAAAATAAGACATGGTGGCAGTATGGAGGTGGTCCGGGGCAGGCCTACCATTCAGGGTGGTGCATAGTGGTGTCAATTGCAACAGGCATCTCTCAATTTCTACCCAAAGGGGTGAATGAGGGTTAGCACTGTCTAACGAGCATAAAACCTGTGTGATACCATGGCTAGCATGATAGGCCCAAAGTCATGGTATGTTCCAGCCTCCTTTGTGTGGAGGTGTCCTAGAATTTCTTACTAAATCATGGTCGCTGACTGTCCCAGGCAAAGTTGATTAATAGTACTCCTATCTGTTTCCACACATTAAGAGAGATCTTCAGGGGAAGGTTGTTGAGGCAGTAAATAAGCCTGGGGAGAGCCATGATTTTGAAGGCTGCAAGCTTGCCTGTTAAGGATAGACTTGGGTTTTTTCCACCTCTATACGTCTTGTTTCAATGTGTCTAGAAGGGGAGAGCATATTTTTTCCACCAGATTTTGTATATTGGGTGTGATTGTAAGTCCCAGATACTTGATCCCTTCTGGGGCTACTTTTAGCTTGTGCTGGCCTATAGTCACCTAGGTGGGGTCCCCTTATGTGATCGGGAGTACCTCTGTCTTGGCAAGATTAACTTTTACACCCGAGAGTGTTCATAAGCACCCAGTGTTTTCCAGGCTGCATGGAGTGAGGTTGCTACATCAGACAACTAGAGAAGGAAGTCATCCATAAACAATAGTAAACTGTATGACCAGTCTTCTACCCTAATGCCTGAAACTCTCTGATCCTGATGGAGAACCACATTCAGAGGTTCCATAGCCAAAAGAAAAAGTAGGGGGCTCCTGGAGCATCCCTGGCAGGTTCCTCAGTGGAGTGGAAAGGGGCCAGAGAGAATGCCATTATAAGGACTCACACTGATGGGGCTGCATACATAGTCCTAACCCATGAAATGAAAGTGGGTCAGATGCCCATACGCTCAATGGTATACCAAATATGGTCCTACTCCACCAAGCTCAATGCCTTTTTTGCATCTACAGTTACTAGAGCTGCTGTTTTGGGGTTTCTCCAGACAACCTGCATCATCAGAACTATTAGAACTCTGATGTTGTCTGCCCCTTGTTTCTGTTTAATAAATCCTGATTGGGATTTGTGTACGAGGTAGGGGAGGGTTTGTTCCAGGTAAGTGGCCATAATCTTATCGAGGATTTTCATATCAACTTTAAGAAGTGAGATGGCCCGGTGGTGCTGAGGGTTGAGGTGCTGGACGCCCCACCTCATGCCACGCCGGTGACCTGGGTTCGGGAGCAAACTTGGGCTGCCGGGGCTGAGTAGGGGAGGAGAGGACTGAGCATCCGATGGACTGCTGTCCTTTTTTGGGGTGGCTTCCAGGGGTTTCTCCACCTGGTAGCGGCTCCTAGTGGAGACTGGGGGCTGCCACACTCTGAGGGGAACAGCCAATGGGCAATGGTATCAGCGGACATCTGCGGGAGGGGGCGGGACCGCGCCCTCCATGCACTGATGCCATTGCACGGCCACACCAATAGGGTGTAACAAAAAGGGAAAACACCCTGGCTCCCAGTAGGCGAAGGTGGTTCAGTGGTTGGCCCCCATGCTCAATGCCAAGCCTTCCGGTCCTGCTTCTGGTACTTCCTGTGTGGTCCCTGGTCACTCCATTAGATTTGTAGATAGAGCATCAGAGGGGTCGGCAGTCCCACCCCAAGGGGCTCAAAGCCAGGGGGTCGAGCAACTGGGTGACACGGAAGGGAGAAGACCCTACCAGAGGAGCGTCGGCTGGAGGCTTCAGGTGAATGGATAGAAGGCTGCACTGAGAGACTACACAGGAGAGAGTCTGGGTAAGTCAGTGGATAAAAGAAAGTTGACAAAAAAAAAAACATTAAGAAGCGAGATGGATATTCTGTAATTGGAACATAGCACCTTGTCCTTCCCCAATTTAGGCAGCACTATTAAGGTGGCCTCCCTTAAGATGGAGGGAAGTGAGCCTTGTGCTTGTGTATGAACTGTGTACATTTTGAGAAGGGCTTACCACAGTAGCTTTCCTGTGAGAGGGGGTGTCTTTCTCCAGTGGAGTCATATCTAGGAGGGGGTACATGACAAAATTAACCCCTCCCCCCAAGCATACTGTAGCTCCTGCCAAGACAAACTCCATGAGCTGCTGGAGTAGGTCTAGGAAAAAGAAGGGATCATCTTTGTTAAAAGCATATATACTTGAAAAAGGGACTTCTAGTCCTAGTTGACTTACCGGGTCAAAAAATTCAATAAATAAATAAATAAATATCTTACCTATAACTAGATGTCTAGTTTGCAGTTTCCCTTTAACTAGAACCCAACTACCTGTTTTATCCCTTATAGTGGCTTCAATCTGTATGGGGTACCCATGCCAAATGAGAATTGATACCCCCCTTCTTTCTGCAGAGTATGAGCTAGAGTACTCGGCTCCCACCCAGGATCTTCTTAACTTTTCCACTTCTGCTTTTTGGAGGTGGTTTTCTTGATGTAAGACCACATCACACTTGGTCTAGCGGAGCTATGTTAAGGTATTTTTTTTCTTTTTAGATGATAGTTAATCCCCTGAACATTCCAAGATACTAGTTTAACTTTTGGCTATAGTGTGATGCAGTCTCTGTGTTTTGCATGCAGTACGTGAGAAAGATAAACTCTCTTACCGGAGCACCTATGTTGGGGCTCATGCACCTTCTCCCAACTAACACTGTCATGGGATGGGCCCAGTGTTCTAACCAGCGATAATATTAATGAAAGAAGAGAACAAGTTAGTTTAGTTTGACACCAGCTGTTGATGATGAGTCAGAAAATTTTGCTTGGTTGCTGCCGAGTAAGCTTAGTGTTTGCCTGTATGCAAGCTTGCTTGCCATGCAAAGACTTCCATGCTTCTGCTGTATTAACATAAAACATCATAATATAGTGGTACCAGCTGTATAAATTATTCTTTGTCAAAAACTTTGTTAATGCATCAGTTAGGGTTCCACCATCAAAAGTTTGGAAATGTGGTGTTAAGGTTTCCAACCCTAATACCTACCCACTTCATTCATTCCAGTGATCAGGTGTCAGAGGTGCCTTTTGGATTGTCAGCCCCAATGCTCACCCCAATCCATGTATAAGGTAACTGAAATGAGTACAATATAGGAGAATGGCATGAGCTTTAGGGCTGACAATCCCAAGGCACACCCCTGACACCTGTTGATCTGTGGAGGGTGAGGGTGAGGGTGAGGTGGAGTGTTAGGGTTGGAAACCCTAACACCACATTTCCAAACATTTGATGGTGAAACCCTAACTGATGCATTAACAAAGTCTTTTGCAAAGAATTTCCTTACTTTTTGAAATTGTATAATCGTAGGCTTATTTGCTTATGGGAACACAGGGCCTGGAGGGCCCTGCACTACCAACCATTGATACGACTTGACAGATTATAACTGTATTCTTGTTTCCATGTGGGAGCACATGGCCCTCTGTGCCCTGAGCTGCCATCCAGCCATGAGCCCTGCACTCCCATCACTCCATAATGGTTTTCATATTTGTGTGAGGGACCACACATTGCCATCCATCCATCATTTTTGACAGTATCCATATTCGCATGTGGGAGGACCCTGCACTCCTATCCATGCATAATTTTTGAGCTAGTGTAGTGCTAATCTTGTTTGCCTGTGGGAGCACAGGGTCCTTTGGGCCCTGTGCTACCATCCCATATTGTGCAGACCCAAGGAAATACCTGGCATTGCCATGTTATCCTATAGTTTTTCATTTTTTTTTTATTTTTACCAGAAGATGGACTGGCACTACCCTTTTTTAGCCATGCCTGGAACACAGGAAAATGTACAACCTGTGTAAGTGAACAGAAAATTAATATAGTTTCACAAAACAAGCAAAAGGCACATCTGTGGGGCAAGCCCTTTGTACCCTGAAAATTTCAGGACAAAATTGCAAACTGTTTGTTCACAGCTCAGCGACAAACAAATAACTGGTTACACCTCCCATTACAATGTAATCCTATGGGAAATTAAGGAAAATGTAAAGCCACAGAACTCCAGAGCAAAGTAATATATTTTCATCAAATTAGCAAAAGGCACATCTGAGAGGCAAGTCCTTTGTACCCTGAAAATTTCAGCCTAAAATTCCAAATTGTTTCTTTGCTATGACGTGACAAAGAAACAGCTATATAAAAAAATCCTTTTTTGCAAATTGCACAAAAGGATCCTGTTTTGCAGTAAAACAGAATCCTTTTCCACCATTTGTGAAAAAGGAACCTATTTCACAGTAAAAGATTTCCACGATTTATAGAAAAATAATTCAGTAGATAAAATAACCACATTTCTGGACACTTTTCAAAAAATAACCACAGAATCTGATTCCTCGAGCCCCGATTAGGTAAACACAACTGTTGGTGTTTAGCAAAAATCAGTATTTTTTAAGAAATTTAAGTCTGTTTGCCTCGCTAACTGATAACTAAATGGTAGCAGCACAAACCAGGATTCTGCATTTGTGAACTAGGATTCCGCAGTCACGATCAAGAATCCTATTTCAAGCCTCACATCTAAATTTTCCCATAAGAAATAATGGGAAACTTTGAAATGTAATAACTTTGGAACAGATTAATATTTTTTCACCAAACCTTCAAAAGGCACATCTGTGTCCCAAGACCTCTAACCCTGAAAACGTTCAGACCAAATGTCCAAGTCATTTCTGAGGAACACGGTGACAAAGAATTTGACAAAACATAGCAATTTTCACATTTTGTGACACTCCGTATCTCCGCACCCATTCATCTGACCGAAACGAAACTTGCCACATCCAGAGATCTTTGGTCCCTGATGGTGCGTGCAAATCAGTTGAACAGCTACACAGTTATTAAAGTGCAAAAGCTTCAGTTTAACATAGATGTGACCACTGAACCCTAACTATAGGGGCGTGACTGCACCCCTATAATGTAGAAATGCTATGAGCCTATTTTTGAACTTCAGTAGTTGGGCCAAGGATAGGAGGAAGATAGTCAATGCCCACTGAGCACCAAGGCTTCCCACCTTCCTTGGTAGTGCTACGCTCACCATGGCAACCCTAGTGTAGCTATATCTTTGACGGTTGCTAGTCTCCAGCTCTTGCCATGTGGCTTCATGTAGCTTGAACAAGGTTACCTTCATTTATAAACACTGGGAGGTGGACATTCTCCCTCCAGTGTGATGTAGTTTCTACATGATGTGGTAGGAGGGGGAGCATCATGACCATGTTAACTGCTTAAATCCTCAGCAGTTAGGACAGACTCTACCTGCATGGAAGAAGGGGTGATGATTGGAATTACGAAGCCCAATATGACCATGTGGATGGGTGATGGGAACAATCAAGCTGCCATTAGCTCTGCATATCTCTCCCAGGCCTGGGGGGGACAGAGGCTTGACCCAAGTCCAGGGATGATCCTGGGCAGCATTAGTAGTCTCCCATACTCGAACAGTGGACTGGCTAGGCTTCCCTATCCTTCAAACATCAGAGCTGGTTGGTTAGGTACAGTATGCCGAGTTGTGGCCCAAAGGTACCTTACCTATAGCGCCTTACAAATTATTACATCATCTTCTGTGAAGGTTCCCCTATGGTACTGCTTGACCTTGCTGGGCCTGGTCAGCTCCAAAGCCTTACTGCCACCCCCGTCACCATTCCACATGCATCACATAAGGGGGACTATCATAGATTTAACTAGTGGCACAGGTTTCTCAATGCACATCCCATGCATTTTTCAGCAGGTGGTGAACCAAGCATTGCTCTGACTAACTGTAATACTCCTCTATCAGGGCTCTCTAAATTTATCACTGCATGGTGGCCAACTGCCATATTTTGTAGGGAGGGGCACCCCTTCTTATAACACTTCAGATGGCATTAATTAGGTTGGGGAGTAGCAGTCGGATGGGAGGGTGGAGTTACAGACCTAGCCATGATACGAGTCCTCTGCCTACCCAGTTCGAGTCACTTCAAGAAGCTGTGTGATACAGGGATAAGATGAGAGTCACTGAATATGAGTGGTTTTTGTTGGGAGTTAGGTCTGATGGTTGGGGGGGTCACCACAGTTACAGCTTCACTATTGTCAGCTGTCATGTGCATAAATATTGGATTAGGTTTCTTGCCGTGAGGAGACATAGAAGGCACCTACAGCAGTAAGTACCTTAGTTATTTCAATTAATGCCGAGTATGCATCCTGCTCCAGGTGGCAGAGAATAGGAATGTACTGCCACACCTTTGAGCTGTCCCAATATCACTCTAAGGGGTGGGGTTACTGGAGAATGTCAACCAATAGATGTGGTAGATTTGTGAACAACCACCAAGTTTATGGCACTAACAGCCACTCTGCGACTCATCACATGCTAGCCGGATAGTGTTCTTCCCAGCCCTTCAAATAACTATGTTCAGAATTCAGATAGCAATATAGCACACTTTAAGAAGAGTACAGGGGGATTTAACAGGAGTATATAGTAGCCAGCTTCTTCATGGGTGCACATTCCCCAAGCCCTCTGTTACTATCTAAGTGAATAGTTTCACCTGGCCTCTTTCTCGGAGCCACAGAAAGTTATTCGCAGTTGCTTGTTGAGAGGGAGAATGTAAAGTATCCAAGGTAGTGTTATTTTATGCTAGCTGAAACTGTGAGTAAAAGACTTGGGGGGTCATTAATGGAAGGCATTTAACTGGGTACTATGGGAGTTTCTTTCCTTACACTGTGCCTTCTCAGAGATGAGTCAGTGAGACTCATTCTAACCTGTGTCTGGGCCATGACGGGAGATATTCGAGGGAAGCATGTCCACAAGGAATACAGCTATGTGCAGTATGCAAACCGCCACACAGAGCAAAGATGGCCAGCAGATCTCCATTAGTCACATAGGCTCTCTACCACAGCATCCACACCCATCGGAGAGGATGGGAAAGGGAGCTGACTAGGCTGAGAGACCAAAATACACAGGCAGATGCATTGAGGACTCAGGGGTCCCATTATTCAATAGTCAAAACAGAGCAACAACATCCCCCACAGACCCCAAAGGCACACCTCCCTATCCTTCTCTTGGAAGCAATGAAGTCCCACTCTCATTATACATCAGATTGTTTAGTCTTTAGTTGTGAGAGTGCCCACATAAGCACTGGTGATACTCACAGTTAAACCAGTCCAGTGAACAATATTGTCTAATCAGCGGAGCGGGCTCACTGCAGGACGTGAAATAATTGGTGCAGTGGAGAGTTGCAAAGGGAGCGGACTTGCAACTAGTCCTTTCTTCATGATGGTAGCCAAGCTGGGCCAGATAGAAATGTCCTCATCTTCAGGTGGCATGAAGCAGATAGAGTCCACTTCTGTAGTGTCCATAAACTCTATAGGAAATAGTGGGAGGTTGGAGGGGTTGTCTTCCAAGAGGTCTTCTGGTTCCATGGACAGCTTTGTGGTGGCTCTGTGTCACAAGATGAAATCTCTGAGTCTGGTGTGGAGGGATGAGACCCCCAATTCATTCTAACTGGTGAGGAAGGAGATAGCCTTCTAGTCTTAGGTTTGCTTTTAGGTCTTTGGTGTTTTGCCTTGTCGGTTTGCCAGGGTTCAGAATCTGATGGTGGTCTCAGTTGAGTTTGCTGCAGTTGAGGTTGGAGCAGTTGTTTACGAAGAGTTCTAGCAACTGCTTGGACCTTGTGTCCTCTTTGATGCTCTGAGGGCACACTTGTTCAAGAGAGTGTGTTCCTCAGGAAGGTGTGGGCTCCTTGCAGCATTTCAAGTCTAGGCAATTTGTCCTCCCACAGTGCATTCAGTGTGGTAGGGTATGAGATATTGTAGATGGGTTTCTTGAGTACTGTCTTATTTAGTATCTCTGACTCTTGTGTAATAAATATACATTTGGTCAGAAATGTAATCTGCCATTAATCCGTTACTTTCTATTTGTTTTTCATCTTCTTGTTTGTGACTCCTGCTATATCATTTGTTCCTCAGCTACCTTTTAGCTTTCACATTTTTCTAACTCAACCTTTCTCCAACTCCAACCCCCCCTCATATCCCTTGTACCTACGGTTCTATTCTTACTCTCTGGTCATGCCCCCCCCCCCGGTCCTATTTTTCAGCTTCACTTTGCTTTGCTTTCGGTTTACCTTTCTCTCTCCCCACCCCCACCTGCCCCTCCTTCCCTTCTCATCTCATACTGCTTCTAATAATCTCCAGTTCTTCAATTCTACCCACGGCTGGGTGATTTGAGTATTTGCAGTCATGGCGTAGCAAAACATAGGCATCAGTTGTTTCTAAACAAAAAGTTTTTTGATAGATGTTTTATTATGTAGCTGAATTTGTTAAATGCCTACATTTTTAGTGGAGTTTTATGGGGGAACTAATGTACTTTTTGCGTTGGGCAGTATGGATGTATGAAATACTTTAGTGACTTTTTCTAGCTAGTGTGTGAAACCACTGTATAGCTGATCATATTGGCTATCATTCATACTCTCTCAACCAATTAGAATCATGCTTTATGTATTTATGTCACATGTCTTTGTCTGACTAAACCACCCCTCCCCCCCATTCAAAGACGCTGTGCACCTTGATGCGCTGGGTATTGGTGTTTTGGTTTTTTTGGGGGGGTTTGTCACGTTTGGAAATAATTTAATTTAACACTGAGCTACTTGTTACCCTAGTATTTTTTTGCAGTCTTACAATTTATTCCTTTTATTTATTTAGTTTTTGTTTACCCGGTAGGTGCACTACTAGACAAATCAGATGCCTATTTTCAGGCACGACCCAGGAGAATACAACAAGGGTGGTCAAAAGCAAGGAACAGTTATGACAATTGTTCAATACAGAGTTCAATCCAAAGCAAACAATAAGGTAATAGGATGGAAACAGTGACTGGGAGTAATACAATGAGATTCAAGGCACATTAGAGCTGTTTACCAGTGGCACCTTCACCCACTTGAGCCACTGCAGCTGGTTTCTCGCATGGAACAGCTTACCGGCTGATGTGGTTGGTGCAAAAACCAGCAATGGTTTCATTAAGTACAGTTGGGACAATTAATAGTTATTCAGAGGCGTAGCAGTAAGGCAGAGGATAAGAGGAGGAAAAGCGAGGGTATAAACACCATCTAGCATAGGGTATAACAAGGAAGCCTGGATGAAAGAATGGTCTTTTTCTGCAGACACTGTCTGTGTTTCTATGAGATGGTCACAACCTGTCCACACACAGGACACAGTCTGCTGCAAGTTGCCAGTCTTCTCAGCCCTCCACACATGTAAGGGCACTTTGGTAGCTGCCACCATTCAGAAGTGATTCTCTTAACTGGAGACTTTCTTGGTCCATATCTCACCAGAGCCACTGGTCACACAGTACAGTGATCCTTTGGCTAAAAGCAAATGGCCTTCCCCTGTCACTCACTCCTGAGTATACACTTCACTTCTTAGAATATGGTAACTGTAGCCTTCTTCTCACTTCAGAGCCTGATTATGGATTTGTCAATATCAACAGTTAACTATTCCCCCAAAAGATTCAGTAACAGAGGCATGAAGTATATAAAAATAATGCTACTTCACAATATATACACGATCCACAGAATATCACAGTTACAAAAAGACTACATGAATTACAGGATTGCTACAGAAATTAAAAATAACTTTTTTGCACGCAGCAGATGACACACATAGAAAACCTTCTATAACTTGTTAAATCTAACAAAGTAGAAAGATTCTTACCACTCAGGACCTTAGTGAGCAATAGCACACTCTAACTCTTAAATGTTGTAAGTCTGGAGTCCCAAAACAGACTCAGTCACTAGAGTCTTGCAAGACCTTGAAAGTTTTCTTCTGCCTGTCCCATATGCCGCATTATTACACATGTCACTCTGACACCATGGATTTGACACTTTCTTTGTCTTCTGTGGATACCGCCTCTCTGAAAGGCTGGCCTAAACAGGAACGTTGGGTTTTGTGGCCTCAGAACTCCTTTCTTTTTCTCTGAGCCATGTCTGTCCCTGCAGGTGGTGGCTGCATGGCCAGGACAGTTTCCTAACATGGAAAAAGAAGGAAGGGATTGTTAGGCTTAAGAAAGGCTTGGAGTGGGTGAAGGATAATGGAGGAAAAGCAGAGATACTAAATGAATACTTCTGTTCTGTCTTCACCATGGAGAAGGATGGACTAGTGCCTTCAGGAGGGAAAAGAAGAGCGGGGGGAGGGGAACATAGACATAGTTATAGAGGAGGACAGAGTGAGGGAGGGTCTGCTGACATTGAAAGTGGACAAATCACCAGGCCCGGAGAAAGTACATCCAAGGGTACTAAAGGAACTTGCTGAGGAGCTGGCAGGACCGCTAGCAGACCTATTTAATAGTTCACTAGAATCAGGCGTGGTACCACAGGACTGGAGAACAGCACATGTAGTGCCCCTTCACAAAAGCGGAACCAAGGGTGATCCAAGGAATTACAGACCAATCAGTCTGACCTCCATTGGGGGCAAGCTGATGGAGACCATACTAAAGGAAAGGTTGGTGGAATATCTAGAGGAATATGGTCTCCAGGATGAAAGGCAGCATGGGTTCATGGGGAGGAGATCATGTCAAACAAATCTGATTGACTTCTTTGACTGTGTCACTAAGACAGTAGACAGGGGCCAAGCGGTAGACATCCTCTATCTTGATTTCAGCAAGGCCTTTGACTCTGTGCCCCACAAAAGGTTGATCAGGAAGTTGGTGGGTCTTGGAGTTGGGGAAAAGACGGTCAGATGGGTGGAAAACTGGCTAAGGGAAAGAACCCAGAGGGTGGTGGTGGGGGCAGAGTTATCTGGCACCAGAGAAGTAACCGGTGGGGTCCCACATGGCTCTGTGCTGGGGCCGGTGTTGTTCAATGTCTTCATCAATGACATTGGGGATGGCATTAAAGGCAAAATGTGCCTATTTGCAGATGACACCAAGCTCTGTGGGAGACAGGACACAGCTGAAGGGGTAAGGGACCTACATGAAGATCTGGAAAAGCTAGGGAGGTGGTCAAGGATCTGGCAACTTGGCTTCAATGCCAAGAAATGCAAAGTTATGCAAAGTTATGCATATTGGAGCCAAGAATCCCAGGACAGAGTATTACCTGGCGGAGTCCGAGTATCTGCATCAGTGGAGGAGAAGGACCTAGGAGTGATGATAACTAGTGACCTGAAGCACTCCACACAGTGCAAGAAGGCAGCAGCAAAGGCAAACAAGATGCTGGGATGCATATCTAGGGGGATCAGTAGTAGGAGAGAGGAGGTTATACTTCCCTTGTACAGGTCACTGGTAAGGCCGCATCTAGAGTATGGAGTGCAGTACTGGTGCACACACCTCAAAAAGGACATTAACCTGCTGGAGAAGGTACAGAGGAGGGCTACAAAGATGATAGCCGGTCAGCAGGGCAAGGCATACGAGGAGAGGTTGAGGGCACTGAACATGTACTCCCTGGAAGACAGGAGAGAGAGAGGGGACATGATTGGGACATTTAAGTACTTGAAAGGGATAAATAAAGTTGATAAGGAGAGTGTCTTTAAGCTGAGTGGCAACTATATCACATGGGGGCACAGTCTTAAGCTGGAGGATGGAAGGTTTAGGAGGGAGGTCAGGAAGCACTTCTTCACAGAGAGGGTGGTGGACACTTGGAATGCGCTGCCAGAAGAGGTCATCTCGTTGAATACGGTGGGCAGCTTTAAGAGAGGCTGGGATAGGCATGGGGGAAGGTAAGAATCATGGGTAAGGAAGATGGGAGGAGTGGGGAGGAAGGGAAAGGACATTAGCTCAAGCTGTGGACTCTGCAATACGAACAGCCTTGACAGACCAAATGGCCTTTTTCTGCTGGCTTCTTCGTATATTCATATTAAATTCTTGGGCTCTTTGAAGCTCCCTCATTAACTTACCAGAGGATTCCATCATTAAAAGACTAAAGAATTGTAATTACCTCTCACAGGCAACTGCTTCTGCCTCTGGCAACAATTTTAATCTCATTTCCCAAGTGTATCTCTGTCCCTTCATCAAACAGATTTCATTAAAAAAAATAGAAAACAAAATAGTACAAACGTTGAAACAGAGAGCAGAACAAGTGTAATTTAGAACCCCATACTGGCCTTCTTGCTAGGTTCTTTCTATCTGCTGCACCCCCCACCCAAAAAAAAATGCCCTTAGAAAGAATGACAAACCCAGTAAGCATGGCATGAGGGTTTTGATTTTAAACAATAGCAAATGAAGCAGCCTAAGGTGCTGTAACCTGCCACTATAAGGAGGATGGTTCAGTACTAGAACTATGCTCTATGGGAGTGCAAGGCTGTTAGCTGTCTTTGGTAGCTGTGCACCACCCATTGCCCTGAGAGGTGATCCCTTCCCATCCCCACCACCAGCACTTGCAAACTTGAGCTCTGGCATATGGACAGCCCCCTCAAGTGCTGGAAGCCCCATTAGAGACCTTAAAAAACAACCTTGGCAGGCCCCCTTCTGAGGTGGAGGGCTTCATAATGCCCAAAATCTGGTGGTCAGCAACACTATGACAGCCCCTGCTACTCTCAGGTCCACCTGCACTTCATTTAGCCAGACTGGATGCAGACATCAGATAGGTGATGTACTTGAAGGGACAACCCTAGTGGGCCATTGGAGGAAAGCCATGAAGGATGCCAGCAGAGTAAGAGGTGTTGGGGCTGGAAGGTTGCCAGAGGGGCAAAGGATGTAAGGCTGCCATCAAGGAGATAATAAGGGGTCCAATTCTGAAAGAGCCCTTAGATTGCCACAAAGTTGCACTGATCTAAGGCTCTGGCACACTCCCAGTGCACCAGGGACCTTGCACCCAATTCCAGTACATCGGGGATCCCAGCACCACTGCACCCAGGAAATTATGGAACCTCAGGCAAGGGCCAAACGCTAAGGTGCATCTGTAGGTCCTGACAGATGGATCCACCTACATCTGTCCACTTGGTGAAAGAGGGACAGCAATGCCCAGAATACCCCTGGGGTAGGCATGGAACAGGGGTTGACCATGGGGTGTTGGGGAACCTGTATGTACGCCGGGGGGATGATCAGGCACCCATCGGGGATGCCCTTGACAGCTCTAGCCATCTACAAGCGTACTCCATGGCAAATGACTGCTACCCCCGCCGGGTACCTAATCACCCCCCCCAGCATACAACCTAGCTCCCCAACAATACACCCTTGCCCTAACTGACCCCCAGAAAACACATATGGCCCCCAACTGACTCCCCACCTTGAGAGGCATTGCCAAAAGTGGTGTAGACCACCTTCTCGGTGGTCTACCATGACCCCCCTCCTGGCACTATGGCAAGGATTTCAGAATACGACATCTACGACTGTTGCAGCCCCACCATGATGCAAGCCCCCTTGTGACCTGGCATACCCAGATGCAGGTCGCAAGGGGGGCACAGTGCCCCTTTGATGCAGCGGATTCCATCACCAGCTCAGACCACGTACTGGAATAGGGAATGCCACAATCAATGACGCAAGGTGCAACTTGCGTCATTGCTGAGTGACGCAAGCACCTTGTGTCAGGCGTATCTCTTTTGGAATCGGGCCCTCAGTGTATAGCTGGACTGAGAATTTTCCCCATAGAAGCCTTTGTCATGTATTTCTCTCAGTATACCTCACCAATCAAAGCTATGTCTGAACTAATTAAAGCTATATTCAGGACAACTAGGTTTGAAAAAAATCACAATTAAAGCTGTATGGCTCTTCAACTAAACCTGTATACTGTGGGGAAAAAAACAGATATAGATCAACATTACAATCCCTAAAACAAACTAAGAACTAATTAAACCACTTAACATGTCAATTAACAAACCAGCCAAACCAATTAATGAAAATTCCCATACTCATTACCACACCTAAAATGACCCCCCTGGACCTAAAAAAAAAAAAAGTCTACAGCACAAACAAGAGACTATCTGAGCCTGGAAAAAAACACCTGCAAAATAAACTAGGCCATTGGCATTGGCATTGGCATTGCCACATCCTACAGTTGAGGGAGCCCTGTCCTCTCCTCCAAACGGGGTGGGGCTGGGTGTTCCTATGGGGATAACATATGGAATTTGTGAAAAGAAAATTGCATTCTTTGTAGAAATCTGTGCAGAGTAATGTTCAATGGACACCAAGACAGAAGGTGATGTACTAAGAACAATATTCTCTTTATTGATGGAACTGATGTATAGTTTTATGATAACAGAAACCTGTATGCTTGCTGAGAATAAAATAACGAAAATGAAAAACACTACCTCAAGGAAAAAGGCCTAGAACAAAAAGCAGTGCCTTAAAGCAGCAGTGCCATGCAATTGGGCAAAAAATGCGACCTTACATTTGCTTCACTATAAAAGATTTCAGGCATCTTGCAATCTTATTTGGTGCTAACATTTTCTAGCTCCAACAAAATATGAGTATTTTATAAATGTTTCAATTTAATTTTTTCTCAAGAAAAAAGATAGCTGCCACATGTGGTTTAGAAATGGCATTGTAGATCTGGCAAGGATTAGGATTGAGAAAATAAAAAAAAATCATGGTGTTTAGCATAGGAGGTACCTAGAAAAGTATGTTAGGTATGCTGACATTTTAATTAACTGAGCTGAAACCAGCTTTTTGGAAAATATTTTTCAGTGCACTGCTGCTTTAATCCCCCTTAAAACAGAAAATTCCCCCAATCTCTCACCACACAGCAATGTCCTTCAACCTATACAGCCATCAACAGGGAGCAAGCCATCCACGATGCAACAGCCAGTCTCATAATGCTCCAGAAGCCATGTTCCTCAGTGCCATCCTCACCATGCAGCAGCCAGTCCCTCCATGGTCTAGATGCTGTATCCCATGATGCCATTCATATGTAACTAGCCTCTCCCTCGTCACCCAGCTTGAATCAGGTTACTATGAAGAACTCAAAGGGTTAAGTCTGACCATGAAGGATGTTTCCACATGGGTTTCAGCTTGCAGCCAGGGTGTCTAGAGTTTGTGCTTTGAGTTTCCTGACTTAGTCAAAAGTAGGAAGCTTGGACATGACTATTCAAAGCCCTGCTCTTCCCCCTTTACTGTATAAAAGGGTTAGGTAAGCTGAGTGCCTGAGGAGGGAGGGGGGAAGAGTGACCAGCAAGTCTGCTGGGAGTCCAGTCTCTGTGACCAAGCCAAAGGAGCCTGAGGCCTCAGGATGGTGGCAGGGTCCATGAGTCCAGATGGCACTTGTCTCATCCAGTGAGGCCTCTGGAGGCTCAGGAACTAGTCAGGGTCCTAGGTCAGAAGAATCCCTCAAGAATGCCAGCCAATGCAAGGAGGACCAGATAAGAAGTCCTGCCTGGAGAGAGTGAGCAGACCAGAACCTGATGGTACCTGGGAGTAGTGGAGGGCCACCTGTCAAGGAAGGTTGCTGGATTCCTTATGGATCCACTCACATCAACAGTATGCAAGGTAGAGAGCAGATATGAGTTGCTCTGCAGGAGAATAAGCCTAGGCAGTTAATTTAATGTGTAACCCCCTTGAAAATGAAGTTTGAAGGTAATGGTAATCAGGATGCAGGGGCCTGGAAAGAGCTGGGGTCGATAAGTCCCCAGGAAGGGGGGGGATCGCAACGATGAACTTTCAGCTGTGTATTTTAAAAAGAGAAAGTGGCCAGTGCTAGTTTGTAGTAACTAAGTTATTATTTAGTTGTTTAACCAGGAGTAGCACACTAAGTTGAAAGCTTTTTTACAGGTGCGATCTGGGAGCACAGGGAAGTTAAGTGACTTGCTCAGCATCACACAGTATGCAAGTGGAAGTTGTGGGATTCAAACCCATGTCTGGTCTGCTGGATGTCACCAGATTTGCAGCTCAGAGCCTTAAACCACTGCGCTATACTGCCTCCCAAAGTAAATCTGCAAATAAGAAAACTAAGAAAGTGAAAAGAATGAAAGGGAAGTGAAATATTTACAGCAGTGTCTGCCACACGGCGACTCTCAGAGTCGTACAGTTTATCTGGGAACTTTCAGTTTGTTGCACAAGCAGTCATTCATGTATCTATGATGCGGGTAGAGTGAAAGATACAAGAATGACGTATAGGAAAAAGGAAAGACAATAACATCTTTCACAGTAGCCCAAGATATCACTTTTTATCTTGGCATTTATGTTAATAAATATGTTCCCCATCCAGGGGCTAATTGGGGCTATAAGGCCATGAGCCTGAAGGGTGAGTGGTTGTATTACCCTAATTAGCCCCCCAAGATGGGTATACTTCTGAGTATGCCACCTTTACCCATTGTAAGTTGAATATACTATATTAGGATGCTTATTATACTGAGATTGCATTTTCACGATCATTTCTGGGTTTGCCGTTTTTGTTTCTTGGCCTAAGATGCTTTCCGTAGCACAGAGTACTCATATATAAGGAAGTGTGTCTGAGCCATCCTGTCCCTTAAATGCAGTCAGGAATGGTGTGCAGTTGCAGTCAGGAGTGGCATGCGGTTGTTGTCGGGATGAGTGGTGTGCATCTGTGGTCCCTAAAGGCTTTTTTTGTAATTTTGGAAACGGCATCTGTGGTTGAGAGAAGAATTTGAGGGAGCTCGGTGGCAACAACTTGGAGGGCATAGCGTCTTAGGAGACAGATGGCAGCAGCTTCAAGGGACATAGCTGTTTGGTGAGATGGGGGGGTGTAAATTGGGTCATCGATGCATTAATTAGTTATAATTAGTGTGATCCCATATGGTTGTATGCACTGTCTAGTGCAGGTATATAGCTTTAATTAGTGTAGGTATGTAGCAGTAATTTTTTGAGTAGTGCAAGTTTATAGTTTTAATTGCTAGATTAGTAACAAGTATACAGGGAAATAAATGATGTCCTTTTCTATGAGGAAAAGTTCTCATCCATGTATTATATAATCTATATCTAAGATAGATAGATAGACAGACAAATATACATTATTATGGTGGCACGGTAGCACCACTATAGTTAGGGTTGAGCAGGGGTTTCTATGTTAAACCTCGTATTTTGCACTTTAATATCTTCTCAACCATTCTGCAGATTTGCACAAAAGTCTGCATGTGTGGTCTTGGGGGGTAGAACTCTTGATGAGCTTAGTTTTGTTCTGGTAGGATAGGCAGATTTTGAGATGCAGATAGTGAAGACGTTTAAAAAATTGTAGTTTTTGTTGTTTTTTGTCATTGTCTAGCACCCAAGAGCTTGCCCCACAGATGTGCCTTTTGTTTGTTTGGTGACAAAATATTAATCCATTCCAATGTTACTGGATTAAAAAATATTGGTTCTGAGCATGCATTCATTTGGATAGATGCTTGGAACGAATAAAGAATTCGGTCTAAATGATCATCCTACTTGGAACAAATAAAGAATTTGGTCCATATGAAAACGGATCCTTTTTCATATGAGATAATCCTTTTTCATGAGGAAAAATTACTTTATTATATGGTCACCATTTTGTTTCTTTTTTTTTCAAAAACAAAATTTCAATACCCACATAAATGACATTCTGAACAGGCACCAACACATGCAGCTTAGTCACTGGGACTCCGTTAGAAGGATTCTGCACTTAGTTTCTGAAAAAATGACCCAGACGTGTATTTTTTTACATTTAAAAATCTTTTTTGTGACTCGCTTCCATTTATTCGTATGGCCATACGAAAAAAGAATTGGTCCATACAAAATAGGATGGCTTCATATGAAAAATGAATTTGGACTTAGGTTTTTTCCAATGATTTTTTCATATGAAAGCATTCTTTTTTCATATGAAAGAAAAAAACATATGATAAAAGGATGCCATTATACAAAAAAGAATAGGAAAAAAATCCAAATTCTTTTTTCATATGAAGAAATCTTTTTTCATATTCTTTTTCCGTTCATTTGAAAAAGGATGCCCTCAGACAAAAAAGATTTTGGATTTAGTTTTTTTTTTTCTCATTCTTCTTTTGTATGAAAGAACCCTTTTTCGTATGCTTTTTCATTCATATGAAAAAAAATGCCCTCATACAAAAAAAGACTTTGGACTTAGTTTTATTTTCCCACATTTGAACTTCAAAAAGCCATAACTACATCAATATTTGGACTTAAGGGACAATCTATATATCAAAAGAAGGGCCTTAATGAGTACTACATGACTAATGCATAATTCCCTCCACCTCCCCCCCAAACAAAAATGTAGGGCCAACAAAAAATAAAAGCATAAAAATTAAAAAATGCAAATTCCCGTAAGATAACATTGCAACTTCAACAAGCTATAACTCCCACAATATTTGGACTTAAGGGACAATCTATATATCAAAACAAAGGTCATAATGAGTACTACAATAATAACACATATTCCCCTAAACATTTAGGGGCAATATGAAAAAGCATAATAAATACAGATTCCTATAGGATAACATTGGAACTTTAACAAGCCATGTAATGAAGAATAGAAATTGCCGTTATGGCAGAAATGGAAATGCAGGGTCCAAAGACCCCTGCACTTCCTCAACAACATAGATATATGCACTACGGAGGGACTGAAGCACAGGGTCCAGAGGGCACTGTGCTCATGCAAGCAAATGAGGATATGATTTTAATATCTCAAAAAGTGAGGACATTCATTGTAAAAAAGCTTTGTTAATGCACTAGTTAGGGTTAAAGCAACAAAAGTAGGGAAATGAGGCATTAGGATTTCCAACCCAAACATCCCACCCCCAGCCTGCAGGCAGCAACAGCAAAACCGTTATGGTTTCACCTCTTTTATGTCTTCTCAAATCAGACGTGGGTTGTGCCTTGGGGTTGCCAACCCTAACGCTCACCCCCATTCTCATATACTGTAAACATCTCAGCCTATTTACTGATGGAAAAGAGTGAGCATTAGGGTTGACAACCCAAAGGCACACCCCACACCTGATTTGTAAAGATGCAAGACAGGTGAAACCAGAATGGTTTTTCCTGTTGCTCCCTGCAGAGTATGGGTGGGGCATTAGGGTTGAAAACCCTAACATGTCATTTCCCTACTTTTGTCACTTTAACCCTAACTAGTGCATTAACAAAGTTTTTTGCAATGAATATTATAGTTAGGGTGGCTGTCGAGTTCTATGTTAAACTTAATTGTTGTTTTCTTCTTCCAGAAAGATGGTTTTACAGATGTACATGAAGCTTTCAAGATTTTTTGTATATGACAGAATCCACAGTCCCTGAAAGTCTCATGTAAATCAGTTTAGTATATTTGGTGATATTAAAGTGTGAAAAAGATACATTTTTCCCATTGACTTCAATGGTGTTATTTTTTCTGAATTTTTACTCTCGTCTAGACAAAAAACTGTAAATTTTAAAGTTGTGAAATTTGATATGGTTGTGTAGGTTGATTGGGAATGATTTCCTACAAGGTATTGATTTTGGGGAGTTTTGTAGGTTTTTAAGCTAGTTACATTTGAAAAATCGTGTTTTTACCAGTTCACCAGCTGCTTGCAATCGGGCTCTGAGATAACGTACCGCATGCGCAAAACAGTTTTGCTGCTGTTGAATGAGTATTGTGAAAGTGAAAGTAGTTGGGCTGCACATTAAGTAGAGCATGTGCAGAGGATTTATGGGGATGGGAAAGTGAAAGTCAGGACTGGCAGTTCTGTGGTTCAAGAAACCTTTACTTGGAACCTGCTTTCTGATTCAAAATTGGATTTTTGTGATATCTGATTTTCATATGGGAAAACAGGCAGTCAGATGTTTCGAGTGTATTATCGTAGTGTGGACAGGCTCACTGACACTGAGTGATTACTCCAGTCAGGTAGGCTATCAGGTATCATATCAGATGCAATGTCTGAAATCATATGTGATATCCTATTTGATATCATACAGTATGTGATATGGCATCTACAGTGCTTCCTTTCTGGCAAAGTGTGGTTCCTCTATGGAGGCACCTACAGTGGAGACCAAGAAGGATGCTGGGAACCTCCACAAAGGAGACCCACAGGAGGGTGGCAGGGGACCCTGCAGGGGAAGGAAACAACTCCTGGTGGGGGACTCCATTGTTAGGAAGGTAGAACTGGGAAAGGAAGGGGAGAGGAGGTAAGGTGCCTGCCTGGCGCCATGGCTTGGAGGGACAGGGAGGCGAATCCTCAGGATTGCCAGAGCAGCTGCTGAGGGAGGGAGCTGGATGTCATTGTCCACCTAGGGACAAATGACCTGGCTAAGAAAGGATTAGAGAAGTGCAGGAAGAGTTTGTGGAGTGGGAGGGGCCTTAGTCAAGTATGCATACGGTAACCTTCTGGAGGTGCTACCCATCTATGGCATGGAGAGGCTAGGGTGTTCCGTGCCATGGGATTCAATCAGTGGTTGAAAAACTGGTGTGGAGCTCAGGGATTTGGCTTCATTGGGGACTGGGGTCCACCTGGAGTGATGCAAGCCTATACTGGCATGATGGGCTGCATCTGTCCGGAGGGAACCAGGATCCTAGGTGATAGGTTTAAATGCTTCATTGGCAAGCTTTTAAACTAGCCAAGGGGAGGCACTGGAAAGGAGCAGGAAAATCCTAGCCCCCAAACAATCACGGTAGTAAGTGTGGCAAACACCAACATGGAGGTGTCGAGTAGGGAGAAGGGCAGGGGTAAATGGGAAAGTGACAAAGGCAAGAAGGACAGGGATGGGGCAAAAGGGGGTAAGGCCATCAGGAAATGGAGGGTAATGAGTACCAATGCCCGTAGTCTGGGCAACAAGCTCCCTGAGCTGGTGGCCTTAATGGAAGAGGGATGCCTGGATATCGTAGCAGTCACAGAAACATGGTACACAGAGAACCATGACTGGGATGTTAACATACCAGGGTACATAACCTACAGGAGAGACAGGCAGGGGAGAAGAGGGGGAGGAGTAGCTCTCTATGTAAAGGAAGGGATAAAAGCAACTGAACAAAAGAGTAAACAGGGAGGAGAGGAGGCACTGTGGGTCACCTTGGAGACTGGAAAGGGCACCACAATCCGCATAGGGTTGTGTACAGACCCCATGTCAGGGAAGGAATGGACAAGGATATGATAGAAGGCATTCTTAGAATGGCAGAGAAAGGGAGATACTGTTGATGGGAGACCTGAATATGCCAGATGTTAACTGGAGCACATTTGCTGCAGCCACATCCAAGAGCAGGGCCATTCTTGGCGCCCTACAGGTGGCAGGCATTAGACAGCTAGTTTGGGAACCCACTTTCGTGAGGGAGCAATCTAGACCCGACTCTCAAGCTAGGGGCAGTGAGAGGATCTCAGATCTAGAAGTGGGTTGCCATATGGGGACAAGTGACCATCAAACAGTGTGGTTCACGTTAAACTCAGCTACAGAGTCAAGCCATACAAAAGTGAGGGTACTGGACTTTAGGAGGGCTGACTTTGGCAAGATGGGAGAGTGCCTCAGAAAAGCACTAGCAAACAGGCTAGAAGGAGGTGTGGAGCAACAATGGGGAATTATCAAAACTACCATCACAGAGGCAACAAACCTTTGTGTGAAGCAAATAAACAAATCAAAATGAAAGAAAAAGCCACTATGGTTCTCAAGAGAGGTGGCTGTGAAAGTCAGGAAGAAAAAGATAGCATTCCGGAAGTATAAGGAAACACAGAAGGAGCAGGACAGAGAGCTGTACCAGTTAAGGCAGAAAGAAGCAGGGAGGGAAGTCAGAATAGCAAAGGCCCAAACTGAGGAAAAGATAGCCAACTCAGTTAAGAAGGGGGATAAAACCTTTTATAGATACATAAGCGAGCGTAGAAAGACAAAGGGAGGGATAGTGAGGCTGAATAGAATGAACAGTGGGTGGGCAGAGGGGGACAGTGAAAAAGCAGGAATACTGAACGAATATTTCTGCTCAGTATTCACAAAAGAGGAGGGGGAAGTGCCTAATCCAATTAACAGAAGCACTCTTGATAGGGGGGTCGATCCCAGTCCTTTCACAGAAGAAAGGGTTCTGCAAGAACTCCTAAAACTGAAGGTGGACAAAGCAATGGGTCCTGATGGAATTCACCCAGAATTCTAAAAGAATTAAGGAAGGAACTAGTGAAACCACTGGCTACTCTTTTTAATAAATCATGGGAGGATGGTGTGGTACCGAGGACTGGAGGAAGGCAGATGTGATTCCCCTTCACAAAAGTGGGACCAAGACAGAGGCAGGAAACTACAGACCTGTCAGTCTGACCTCTGTGGTAGGGAAAGTGATGGAGTCACTTCTGAAGGAAAGAATAGTTGAGTACCTAGAGGTCAGTGGAGCACAGGATCCAAGGCAGCATGGGTTCACAGCGGGAAGGTCATGTCAGACTAATCTAATAGATTTCTTTGACTGGGTGACCAAAGTAGTAGACCAGGGAGGGGCTGTGGACATGGCCTATCTAGACTTTAGCAAGGCATTTGACACAGTTCCACACAAAAGATTATTAGTCAAATTAATCAGCCTGGGAGTGGGTCCCAGGGTGGTAGCCTGGGTAAAACATTGGCTGGACAACAGGACACAGAAGGTAATTGTAAATGGAGTCCACTCTGAAGAAAGGGCGGTTACTAGTGGGGTACCGTAGGGTTAGTATTGGGTCCAGTCCTTTTAATGTCTTCATCAGTGACATTGCAGAGGGACTGGAAGGAAAAGTATGCCTTTTGCAGATGACACAAAGATCTGCAACAGGGTTGATACACAAGAGGCGTGGTAAGGATGAAAAGGGACTTGGCAAGGTTGGAGGAATGTCAGACGTATGGCAGCTAGGATTCAATGCAAAAAGTGCAAAATAATGCACCTGGGAAACAAGAACCCAGGGGAAGAATACACAATGGGTGGGGAGGTAGTAACAACAACAAAACAGGAAAGGGACCTGGGGTAATCATATCAGATGACCTTAAGGTTAGCAAGCAATGTGAGAAGGCAGTAGGGAGGGCCGGGGGTATACTGGGATGTATAGGGAGAGGCATCATCAGCAGAAAACAGGAAGTTGTTATCCCTCTGTACAGACAGTTGGTGAGACCCCATCTGAAATACTGTGTCCAGTTCTGGAGTCCCCATCTCCGCAAGGACATAGACAGGATAGAGGCAGTCCAGAGGAGGGCAACTAAAATGGTGCAGGGCCTGCAAAAGAAGCCGTATGAGGAGAGACTAAAGGAGCTTAATATGTATACCCTTGAGGAAAGAAGGGAGGGGGACATGATAGAAACTTTCAAGTACCTCAAGGGAATCAACAAAGTCCAAGAGGGTAGCATCTTTCAGAAAAAGAGACTTGCAAGAACAAGGGGACACAATTTAAAGATAGAAGGAGGGCAGTTCAGGGGCAATGTGAGGAAGTATTATTTCACAGAAAGGGTAGTGGATGCATGGAACAGCCTTCCTGAGGAAGTTGTGGGGTCTATAACTGTGGGAGAATTCAAGAATGCATGGGACAGACATAAGACAATTCTTGTGGGGGGCAGGAAGATATAGGCTGTTGGTTAACTAGGATCTGCGGCCTATCTTGTAGGTAGGGAAATGGGCAGACTAGATGGGCCTAGCAGTCCTTATCTGCCGTCAAAGTCTATGTTTCTATGTTTCTATGTTTCCTCATTTATCTGCCCCTCTGGTGCACAGCTTCACCTTCTAACTTCTCTGGCATACAAATAAAGGGAGCCTTGAGTTCTATATTATTTTGGCAGGTCTCCTTTTTAGAGGGCTAGGGGATTTCCTTTTTATGAGACATGCTCTGTTATTTCAAAACATAAGCTGGAGCTGTGTTTAGTTCAGGAAGCTAAGATATACTGTATTTCAATAATCATCACTGTGTAACTGACCTTCTTTGTCCGATTCTTTTTTTTTTTAAATTAAAATTTATTGGAGAACTTTTTTCCATAGAAATACATATATTAACAGACAAATAGAAAGTCCATTTCTACTCACTTACACCATATTAAAACCAAAGACAAAGGAAAGAAGAGGAAAAGGAATAGAGAAGAAAAGCAGGAGAGAAAGGAAAGGGGGAAATAAGATTAACAGGAGGGAGAGTGCCTTCAGAAATTGAAGAAAAGAAGAGAAGAGAAGGGAGAGAAACACTACAACATTTTAAGTGCTGTCAATAACTTATTGCCTCTAACAAATATTTAGGATATCTCATTTGTTACTAAAGGCCCAGACATAACAAGTCCCCCTAATGGTACACTTATATAATAAGTACCTAATAAAAAGAACATATCCAGAAATTAATAGTAAAGCAAGTCTGAAACACAGAAGTGAGGAGACTTCCTGGCCTCATATCTCAGTCAGAACGTCCAGACTGGACCAGGAGAGTCTTCTCAGACATATCTGGCAAGCAATTCCAATACAGGTTTCCCCTTCCGGGAGGCCACGAAATGCAAAAATGGTAGCCATCTCCCTTTAAATTTATCTAAAGATAACCTCAGCTTGGCCATCAGACATTCCATGTCTAGGATCCTGGTGCAGATTTCATACCAAGTAGAGATAGTGGGCTTATCCGGAGTTCGCGATGACAAGTTAATAGCCTTGAGGGCTGCCGCAAGATTCCAAACAGATGACGGGAGGATCTGGAAGCCAGAAGAGGGGGAGGCAATCCCAATAACCAGTACTGAGGGGACTCTGGCAGTACTAACTCAAAAATCCTTTCAAAGATATCTTTTACTTCCCTCCAGTACTCCTGTATAACTTTGCATTCCCAGAATATATGGAAATACGTACCAACCAACTGACAGTTTCTCTAGCAAAGGTCAGAGTGATGTAACCCATAATGTTTTGTCACCACAGGGACTCTAAAAAATCTAACAGCTAGCTTCCACCAAAATTCTCACCAAAAGAGGGACAATGTGGTGTTTTGAATAGCCTTCCAAATGGAAGTCCAGTCAGATTCTGACAGGGCCACATCTAGGTCTCTATGACACATGTCCTTAACCAGAATTAAGGAGTCGCCCTTGGCGCAATTCATCCCCTGTACTAATCTGGAGATCATTTTTTTTTTATTCGGAGACCTAATCAAGGAAGAAAGGATAGATTGCACTGGGTTATTTAAAGGTTACATACCCAACTCAAGCTCCTTTAAGTGGACATAATGTCTTAACTGGAGGTAGCGGAAAAAGTCCGTATGTTGGAGACTGAATTCGGCCTTTAACTGCTCGAATGGTTTTACTAGATTCTGATCAAAAAGCTGGCCCAGATTAATCAGTCCAGCTCTCGCCCACTGCTGAAAACCCATATCCCACCCGAGTGGGCCAAAATCTAAGCAGCTCAATATAGTCGTGTATTGGTTAAGCTTTAAGGTAATGCCTAGTTTTGAGTTCATGTCCCTCCAAACCTGGGAAATCACCCTAGTGAAAGGATTCCTAAAGTCAAGTTGGCACAGCCTAGGAATGTCCAAGAAAATAAGGTCTGAAACATTTCCCAGAGGAGAATCAGCCCCCTCAATCTGAACCCACTTCGGTGGGGACTCCTGAGCCATAGTCACCAACTGTTGCAGCTGAGATGCCCAGAAATATTTCTGGACATCGGGTACCACAAAGCCCCCCCTTTCTTTGGGAGCCACCATGGTCTTCCATCTCATATGGGGCCTCCTCCCAGACCAAAGAAATTTAGAGAGGGTAGAGTTCAGATCTTGCCAAAAATTCCTCGGGGGTCTGAAAGGAATGGCACCCATTATAAACAACAGGCGAGGGAGAATATTCATGCAGACGGATTCACCCCTACTCGAGATGGAAAGGGGGAGCTCTCTCCATCTCTTGCAGTCCTCCCGAATCTCCTGAAGTACCCTTAAATGGTTTGTAGAATATAAGGCCTTGAAATCCCTAGGGACCCATACCCCTAAGTATCTGAACCCTGACTTACACCACTTAATTTGCTGCACCTTTGGTAAGGGCTGATCCAGGAAACCCCCCAGAGGGAATAGCTCAGATTTGTCCAGATTAACCTTATAACCAGAAAGAGCTCCAAATTCAGAAAGAAAACTGAAAATCCTGGGAACTGCATTTACTGGATCTGATGTACTGTATATAACAAGGTATCATCCGCGGATAATGACATCTTGACCTCCACCCCCCTAACCCGGAGACCCTGGAAAATATCCGTTTGCTGAATGCATGCTGCCAGGGGTTCCAAACTGAGGGCAAATAAGAGAGGGGAAAGAGGGCAGCCCTGCCTGGTGCATCGCTCAATCTCAAATTGAGTGGAAATCGTCCCGTTCACCCCATTTGTCCGATTCTTATGGGACACACATCAGTACCATATCAGATCTTTTCTTAGCTAAAGTGTGCGCTACTACTCAAGACTCTTGTACCTTGTACCTCTGCCCTCTGTAGCCATATTTGGGACTGGATATTCCAGTGTGTGATTTTGTTTTATTTCATCCAATGAACATGTCCCTTCCAGCAGACATCTTGAGTTAAACTAGACTGTTTCTTCGAAATGCTAATTGTATGTTTATTGAGCAAATGTGAAAACCCTATTCAGTGAGTGACACTGTGGCTTCAGATTCTGCTTTGGAACAGCTCTCTATTATGCTTCCATTGGGTTCTCGTTCACATCTTTAGTTAAGTTATAGGCTAAATTTAAATGTTTAGCTAGTATAAGGTTATGCAAAATCTGAGATGGTGATAATGTCAGCCTTCAGGTCCCTGTGCTATATCCAGATAGGGCATTATCCAAGAAAAGATCCAAACCTACAGTATCTTGGCCTGTCTGTCTGGGATGTCCACCCAGCAGCTCTGTTTAAATGGTTCTTTGCCTGAATAGGAGGGTGTCTGCTCTTAGCAGTGTATCCAACCACACTGCAGGTACTTTACCTGCTGTCATAAGGAAAGAAACTTTGGTGTTGAAAATGGAAAGGTAAACAGGAGGTAGAGTACCATTGGAATGAGGATTTAAAGGCAGTGAAGAGGCACTTAAAACTGTCACCTTGGGTTAAAAAATTACAGACTTCCTGGGCTGCCTGTAACTTGTGTGCAGCGGTGGGGGGGTTTATTTCAAGGCCAAAGGAATAGGTTGGGAGGTGGTTGAGACTAGCAGCAGTAGGAGGGGGTTCCTAATTGTTCAGGGGAATGGGTTGGGAAGCCAATGGGTCTTGGCTGCAGTGGGAGGGTGTTCTTTTGTGGCTGGGGCATACTGATGCACACCAAGGAATGTGCCACAGGATTGGAGCATGGGGAAGGGGATTGCTCAAAACCAGGGACTACATGCTGTCGAGCTGACTACAGCAGCTACTGTCTCATCTGCTCAGCTGAGACTGCCAATGCTTCTCTGGTGATGTTGTGGCTGGTGTTGCTTCTTCACTGTGCTCTTCTCCTTCAGTGTTCTGCCACCACTCCTTGTTTTTCTTTTTTTAACTTTTTATTGATAGATTTAGAATAAATCATACAAATAAATTCACTGAGCAGAACATTACACTGGCTGGTACAAAACATAGAAAGACCTAAACAGTCATTACACATAGTACAAATTGCATGCCTGCCTATGTCACTCATGAGGGGGTATTCAGAAAGTTTACTTAGATGTAAAACAATCTAGTGTCTCAGACAAAGAATATGAATATGCTATGCCACAGTGGTCATGGCTACAGTAAAGCAATTAATACACGATTGAGCACCGGGTGCATAACACACCATAGCTACGAGATCATGTAGCTGTATCGCCAGAAATTAAAAGGCTAAAATAGAGATGCTACAGGGATGTGACAGTGCCCCAACTACAGGCCAAAATCATGCAGTAAATGTAAATGCTTAGCATGAGAAGCTTCATAACAAACTGAAAACTGCTTGCTCTAAATAGAAATATGCCCCGAAACTTGACAGGGAGTATAAACATTTGGAATACGGGCAAGAATAACAACATTGAAAACTGCCCTCTCAGGATATAACTCAACCCCATGCTCGCTAAAAAGACAGGAGGCCAGGGAGGAAAAAAACAACAGGGATCCTTTTCAGAAGAGGAAAGGTCACATACTAAAAGTCCCCAGAGCATCCAGAGAGGAAATTTTTTTTTTTTTTTTTTTAAACAGTGAGTCCTTTGGGAACCGTAACAGTAGTTTACTCCAAGGGCAAAGTCCTGATTTGGTTGAATATTTTCCAAAACAATGGAAAAGTCAGAAACCCGACCCGGTCTGATGGATAGTTAATGGGGTCTGGATTCAAGGTATAGCTTCATCGTCTGAGAACTGCAGACTTCACGGATGTGTGGAAGCTACAGAAAGACTAGCTTGCTCATGCTCAATTTTATCAAGCAGTTTGTGTACATCCTGAGGTTTGGTGTAAATATGAACTCTGCCACCCACCTCCACTCGCAATCTGGCCGGAAACAACAGAGTAAATGGGAGGGAGAGGGCCTGCAGCCTCCACTTAGCTCCGTCAAACTCTTTATATCACTACCCAGTGGCAAAGAAGAGATCCTGATAAAGATTAATGGGCACCTCACCTGCCCTAATTTCTCTGAGATGTTTCACAGTGTTAAGCACTCTGTCTCTCAGGCTTACCATGGTAAAGACGAGCAGTGGAATCCTTGGGGTATTATCTGCAGTCACCTGTCTGGGGTTAATTTGGTATGCTCTGTCAATATAACCTGGTTGTGGGACAGAGTACCATTTAAGCAAAGTTGGAAGCCAAGTCTCCAGAAAAGACGTCAGATCCTCTGTCTCAAAACCCTCCGGCATACCGACAGTTCATACCTTGCGTTCCCTGAGGGCATTTTCGTTATGCTCCAAGTGCAATTTTAAATGGGAATTATCCTGGAACAGCACAGCTGCCGATGCCATAGCCTTGTCTGCGTGCCCAACCACCTCTCCCAACTTGTCCTGCATGCCAGAAACAGAGTGTTCCGCTTTCACCAGGTGGTCTGTGAAGTCATCTATTTTCTTTCCAACTGTTTGACTGGATTTGCAGGGTGTTTTTAAAGAAGTTTTGATTTCCATAAGCTTGTCATGGAAGTAGATTCTGGCAGTGGTGGGCCTGATGGTAATGGCACAGTAGGAGGTGGTTTCTGTTTAAAGAAATCGAAAGCTGGTGGTTGAGTCATTGCAGAACGAGTTTTCCCCATGTTTTTATAAACAAAAGGTCAGGAATTCAAATCTAGAAGATTTAAACTGGTTCGCAAGGTAAAATGTAAGAAAGATGATAGCCTGCAGCCAGAGCTCACAAAACATGTCCTCTCGCTCCAGTGGCTAGCTCTGTCCCCCTGCCACAACTCCTGCCGTGTCTTCAAGGTGCCCCAGCTCCCAAGGTGCATACAGTGCTACTACTGCTATTTTATATATCTTTATATGATCTATGATATTGCATTACAGTTTTGTACAAGTCAAATGTAAATTGCTAGTACGACACATACAGTACAGGATGATTTATGTAAATAGGGCTCCATCTCAGATATCAGATTTACCTTTGTATCACAGCGGTGATGGCTGTACCGTCATTAGTAGCTATCCGTGGGTGGGATCGATGTTCTCCCACTTTTTTTTCTTTTGGTGTGCTGTAGTTTGGGGATGGGAAAGTGAAAGTCAGGAATGGCAGTTTGTTCCACACACCTTGCATGAAACCTGCTTTCCAACTGAAAACTGGATTTTTGTAATGTTTGATTTTTATATCAGAAAACAGGCTGGCATGCAAAAGGATGGACTATAGTTTTGTATTGTAGTGTAGACAGGCTCACTGAGGGTACCTCTCCGCTGTCCCTCATTTTACCCCTCAAAATTGCTCTGTTCTCATCCCTCCTTCCCTTCCTCAGCAAATGATGCTGTCCAGACAAAAACTGCACTGCAAATTCAGACTTTAAAGCAGAAATTCATAATTTTTAAAGATGGTAAATCAAAAATAAATGTGTACTTGTAAAGGCAATGGTTCCCACAGTATTCCAATAGGAGATGGGATATCAGGTACAATATCAGATACGATTTCAGACATCGGGAACAGTTCTCAGATGCAGTTCTGTTTCCGAGAACTGTTCCCAGTGTCTAATATTGTATGATATCCTAGTTGATATCCTGTCTATCTGTCCCTCTATTTCCCTTCCCCCAGACCATTGCAGCAGGTTTTGCTCCATGCTGATGTGCCACCGGAGACCTCAGAGCACCTCGCAGCACAGCTGTGAAACCCGCAGCTACCAGCTTGCATGCCTGACTGTAGCCTTCTACTTTCAAGCACTGGCTCACACAGCAGCTGATCCTCAATTATATCCGCTGAATGGGGGGGGGTTGAGACTGTGAAAGTCATTGTTTAAAAAAAAATTCCTATGTGCCAGCATGAAGCAGTTCAGTCATGCTCACCGCTTGTTGTATGCTTTGCTTGCTGCTGTAACAGTTTTTTGCAGCCAAGGCAAAGTTTCACACAATAAGAATAGGTTAAGAATTCCTGACTATATATCACAGTGTGCATTTACCTTCAATTAAGTTGACAACATACTAAGAAATGTAATATCTTCCATCCTGAATGTTGAAAATCTGAGCAAAATGATAGCAAAAATGTTTAATTTTCAAGGATGGTAAATTTACTGTAGACTTGTTAAGGCAATGGTTCCCACAGTCCTCCGATATCAGAAAGGATATTAGGTACAATATCAGATACCATTTCTGACATTGGGAACAGTTACTGAAACAGTTCTGTTCTGAGAACTCTGCCCCATGTCTAAAATTGCATCTGATACAGTATGATATCGTATTTGATATCCTGTCTGTCTAGCTATCACCCCACCATCATCATCACCACCATTGCAACAAGTTTTGCTCCACACTGATGTTGATGGTGATGTCTGAAGTCTTATCTGATATCGTATCTGATATCGTATCTTTCTCTGTCTAGATACAATATCACATATGATATCAAATACAATTTCCGACAGAAGCCAAACGAGACTTGCTCAACTAACAGAAGTGTAAACATGTTTGGTTTTATTTCCGACCAAATACTTTCCATCCCTCTTCCAAATTTTGCAATCTCTCAAGTTGGAACATTTATCAAATGTTTTTTCACTGTACAGTCTGTTGTGTTTTGTCCCCCATACCTAGTAAGAACTCGTCTTTGTGTCATTATTCTCAGTAACATATTTAATTTGTTTTGCTTAATCTGAACATCAACATAATTTACAACTTAATTTTCAGTCACACATGACAGAATAAACTATAGCACATATAATACAATTATATAATACAATACAATATGAACAGTGGCAACAAACTTGTTTGAAGAAACTGCAGGTCACATTTCCTTCATTACTCTTATATACAGAAGAGGCCATTGAAGCAATGTCGATAGTATGTAGGCTTAATATATTCAGGAGAACTGATAATTTAGGAGCAAAGTAAGTGGATGATCGTTCACCTTATTCAGATTTGCATTCTGTGGATAGACATTTATTTGATAAATTGCATTGTAAAGTGCTCAGTAGGTTGCACACTCGCCTCTGATGCCTGGAGATCAGAAGGTAGTGATATTTTCTCCACGATGCTTTGGCGCTCTCGCTCCGGGGACCCGCAATGCCTGGCACTGTGAAGCCAGACACCATATTGCCTATGCCCATATCGGTGCCAACAAAATGGTTGTTGCAGTGATAGGAGTGAACAGTGAGTAAGTGGGTGAGTACTGCATCCCAGGAGGTGGTAACATACTTACACCAGGCACACGTTAACCCTTCTCTGAGTGGAGGCATCATGCTGATTTATAACTGAACTTTGGATGTGAATTCCCCAATAAAAGAGGTGAAAGGACCAAGGGCCCTCAACCTTGTTGAGCCTACAAGGCAGGGGTGGCCACTGAAACATCCATGGTGACCCAATGGCATTGTAAGGCCGCAGTGCCCGCATTGCATGTTTACTAAAATATTTAATTATAATATTTATTTTGAGCTGGCCCACTGGGGCAGGCCCAGTGCCCATCAGTGATGCAGACAACATCAGGTTTGGGAACGGACTTGGGATATTGGGAGACTGGCCAGGGGAGAAGGATCAATCATCCTATGGACTGCTCTCCTTCTCCAGGGGAGAAGGGATAGATTGTTTGGCACAATGTGGACCCCTGGCGGAGTCTGGGCGTACCTTCATGCTGGGGTCATCACTTGTGGGGGGGTCAGGGTGGATGCAGGACATCATTGCATGTCCCCACCACCAGGGGAAAAACAGCACACCAAAAATTGCAGCCGCACGTTCATGATACCTGGTCCTGGCTCCAATCGCTTCCTCCAGCTCTCCCCCTGCTGACCAGTTCTGATGCCTGCGGCTCCAGCTGGCCTCGAACCCCACCCTGGGGGGGGAAGCCAGGGAGGCAATATTGGTGGGTGCTTTCCGCCAACACCTTCTCCCATCATCAAGAAGTTCACCAGCGCCCCATGTGGTACACCGGGGGTATCAGCCAGGGCTGGTAAGTCCAGAGGAGCATGGTGGGGGTTGGGAAATTCGGGCGGAAACAGGAGGGGCAGTGTGCAGAAAAAAAAAAAGAATATTTATTTATTTTGGGTTTTGGTGTTTTTTTTGAGTCCATGTTATAATTGTAAAAAGGGACTCCGGGGTGTGGGTCATTGGGGGATTTACTCATTTCATGTGTGGTTTAAGACACTCGGCTATGCCCTATTATGTTTTAGGGCTCTACAGTAACACTTTGTTTCTTGTTCTGAAACCAATTTATCCATTGCATTACATGCCCAGTGAAACCAAGACTCTAATATATGAAGTAGTCTAGTCTCCTGTGTGGTAAAGTGTTGAAGGTTTTGCAAAAGTCGATACACAACAACTGCAGGTATTGTCACATAATCTTCTTGTTGGCATCATGGTACAGCATCAGTGGCTCAACAGACTGCATGCTCATCTCTTGGGTTAGAAATTCAGATGGTTGTGGGTTCTAGTCCCAAACCAGAAACTTGGGCTAATACCCAATACCAACACTGCAGTGCTGAAATGGTGGGTAGAGGGGTTGCTGCACAGTTAAAGGGTGATCTGCCAGATGACAGGGTAAACTGATGCCCCTTCTGCTCATCTATGGCGGTTGGATGTAAAAACTTACATTGTACTTGAGTAGGGGAATTTTATTGAAACAGAGAAACTCAAACCAAACTACTCCAGACGTCAGAAACCAAAAATATACTTTTTACATATTGGCCTAGATATTCAAAGGAGTTGCGCAATGCGCAACCGACTTGCACTGGTACAAACACAGGAATGCGCTCTTGCACCATATTCAAACAGCAGTAATGCTCAACGCAAAATCAAATGTGCCACTGTGCAACAGTAATGTATGTGCGCATAGGCGTTCCCATGAATAAGCTGCGCAATGGCATATTCAGCAGAAATATACGGCGCAACTATGGAGCAACCCACAGAATGCCCCACACAGAGTTGAGCACATATAAAGGAGGCTCAACCACACACACAGCAGAGGCACAATCCAGAGAAGCATAAGCCGTGGACTCAGGACCCTTCATAATGGAACAGGGGATAAGGGAGGGGGTGAGGAGGAGGGAGGAACAGCAACGTGGCCGAGGAAGGGCCTGGTGGTGGTGGCCCAACACAGACAGTATTGTGCCTGGCCCACATTCGAGGACTACAGGGACACAAAGATAGTGGGCCAGTATCATCTGAACAGGGTACTTCTGAGGCAGCTATGTGAGCTGTGCCATTATGAGCTACAGGCACCCACCAGAAGGACTCATGCCATGATGGTGGAGACCAAGGTGACAGCAGTAATGTGCTTGCTCACCACAGGCAACTTCCAGACACCAGTGGGCGCAACTGTTGGCATCTCACAGTCAGCCATGTCCCACCTCCTCACCCAGTTCCTCAATGCTCTGCTGCCACATGCTTCGGAGTACATAAGATTCCCAAGCACACAGGCAGAGCGTACAGCAAACATGCAAGAATTCCACAGGGTGGCATGCATGCCCAGTGTGATAGGGGCCATTGACTGCACCCACGTGGCCATATGCTCACCACCTGGCCCAGAAGGGGCTGTATACATGAACAGAAAGGGCTACCCCTCCATCAACTGCCAGGTAGTGTGCAACGCCACTGGGTGCATCATCAATGTGTGTGCCACACACCCTGGGAGGACATATGACATATTCATATAGCACCAGTCAATCCTGTGCCAGTGGTTTGAGAGTGGAGTGATCCCTATGGGGCACCCAGTAGGTGAGCAGGACCTGGGAAGTGGTGAAGAACAGGCTGTGCAGGGCACCACACAGCCACAACATGGGGTGGTGGGGGATGTGGACAGCGAAACAAGGGGTACAGGACAGGGAAGGTGAATGGGAACAGTGCAGGGGAGCATGGATAATGGTGTCCAGGCATGACAGACAGAGATAGCATGTCAGGAATGGTTCCACAGCAGCCATGCAGGGGTGACCATGGCCAAGGCACACAGGGTGGTGAGAGGTTGCAGTGTGAAGCAGAGCAGGTGGACATGGTAACAGGCTATGCCAAGTAGTAACTATCATATGTGTCCTCCCCACAGGTGACAAGTGCACACCCCCTCCGGCCCTGGCTGCTCACCCCCAACCAGCAGCCATCCAATGCTGCAGAGGAGCGGTACAACGAGGCACACATCACCACACACAATATCATTGAGCAAGTCTTTGACATGCTCAAGATGCAACTCCATTGCCTAGACAGGTCCAGTGGTGCCCTACAGTACAGCCCTGCAAAAGTCTGTGGCGTATTCCTGACCTGCTGCATGCTGCACAACATGGCCATTGACCACGGAATAGCTGTCCAGGTGAATGAGGGCAACAGCGGTGATGGTGATGGGCAGGATGAGCCAGATGGGGGTGTGCAGCTGCCCATGGAGAGGAGGGACCTCAGGCTGGCAACCCATGCCAGGAGGCTCAGAAACACCATCGTGGAAGAGCACTATGGGAACCACAGTTGAGGACCACACAGGGCAGCTGTGCATGCATGGCACACCACACACACAGACACACATGCATGGACACACAGGGATGCATGCAGGGACACAGGCGTACATGCAGCACACACAGAGGAACACACAGGTATGCATACCCATGCTCAAACAACATTTGACCAGCACAGGCAGATGCACCCACCCAAGTGCCATGTGCCAGACACACGTGTCTGAACACTGGCTGGTGTATGCAGCAGTACTGCTACAGGGTGCACAGCAGGGCACAGGGGATCAGGTGGGACACACAGACAGGTGTGGCAGATGAAGTGTCAACACACACAGCAGTACAGTGGGCTGTGGCATGGATCAGAGGTTACACACTGGCATACAGGCAATGCCGGCACAGTGCTGCACTCATCACACCCACGCCACATGGTCCAGCAGAACTGCCTGCACACATGCCAGATGTGATCCCAGCCAGT
Organism: Neoceratodus forsteri; assembly: GCA_016271365.2. Taxonomy (NCBI): domain Eukaryota; kingdom Metazoa; phylum Chordata; order Ceratodontiformes; family Ceratodontidae; genus Neoceratodus; species Neoceratodus forsteri. The sequence goes on from CM028133.1 coordinate 142,031,440, forward strand.
TGTATGTGACAGCACATGCACAGGGGTGCACCCAGCCATGTGTGCAGCAGGCTACAGCAGCGGGTAACAGGACCAGGCACCACACCCAGCAGACCTACCAAGAGATGTCATGGCCGCCACGGCCATGTAGGCAACCACACCTGAACCATGTGGCAGACACTGGCTACTCAACAGCCACAGGTAGTGTCACCAACACATTAATGGGGGTAGAGGTCTGAGAACATGACCAGGTCCTCATGGGTGTGTACAGACCAGCAAACAGGCTACTGCCGGGTGTGTCAGGGATGGGCATGGCAGTGGTCGGTACCAGTCATGCTGGGGTCACCAGTCGCCGTGACCATGGTATGGATGTAGCACTACGGGGAGTCCTGCATGCTCTGCTGTGCCCAGTGGACACCAGTGATGTAAATCTGGCAGCGATAGTCCCAGAAATGCAGTCCAGTGATGCGGTCATGGCCTCCTGCATTTGCCGGATCTCACCAATAAGCTGAGCACATCCAATGCCCCGCGCTCAGCCAGTTGATGCACCGCTACCCGCAGTGTACATATCTTTGCCCCGAGCATTGCCTGATTGTCTAGGATACATGCAGTAGCCTAGTGTGCTCATCCAGCCTGTCAGCATCTGGCAGATCTTGGTGCTGCCGCTGACATACTGGGGGTGTGGCGGCATGCCGTGCAACATCTTCCATCTGGGAACGCTGCACAAATGACCATGCAGTTGGTGGGGATTGAGTGGGTGCACTGATGGTGGCCCCTGGGGGAGGCTGCACAGTGGTCCCCACAGCCCCCTGCTGTACCCCAGCAGCCTGCTGAACCTGCCCCATGGCACCAGCACCCACACCAGCCCCCTGACCATGGCCAGCACCAGCAGCAGTGCCACATGCCACTGTGCAGCCATAGGTTGGAGGGGTCTGCATGGATGCCATACAGCCTGTGCTGGCTTCCGCTGCCTGTGTTGGCAACTGCCCCTGGGACGGTGTGACAAGTCCGGTGCTGTCCAGGATCAGGGTTAGGTCATTGTCACAGTCACATGTGCCCCCTAGGAACTCCATAAACCCCATACCACCACAGCACCCCGGTCCATGGCCAGAATGCCAGTTAACTTTGATGGCACTGCATCGTCATGTCCCACATTGCTGGTCTCATCCTGCACTGCACCTCTGAGGCATGATGAGCTGGAAGACAGAATGAGTGGTATCACTGTTGATGCTGATGTAGTGCATGCTTTGCTATTTACTGTGTACTGTGCAATGTATGCATGCGCGACACAGGCATGCCAGGCCACACCGGTGGCTGTCTGTGCAGCACTGCATGACAGGGCGACAATGCAACAGGTGTGGCACAGGACATGTCGATCACGTTGTGTAGCCACACAATGCTGCATTGCACATGCACATGGCTGGCAGGCATGGCCTCCCCCACTACAGCCCCCCCCAGCAATGCCCCCAGTTGTGTGGTGTACCACAGACTGTGACTGCTGTGGCCCTGCATGTGCCAGCACACCCGCAGCAACCACACAGCCCGTGGCATGTAGGGTGCTATGCACCCCCTGCACCCCACCCTACCCTCCCAGCACATGCCCCAGCCAGCAGACACACTGCCACAGGGGCCAGGGATGTACACGTTGTGCTCATGTACTGCATGCACCACACCATGCCACAATATCCACGGGTACACAGCACACCCACAGTGCACCGGGCATGCCAGTGGCATGCTCATGCCCCCACCCACAACACCTGCAGTCATACTCACAGTGCTGTGACAGGCTGCCACCTGTCTGGAATCCCCCTCCCGGGACACCCTCAATGGCTACCTGTCTGATGGTGGCTGCAACAAGCTCCTCCCCTGCTGACAGGATGGGTGCCATAGCCGGGCCACTGCCCATCCTAGTGCGGGATGCCCTGATGGCAGCAACCTTCTCCTTTATGTGCCTCCTGTCAGTGCCCATCTTCTTTTTGCACTCCTGTCCACTGCAGTTGTGGCAGCTGCGGGCATTGACATACGTCGCCATCTCCTCTCACCAAGTGGCACGCTCTTGCGTGGTCCCAATGACCCCACTCAGTAGGTCCTCCTTCTCCTGGTAGGCCTCAAACAAGGCCTGCTTTTCATCCTTTATGAAGTTTGGCCTGCACTTCCTGGCAGGCACCTGCTCCTCAGCTCCTTCAGACTCCAACATGTTGCGACCTGTGAACAGTAAGTATGATGCTGCAAAGATGAGCAACATGGTAGTGTTCCTTGCCACAGTGCAGCATTGACTCCCAGCATAGCAGTAACAGCAACCAACACACCGTGGACAGTCTTACCTTACTGACTGCAATACCTGACAGTGACCAGTGCTGTGTTGTGGAGCTTCTATGGCTCAACTCATGCAAATGAGGCTCTGCGCAACTGGTAATGAGATGCTAATGTGAGCAATTGCACCCGGCATTGGTTCATGAGGCTATTTGCATATGACGGCTGAATATTTTGGAATTGTGCAATGGACAGTGTCATGCACAACATGATTGCACCGGAGCAATCCACAGGCGCACTTCTAGCGCATGCACACCTGCAATGCGCAATGGTGGCAGGGCACCATCCTGTGTCACATATCGCACAACCTATTGTGCTGTGAATGTCTGTCCTGTCATGCATGCATCTGTGGATGCCTGCCGCGCATGTGGCATGGATGTGCTGTGTTGCCATACCAAGCAACTGGCCCTGCTACGCAATGCCAATGACCGCACATGGGCAGTCGTTGTGCCATTGACATGTGGCATGTGTGGCACCACTTGCCTTTGCAGCATGGTGGATCCGATGGCCTACACATATGCGGGTCACGGACGTGACCCCGCTCTCCTGCCTGCACTTCTGGCATTGCACATGTGCGTTATTGTGCAATAGGTCAAAGTATTGCACATGAATTGTGCATCTCTGTGCTGCACGATTGTGGGCTGTGTGTTCCCAATGCACAGCCACATTGCTCTGTAGTACCAGTGCTTAGTGCAGATAGTGTGGTGCAGTCAGCAGAACAGGGGAGAAGGGACAGGAACTGGTCTGAGTTCAAGGTGACCAACCTGGTGGCTTTGGTGGAACCCCAGGTGGACCAGCTTTTTGGGGCAGGGGAGCTTCAGGAGGCCAGTTCCCAGGTGTGGGCCTGTATGGCAGAGGGCCTTGAGAGGTGAACGAGTGTTGCCTGGATGGGGGAGCAGTGTTGCCACTGGTATGGGGACCTGTGGTGCCATGACCCTGAGCAACTGAGGAGGCTGCAGGAACGTGCCCTATGAGGTTCGGTCCCGCAACAAAGTAGGTGTCTCTGTGCATTGTGTATGCTGCCACTGTCCATTATTTTACAGAGTGGGTGTGCTGCCTGTGCATCTGCACCTGCACACAGGGGTCCCTGCACTGGTGGGGGAGGGAGTGTTCAGTGGTGTGGCTCCACATGCCTGTGTGTTGCATGGAGCCAGAGGCCCCAACACCATACCCTGCAAGTGGGATAGGAACACTGCACAGGATGTGGCAACGCTGTGCACTGTGTCCGGCCTGCGGGGGGGCTGTCCATGGCATGCCACCCATGTTCCTTTCTGCCTATGTCCCATCCACAGGGCCGGAGGTGCACAGAAGGGCCAAGGAGGACACTGCTCACGAGGACCAGTGCCATGAAGCTGTTGCTGCAGCAGGGCCAGCACGACGGGTGGCAGGTGAGTGTGTGTGGCCTGGGGTGGTTGACTTTGCAGTGCTTGTGATGGGTGGGGCCGGTACATCTCCAGAACACTGCCGACATGCAGGGCTGTGGCATGTGTTGGTGTACTGGTACCACTGCCTGTGTTGGTCATTGGCATGGGTGGTGCTGACATGCGCGTGGCCTCTGTGTGGTGGCATCCTGTTGCTGTCACTGGTGGTGTGTGTGTCCCATGGTGTGCGCATGTGGCTGCTGGGTGGTTGTTCTTTTGCCCATGGGGGCATTGGTCCCATGCTGTGGGCCACCTGTGCACAGGGGTGGGTGCATGGTGCTCACTGGCGTGCCATCCAGTATGTCTGTGGGATGCAGACAAGGTCTATTGTGGCTGTCCACTGTGCACATGCTGTTGGCAGCATCATCCATAGGAGGGCACCACAGCTGTCCTCTGCACTCACAGCACTCGGGGGGGCTTCTGCTGTGTGGGGCCTGTCACTTAGTGGCTGTTCTGTGTTCCCCTTTCATAGGTCATCTTGGGCCAGGTGGTGGACAGCGGCATGTTGGTGTCCTCAGCAGAGGTCTTCTAAAGCTACAGCACCTGTTACTGCAGCTCTTCACCAGCACAGCAGTGCACATCCGGCTCAGCCGGCGACAGCTGGCAGCCACAAGGAAGCTGGTCTCAGAGGTGCACAGGATGCACCTGGCTTTGAGAAGGCTACGGCAATAGCCAGTGGATTTTGTACAGCCTACCCTTTCCTCCCTCCCATGCCCTCCACCCACCTGGACTGTTGTTTGTGTTCCCCTGTACACCCTGCAATGTCCCCTGCCCATTCCACTTGGTACTTCTCATTCTGTTTCATCGTGTGTTGTCCCATTACCTGTTGCTGTGTTTGCCCTGTTAGCACCCCTGCTTATGATTCTGCTTTTATGTTCTGCATTTTCTAGTAGAGTGTTCTAGCTGGCCCATCCACACAGCGGTTGGATTTCCACTTGCGACGCCAGTGACCCAGGTTCGGGAGCGGACTCAGGTCGCTGGAGAGCCAGCCGAGAAAGAAGGCTTGAGCATCCAAGGGACTGCTCACCTTCTCCGGGAGGGGAGGGACAGGATCCGTGGCTTGTCTGACCCCGGGTGGAGGCTCGAGGTACAACAAACTGGTAGGACAAACCAATGGGAAGCTGTGTGGTGGACATCGGCGTAATGCCTTGATGTCAGGGCACACACCACACAGACAGAAAGCAGGAAAAAGCACCACCGGAGCAGAGGTAGACAGAGCTCCAGTGCCAGCCCAGACTGCGACTGCCTATCTGATCACCGGGGGACCAGAAGAGACTAGAAGATATCGGGGTGTCTGGGCCCCGCCCCGTACCTGCCTGGGGGGTATAGCCATGGCTCCATGGGGGAACTCCCAGGGATTCAGGTACAGTAGGTCAGTCGCGGGGGGCACATAGGAGTGTCCCAAATAGGCGCAGCTCTGGGGTGGGGAGTAAGGAGGAGAAATAGAAAGTTAAAAGAAAAAAAGTGTTCTACCTTATGCTTGTGTGTTTCTGTGTCTCCTTCACATGCATGCTGCTGCACTGTGCTGCTGCTGTTCATTGCTGTGGTTGGGCAGGTCCCTGTCTGTACACATGCTGTCCCCACTGTGCAGTTCTGCTGGATGCACAGTGGCCTTTGTGCCATGTCCCCTTGTGTCACTGAACCTTGGGTGTGGGCTGTGCACCTCCCTTGCACTTGGTACAGTGCCATGTGTCACTGTCTGCCTGTGTTGGCCTGTTCACCCCCAGCCATGGTGCCCACTGCAATGCCAGTGTGCTGTCTGGTGCCGTGTCCTGTTTCCATGTGTGCCTGCATGGCATGTGCATAATGCAGCCTAGCACCTGTGTGGCGGTGTGTCTGTGGCACACTGTACATGCATGGTGTCTTCACACAGTGGCTGTGGCATCTTTTCATCCCATGTTGGCTGTCGGGACTGTGGTCGTGGGGTAGCCAGTCCCTGCAGCCGTCTGTTTCACGGGTGGTCCATGCTCTGTCACATAGTTCACCTGGGTCTGTGTGGTGCACCAGGCATTGTCCATGGCAGTTGGGCCCTCTGCTGGTCCTGTGCCTCATGCCCATTGCCCCCTTGTGGTTCACCTCTGCAACCCCTGCCATACCACTGTGCCCTTGTGCAGCGCTGCCTGTGTTCCCTTGTACATGGTGGGCCTTGCTCCACCTGCTATTTTTAGCATGCACACTTGCTCTTGCGCAGTCCAGGTTCCTCCACTGCATGTCTGGTTGTGCAATGGCACATTTGTGCTATTTTCAGTGTATTTTGTGCAGGCGCATTTCTGTGGTGCATCCGCTGAATATGGCATTGTTTTCCTATGGCGCACCTGAGTTGCACTGCGCATCCCATTGCACATGTTCAGGGTGCATTTTTGAATATCTAGGCCATAATGCGCAAAAGGAAAATGAAATTGTGTGATGAACAAATGAAACCAAAGCTATAGGAAATAATAAAAAAGAAAATAACTTGCTCTATCCATAGATCTGTCCCAAAACAGAAAACGCATCCTTCACATAAACACTGAGCAAAAAGCCGAATGCAAACATTTAGCAATCAAAGCCAGCTCTCTGGAGAAAGATTGGAATTTGTTGTCTAATACAACATTACTTTCAAATGCATTGCAATTCTATTAGGCAGACTCAGCTACCATTGCCACTGATAGATAAGTAGGCTGTAATTCTTCTATCATAAATGGGCAATGTGCCTACCTAATGTAAAACTTAAGAAATGCAAAGATTACAGTCAGCTGCCACATTTACGTTACAGTCAGCATTCCAGTATGGCACGTTTTACACTGTATTGGAAAATTGCCCAAAATAAGACTATGATATGTCCACCTTTCTATCCAAGTTGTTTTCCACCGTTGTGCCAAAAAAGTCCAGAACCTCTTCTGTGAGCACAATTGATAAAAAAAAAAAAATCATTCCTGAGGTTCCACTTGTTTGTTGCAAATCTTTCTTGGGTGAAAGCATTCTTAAAGGTTTTTTTGGTTGTTGTTTCTTTGAACCCCAAGCCCCAGGGCTACACAACCAGGTAATAACCCAAATCCGCCTTGGTATGCAGGTAACAACCAATTAAGCAAGGATTAGAGCCGTCCTCTCAAGGTGACATGTTTACACAGCTGCTCTTTGTTGATTCTTGCACAGTTCCTGTGCTGCCCTGACCTTCCATACCAATCCTGCTTCTTGTTTACATGGCCCCTCTCAGCATCAATGCAAGCCACACAGGAGAGGGGCTGTGAGTCCAGGAACAGGGTGAAAGGATGCTAGGATCATCGACTATGTGCCAGAGCGAGCGATACAGCCTGTCCACAGGGCTGCTTACACCGCTCACTCTGGAACACAGCCCCAACTGAAAAGCAGTGGGGGGGGGGAGGAGCAGAGAACAGCTTACCCCTGGGTAAGTGTTCACGTGGCTGCATTTTTACACAGCAAGCCAAGGAGTTGGGTTGCTGTGGTGCTATTGCAGTCATGTAAACTGGCCTTTTGGAACCAGCATTTGCTAGGAAAGCTTTTACTAATATTAAAATTATATATATTTAGCCTCAATAAGGTTATGAAATGATGCTTCTTCAGTTTCCAGTGTTTGACTTTTATGATAGACTCCCTAACAAAACCAGGTATACAAATGCCGAATGGAATATGTGAAGGTGACTAGGTCCATTTTTGTTTTGTGGTCATAGTGTTAATGGCTTAGCAGGTTGCACAGTGTTAGTGGCTCAGCACGTTGCACACTCCCCTCTGAGACCAGAAGGTCAGAAAGTTGTAGGTTCTTGCCCCACAGCAAGAACTTGGGGTAAATCCCAATACTGACACTATAGTGCAGCTTGAAGGGAATGCCGCACTCCTGAGGTGCCATCTTTCGGATGAAACATTAAACCGAGGTCTTGTTTGGTGATTGTTCAGGTGTACATTAAAGACCCCATGGCACTTCTCCAAAACAGCAACAGAATTTTATTTAAAAACAAAGTTATATATATATATATATATATATATATATATATTGCAGCAGAAAACAAGTCATATGAAGTACAAAGAAAGCAAAAGAAATGCACATGAAAAAATAGTTTCATTCTTCAATTTCAGTGTTTCCATCTGACAGATGTACCAGTCCTCGTCCTTGGCCATCAGTTTCAGTAAGTATTTTCTTCTTTCCTGTATTTTTTTTTCCAGTTGTAGTTCATCCATAGCCACTGAGAGTTCATCACTTGGACCATGATCACTCACTTCAGAAACTATTTTTCCATTAGCAGTCTTGTCCTCTTGTAGTGGTCTGGCTGGGAGAGAGGACATCTCCCCTGCCTGCAGCTCCTCTCTCCACACCTCCTCACCAGTATTCTCCACCTCAGAAGTCAGCCAACAGCATCCCTGCCAGGAGTAAGGGAGTTTCCCTGGTGTCCTGGCCAACACCATTCCTGTCAATTAAACAGGTCCATGTAACCCAGCCCAGGATGTGCCTGTACACAAGCTGACACAGATCAGTGTGCTTATATTAGTTCTTATACATAGAAACATAGAATTTGACGGCAGATAAGGACCGCTTGGCCCACCCAGTCTGCCCATTTCCCTACCTACTGGATAAGCTGCAGATCCTAGTTAACCAGCAGCCTACTTCTTCTTACCCCCACCTCCCAGAATTGCCTTATGACTGTCCCATGCATGCTTGAATTCCACCACTGATTTTGACTCCACAACCTCCTCCGGAAGGCCGTTCCATGCATCCACAACCCTCTCTGTGAAAAAATACTTCCTTAAATTACCTCTGAGCCGCCCCCTCTATCTTCAAATTGTGCCCTCTTGTTCTTGCACACCTCTTTTTTTGAAAGATACTACCCTCTTGGACTTTGTTGATTCCCTTGAGGTACTTGAAAGTTTCTATCATGTCCCCCCTCTCCCTCCTTTCCTCAAGGCTATACATATTAAGCTCCTTAAGTCTCTCTTCATATGTCTTCCGGTGCAGACCCTGCACCATTTTAGTTGCCCTCCTCTGGACAGCTTCCATCCTGTCTATGTCTTTGCAGAGATTGGGTCTCCAGAACTGCACACAGTACTCCAGATGGGGTCTCACCAGCTGTCTGTACAGAGGGATAATAACTTCCTGTTTTCTACTGGTGATGCCTCTCCCTATGCATCCCAGTAACCCCCAACCCTCCTTGCTGCCCTCTCATTGCTTGCCCACCTTTAGGTCATCTGATATGACTACCCCAGGTCCCTTTCCATTTTGTTGTTGTTAGTATCTCACCCCCCATTGTGTACTCTTCCCCTGGGTTTTTGTTTCCCAGGTGCATTACCTTGCACTTCTTAGCATTGAATCTAAGTTGCCATACATTTGACCATTCCTCTAACCTTGCCAAGTCCCTTCTCATCCTTTCTACCCCACCCTGTGCATCAACTCTGTTGCAGATCTTAGTGTCATCTGCAAAGAGACATACTTTTCCTTCCTTCTATACTAGGTCTTTTTAGACAGATAGAGGGCTTGGAAGCCCATTTTAGCCTGCCACCCCACTTAAGGATTTTAGTTTACCTTATTAAGGAGCTAGCTATCTAGCCTTGATTTAAAAATATTCAGGGTTACTGAATTCACCACATCCCCCGATAGTACATTCCACAATGAGATAACTCTCTGCAAATAAAAGTTTCTCCTCTTGTTACTCTCAGGGTAGGTTAGACACAACTGGCTATTATGACTTCTTAAATGTATTGTTCTTGATGCTATGTGTAAATCCAATCCTGACATCACATTTGGATCCCTGACAATTTTGTACATAAGCAGCAAATCCCCACTTGTTCTCTTCAGTTCTACAGAATACAGGCCCAAATCTGCCAGTATCCCCTCTTATGATACTTCCTTGAGGCCATATATCATCTTAGTTACCCTTCGCTGCACTGTCTCCAATAAATCAATATCCCTTCTCAAATATGGGTTCCATACTATACTGCAATAATCCAACAGAGGTCTTATGAGATTTTCATATACAGGTAAAACACAAGCACGGTACCTTGTTACAAAGGTTCTCCTAACTGCCCCATTATCTGATTAGCTTTCTTACTACTTCATTACAATGATTACCAACACTAAGGTCATTTGTAGTTAGAACTCCCAGATCACTTTCCCTATCTACAACCCTAAGGGAAGTGCTACCCAAAGTGTATATATGGCACTTGTTCTTTATCCCCAGATGCCTCACAACACACTTATCCAGGTTGAATTCCATCTTGTTCTTTAAGGCCCATTTCTCCAACTTAAGTAGATCAGCTTGCATAATCTCAGCTTGCGCCTGGTTTGTTACATCCATACAGATTTTAGTGTCGTCAATGAACTTATTACAATAGCTATCTATCCCATAATGGAGATCCGAGATGAATAAGGAAAAGAGTGCAGGTCCCAACACGGAGCCTTGAGGCACTCAGCTAGTCACCCCTCCCATATGTGACAGATAACCTCTAATCCTCACTCTTTGCATTCTATCCCGCAACCAATTTTTCACCCATTGGATTACACCACTTATACCCATACTTGAGACTTTATCTATTAGAACAACATGGGGAACCTTATCAAAGGCATGTCTGAAGTCCAAATAAACAACATCCACTGATTTGCCCAAATCCAGTAGGCCACTGATTTTATCATAGAATGTTAACAAGTTTGTTCCAGATGATCTATGCTTCCTAAAGCAGTGTTGTGTATCGTCAATAAACCCCAATTTCTGTAAGTCAAGTTCTAATTTATCTCTTATAATTGACTCGGGTATTTTTCCAAGTACGGAAGTTAGGCTAATCGGCCTATAATTTCCCATCTCTTCTCTGCTACCTATCTGATGCAATGGCACCACAACTGCCGCCTTCCAATCTTCAGAGACCACTCCTGAACTAAGAGAAAGATTGTGCAAACAATGAAGTGGTTCCACCAACCATTCCTTAACTTCTATCAGAAGCCTAGGATGCAAATTGTCTTGTCCTGCAGACTTGGTTGCATCCAATTTATTTAGCTTAACCCTTATTTCTTCTTTATTGATACAGAACCTGTCACCGCATCCAGCATTAGTGAAGAGAGAACAGGTGGAGGGGCCATACATAGAGCAGAAATAGGCGTTAAACACTTCGACCATCTCATCACGTTTATTTACAACTGTATCATTAACTATGATTGGTCCAACTGTCCTATTGGCCAATCTATCATTAATATAAGAGAAAAAAGTATTTCCCTCATCCTTTATATGTGCCATCTTAAATTCAGCAGCCCTTTTACAATCCCTGATCATTTGTTTGGTTTTTATCAACTGCTGTCCTGGTCGAATAAGACAAATAAGTTAACAAAAATGTAATCAGAATGGTCTGGCATGATTTTCCCTTACAGAATCCTTGTTCAGTACTTGCCAGGACCTGGGTGAAATGTTTCACAATGATACATAAGCTAGATGTAAAATGAAGACTGCAAATCTCACTGGTAGGGAAAAAAATAAAGCAAAAATAAAAGATTTAACAATTTTTTTGTGATGACATAATCAATATACATTTTACAAGGATCTAATTGGTCATCTGTTGTTCCATCCTTAACTATTACAGCAGGAATCCCCACCATCACCCCATGCACCTCCTTTCTTTCAGACAACAAACACATTTGTTATCCTTAAAGGAATACTGTCAACCATTTTTGCATCATATTACTTCTAGTTGAAAACCCACATGTTGTGATTACTTACCTTTCTAAAATTCTTTGATGTTGCTGGTTATTTTACTATCTTCCTTTCTTACGGGAACTGAAATGGACGCCCGTCATGAAATTTTACCCAACTTTGCTTTGCTTCAAATTCCTGATCTACATTTATTGCATACTTCCTACACATTAGAACACCCTCAAACAGGGTAGCCACTCATGATCAATAGTCTCCTCTCCTCCCACTGCAACATGAGGGGCTGCACTGTGTTGGCAGTGTTCCCAAGTCCAAGAAAGATGCAGTGGGAGTTGATCAAGGACCGTAAACAAACACATTTTAGTGTGGATGAAACACGTATCTGTGTCTTCTGCTGGCACCCTTTGCAGTCTGTGTGAGAGGCCTTTCGGCACCATGCATTTCTGCTTAAAGTTGAACCAGCATAATATTCTGTGGTGATTTGCATATACAGCCCATGATGCTTTGCATTATGGGGGTATGTGTGATTTTGTACTTCTTTGAAACTTGGCTTCCCAGCCAATGCCGTTTGGGGTAAAACTTGCCTCAGTGCTTGCACGCTAAGGTTCTTTTACATTTTAGTGTGGTAACACCAGAATGGTAAGCAGTCTGTTTTTCACTTTCAAAAAAAAATTAACCCAGAATCAAACTTCCAGCTACATCAGCATGTTCTACAGAATGTGAGCTATCATAATTATATATTTATAACTAGAGACACTTTGAGGTCTGAGGAGGTTGACAGTGTCACTTTAAGGCTTTTACGTGGTAGTCAGAAATATGGAAATGCAGGTGTGTCCTGATGATCCAGTGGCACAGCATGCCATGCTGTTGTGCAGGTGACCTGTGATCGGCAGCGGACTCGGGTCACTGTATCAGGAGGCAGGCCATGTTGTAGGCAGCTGCTGGGATGGCAGCAGGCCTCAGCCACGGAGGGTTAATGGTGAGTTCTGGAGTGTTGCGGCCACTATGGGTAGGCCAGCAAGCTTGCTCCTGCTGCAGAGGGTGCGCTGCATCACCAAGGCTGTCAGTCATGGTCCACACCAAGGGGGGGGATCATTGGGGAAAAAAAATGGAAGTAAATCCCTTGCCATTGGAATGACAGCATTAATTGCCCAAACAGGGTATATCCCAGGTACACTCCTTGAGGAGATGGTAGGAAGGGGATAAAAATCTATCTATAAAAACAAGATATGGAAATGACTCCCAAAACCTCTCTCTCTCTTTCTCTCTCTCTCTCTCTCTCTCTTTTTCGCTCTCTCTTGTCAGCATTGACTATGAAGAAATAGGTTATTGGAAATAGTGCTTTATTTCACAAAGTTCCTTTGGCTACTTCTATAATACGTAAGAAAAGCAAAAAAAAGTGACACCTTGATCTTTGCATCACAAGTCAAGATCCATTATTAATCAAGTATAAAGGCATCTCCTATTGAGAGGGATGAGGTTTTATGGCCTGCATGCCACTTCATTCTGGGTCAGTCATGGCCTCCTTTAGTAGATATTTATGCCTATAATCATAAGTACATAGGCATATGCGGGGGGGGGCGACCCTGGCCCTTGCCCCCCATTTAGCGTCTGATGTCCAGTGCTCTCAATTCACTAAAATGGGCAGAAGAGGCTGCCTGGTTTTCTTACATATTTGCAAAAGTCTTTAAGACAACATACTGTAGGTGAGGTTAAGTTGTACTGAAACTTGCTTTAATTGGTGTGTTTAATATTGACTGTAGGGTAAATTTGACACCAGCCACAGTAGCCCATGTTTAATAGCCGTATTAAAGAACTATATCTTGCAGTGTAGTTTGGGAGAGATATGATAATTGTCTGGCCTGGGGCCACAGCTAGTTGATAACTGGAGGTGGGACTTAGTCACATTTCTGATTACAAGTTGGCTTTGGCCTGCTGGCAGGGCTAATTAGGAAGCTCTGACTCAGGGATAAGTTTGAGCACTCACCCAGTGTGTTTCATCATACTTGTGTCCCTTTGCGTGAGTGGGACAGAGCAGGAGTGAAGCATATGCCTTAAGGCATCTGCAGATGTATGCAGATAGTCCACATTCTGCAGGAGACTCTGCCAGGGAGACACCAGACCAAGGTAGGAGAAAACACATTAGTGATTGCAGTGTGCTGGAACAGCCAACAAAATGGAAGGTAGCGACAGGTTGGTATGGTAAGGGTGAGACAGGTACAGGTAGAAGGATTAGAAAAGGGAAAATAAGAGGCACCCTGTCTAGGGCAGGGTAACAAATAAGTTACAGGCAAGTGAAAGGATAGGGTAAGAAATAAAGATCAGGAAGTGGGTAAAGGAGAAAGACACTCCAGGCAAGTTAGGTACAGGTAGGTGTGTTAGAAAAGGGGAAAGGAGAAACGCCCTACCTGGGGTAGGATAAATACATTTCAGGCAGGTGAAAGGGAGAGGTAGAAGTATGATGGGAGTAGAAAGGAGACAGTAGGCTACAGTGTAGTTTAAATAGGCAGATGGCAAAGGAAGTGGATCATGGGAGTGGTGCAGTGCAATGGGTGTGAGGCCACAGTATTTCAGTGATGGAGATGTCCATTAGACATATGATAGAAACAGAGTGTGGGAGACTAGGTATGAAGGACAACTTATAGCACGGCTTTAGGCAGGGTAGATCTTGCATAACAAACCTCTTAACCTTTTATGAAACCATCAGTAAAGATCTAAATGAAGGCAATGCAGTGGACATTGTATTTTTAGACCTGAGCAAGGTCCTGAATGTTGTATTCCACACCAAACTAACTGAAACAAGCATTTGTAATGTTGATAGTTTGCTTGCTTGGTTGTATTTGCTTTGTAGTTGTTGGGCATCAGTTGCGAAGAAAGTAAAATGAACAAATTAATAACAGGAGTTATAAAAGTGAAATTGTCATGTCTGGGAAATGAAGAGGTTCACATACTGCACCTGGACTGCTGTATGTAGCTCTGGAGACAACACTGAAGAGAACTTGGGCAGATTGGAAACAATGCAACGAAAGGTGACAACACTGATCCAAAGCCGACAGGGTAAGACCTATGAGGAAAGACTGGAGGAGCTCACAGTTACTTACTTGAGGCTAGAAGGGAGAAATGGATACAACAGAGATGTATAAATACTGTACATATGGAGGTAAACATAGAAACATAGACACTGCTGGCAAAAAAGACTGAGGACCCATTCTGTCTATTAAGAAAAATGTCCTACCAATCCCCCGATGTACTGTCTTATATGAGTATTTAGCCATAACACCTACCCTATGCCACCTCTACCTCCCTAACTCCTACTTTTGGTGTTACCAGATCACTGCAACTGTCCCACCCATTCTTGAACCTGTTTATAGTCCCAACCCCCACCACCTCCCATGGCAATCTGTTCCATGGCTCCACCACTCTCTCAGTGAAGTACAGTTTCCTCATGTCTCTCCTGAACACGTCACCCCCCCTCCATCCTGGCCTACAGAATGTACATGTTAGAGAGCAACTCTCTACTAGAATAAAAAATTGAAAAACATTAGATTTACACCAATCATGTTTTAACTTCATTATTTTTTAGTTATTTGTTACCTTTTTTACTTTTCCCTGTTGTTGGTCTACAAAATATTGTAGGTAATTAAATATCTATTTCACTGAGTCTTTCAAAATGTATCTGACTCTCCCCTCCTAACTACATAACTGCTGTTCGTGACATCACAGTCTGTCGTCATGATGAGCACTCTGATGTCATAAACGAAAGTACTGTGAGGTTAACAGGGAAGAAAGTAAGCAAGCTAACAAAGGAGACCACACTGGAAGCCAGGTGCCTCCAATTAGGTAACCACAACTGAAAGCAAAGAAGTCAGGCACTCACCACCTGTATAAAACAAGACGCTGCTTCAAGAAGGTACTTGGTGCAAAAGGTGCCCCGCTCTATTACAGCTGCCATGCAATAAAGGAGCACCTTTTGCACCAAGTACCTTTCCGAAGCAGCGTCTTGTTTTATACAGGTGTTGAAAGCCCGACTTCTTTGTTAACAGGGAAGAGGCAAATGTCTTTTTATACAGACTTTTAGGCTCTGTCCACACTGATCGGAAGTTAGTAATGGTTTTAAAACTGTTACTGCACTTACCGTGCTACCGCATCCACATTAGTCAGAACTATTTCTAAACATGGTAGTCGCCCGTCCAAACTTGGGTAAGTTTCAGTGTGCTGGGAACGCGTTTGCACAAGGTGCATAATCCATGCTGCAGTACATTCTCTACTCATTTGCTGTGTACTTCTGACAGCAGTCCAAAAAGAGCTGCTGGAATCATGAGGGCAAACACACTGAAGAGGGCACTGGGAACACATCGGGACAAAAGAAGATATCTCCACCATGCATGCAGTCAGCAAACCCCATTTCCTTTAGACTCACAGAAAAGGTCTGACTCAGGCTGGTTCATGGAAAATGTCTGGCACAGGCTTTGTCTGCATTTTACAATGTGGGTTTGTTTGAGATCTGGACCCTGACAAATAGCTTCAGTGTAATGGAGCAGACATTTAGCAACAGATAGATGCAAAAACTAAAGTTACAGGGGGTCATTCACAGCTGCAGTCACAGCATGAACGGCATTGCGGGCCGTAGCAGGACAACAAAGAGGAAGCACGGTGGCAACTCCTGTCCACACAGGCATTTTTACCATGCTAGGTTTAAAACCATTTTCAACACTGGGCTGAAACCTTTGTTTTATCAGGGTTTAAATTCGGGTTTGAAACACAATTTTAAAACGTTACCAGTGTAGACATGAACCATGTTTGGCATTCTTGTAACATTACTGACAGATGGTAACGTTATAAGAATGCTAGTGTGGACAGGGCTTTAGACAGACTACCAAGATGTACTGTAAACCTTGGAAAGAAACACTGAAAATGTAAAGAAATGTTCTCTAGTAAATTGTAACAGCTGAAACATCTTATTTACGAATGCGCATGCTGAAGTGCCACCAGCAGTTCCTCATAGGATCTGGATCTGCCCTGTTGACCTTGGATCATCCTGGTGACCCAGTGCTGCGCAGTCTCCAGCCTATCCCTGTTCTGTCTGAGATGTGAACTGCAGAACTGGACACAGTAGTCTAGGTGGGCCCTCATCAGGGGCCTGTACCTGTTGCGCTAACTGGATTGTTTGAGAGTGTTGCTAATGATACAATGGGTACAACAGGTGGACCATACAGAACTGTTCAAAATGAAGAAGGCTGGCAAGAGGGGGTTAGGAAAGACATCAGGAAGCCTTTTTCATGGAGATGGTGGTGAACAAATGGACTAGCCTGCTAGCAATGTGTTTAATTCAAGGACCATACATGATTTAAAACACAGTGAGACTCAAACGCAGGTCTGCTGGATGCACCAAGCTCATTCACAGCTCATTACTGCAACCTCCAGCTCTAACATCTAGGCTATACTCCCAGCCCAATTTTATTTTTATTGTTGCTGTTTTATTTATTAACATTTTATTGCATTCTTTCATGATGTCTTGATGAAATAACAATATTTTGCATCAAAGGACTGAGCAGAGACTTGATGTGGCATCATAATGAAATGGCTCACTAAGGAATGGGCAGACTAAGGCAGCCAGGCACAGACAGACAGGGGTATGCAGGGAACCTGTGGGTGGTAGTGATCCCAAGGAGATTGCCCTGGCCTCCAAAACATGTTAAGGCTGTAACTTAAAAACAGAATGGTATAACCTAAAATGCCTCTCCACGAAACCATGCACCCAAGCAAAATCAATGCCCTGCAGGAAAAAGAGCCATAATCTTAGTTCTTGAACTATTTATATCTTATCAAGAGTGCAGGAAAATTGTTACCACAGAAATGCAGTGCATGTGCTGGGAAACTGAGTGATTTAATGTCCATATGTAACCCCTAGGTGGCGCTATCCCAAGGGCTACTACCCCTGCCTGCTTGGCTACTAACAGGTTGAGGGGCCTAGGTCCAATGGTGGGTGCCTCCACCCAGAGGTCAGGGTTTGTAGTGGTTAGACTAGCTTGGTCACAGCCCTCTGGGACACTGTGACCCTCTTTTGTTCCCTCTAGTGGCTCACACAGTACACAGGAGTTACAACCCCTATACCCCCACATATACACACTGTTCACTTATAAAGTACCACTTACCCTCGAGACTGATTCTGCAGCATGTCTCCAAGGACCCCCTGTAAAACAAGGTTAGGCAATATGCACAAACGCAATGCAATGCTTTTTCTACAGGTACTGATACCACAGACAGCATATAGTTCAATAACAACAAATCTGATTTATTAGAGGGGGCAGTAGCAAGGAGGGGGCAATCAGGTTGATTTGGTTTGGAAATATTCAAAGCACAATACTGTGTATGCATACAGGGTCCAAAATGTCACTCTCTGGGTACCCAGGATGGTGGGAGGCTAGCCAGGGTGGGTGCAGCTGGATGGGGCCCTGTGATGGAAAACACATGCACACACAAATTGTAATCCAGAGCCCTGGGGCTCAGTTCGTGAAGAAATGAAGCAGCAACAATTATATGGCACACTTGCAGTTTGATAAACAGATTGCAGGGAGCTACCCTTATTTGTACTCACAGACTCTATACTAAAACTGGATGGATGCAGGTTGTCCTGGATTGCCAGGAGAAACAGAATAGCTGGCCCAGCCCTCGTGGCAGGACTCACTTGCATTCGAGAAACAGGCGGATTCAGTCCGAATCAAGCTGGGTTGTGCTCCCAGCTTCAGCACACAATTCACAGTACCGGGGAAGATAAGATCGTGGTTCCCCACCAGCACTAGACACATTTATATGTTAAAAGGAAAGTACTATACCAGGCAGGATGCTCCTCGATCCAGATCGCAATTACTGCAAAATACCCGGGAGCACACACAACAACTTCAGTTCCTGACAGACCGAGCGTGATTCAGCAATTTCTCCAGGCTTCTACAGGGTGAGCCTGGTTTCCACACTTCTGGTGCTTCTTTCTCCTCACAACTCTGATTCAATACACCTTGGCACTCATAAACCATTGTAGGCCGAACTTCATGGCCCCATGCGAGCTTCCCGCGCGACACTCGACAGCGCAGAAGCACAGAGCTCCTTGCCTCTTCACAGTCACAGCTCATCTGAAACTCCAGTAGACAAAACCGGGCACTTCCTTTGAGTTCTTCCCAGTTCTTGGCTGGTTTGGCTGTCACTCACAATAAACTCCCCCTGTTGGTGGAAAAAGACGCCGAGGTCAAAACTACATTTCCCAGAGTCACTGCCCATACAATCCTCTTGTGGCTGGCTCAGCTTAAGAGTCCAAGTTCTGATTTGCCAGCAGCAGGCTCCCCTTAAAAGATCCCCACACTGATTGGTCCAATTCAGCAGTTCAGGACCAACATGAGGGAGACAGTCCTGGCAAAAAGAAAGCAGGTTAAAGCAAACTGCACTTTCATAATTATTTTAACAGGCTACAAGCAAACAATTACATCTTCTGAAAGAGCTCCCTCTGCCCATATAGTGGCTGCACAATGGAGTGATTTGCTTAGTGGCCCATATGGGGGACTCGAGCAGGGAAACACACAGACCTTCCCATTTAAAAGTAATTATCTGCAGTTTGGCAGCTCTTAAAGCGACAGTACATGGAGGCATTAGGCACACTCACTCAATTATTTTTAAATCGGCTGAAATACAGAACACCAGCCTGGCGGAGAGCATTTGGGCTCACACAAAGAAGGCTTTTTAGTGACCCACATTCGTAGGGGGGTTACAAATATAATACAATAGACTGGAAATTTGCACTGGATTTAAAGAAGAAAATGAAAGAGGTGAAACTTAACTGGGAGCCGTGAAATCCAGACTGCCAGACCGGACCCAAAATGGTAAAAACCAGACCAGCTGGACCGGTACAAGTTGCTCAGTGTAGCTGTTGTGGCTAGATTAGCCTGTCCAGTTCTTACTATTTATTAATTTATTTATTTATTGAAATGTTTCACCAGGAAGGCACACTGAGCAACAAGTCGCTCATCTCCCAGTGCGACCTGGGTGGAAGGGGTACAACTGGAATGAGACATTATACATTCAAGTTACAGGATCAACATTAACATACAGTTGTAAGGGAGGTGTTACAAATAGTGTTACAACAGTGTTGTGCATAACATGTTGAAAGAGGGGACAATAATAAGTGCAGGGTTAATAAGTAAACAAGTGCTTACATGAAAGAAAATGGGGAAGGGTGAGGGGTGAGGTGGGGGAGGGGGAACAGTCATACCCCTGGAGACCCATTCAGGATGCGAGGAGGAGGCATCAGAGGAGCAAGGGGCAATAGCGCCTGGATTGGTGTGGATATCCCCGATGGAGAGCAAGAGGAGGGCAAGTATGAGAAAGTGGAGCTCAGGTGATTTTGAAGGTGTTCGAGAGGAGGTTGGGAGTTTTGGGTAGAAGAAAAGTGGATGAGTAAATAACAAGAAGGTGGAGAACTGCAGAGAAAGTGGACACCGTTATCAAAGCCGCATGAGGAATAGCAGTAGAGTGAGACCATATTTCAAGTGGCAGGGAGGGAGGGAGTGATAGCATGGATGTGGGTTGGGGACTGGAGATGGTAACTGATGGGGTTGGGAGAATTATTAGGAAAAGGTGAATAAAAAGCAAGTGGAGGTGGTAAAGAGAGGGATATGAGCAGAACAAGGGGAGAGAAGACAGTAGGGGATGCATTGTTCATAAGGTAGAGAAATTAGTGAATAATTGATCTAGGAAGGCAAACAATTTGTAAGCTGGGGGCAAAGAGAAGGGGACTGGTAAGATGGAGGTGGGAGCTGTAATTTAGGAAGGTATTTATATGAACAACAGCAGCCAGGGATCACTTAGATAAAGATTATGTCCCTCTAGTGGCAGTACAGTATAACTTGCTAATGGGAAAATGGACACTCTTAACATAGTTTGTGCGATCTGGGTTCAGCTTACCTTCTTTTGTGAGTGGAGAAGATGACAGGAGCTCCAAGTGGCGCAGGGTGTGGTTCCAATGCTGGAAGTAGAAAGGGAGCTTGAGTTAAAATACTGGGAGAAGAGGGTTGGTGGATGATCAAAAAGTACAGAAATCAGATAATAGGCTAAGAGAAAGTGAGAGTGGGAGACACACACACACACACACACACACACACACACACACACACACACACACACGCAAGGAGCCAAGTTTTCAGATGAATTAACTTTAAACTCGTAAACTACAATACTGTCCCATAATTAATACAAAAACAGTAAAAATGATTTTTTAGCCACAATTATCTCTCTAAACAGATGATAAAACAGGCTGTCCAAAAAAAAACACAGAGGGTTACACAAGTAAATCAGATATTAAACAGGCTGAGGAGGTCCACAGACTCAGAGGAAGAACCCAAGTAAAAATTCGGCAAGTTCTGAATGGGCTGAAAGAAAAAGAGGGCTGTAGGGTCTAGCGTAGTTTGTGCGGTCTGGGTTCAGTGTACCTTCTTTTGTGAGTGGAGAAGATGGCAGGAGCTCCAAGCGGCACAGGTTGTGGTTCCAATGCTTCTTTTGTGAGTGGAGAAGATGGCAGGAGCTCCAAGCGGCACAGGGTGTGGTTCAAATTATTGTTTTGGTCCATGCTGTGTGGTTTTTACTGCTTTGCTCTATCCCTTCCAGCTGGTCTGGATTCTATGTAAGGTGAGGGCATGAGAGATATCTGAAGTGCTGGACTAGATCTTTGACAGTTTTGATCTGGTCTAGGTCTGGCTTTCTGGACAGCATCCATATCATCCTAGATGACTTCTGGAACAGCCAGAACAGATGGACCAAAATGGTAAAAACCGAATCAACTAGTCCAGCCAGACTACTCAGACCACACAAGTTGCTCCCAGTCCAGCTAGTCCAGCCAAACAAGTCAGCAAGGTTTTCTTACCATTTGGGGTCCAGTCTGCTGGTCTGAATTTTACCAAATCCCAGGAGCCCTTTCCATATTTAACATAGCCATACCCACATGAACATATACATGCAACAATCTATTTAAGATGATACTTTGTAACACACAGTATAACTGTGTTGCGGTAATCACATTACCAATAAAAAGCTGAACAACTTTTGGGAGTTTATAAAAAAAACTGAACGCTCTTATTCTCTCTCCCTCTTATTACACAAGAAACGAATGCTGCTCAGTCAAGAAATTAAAGGAAAGGAAAGGCAGCACTGATGATGTTCACAACTTACAAGGGAAGGTTTACCAGTAACCAGTGCCGTGCACCTGTTAACCATGGAGTAGTTGCAGAGTGAAGAAAAAAAAGAAAAAAGAATACAGTACACTGTTTGAATTCATAAAGTTAAGCTGAAAGAATAAGGCCTTAGGCTATGCTTACCACTTGTTCAGGAGGACTGTCTCTACAACAAAAGACTGGGCAGAGTATGGGAGAATGTTGGGAGATGCAGCTGGGACCAGGATAATTAGTTATTTTCTTTTGAATTAGCTTACGGAGCACTGAAAGTGAAAGACGCCAGCTGCAGACACTTGTTGAGCTGCCAACAGAGACTAGCCTCCGGAACACAGAACACAAAACAGATCAGCACTGCAACTAAAGTGTAAAGAAACAAAGTTCATTGGAGCGTCAGAGGCTAACAGCAACAAGGTCACAACCTCCCCTGCTTTATGCCCCTCTGGCACTTTGTGGGGAGGGAAGTGAGTTTGTGGCTGTTAACCTCTGAAGCCCCGATAAATGTTTTTTTTTGATACTATTTCAGTTGTAGTGCTGACCATTTTTTTTTTGTTGTTCTCTTTGTTTAAGAATGTCCCTTCTGCCAAGGAGGTGGGCTTCAGGATCAGGGCAAGGGAGGGTAGCTGAGGACTGGGGGGTGGTGCTGAAGATTGGGGGTGATACTGAGGACTATAGAGGGGTTTACTAAGGAGTCTGAAAAGGTCAGGAAGGAGGTGGCAGGTCCGGAGTGAGCACTAGACTCACTAATAAAAACTGTGTTGAGAGACAGCTGGTGGGTCCGGGACCAGCACCGGACATGCTGAAGGGAAAAAAAGAGCAGGGAGGAAGGGAGGGAGAGAGCTCACAAGGTTTGGGACAACCACTGCTTGGAACCCACATCTGACCATGCATATCTGCTGGTGATGAGTCCCTCGGGCATGGCTCCCTCCTCCTAACTATATATGGGATCTCTCCACTGTTGTTGCTCCATGTGTTGCTCATTTGGCTTGAAAAGGCTGCTTCTTTCCTCTTCCGCCCAGCGTGGACAGTGAATGGCACACAGTGAGCTGTTCTCCTCTCTTCAGTTAGGGATGGTATGCAGCATGCTGTTGCTGTGGCTGCTAGCAGTCATCAGAGACACTCGCACTCAGAGCACTGGAGTGAGAGCGATTAAAGGTCACATTGTGAGCTCCCACTCAGAGCCAGCAATAGTGACATGGCATCAGGAATATACACAATCAAAGATAAACAAGAACCACGAGAGGTAGCTTCTCTTTCAGCCTTTAGTACAAATCACACTCATTTTGGAAAATCCTTGATGGTCACGTTCTATTACCAAATAGTATGTCAAGGGCCTGAGGGCATCCATCCTTGTATACTTAAGCAGTATGCACCTTGGCTGACCAGACCCATCACCTGGCTTTTTAACCTCTCGATTCGTATGTCTACTGTCCCATCCACCTGGAAAACTGCCAGAACCATCCCTATACACAAAAAGGGTGATGTCAAACTCATGTCCAACTACCGCCCTATATCCCTTCTGCCCACTCTCAGTAAGCTGCTTGAAAAATAGTCCACCGCCAGCTTGCTGCTCACCTTGACATGTTTAATCTTCAAACCCGTGTCAACATGGTTTCCGGCCCAGTCGCAGTACCACCTCTGCACTTACACAGCACTTACAAAATGACATCAGAAATAATATGAACGTGGCCTACTCACTGGGGCCGTCTTTATCGACCTGTTTAAAGCCTTCGACATGGTACACCATCCTCTCATGCTAAAGAAGCTCCAATCCATTGGAGCATCTGACCAAGCCCTCTCCTGGTTCCATAGCTATCTTGACAATCAGACTCAGGCGGTAGCATTTCACAAGGCCCTTTCCTCCCCCCTAAACATCTCCCGTGGAGTTCCCCAGGGATCCACTCTTGGACCTCTACTCTTCTCCCTCTTCCTAAATGATATTCCCACCATGTCCCGGCATAGCTGCACTCATATGTATGCAGATGACCTTGTTCTCTACTCTGGGTCAAAATCGGTTGCTGCCATCAACTCCACTCTCACTAATGACTTCCAATTCCTGCAGACCTGGCTCTCTAGCAACCACCAAGTCCTGAACCTAGAAAAACCTGTGCTATGCTATTCAGATCCTCTAAGAAACTGTCTGCCCCTGCGAACAGGCTCTGGGTTCAATGCCTTGATGGCTCCCTCATCTCAAACACTGAGTCCTTCAAGTACCTTGGGGTCACTTTGGATCCCACACTTGACCTGTCTCAACATGTCAATATGGTGTGCCCGTGCGTCAATGCTACAATTGGAGGAGCTTATCAGCGTCGCCACTCCCTCACTCCTTCCGCTAGACTTTCTGTTTGAGAGGTATTCTCTTACCCCAGCTCCAATATGCTCTGCCCCTCCTCTTTGCTGCAAACTCTGCTACACTCCACAAATGGGACACTGTCTACAACAACATCTGTAGATTCGCTTAACTGTCCCACGTCTTACCCATCATTGTCTCCCTTTACGCTGGCTTAAATTGGCTGTCACCTAAGGATATTCGAGCCTACTCCCTGGGCTGCTTTATCAACTCCCTGTCTAGACCTCCCTGCCCTGTCTATCTTGCCAACCTCCTGACTCCTGCCTCACACTCCCGTACCCTCAGGTCTTCCTCTGTCCCCATGCTCTCCACTAGACCTTGCATGACAAAAATGGGTGAACAGGCATTTGCCCATTTTGCTCCCAAATTCTGGAACTCACTCCCCCTTATGGTGAAAACTTCATCCTCCCATCAAGAATTCAAAAACTCTCTGTTCACCCACCTCCTAGCCTCTGGCCAATGCAAATGCTCTTAATTTGCTTTGTCCCACTGCAGGCTGTCGGGTCTGACCCTGAGTACTACACTAATGTTCTCCCATGCAATACGTTTGTCTAGGTGGCTATGAACCTTGATGTCTTTACTGTCCTCAGCTGTCTTATGGTTACCCTAATTGCTTTATTTTACATCCTTATTATGATCTATGCCTAAAATGTACCCTTATGTAACTATTACTGTGCTACCCAATGTATATCTTGTTTTGCTCCTGTACACCTATATTATGTCTGTGCATTTCTGCATATTGTAACCAATGTCCTGTGCTCTCCCCGGGCCGTGCCTGAAAATAGGCAGGTCTGTTGCCTAGCGCACTTACCCGGTTACCAAAGCTAATAAATAAATGTAATAAGTGACTAAAGAGGTTTTCTTCTGCTGTAGCAAGAAGCCTTTATAAACTGATTGCCCATGTTTGTATGAAAAAAGCCATGTGGCAGATTATGGGTCCAGCAAGTGAGAGAGTAGAGAATGTCATAGAGCCACTCAGCTGCTTGCCGGCGGCGAGCTTCATGCAAATGAAAGAACTGAAGTGCTCTCTCACTGGAGCACTTCAGTCCTTTCAATTACACAAAGTTTCTGCCCAGCAAACAGTGATGAGTGTTATAATCAGCTTGCCTGGTCACTGGTCTGTCACTGCCGAGCCCAGTGCAGCTTGACCTGCATTGGACATGACAGTGACACACCTCTGAAATGCTGTTCATCAGAAACAAATTGTTTGCTGTGCAGGTGTGTACAAGTAAACATAAAAATGGTTAAACTAGGAATAGATAAAAATATTATTAGGTGGGCCGGCCCATCGGCGCAGCGGTTGGATTTCCGCTTGCGATGCCAGTGACCCGGGTTTGGGAATGGACCCGGGGAACTGGAGGGCCAGCTGGGGAGTAAGGATCGAGCGCCTCTGGACTGCTCTCCTTCTCCGGGGGGAGGGCTGGGGAGAATGTCCAGCATGCGAGGACTCCTAGTGGAGGCTGGGAAGAATAGCTAGCGCCAACGTCTGAAAGAGGTTGAGGGGCGGGACAGATGCAGGTCATTATTGCACGTTTCCACCCGCTCTGGGAAAAACAAGAATAATACAGCTTGCACCCACCTCTGTGAAGCCTGCCCCTGCCCTAATCAGCTTTCGGGGCCGGCTCCACAATTCTAGTCCCATAAATTGCGGCACTGATACCCCTAGGTGTCATGACCCCACCCCGAGGGGGTAAGCCGGGGGTGTCTGGAGTCAAGACTTAATGAAAGTGGGGGTATAAGGGGTCCGTGACCAGGCAGATCCTTGGCAGACATGAGCAGCAAAAATACAGAATTAAAAAATATATATATATATATATATATATATCTCATTAGGTGGGTCTCAAACTGGCTGGATATGAGAACACAAGGTGTGAGGATAAAGGGAAACATGTTGAAGGGTAAAGTCAGAGATGGCAGAGGACAGAATGTAAATAGTAAATGTAATAAGTTTGCAGATGATACTAAATTAGGAGGAAGGGCAAATATGGAGGAGATGGGAAACATAACTCAGAATGACCTTAAAAAGATGATGGAATATGGGCCACAACCTGGAAAATGAACTTTAACAGCTCAAAATGCGTGGTGACACATTTAAGAAAAAGTAACAAAAGAAACCAATACCATATGGATGATATAAAACTGAAAACAATGAATTGTGAAAAAGACCTAGAGTTATATGCAACCACTGACCTTAAATCAAAACGACAAGTAAATTCTGTCTATGGTAAAAGAATAGTCACTTGTTGAAAACAGTTAAGAGGCACGTCACACATAGGTCTGAGCAAGTATAACTCCCACATTACAAGTCCTATGAAAGACCTTTAACTGACGAAGGTTCATAGCTTGAAGGGTTAAAAAAAAAGCTGAGAGCATCAAAACTGAAAAAATACAACACAAAGCAACTAAAATGATAAGGGGTATGGAGCACAAGACAAGTGAGGAAAGGTAAACACTTGGAATGAAGGAGACTCAGGGGTGACCTATTATCACTTTTCAATATGCATATGTTCAATGAATTGATAGCAGTGTTAAAGGGGACAGGAAATGTGTGCTAATTGGCAGTAGTTAGTAATGTTTCTAGTAAGAACAAGCATTAGTCAATGCCAAAAGTTCAACGCTGGTATTGTTGTTCTACCGGATGGTGCGGTCAGCAGGACTACACCTGCCCATTTCCTAATATTCCTCTATGTTGATCCCATGCATGTTTGAGTCCCTCTAATGATTTTGCCTTTAGTATTCTACAGAAATTGTGGTAAAAATGCATTCCATTCTGTTAATGTAAATTGTAAAGAGTTCTAAAATGTAAACAAATACATATTACAGTAATTGCCATCAGAGGCTTGGGGGAGCTGCCGTTCCTGAAGAATTCCTTGTATTGAATTTGCTTTCCTAATTATGCAAACTGTCCATCTAAAATCCTTCTTACCAGGTTTTTAATTTGAGTTATCTCATGGGGAAGCAGGCCAGGCCAAAGTAGCTGCAGTTGAGCAGTGCAGAAAGAAGGGAATAGCATTAGGCAAAAGGTCCTATGATGGGTTAGGGAGCTTTCTGCCTCCACATCACATAACTGCATGCACCCAATGCTGCTAACAGCCTCCTCCCACACTAGAGAAGGAGGGAGGGTAGGGAGAAAATGGGACAAAATCTCAGGTACTCTCCAAATGACGGCCACTGCTCCTGGCTCCCCTGGGTCCTAGTGTCTCCAACATTAGCTCCTTTCCAACTGGAGGACTGACTTAGGGGAGAATAGCCCTCCACTGGAGCCCCTACACATTGATGAGCAGCCATGAGAGCTGTCAGGTGGTAGTTGAACCCAGCTCAATGGAAAACACTAGCCCTGGGGGTGTATACCCGTGGGTCCAGGGAGCAGGAAGGTTTGTATTTTATTTGGAGATGCAAATGGAGGGCAAGGGTGGGACAGCACACAGAGGGAGGGAGCAAGAGGGTTTTCTGTTTTGTATGTGTACCAGGATGGAATGGAGGGTGGGGGTGGGGGAGTAGGAGGGTTTTTTGTTTTGTGTGTGTACCGGAATGGGAACGGAGGGTGGTGGTGGGACAGCACATATAGGGAGAGATAGAGAGTGGGAGGGTTCTTGTTTTATTTGGGGAACAGGGACGGAGGAGGTGGGACAACAGCACACGTAGAGAGAGGGAGCAGGAGGGTTTTGTTTTCGTTTAGAACGAAAGTTGTGTACACCTTTTCAAGTAGCGTAATTATTAGAAATGCATGTTTACAGGCATAAAACGATCACAAATGGTGCAACACCACCTTGTAGTTATCTAGGAATAATTCTCCCTGTACTCCATGGCCACAAAATCAAATCCATAATAACTTTGGGGGGGGGCGACCAAACCGAAAGTGGGTAACATCAGCCCAGCTGATCAGGACACCGAGCAGATGTCTGCTGGGTGGTGTCCTGCAGATAAAAGGAAAATGCTGTCGTATGATTGGTTCTGCTTTTTCTTTTCAACTAGACAAAGTTTCTGCCCATCAAGGCAAAATATCATCACAATCAGCCTGGCTGATGATTGGTGTAGCATTGTCTCACCTCTTGCAGACCACTCTGCATCGGACAGACAGTGTTACGCTCTTCCAAAGCCACTCTTACAGAAAGAAGCTTGCTGCGCAGGCACGCACAGCAAACTTGAAAATGAAAGACTTGCCTCCAAATGAGCTATATTTAACTATACCTTAATAAACACTGATATGAAAAACTGTGTTTTCAATTGTTTCCTTTTTATGGACTGCATTCTATAGTGTTCTCTTCTTGGAGACAGTAATTTGGAGTTTTTACTATGTCACAGTTTGTGTACAAAATGCTAAAGATGAACTATTGTTCTATTAGAACCATGCTTAGAGTTCTGTGCACAAACCATGACATAGTTAAAACTCCAGATCACTGGTTCCATGAAGAGAACTGTGGGTGTGCAGTGATGAGAGCAATACTCACTGTGCAAACCCAAAACAGTGACTCAACAACACAGCCTGCAGAATGGGCAAATGTCAGAGAATGCCGACACACAGTGGAAGAGTGAGGAATCACTCACGGCACATACGGAGCAGCATACAGAGCAGCAGGCACAAGAGAATGCACAGGATACTGTGGAAGAGGGGGGCGGGGGCTGTGCCGGTGCAAGGCAGATTCTCACAGGACCCATCATCATGGGGACAGGATGGGCAAAATGGACACATGTTGTAGGTGCAGGCAATGAGCTAGGTGTGCGGCATATGCATATGGTCGAGTTGCAGATTGCATTGGTACCACAGTTGGCTGACTCCCATGCAAACAGTAACATGGCTGTTGAATTCCTATGCAGCCAGAATGGGATGCTGCTAGCAATACATGGCGGGTACAGCTACCACCGTGACAAGTAGGGACCCCAGAAAACTTACTGGCAGTGTGTAGATGCCTGCCCCTACAGCTGCCTGGCTCGTATGCACACCATGGAGGACAGGGCAGTGTGTGCAATAAGGAAGCACAATCATGTCCCCAATAATGCAGATATCTGCATACAACGGGTGATGGGCGATCTCCGGGAGTGGGCCAGGTCGAGCATTGAGACAGCACCGCAGGTGGTAGTGCAGTGCACCATGCAGGTACCAGCAGCTGTTGCCAGTTGGATGCCTGGTGTTCGACTCCTCTGGTAGACTGTGCTGCACATCCTACAAGTGGTGAGAGGGTGGCCGGTCACCCCAACTGCAGTGACGGATCTGTTCACCCCTGAAGAATTTACAGTCACCGGCACTGGTGAATGCTTCCTGTTATTTGACAGTGGACAGAAGCAGGACTGGCTGGAGGTGTACGCTTCTGACAGGAGCCTCTGGTTTCTTTCTGCGTGCCAGGACTGGCTGATGGATGGCACCTTTAAATCATGTCTGGTGCTGTTCAACCAGCTATACACCATCCATGGTGTGCGGTCTGGGGTTGTTGTGCTAGCTGTGTACGCCTTCATGTGATCCAGAAAGGCACAGACCTATGTCCAGCTGTTTACACAGCTTGAGAGCCACTGCCCCAAACTGTCACTCATTAGTGCCATGCTTGATTTTGAGCATGCAAGCTGGAGGGGGGTCACCACTGTATTCCCCACTGCCCAGGTCAGGGGCTGCTTTTTTCATTTTTCCCAGGCCCTGTGGCACAGGATAAGCAGTGTCCCGATATCCACGAGTGATATGGCACTGACACAGACTTCACCCTGCACCTGTGGATGCTGTTGGCAATGCATCCTTGATTATTTCGAGGACAATTGGATTGGATGTCTGTTGGGATGCTCAGGAAAGAGGAGGAGGCCCACCTTCCCCATGGAACAGCCATGTGGCCACCCACCAGGGGCTTGCACAGACAAACAATGTGGTAGAGAGGTGGCACAGGTCATTTAACACCCACATCGCTACATGCCACGCCAGCATCTGGCATCCGTTTCAATGTCTGCAGCAGGAGACATGACTATCAGAGATAAAGATAGAGCAGTTGGTATCTGGGGCACAGACGGCACAGATCCACAAGAAGTACAGAGATCTGAATACCAGGATTGCTGCTGTTGTCGCAGAGTATGCCACATATAACCACTTATTTATTTACGTGGCTTGGCACACAACTTTCAGTTCTAGGTGTGACTTCGGGGCTGGTGTTCTACTGCCAGGGTAGGGGCAGTGGTGTTCTGTGTATGGGGGCAGCATGTGGAGTCTCCCATATGATGATTGTCCATTTGCCAGTAGTTCTCCGGGGTCGCTCTTTTGACAGTCACCCTTTTGCTGGTCGCTCTCCAGAGTCACTCTTTTGATGGCCGCCCATTTTTGGGTCACGTTTTCAGCATTTGCTGTAGTGCTGGTGCCCTTTTGATCATCACTCTGGAATTTTTGCCCATATCACATAAAACTGAACTGTAACAGAATACTGCCCACAGAAACAAAACAATGTAAAATACAGTTTTTGGTATCTTGTTTTTTTCAAGTACTGTACCATATGCATAATTTAGGCTTATGGATATCATTTCTTTAAATGGGAACATTATAAACAGCTACCTGTATCAATTAGAAATTATTTCCTGTCCTCTCTAAATCTTGAGAATGGTCAAGAGAAATACACACTACAGCAGCATAATAAACAAATAAAATCTAGGTACTTTAGAACTAATACTAGAAACAATTTTTATACGCAGAAGGTCATGGGTCTGTGGAACATTTTACCTAATGAACTGATAAATGGTAAAAGCAGTGATATTTTCAAGAATGGATTAGATAAGTGGCTTGAATAGGGAAATCATAAATCATATTTTACTTGAATTCATACGATGGACAGGTATGGAAGAATTGTCTTATTCCATCTCCAAATCCGAAGTATTAACCAAAAAAGTTTTTCAGGACACATTCTGGAGACTGAGGTGCTACCCATATGTAATAACCTCTCTTGGTTGAGGGCAGAGGTTGCTGGATTCTAGGCCAAAATGGCAGGGGTGCAGAGGACCTTCTGCCCTACCCAGGGGCCACCAAGTTTACCACTGCTCCCCTAAAGGATGCCTAGGCAAAGGCAGAGGGGATGGGCTTCAGTGGGCTCTGGGAGGATGGGGGTGGCAGGAAGGGTACACACTCCTCAGCCTGTACCACTGCAGAATTCTGTCACCATACTGGCAGGATGGGGCAGCTGATAGGAGGCACCCATAAGAGTGGAAAGGGAGGATGTAGGGCTCTTCAGAAGGAGAGGCCCAAGGGAGGAAAAGGCTCCCAGTCAATGAGGAAGCAATTGCTTGTGGGGGACTCAATTGTTAGGGGGATGGACTTGGGAGTGGGGAAAGGAAGGGAGAAGGGGATGAAGTGCCTGAGATGTGCTTTAGATTGGAGGGATGGAGTGTCTATCCAGAAGATTGCTGGGGCAGCAGGAGATTGGAAGTGACCACAGTCCTTAGTTCTAAGTTTAAATGCTACTTGAATTAGCACTTAAAATAGTCAGGGGGTGCATAAAACCAAGGGGAAACAACACCCCCCCATGATGGAGCAGCAGGGAGGGAGGGGGGACCCTAGGGGAATAACCTCTCCTAGACCAGAGGCACTACAAAGAAAAGGGTAGGGACAAGACAGAGGACAAGTGGGGTATAACTCAGGAACACAAGAATTAAGGAGTAAAGGAGTCGGGTAACAGAAACATTAAAATGGGAAGAGGTGGGCCAGGGGGAAATTCAGGGAACAGCAGAGGCAGGAAGGGGAGAAGTAGGGAAGCACACAGAGAGGAAGTAAGGTAAGGAGAGCCATGTGAGCCAATGCAAGGAGTCTGGGAAATAAAATTCTGGACCTGGAAGGCATCATGGTAGAGGCTAGCCTGGATTTGATGGCCATAATGGAGTCATGGTGCACTAACAACCATGACTGGGGCATGGCCATTTTGGGACACTCTCTGTTCAGAAGTGGCACGACAGGGTGGAGGGGGAAGGTATTGTAGTACATGTGAG
The DNA here is from genome assembly GCA_016271365.2 of Neoceratodus forsteri. Classification (NCBI taxonomy): domain Eukaryota; kingdom Metazoa; phylum Chordata; order Ceratodontiformes; family Ceratodontidae; genus Neoceratodus; species Neoceratodus forsteri. Next base: position 142,063,280 of record CM028133.1, read on the forward strand.
GAAGGGAATCAAGGCCATGGAAGTACATGGGCACCTGGAGGAAAAAGAAGGGCTGGAGCTGCTGTGGGTCATCCTGGAGACAGGCTCTGAGACCGCCATCCATACAGAGGTGATATAGACATCCAGCATATGGGGAGAAGTTGGATAAGGCACTTGGGGGAAGCCATCATCAGGATGGTAAGTAAGGGGGGGGTACCGCTAATTGGTGACTTAAATCTGCCAGATGTGGAGTGGCGCTTCCCAACTGTAGAATCAGCAAGGAGCAGGGCCTGCCTTGAATCCCTCCTTACAAGGGTTCTTCCTCTGGAAGCTAGTCAAAGAATTCACTAGAGACAGGGCAGTGCTGGAGCTGTAGCATACAAACAGGGACAGCACTGCAGACGTCAAAGTGGGCAGTTCCCTAGGTACCTGTAATCACCCTACAGTGTGGTTTAACATTAAAATGAGAACAGAAGCTAACCATGCAAGGATGAGGTCCTGGACCTCAGAAGAGCGGCCTTTAAAGAAATGGGAGTCTGCCTCAGAAACTTCTTCATAGAGGGGTATTGCCAGGGAGGGAGTAGAGGAACAGTGGAGAAAAATAACGGAGGGCATAATTAAGGCAGCCATCCTCTGTGTGAAAGAAGTAAGTAAAAGCAGAAGGAAAAAGACCATTATGGTTCTCTAGGGACATGGACAAGTTGGTGAAGGAATAAAGGGTGGCATTCAGCAGGAAGAAAAAAAAATACTTACCATAGTAATCTTGTTTCTTCCCAGTGATGCTCAGGTATTCATAACTTTCTGCAGTAAGCTTTTCAGGTTGGACTGCCCGGAGAGAATAGAACACATGCAAATAATGGAACTCTTTGCACGTGAGAACTTTTCGAACGCTGCCTCTACTGACTGCCAATGTTCCAAACCTCCTCAGATTTTGTAGGAGCCTGGAAAGGCAGGCCCAATAAGATATAATACTATACTTTTAATGATTAATAAAATTAGGATTGAAAAAATCCCAAAACTGGAAGACTACAAACCTCCAACTGGAGGAACAATAGCATTAAGAAACCAGGAGAAAAATGCCAGAAATACCCAAAAAGAGGTACAAAATTAACCCTTTTCACTAAAACCATAACCAGATGCAGAGAATATGCATTTGAAGGGTATACTGTGTTCTGGCTGCACCAGCATGCGGAGTACAGAAGCTGAAGTTCTGGAAGAGGAGGTAGGGTGGGAAGTTATGAATACCTGAGTATCACTGGGAAGGAACAAGATTACTATGGTAAGTAATTTTTTCTTTTAACCCCAGTAGTACTCAGGTATTCATAACTTTCTGTGGACTGCAAAGCAGTACCACTGGAAGGGGGCACAGAACTTACTTTGGAAACAGACTTTGCAGGACTGCTGTGCCAAACCTAGCATCACTCCTGGAAAAAATATCCAGGTTGTAGTGCTTTGTAAAGGTGTGTACTGTTTTCCAGGTAGCTGCTTTACAAATGCCCACTAGTGGAACATCTCTGGCAGCTGCTAAGGTAGCAACTGTCCCTCTCATGGAGTGAGCCCTCAATCCTGTTGAGGCTGTCTACCAGCTTTAACGTAGCAGAATTGGATACATTGAACTATCCATCGGGAAACTGACCTTTTTGATACTGGATTACCTTTTCCCACATCCCCATAAGTCAGGAACAGTTGTTTTCTGTCCTGCCTATGGTCCTTAGTGGCTGCCATGTAATAGCTGAGAGCCCTTTTGTCATCCTGACTGTGAAGTCTTCTTTCACCAGAATTGAAGTGATCAGTGAAAAAGACAGGTAGGGTAATAGATTGGTTAAGGTGAAAATCCAAACTACCATGGGGAGAAATTTTCTGTTTGTTCTCAAGACTACCTTATCTCTGTGGAATGAGATACAGTCCTGGTCAATACAGACAGCCTGAAGCTCACTGATTCTTCTTGCAGAAGTCACTGCCACTGGAAAAATTGTTTTCCATGTAACGTATTTCAGGTGAGCTGTAGCCATGGGTTTGAAAGGAGGGCCCATGAGCTTAGCTATATGCACATTGAGATCCAATGCTGGCATCGGTTCCCTGTGAGGGGGATGCAAATGGGTCAGTCCCTTAAAGAACCTCCTGAAAATAGGCTCTGAAGCTACTGTTACCTTCGCTCCAGCAGAAAGATAAACAGACACTGCTGCAAGATGGACTTTTAAAGAACTGGGCTGTAACTCCCTGGGAATATAAGTTAGAGAGATAGTCAAGAACAACTGGTACTCCAGCCTGTGCTGGTATCAAACCTCTAGTTGAACACCATATTGAAAACCTTTTCCATTTGGAAGAATAGGTTTTCTTAGTGGAAGGTTTCCTGTAACCCCTCAGGACGTTTAACACTGCTTCAGAGAGGTGTAAATCAGCAAATTCTAGTTCCTCAAGAGCCAAGCCTTGAGATTGAGGGACTTGAGGTTCAGGTACAGAAGGGTTCCCTGATTGAAGGTCAGTAGATTGTGCTTCACAGGGAGGTGTATTGGTTTGGCTACAGACATGGAGAGCAGTAGAGAGTACCCTGGCTGCCTGGGCCAATCTGGAGCTATCAAGATCAGAGATGCTGAATGGGATCTAAGCTTGAGCAGTACCCTGAATACCAGGGGAAAGGGAGGGAAAGCATACAGGTACCTCCCTGACCAGTCCAGAGCCAGGGCATCTAGAGCAACTGTCCTTTGATCTGGTGGTCTGCAACAGTACTGTGGCAGGTGGTGGTTCTGGTGGGATGCGAACAAGTCTATCTCCGATGCCCACCTTATGAAGATCACTTGCACCACTTGCCTGTTCAGGGTCCATTCATAATGGGTCTGATTGATTCGACTTAAGGCATCTGCCAGGGTATTGTCTTTTCCTGGCAGGAGGACTGCCTGCAGGGATACTCCCAAGGAATAAACCAAGGTCCAAATTTTCATGACTTCTGTCCAGAGAAGGCCTGACCTGGTGCCTCCCTGCCTGTTTATGTAGTACATTGTGGTGGTATTGTCTGTTCTGACTTGTACCACCCTTCTTCGTACCAGTGCTGAGAAAGCTATGACAGCCAACAACACAGCTCTGAGTTTTAGTAAATTTATGTGCTGAAGAGACTGTTTAGCTGACCAGATGCCCTGTGTTGTGTGATCCCCTAGATGGGCACCCCAACCCAGGAGGGATGTATCTGTTGAGAGAAAAACTGAGGAAGACGCTCTCTGAAAAGGAGCCCCTTGTCTTAGGTTGGGTTCCTCTTTCCACCACTGGAGAGCTTGTAGCAAAGTCCTTGTTACTGGAATGCACTTTGAGAAGGGGTCTTTTTTTTAACTCCAGTGAGCCCTGAGGTGGAACTGAATGTCTCTCATTTGAAACCTGGAACCAAGCATTGTGCTTGTGGATGCAGCCATATGGCCCAGTAGCTGCAGAAACTGCTTTGCAGTTTTGGGTTTGTGCAGGCTGAATAAATTTGAAATCAGATGGAGGCTTTTTACCCTGTACAGAGGCAGAAAAGCCCTGCCCTGCAGGGTACTGATCTCTGCCCCAATGAACTGCAGGATATGTGCGGGAATGAGGACTGACTTCTTGTGATTGATTAGGAATCCCAGAGACTCCAGGAGCTCTTGGGTGATATGTAGGTACTGTCTGACCTGGTCTGGTGATTTTCCTACCATCAGCCAGTCATCTAGATATGGGAAAATTATCTTCCTGCCTTCGAAGGTGTGCCACTACAGTTGCTAGGCACTTTGTGAACACTCTTGGGGCAGAGGAAAGGCCAAAGGCAGGGTTGAAAACTGGTAATGGCCTGAAGGGAGTCTGAACCTGAGATATTTTCTGTATGACTCCCTTATTGGGATGTGGAAATAAGTCCAGTGATGCCAACCAATTTCCTTTTTGGAGTGTTGGTAGAATCAATGCCAAAGTTATCATTTTGAACTTTGGTTTCTTTAGATGCTTGTTTAAAGCTCTGAGATCCAATATAGGCCACCACTCCCCACTTTTCTTTGTGGTTAGGAAGTATCTTGTTGCACGACACCTGGTGGTTAGGATGGGAGAAGAGGAAGCCAGCTCCCTCCCTATCCATTTGGTACTTCTTATCTATCCTCTTGTCAAGAGGAGGAATGGAGTTAGGTGTCTGAAGAAGTTTTAAAGCATCCTTCTTGAAAAATTTGCTTACAGGAAGGAGGAGAGTTTTTGTGGGTATCAGCCCCATCATCTCCATGTATTCCACCTCTTCCTCATCTTCTATATGTTCAGTAGTGGCGATGTGCAGGGCATCAGCTATCTTCTGAACAAATGTAAATTGAGAGTAGTAGTCCTCAGAAGCTCTTAGGGGAGAACCAAAGTCCTGCTCAGGGGACACCTCAGGTTCTATAGGTTCCCTGTCATCCTCCTCAAAATCATCATAGACATCTTCCTCAGGGGAAATAAGATTTTGCAGTACTGCCAGCCTGGGGACCCAGAGAAGGGGCAGGAGGCTGCTGAGGAGGAATAATAGTCTGCAAGGCCTGGATAATCTTAAAAGCCTGGGCAATTTCCTGAGCCAAAGGCATAGTCAGGCCAGACACAGAAGTCCCTGGTCTGTAAGGAGAGGGTTCAGTGTTTTTTAACTTTTGATTCCTTTTTGAGGGAACTGGAGAGTAAGCCCATTCATTGGTCCTCTTTGTGCCCTTTTCACCTGTCTCAGGGGCAGAGGCAACTACAGTTGTGGTTTCATCCACAGTAAGAGGGGGTACCGGCTGGTCAGAGCCAGAGGGATACCTAGGATAAGGAAGCTTCTTTTTAAGCCGTTCATGGTATTTTTCAATTGTTTTTTCTGGGAATGTCTCACAAATATCACTTTCCTCTTTTAAATTGTCATAACCAAGATAGGCCACGCATAAATTATGCTTGTCTGCCTTTACAAACACTTCCCCACACTGTATACAGTTTTCGAAACCGGGCTCACCGGTTGTCTTTTAAGGTTTCTCCAACATAATGTCAAAAAAGGAGAACAAATAGCAACTGCTAAATAATAAAGTTTTTTTTTTTTTTTTTAACAAGCGGTTGCGGTTGGTTCCGGAACCAATAAGGAACCGGGGAACCGAACCAACAGGAAAAAAGGGAACCGGGATTAGTGGTTCGGTAACAGAAGTTATTCATTATAAAAAATCAGCTTAAAACAAAATAAATATGAAAACTAAAGGGGCTCTTTATTCATAAAACCTAGACTAATAACAAAACTAACCCGGTTCCCCTGTGGTTATACCGAACCGAGAGGAACCGGGAAAACATAGATACATAGATACATAGATACATAGACAGTGTCGGCAGATAAGGGCCTATGGCCCACCTAGTCTGCCTATTTGAGCTTGTAAGTGCAGTTTGTTTTCCTAGAAGTCTATTTCCCCTTACCCCTGACCTCTAGAATTCCTTTATGTCTATCCCATGCATTCTTAAATCCCGTGATTGTTTCAGCCCCCACCACTTCCTCTGGCAGGGTGTTCCACTTGTCCACCACCCGTTCTGTGAAGAAATTCTTTCTCATGTTTCCTCTGAATCGTCCTCCTCCAACTTCATCCCATGCCTCTAGTTCTGAAACATCTTTTTCGCTTAAAAATAGTGTTTTCCTGCACCCTGTTCCTCCCTGTAAGATACTTGTATGTCTCTATCATATCCCCTCTCTCCCTCCTCTCCTCCAGGGAGTACATGTTCAGTTCCTTCAACCTGTCTTCATAGGACTTGTGATGCAACCCATGCACCATCTTTGTTGCCCTCCTCTGAACCAAAACAACTAAACTAAGCTAAAACTTAAGATTTATCAACAAAAAACAACTAGTAGAAGGAAGCAAATAAAAACAAAATATACTTATACTAGGATATTTGAAGTTTTCATCATGCAGGAGAAAGATTGACAAACAGTACTCCAAGTGACCAGACTTTTCAGGCAGAAGGGAAAATCTGAGGAGGTTTGGAACATTGGGGGTTAGAAGAGGCAGCGTTTCAAAAGTTCTCACGCGCAACGAGTTCCATCATTTGCATGTGTTCTATTTTCTCAGGCAGTCCAACCTGAAAGGCTTACTGCAGCAAGTTATGAATACCTGAGTATTACTGGGGTTAGAATCAGGAATCATAGAGGAAGTAGGACAGGGAGGTGTACCAAGTAAATCAGAGGAAAGCAGGAAAGGGAGTGAGTGGAGGAAAGGAACAGATCGAGGAAAGGATAGCCAAAGGGGTAGTTAAAGGAGATTAGACTTTTCTCGGTTATGTGAGTGAGAAGAAGAGAGAGGAATAGTGACGATAAGGAGAGGGGGACTGTGTACAAGAGGACCAAACAAAAAGCTGCCATCTTGAGTAGGTACTTCTGTCCAGTTCATAGTAGGGTTGGGGGGGGGAGAGATGGACCACCAGGGAGCAGCAGGAACAAGAGGGGAGAGGTAGACACAAGTCCATTTTCAGAGGAAAGAGTCCGGAAAGGACTTATGGCTCTGAAGATGGACAAGACTGTGGAACTGGACAGGACACACCCAAGTGTACTAAAGGAACTCGGGGAAGTGCAACCTGCCATGCTGATGGCCTTATTCAAAAGTTCACAGGAAACAGGCATTTCTCCAGAGGACTTGAGAAGGGCTGATGTGGTCCCTCTCCTGTGCACCCGCCTGCACATAAGAGCAGTAGCAGGAAGGAGGCTAGCAGCTATAGGCCAGTCAGTCTCACCTCAGTGGAGGGGAAATTAAAGGGACCAGACCAAAAGAGAACTGCTGCGATTCAGCTGATACTGTCGGTGCAGCACCACACATGAGGCGGCTAACCTCTACACACAAGTCCAGAGCAAGAACGTGGTGCGCACATAAAAAAGGAATAGGAGCCCCTTACTTTAGGTATGCAAAATTCACTGAGAGATCCACAATAACAGCAAAATGTGGTTCAGTAAACAACTTCCTGGTTACAAGTGGGGGTTGGCTGAAGACTTACGAGAGTCGAGGCGCTAGGGGACAGAGTTGTAACCAGGAAGTTGTTTACTGCAATTAAAGGCACACTGTCAGCTTTTGGGGGAGGGATATCTTCTTATCATTAACTCTGATGGTGTCTATTGCCAGCATTGTGTAAGAGAATGTACACTGGGCTCCTATTTTTTTTTTTAATACAAGTATATTTGTAAAATTGATAAAATACTATTTTTAGCGACTCAACATTTTGGCCACCACCACTGCTGAAGCACGTTGCTGAGTGCCTTCAAATCTCTATATGACCCGGAGGCATTGGTAAACTTGTACATGCATGATTTCTTCATTTTTGAAGTCTCAGTAGCTAAGCAGGTTTTTAAAAAGTATAACCTGCCCTGAGTTCGGCAAAGTGAAAGTTGTTTGAAAATGATCGCTTTATCTGAGTCACAAAAGCTTTGAAATTTAAAGCCGTGACTATGGGCATGCATATCACTACCAGGCAGTGAAGCCAAAAACATTGTGGGGCTTCAAGCATGTGTGGGATAGTCACTGGGGAATATTAGTAAATAGGCAGGAAGGAAGGACAGTCACCAGTTAGGGTTTGCAGAAATGGGCTTTACGGAGAACATCTGGGTGAGCCAAGCAGTCCTTTTCGCCGACAAATTCTGTGTTTCTAGGATGCTGAAATCACTATAGTATCAGTGTCTACAATTTTTTTTTTTTTTTACTCAGGAGAGACACACTAAGCTGAAAGCTTGATTACAGGTGCAGCCTGGGCATACAATAAAGTTAAGTAACTTGCTCAGGACCACACAGTATGCAAGTGTGGGCTGTGGGATGCAAACCCAGGTCTCCAGATTTGTAGCTCGGAAACCTTAAACCACTGCACTATACTGCCTACAATTAGAAATGGTATGAGCGGATCACTTCTGGGTTGTGGACTGGAGTCATGTTGGCACCATTTCTACTGTGCATTCTGGGAGTGTTTGTAGTCTTTCACAACCATAAGATCTCTGCTGCTGTGTAGACACTGGTAGTGTGGCTGAAAATTAGACTTGGAGGCCTATTCCACATTTCTTGGTAAAACAAATAAAAGTAAACAGAAATAAATAATTATTTTGCACAGGAATATATTCACATGATCAGATAAGACAGACATGGCTGGAATCCAGGCAGCTCTGGCATGAATGGGGGAGCCAATCCTGGATCATATTTCCAAACGGCAGCATTATCACCCAATCAGCACTTCTAGCAGAACTTTGCAAGCTGCGCTGGTTAGTAGTCTGGCTGTGTGATACAGAGTTGTGCTGACTGATGCTCTTGTACTGTGTGGGAATTTATCTGGTGTGAACAGGACAAATGGGTTATCTTAAAAAAAAGCTTAAAAACAAAAGAGACTTAAAGTGAAGGAGCTTTATTGAAAGTTAAAAATTAAAAAAATAAGCTGCCTTGAAAGGAGAGGATGGCAATATTATTAGAGCTTTAAAATACTAGAAAACGTGCAATTTGCAATGCCTTTTAAAATATTTTCCTGTGAGACCATGCCCAGAGACCCCCTAGCACTGAAGGCTATCCTTTAGGTATCCCCCATTTGGGGACTGCGCACCCTGCTGCATGAGTGCACAATGTGCCTCAGGGCATCCCTAATCCCTGTATGGTACTTTACAGCTAGCGTGTCTGCCTGTACTGTCCATCACTCACATGTGCATCTCCTGTATGCTAATACTGTTGCTAAGTTGCTTGTGTGCACACTGGCTGTTGCCTCCTTTTGCCAATGGCAACCTGATTAATAAAGGATTGCGACTAGAGATGTTGTGAAGGCTTTTTTTGTTTATTTTTATAACTCAGCTTTATTTAAGCCAGTGACAAAGAAAGTCAACGCATACAGTACATCTCATCGAGTTACATCCACTCAATGTGTGTCTTTCTATTTAAACAGCAAATTAATACAGGATGAACAAACCCCATGGTTCAACTAAGTTAACCTTGTGAATAAAAAAGAACAGAAGGTAAGTGTGTACAAATAACAGGTAGCAGCTTCAGAAATTAATATAGTTTTATGAGAGACGGCACAAGTCGAATTAAAGTAATTAATGTCAAAGGAGGAAATTTCTCTGGGCCCAGTGGATAAGGTAGATCAACAAGAGCCTTAGTAAAATCAGTAATCACCAAAAGACTTTTAAACATCACTGCAAGGAGGAAGGAGGGCAGCTGATAATAGTCAGTGGCTCAGTAAGTAGCACACTTGCTTTTGGGGCAGGAAGACTGGGTAGTTGTGGGTTCTAGCCCCCCCCAACAGGGACTTGGGGTATTAACTTAACTTGGTTTGGTATAACTTGGTATTAATAGACAAAGTAGGCATGTGTCCATTTAATTGTCTCCCACATCCTAGTGGGTATCTTATAATTTTCTGTTACCCAGCAAGTATTTATCTAACCTAGATTTAAACATGTTAATAGGGGATGCCTCTATGATATGATTAGGTAAAGCATTCCACTTCCTGGCAATGCGTATATTAAAAAAATTAAAACATTTTGTAGTATTGACCTTTGGTAATATAATTAGTTTACAATGAGACCTCAGATGTTTAATTTTAGTTTGGAACTGGATACCACATTGTGTCCTCATTACTGGGTCATTACAGATTTTGTACATTGTGGCCCAGATATTTAGAAGGGTTGCACATGGCGCAACAGTGTTGCACTATGCGCAACCCACTGATGCGTCCCGGCGTGATATTCAAACGGGGATTGAGCCTGGCACAAATCCCGATGTGCCGGAGTGCATCAGTAATGTATGCGGCACAGGTAGGGGTGGCGTGCCCATGCATAGTCTGCACATCCCGATATTCAGCCTGGGATGTGCTGAGCCCATGCATCTGCAATCCCTACCTGTGCTGCACACAGGTGAGCCAAAAAAAAAAGGAACAATGGCTGGCCAAGGGCGCAACATGGCAGCCGCCACCTGTGGATGGCCACCCGAGCTCTGACTGCACCTTCGTTGCGGCACCCCCCCATGCCCGATCGCGGGCATATGTAAAAGAATATAATCGTCCAATATCCCTGGTGGTCCAGTGGACCACTCGCAGCCCGATCACGGGCTTCAGTATGAAAATAAATCGTCAAATATCCCTGGTGATCCAGCGGTACCCCCCTCCCCACCCGCCCACTGAGCCCCACCACCTGCTCCCCGGACAGCAGTGGGCAGCAGCACCCACCCGCCTGCCGCCTGCCACCCACCAACTGACACAGTAGTGAGGCTGTACACCCATTGGTCCACTGCGTGAGTCAATGGGCGACAATTGGACTGAGTACAGTCCAGATATGTGAGTGGATCCATTCCATATCTGGACTGTGTAGTACGGTATCGGTTGCACGCCCATTGGCCCACGCTGTTGACCAATGGGCGACAGCCCTACAGTACGTGTCAGTCGGGCGGGGCAGGTGGTGGCGCTGCCACCCGCCACTGACCGGGGAGCGGGGCGGGCTCAGTGGGCAGGTGGGGGGGGAGTACCGCTGACCCACCAGGGATATTGGTCCTCTCCTTTTTATTACCTATGCCCGTGATCGGGCTGTGAGCAGTCCACTGAACCACCAGGGATATAGGACAATTGATTTGTATACTTATGCCCGTGATCGGGTGTGAAGCGGTCCACTGGACCACCAGGAATATAGGACGTGTGCTTCATTTGCATATGCCCGCGATCAGGCATTGGGGCACTTTTCCCGCGATGTGCAGGGGGCGTCAGTCCCCGACGGCTGCAGCCTGGCAGGGCGCCAGGTGCAAGTCACTGGGGATCGGCACACCTGCATGCAAATAGGGCCATAATGACATACAAATGAACCATTTGTGCCTTGCATGCATTATGGCTCCATTTGCATGTGCACTTTTGAATATCGTGGTTGTTGCGCCGCGCAACGGAACTTGTGCTAGCGCATCCCCCTGCTCCACTCTGGCCACTTGCGCTGGCACAGTGCCACAGTGCCATGCGCACTGCAGGTGGCCAGGATGTGATATTCAGCGATGCTGTGCCATGGCGCAGCTCCGTTGAATATCACCCTGTCAACGCCCCTGCGCAGCCAAGTTGCGATGTGCCCAGGCTTGCACCACAGCCTGGCGCAGTCTGAATATCCGGGCCTAGAAGTAAATCTCCCCTTAACCTTCTTGTCTCCAGTGACTATAACTGACACTATAGTGTTGCATGAGGTGGGGTACTGCACTGGTGAGATGCTGTCCTTCAGATGAGATGTTAAACTGAAGTCCCTTCTGCCCGTCTGATAGTCACTGTCCAGGTGGAAATAAAAGATCCCATGGTATTTATCGATGAAGAGCAGTAGAATTTCTCTAGTGTCGTGGACAACATTTCCCCCATCAATACAACAGGTCAATACCACTCACCCCAGAGGAAGTACCTGGAAAAAAAAAGCTATAATGACTTAGTGTGTCTTTCCTGGTCAAAAATTATAAATAAAAATATAATTATCCCAAGCAGAACCAGCCTACATTTTCATGGTGATTTGCATATACATCACATGACTGACTGATTGACTTGTTTATTTATTTATGTATTTGTTTACTGGGTGGGCATACTGATCCAATAGACTGTTTTTAGGCACTACCCAGGCCATAAAGATGGTACATACTGTAGTTAATACAGCTAGGAAAATACAATTACACAGGTACAAATGGTACAAAAAAGAACAATAGGAATATCAAGTGCAAGTACAAAATACAGCAACGTTACAGAGTAAGAAATACAGGAAGTGAAGCTAACAGCAATAAATGTTAAGCAGTACATCAGGATCAAATAGACTAAGTACAGTAAGTCAAAGAATCCACAGCAGAAATGTAAACAGCATATTTCACCCGAAGGGGCAGGCAGACGTGGCGGTGGCCAACAAGGCAGCTTTATAGTGTAATTTGAATGCAAGGTGCGAGTCTAGAGAGTGGAGGGAGGCAGGTAGATTGTTTCATAGTTTGGGTGTGACAAAGGTGAAGGCTTTGCTACCCAGGCAGGTAGATATCTGGGGAACCTCTAAAGGTGGGATGCTGGAGTTCCGAAAGTAGTGGGGGCAGGCTTTTTGTTTGAACAGGGAGAAAAAGGGGGACAGATCTCCACTTCTGATGGCATTATCTATGGTGCAGTCAAGGAAGTAGCTGTTTCTGGCCTTGGGGGGGGGAGACAGCCCAGGGCCTGGTATTAGGAGCAATGGTGTGTGGAGTAGGGTGCCATTAGTGGAGTAGGGGGGTAGAACTATCAGGGTGGACTGAGTATTGGTCAGCTTAGAGATCTTGGGTTTTGACCCCAGAAGCATGGCCTTTGTTTTGTTTGAGTTTAGTAGGGGCCTATTTTCAAGGAACCAATTGTGGGCTGCTCTGTAGTTTAGGGTTAGTGTGGTGGAGAGACTAGCCAGTAACTTGGCACTGTGGAACTACACTAGATCGTCTGCATACTGGATGGCCTTGCATGAGAGGCTGTCAGCTGGTAGAAAGCTTATGAATAGTAAAAAGAGAAGTGGGCCCAGGATGGAGCCTGGGGGACACCAGTGATCACAGCCTGAGCCACTGAGGTGGCACCTCCAGTGCTAACCATTTGGGATCAGCCAGAGAGGTAATTCTGAAACCAAGTAACTGTCCCCAAGGAGCAACCAAGGTTCTTTAACTTGCCGTGGAGCAAGTTGTGGACTACCAGGTCAAGTCAATGAAGATAATACTTAGCATTATTGGGGTATGTATGATTTTGTATTTCTTTGAAACCTGGATTTGTTGCCAGTGCCTTTTTTTTTTGACAATCGGAATAGTTTATTTCTGTTTTTCTTTGTTGGTTAGAACATTTTATTTGGTTTTGAACATTTGCAGCCACAAAAATACCTTAATGAACTCATTAATCTCTACCACAGAAACCTTAATAGAAGACATTGCCAAGGCAGACAAACAATTAACATACTAACAGTTCATTACATTAGGTAAATTAAGCTGTTCATAGTCACTTTTGCAACAGCCCTGAACAGTTCATCACTTGTACTCCCTCCAGCATAGGTCCCATAGTCCAGTGATACAGACAGACATAATGTGGAAGTGCTTGCATTACTCCGTCCCATATGAATCATCGCTACAGAGAAGGTCATGGTAAAAAGTGATGCCAGTTAGGGATTACAATTCAGGCAAGAACATGACTAGACCTCTACCATTGTCACTGTACCCCTCAATGGTGATAGCCAGAATTGTACAGTTAGTGGCTGGGGTTCAAATCCTTCCTCCAGAGCATGGGCCAGCACAGGGTAAGCAGGTTGAGGTCTACTTTTCATGTTTTGCATAGGTATATACCATATTGTGGCCCCTGCTCTCCAACTATCTGGGGAGACTGAGGTGAGTGTGACATATCTCTGCAATTTAAGAATAGAATCAAGAGGGACTTATGGCCCGATTGCTTTTGACCAACTTTCACCCAAAAAGGTAAGGAAAGGTTGCCAGATGTGTAAAAATGTTTTAAGCCTTTCGCTGCCACCGAACATCACCCTATGAAACTGTGCAGTCTGGCTTACTGCTGCTAGCCATTTCATCATTGCAGGAACTGAAAGTTGTCACCTGGTCATCAGGATCTGGCACTTGGCTTCCATGGTCAGTGTGTGTTCATAAGTTTACCATGCATTGCCAGCTTTGGCCGAAGCTGTGACATGTCACCTAGCAACCAGAAAACTGGGCAGTGAGGGATAGGCAACCTAGCCATCTTTTGGCAAATATTTTCTATCCCTACCCACCGAGGTTCAACCAGGGGACAGGTCCAGAAAACATGAACTGTATTGCCAGGACCATGACCACAGCACCAGCAAAGGTTAGAGGTCATAAGGCCTATGTGGACCAGATGTTGGGGGTGTGGTGCAAACAAAACAGGATCTTTCTTGAATTAACTGAAAACATATATCTGAGAATGTAGAGTGAGCATTATATCAGCATTTTTCCAATTGCTGAGGGGACATTCAGATTGCTAAATACTCTTCTCAACTTAGATTTATAGCCATGTTTTCACAGCGGCAGTGCTGAGGAATGTGCGCTGCTCACTTCCCTATTCACTGGCTCCTGTCAGATTCACACAGCCCACTCCCACAGCACTGCAAGTTACTCAGAGGAGGGTCTGAGAAGGTACCATGGGCTGAAATTAAACAGCCCTTGTAGAGGCGAGCGCAGCAAAGCATTTGCACTGTCATTTAATGCGTTTGCTCCGCTACCGATCCCACATCTGAGTCAGATCAAAAAAATTTTCCGGGAAGCACTTAAGGCACTCCAGGCAGTGTTTACACTGCCAACTTTGCAGCGCATCAACCCCTGCGCATGGGTTGATGGGCTGCAAAGTCGGCAGTGTAAACAGGGCTTATATGTTGCTAAATTCAGTTCAGATGTCACTAGTAATGTGTATGGCCCCACCTACACCGGCCTTTAACTTGACTCCTTTTCAAGTTCTGCCATCCCTGGTTTATACATGTAATGTAAATGGGTGGCTAGCAGAGTTGTAAGGGCATGCCTCAGTTGCAAATAACACCAAAAATCAGTTCTGGGAACAGTATACTGGTTTTGTCCTGGAAGGAGATCCCTGTATTGTTTGCAGCATCAGGGACCTGCCCCACTGTGTGCAGCCCTGCCTTTGCCCAAGAAGCCCGATTTAGTGCCTGATTTCCAGTTTGTACATTAGGATTGTGCCATATAGGTTCAAAAAATCAGTGTGTTTTACTACTGACTTCCACAATGTGATAGTACAGCTCATCACAGAGGTGTTAAGAATGCTTGGACCTTACTGATGATGTATGGGAGACTAATGCTGTAGGAGAGAATGGATTAGGCATGGCCTTTGTAAGATCTTCTCTACTTGCACCTAACCTGGGGTAGTTTACGAAGGGTTTTATATCCACTCTGAGCATTCGCAACCCCAAATGTGACATGGTATAACCAGGGCCATGGTAGATTCCACTCCCCCCCCCCTTTGGTTATGCTGCTCACAGAATGCCTTTACTAAATCTAGGTGTCTTGACCACCCACAAAAATTTTGTAAGACCATGGTCCCACCTGTCTCACAATTTGGGACCAATCCTCACAGGGAGGTGCCTAATGCAGTACAGCAACGTAGGTGAAGCCATTATATTAAAAGTAGATATTCTCTTTCTCAAGGAAAGGTTAAGTCATTTCTAACTAGAACAGTCCAGTGAGATTTTGTCTATTATAGGATCCAAATTGGCTGCCGGCATCTTTTGCACATCTGTTATAAGCTGAATGCCTAAATATGTGAGAGAGCCCAACGTATCTCCCAGTCTTGCAAGTGAGGCAGCTTAGGGAACTGCACAAGGGGCATCCACCCTGTTTTTTGAGTTCGCGCATGCGCGGCGAACTGCTTGGGATAGTAGGCTTTGAGGAGTATGACACTGTCTATGCAATGCAGAGTGCTCTGCAAGGGGAGTGACAGTATTGCACCAATCCTCAACCAAGCTGGTCCTGATGCTGTTTTGCCTGCAGTGGGCTTCACTTGAAAAGAAAAAGCCGCACCAATCAGGAGGCAGCTTTTTCCTTTCATCTGCAGGTCATCGCAGAGCAAACAGCTGTTTGTGTCATGACACCTCTGCTTCGCCACCCCACCGGTCCCTGCCTGAAAGGTGGGAGGAGGCGCGTTCTCCGCCTGCCTCCTCCACATCCTGCTGTCTCTGGTTCTAAGGTTTCTCCCATCCATCCGCAGCAGGCCACAGCCTAAGCTCCGTATAGGCTGGGAGTATTCAGTGCTTAAAGGCACTTTTACTCCAAGCACGATCGATCGTGCTGGCTGGGGGGAGGCGCTTTCCTCACCTGCCTCCTCCTCGTCCCACTGTCTCTGGCTCTAAAGTTTCTCCCACCTGTGCAGAGCAGGCCACCGCCTAAGCTCCATACAGGCTGGGAGTATTCAGCGGCCAAAGGCACTGTTACTCTAAGTACGATCGATCGCACTGGGAGACCCCCTCCCCCTGCCTTCCAACATCAGGGTGCTCAATCCCTGTATCAGCCTGTATCCCCCCCATCCTTTAATGTGGCCAATTGGGAGCCCATCCCAGTGTGCCAAAACCTGCTGTGGTGTTTCCGACACCGGGATGCCCTATCCCGGTGTCGGGTGTTCCCCTGCCAACATATCCTGCGACCTCAGGGTGCCCAATCCCCACATCGGCATTGATCCCCTTGATCCCCCCAGTACTCTGGCACACTGGGAGCCCACCCCAGTGTTTTTGAATCCATAGTTTCCTGTAAAAAGAAAACAGACTCACAATGTATTTTTTTTAACCTGAAAAAAGAAAATGGTCCCTCGATGTTGCCGCAGGCCCCTCCCCAACCCACACCCTCCTCTGTGTACCACCTCCCACACCCCCTCACCCATACTTACCTCCAGAGGTTGGGAACAGCAATCTTCAGTGGACCGGGAACATGTCTGCACTCTTCAAAAGCCGACCGCAAACTGAAGAAGTGACGGTAAATCGTATAATGGCAGTGAAGGGGGGGGTTCAATTTAGGTTGATATCTCAGCCATTTTTGGAAGTTTTGGTCCCACATTTTCAACATGGGGTTCTTGGGACCCTGCTTCATTAGCACAGTCACTGTCATTTCGTTTCTCAGTCCCAAAAGGTGATTTCATGGTCGCTGCACGGAATCACCTTTTGGGACCAATTAATGAAACAACAGTGCCATTGTTCATGAGGTGGGGTCCCAAAAAGCCCTTGTTGCAAATCTGGTGAAAAAACTGCAAACAATGACTGGGTTACGAGTGTCTGTTGCACAGTTCTACGCACGCTCATAACGTCATCAATTTTTAAGATTTTCACTCCAAATTTCCAACACTGCCATTTTTTCATACCCCCTTATGAACAGTACAGCTGTCATTTTTCGTATCCTTCCTAAAATGTGCTTTTGCGCCTGTAGCACAGAATGGTGCGGACACTGTGCGAAATCAACTTTCGGGACAGATTAATGAAATTCCAATGCCACTGTTCATGAGGGGAGGTCCCAGAAAGGCAATGTTGAACATTTGGTGAAAACATTCCAAAAAATGACTGCGTTACGAGGGTGCATTGTGCAGTTTCTACACACACTCATAACTTTGCCACTTTTTCATATTTTTACTCCAGATTTTCAACATTGCCATTTCTTCACACTTCCTCATGAACAATACAGCTGTAATTTTTCACATCCTGCCAGAAATGTGTTTTTACGCCTGTGGCGCTGAATGGCACACTTGCTGAGCGAAATCTCCTTTTGGGATTAAGTAACAAAATGATACTGCCACTGTTCATGAGGTGGGGTCCCAAAAAGCCCATGTGGAAAATTTGGAGCAAAAATACTAACAAACGCCTGGGGTGTTAGGATTTCCAACCGTAACGACCACACTTAAAATGCAAGGCAGAGGAATATACACAGAAAAATATGTGAAGCATGTACAACAGCAATACCAACAGTGAACTCTTGGCATTGACAAATGCTTGTTTATAATTAACTTTAAGGCCTGCTATGTCCCCAGGTTCCTTAAAGGAGAATGGTCACTACCAAGCACCCACACTCAAGTGTGGGTCTAGTCCCAGTGTGCACTCTGTGCAAAAACATTTTGGTTTACTTTCTATTTACTGTAGTATAGTAGATAACATCAGGTTAATTTTGTTTGCTTCTAGGCCGAAATCTTCTTTTAGTACAAATCCCAGAGTCCCCTGCAGCTGACATCAGAGCAGTAGTCAGCTGTGAGAAGATACAATAACCTGCAGTGCATGTTAGAGTTTACATAAGCTCTGATCTTTTGTTTGCTCATCCCACTGTCCTCCCAGGGCTAAGTACAGAGGACTGTACATAGCCACGGGAGAAAAGCAGACCAGGAAAACATCTGACTGGACATTCTAGCAATTCTAACATGCAGTGCAAACCACTGAATCTACCACTGCTGCTTACTGCTCTAATGTCAGCTGCAGGGGATTCTGAAATTTTTAGTGAAAGAAGATGTCAGCTTAAAAACAGAGAAAATAGTGAGCAGGAGGAAGCAGTACCGATGAAACCAGAGGTATTGTCCTGGTTTTTACTTACGCAAATGGAGATGCTCTGCCAGACTGCTGCATAAGAGAAAGCGGTTGAACAGCTGAAGGATAGGGAGTGGACAGTATTGTGGAATGATTACCTTTTTGAACAGTAGAAAGTTTTTTATTTAGTTTTTCATTTAATTTAAGATAATCATGGACAACTGAATCGAAAGAGTGGGCGGTGGGGAAAGCAACTGCCAGTTGAGTAGCTTGCTTAGTAAGCAAGAAAAAAATGGTAGATGGTTTCTGAAATTGCTGGTACAAGAATTTTTCCAGGTAATTAGGCACTTGAATCTGGGACTTGTTGTAGATGGGCATTGTTGTCTCATAAATGCCCACCTAGACACGTCTCTTAGCCAATCAGAATCCTGGAAATCTTCTCCCCATTTTCTTTTTTTATCGCTACTAGTTTCTACCTTTTTCTGACCACCTCAGTCTGCTCCCCTCTTGTCCCCGCTTCTGGTCCAGGGATTCCAGCCTCTGTCCGCCTCTGCCCGGATGGTCCCAGGCACCCATATGCCCCTGCAGTTGTGCCCTCTGCAGCAGGGCTGCAGGGAGCTCCCAGACTCTCTACGGAACACGGATCCAGCTCAGGTGCCCAACCACAGGGCGAAGCTCGCGGATGGCCATCAAGCCGCTCAACTGGGTGCCCATTTTTGCCCCTCGGAGCCAAGGGCGTGCAATGACGTCACTGGAGGGGGGCGCGCACACATCTGCAAGCACTCCCTCTGGACATCTGCCCTCAGCTCCACCCCTATGTGCAATGGAGCATGTAGTCTCCTAGCCTCCGCCAGGAGGCAACCACGCACTAACTGCTGTGGACCCCCCCTCCCCGGAGAAGGAGCGCAGTCCTTCGGACGCTCAATCCTTCTCCTCCCCAGCCAACCCCCTGTGACCCGTGCTCATTCCCATATGCCAGTCGCCAGCATGGAGCGAGGTGTCGCGACCAGCACTTCAGCCCTCAGCGCCACTGGGCTGGCTTCTCCCCATTTTCTAATGTAAGATAAAAATGTGTCTGTGTTCCTTTGTGCTGAAGAGATTGTACTTTTTCGTGCAGGACTGCCACCGAGGTCTTGAATTAGGTAATTTCGTTTGGCACTTGTTGCAGCATTCCCTTCAAGAATGTACCATCATTTGTTGACATTGGGACCACCGAAGCCACCGTAGTGGCCATCTTATGTCTGACAGGATGCCGAGCAGTGGGTGCCAAGTTTTCTCGATGATTTCTCCCAGATGGTAGTAGGCGGGACAGTAAAACTTTTGGATATCCATAGGTATTGTATTTGTCTAAAAAAATTCTGTTTTTGGTGAGAATTCCTGTGAGTCTGATTTACAGATGTAATAGGATTGTAGCCAGGCAGTTCGGGGCTGTGGTGTAAGCTGCCATTCTCATGTGCAGCTCACGCATGCGCCAACTTGCTGCTGTGTCTTTATGCTTCGCATAGTTTAAATGTCTTATTGAACCTGTATTTGGCATATTCTGTTGAAGGTTTTTCTTTGTTTGTTTTTTAACTTTTTATTTAATAATTTTGAAAAAAAATTACAAAAATTAATACGTGAGAATATAGCAATATGACATTACACAGCAGTAGATTCCCTTACAAATGAAATGTTTAGACACTCCTCCTTTGTACAAAATTAGTTAAAGTATGTTATAATTACCAAAGGTTCAACATATTGCATACAGGAAAAGGAACTAAAGCTGAGAGAAAGGTTAAGGGGGGGGGTATAGGCAGAGAAACAGTGAAAAGGGGAGGACAGGACCAGGGAAACAGGAGGGGCAAAAGACAGAAACAGGAAGGGAAGGCAGAATAGGGGGAAAGAGGGTCAAAAGGAGTGGAGAACCATTTGTGCCAATGCAAGGAGCCTAAGAAATAAAATTCCTGATCTTGAGGCAATCGTTGCGCAGGCAGACCTGGATCTGGTGGCCATAACGGAGTCATGGTGCACCCACAACCATAGCTAGGAAGTGGCTATACCAGGCTACACCGTGTTCTGAAAGGACAGGACTGGGAGGGAAGGTGGGGGGTTGTTTTATATGTGAAAGAAGGTATAAAGGTCACAGAGATACAGGGACACCAGGGGAATAAGAAAGGACTGGAGATATCGTGGGTTGGCTTATAAACAGGGTCCGGGGCCTTTTTCCCCATGGTGGCGGAGTTCAGACCACCAACACAGGGGGAGGAGTTAGACAAGGTATTGGGGGAGGCCATTGGCAGAATGGCAATCTAAGAGGAAGTATTGGTTTGAGGGGCTTTATCTGCCGGATGTAGACTGAAGCATTATGGCCGCAGCTACCAGCAGAAACAGGGCCACCCTCGACTCCCTATAGGAGACATTTCTCAAGCAGCTGGTGATGGAATCCACTACAAATGGGGCAGTGCTGGGCCTTGTACTTAAATGGACACTGTCAAGTTTAGTACATTTCTAATCATGGCTGCCCAACTATCCCCTAGCAACGGCAACAAGAAAGTAAAGGTATTATGTAACACCCCTCCCTACAAATGGGGGTTCCCGAAAAGTCTTCCTTGAGCTTGCCTAAATGCTCACTGCCAGGCTGGTGTCCTTCGTTTTAGCAGTTTAAAAGTTATTGCCAGAGAGTGCCTGTATAGCCTCTATGTACTGTCTCTTTAAGAACTGCCTGGATTGCAGTCATAAGTAATCTGAGAGGGAGCTCTGTTGAAAGATGTAACTATTTGCTGAAAATCATTTAGAGTGATAATGATAATGTAGTTTGTCTAACCTGCCTTCTTTGCAGCAAGGACTGTTTTGTTATCTCCACTATCTTGGTCCAGGACTGCTGAATTGGACTAATCAATACTGGTGGGACCTAAAATGGTGCCGGACTACAGGAGCTGTCTGGAGTCAAAATCTGTTGGAATTGTAGTTTTGGGCCCTTTTTGCACCTGAAGGGGGAGCTCCTGTTGTGACTGACAGATGAATCAGCCAACCGAACCTTTTGGATCTTGGGGAAATTCCCAGGCTTGCGGCAGTTTGAGTCAGGTCTAAGCTGGGAGTTGAAGGGGCAAGAGCTTGAGACAGTCAAGTAGCTGTCTATGTAGTTTTGCGTAGGAGAACTGTGGAAAGGTCTGAGTTGTGACCTGCATGTCTGCCTGCTGCCCCTGAGAGGGAGAGAAGAGAATTATTTTGGACAAAATCCAACCTTGTGAGAGCAAAGTAAGCCACTGATTTTTTACCAGGCTCATACTTAAAGAAGACTGAAGATTTTGCTGAATGCGATCAGCCTGTCAGGATTTCCAGCTGCTTTTGAATTCCCGGTTTGTGCAGAGACTTTGCGATTGTGACCGGAGAGCAGTTTGCCTGGTACAGTAGAATTTCTTTACTTGTAAATGTGCTGTGTATTGAAAGTGGGTCGTGATTTGATTCCCCACTGTGTGAACTGTGTTCTGCTTGCTGGTACCATAGAATCCTTTACATGTAAATGTGCTGTGTATTGAAAGTGGGTCGTGATTTGGTTCCCCACTGTGTGAACTGCGTTCTGCTTGCTGGAAGCTGTATCCAGCCCAAAATGGACTGTATCCGAATTTGTCTCCATTTGGCCTAGGCCATGCCACACTGACCCAGCCAGACTAACCACTGCAGTGCACAGAAAAAGCCATCGATGAGAGACCTGCCTGGAAATCAGCCCCCTGCTCCACGCTTGAACAGGAATGATGCCTCAGCGATTCGGGTGGGCACTGCTTCTCCTGGCACTCCAGATTAACCACCTGCTGTCTCGATTTTCATCCAGACTGTGTCCAGTCTTGGGTATCATGAGCAATCATCTGGGTAGCTCCCTGCAACAACAACCTAATCTAAAAGTGTGTCATCTGATTGTCTTGTTTTCTTTTCATGAACTGAGCCCTCTGGCTCTGGATTACAAAGAGGCCCAGATATTCAAACTGCACCCAAAAAGTGCGCAATAGCAGGAACAAGCACAAGTCTATTGACCATGCACAAAAGACGTGATATTCAAAAACGGAGCAGGCCAAACTGTGCCTACAGCCGATGACTGAATAGTGCACCACCTGCACCGTAGCGCAACTAGGGAGGGGAAGCTGAACAGATCTGATGTGCCATAGTGCAACAAGGGATGTTCAGCTGAGCAGTCCAGAGGCACCATGGCGCAACAAGGGATGCCCCCCAGCAGCAGAGCAATGCAACTGCACAACCAGGGAGGTAGGGGCCCACCACCCATGCCACAGATGGGCATAGGAACACACAGCAGAACAGACATCGTTCCCTCACACCCCATGCACTGCACAACTGGGGGAGGGCTGGAATAACCACCGGCCCATGGAGACAAGCAAACAACCCACAGCCGGGCCATGGTGCCCCATCACACCTACCAGCAAGCTGTGAGTGGCACACAAGGAGGGATGACCACCCCATGCCACACCACCCCCCCAATGCAGAGCACGCCCTGCACCATGACCCCCAGACACCCCCCCATGAGCAGTGACCACCACTGCAGGAAACCCCATGCATGCCACCACCCCCACTGTGACACTGCAACCCTGTGCACCACAGAACCATGCAAGCCAGCCCAACCATGAGCACCCATCAGTGGGTGGCAGTACACAGCAATGCAACAACGGCAGACACAGTGCCACCATGCACAGTCCCCCCGAGGTACTGCTGAGAGACCAACCATGCGTCGGCACATGAGGTACCTCACACGAGACAGGGCTTGCCCCAGACACCACCACCAGTGGTACAGCACCCTGCACAGTATTCCAGTGACACACCCCCCCCACCACTGGCCACAACAGCCAGCACAGACACCCACAGTGGTGCGTGGAAGCATGCACCACACCAGATGCCACACAGTGTATGGACAGACACCCACCCATATCCAGGACGCAGTGGTGGGGCAACCAAGCCCCCAGTGTGGGCCCATGTAAACTGTGTACACACAACCCGCAGTCCTCCATGGCACTGGAGTGCCAGCCACCCTGCTCAGGCACTGTGGACCCATACACCACCATCATTCGCCCAGAGTACAAGTCACAGACAGTGAGGCACATCCCCTGCAACACACACAAGGCACAGCATGGAGGTGGGACAACAACTGTGGAGGCCACAGTGCCACCCAAGGCAGACATGCACCACATCAGTGACAGGAGGCAACCCAGCAATGTGACGGGTACAGTGGCTGCCCTGCAGGGACTGCCACCACTGACATGCCAGTGGACCGTGCAGGTCACAGACATGCATGTGTGTCAGCTGCACAGGCCATGGACGGGCTGATAGGGGCACCATGGACACAGAGCACGCACCATGGACCACTGCACACAGTCATCCAGTGCACAGGGCACAACACACACACCACATACACTGACTAATAGCTACCCCCACACCATAGTCACCTCCACACGGACACACACACATACCCATGACCTTACCACCCCTGACGCCATGCACACCACTGCAGCTGAGCACCTATAGCCCGCTGCAAATCAGAGACCACCACAGTATTCATATCAAAATAACTGTGTATTGAACAAACTTATAAAATTCAACTATTTACAATATTATGTACAAAATATATACAAGGTTGGGGGGAGGGCCACAAACAAGGTGGGGTGGGTAGGGGGCAGGGGTGGACAAATGGGATGGGAAAGGAGGGTGTGAGGGTGGGTCCAGAGGGGTAGGGGAATACAGGGACTGATGGATCCCTAGCGGGAGCGCCTCTCCCACTCCGACTCCTTCGAGCTCTGTGCCTCCGCAGGACTCTGGTGTTGTCTATCCTGTGGAGGATGTCCAGCGAAGCCCTCACCACCTGGAGTATCTCCATAGCGCCTCCCTTATTTCCGGAGATGGGCGTGTACCTAGGACAGGGGCATAGTCAGTGGGTGTGAATGCACAGCCCACACAGCCTGCCCACTGTGCATTGCATAGCCGCCGTGGGACATACCTCTCTGTGATGGTGTGTGACCACCCGCAGTGATCACGTCCACATGACCTGCCCACCCAGGTGCATACAGCCATGCGGCACGCTGCACACACCCACCGGCCAAGTCAAGCACAGCACCACCATGGCTGTTTAGTGACATGGCTATGTGGTGCAAAGGCAGTGGCACAGCCATGTACCTGGTGCACGTATGGACCACCATCGATGCACTCCCAGACATGCATTGCCACTGGACAGTGTTGACTGTAACAAGTTGCATGCATGGCAGTGGTGTCAATGGATGGTGGCCATGCCCCGCTGCCCACCCTGTCACACAGCATGCAATAGTAATCATGGAGGTATGGCACTCACCTTCATCGGGCCGGTCCAGTGGGCAGTGAGGGTCCTCGCCCCACCTAGCTGCACTCTGCTCCTCCTGCCACCGCTGTTCATGGGCACAGTGGCATTCCTCTGGGCCCGTGGGGCAAACATGGAGAGAGGAACATCAGTACAATCCCATAGCAAAGTTCCCCTGCCCCAGGTGTGTGCCCTCCCACCCAGCCAGACCCACCCACCCCACACCCTGTGAACACCACCACAGCCAACCCCGGATGGTCCCTCCCCCATGTGCTGGACACATACAACAGTGTTACACAAATGGAAGATAAAAGTGTGTTGACATAACCCCTACCTGGCCGTGGCACCATGTCCCTCCTGGCATGTGCCCGCATGCATGTTAGTAGATCCGGCTCACTCCGCCGCAGGTCCCTGTACCTGTGGCGGCACTGCTCAGTGCTCCTCCTCTGTCCTGTGGCCTCCTCAAGCACAGTGGCCACCTCCTCCCACACCTGGGTCCTGAACCTGTGCAGGGGTGCCTCCCCGAACAGTGGCCCATGGTGTGGCTCCACAATGGCCACTAGGTTGGCCAGCTCTATTGCCGACCACTGAGCTGCCCTCCTGCGTGCCATTCTCACTGCTCGATTAGACAATATGGCGCTCTGCAGCATGGCTCCCCACATGCAGATGCTGCGCAGTACAGCGTTGCCATTCCCTATTGCGCTGTCACCGAACAGCGTGATAGAGGTGCACCCATGCCTGACACATGGCGCCTAGGGGGCAAAGGTCAGGCACAGGGTCAAGGGTCTCTGGCGCATGGACACGCACAGTGCCACTGAAACCCAATGCGTGTAGCGCGATTGGCTGCCTGTGTGCCACCGCCATTAGCGGCCTACCGCGCAGTTGGTCCAGTGCAGCTATGATGGCCCAGTGCCACAGCGCCATGTAGTGACCATCGCTATAGCACCACTGACATAATGGTGGCCGTGCCCTGCATTGCCTACCACACACAGCACATCATCAGTGCAGCAGATGCCTGCGTCAGCTACCTGGGCATGCGCAGTGAGGTGTGTACTACGCATGTCACAGAACTGCGCCATTGGCTCAGCACGTTCAACACAACTGCACAAAGCGCAACAGTGCGATATTCAGCCATCATATGCAAATCATCTAATCAGCCATTCAATGGCGCAGCACTGCAATTTGTATCCACTTAAAGTTGTGCCTCACCTCATTTGCATGGGTTGCGCTATAAAAGTGTGACATTGGGCTGCAGTGGCCATAGTCGGTTACTGCAGTCTATTGGTGAGTTGCATGCTGTTTTGGAGTGTGGACTGCGGATTTAGAGACATGCATGGGACTGCACGGTCACAGGTAACAACTGCCATTCTTACAGGCTACATAGTGACCGAACAAGTTGTGGGAGAGGAGGATCACAGTGGTGGGAGGAGGCCTAACTTTACCAAGGCCAAAACCGAAGCCCTGTTCAAGGCCTACCTGGATCAGGAGCTGCTTCTCAGTGGACGGCGGGGAACACCCCAAGCCCGTGCTGCTGCATGGGAGGAGGTGGCACGTGCCGTGAACCTGCATGGCAGCCACCAGCACTCCGTGCAGGAGTGTAAGAAAAAGATGGGCATGGACAGGAGGAGGATAAAGGAGAAGGTGGCTGCCATCAGGGCAGCATGAGCTGCAACAGGTGGGGGACAGCCGGAGGTGGTACAGCTGATCCCACAGGAAGAGAGGCTTGCTGGAAGCATGTAGCGTAGTGCCATTGAGGGTGTTCCGGGTGGTGGCTTCCAGACGGGTGGTGGCCCATCACTGCATGGTATGTCATGGTCTGTCTATGGGGGGCAGGGTAGGTCACATGCAGTAATGCGACTTTGCTTTCCCTTACAGATCCTGAGCATCTGCATGGGTCAGCGGTGGTGGGCCTGTCCACTGATGACAGTCAGCTGGAGATGGAGGAGGGCCCATCCACCTCCACAGGTATATGTGGATCATTGCGACAGTGGGGCCGCCTGGCTGTCCACACTGATGTCATTGTAAAAGGTGTGAAGGAAGCCCTGCCTGTGTCCCAGCATGCCGGCGTCCATGGATGCCGGTATGCTGTGACTGGGGCCAGTGCAGAGTCCGTCACCGATGATGATGATATCGCTAACATCATGGGCAGTGACACATGTGTGCCACGGGATGGCCACACAGCAGGACACATCGTGCCCATGGCTGTGGGTGGTGCTGCCATGGAGGCCTTCGTGTCAGCACAGTCCCAGCCTGTGCCTGTCAGCACCAGTGGGGCAGCACTGGTGTCTGTTCAGGACAGTGGGACTGTTGCGGCCACTGCGGCAGCACCACTGAGCCTGGGGAGCGGCAGCCGGAGGGGCAGCATCAGCAGTCAACCAATGGGCTTGGGGGTACAGGGTTCAACGGCGGCATCTGTGCACCACCTGTGGACATGCCCAGACCTGGTTCTGGTGCACAGCACCCACCCTCAAGGGGTGCTAATCATCAGGGCCATGCACACCCTGAGGGACAGGATGCCGAGGAGGCAGATGACCTCTTGAATGAGCACACCCGCCTACTGCAAGCATCAGTCCAGCAGCAGATGCAGCTTTCAACATCAGTGGATGCACTGCGTGTGGCTCTGGAGCAGGCAGAGGAGCGTCGCAGCAGGTACACCGCTCTGATCCTGGCAGGGATGGATCGTTTGCGGGAGGATGTGACCACTGCCATTGACAGGCATGCTCAGGCATTCACTGCTGTCATGACCACAATGGGCACACAGTCAGGTGCTCATGCATCACGGACACCACGCAGTGCACTCTCCACCCCCCATTCCTGGCATTGTGTGACTCCCACCCTGTCGACACCAGGTTCAGCTGTGGGCATCCCGAGCACTCCTGGTGCAGGCATGTTCAGTGTGCTGCAGACCCCTGCATGAGCACAGTCGCGTTCATGCAGTGGAACCCCTGGGGGACCATCAGTGCCACCCCATGAGGCCAGTGGTCAGCCTGTCAGTGCCGGCGGGTCTCGGCGGGGCCACCCATACATCTGTGGTGGCCGGGGCACTGTGCCACGTGACTGACCTGTCTCCCAGCATGGCTACTGTCTGGTGCTGCCCTGTGTGCATTGTGTGTTTCAGTGGGCAGTGCACGGGTGGGTACCCGGCCCTGCGCGCAGACACACAGCCCACCTGCACATCCTCCCAGCTGCTGTCCGCAGTTATGTGTGCATGATGATGCCTGCATTGCACTGTACACCAATGTGCAATGGTGCTCAGCATCTGACACACGCACATGGACAGTCAGTGGGTGTGGTGGCCTGTGGACATGTGTGTTGCTAGGGTTGGCGTTCTGGGTCAGTGTGCCTCCTGCCCTCTGTGCACGTTTGGTGCGTTGTGTGTGTGCGTGTGTGTGTGTCCGTCCACGTGGCATGTTAATCCTCACCCATCCCTGGTTGTGTGTGTGCTTCTGTGCCCTGCCACTTCCCTTGATGGCATGCACCCCTGGTGTGTGTCCATGCATGTTTGTGGGTTGTGCCTTAGCCACTGGTGGTTGCACATGGCCCCATGACTTACCTGGGTTGGCTGAAGTGCTCCTCCATGATGGTGTCCCAGTGCAGCTGTGCCAGCCAGATCTGTCAGGGGTCCCGTCACCCAAGGGGGGGCTGCCCATCACCATTGTCACCGGCATCCTCATTGTCCCCATCGCTGTCCCCCTCTTCGACCTGTATGGCTATCCCACATTCGTTGACCATGTTGTGCAGGATGCAACAGGCCAGGAATAGCCCACAGGCCTTTGAGGGTCTATACTGTAGGGCACCACCGGAGGTGTCCAGGCAACAGAAACGTGCCATCAGCATCCCGAACACCCGCTCAATGACATTACGTGTGGTGGCGTATGCCTCATTGTAGCGTTTCTGCAATGGAGTTGCGGGTCGCCGGTAGGGTGTGAGCAGCCAGGGATGGAGTGGGTATCCACTGTCACCTGTGTGTAGAGGGTGGAGGTTAGTTTGCTGATCAGCATCACCCTATCCCAGGCCATGTAGGCCACTACCCATGTCACCTCTGGCCATGCCCCCCCAGGCCCTATGATTGTCCATGTGGTTTGCATACTCACCCAGTAGGTGTCCAGTAGGGATGTCCCCACTCTCGAATCTGTGGCACAGTGCTGACTGGTGCCAGATGAAGGCATTGTGTGCTTCCCCAGGGTGGCGTGGCACAGACATTGATTATGCGCCCCCTGGCATCGCACACCACCTGGCAGTTGATGCTGGCATAGCCCTTGCGATTGATGTATGCGGCCCCCTCAGGGTCAGGCGGTGTGCAGATGGCCACATGGGTGCAGTCTTTTTCCCCTAGCACACCAGGCATACGTGCTACCCTGTGGAACTCCTGTATGTTTACTGTGTGCTCCGCCAGTGTGCTGGGGAAATGGATGTACTCCACAGCATGTGGCAGCAGTGCGCTGAGAATTGGGTGAGGTGGCATGACGTGGCTGACTGGGTTATGCCTGTGGTGTCCCCAGCTGGTCTCTGGATGGTACCCGTGGAGAGCAAGCACATACAGGCTGTTACTTTAGTCTCCACTGACAGGGCATGGCTCCATCGTTTGGGTGCCTGCATCACATCACTGCACAGTTCACAGAGCCGCCTCAGAATTGCCCTATTCAGGTAGTACCGGCCCACAATCTCAGTATCAATGTACAGCTCGAAGCTGGTGTGAGCTCGGTACTGCCTGTTGGGGGCATACCGCCGACGGGCCCTTCCACGGCCACGCCCCTCTGCCGCCCGCCTTCTCACCCCCCTCATAACTGCCTCCATCTGGAAGGTGGCACTGGCCATGTCCCTGGCTTGTGTTCACCCCTCCTAGCAGCTGTTACTGTATTCCCCCTGCTGTCCTCCTTGCTACTTCCCCTGCACCGGGAACACCTGCCTGTGGTGGCCTCTGTGCTGTGTGGCACTTTCCCCTTCTGCACTGGTTGTGGCTCCCCACACCTTCCCTATGCCTGTGTGTTCAGGGTGCCCTTTCCCTGGCCTGCCCTGTGTGTCCCTCCTGCCCTGTCTGTCTGGCTAGAGTTCTGCCTCATGTGGCTTCCCTGTAGCGTTCTTGCATCTCTCCCTTGCTCCTTTTTATTTTGGCTCATTTCCTCTATGGCGCAACTTTTGCTTGCTCCCCTATTGCACATGGCGCACAAGTCGTTGAATATCGCACTGTGCCATTTATGCATGATTCCTCCCCCTTCAGTTGCGCATGCCTTCATTATCATTGCGCTGTTGCTCAGCATGATTTTTAGCGCAACTGCCTCCTGCTGAATATCGCAGAATGGTGCAATTTCAGACTCGCGCAGGCGCAACCCTGTTGCGCATGGCTCAACTCTTTTGAATATCTGGGCCATAGTGTGTGTTGTGCACATTGTTTTCTTCCATCACAGGGCCCCAACCAGCTGCAACGTTCCTGGCTAGCCCACCATTCTCCATCTCGGTACCCAGAGTGTGTGACTGTTGTGGACCCTGAAGTGCATGCATAACTGTTTGACTGATACAGCCTTTAAGCAAATTAACCTGATTATGCCGCTCCCTTGTTCAAGTCCCTTAAATAAATCAGATCTAACTCTTTTTTGCATTTACCCTGACTGTGATTCCAGTTTGTGCAAGAGTACTGTACTGCTGTTATTTACTGTGAATAATCTTGTTTTACAGGGGGTCACCAGGGCCAGGCCAGAGGAAGGCCCTGGTGGTAAGTGCAAACAGTGTGGGTACTTGTGTGGTGTATCGGGGTATTGTGAAAGTGATTATTGTGTATTGTTCTGGCCACTAGTAAGGAAGAGGGGGTGTTACAGTGTCCTGGAGGGCTGTGCCCAGGTTAGCTTGACCACTACCAACCCTGACCTCCGGGTGGAGGCACCCGTTATTCAGAACTCAGGCCCCTTAACCTGCTACTAGCCAAGCAGGCGGGGTAGTAGCCCTTGGGATAGCGCCACCTAGGGTTTACAAGTACAAATGCCAATATGTCAAATAATAACATTATGTTATAGGTTTTATGAATTTTTTATCATTTCATTTAAGCTGAGTGGTTTGCCTAAATTCAACCACTGGAAGCCGCTAGTCCAAGTGAACACATGCTGTTATGATGGGCACTATCACACATGAGCAAGTTTTAACATGCTTATGATGATATGAACTGAGGGTACTGTCCAACAGAGTGACTCATGCTGAACTCTTAGACGTCTCTAAAGAAAACAAACACAAGAAGTGCTAAGAAACACTCTGAGAAGTGAAGCCAAGATCCTGAACATGCACACTAGCGCTAATGCACATGCTCAGGATCTTGGCTTCTTTCTGAAAGAGATTGGAAGCCCCAAAGGAGAACAGGGCAATGGGACCAGACAGGATTCAACCAAGGGTTCTAAGAGAGCTGAGCACAGTGCTAGCCACCCCTCTGGCAACACTATTCAGAACCTTATTGGAGATGGTGGTACTGTCGTTCCAGAGGACTGGAAAAGGGTCGATGTGATCCCTCTACACAACAGCAGCAGGAGGGAGGAGGCTAGCAATTATAGGCTTGTCAGTCTCACATCAGTGGTGGGGAAATTAATGGAAACCCTGCAGAAGGAGGGCCAGATGGAGTACCTGGAGGCAAATGGGCTGCAAGACCACCAGTAGAACAGTTTCAAAGGGAGGAGGTCATGTCAAACAAATCTCAGATTTATTTGACTGGTGACTAAGGAAGTGGATCGGGGAGGGCAGTAGATGTGTCCTATCTGGACTTCAGTAAGGCCTTTGAAACTGTGCCATACAGGGAGCTAGTTAAGAAACGAAGCAGCCTAGGGGTTCTGGAAAAAGTGGTAAGCTGTGCATCAAACTGTTTGTAGGATAGGAGTCAGAGGGTGGTGGTAAATGGTGACACTCAAGGGAGGGTAGCATGACTAGTAGAGTGCCACAGAGATCAGTACTGGGATCGGTCCTCTTCAAAATCTTCATAAGTGACATTGCTGAGCAACTGGAGGGGAAGGTGTGTCACTTTATGGATGATACAAAAATCTGCAACTAGTTGGACACTCAGGAAGGGGTGGACAGAATGCAAAGGGATCTTGGGAAACTAGAGGAGTGATCTAGGGTGTGACACTTGGGTTTCAATCCCAAAAAGTGCAAAGTCATGCACCGGGTGTGGGAAAACCTGAGAGATGTGAATAAGATGGGGGGAGATACTTACAGTCACCAAGCAAAAAGGGGACCTCAGGGTACTCATATCTGATTACCTCAAGGGGGCAGGGCAGTGTGACAAGGCAGTAGGCAAGGCTAGTGGGATGCCAGGGTGCATAGGGAGGGGTATTCCTAGCAGGAGAAGGGCGGTAGCGTTGCCACTGTGTTGATCAAGGGGTGTGTGTGGAAAAACTGAGGAGGGACCTGACCAGGCTTGAGGAGTGATCAAGAGTGTGGCAGCTGAGATTCAATGCAAAGAAATGTAAAATAGTACACTTGGGGTACAGAAGCCCAGGGAAGGAGTACATGATGGGGGGAGGTACTGACGGCCACCAAACAGGAAAGGGACATGATGGGCTAATCATATCTGATGACTGAAAGGTGACCAAGTATTGTGAAAAGGCTATGGGGAGATCTAGTGGGATGCTGGGGTGCAAAAGGAGAGGTATTACCAGCACAAAAAAGGAGATGGTGATACCACTGTACAAATCATTGGTGAGACCCCATCTGGAGTACTGTGTCCCTTTCTGGAGGCGGTACCTCTGGAAGGACATAGACAGAGTAGAGGCCGTTCAGAAAAGGGCAACAAAAATGGTGCAGGGTCTGCACCAAAAGTCATATAAGGAGAGACTAGTGGACCTCAATATGTATGCCCTGGAAGAGAGGGGGGGGGATATAATAGAGACCTTCAAATACCTTAAGGGCATAAATAAGGTACAAGTGGGTAGCATCTTTCAGAAAAAGAGATTTGCAAGAAGAACGGGTCATGACATGAGGCTGGAGGGGGATAGACTCAGGGGTAGTGTGAAGAAGTATTTTTTCACCGAAAGGGTGGTGGATGCATGGAACTGCCTCTCAGCAGAGGTTGTGGGGACAAAAATGATAGGGGAATTCAAGAATGCATGGGATAGACACAAACGAACTCTAGCAATAGGAAAGAGGATAAAATCCAGAGATCAAGTAGGATCTGTAGTATTGCAGTAGGCAGGGAAAATGGGCCGATTAGGTGGGTCAAGCTGTCCTTATCTGCCATCAGTTTCTATGTTTCAATGATCACTAGTGAGACCCCAGCTAGAGCACTGTGTCCAGTTCTGGAGGCCACACTTCTGCAAGCACATTGACAGGGTGTACAGTCCAGAGGAAAGTTACCAAAATGGTGCAGGTGTTGCACAGGAAGCCATACGAGGAGAGGCCATGGGACCTCAACATGGACTCCCTGGAGGAGAAGAGTTTTAGATGAGACATGATTGAGACCTATGAGCACCTAACAGAGGGTGAACAAGGTACAGTTAGGGAGTCTCTTTCAGAGGAAGAAACGCACTGGAATATGGGGGCATTCAAAGGAGCTAGAGAGAGGGAAGTTTAAGACAGATGTGAGCGAATACTTTTCTCAGAAAGGCTGGAGGTTGCCTGGAACAGCCTGCCAGAAGAGGTGAGGGTGCAAAAACAGTGGGGAGCTTCAATCATGCGTGGGATAGGCACACAGGCATACTAAGTAGAAGAAAGGGAGGTGGGAGGGATGCAGGTGATTGAATAGGATCCCAGCTGTCAGAATAGGCAGGGAACACTTAGGCAGAACAAATAGGCCTACTGGTCCTTTTCTGCTGACAAATTCTATGTTTCTATGTTTGTACAACCTAGGAACTCTGGGAGCTAAGAGTTGAATTAATAAGTGCACATCATGTTACCAACCAAATTACCATGATTCAGTAGCCCCCACTGATAAATCAGTTCCACGAAATAATCAGAATAATACTGAATCAGGAAACAGACATACAGGTTTTTTTATTCTTTTACTGTTTAATGGCACTGGATTTGTGGTTAACACCTGGTGGAGCAGAATGATACTGTGACAAAAATACCTGATACAGAACGCTGTAACAGTGGTTAAACTACAGGAATTATATTGCAAGAAACACCATACCATACCAAATATATCATGTCTAACACCCGTAACATTATCTAGATACATAACATTCATGATATGCAATATATGAAGATGCTATATAATAATTAACTTGCGAGCTGGTTATTATGGAGCTCGGTAATAACCGGGTTGCAGGTTATTATGACACAGAAGTGCAACTCACAGTAATGACCAGCTAGGTTTTTACAATGATCATCACATCTCTACTGCCTGGCCCTACAACAGTAGGTGCACTGACTTTTTTACTGTTTTGGCACTGAAATTAATAGAAACTCACTTGCCATGCCCCCAACCCCCCATGAGTCTGCTGTCATCTTCCATGTGAGTCAGTGCAGAAAACAGATAATTTGAAACCTCAGTTTCTTTGCTCTTCTGTTTGCATTGACGGGACATTCTGTAATAAATTAGAAGACCTGCTACATCTAAACCACAAGTTTCACAATTTTATTTAAATTGTTCACTTCCTTTGGCTTTCCCAGCAGCTGTTGCCATGCCTGAACTGAAGGCAATGGGCTCGATTTTCAGAGATCAGGACTGGCATAAGCAGGCCTGCGGCAAGGAGAAATGGTGCAAGGGGCTTCTTGCACTGCATCTTGCACCAGTCCCGGTTTTCTAACGGACCGTGTGCCACTGGGGGAACCACCTGCACCAACCGGACTTGCGCCATCCTTGCGATGGCTACATCAGTACACAATGGGGGAAGAGGGTTTGCACTGGGGCAAGGCTGCAAAATCCCCTACATTGGGATTTTTGCAAGCCTGCCCCCCGGCAGAGGGACCCAGCAGTTAGACCAGCCCCGAGCTGGTCTAAGCAGCCATGCGCCACTGCTTCAGCCCTCGCTGGGAGAGGGGGGTGACCCTGTGCTCCCCTTGGGGAAGGCTGCCAGACAGCCTCCAACACTTGCTAGACCACCACTGGAGCAGCCAGTGGTCCACGTCAGGTGAAAAATAAAATATGTTGAAGATGGGTATTACTGTTTTTTTCCTCACACTCTTGGTGTGTTTGTGATACCTACTTAAACCCTTTTAGCTTCACTCTTGGGGTTTAAGGAGCATCACACACCTTGAGTGTGTGAAAAAAAACTTGAAGTATACATCTTCATATCTATTATTCTATGTATAAAATGCTGATACATAACCTGGTTCTTGCACCCAAAAAATGCAGATGAAACCACGCCTATCCATAAGCATTCCAGCTGGTGATGTAATAATCTATTAAAAAATGGCAGCTTAGTGCCTCAATGTCAGAGGACATCGAATGGTGAAGGACTGAGGCTGAGCTGCTCAGAGAAGAGTTAGAACACTCGAATGTTTGTTTGTAGTCATTATGCTGCATATTTTTCAATAGAGGACAATAGATTCTAAAAGTCTTCACTGCTGAGCAAGTTTATTTTTTAGTGCGTTGTTTTGCAATGCCGGCCCTTATGCAAATGCCCCATTTTGCAAACATTTTGCCATATCTGATTTTTCACATGCTTAATTTAATTCACAGCAGTTTTGTGACCTGCAGAAAATTATGTATCATTTTCTCAGTGGTGAAATTCGGTGTGAAATCTCTCAGTAAGTCAAGTTGGGGAATACAGAAGGTTTTTTTTTTGTAAAATGTTCTGGATTTTATGTGGATTTTTTTTTTCTTCTGCAGTTGTAATGGGCTATGGTGGAAGTTTAAATTGAGGAATGGCTGCACAACTTGTCTGCATTTCCATGCTGGAACATGTAGTAGTTTAGCCTCTGCTCTGCTGGTATCTTGTTGCTAAATAAATAATAGCGGATTCACTTGAATAAACGCTCTTCCCTGTCCATGATATTGCCTTAGGCATTGTTGCTCTCTTCTCAAAGTGTTTCTGACATGGGCATGTTCCTTGAGAGGGTTGTTTGTGCCAAGTAACTGCCCATGTGGCTTGCTGTTCACATTGCTTATGCAATCCTATTCTTTTCAGAAAGGCGTAAGGGCTGACATGCTTTCAGGCTATTTGAAATTGCATGTGAAAAAAAAATGGCTTTAAAAACCTCACCGGAATCTGCAGTTGGATGAAACTGAAACTTTTAAGAATAATTCCTGTACATTCACAGCCTGGGCAAATCCCTCTGCACTTGCCCCCGTTTGCATGAATTTTAAATGATTGCCATCTGCTTAGGGGGCACCAGCAGAGCCTGCCTGTTCTGTGGGGAATGGCAGGATAGCTTGTTTATGAGGCATACAGTATGTTGACATTTAATGTTTTCCAATATATGATGTAGCAATTACATCTTTTCCAGACAGTTTTTTTAAATATATATATATGCATGTATATATATTTTTTTTCCCATTTCACTGAGGTGTCTGGTTATCTCTTTGGGCCTGGTGACTTGTGTGCCACAAAACCACTGGACCAGTGACAGTGCATAAGACATTAAAACATAGGTCTAATCAGACACATTGGTGTATCACAATATGGGGCAAATCAGC
This sequence comes from Neoceratodus forsteri, assembly GCA_016271365.2. Classification (NCBI taxonomy): domain Eukaryota; kingdom Metazoa; phylum Chordata; order Ceratodontiformes; family Ceratodontidae; genus Neoceratodus; species Neoceratodus forsteri. The sequence continues at coordinate 142,099,049 of CM028133.1, forward strand.
AACCCACTCGGGGGTCAAAAAAGAATCCAAAGCATAAACTTCTCCAGCACAGTAACTAAAATGATTTTAACACACATTTGTCAATGCCGAATGTTTGCTTGCTGATATTAGCATTGGATGTGCAGGAGTCAGACAGATGCAGAATAGGAATGGTAGTGAAGTACTGAACGCATGCTAACCCCACCTCCACCCTGCAGAGATGGACAGGCATTGGGGTGTGCCTTTGGGTCGTAGCCCATAACGCTCATGGCATTTCAACTCACCCTATCCTGCAGACACCGACAAGTGTTGAGGTGTGCTTGGGGTGTTCAGCTTTATAGTCACCCCATTCCATAAGGGCACATGCTGAAATGGGTGCAGCATAGAAGAATGGGGTGAACTCTGGGGTCGAAGAGTCCAAGGCACACTTCGATGCCTGTCACTGGCTTCAGGGAGGGGGTGAGGGTGGAATGGCGTGAGCATTACAGCTAGCAATTCAAAGGCACACCCTTGACGCCTGTCAGTCTGTACAGGGTGGGACATTAGAGTTACATGGAAACATGGAAACATAGAAGTTGACAGCAGATAAGGACTGCAAGGCCCATCCAGTCTGCCCACTTTTTCTACCTTATGAATGTGCCATAGGCCTTTACTCTGTCAATGGCCTATCTATTCATACTCATCTATATTGCTCCCCTATGTCTATCCCATGCCTGTTCGAAGCCCTGCATTGTATTCATATCCACCACTTCCTGAGGTGGGCTGTTGCATGCATCCACCACTCTTTCTGTGAAAAATAACTTCCTCACATTACCCCTTAATCGGGCTCCTTCTAATCGCGTGCTGGTTAGAAACCCCAATGCCCCAGGCATTTGTTGGTATTTGCACTACAAATTTTCAACATGGCCTTTTAGTGATCCCCACCTCATGAAAGCATTCGGGACCTCTGCTCATGAACAGTGGCACTGTGATTTTGTTAATCTGTCCCAAACGTCGATTTCTCACAGTGACCGTGCCATTCTGCACCAGAAGAGCGAAAACACGGTTCAGGCAGGATGTGAAAAAAAACAGCTGTACCATTCATAGGAAGGTGTGAAGAGATGGCAGTGCTGAAAATCTGGAGTGAAAATATAAAAAGTGCTCGAACTTATGAGCATACATGGAAAATGCGCAAGGCACTCTCGTAACACAGTCATTTAGTGGAATTATTTCACCAAATTTTCAACATAGGCATTTTGTGACCTCTGCTCATGAACACTGTCACTAAGATTTTCTTAATCTGCCCCGAACGTTGATTTCCCACAACGACTGTGCCGCCAGATGTGCGAAAACACATTTCGGGCAGGATGTGAAAAATGACAGCTGTACTGTCCATAAGGAAGTGTGTAAAATTTACAATGTTGAAAATCTTGAGTGTAAAGATTACAGATTCTCGAAGTTACGAGTGTGAATGGAAACTGCGCAACGCACGCCCGTAATATGATAATTGTATGGACTTTTGTCACCAAATTTTCAACATAGGCATTTTGGGACCTCCATTCATGAACAGTGTCACTGTGATTTTCTTAATCTGTCCAAACACTGATTTCCCACGACGACTGCACTATTCCGCGTCTGAAGTGTGAAAACACATTTTGGCCAGGATGTGGAAAAATGACAGCTGTACTGTTCATAAGGAGGTGTAACAAAATGCCAGTGTTGAAAATCTGGAGTGAAAATACTACAAATTTGCGAAGTTTTGAGTGTGCGTGGAAATGGCGTATCGCACACTCGTAACAGTCATTTTTTGAAATTTGTTTCTCCAGATTTGCAACATAGGCTTTTTGGGAGCCCACTGCATGAACAGTGATACTATTGTTTCATTAATCAGTCCTGAAAGGTGATTCTGCACAGTGACTGTGAAATCACCTTTCGGAACCAAATAACCAGATAACAGTCACTGAATTCATGAGATAGGGTCCGAAGAACCCCATGTTGAAAATTTGGTACCAAACTTCAGAAAAATGGCCAAGATATCCACATAAGTTGAAAAAAAACATTTATGCCATTATGCAGCTTACTGCCATTTCTTCAGTTCGCGGTCGGCTTTGAAGAGTGCAGACGTGTTCCCGGTCCACCGAAGATCATCGCGCCAGGCTCTGGAGGTAAGTGAGGGGGTGTGGGAGGTGTGGTGTGCAGAGGGTGGGTGCAGGTTGGGGAGGGGGCACCGACAGTGAGGGACCATTTTCTTATTACAGGTTTAAAAATACCAAACAACGAGGAAGGTTTCTTTATTTACAGCTGGTTTAGCACACTGGTGGGTTTTCAGCATGCCACCCGAGTGTTTCTTGGGGAGTCTGTATGCTGACGATTGGGCACCCGCCTGCTATACAGACCGTTTGTGGGGCACATGAGCCAAGGTGACTGGGCACCTCCTCGCACACAACACACGGGGGGACATTATGCCGATGGGGATTAGGCTCCCCATTGGCAAATATGAACTTGGGAGGAGCATGCTGACAGGGGGATTGGGCACCCCCGTCGGTTTCGTGTGGACTGTGACAGGCGGACGGCAACAGCTGCTGCCCTGTTTATTGAGCTGGGACACCAGACAAGATAAACTGTGATTCACCGTTGGAATCAGGGACCACCCCAGCAGCAAAAACAGCTGATTGTTAATTACGGAGCGCTCCCTGATTGCAGCGCCGAGTTTCTTTCAAGTTGGTGGTAAGCTACAATACTGCTGCCATGGACAGTGTGCTCCTCTATTGGCACCACAGAGAACAGCCCTAAAATGGACAGCTGGCATTTGCCACAACACTGCCGATGCCTCACATTTCGCTACTACAGCAAACTGCCTAATATGTTTCTGCTGGCATGCTAAGCAAACATAAAAAAGTACTTTTACTGTACACTTTTACTTTCTTCAATTAGTGTTCTAGAGCAGTTGCATCGTGCTGGATTTATTAACAAAGGGAGAGAAGGATAATTTCTAGGCAGGTTGCAAAACGTTTGCCCTTTTGGCACATGTTGTGATGAGAGGGCATGAGAGGAGACTTATTAGTGGGAGATTCAAGAGGGACATAAGGAAGTTTTTCTACACTGAGAGGGTGGTGGAATCTTGAAACAGCCTGAGGAAGTGGAGGGGGATGGGGTCTACAAATTGGTTCAAGGATGGGTGGGACAGATACATGGGTTGCTAGCACCAAAAAAAGGGGAAGGGAGGGAGTAGAAAGTGGAGTTGAGGAGGATGGAGGAGGGAGGGAGGGAGTCCTCAGGGTGAAAACCTACTGCAAAATTAGGTCAAGGGGGAATAAGGTAGGAGAACAGTGCAGACTGGATGGAGTTTAGATCTTTTTCTGCTGTTAATTTCTATGTTTCTTTCTTTTTTTTTTTCATACAGCTTTTTGGCCCCCAGTGACCTCCTCCACCTGCTTCAGAATGATTGTCAGCACCACCAGTCCCAACCACCACTTCCCTTACCATCTCTTCAGCAGGGATCCACATGAGGAGGAACCTGAGGGCACTAGTGCCATCACTGATGGCCATCGGTGTGCATTGTTTTTTTCCTGGGGTTTTCTCCCCTTTCCCTCCTCCCCTGGCACTATGGTACAGTTCATGTTGTTCCATGCACGCCCCTGGCTGAACGTAGTGACATCTTGTGGGGGAGACAAGTTTCATCAGCCCATTGCAGGGGTGGCTATAGCACCAGAACCTGGGTACCTCCCTCCCCTGACTGGTAGCGCTGCCATGCAGCAGAACCTTCCAGTCCCCATTTCCATGTCATAATTGCGAACGCAAAACAGCGATCACTATTACAGCGAGTCTACATCACCGAAAAGCACGACGACAATGTACACTTGTCCGCGACACCACATCCAGCAACTGAAAAAAGGATTTATGCGGGGCTGCACCTCACCTCCACCCCCACACCTCCCCTCGTGGGGGGCTTTGCCCCATGCACTCCCCTGATTTTAATACCCTCCTAAAGGGTAAAGCTGCCACAACAGACGCTGATATAGTATCCAGTGGGATCCGCATCAGGGCTCCAACTGAATCTGCAAAATAAATTAATGCCTTCTTTACTAATCTTAATAAATATAGAATTCCTCCAACTAGAACCCTTCCCCCTCCTTCTAGTAAGGTTACGGCACCCTCCCAACGACCGCAGTTCCACCTTAAACTCATCTCTCGGTCTGAAGTACTTAAGCTATTACTGAAGGTTAATAGTACAGTATCTGCTGGGTATGACAAGCTTGAGCCCAAGCTACTAAGGCTAGCTATCCTGGTCATAGCATCTCCTATTACCTGGCTTTTCAACAGATCCATTCTAGAAGAGAAGGTATCATCCCTATGGAATGTAGCCTTGGTTTCTCCAGTACATAAAGGTGGGTCCCGAGAGATGGTGAACAACTACAGACCCGTATCGATCCTCCCTACGCTAAATAAGATCCTTGAAAGGCTAATTTACAACCAAATACAAGATTACTTGGAGAGGTACAAAGTAATGAGTCCCGAACAGCATGGCTTCAGAAAACAACATGGTAACGATACTGCCCTTGCTAGCCTGACCACAAGCATCCTGGACACCGTAGACAAAGGCCTACTAATAGGTGGGGTCTTTATAGACCTTACAAAAGCCTTTGACTTAGTAAGCCACCAGCTATTACTCAAAAAGCTAGAATCCCTGGGGATATGTAATTACTCCTTAACGTGGTTTTCAGATTATCTGGAGGGTAGATCACAAACAGTGAAGTGGCATGGAGCACTCTCTGAACAGTGGCCTATTAGAGTGGGAGTCCCACATGGTTCTATCCTTGGACCACTATTATTTTCGTTATTCATAAACCACCTCCCATAACATACCAGGGAAGCTAAAGTTACCTTATATGCAGATGATGCAGTACTTTACAGAACTGCTCTGAATGCAACACAACCAAACGAGCAATTAGATAACAACCTGTTATCGCTGGAAAACTGGCTTCTTGCCAACAAACTTGTTCTCAATGAGAAAAAAAATAAAAGCAATGTTGATCAGGTCAAGAAGCCTTGGCACTGACCACACTGAAAAACTTGAACTGTTTCTCTCTGATAGGACAAGAGTAGAGGTGGTTAACTTCAATAAGTACAGTAGCTGTGGGTCTACCTTGACCAAGAAGGTACTTTCAAGACCCATCTCAGCCACCTAACAAAAACAATGAACCAGAAGGTGGGCCTCCTATATCATCTAAGCCCCTTCCTTACCTCAGAATCTCACTGTAGAATAACCCAATGTACCTTCCTCCCTACTCTACTCCATGGGACCCCAGTGCTATTTTCTGCCAGGGGTTCTGAGCTCCAGATGCTAAGAACGCTCTACCACAGGATAGCAAGGTTTGCCAACTCGGTGAGACCACTTGACCATCACTGTACAGTACTGAAATCTCTAAACTGGCCATCACTTGAGGGCAAACTAGCCTACCTCTCCCTATGCCTAGCCTACAGACTAAGGCAGAACAATGCTGCCCCCCCCCCAGACTAAAAAACCTGCTTCAACCTAAACAGTGTAAAAGAACTTTAAGATCCTCAGAACTCCAACTACTCCAGGTACTCAGAGTCAGAACCTCTTGTGGAGAGAGATTATACTCTTCCTTTACCCCTTCCCTGTGGAATGGGCTCCTCTGTGGCATCCAATCATCAGCCTCTCTAAGGGGTTTCAAGAAAGAGCTCAGATCCCATCTTTTGAGGTTTAATGCTAAGAAGTGCAACGTAATGCACCTGGGAAACAAAAACCCAGGTTAAGAGTACACAATGGGGGTGAGATACTAACAACAACAAAAATGGAAAAGGACCTGGGGGTAGTCATATCAGATGACTTAAAGGTGGGCAAGCAATGTGAGAGGGCAGTAAGGAGGGCTGGGGGGATACTGGGATGCATAGGGAGAGGCATCACCAGTAGAAAACAGGAAGTTGTTATCCCTCTGTACAGACAGCTGGTGAGACCCCATCTGGAGAACTGTGTGCAGTTCTGGAGACCCAGTCTCCGCAAGGCCATAGACAAGATGGAAGCTGTCCAGACGAGGGCAACTAAAATGGTGTAGGGTCTGCACCAGAAGACATATGAAGAGAGACTAAAGGAGCTTAATATGTATAGCCTTGAGGAAAGGAGGGAGAGGGGGGACATGATAGAAACTTTCAAGTACCTCAAGGGAATTAACAAAGTCCAAGAGGGTAGCATCTTTCAAAAAAAGAGGTGTGCAAGAACAAGGGGGCACAATTTGAAGATGGGGGCGGCTCAGAGGTAATGTAAGGAAGTATTTTTTTACAGAGAGGGTTGTGGATGCATGGAACGGCCTTCCGGAGGAGGTTGTGGAGTCAAAAACAGCAGTTGAATTCAAGCATGCATGGGACAGCCACAAGGCAATTTTAGGGGTTGGGGGTAGAAAGAAGTAGACTGCTGGTTAACTAGGATCTGCAGCTTATCCATTAGGTAGGGAAATGGGCAGACTGGGTGGGCCAAGCGGTCCTTATCTGCCGTCAAATTCTCTGTTTCTATGTATGTTTCTATGAAATTGAATCACTGCACCTGTCATAATTGATAATGGTCTAAATAATCACACCAGGCTCCAACCTGTGAAGCTCAGTGAACCTTGTCGCCCAGAAATCATAAAGGGCTCTGAGAGTACTAACCCCTTACTGTATTGGGATACGTGCCGCCTCACCTTTTTTTTGTTAATTTGTCTCTGCACATCCAGTGCTCTCCTAGATTTATGATAGATGCTGTCTCTCCATTGTGACAAGAATTGACTATGTAATATGTTGACTAATAATGATGTACTCCTCTGTATAATGTGTCTACTTCTGTATTCTAAATGTATAATGTTTATGACACTGCCTTATGTCTCTCTGTAATTAACCCCAGGTCGCCCGCGAAAAAGGGACCATCCAGTCTCAGTGAGCCTACCCAGTTACCAAAATTAAATAAATAAATAACTCAAGGGAGTGCATGTCGGGGGACAGTCCAGAAAAAAAAAAAGAAATTTAGGCTGGAGCAATAAAATCTATTCGGTCCCTAGCCCTGAACCCAGAACCTGCTGCCCTGGAGGTAGCCACCTTCACCACCACACCACATGGCTAGCTCAGTGGCAGCACCCCACAGTATCCCACATAAACCCTCTTCCCTGTCCCTCCCCTTCCGGTCACCATCATAACCCTCCCTCGCTCATAGCTACCCTCGCTGTCCCATTCTGTCGCTACCCTTACAGGGTAGCTCACATGTGCAGCACTGCAAATGAGTAGGTCTTTTTTTTTTTTTTTAATTACTGTACTTTTTTCCCCGCCGGCACCCCTAACCCCATGAGCGGGCTCAACCTGAGCCTGGCAACCCAGACCCTCACCCGGGGATGCCCCCCCAGTGGAGCCGCTGGAGGCGGAACTGAAGGTGGCTGGTGGGTCAGACGCCAAGCCCCGGCTCATACGCGGGGGCCAGCGGATTTTTGCAGTAAGTCCCCTTGGAGCTGAGAATGTGCAATGATGCTGATATCTTTCGGCAAGCATCTGTCCCAGCTCCACCCATGTTGCGGTGCGGCGCTGTGCCCCTGGCCTCCGCCAGGGGGCAAGCGATGCCAGAACCAATGAGTCACTCTTTTGAGAGTCGCTTATTTGTAGTCGCTATTATCACTGGATACCCCAGTCCCCTGGTCCACTCCCAAACCCACCCTTTGTACTTTTTGAATTACAGGGACAGGGATCGGAGGGCTGGGGTGCCACTAGACACCAGGGAATATTTCTTAAATTACGGGGATGAGGATTGGAGGGCAGAGGGTGCCACTAGACGCCAGGGAATACTTCTTAAATGACAGGGACAGTGATCAGAGGATGGGGGTGCAAGTAGGCACCAAGGAAAAGCTACACATTTACTGGGATGGGCAATCAGGATTGGGTGGCCGTTCACCACCATGCCTGATGTGGTGATTGACTGCAGGAGGGGCACAATCCTGATACCACTTCCCATAAAATAAGCCCATAATGGTTCTGCATATGGTTCTTTAGCACCTTGCATACCCAATGGGCTCATTGCATGGTGCCAACTGAATATCATGCCAGGGACTCCCAGTGATAACAGGTCTGGGTGCACAGTTCCATCCATGTCAGGGCAGCACTACTCAACTTTGCGCTGCTTTGACAAGGCCCTATATTCAGTCGGATCACACCAGTGCACTACCCCACTGAATATAGCACCCTCTGGATTGTGGGCAACCCACTTTTGTCCATTACTCAATATCTGGCCCTATGAGTGTTATACGGTGTAGATATCACAATGATCATGCTTAAACAATGCATAAAAGTGGAATGCATATGAAATATCCAAATAATTTGCATAAATGCCTATTATTTAGTCTTCATTGGCCCCCATACAGTTTTCAGACAGTTAGCTTGGCAGTAACCAGGTTAACATTGTGCTCACAGTGAATAGCACCAGTGATCAGGGGTCATATTGAAAGGCTTTCAATTTGCCGCTCAAATACAACTGCACTGTTTAATTTTGCCGGAACCAACTGTACCCCACCAATCACCCATGTTGAGGTTCTGAAACATGCATGCCCTGGTGTCCAGTAGTCTCCACGATCACCCATGCTGGACTGTTAAAACATGTATGCCCTGGTGCCCAGTTGTTTACCCCCCCAAAATCACCCATGCTGGGCTTTTAAAACATGCATGCCCTGGTATCTAGTGGACCCACTCTGATCAACCATGCTGGGCTTTTGAAACATGCATGTCCTGGTGTCCTGTGATCCCCTCGATTGCCCTTGCTGGGTTTTTGAAACACATATAATGTGGTATCTGGTGGTCTCCCCTCCTTGACTGCCCATGCTGGGGTTGTGTAACATTTATTCCCTGGTGTTTAGTGGTCCCCTCACCCCCCTAATTGCCCATTCCTAACTGAAAAATGCAATCCCCCTGATATTCTAGTGGACTCCCCCACTATTTGCTGAACCCCCATCCAACCCACATGCTCTGGACCCATCACCCCACACCCCCAACCCAGGACACTAGTTGATGCAACATTGATGGCAAATGGCACAGCCCTCTTCTCACCTCCTCGTCTGGCCGCCATCTGACTATCAGTGAGCAATCTTGGGTACAGTCTCACAATCAATCACTGACAGTCAAATGGTAGCCAGTCAAGAAAGTGAGCAGAGAGCTGTGACAGTCGCCATCAATGTGGTACTAACTGGTGTCCAGGGTGAGGGGTGTGTGGGGCTGTGGGACCTGAGTGGGTGTAGGCAACCGCTCAAGGTGGATGGTCCACTAGACTACTGGGGTTGTACTTTTCAATGGTGATTGAGGGAAACCACTAGGTACCAAGGAATAAATGTTGCACAAGCCCAGCATGAGCAATTGGGGGGGGGCATACATGCTTCAGAAACCCAACATAAGTGATCCAGGGGGTAGAACCACTACACACCAGGGAATACATGTATCACAAGTCCAATATTGGCCTATGGAGCTATGTGGCATGCTAATGAGCCCATATAAAGCATGCTAATGGTCTTGTGTGTCCAATGGGCCCATTAGCATGATAGGGCTGAACATGGCCCACACAGGCCCTGGCACTATCCCATCTGGGCAGCAATATCTCCAAGGGACTCCACTGTGGGCCATGTTCAGCCATGGGCTGTGCTGGCACAGCATTTTGTCTCTATGTACTGCTCTTGCACAGCCCCATATTCAGACAGTTCACAAACTCCATCACAGCATGCTAACTGTCTGAATACTGCATAGGGCAGGTCATACACTATTTGCCATGCAGCGCTACAGTCTGCATAGTGCACACAGCTGGCTCTAAATATGGGCCCAGCTTTGTTGAATTTATATTGAATTAGTGGTCATGTACTAAACTGATTAATCACACGTTATTCCTATGGTGTGGGTAATGATTAATGCACCCTAATATCACCCACCTGGTATGTGTCAGCCTGCACCCCCAAACAGGCACACACTACATGCTATTCACTATCTCTGTCAGCCTGTCCATGGCCTCTCCCCACATGTACGTAGGAGCATGGTGGGGACAAGGTGTGGGATGTGGATAGTGTGCAAGACACCGTCGGGCATCCAATAAGAGGCCTGTTCTGCCAGTGAACTGAATCCACTGCTCTGTGAGGAGCAAGGCATTGTGGGTACCAGTGTAGAATGGTAGGCCAGTGCACTATGGGAAGGTACCATCAAGTAGCCCCATCCCTCATTGCATATCAGAAGGACTGGGAGGTTATAGGATAGGGGTGGCCACATGCCCTGTCTGGCCACCATCTGCAGACTGGAGGAGGGGTGCATAGTAGCTAGGCAGGGTACTTACAGGCATAGCCTGCACCCCCCTCAACCATCACTATGTACTGCTTTGTATGACATGTAGTCAAGCCCAGCCTTGGGCACTCCCTCCCCGCTGGCTGTCGTGCAGCGCTACCCACAGCTAGGGGATCGAGTACAGCTTTACAATGTAGTGCTGCCTACATGACTGCTGCATATATTCAGCATGTATTACAGTGCATAGAGCCCTATATGACTAGTAAATTAATAGTAATTTAGTACTGTTGAAAGCATTCATCTAGTATTCATTGGTCATCTTTTTTTTTGTACAATTCATAAGTAATCATTTGATTCTCAGAAAGTACAGTCTTAATTTGCATATTGGTTAGGTGAAGACTAGCTGGATGCTAAATGAATACTGCCTTATTACTGGTGTAACCCCCCCTACAAATGGGGGTTCCCGAAAGTCTTCCTTGGGTGTGCCTAAATGCCCATTGCCAGGCTGGTGTCCTGTGTCTCAACCGTTTAAAAGCATTTGCATGTGAGTGCCTTCATAGCCTCTGTGTTCTGTCTCTTTAAGAGCTGCCTATATCGCAGTATATAATTAATCTGGGTGGGGGATGAGTGTTTCTAAGCTCGAGTCCCGCCTGGGCTGCCAGATAATTGCTCCATTCTGCCATTGCTAGTTGCGCAGAGGGAGCTCTTGCTAAAAGCTGCACTTATTTACTGATTATGTATTATAATAGTAATGATATCATAGTTTGTCTAACCTGCCTTCTTTGCAGCATGGACATTTCTGTAAATCACCACCATCTTGGTTCTGGACTGCTATTGTGGACCAATCAGTAGCATTGGGGACCCTAAAATGGTGTCTGACCCTAGGGGTCTTGGGGGAGTGAGAGAGTGAACAGCTCAAGATATTCAAGCAGCTGCTCCTGCGTAGTTGCATGGGAAACTGGTGGAAAGGCTAAGTTTGGCCTGTCTTCCTGCTGTCCCTCAAAAGGGATCCTTAGAGAGTGCTTAAATGACCAGACTGTATCCGAACCAAATGTGACAAAAGCCACTGAATTGTGACTGTACCATTGCCATAAGAAGACTGCAGATTTGCTGTACACGATTGTCCTGTCAGGACGTCCGAATCACCAGATCACGGTTTTACTCAGGAAAGCTGAAATTGCAACCAGACTGTCATCTGACCTGTGGTATTGTATTTTCTTTTACTGTAAGTGCACTGAATGCTGTTAGTGGGTAGCAATTTGGTTCCCCACTGTCTAATTGTGTCACACTTGCTGGAAGCTGCATCCAGCATTTATCGGACTGAATCTGAACTGTTCACCTGGCCTGGGCCCTGCCACCTTGGTCCAGCCAGCTACTCCAGGAGCAGAGATCACCAATGACGAGAGACTCACCTGGGGATCATCCCCCTGCTCAACCATCTCAAACAGGAACGACATCTCGGTGATTCGTGTGGGCCCTGCTTCTCCTGGCATACCAGCTTGTCAACCTGCAGTCTACATCTCATCACTCTTGTGTCTTGTATTGGGTAGTGGGAATAAACCCCAGGGTAGCTCCCTGCAACATCAGCTAAATCAAAAGTGCTGTCTTCTGATTCCTTTGTTGTTTCATGAACTGAGCCTCCAGGATCCGGATTACAAATTGTGTGTGGTTGTGCATGTTTCTTCTTTCCATCATAGGGCCCCAACCAGCTGCAACGCCGGTCTACTCCGGGCAACAGATTAGGCTAGCCCACCTTTGTTCCAACTGGGTACCCAGAGTGTGTGACGTGAAGGGACTCATAACTGCATGCATGATAGCCTGATTAAATCAGTTACAGAACTAATCAGCCAAATTACGCCCCTCACTTGTTCATTCCCCTGAATAAATCAGATCTAATTATTTTTTGCATTTAACATGACTGTGGTTCCATTTTGCACCAGAAGCACTGTACTGTTGTTACCTGCTGTGTCTAACCTTATTTTACAGGGGGTCTCCAGGGTCAAACTGGTGGAACCAGCCCTGGTGGTAAGTGCAAACCGAGTGGGGATTTGTATGCTGATTAGGGGTTATTGTAACTGTGTCTGTTGTACATTGCTTAGACCACTAGAGGGGAAAAAGGGGGTTACAGTATCCTGGAGGGTTGTACCCAGGTCAGCTATGCTACTAATAACCCTGTCCTCCATGTGGAGGCACCCGTTTTCCGTACCCAGGACTCTTAACCTGCGCCTAGCCATGCAAGCAGGGGTAGTTGCCCTTGGGATAGCATCACCTAGGGGTTACACCAAGGTAGTCTACAAATATTTAGCTCATTTAAATATTTCAGCTCATGGGCAGACTGCTTTAATATTATTGATTACTATTCCAAAATGAAAAAAAAAATTTGAATTTCAATACTAGTAATGAAGACCAAAAGTAGTATTCAGACTTCAGTGAGGCTGTCTTCGAGCAGTTCAGCATGTTCCTGCATTGGGCTACCACTTGCAGAGCAGGTTGGCTCGAGGTGATGCACTACCTGGATGACTCCTTATTCACAGAAAGATCAGGCACTGGTGATTGTAGCCCTTTAATGGGGTCCTTACAGATGGTATGTGCCAACCTGGAGGTACCCTTTGCCTGCATAAAAAATGGAGGCCTGTACACCAGGTTATATTTCCTGAGTATCAAAATTGCCACAGCAGCCACAGAGTTTTGGTTGCCCCATAACAAGGTTATAGCACTCTAGGACCTCCCGGATAAGGCAACCAAGGCACGCAAGATTACCTTGCGTCAATTGCAACAGTTACTCGCCCATCTCAACTTTACCTGTAAAGTCATGCCAATAGGCAGCACATTCTTTAGCCATTTAGCTAAGGTCAGATCAGCATGTACCAAGCCCCACCACTGGATCTGAGTGTCAGAGAGAATGAGGTAAGACTTTGGGGGGCGCATAGCTGATTTTTCTGAGCTGATTAAATGAGGTGTCAATTTGGCCAGAGGGAACCTACAGCCAGGAGCTTGATCTCTTTATGGATGAGTCTGGAGGCTTTGGCTCTGGGGCCTATTTTCGCGGAGAATGTTGTGCAAGGCATTGATCCCCAGCTTGAAAATCAGAAGGCTTACTCAGGCAGATCACTCTTTTAGCACTATTTCCCACCCTGGTGGCCTTGGTTTTTTTGGGGAGAGCAGTTTAGGGGGAAAAAGTGACCTTCTGGTCAGACAACACTGGGGTAGTCTATATCATCAATGGGCTGTTGGAAGACAAAGGCCCCTTGGGTAACTTAATGTATGTCTTGGTGTTGAAATGTTTGATGCTTAACATACAGTTTAGATCTGGGTATATGCCAGGTATGGATAACAGTATTGCTGATACTCTTTCTTGTTTGCAGTGACAGAGATTCCAGGACATGGCTACAGAAGTGGAGACACACCCCAGGGATATCCAAGCCTATCTCTGGGAATTGGCAAATGCAGAAGCCTGGGAGTTAGTCAGAAATGTTCTTGATCACCCAGCATGCAGGTGACACACCAGAGGGGAGTAGAGAATTGTCTGAGCATGTGTCAGGTCCATTGGTGGCAGAATGCAAGGCCTGTTCCGGTGGACCAGTTATGCTTATATGTAGTCCACATGAAATGAGGAGGTTTGATGCCAGGAGCAGTGGGTCAGCACCTGGCAGGTATTTTTGTGGTTCTCCAGTTTCACTGGCCAGGAGGATAACATGAGAGCACTTTATCTCACCAAAATGCTGGAGGGATGGGCTTGTTGGACTCCAAAATGACCACACAGGTCACGGCTGATTAGTCCAGCCCTCCTTGACCAGGTGTGGGATGAGCTTTCAAAGGTGTGCTCATCACCATCAGATGCAGTTCTGTTCCACACAGCATTTCTGGTGGCTTTTTGAGTACCCAAACTGATCTGACCAATTAAGGCTCTGGGATTTCCAGTGGCCTTGGGTGATGATGTCGTGGCAGTGACTCAGGAGGGGGTGTCTGTCTGTGCAGGAGCAAGACAGACAAGTTGGCCCAGGGTAACTAGTGGAGCCTGAGGTCATCCCCTGGGGTCCAGAGGGATGTCTGAACATGGGTGCAGGAGTATGTTACCCACAGGGCAGATGGGGGAGATCTTCTTTTGGCATCATGATGGGACTCCTCTGACAGCATTCCAGTTCTGCCACATCTTGCTGAAGACAATGAAAGGAGTGGGTGGACTTGAAGAAGTTCAGCAACCATTCTTTCCACATTTGGGCTGCTGTCACACTCTAGGGCAAAACGGTTTACAGACAGCCAGATTCAAACTGTGGGCAGATGGAGGTGACAGACTTTTGAACGATATGTGTGACTGAATTTGCTTTAACCTCTGGTTTTGCTTTTCTGGCATGTGTGGATCTTTGAGCACTCCTTCATCAATTGAGCAGCTGTCAGAGTGAGGCAAATCCGAGGGTGTGTGAGAAATTTATTTCTGGACCCCCAGCAGGCATGGGTAAACTTGATGAGATGTCAGGGGATTAGATGGGGTGAACTGCTCCCGTGGATCATGGCCGAGGCTCACCAACAGGGGCCACCCAGCGTCTTGGTTGTAGATTTGAAAGGCAATGACCTGAAGGTGATGAAATCACTTGAACTGTTGCACCAGATGAAGGAGGACTTGGTTTTGCTTTGGGATGCCTGGCCAAAGGCGCATATAATGTGGTCACACATCATCCAGTGGAGGTATTGGTACAATGCACCATGCACCACTGTACTCCAGAGAGCCTGTATATTGACAAACATGACCATGCAGAGTTTCACATACTCTACAGGGTCTATCCTGAGGCATGATGCGATTGTTATTAAAGTACCTCCGTTTTATGCCCGAGATTGTGTGCATTTGTCTGATTTAGGTTATGACAAGTTCTTATCTGATCTACAAGGTGCTGTGGAGAAACTATTAGTGTGAAGTGCTTTGTTGGGGGTGAGCATCAGAAGCAATGTTTATCCGATGGTGGCAGGGTAGTTTCGCAAGGGGTGAACAGAAGGGGTAACAAGGAATCACATGTCTTTACAGATAGTTCACCCTGAGGCTGGCAAGAGCTGAGGGCCCAAACAGCTGGAGTTCCCCCTACAGGGGCAGTCAGAGGGATAGCTTCTTTGGGCATGGCCTGAGGGTGCAGCACCCTCTGATGGGGAAGGTGCATCAGCACGTGACCCACAGTCATCCCTTATGCCTCAGTGGCCAGTGTACCTTGCAAGGTTTATATCCCTTCCATTGGATCCTCCTGGAGTAGGGCGATGACAAACTTATTATGATTTGATATAGAAACATAGAACTTGATGGCAGAAAAGGACTGCTTGACCCACCCAGTCTGCCCGTTATCCCTACCTACTGCAGTACCACAGATCCTACTTGATCTCCAGATTTACCCTCTCTTTCCTATCACTAGGGTTCCCTTATGCCTATCCCATGTATTCTTGAATCCTCTACCATTTTTGCCCCCACCAACTCCACTGGGAGACTGTTCCATGCATCCACCACCTTTTCTGTGAAAAAATACTTCTCTTGTAACTTATTTATGCCTTTGAGGTATTTGAAAGTCGATGTCATATCCTCTCTCTCTCTCTCCTCTTTTCCAGGGTATACATATTGAGGTCCTCTAGTGTCTCCTCATATGACTTTTGGTCCAAAACCATTTTTCCTGCTCTTCTCTGAACTGCCTCCACTCTGTTTATGTCCTTCTGGAGATGTGGCATCCAGAACTGGACACAGTATTCCAGATGAGGTCTCACCAATGATTTGTATAGTGGTATCACCACCTCCTTTTTCTGCTTGTGATACCTCACCCTATGCACCCCAAATTCTCACTGGCTCGCCCACAGCCTTTTCACATTGTTTAGTCACCTTTAGGTCATCAGATATGATTACCCCAGGTCCCGTTCCTCTCTGGTGGCCATCAGTACCTTCCCCCCCATCATGTACTCCTCCACTGGGTTTCTGTGCCCCAAATGCATGATTTTGCACTTCTTTGCATTGAATCTTAGCTGCCACTCTCATGATCACTCCTCGGGCTTACTTAGGTCCCTCCTCATTTTTTCCACCCCCGTGTGTGTCCACCTCTGTTACAGATCTTGGTGTCATCTGCAAAGAGGCATACCTTCCCTTGCAGCCACTCCACAATGTTGCTTATGAAGACATTAAAAAGAACTGGCCCCAGAACTGATCCTTGTGGCACCCTGCTGGTCACCCGCCCCTCCTCAGACTGAACTCCCCATTCACTACCACACTCTCTGATCTATCTCTCAACAAGTTTCTGACCCAGTTAACCATCTTGGGACCAACTCCCAGGCTGCTCAGCTTGTTTACAAGCCTCTTATGTGGAAAGGTAATGAAGTACTTGTTGAAATCCAGGTAGGCCATGTCTATGCCCCTCCATGATCTAATTCCCTGGTCACCCAGTCAAAGAAATATATCAGATTTGTTTGACATGACCTTCCCGCTAAGAATCCATGCTGCCTCAAATCCTGTGATCTGCTGGATTCAATATATACCACAATACTTTCCTTAAGCAGTAATTCCACTAATTTCCCCACCACCAAGGTCAGACTGACTGGCCTGTAGTTGCCAGCCACCTTTCTGCTTTCACTTTTGTGCAGAGGGACTACATCTGCCCTCCACCAATCCTTCGGAACCACTCCCGTTTCCAGCGATTTGTTGAACAGGGCTGTCAATAATGCTGCCAGCATCTCTCTAAGCTCCACTAATATTCTTGGATGTATTCCATCTGGTCCCATTGCCTTGTCCACTTTTAGGCTTGTGAGGTCCTTTAGGACGCTCTCCTCCATAAGTTGACTGGTGTCCACCTCCCATTGATGCTCCTGTTGCTTAAATGTTGTCCCTCTCCTTCCCCTTCCTCTGTGAATACTGAACAAAATATTTGTTCAGGATTGCTGCTTTGCAAGGTCCCCCTCTACACACACACACACCCTCCTCTCCCCTTCCCTTTTTAGCTTTACAGTCCCACCCTTGGTCTTTCTCCTTTCACTAACGTACCTGAAAAATGTCTGCAGAATGATATACAGAATGACTTGCTATGACTACCTTGCTGCACGTCATGCTAATTTGACTTGGTTTAATAGAATTTTCTCCAAAGCACCGTGTATGTCTCAGTCTACTCACGTGGCAGGAGGGGTAATGTGGCCTAACAGGACAGTACTCCTTGTGGTATATTTCAGCACCTGCTTGGCATGTTGGCAAAGGTTGATGCATGTTGCAGTGCTGCAGGTTATGGTTAACAGGACAAAAAGTAGTCAGAGTGCATCACAGCTCGTCTCTCACCCCGGTTCCTCACCCATTGTGTTGTAGCTCAAAATTACTGTATGTTCACCGTAGAGGCCACCACTGCCATATATCCTATGTGTTTGTGGCAGTTCTGTTGTTTAAAGAGCCTACAATGCCAGAGGAATAATTTTGGCAACAGAACTACATCTGAGATGTGTATATTTCAATTTAGGCACAACTGTCTCCCTCAGCTTATTAAAATCAACTTTACAGAAGCTTACCGTCCTGGTCTCACCTTTTATGAAGAAGCTTCTCCTGATCTGCATACCCACGATGCCTTGCTCTGGAAATGAAGTTTGAGAGTATGTGTATAGTTTGGAGCCCAAAAACCAAATAATTTAGATATGTTTTTTCTCTTGGCATTCTGTCATGGATTGCATATACTGCTTTCCTTCCAAACGGCTTCAACAGTATGTTCACTCTGCATGTTCTAAATGGACCTTGAATTCAGTCCTGTTATGATCACGGTTACCCTTGCCTCCCAACCTTACTACTCTGATCATGTCATTCCTACATCCCAGAAAGCAGTTTATTTTATTTAAAAAGTGTTAGCCAAGAAGGTACATTAGAAAGACTTTATTTTCAAGCTTGTCCCATATTAAACAGAAAGCATATCTAACAGATAAACCCATTATAGGTTAAACAAAAAATATATACAGACAATGAGATTAGAATGGTGTAACACCCATACCACATGTGGATTACTAAAAAGGTCTTAGCCATCATCTAGTTAATGGTATAGTTTGCCCAGGGCCCCTTGTAATACGAGCTAGGAAACTGCTGCAACAGGAAATCGGGAAGGCTACTGTAGGCAGAGCCAGAAAGATACAGAATGTGCTGGTCAGTCTGTAAGAGTCTGTAGAGGGAGAGCTTGAGTAAGCCAGCTATGTGAAGGCATGTTTACATAGACACAAGTGTACTGCAGGAACCCGACTGCTCGAGTTGCTGTGGTGCAAATGCAGCCATATGAATACTTACCCAATCATGGTAAGCTGTTCTCTCCTTCTCTCCCCAAATCACTGCTGGGTTGGGAATGCATTCCATAGTGAGCAGAGTAAGTGGCCATGTGCACAGGCTACACTGCTCACTTAGGCACACAGTCTATGATCCCTGCATCCCTCTGCCCAGCTCCCACACTTATAACACCTCTCCAGCACAGCTTGCATCTTAGCCGAGAGGGGCCATGTAAACTTAATACAGATCGATGTTGGAGGTTGGGATAGCACAGGAGATGCCAAAAGAGTCATCAAGGAGCAACCATGTAAACACAGCCAGAGAGACAGCAGCAAGCAGCTGTCACAGCCTTCAGACTGCAACATAGAAACATAGAAACATAGATTTTGATGGCAGATAAGGACCGTTTGGCCCACCCGGTCTGCCCATTTCCCTACCTACTGGATAAGCTGCAGATCCTAGTTAACCAGCAGCCTACTTCTTCCTACCCCAACCCCCTAGAATTGCCTTATGACTGTCCCATGCATGCTTGAATTCCACCACTGTTTTTGGCTCCACAACCTCCTCCGGAAGGCCGTTCCACGCATCCACAACCCTCTCTGTGAAAAAATACTTCCTTAAATTACCTCTGAGCTGCTCCCCTTCTATCTTCAAATTGTGCCCCCTTGTTCTTGCACACCTCTTGTTTTGAAAGATGCTACCCTCTTGTACTTTGTTGATTTACTTGAGGTACTTGAAAGTCTCTATCATGTCCCCCCTCTCCCTCCTTTCCTCGAGGCTATACATATTTAGCTCCTTAAGTCTCTCTTCATATGTCTTCCGGTGCAGACCCTGCACCATTTTAGTTGCCCACCTCTGGACAGCTTCCATCCTGTCTATGTCTTTATGAGTTTGGGTCTCCAGAACTGCACGCAGTACTCCAGATGGGGTCTCACCAACTGTCTGTACAGAGGATAATAACTTTGTTTTTCTACTGGTGATGCCTCTCCTATGCATCCCAGTATCCCCCAGCCCTCCTTGCTGCCCTCTCACATTGCTTGCCCACCTTTAGGTCATCTGATATGACTACCCCAGGTCCCTTTCCATTTTGTTGTTGTTAGTATCTCACCCCATTGTGTACTCTTCCCTGGGTTTTGTTTCCCAGGTGCATTACCTTGCACTTCTTAGCATTGAATCTAAGCTGCCATACATTTGGCCATTCCTCTAACCTTGCCAAGTCCCTTCTCATCCTTTCCACCCACCTTGTGCATCAACTCTGTTGCTGATCTTTGTGTCGCCTGCAAATAGACATACTTTTACTTCCAGTCCCTCTGCAATGTCGCTATAAAGACATTGAAGAGGACCGTCCAATACTGATCTCATGGGTACCCCACTAGTAACCCCCTTTCATCAGAGTGGACTCCATTTACTATTACTCTCTGTGTCCTATTCTCCAGCCAATTCTTTACCAGGCTGTCATCTTGGGACCCACCCCAGGCTGGCTAACTTGTATATTAATCTTTTGTGTGGGACTGTGTCAAATGCCTTGCTAAAGTCTAGGTAGGCCATGTCCACAGCCCCTTCCTGATCTACTACTTTGGTCACCCAGTCAAAGAAATCTATCAGATTTGTCTGGCATGACCTTCCCGCTGTGAATCCATGCTGCCTTGGGTCCTGTGCCCCTCTGGCCTCTAGATACTCAACAATTCTTTCCTTCAGAAGTGATTCCATCATGCAACTGTGCTTCTAGGAGCATTGGGCAAGGGTGGAACTGCGGGGCCAGGGATGGAAGCAGGGTCTTGGGTCTGGGAATGGAGCAGTTTGTCTGGTTGGATCCCAGTCCCCAAGGGACCCAACAATTGTGAAAAAACAAAAGATCCTGTGTATGCCCGTGGTGCTGAGGGTCCCCTGAGAAAACAAAGGTAAAGTACAGTATGTGGGAGTAATCATACCGGATTGAGTTAGCACAGGTATGAGCAGGGGTTGACTTTAACTTTTTTTTTTGCACTAGCCAGCAGGATAAGTCAGTCTAAAATTGCACTAGCCCGCAGTGGTTTGCACTAGTCCGCATTCTGTTCACCACAGGCATTTGCCAGACAAATAATAAGGACAAAAGCAGTGCAGTTAAAACATTTATTTATATTTCTATAATGAAATAGGACACAAACACACACTTGTTTTCAAAACATTAGTGATTCATCATAATTTTATAAGTAAGGCAAGTTAAGAAATACAAAAATCTGTCCCCCCCCCACAACTGTACCAATTCAATGTCCCTTTCAAGAACTGCAACATGATGATGCATCTGGTGAGTCTGGTTGATCCTTGAGCTCACTAATGTCACTAATATCACTGTCACAGTCACTTTGTGAGTCTCTTATATCCTCATCCTGATGTCGAGACACAGAAGTACCAGTCTGTGGTTGCCTTCTCCTTTCTCCCCCAGAGTTCCACAGCCCAATTGCTTCTTGGGGATTGAACGGAAGGCACACGTTGTGTCTCGTCCCCCCCCCCCCAACAGCCCAAGGCCCACGCAACTTCAGTAACCTGCCAAACAATCTGGCACAACTTAAGTGACTTACCTGCATACCTTGATGTGTGTTTGTAATTGTGTTCAACTGCCAATGAAAAGGAAAAAGCCACAGACATGCCTACTCAGCCCACAGCATGCCACAGACATCCCTCCCCCCAGGCAACAAAACACAACGAGCAGAGCTGAGCAAGACAGATGTGCTGCAAAATCAAATTATTCAGATCAGGTCAGCAATGCAGTAATTTACACCACAATGAGAGAAGGTGCCAAATTAAAGAATGCCACTTTTTCACACAGTCACACAATCAGAGTCAGTCAGAAACTCGGCATTTATTTCCTGTTGGCAATCCAGCTCCCAGTACGCTTGCCCTGCAGCCTGCTCAGTATGAAGAAAACCAGTCAGACATGCCAGCCCAGCCCCACAGCAAGGCTCAGACATCCATTCCACCCCCTCCAGTAATTTAATAAGCAATTTATGATCCTATTTTCTGAGACACTCAGACCCTCCCCCAACAATGCCTGTGAGGTGGGGTGTGTCAGCCAGTGCTGTGCAGAACACCAGCCACCATTATTCAGTTTTTATTTTCAGCTCAGTATGTGCTATTGACAGAGCACTGGGTTGAGCTGAAACTACACACAAAAGATTCAAGTTCAACCTTGGTTGTTCCACCATAGAGAGGCGCCATGCGACGCATACAGGCAATCAATTATTTCAGTTCCCTCCCAGAAGTGCTGCAGAAGTTGAACACTGTGCCATTAGTGAGACGAGGATTTTTTTTTTTTTAATGTGTTCAGTTCAATTTCCTTACCTGAGCTGGTGTTTTGTGCTTTGTTGGACCCAGCTCCCGCCGATATCCAACCCGAGTCCAGCTCTCAGCTCCCAATAATCCAACCTGCTCTCTGACTCAGTCTTCTAGGCAAATACAGGAGACTCTAGAGTTCAGACTGCCGTACCACCATGCTGCCACTGAATCTTGGCGACCGCCGAAAACAACAAAGCCACCAAAACCAACAAAGCCACCAAAACAGCCGAACTTCCGATCACCCCTCGTATGCCAAACAGTCCTTCCTACAGCCTTGAAGCACCACAGCCAGCATCCAGAAAATCAAACTCTCCATGCATTTTACAAGAAAACCAGGGGTTTAAATTTTCCTTCAACACCATGAAGCCCCACCTCCTCAGTACTCACTGCCAATCGCTGCTGACAGTCTGCCTCCTTACATGCCCAGCTATAGGCTTTGGGTCAATCCTGGAGAATCGGCTTGGTGTAAACTCTTGCTGGTGACGTCAGTGCTCCCTGGCTGTTCCCACCTCCTGCCACCCCCCTCCCTGCTGACTTTTGTTGGCCAATCATAGCAAGGCAAATGGTGAGTGACAGGTTGACAGCCCACAATCCCATCCTCTGGGAGGGGGAGTCCTTTCGAAATGACAAGGAAGTCGGTGTCAGTAGCACTTGTTTGGGTCGCCACCACTAGGTCAGCTGATTTGCAGCCATTCCATGGTTCCAGGGGCTCAGCGTGATTTTGCTGCTTCCAGTGCTATGGATGACTGGAAGCACTGCCAACTCGATGACCTGCACCAGCCAACATGGACAGGTAGGGCACTATCTGCAGTAGCCCGAGGCAATCTGCACTGTGCCCTGTGCAAGTAAATGTATGTTAAGGTCGAACCCTGGGTATGAGAGAAGTAGCATTCAGTAATATCTAAAGAGAGAGGTTCAGTAATATCTAAATAGAGAGAACAAAGGAACAGATGAGCAAAGAGTGTGGCACTGAGCTGGAGTAAGAAACCTTTGCCTAGGGTTTTAGACAATGGTTGGGGCAGCAATTGTAAGACCCAAAGAGAATGATCAGGAAAGTGGCTGGTACGGTGCCGTAACAGCAGGGACTTTAAACAGAAAAGAGAATTGTTTATGAAGACCCCTAATAGCTAGTCCCAAACGTGAAGCTAAAGTTTAAGTAAAGTTACCATGACATCATGATCCCATGTGGTCGGGGGTGGATGGTCTATTGGGACAGTATACCCTTACAGTCGGGGAACCCAGGAGAAATAATCCAGAAAGCCATCTAGTTCATGGCTCATGCTACTTGTTCATGCAGCTTCCAGATAACATGTACCAAATGCCCTGTCCCCACTGTGTTTCCCATTCAGCACACTAAGGAACTGAAGTCCGAGCTCAGATTCCGGAGCTATGCATTTGTCAGGCTGCCCTAAGTAAGCAATAACTCATGACAGAGTGTGTGGTTATTGGGGATTAATCAACACCCTGGGTGCATTGTGAGGCACGAGGCCACAGTCCATGTGTCCTCACAGTACCTGGGGTGTGGATTAATCCCCAATAACCGCACGCCCTGGAGTGCATTATTGCACTTATAACATGGGGTGCCACAAGATGTAAAAAAAAAAATAGAGGAAAGCAACCGGGGTATTGATTAATCCCCAATAACCACACAGCCTGGAGTGGGTTATTGCGCTTATAACATGGGGTGTCACAAGAGGTAAAAAAAAAAATAGAGGAAAGCATGATGAAATCATTAAAACAGGAACTTTTTTATGTATTCTGCCACCACCACAACTACTGTGTTGCTGTCAAAACTGACCTGAGCTCAATATACAGTGCTGTTACTGCTGAACTTGGCCACACAACAGGCTGCCATCGGTCTTCTGATGATCACTGTTGTAGGAATTGCCAGAACGATCAATTACAAACATAAGCAACAAGGCAAACACATAGGGAACTTCTAAATATTGAGGAATGGCAATCCACTTGTGCTAGCTATGCTCCAGCACTCTGACAGAGACGCAAATCTCCCAGTCGCATTTCTCTTGTTACAAACCTCCTGATTTGGACTTATAAACAGGCACTGCATAAACTTACTTGAAGCAAAGTTATCAGCTGTCAGTTGCCTCTGTCGGTTCTCTGTGCTACCTGCTCTATGTCTCTCTCTCTCTCTCTCTGTCTCTCTCCACCTGGCACACGGTAAAGCAAGGCTGCTGGCAAACCAAGCTCTTTACTGAGGACTCCCTATAAACACTGACACACACTATACAGAGCGAGAAAGCGGCACTGACACAGACACACAGGAACATGCAGCAACGTTACATTATTGGTGTGTGTGGCTCTCCCTCTCTGAAGTGGGCATGTTGCGCTCTGTGTGTTGACACAGGGAACAGTGCATTTTGCTTATGCTGAGGCTCCAGGGACAGTGTCGGTGGCGAGTCACTGTAACTGCTGTCCAACCCACTCACTTGTTCTGCCTCTATCTGGATGCACTATCATATCAGAGTGCTGGAAAAGAAGGATACTGCCTTTCTCACTGTCTCTCGGGACAAGGTAACGCCACCTGGGGTTAGAGTATGAGAATGGAAATATGTGCAACTTGAAGCGCTCTCTGCTGTGTGACTCAATTGGGTTCACACACAGTGAGGGCAATTACTTTTTCTCTCTCTCATGCTTTCTGTCCCACGCGACGTTACAAAACACAGAGATAGAGACACACACACACACACACACACACACACACACACACAAACACAAACACATTGTGGTGACAACTGCGCAGGTCCTTGGGATCGGTGTGGGAGGTGAGCATCTGCAGGGCAGGCACTGCCAAATGGAGGAGAAGCAGGAGCGCAGACAGGCAAGAACAACTGTAAAAACTTTAGGGGGCCACCTGCCCCGCGGATCTCCTACTGTTCTATGCACCCCTTGCCACACTGTCCTTGTTTCTGTATTGTTGTCTGTGTCTATCTCTCTCTGCAGCCCTGTTGTTTCTGTGGCTCTAACACATGCGTTTGGGGTTAGGAGAACAATAGATACAGACAGAAGGACACTGCAGTGATGTTAACCTTCAAGTACAGGACAAGGTATACTGGCAGGACTCATACAGCGGTGCGGGGGGAAATTACAAGATCTGTAGGGCGGATGTCTGCCTCTCTTAGTGAGGAATGTAATGGCTACCACTCAGACTGCATCTTCAGGCAGAATAATGAGATCTGGTCCGCTCACTGATCACTCATGGCTGACACTTCACCACTTGCTGTGCGTATATCGTGGATTAATCAACGGTCACCTGATGGTGCTGTACCAATCAGGTACCTGTCTTTCTCTACCCCATGTTATAAAGTGAGTTAATTCAATTTTGAGAAAACTTTGAGAAACATAATACTTTGACACAATTCAGCTTATATTTTTATAGAAATACAAAATCACATATAACCTAATAATGCAAAGCACCATGGGTAGCATATGCAAATCACCATGAAATAATTTAGACAAGTTCTGCTTTAAGAAGGATTGTATGGTGCCAAATGGCCTCTCACACAATCTACAAAGTCTCAAAATGAAAGACACAGGCACACATTTTGTCCTTTCCAGGACTCATCCACGGGCCTCATCTGTACTGTATCTCCACCCTGGGGAAGGAAGAAGCAGCTCTGTGATAGTCTTATAGAGTTTGGTTATGCTGATCCCAAAATATGAAAGCAATCTCAGACAAAGAACCTCAGCACAAAAGCATAGAGACAAGAGTTACTTGGAAAATAAGCCACGTTTTATAGAAATATGATGTTACACATACCCAATAATGCAAAACATCATGAAAGAGTTTAGACAGGTTCTGCTTTAAGCAGGTGTGTATGGTGCCAAATGGCCTCTCACACAATCTACAAAGTCTGAAAACGGAAGACACAGATATGCATTTTGTCCTTCTTAGGACTCATCAGTGGGCCTCATCTGCATCTCAGCCCTGGAGAAGGACAAACCAACTCTATGATGGTCTTCTGGGTTTGGGTCATGATAGGCCCAACATCGAAAAGCAATCGACAAAACAAAGAACCTCAGCACAAATATATTTTATATATTCTCTGCATCTCACTGTCCTTTATTCTTCAATAACTGGTTAATTTGCCCGGAAACAGGATCCTTGTCCCTCAAGAGTTTATCTGCTTTAGGTGCTTAATCCTTTGCTGATGTTTTAAAATCCTCATGGCTGTGACTTTAGGAAAGCATTAAACACCATGAGTAGATCAACCAAAGGGGACAGGATTCTGCTTCCATGTAAATTAACCTCAACAGAAATACAAAACATATATCAAATACAATCAAAACTGTGTCAGAATATTGTGTTTTTCAGAGTCTTCCCAAATGTAGCAACACAGAGCTAAGGCTTCTCTCCTCTGAGGTGGTGAGGCTGGTACTCATCTGCTGTGCCCTTTGCTAGAAACACAGATTACCCTTTACTATGCCTAGCTCCATATTTGGCCTAATGCCAGCTGAATTTACAAATCTAATTGCTCTAGTGGCTGATCATCAACTCCTTTCCCAGGTACCCCTGCCACTCTTTTGCCTTTGGGTTCCAGCCTACAGTTAAACCCCACCACAGTCTTGGCTTCAACCCCCTCTCTGGGCTGTTTATCCCATTCGTCCAGCACCAACTCCATAAAAAACAACTTTCTCATGTCCCTCCTGATCCCCCCAAGCAGCCTACCCCAATGTCCTCTTGTCACTGTGCCCTTGCTCCTAATGAACAAGTCCTTACAGTTTACCATTTATTCATCATAAGAACTTGGGTCAATCATATCCCCTTTCCATCCTGGCTTCCAGTGTATATATGCTAAGGTCTGTCAACCTTTCCTCGTACAATCTCTCCTGCTGCCCTTTGAGCATCTTCTTGGCCTTTATTTTTATGGTCTCTTTGCAGTCCTAATCCCTGTTCTTTTTGAGGTGTGGTCTCCAGAATGGTGCACAGTACTTCAAATGTAGCCTCACCAGTGACCTGTGGAAGTGCAGTATCACCTCCTTAATTCAGACTCTGTGTATGATGTGTGTGCATGCGTGTGTGTGTGTGTGTGTGGTGCTTATGTACAGTTTAATTCATGTCTCTGTTATTTCCACCCTCAAAAACGTGCCCAACTGGGATCATGATAAAGGACTTGAGAGGGTCAACCAGGAGATGAATGCTGGAGGAGGAGGAGGAGGAGGAGGGGTGGGAAGAGAACAAGCAAAACCCCAAGGTTTGGAGGGCAGGGGATTACTGGGAATATATAGGCATGGAGGATGGTGGTCAGCCAGCCATAAAACCATAGGCATTAGCCTTTCAATTCTCCTACTATTAATCCCCTTCCTGTACATCCTGTTTGCCTTCCTCAATGTCTTGTTGCAATGGGTTATGGGACTTGAGGTTGTCACTAATGAGTATCCCAAGGTTTCTGTCCTTTGACATCTGCACAACCCTTACGCTCCCATCTAGTAGTCATTTTATGGCTGTTTCTACCAAAGTGCATCACTTTGCATTTTTTCGCAATGAACTTTAGCTGCCGTAAACAGGAGCACTTTTCAAAGTCCTTTTTCGTTACATTGCATTACTATTACTGAACTTAGAGTATGCAGTTATATCCAGTCAGTCAACAGAAAGTCAAAAAAGAATGTAAGAATATAATAAACACATACACACAAAACCACTACTCATAGAAAAAATGAATAAAATGTTATTGAATTAAATAAAAAGTATACATTAGGCTTTTGTATGACTTTGTATATAAGGAAAAGCACAGCAAACTGGAAAATACAGGACAGTAAACAGCAGACCAGTAAAATGTTAAGAAATTAGTGTTTTCAAGTAGTATAAAATCAACTGTCTACTTTAAGTACAGAATGCCAAAAATGAATATAATAATACCAATAAAAACTGGATTGTACACCGAGACAGCAAATCCTCATACAGTGACAGCATACATGACAGCTGTCAAAACTTGCACCAAAACTAATGCTGTACTGAAATAATCATAAATCTGTTCAGATTCACAATAGTAGCCTCCTGACACAAATAAATGTCAGTGTCCGTGGCTCAGCAGGTAGCACACTTGTCTCTGAGGCCGGGAGATTAGAAGGCTGTGGGTTCTATCCCCACACCAGGCACTTGGGTTAATATCCCAATACTGACATTGCAGTGCAGCATGAGGGGTTGCTGTACTCCTGAGGTGCCGTCTTTCAGATGAGATGTTAAACTGAGGTCCCATCTGCCAGTTCAGGTGGATGTTAAAGATCCCATGGCACTTCTTGAAGAAAGTAAGGAAATTTCCCTGGTGTCCTGGCTAAATTTCCCCCATTCACCAAAAAAACACCACCAACAGCTTAATCTGGTTCAAGGTCAGTTGGCATACATCTGTATCCCCCTCCCTCTGAGCTGTGCCTGAAAATAGGCAGAATATGTTGAGTGCACTTACCTGGTCAACTAAACTAAATACACCTTTTAACAAATCTAATTGCAAAAACCAAGATTTGTAACACTTTCACTCACAAAACACTGGCCACACACATTGTGTGTAACAGAAGTTTTTATTTTTGTCATTTTAGTAAACCTGGTAAGGCCCACTAGGCACAAGTGCCTGTTTTCAGGAACAACTGGGTGGTTAAGTGACTTGCTCAGAGTCACACAGTATGCAAATGGAGGTTGTGAGAATCAAACCCAGGTCTGTCTGCTGGCTATACCAAGCTCATTGACAGCTTGTTACTCTAACCTCTAGGCTATACTGCCAGCCCAAATGGTGTGATGCTGGCTGGTGGGATTCCCAAAGACCCATTCAGTGACTGTCTGTGATCGACGTCACATGGTTTCAGGTTACCAGAGATTGACGACTGTAGCATTCACATCACGCTGGAATCACTTCCTGGGAGGGGTGAAAATATTAGGCTAATTGATGTGAAAACTGGTGTGAATAAAAGAGCCCAAACTAAGTTAAGGAACTTTATTATAGTTATATCTATTGCATACTCTTTGAATTGGAAAGATTGTGTAGCAATAGAAATCTGCTCTTAACTTCCTCTTCAGCGTCCACACTGCCACAAATATTAGTGCCATCAACAAAGAGGCATACCTTACTCTGGATTCCCTCTCTCATGTCGCAAATGAAGATACTGAAGAGCATCTGTCCCTGAACTGATCACTATTGTACCCCGTTAGCGATTCCCTGGGGTCTGGGTACCCCAACTCCACTGATGACTGCATTCTGAATCTTGCCCTCCAGCCAGCCCCTTATCCACTTGGCCAGTCCTATCTCCAGATTTATTCTGAGTCTTATGTGTGGAAAAGTCAAGGTACAATACATGCACTGCTTCGCTCTTATAGCCATCCAGTCAAAGAAGTGGATCAGGCTGGTGTGGCAAGACCTTCCAGCTAGCAACAAATGCTGCCTCCTGTCCTTCAGTCCGGTTACAATTCAACTTGTTTATTTCATCACGGAAAATAAACTAGGATGTCTTACAAATTGAGTGCAAGTTCATATACAGTGGTATCCTGTTAGCAAGTTTCAAACATTGTGTCAGTATATATACGTTTATACAACATGCGTGGACACAAATCCAGTGCCATAAGAAATGCTATCTCCACATATGCATGATACATTTTAGAACCCTGAATTTATCACGTATATGTTGGATAAACATAGCCTGTTAATCATCCCCCCCTTAAAAAAAAACATCAGCCTATAGTATAAGCAGGACATGCAATGGGGACCATGTGTGATACATAATTTATCTACAGATGAGCAGTTTGTCCTCAGGCACATCACTCATGGCTTATGCCACTCAGGAGGTTAGCCAAGGTCAGACATCTTTTCTGTAGATAAATAATGTAACATGTAGGTCCCCATATATCCCTATATATTACATTGCTCACTTTATTAGTCTTGAAATATTATACAATACCCTGCTGCTGTAACAGCCCCCCTGGAATGCACTTAAAAATAGGCATTGCTCCTAAATGTTGAATTTGAAAAATAAATAAATATGCTAACACAGACATGGGACAGTGTTATAATACATACAATTAAAGAAGTAAAAGCCATCATATTTACTGTGATGAATTAGCCATTATACTTTCTGTAAGAATCATTGTTTCTACCCTAGGGACCATCATGAGTGGCAACAAAGGACCTATAAAAAGAGATCTTTATTGTAGCAGTGGGGTAGCAAGCCTAGGGTCTTGTTTGGCCACAGCGACTGGGTTAGCACAGCTGACTCCTGTTGGAATTGGTGTTCTGTTGGGCCCTGGCTCTGACTTGCAGCGGTGCTGGCTGGTTCTGGTGGTGGTTCATGCAGGAGCTGGCTAAATATAGTAAGTAAGTAAGTAAAATGTATTTTTATATAGAGTTTACATACTTGGACCAAAGTCTATTTGCAGAAAAATCCTGTTACATACCTATATTCACACAATTCCATACAATGTGTATAAAAAATTAAATATAAAGATCAGAATCCTTTATTATACAGCTGTACATCAATAATTAAAGGTTACCGTTGTTTGAAACATTCACATACAGGGTTAAATTTGTTAGATAGATTATGGAGCAGGCTTGCTTCTCAGGCAGTTGGAGTGCTGCGGGAATGCAGGTTCATTAGAGATATCACTTGCAGCCTTCTAACAGGTTGTTTTGGAATTCTTAAAGCTACGCTGACTCCCTCAGTCACATCCATCTGTTGCTTACATAGTCTGGCTATTGGTCCTCGTCCCAGCACTTAGGCAGACAGAAGATATAAACTGGTTTGGCTTAGCTCTGCTGAACTAAGGTTGGAATATTCAAAGGGGGCATATGCACACACTATAGCAGTTTTTTTTTCCAATTGTTTAACCAGGAGCTGAAAGCTTGTTTACAGGTGCGACCTGGGAGTACAGGGAAGATAAGTGACTTGCTCAGGGTCACACAGTAAGCAAAATATAAAGATCAGAATCCTTTATTATACAGCTGTACATCAATAATTAAAAGTTACTGTTATTTGAAATATTCACATACAAGGTTAAATTTGTTAGATAGATTATGGCAGGGGGACAGAAATGCCCATGCAATATAATATTCAGTGCAGCAGCACTGAGCAAAAGGGCATTGCACAGGCCACATTGTGCAACATCTATTACCGCGTGCAAAACCCTGACTTATTCAGGCAATCCTAGTGGCCACCTGGAGCCACTGCAGTCAACAACCAAGTTGGCAGTTGGGGGAGCATAGCGTGCTCCCTGTACAGTACACAGGCCACACTCCCTCTACTATACAGAGGGTGAGCACCCTGTACTACACTGGATGTGTGCTTCCTGTCTTTTCATATGGCAGCCATCCAAGGAGGTGAGACGAGGGCTGTGCTGGTCATTGTATCAGATCTGCGGCACCAGCGTTTAAGGTAAAGGGGAGTTGGCAGGGTGGGTTTGGTGGTGTCAGCAGTGCAGAGGGGGGAGGGTGCCACTAGATGCCAGGGAATAATTTTTCATGTTCAGGGCTGGCAATTGGAGGCTGGGGGGGGGGACCACAAGCACCAGGGAATAATTGTACATGTCAGCAGATGGCAATCAGAGGGTGGGGTGCCACTAGATGCCAAGGAATAATCTGTCATGTATGGGGGTGGCAATTGGAGAGTGGGGGGAACCCAAGTGCCAGGGAATAATTGTACATGTCAGTGGATGACAATCGGAGGGTGGGGTGCCACTAGATGCCAGGGAATAATTTTTCATATACAGGGATAATGACCAGAGGGTGGGGGGGACTACTAGCACCACAGAAGAAGTATACATGTCAGAGGATGGTGACTGGAGGATGGGAAGGGGCTGCTAGACACCAGGGAAATATTTTTAATTATGGGGCTAGCAATCGGAGGGTGGGAGGGGACCACTACCGCCAGGGAATGTTTTTATATATGGGGCTGGTGATCAGAGGGTGGGGGGGTGCCACTAGATTCCAGGGAATAATGTTTTACATACAGGGCTGGCGATCAGAGGGTGGGGGACCACTAGCGCCAGGGAATAATTGTACATGTAAGTAGATGATAATCAGACAGTGGTGGAACCATTAGTGCCAGTGAATATTTTCATATACTGACCATAAATGTAATTTCATGGGGCTGTTTCCTACTGCAACATGAATAGGGGCCCAATTTAACAAGCTGTACATAGTACAACTATGAGTGGTGTAGGGCGCATCTAATATAGATCAGGCCATTCTATTGTATATAACCTCGACTTTATCTAAAAAGGTGCTCCTGACACCACCATAAATTTTAACCCCAGAGTCCAGAATAGGGCTAGTGTACATGCAGTTCACATTAAACTGATTATGCAACCAGTTGATAACCTGTAATATCTGAGATGTTAAGGTTCTGCATAGGAAGTATCTTAATCACTGATATCTGGTTATTAGCTGGCTTTTGCTGAGTTTTGAATGAGTTGCCTCCACGTACTTTCATTTGAAAGCCACATTATACCACTAAGGGGAGAACAAACAAACCAACTAGTTGGCAACTTATTGCAATTACATAAAGAGAATGGCTCGTAAACTGGCTGCGCAATGGGGGCTATGCGTGTACGCTGGGCCAGGTACGCACAATTCACACATACCCAGTCTGCATAGCTCCGCACCTGCGAACAGGCACAAGGTAGCCCACATTCCCAATTGCTGGCCACTACTGTGACCATGTCCATGGCCTCGCCCCCCTGGCACACAGCTGTGTGGGCACAGATCAGAGGACACAGGAGGGCATCCAGTCAGATGTTTGTCCTGGTCCCCTAGTAGATCCCCTGCTCCATGCAGAGCAAAGGATTCTGAGATGGCATGGGACATTAACTTACTAAAAAGATGGGCAAGTGCCTGAATGGCAGCCCCCAGCCCCTCTGTCAGACCAGAGGGCAGGGGCAGCATGGTGGGGGGGGTACCTAGTCCCACCACAGATGTCAGGTGTAAACTGGGGAGTGCGCATAAGATACAGCAGGGTCCCTGCTGCTGTATCCACCACTCCACACCTGCATGATTGCCGTGGAGTGCAGGCATGCCCCAGATACATCCTGGACTGGACACACACATAGCTGCGCTACTGGCCGGGGGATCCAGTGAGGAAGGGACATGTGTCCCTTCCATAAAGGCCACTAGGATTCTGCTGGACCTCCGGTGCATGGCATTCAGTCATAGGGTTGCCTACGTGCCGCAGAGCCATGGGGCATAGGTAACCCGCCCCTTAATGCATAGGAGCCAATAAGTTTAATTGCAGCATAAACAAACAATGCAGTTTTTATTATTTAATATAATTTTAAATTTGAGCAAGTGTTAATTCTATTTTATCACCCCAGCATATTGTTTTGTGTACTTGTTTTGAAATAATCCTAGTATTTCCTATATAAAGGCTGCATATTAATGCAGACTGTTCCCCACCCAGTATTCATTTTTGTAATTACTTAGTTCCGGAATCAAGTGATATCTATTCAGCTAAAGACTACCATGAAGCGGAACACAGCAAGATCAGCTGAGATGAGAAAAAAATAGGACTATTTCAAAACAAACACATGAAATAGTATACTGGGGTGATAAAACAGACTTCACACATGCCCAAATGTGCAATTATATTAATAAATGTAAACACCATTGCTTATGTTCCCTATAATGTGAACTGTCCTGTAGATTCAATAATGTTCTGTCTGGGCAGTTGGGACATAGATTTACCGTTTCTATACAACAACCTAATTGGGCACCCAGCTTCTTTTGTTACTTCTGGATATGGGAATTTCATTTATTAAAGAGTCCAACGATATCCCAAGATACTTATAACTACTGATCTCTTGTAATACAACATTATCTTTAGTGCTTATTTTTAATTTCGCAGCACTTCCTTTTACTCTATTTTCTGAGCCAAAAAAAATACTACCTGAGCCTTTTGGGCATTTAAAACCAGTTTTCTGCTAATTAAAAATATTCTTGAATCTTATTCAGTCGAATCTGTGGTGGTCTTAACCTCAGCATATGCACTTTTACCTGTTGTAAATGGTGATCCAAATTATTGATATACATAGAGAATAATACTAGGCTGAGGGCAGACCTTTGGAGGACCCCCTTTCAACAGGCAAGAACTGAGATTTAAAGGAAAACTACATGCCAAAATTATAAAAACATGTGCATTAGGTTTTGGTTTTTCTGATGGTCCCTAGCATTTTATTCCATGTGTCTGTGACAAAGTTTTTCTTTCTTTTTTACAATTCCCTGCTAATTTTATTGCCCCGAGGGTAGCCATTCAGGCTTCTTTTATTGCATTTGAGCTACTGGAATTTTCCCAGAAAGCCCCTGGGAATGATGCAAATTAGACCTAAGTCCTTCAAAGGTGTATTTGCTTTATTATCACCCAGTAACAGCATTTTACAAAGAAAGTTGCCACACGTCTAGAACAGCAACAGCTGGCACTTAAAAAAATCTGACTTTCTGGGGAGGTAGGGCAAGCACGTTTTCAAGGCAGTTAACTTTCACGAGCAGTTGCAGTTAAATGGCATAACTTACATTATAAGTAGGATCTTGGGCTCTCAGCTCTAATGCAAGGTCTAATTCATATCATTGCCAGAAGCATTCTGGGAACATTCCAACAGGTCAACAGCAATAACAGAAGCCTGCATGGCTACCCCAAGGGGCCAAAATACTTGCAGAAAAATGTAAAAATAAAAACCGAAAACCTTGCTAGAGTTACAGGCAACAGAACAGTAGGGATCATCAGAGAAACAAAATTCCAATGCACAACATGTGTTTTTATAATTTTTTGCATGTGTTTTTTCTTTAACTCCCTTCATGTGGGGGCTATTTACCTCCAAGAATTCCACTGTCTGTTATTTAATGATGGTGCCTATCAACTTGCCCACAATCAAAGTTAGACTGACCAGCCAGTCATTTCCTGGGTCATCCTTGTCACTGTTCTTGTGAAGTGGCACCACATTTGGTACCCTCCAGTCTACTGGAACCAGTCCCATCTCTAGGGAACAGGTAGATCTTCCAAATTTGCCATCAGTGTCTTCCCCACCTCCGCCAGCACTCTATGGTGTAACCCTTCAGGCCCTGATGCTTTTCCCACCTTCAGGAATTTGAGATCCCTGAGCACCCTTTCCTCTGAGTTTGGTCCATATTCCAGTCCACTCACCCCATGGTCTGCACTACACTCTGGTAATAGTGCCCCCCTCAATGAATATTGAACAACAGCATTCATTCAGTATATCAGCCATTTTCCATCCTCCTACACCCATGTACCTTCATTCTTTAATTTGGTAATAATCTCCTTAGTTTTCCATTTTCCCTTACTGCACCTAAAGAAGATTTCCTCCCACCTTGACTCCCTTCGCTATTCTGAGCTCCACCTCTGCTGTACTTTTTCTAACCAGGATTGTGGCTTCTTTCAGCTTTCGCAGATAGTCCTTCCAGTTGATCTCACTCTATTCCCACTTGTATTTTTGGAAAGCTGCCCTTTTTTCCCTTACTGCCTCAGCCCCCCCCCACCCCAGAAAACTAAGCTGGCTTCTTGAGCTTTTTGTTCTTCTTGACTTGTCTCATGCATGATGCTATCATCTCCTTTACATCCCTGTTTATGATATGCCATTTGACTTCTGGTCCTTCCACTCCCTGTACTAGCTTCTCCTTCAGTATTCCATCTTACTGAATTCTGCCCTTCCGATGACCAGAACCACCATTTTTGAACTAGATGGATGTGCTCCTGTGGTTATATTGAACCAAAAGAAAAAATGACTTATCATAGTAATGTTGTTTCTTCTAATGGAGTCTTGCTGTATTCTGACAATATGCAGTTAGCCGCAGCACTTGAACTGCTCCAGAGAGGAAAGGATTAACTCTATGCAGAAGCATAGAACATTGAGCTCAAGCTCGGTTTTCAAACCTCTGTCCCTGGTACATTCTAATGTAACCGTCAGATTCTTATGAGCACTAAACTAACTAATAGCTATACAAATTGTTTAAAATGTTAGCCATAGGCAACAATAACAATAAACAACCACTGAAAAAATACCCAACCTAGCCAGGATGGGTTTGAAAGGCACACCTCTGGGGTGCAACACTGTACCTGCCAACCCACATCCTAAAAACGAGGTTCTGAGAGGGGAGGCAGGGAGGGAGGTCAGAATACAGCAAGACTCCACTAGAAGAAACAACATTACTATGGTAAGTAATTTTTTTCTTCAAACAACATGAAGTCTTGCTATATTCTGACAATATGCAGACTACCAAGCAGATCCCCCCTGGAGGAGGCAATCACAAAACCTTACTTTGGGAACAAGCTCTGCAGTACTGCTGTGCCAAACCTAGCATCACTTCTGGTTTGAATGTACAGAGAGTAGTGCTTGGTAAATATATGAACTGTTTTCCAGGTGGCTGCTTTACAGATTTCCACTAGAGGAATATCCTTAGCTGCTGCCAGGGAGGCAGCCGTACCCCTGGTTGAATGCACCCTCAGGCCTGAGGGAGGCTCTTTTCCCACTTTTGAATAGCAGAACTGGATACCAGAAACAATCCACCTGGCAATAGTTCTTTTAGTGGCAGGTTTACCTTTTCCCACTTCTCCATAAGTGAGAAACAACTGGGTACAGTCATTCCTATGGGCCTTAGGATGCTGTATATAATAGATTAGTGCCCTTTTTACATCCAGACTGTGCAATCTTCACTCACCTGAAGAATAGTCAGTGAAAAACATAGGCAGAGACATGGATTGGTTCAGATGAAAATCTGAAACCACTTTAAGAAGAAATGTTCTATTCATCCTAAGGACCACCTTATCCCTATGAAAGGAAATTAAGTCAGGTTCCACTGACAGGGCCGGCAATTCACTGATTCTCCTGGCAGAAGTAATGGCTACCAGTAACACAGTCTTCCAAGTGAAGTACTTTAGCACAGCTGAAGATAATGACTCAAAGGGGGTTGCATAAGCTGTGCAATAGAGATATTTAAATCCCAAGCAGGAGTAGGCTCTCTAAAGGGAGGGTTGATATGGACCAGACCTTTGAAGAACTTACTTAACACAGGATGAGATACTAGAGAAGATCCTGTACCTGCAGAGACATCTGCTAAATGAACTTTAAGAGTAGCAGGCCTGAGGCCTAAACTATTCAGATGAACCAAATAGTCCAGGGCTGAGGCAATGCCCACCAAATCTGGCTGAATGTTCCTCTGAGAACACCAAACTGCTGAATCTCTTCCATTTGGAATTGTAAGTTTTTCTGATGGAGGGTTTTCTAGAAACCTTAAGGATATCCAGTACTCTGTGAGAAAGATGCAGACCTACATATTCTAGCTCTTCAAGAGTCAAGCTTTGAGTCTGAGAGACTGAAGATTGGGATACCAAATCCTCCCCTGAGAGAGGTCGTGCCTCCTGGGAAGATAGAGAGGGATTGCCACTGCCAAGGGCAGCAACAGGGGGTGCCAAGGTTGCCTGGCCCAATCTGGAGCCACCAGGATAACTGTGCAGGGTTGAGACCTGATCTTGATCAGTACTCTGAATATCAGAGGAAAAAGAGTGAAGGCATAGAGAAACCTGTTTGTCCAATTTAACAATAGAGCATCTAGAGGGACAGATCCCAGGACTAGAGGTCTGCAGCAGAACAGTGGAAGCTGCTGATTGTCTGAGGCTGCAAACAGATCTATCTCTGGAGTGCCCCACCTCTTTAAAATGACCTGAAGGACATGAGAGTTCAGAGACCATTCGTGGTGACCTTGAGATATTCTACTGAGGGCATCTGCCAGCATGTTGTCCTTCCCTGAAAGATGCACTGCTAGCAGGGAAGTCTGGAGAGAATAGGCCAGTGACCATACCTTCGTGGCTTCTGTGCACAAAGCTGCGGATCGTGTGCCTCCTTGTTTATGTACTACATGGTGGTGGTGTTGTCTGTCCTGACCTACACCACTTTCCCTTGAATTGATTCTGAGAATGCCTAAAGGGCTAGAAACACAGCTCTGAGTTCCAGGAGATTGATGTGAAGGAGAGACTCCTGCTGTGACCAAGTGCCCTGCGCAGTGAGGTCCCCAACCCAGAAGAAGAATCTGTAGTGAGCACCACTGAAGGTGTCTGATTGAGAAAGGGGACACCCTGTCTGAGATTGCCCTCCTCCAACCACCACTGAAGAGCTTGGATAAGAATCTGAGTCATTGGAATTAGCTCGGTGAGAGGATCCTTCTTCTGGGACCAGAAGGACCTTAAGTGGAACTGAATGTCCCTCATCTGGAAACTGGCTCCCTGAACCACTGCAGTGGAAGCTGCCATGTGGCCTAAAAGCTGGAGGAAATGTCTGGCTGGACGAGACACCAGAGGTCAGAAAGAGGAGGCCAAGTCTGTAAGAGCCTTCACCCTAGTGATAGGGAGGAAGGCCTTTGCCTGAATAGTATTCAGCTCTATCCCTATAAAGGTAAGAAGCTGAACTGATTCCAGGACTGACTTGGACAGACTGAAAAGAAATCCTAGGGAACCCAGAAGCCTCTGAGTAACCCCCAGAGCTGACTTGACTTGGTCTGAGGACTGGCCTACAATGAGCCAATCATCTAGGTAAAAAAAACACTGAGATGCCCTGCCTTCTGAGGAAGGTTACCACTACTGTTAGGCATTTTGTAAATACCCTTGTGCCAAATGTTAGGCCAAAGGGAATTGCTCTGAACTGGTAATGACCCGAGGGCAACTCGAACCTGAGGTATTTTCTGTGGGAACATCTGATAGGGATGTGAAAATAGGCATCCTTGAGGTCCAGGAAAGCTAACCAGTCTCCTGGCCTCAGGGAAGAATTTTTCCCAGAGTCACCATTTTGAATTTTGGCTTTGTGATATGTTTGTTCAAGTACCTAATGTCTAGAATGGGTCACCACTCCACTGTCTTTTTCGGGGTAAGGAAGTATCTTGAATACAAACCTTTCCCTCTGTGAAGCAGAGGCAATTGCTCCATGACATTCAGGAGCAACAAAGCAGAAACCTCTGCCTCTAAGGCAACTGTTTCCAGTGGTGCGGCAGGTTTGAAGGACCTTGCTCTCATTTTAGGGCGTCTTTTGAAGCTGAGAGCAAGTCCTTGGCTTACTACTTCCAGAACCCATTTGTCTGAAGTGATAGACTTCCAAGCCTGGAAGAAGTAAGCCAGCCTGCTCCCCACTGGAACTGAGGAGGCTACCCAGTCTGAAACATCAGGGTGTCTGTTTGGCATGTGAAAAGGAAGCAGCCCTGCTCATTCCTCTTTTGCCTCTCCCTCTGAAGAACCCCCTCTGCTGGAAAGGAGAGGAAGCCTCAGCTTGGTAAAAAGGCCTGTGAAAAGGCTTGCACCTGCCTGCCCTAGACTGCTGCTTTTGTGGAGTGGTTTGCCTTTCCTTGGCTACTGCACTCTTGTAGGTGGTCCTTTATTCATCCATCTTTTTCATATACGTCTGTTTGCTCCCCAAACAGAGAGTTGTCTGTGACAGGAAAATCCATGGCCTTAGCCTGGGTATCCTGTGAAAGGCTAGTACACTTAAGCCAAGCAAATCTCCGCAGGGAGACAGATGTAGCCATGACTCTAGATGCCACATCATTGGCACCTACAGCAGCATGGAATTGTACTTTGGATGCCTCTAGGCCATCAGCAGCCACCTGCTCCAGCTCCTTGGCCAGCTGGGGAGGGGCATTCTTTGCTAGTTCCAGAACTGTATCTCACTTAGACATCTGGTACCTAGCTATATAGGCCATGTAAGAGGCCTGTCTGAGTTCCAAACAGGATACCAAATATTGCTTCTTTGCCATGGTATCCACCTTCCTGGAATCCTTATCTGGGGGTGTGAAACCAAGGGAATGTTAGCCTTGTCACAGGCTGCAGCCTGCACTACCCCAACATGGCTGCAATGGTTATACAGGAAATCCGTACCAGAACCTGACAACATATACCTCCTGTTCATTTTCTTATCCACAGGACGTATAGAAGTGGGAAGCTGTAAGATCTTTTTAGTCCGTTTCCCCAAAGATTTGTGTAAGAGAATAGACAACTTGTTGACTCTGGAACATCCATCATTTCCACAGTCAGGTTCTTCTTCCTCTTCAGAAGCTTCCACAACTGGAAGCTGGAGAGTTTCTGCCACTTTTTTGTAAAACAAAAAGTGGGAGGGGGACTCGGAAAGCCTGTGAGGAGAAACAATGGAAGGCCTGTCTAGGGAGTTGTCAGGCTCTACTGGCTCATCCAGGCCTCCAAAATCATCATCATCTTCACCCACAGCTAGGGGGAGTAAAGAATCTGACGGCTACATTAGAATATACCAGAGACAGAGGTTTGAAAACTGGGCTCAAGCTCAACATTCTATGCTTCTGCATAGAGTTAACTCTTTCCTCTCCAGAGTAGTTCAAGTGCTGGGGCTAACTGTGTATTGTCAGAATACAGCAATACTTCATGATGTTTGAATGTATTGCGATCAGTAGACCACAATGATTCCCTCACCTCTGTCTCTCTCTTACTAGTAGTAGTAGTACAATGTTTTATTCATATAAAAGTTCATGTGACTTGGGATTAGCTCAATTGAGTTACAACTCAATTACAGTAAGATCCACAGCATTTTAAAACTTCATTTTAAAACAACATTATTCCAGTCCAATAAAGAAGAGACACAATACACTATCACACAAAGTAAAATAGAACACAGAAGGAACACAGGACAGTATTCGGTTGAAACGTTCCATGATCTATCCTTACACAAAAGTAACTATCTCAGCATTTGAGAGGCAGTATAGCACAGTGGTTTAAGGCTCTGAGCTGCAGATCTGGAGACCTGGGTTTGAATCCCACTGCCCCCACTTGCATACTGTGTGACCCTAAGCAAGTCACTTAACTTCCCTGTGCTCCCAGGCCGCACCTGTAAACAAGCTTTCAGCTTAGTGTGCCACTCCTGGTTAAATAATTGGATAAAAAAAATTTGCTATCTCAGCATTTGCCAGAACCAGATCAAGGGTGTCCCCCCCATCAGTTCCCTAACTCACTGCACAAGAAAGCTGTCCTGGATCACATCCACCATCGCCTCAGTTATTGCACTGCTGACTGTTGAGATTTCCCAGTCCACATCTGGCATACTGAGTTCTCCCACCAGCACCACTTCCCCTATGGCTGATGCCTTCTTGATCTCCTCCCCCAGTTCCCTGTCCCCTTCCTCCTTCTGGTTGGGTATTCTGTACACCACGCTGACTGATCTTTTTTCCCTCTTCTGTTTTCAGCTGTACCCAAACTGTGTCTATTTCATGCCCCGGCATAGTATCTCTATTGCCTCCATGCTTTCTGTACCATATAGTGCCACCCCCCTGCTTCCCTGTCTTTTTGTCTACCCCTCCTGTAGAGTACATAGCCTGGAACTGCAGGGTCCCAGTCATTATTTCCTGTTGCTCATGTTTCCATTATGACTAACCAGTCCATTATGCTTCATCTGCCACTGCCTGGAACTCACTCATTTTATCCCAGAGGCTTCTTGAATTTAAGCTGACCACCCTCTAGGACCCCTGGCTTCTACCCTTACCCCTATCATTGACCAGATCTTCTGTACCAATTCCTTTATCTTATTCTACTTTTGCTACCCCCCAATATGGTTCCTGGTCTCTGACATATATTCCTTTCACTATCCTTATGTGTGCTGCTCCTGTCCCCCCTTTTGGCCTCCACTAGTTGGAGGAGAGCTAGTTAGGTCTTTCTTAATTAAGATCACACTGCAGATGTCCTTCGCCCCAGCCTCTCCCTGCTAATTTAAACGCCCTGAAATGTATGCCCCCCTGCTAGTTTAAATGCCCTGAAATCTATGCCCCCCTGCTAGTTTAAATGGCCTGAAATCTATGCCCCCTGCTAGTTTAAATGGCCTGAAATCTATGCCTCCAGCCTCTGTGCAAATGCCATTGCCCCTTCCCC
This sequence comes from Neoceratodus forsteri, assembly GCA_016271365.2. Classification (NCBI taxonomy): domain Eukaryota; kingdom Metazoa; phylum Chordata; order Ceratodontiformes; family Ceratodontidae; genus Neoceratodus; species Neoceratodus forsteri. The sequence goes on from CM028133.1 coordinate 142,140,720, forward strand.
CCATTAGGATTAAGGCTGTCTGGCTTAAATAGGTCTTTATCTACCAAAAGGCACCTCAGTTTCTCAGGAAGTGAAACTACTGCTCGGTGCACCCCATCTTTAACCAACTGTTACATTGGATTATGTCTAATTAAATATTCATGAGCCTAGTGATGTTCCAGATTGGCTATAGGATTGGTCATTATTGTCTTAGAAATGACCGATCTAGCTGTCAACTGACGCTGTGTAGCATGCATGGTTTGCGCCACTCTGCTTAAAACCTTAACCAAGTTAAAAAAAAAAAAACAGGAAAAAAAGAAAATTGCTATTGCAATTAGACTTATAATCACAATAACAACCTTGAAGCCAGTCATTCCCTTGGATTAATGACTGGTGGGAGGAAGGTGGCCCTCGGCTGTGTCTCAGGCCATCCATCCCCCAAACTGGTCATTAATCCCTTGGAAATTACTGGTTTCTTGGTTATTATTGCTTAAAGATTTTCAGCTTCCTTGTATCCTTGGTGTGCCCACTGTGACAGCCCTCTTAGAAGGTCTCAGTACCATGGCTGCCATGATGGTCCAGTGTTTGCATGTTGCACTGCTGTGCAGATGATTCAAGTGGGGTGCTGTATCAGGAGGCAGATGTTGGTGAGCTCTGATGCCATAGCAATCCCAGCTGCTGGGTTAGGGAGCTTGATTTTGCTGCAGGGTCAGCTATCGGCATGCGAGGCCATGCAGGAGGCTGTGCTCATGTTGAAGGGAGGGAGGAACCAGAAAAGGGAACCCCTTCCCCCAGTTCTGTTTATATGTGATCTGGGCCTTTGGAACTCAACTGGGTTCTACTGCCTGCCAGCATTGGACCCTAGTCTACATAGTGGACTGCCACAGGGGGAAGGATGGCCCTCCTCCAGGAACCCCTGCTATGGAGGGTACGCCATGGAGGTAACTGGTGGGTATCTGTGGTTTAGGGCAGTCATAGTTTGTGGTCCACAACTGGGAATATCCCTGGGATCAGGTTATATCCATAGGAAGATGTAGGTGGCCAGGGAAAAAAGTCTCTATTTGCAAAAAAACAAAAAGAAGATTAGCCCATTTGGCCTGGAACCCGACCTCCTAAAGCTAGCCTTTACTGCTCCTAATGGCCTTTCTGCCATATTGTTTGTCACAAGATGGACAATAACACCTGTCCTCCCTCCCACTTCCTGAGCCAACCCATCTATCCTGGGGAGTACCCAATCTGCTATCACCCTAGGAGACAGTGTAGCACCTTCCCCCCTGGTCTGCTGCACAGACCACAGTGTTGGTACCCCAATTACAGAATTCCCAACAGTAAGTACCATCTTCCCAACTCTCCCTTACTTGCTGCTGCATTCCCAGCAGGCATTGCCACTGGTGAGGTCTAGTTGCAACTGGGAGTTCTCCCCTGAGAGAGGATGTAGTAAGTTGCCCTTTGCATAGAGGGGTGAAATGGCTGATGTTGTGATACCAGATCCCTTCTGTCCCCAGTTGTTTCCACCTGCCAGCTTCCATCGTTGCCCACTACCTTCCAACTTCCATTGTGAGCCCATGGAGGTCACTGATGAAGAGAAGCAGCAGTGGGCACCCTGACCTCACCTGGACCTCTTCTGCAGGTGGTGACTTACGGCCCATGCTGCAAACAACCTGAAGTGGAGTACCAGTGACTTCCTGCAGAACAGACTGCCTCCACAACTTCACATATACCATAGGAGTCCACCAGCTAACAAAATCCACTTTCTATAGTCACAAAAACATAGAATCTGATGGCAGACAAAGATCACTTGGCCAACCCAGTCTGTCCATTTTCCCTACCTACAGTACAATCACAGATCTTACTTGATCTCTGGCCCTTTCTCCCTCACCCCTTTCCTTTCCACTAAGATTCCTCTATGCCTGTCCCATGCATTCATGGACACCACCAGTGTTCCCCCCCCCACCACCACCACCTCCACTGGAAGGCTGTTCCAGAAATGTACCACTCTTTCTGTGAAGAAGTACTTCCTCACATGACAACTCTCCTGAATCAAACCCCCCAGATTCATAGCATGTCCTCTTATTTTTGAGCTCTTTTTTTCTGAAAAATACTAGGGCTGGGCATTGGGTTGGGCCACAAGTCTGGGCCGCTCGGTTTGGCAGTGTTCGAATTAATGGTCCAAATCAGGTTTCACACTGCCAAACCTGAAATGGAAACCCAAAATTTCAGAAAGCAACAGAATATTTATTTAATAAAAAAAAAATATCCAGAGCATTTGTTTACACTGAATATTGCCATTCCAGCTCCCAATGTGCGAGCGTGGATATTGCCACTGTGGGGAGACTAGGGACATCTGAGTTGATAAATTTGACATTTAATCCCAGCCCGGCTCAAAATTGGCCCATCAGGCCAAATTTGCCGACTCGCACAGTCCTGAAAAATACTTCTCTTCGGTACCATATTTACCCCTCTGAGGTATTAAAAGCCTCTGTCACATACCCCCTCTCCCTCCTCTATTTCAGGGTTACATATTGAGGTCCTTCAATCTCTCCTCAAAGGGCTTTTGGTGAAGACCCTGCACCATTTAAGTTGCCTTTCTTTGGACTACCACTCTGCCCATGTCCTTCCAGAGATGCGGGGCCCGATTCTCAAAGGTGCCTACGTCCAGCGCAAGCTGCGGCAAACAGTAGCTTGCACCAAAGCCCTGTGCACCAGAGACCCTGCACCCAATTCACATACAGGAGGGATACTGGCACCTAAGTCCCCACGCCTACGGCAACCTTGCCCTTGTGGTGAATGCGTGATATATGGACAGGGGTTGCCAAAGGCACTTTGCAACCCAGTGTGCCCCATACCTATGGGACCCATTCTGCATGGTGGGCATACTGCATACGGGACAAACTGCTGCACATGCAGTCCATTCGGGGCCATGGAGGTGTGTGGAGGGCATCGCTGGTCCCTGGTTCTGCCTGAAGCTGGGGGGTGATGGGGGTACTACTGGCAGGGGTTGGAGGCCACCAGACCACCAGTGGGGGAGTGCACTGTGTACCACTGATGGCATCATCAGGGGTCTGGTGGGGGGTTCACAGCACGGCTGCTGTTGTGGGGCACATCATGGACTGGGGTGCGGGTACCCACACCACTATGCAGCCAGCAAAACACACAGGGCAGCAGTTCCTAAGTCCTCTTATGCCAGCCCAGGCTGGTCTGTGGGGACTTAGTTTCTGGTTCTCTGGGCGCTGTCTGTGAATCGCTCCTCTGGGCTGTGGCTGCTTGCATCTAGCACAGGGCACCCTTGGACCTTGTTGCAGCCTGTTACTGGGCACAAGGGTGGAGCAGGACCTGTTTTGGGCAGGCGGCCTGCGGTCAACGCAGGCCTCCTTTGTGAATTGCGTGGGGGCAGCTCTGAACTCAAGGTGCATCTTGCACCATATCTGTTGGGCACAAGCACCTTGAGTCAGACATAAGGCTTTGAGAATTGGGCCTGTGGTCTCTAGAACTGGCAGAATACTCCAGGTGGGTTCTCACCAGTCAGCTATAGAGGCACAACACCATCACCTTCTTTCTGCTGGGAGTAATGTTCCCTGTGCACCCCAGCAGCCCACTAGCCCTCCCAACTGCCTAGTCCCCTCATTTCACCACAGATCATGGCCACTCTAGATCCCCTTTATATTTCCTCTACTTTGATGTACTCTAGATGGGGACATGTTACCCTCCTATATAAGGTTTTCTACTATACCTAGTTTCTCCCCAACTATCCCTTAGTGTAAACCCTTAGAGTGCTCCAGACAGGGATTTGCATGTTCTGATGGAACAATTCCTGAATTCAAACCCCTATGCAGTGTTACCTCAGTTAGCATTTCCCTAGGCCTTCTCCAGATACTAATCAATAGTCATGTTTCTAGCTAAGAAACTGTAGACCCATTTACAGCTGTACTCAAGACAATTAGTTCAGACTATCCTCAGTGGGTGAAACCAAATGGCTCTTACTTGGACCAGATGACAAACTGGACAAAGTGTCTTGTGGACTAGCAGACTACCCCGTGTTACTCATGCAAAGGGCTGGTTGCACCTGTGGGGTTTAAATTGGATTTGAAGACTCTCCTTCCTGCCAGTTGTCTGCCCTCTATGACATGGTGTTCGATCCCTGAAGATGGTACCATTTCACAATGTTTTCCCCACTACGTACCCTACTTATTTTGTCTTAACAATAGCCTCTTGCTTCAGTTGCTGTACCCAGTGTTGACAGATTCTGTTTTGAAGCAGCTACTTGCAGGAATGTGATTTATTTATTTAGCTTTTGTTAACCAGGTAAGCACACTAGACAAAACAGATGCCTATTTTCAGGTGCGACCCGGGAGAGTACAAAGAAAGACAAGTTCATACAGAGAAATACATAGCATGAGGTAAAATAACACAAGCAGTTAAGGATTAAACACAGTTGCAGAAGAAAGTGTACAGACAATACATATGGCTAACAACAGGGCAGCAAAATAAACACCATACTATAACAAAGAATGCATACATGTGCATACATAGCAGAACCACATGCACGCAAGGCAAGCCAGCGGGAGCCTGCACAGGGGCACCAGAAAGTGCAAGACATATTTGTCCAGCAATAAGTACCCAGCTAGGATGGTAGGTTTATTACAGTGGTATGGGACAGTCTCATGCCAAAGAGAGCTTCAAGTAATCCCACAGGGAGCTCCGGAAACAGGTGTGAGAGGGGAAGGAGTGGACATGGGTAGGAAAGGAGATCCATTTCTGGGTGCACCTTCAGCAAAACCCCTGTCCCCCATTTGCGTTCGAGTAGCAGGGACCTTAAGAACTGCTGAGCCAAGCAACCTAAGGGAATAGGAAGAGGAAGCAGGCTTGAGGAGCACAGCCAGTACTGGGGTGGGGGGGGGTGGCAATTCTAAGCACCTTGTCTGTGAAACTTCCCAGGACAAAGCTCCTGTGGTTGTGCAGGGGAGAGCCAGGTAAGTTTATTGTACAAGTCACAGTGGTGGGTGAGGCGCAGGGCAGAGAGTGTGAAACACAAATGTTATTGTAGGCTACATCCCACCTAGAGAGGTGCACCTTGGCAGTTTGTGCAAATAACATAAGCCCATAGCAGAGAGTAGGGAGAAACACACCTCTGGCCAGGGCAAGGCGAGCAGCAGACGTGAGGTTGTTCTTTGCTCTGTAGGCCAGGCCCAGTTTGCTGTTTACTGTCCTACACACATCTTGGATATGCTGGGTGAGGTCAAGCTGGGGGTCAAGTGTCACCCCTACGTATTTGATGGAGTCAGTAACCAACACAGAGGTTCCATCAATTCCAGTAACACACAGGGGATCAGGGGATGCTTTTTTCTTAGCCAGGGATACAAAAAGCATGGCCTGGGTTTTTTAAGGCTGAAGACAAGCTTGTTGGCTGTAATCCAGGATTGGATGTTGCAAAAGTCAGTACTTAGTTGGTGGTTGATGATCCCGATGTCACGGGAATGGGTGAGGATAACCAGGTCATCTGCATATAGTACGGGGCTACACTGTGAAGAGACAGAGGGAAGACTGTTGATGAAAACAGAGAAAAGGAGGGGTGCTAGAACAGACCCCTCAGGGACACTAGAAGTTACTGGGGTGGACTCCGAGAGGGCCTTACTGAATTTCGTAAGTTGCTGTCTTCTCTGGAAGTAGTTGGAGAACCACCTAAGTATGAGGACAGACAGGCCAAGGGACCAAAGTTGAGAGCTAAGGAGAGCATGTTCAACTAGGTTGAAGGCCTTGGACAGGTCAATGAAGATGGCACCAGAGAGCTTTCCTAGGTCCATGGCTGCCCTGATCTCAGATGACACAGTAACAAGGGCAGAGGAAGTGCTGTGCCCTTGGCGAAAGCCATGCTGCATGGGTGACAAAATCTCATGAGCCTGGATATACTCTGTGAGTTGCCCTGCAACAACTTTTTCCAAAAGTTTTCTGATGGCCGATAAAATGGCTATGGGCCGGTAATTGTCGAGGATCTTAGGGTTACCATGCTTAAGAACATGGACAACCCTCACCACCTTCCAGAGGTCAGGGATAATTCCAGAGATAACAGACATATTGAAGATATGAGCCACCGGTAGGGCAAAGTATGTGGCACTGAAATGTATTATCATGGCCAGCACTCGAGTACAAGGAGAGACCAGAGAGAAGTCTCCATGTCTCCTGTACAGTCACTGCCCTGAAATAGAATAAGGGACAGGAGGTGGGGACTGGCTGAGGGGCAGTGGGCAGAGCTCGTCTTTCACTCGTGCAGGCAGAGAATAATGAGGTAAATGCAGACAGGTCAGAAAAATGGGAATTGAAGGCATTGGCAATGGTTAGGGGATTATTACAGTGTGATCCATCAATAATCATATCGGTGACCTCACATTTGGAGGAGTCACTTACAATATTTTTGATGTTCCTCCAGAAATTTCTAGGGTCCCCAGCTGAGCTTAGCAGGGCCGATTTGCAGAATTCACTCTTGGCAGCTCTAATAGCTTTCTTACATTCATTCCTGAGCTTTCTATACTGCTGAAAGATAGCCAAGTCCTTTGTGGCTTTAAAGTTGGCCCAGCACTTGTCCCTGGTCTGCATGAGGGCCAGTAGACTCCCATTAAGCCACTTGGTGACAGAGCCCCTTACCCTCCTTCTAATGAGGGGGGGCGTGTTTGTCCTGCAGGGCCGAGAAGGTGGTAAGGAAGTTATTTATAGCAGTGGAAGAGTCAGGAGCATTTAGCACAGCAGACCAGTCCATGAGCCCCAGGTCCTCATGAAAGGATCCCAGGTCAAACTTAGAGAAGTCCCTCACTTGGATAATTTTGTAGGGGATTTTCGGAGGGGAGCTCTTCCATACAGAGTCTATGAGGGTGTGATCTGAGGTAGAGTCAGGGAGGGTACCAGAACAGGCAATCCTCTTGGGTCTGTTTGCCAACACCCAGTCAAGGAGGGAACTATTTCTACCAGTGGTAGACAACCTAGTAGGCTCCCGAATAAGCTGTGAGAAGGAGAGGCCAGCAAGCAAAGGCTCATATTGATTAGTATTTCCACCAAGCCACTTTAGATTAATGTCAGCTAAGATCATCAGTTCATTATCACTGACCTTAGGGCCGACAGCATCAAGGAGGTAGGATAGCCCTGGCACACCACCCTTGGGATGATTGTAGGTACATATGATAAGCAACTTTTTAGTGTTGCCGAATAACAATACAGCATGAAGTAGCTCTCTAGGAAGCATCAGGGGTAGCTGGTGAGATACGAGGGTCAGATTTAGGTGACTCCTAAAGTAAATCAAGATCCCACCACCTCACTTTTCCCCAGGATGGTCAAGCCTAATGACACTGAGGCCGGGAACTGCATAAGCAGAGTCAGAGATGGAAGGCTTCAACCATGTCTCAGTAATGCCAAGGATGTCCGGCTTGTAGTGAGTAACCCAGGCAGCAAGCTCAGCCAGATTGGGCAGGAGGTGGCAGATCTTAAGGTGAGCCACTTTTAGCTCTTTGTCTGACAGTCAGCCTTCTGGTACGGTGGAGGTATGGTAGGAGGGGAAAGAGGAGGGCCCAGGGTTTAATTCAACATCACCAGCCAGGACTAATAGCACCAGTAGAAGCGAAAGAAGGTGCCTCAAGGAGGGGCAACCCCTGCAGGTCAGTGGCTTACAAAAGAGGTGTTTGATCACTATGGAGAGATACAAAATACACCTAAAGTCAAGACAGCAGAAAAGCCAGAGGATCAGGCTATCAGAGACCATCAGGTTTGAAAAGGTGAAGTCGAACTCAGCAGGCAGTTTGAGTGTTCCCCTGAGACCCCCTAGGGGAGGGCAACAGTCTGTGATGAATAGAGACAAGCATAGGGAGGTAATTAGGCCAATGAAGAGGACACAAACAGAGGAGGGAGGCTTAGCAGCCACCACGACAGGGTTAGGGACCAACACATCTGAGAGTACCTGTTTGAGGAGCTAAATCAGGGCACTGGGTGGTGGAATTAGTGGGGGTAGGTCAGCTAAGCAGACGGGAAAATAAGAAATCCAGTGAAGCTTGCTTTCAGCTTCACAGAATGAACCCAGGGGAGAAATCCCAAACAGTGCTATCCATCAGACCCCCCCCCCAGCAAGGGAAAGTGGGTAACAGATGCCTTATAGAGGGACACCTCACCAGCTTCAGCAATGATACTGAGTTCAGTAGGAATAATAACGTTAGAGGCAACCAAGTGTAAACAGACAGTAGGCTCAGAGCTATGAGCAAGTACCCTCATCACAAAAGTACTAATACCGATTATAACAGATAACTTAAGCAAGCCAGAATAATCAACACTAGTAAGTTCATCATGACAGAATAAATGATATTAGTGCTCAATGTTCATTCAGTATGGTAGAGTCAGGGAAACACCAGAGACTTGGGAGAGGATGACCTTTGGATTGGCCAAGCAGAGATAGGATGGGCCAAGTGGAGTATTTAACAGGGAGGAGGAACGGAGTGGGCGGGCGGGAAAAACTTTCATTCTTCCCCCAGCAGGCTGGCTCCAGCAAACAGGAGCCCAGCTGGAGATTTCCCCAGTGCATCGCTGAATTTTCTGCTCCCATGGCAGCAGAGCAGAGTAGGAGCAGTACGGGAGTCTCCTTTCCTCCAAAAAAAAGAAATTAAGTCCCAAAGCAGGTTGGGGAAGAAGGAGGTCCCAGCAAGGACCAGTCTACACCTCCAACCCCCGATGCCCTCTACAACAACTGCTGGCATTGCAGCTAGGATGCCCAATTTAAACTGCTCCAGCAGTTTGAAAATTGGCACCTTTTTTCATCCTTCTCCTAGTGGGCTGGCTCCAGCAAACAGGAGCCCAGCTGGAGATTTCCCCAGTGTGGCACTGAATTTTCCGCTCCCATGGCAGTGGAGCAGAGTCGGGGCCGTACGGGAGTCTCCTTTCCTCCAAAAAAAAAGAAATTAAGTCCCGGAGCAGGTTGAGGAAGGAGGGGGTCCCAGCGACGACCAGTCCACACCATCAATCCCCGATGTTCTCTATGTGACCTATTTGTTTCAGATTTGACTTTTTCAAAGTGTCCATAATAGTTAGGAATGGCATAAGAATGCCCAGTGGCTCAGCAGTGATCATTGGGCTACTACACAGGTAAGGAACTCGCATGAGTTTGAAGCACTGGGGTTTTGTGCTATGTGTTGGGTCACAATAAACTACTCACTAAGCTACCTAGCTATCTGCTGAATATTTTTGCACACCTCATTTCTCTGCTTGGTATGCCTGTTTTCTGAGCTTTGCTGTATGTCCCACCACAGGTGCCTGGTTTGTTTGCTTACCTTTACTACATAGGTGAACCAGGTTCTGGAGCATGGTTGGGGGAGTGCTGCTAATGGCAATGTTTCCCTGGCTTGGGGGAGATTGGTGCTGTGTCCCATGGCTTCAGCATGCTGGTTCACAGGGGAGTGCTGAGTGCTTAAGAGGCCAAAAATGGCACCAGCATAAGTGGGATGGGTGGGTAGGGTAAGGGTACAGAATCAATGGAACAAAACCTGCCAGGCCTGTCAGAATGATGCCCACTGTTACTTTGGAGCTTGGCGTCACTCTGAAGGTACTAATGACCTGCAGCATTGGGGCTGGGCAGTTGTTGGAAATGCCCAGAGGAGCAGACCACCTTTAATGAGATGGAGGAAAACCAGGATTGCAAAAATAAATTTAGGAATGGTGTGACCAAGGCATTCCCACAGAGGAAAGGGAACACCAGTCCCCAAATGATCTTAATCTCCTTGTTACTATCTCACCTTTGTCTAGCTTTCAGGAGTGAGTGGGGGGCTTGGGGCCCCATAGTAATGTAGAGTGTTCTGCTGGTGTCCAGGTTTTGGGGGCACATCAACACAGAAAAAAAATAAATATCTCCCCACTGGTGTTCTGCCATCATCTACTGATGGGATGGGGAGGAAGGCAGAGGCACACACAGCCCAAAGATGTTTTTTGTGTTGTCACTGGTACCCCAGTTTTATCAGTTATAAATCACTAATTGGATTTCAGCCAGTCAGCATGCAGAACTACTGTAACTCTTATCCCGTGTACAGTGTGCTCTTGTGTGGGAGCACCAGGAGGGAGCAATACACTTCAACGCCAGGGGGAGAATGGGACACTAAAAATAAAAAAAATAAAAAAGACTAAACTTATTATAAATCATTTAAACTAATTAAATCAAGTGATTTCTATTAAGTTAATAGGGCCTCCGAGGGATGTCTCTTTTGGTCTGGGGTCTGGGCAAACAGAACTGCTCAGCTTCGCTTCGTGGTCCTCTCACACAAACCTCATGCTCGGAATCTCTTATAGTATAAGGGACATCCATTGGCGGCCCTATGAACTTACACCTAAAGACAGGAAGATGTTAGGGCATGCAGGCAACAAAGAAGTCCCAGTTCCCAAAGGAACAGCACTTTCCCCCCACAATCATGGGAGGACAAATTAAATAAATTCTGCATGAGCCAGTCCAGTAGCATGGCCGAAGAGCTACTGCCTGCTATGTTGGTGATCCAGGTTCGGGAACATACTCGGGTCACAGAGAGGCTGGTTTTGGGAGGGTAGATTGACCATCCCTTAGAGAGCTCTCCTCCCTTGGGGGAGGTGGATACATATGTTCTGTTGGTCTGCTGGCATCTGGGGGAATCTCGATGGCAGTGCAGCAGGACTGCATGGGAAGGGACCCCACATTCAGCCAGTTGAGGTGTCTCATTGGAGGCAAAGAATGCACATCACCTCATTGCATATGTGTGTGTGGGCCCAATGAGAAAATGCAGGAAAAAACTTCCAACCATGATTGGATAATGGCCCAGTCCCCCTCTGGCCCTGCACCAATGACTGGGCACCTCCTACCAGGTCCTATGGAAAAGACACTGGAGTAAGGCAAGAGCCATGGATGTCAGGTGATATGGCTGGAGGGACTGGTTCAGTCGGAGCAGGTTGGTGGAGAGCAAGAAGAGACATAATGGATTGAAAAAAAAATTGTGCATGATTTTTTGGTATTGTGTGGTCTGCTATGGCATGGGGTGGGTGACGTGGGGTGTGTGTGTGTGTGTGTATGTGTGTATGTGCATCTTCTGTATATGTCTGTATATGTGTGCCTGCATTTTGTGCTGACTTTTGTGTCTGTGTTACATGCTGATTGCTGTGCATACCCATGGCTTTGACATCAACCTATCTTCTCCATTTGAAAGAGACTTGTCCTAAAGAGATCAGGGACCCAACGGTCCAAAAGTTGACCATTTTACACCAAACCTGTGTTTTTCAAATAGTGAAAATCTGCTCCGATGGGGGTGGGTTGGGGATCTAGCAGTCTTGATAATGTACTATATTAGTCACTTACCTTTTGAGTTTGGAGTATTCTGTATAAAGAGATGAGGGAAAAATAATGTGTCGGATGAATAAAATTTATTTATTCAGCGCCTCTACACTTTGTTACTGCCGTACTGTGCAAAGTATTGAACAGTATTTTTCTTAGAGGCCCAATATTTGTGTCCATATCTTAGGAAAGGCTGAGTATGACAATGTTTGGAAAATAATGCACTAAATTGTGCAAGCAGGTACTTGAGACCAGTGCCAGTAGGGTACTGGATCAAAATGTCAAAACCACAATAGCGTGGGTCAAAACCGCGATGTCAAAATAGCTAAGAGTAAAACAGCTACAGAGACAAAATAGCACAGGTAAAGTTAACGCTATCCCTGTAGCTGTTCAGGGGGTAGGGAGAAAGCTTCTGCTGCAAGGTGTGCTGCCAAGCAGCTACTGTGGCTCAGAGGATAGGGCCACACGCAGTGGAGGGAGGCGGAGCATCAGTGGACTGGGGTTTGATTCCCTGGTCTCAGAACATTTTTGTTTGTTTTTGGTGTTGTCTCCCCCCCTCCGACTTACCCTCTTTGTATGCCTGTCTCCCACCCTGCATCTTTTGTCTCCAGCCAGTTGCCCTGCTGGTTCCCCGTCCCCTCCAGAACAATCCCCCCCCAAGGTTTGTCCCCATCCCTGAGTTACCTCCCTCAGTGGTAGTTATATTAAGTTAGGGGGGTTCGGGGAGCGGGGGGGCAGAGACCCCCACAAACAGTTTTTTTTTTTTTGTTTGCTATTCGTGGTAGTAGTACTCACTGTTTTTACTAAGCGCTATTTTTGCCATTGCTGCATTTGCTGTGCGGTATTTGACTGTACTGTTGTTGACTTAGCTGTTTTGACCCAGTGCCTAGGACTACTTCCATAAAACTCCCTATTTAGTGGTATCACAGGCAGCATATTTCATAACAACATAAGAAAGTGCCAGCTATGGCTGTGTCTATGTGGAGCTCCCATAGCCAACTGAAAATTTTCTATATTGTTTCTAGTTTTTAAATATTTTTTGTGTACTGAGAAGGGGGCACTGTTGCCTACAGGAAGGTGTGGGATGTGTGTGTTTCATGTCAGTTGGGAACAGTATAGTCAGCATGTTTGTTCTGTGGTGGATCATGTCTTGTGTAGGTTTCATTTTGTTTATATACAGTAGCTAGGCAGTTTGTTTGTGATTTTTGGGGGGTTGTCCTTGTCACCAGGATTAGCTGGCTTGTTGCTGGGTGGTGGCATGTTGTTTAGGTGTGGTTGTGACTTTGTCGCTGTTTCATGGGACTTCTGGGATGATTTAAAAGGCATTTATTAAAAATATTTTTTTTAGCTAGAATCAGGTGGTTGCTAAGAAATAGCTTCCTTGGCATAGTGTTCTAGTTTTGATAAAACACTGGAAGTAGCAGCCTACTGAGTTCTAGATTATTGAGATTGTTGTTACATTTTGATGGTAAAGTGAGATATAAATTTATATATTTTTGAATGTTATACTTATTTTATAGTTATGTATAACTGGAGGCTAGGAGAAGCTGGGCTGGGATGATGTGGGGGAATAGGTACATGTATGGGAAGCAGGAGAGTGGTAAATTGCAATAGCTGTAGGGCAGCAGTCTTTCTGAGGGTGATGTGGAGTTAAGGGGGATGTCATGTGTCTAAGAGCCTGAAGTAGCTAAGGGCTGAAATAAGGCTGCTCAGATGGGAGCTGGAAAGGATGGTGTGGGAAGTCAGAGGAGCAGAGCAGTGGAGGTAAAGGCAGTGGGGTGATGCCCAGGGGAATGAGGGCATCAGGCAGGGGATGGGAGTGGGTAGAAGCACCCAGTATACAGGAGTATCTCTTCCTGAGAGGACTAGGGAGCCCAGGGTGGAGGAATGGCAAGTGGTAAGGGTAAGGAGTGGGAATGTGAGAGTAGCATCAGGGGTGGGAAATTCTAAAGGGGTGCCTTTATTGAACAGATTTGCACCACTGTCTGGAAGGAGGAGAGGCAGCAGAAGGTGAGCTAGGAGGTCAGGTTGAGCCGGGACTGAGAGTAGGAGTACAGGGAGGGAGAGGGAACTATTCAGGGTGGGCAGGGAAGAGAAGGCAGGCAAAATGGAGTGGAGGTTGGGGGGGAGAGAAAAAGAAAGGAAATGGGGAGGGAAAATTGATAGCAGATACAGACAGTCAAAAGGGGAGGGGCAGAGTGGGAGATGGAAAGACAGTTAAGGCGATAAATTGTGGATGTGGAGATAAGTTCACCAGGGTGCGGGGGGGGAAGCAGCTAGTAACGAAGGTAAAAAAGGAAGGACGAGGAGCACGGGTGCAGGGGATGGAAGGGTGGCAATCATAGGGGACTCCATAATTAAGGGTATTCACTGGGGAAGGAAAGCGGACCCAACGACAAGCAGGAGGGTGGTCTGTATGCCACGGATGACAGTGGGGAAGGTGGGCCCAAGAATAAGGGAAACAGTAAGGGAGGCTGGAGAAAAACCTAATTTAGTTATACATTTGGGAACCAACAACCTACCTGGGGAGGAGGCTGAGGTAGTTCAAAGTAGGTTCAGGGAGTTAGGTAAGATCTGCAGGGAGGAAGGAATTTTGCTGGCCTTCTCAGAGGTGATACCAGTACCTAATGTTGTGGGAAACTGAGAAATTTCATTACGCAAAATATTTTGAGAAATATTTTGTGGGGGAGAAATGGAAATTTCACTGAAAATTGCTAAATTTCACCCAACTGTGAAATTTCACCACAAAATGAGAAATTTTGCAATTTTCATGTTAAATTTAAAAAGTTCCATGCAACATTTTCAATTTTGGGGAGACATTTTGCATCCGCAAAATATTTTGCGAAAATTGAAAGTGTCAATTTTGCAGCTATTTCACTGGCAAAATTGTATTTCACAGCATCTCTACCAGTACCAAGTGCCAGCACAGCCAGGAAAAGAAGAACAGAGGATTTTAATAACTGGCTGAGGAAATGGTGCAGGGAGGAGATGTGTATCTGTATTGGGGACTGGGAGGAGACCTGGTCAAACAGAGCACTCTTTTCACCAGACAGGCTACACCTTAGTAGGGAGGGTTTGAGGGTACGTAGGGACAAACTGGGGGAATACATAACCACTACACTTAATTTAAACTACTGAGGGGGGCAGCGGGCATGCAGGCCCACAGACTCCGAGAGGAGGTGGTCAGTGACTCCCCCCCCCACAGTGCTGGAAGAGGTCTGGAGGGAGGAGGTGGAAGGGGTGAGAACACAGCAAAGGGTTGAGGGGGTGAGGAACACGTAACAAGGGTACGTGGAGGGGTGCAGACAGAGGGGTTAGATAAATGTGAATAGAAGAATAGAGGGAACAGAAGGAAGGTCGGATTCTAGGTAGAGGGCGGTGTCTCTGAATGCGTGGAGTCTTGGAAACAAGATGGATGACCTGCAGGCACTATTAGTAGACAGGAGGTGGACATAAGTGCTGTAACCAAAACTTGGGCAACATTACACCATGACTGGGACCTTGCGATCCCTGGATATAAGCTATACAGGACGGACAGGGTAGTCGGGAAGGGGTGGCAGTTTATATCAGAGAGGGAATAACTTGCATGATAAAGGAGTTGGAGGAGGTGGAGGTGGAGGCATTACGGGTTCAGTTAAGGTCCAATAGAGGGAGAAAGGCGAGGTTGGAGGTGGCTTACAGACCACCCAATCAGGATGAGGAGAGGGACAGGAGACTGATCTCACAAATATTGGAAGCTTCAGGGAAAGAAGAGGTGGTAATTGTGGGGGACTTCAACCTGCTCAAGGTGGACTGGAGCATACCATCCTCAACAGATGCTAGGAGTCAAGTGATCCTTGAAGGACTGTAGAGTGGGTTCCTGACTCAGGGCACCACTGAACCAACAAGAGCTGAGACAATTCTTGATCTGGTGCTCACAAATGGGGAGTATGTACAGGAAATAATGGTCAGGGAGCCACTGGGTGGAAGTGACCATTGCACAGTGTGGTTCCAGTTGGATATGGGCAGGGAAAGCATCCCGACTAAGACCAAAATCTTGGATTTCAGGAGGGCAGACTTCAGGAAAATGGGTGAAGTGCTAAGGAGCCATCTTTAATTCAATTCAATTTTATTTTTGTACTGGAAGGTATGTGAGAAAAAATGCCCATTTTCACAAACGTCCAGTGGTACAAAAATTAGATAATACAGAGAAAAATGTAAAAACAATATTTGAAAAATTTTACGGAATTTACAGTAGGAACAGTGTATATGACAGGATCATCTAGAATAGAAAAAAAATACAGAGCACACAACAACAGAGCCAATATACAGATACTTATAAACTCTAAGGTAACTCGAGGTTTGGTGGACATTCAGAGCCATCTGGTGGCATAAGAGCAGATATGAGGGTGGACCAAAGGTGGTCCATCATTAAGGAAGGAATACTGGTTGCCACAGATGAGTGCATTAGGCTCAGGGGGAAGAACACAAGGGCCAAAGCACCCAGCTGGTTTAGTTCTGGGGTTGCCCAGGCAGTAAGGGAAAAGAGGCTGACTAATAGAAAATTCAGGAAGACCAAGAGAGAGATAGATAGGGAAAATTACCTAAGGTTGGCTAGTGACGCAAGTAAGAAAGTACGGTGAGCAAAGGCACAGAAGGAGCTGCAGATACAGTAGCTGAAGGAATTAAGAAGGGGAAGAAGGCTTTCTTTCGCTATACAAGTGAGAAAAGGGACAAGAAGGAAGGGATTGCTAGGCTTAAGAAAGGGGTAGAGTAGGTGAAGGATAATGGGGGCAAATGCAGAGATACTAAATGAATACTTCTGTTCTGTCTTCACCTGGGAGAAGGATGGACCAGTTCCTTCAGGAGGGGAAAGAGGAGCAGGGAGGTAGGGGAATACACATGTAGTGATAGAGGGGGTTAGAATGAGGAAGGGGCTGCTGGCATTGAAGATGGACAAATCACCAGGCCCGGACACAGTACATCCAAGGGCACTAAAGGAACTGGCTGAGGAGCACTGGCAGACCTGTTTAATAGTTCACTAGAGTCAGGTATGGTACCGCAGGACTAGAGGACAGCACATGTAGTGCACCTCCACAAAAGCGGTCCCAAGGATGACCCAGGGAATTTACAGACCAGTCAGTCTGACCTCCATTGTGGCAAGCTCATGGAGACCATAATAAAGGAAAGGTTGGTGGAATATCTAGAGGAATATGGTCTCCAGGATCCAGGATGCGAGGCAACATGGGTTCATGGGGGGATCATGTCATACGAATCTGTCTGACTTCTTTGACTACGTCACTAAGACAGTAGACAGAGGGCAAGTGGTAAACATCCTCTATTTTGATTTAAACAAGGCCTTTGACTCTGTGCCCCACAAAAGGTTGATCAGGAAGTTGTTGGATCTCAGAGACTGTGGAAAAAATGGCCAGATGGGTGCAAAACTGGCTGAGAGACAGAACCCAGAGGGTGGTTGTGGGTGTAGAGTTATCTGGCACCAGAGAGGTATCCAGTGGGGTCCCACAGGGCTCAGTACTGGGGCCAGTGTTGTTGAATGTCTTCATCAGTGACACTGGGGATGGCATTAAGGGCAAAATGTGCCTATTCGCGGATGACACCAAGCTCTGTGGGAGAGTGGACACAGCTGAAGGATAAAGGACCTACAGAAAGATCTGGAAAAGCTGGGGGGGTGGTCCAGGATCTGGCAGCTTGGCTTCAATGCCAAGAAATGGAAAGTTATGCAAATTGGAGCCAAGAATCCCAAGACAGAGTACTACCTGGGTGGAGTCCAAGTATCTGCATCAGAGGAGGGGAAGAACCTGAGAGTGATGATCATTAGTGACCTGAAACACTCCATGCAGTGCAAGTTTGCAACAGCAAAGGCAAACAAGATGCTGGGATGCATATATAGGGGGATCAGTAGTAGGAGAGAAGAGGTTATACAGCCCTTGTACAAGTCACTGGTAAGGCCGCATCTGGAGTATGGAGTTCAGTACTGGTGCCCACACCTCAAAGAGGACATTTACCTGCTGGAGAAGGTCCAGAGGAGGGCTACAAAGATGATAGTGGATCATCGGGGTAAGGCATACGAGGAGAGGTTGAGGGCACTGAACATGTACTCCCTGGAAGACAGGAGAGAGAGGGGACATGATTGGGACCTTCAAGTACTTCAAAGGGATAAATAAGGTTGATAAGGAGAATCTCTTTAAGCTGAGTGGCAACCGCAACACAAGGGGGAACAGTCTTAAACTGGAGGGTGGGAGGTTTAGGAGGGAGGTCAAGAAGCACTTCTTCACAGAGAGGGTGGTGGACGCTTGGAATGCACTGCCGGAAGAGGTAATTTTGTTGAAGACAGTGGGCAGCTTTAAGAGAGACTGGAATAGGCATGGGGGGTAGTAAGGATCATAGGTAGGGAGGATGGGAGGAGTCGGGAGGGAGGGCATGGACATTAGCTCAGGCTGTGGACCCTGCAATTTGCGCAGACTTGATAGACAAAATGGTCTTCTGCTGGCTTCTTCGTATGTTCGTATGAAGGGGACCTTATGATGCATGTAGTCTGCCCATGAAAGCTACCCCCCCTCCCAGTTTCTTTACTGTCTTAGGTTTCCACAGTGCCTATCCCATGCTAACTTGAACTCCCCCACTGTCTGTGCTGCCACAACCTCTGGGGGCAGACTGTTCCAGGGCTCCACCACCTTTTCCGTGAAGAAAATCTACCTGCTGTTTGTTCTGAAACTACCTCCGTTTAGGCGCATATCATGCCCCCTTGTCCATGTATTTGTGTTTTCCCTGAAGAGATCCTGTGTTTGTATGAAGTTGATATCTCTGAGGTATTTAAATGTCTCTATCATATCTCCCCTGTTCCTTCTCCTCTCCAATGAGTACATCCTATGATGGTTTAACCTCAGTTCATACGGTTCTTCGTGTAGTCCGTGTATCATCTTCATAGCTCTCCTCTGCATGGTTTCCAGGTGATCCTTGTCCTTCTTGAGGTGCAGTCTCCAGAACTGGATGCAGTACTCCAGGTGAGGCCTCAGCAAGGGCCTGTACAGTGGGACTATCACTTCGCTTTTCCTGCTTGTGATACCCCTTTCTATGCATCCCAGAATGCTGCTAGCTTTTTGTACCGCCTTTTTGCACTGCCTGGTTGTCCTTAAATCGTCAGATACAAGTAGCCCCAGATCTATCTCTACTTTAGTTTCAGTCAGCTGGTATATTTCCAGCCTAGATTCTTCCTCCCGAGGTGCATAACTTTGCATTTCTTGGTGTTGAATTTCAACTGCCACTGTTTTGACAGTCCCCCTGCACTGACCAATTTTAATCAACTGCTGTAAATGTAATGTCCATGTTGAGGGGTACGACCCATGCAGGGCTGCCACAAGCCCCGGAAAATGTGTGGCCAGGGATCCATGCTAGTTGTGTATGTGCCATTATGGACTTGTAGCCCCAAAAATGAACTTTAAAATGGGCCAGAACTGATGTCAGGCCAAATGTTTCCCCATACACCCTTTTGTAATGAATGTTCCATTTAGTAGTAGTAGTATCCTTTTGTTATTTATGGTGCCCTTCCCCCAGAGGCTCAGGGCTCAGCACATACAACCCATTAAAGTACCCTCATAATAAAATAAATAAATAAATTGATGAATACATTAATAAAATATACTACAAGGGTGCAAACATTATGTACTCGCTCTAAAAATCTGCTGAAACAGAATAGTTTTCAAGCCCCTTTCAGAAGACTCCACCGAGGGGGCCTCCCTCAGAGCCTTGGGCAAGCAATTCCAGAGGACCAGGCCTGCAACCTCAAAATCTCAGTCCCCTGAAGTCTTCAGGCTCACCCTCGGAACCATCAGAAGGCCCTCCTCAGTGGAGAGGAGAGGGTGCATGCGTATATGAGGTTGCAGGAGCTCAGCCAGGTAGTCCAGGACCTACCCATGCAGGGCCTTGTAAGTTAATAGTCCTACTTTAAAGGAGATATGCCACTACACTGGCAGCGTATGCAGATCACGCAGTGCCAGGGAAATGTGGCACGAACTTGGAAGGCCCATTAGTAGCCGAGCTGCTGCATTCTGCATTTATTCCTTGCTTAACATAGAGCTTCTACTGCTTCAGTCTGTTAGGCACTCAGTGGCAGCTAGCTGATCATTAGTACATCATACCTCATCCTCACCACTGTTCCCTCACAACATGCCCTGCAGTTACACACTACAGCAAGGTCTGGCTTAGAGGATAGCCTGGAGCTTGGGGGAGACAGAGAACTGATCCTTATATTATGGGCAGAACAGTATGTTTTATCCCCCTTTAAGAACCTTCATGCTCCCACAGCACAGGTCCACCCATCCCAATGCCAGCCTCTAGAGAGGGAAGAATGATGTCATGTGGTGACCCATAATACCTAGGCTGCTCTAGAATCCTCCAAAGGAGGCTCTCAAGCAGTGCGTCAGGAGGACCCTTCCATTCCACAGTCTGAACGCACTGCCTCCACAGTGAGCTTGAGACTTCAACGGCACAGATCTGAGAGTTGGAATCACAATCTGAACCATGGTTTCCCATATGGTAGTAGAACGTTTTACCACTGGCACCACCAAGCCCAACAACTCACCCCCTTTTTCTTCTGTCACATACCATTTCCTTGGTTTGTATTTTAAATCCTGGTTTCCTACACAAATTCTTTTTTTTCCCTGTTGGTCTATTGGTGTAAAGGGGAATGCAACTGTCTGCAATGTACCCGGACAACCCCCACCTCCATAGTGTTTGCAATTGGCTCACCACTTCTAATTTGTCCTGATAGGGTAAGCAAATCATGATTATACCCCCCTTTTGCTCCAGAGTGTTGAGCCACGGCAATAAAGATGGTCATTGGAAACTGTGGCCCAAAGCTACTTCTTTAGCCCACTCAAGTGGGGCAACAAGGAAGGGTCCACTATTCTCAACACCAGCAATCTGGAAAATCTCATATTTTGCAGCAGCAAAAGGGACTATACTCCCAAATGGGATGTCTCTTATCTTGACCAGCATCCCACTCAACTACCTCCAATATGGTAGGGCTTTAACAGGCATTCTCTCTCTGGAAATCCACATGCAGCGCAGTCACAAAAAATGGTGCAGGTCCTGTAAGTGTCAGAGGCTGCCATCCTATGCCCATCACTTTTTTCCTCCCATTTGGTTCTCACCTCCCTCAAGCAGGCCCACCCATACCACACCATCTTTGCAGAGGGAGGGCCTACAAAAAGTACAGTTACGTAAGAACTTACCGTAACAGTAGCTCTTCGAGAGGAGCTCTTGCAGCAGGCAGGCACTGGTAGGACTAAGCCACCAGGTGCCAGGACCACATGGAAACCTTTCTAGATAGCAGTGTACCATGGGTGATTGCCCATCACCAACATCACGCCACCAACATCGGCCTATCCTATAAAGGCAGGCTGCCCCCACACCCTCCTCAGATCTCCCACCAGAGACCCAGAACGGGCAGTGGAAGAAGAAACTGAGGAGGTTTCCTGAGAGCCAAAACAAAGAAAAAGGAGAGGGAGCAGAAACTCACTCACATGGAAGAGGAGAAATGCAGACAGAGAGCAGGAGGAAGGGGAAATTAGAGAATGCTGCAAGAGCTCCTCTTGAAGAACTACTGTCACAGTAAGTTCTTATATGTAGTGCCCGAAAGTTAGGGGATAAAAGCATGGGGCACCACAGTATGAATAGGAGGGGATTTAGACTGGCACGGGGTCCCTGCAGTGTTGTAGGGCAGATGGGGTGTTGTGTTCTGGGGCACTCGGAGCGCCGTCGGAGGACTGGGACCAAGGGCCAGCTAAAATTTAAATATTCTGGGCGTGGCAACGCCCATGGAGAGGAGCCAGCCATTGAGGCCCAAAGGGGAATTCATTTAAATATTTAATAAAGAGACAGATTGGGGGCAGGCCAGCCCGATCACTGACAGGGAGGTCCTGAGCAGGTACTGGTTAAAAGGGGCAATGTTAGGCCCAGTTTCCGGAAGGGGCAGCAGCAAAAGCCCCTAGCCCTAAAAGGGGCAATGTTAGGCCCAGTTTCCAGAAGGGGCAGCAGCAAAGGCCCCTAGCTCTAAAAAGGGCAACGTTAGGCCCAGTGTCCAGAAGGGGCAGCAGCAAAGGCCCCTAGCTCTAAGAGAGGCAACGTCAGGTCCCGTGTCCAGAAGGGGCAGCAGATGCGCCCCAGCTCTAGAAGGGCAGCCTTAGGCCCGCCATTTCTCAGAGGGTTGCAAGCCCCACATTGAGGAGGGTGTGCGGCTCTGCCAGTAGGCTCAGCAGTTACGAGGGCAAGAGAAGCCCAGAGTGGAAAGGGGATTCACCCAAAAGTTCCCAAAGGGGTAGCCACATCCTGGTATAAAAGGGACCCACAAGAACAGTCATTCTGGGAAGGGTCAGCAAAAGAAAAGGAAAGGCGCTTAGCACACAACTGTTATTTAGTGACTGTCAAGTATTGAAAATGTGTATCTGAACTGTTGTGCTATTGCAAAGTACCAAGACTGTGTTGTTACTGGGATTGTGGTTATTTGACCCTACAAAGAACAATTGCCCTGAAACTGTGGCTATTTACCCCTGCAAAGAACAATTGCCCCAGATTCTGGTAATTTGCCCCTGTTCCTGGCAAATTTCCCCTGCAATGAACAATTGCCCTGAAACTGTGGTTATTTATCCCTGCAAAGAACAATTGCCCCAGATTCTGGTAATTTGCCCCTGTTCCTGGCAAATTGCCCCTACAATGAACAATTGCCCTGGATTCTAGTAATCTCCCCATTGCTGTAAAATTGCCCCTGCAATGAACAACTGCCCCAGATTCTGGTAATTTGCCCGTTCCTGGCAAATTGCCCCTGCAATGAACAATTGCCCTGGATTCTGGTAATTTTCCCCTGTTCCTGGCAAATTACCCCAGCAACGAACGGTTTTCTTGGTGCAGTGTGAAAGTGTATGCCAGCTCTAGTGTTGCCAACACATGTGTATAGACTCAATCTTCTGCCACAATACTGCTCCATGGTGGTGCCTGCCATTCTACTCCTACGGAATCAGTCTCTATCCGGAGGAAGACATCTTTCAGCATCTTTCTCCAGAAGGCACCCACCCAGAAGATTATCGACCATGTTCCTGTCATCCGCCAAAGTCGAGTTCATTGAAGTCCAGTACATCGAAACCCATGCAGGTCACACCCACTGTTTCTTGTTTTCCTCAGTTCGAAGCTGAGTACGCCGAAGTCTGAGGGCATCACTTCCGCCATTCCAGTTTCATCTCTTAGTTCCTGATCCAGATATCCTGAAGTTGGCCACCCTCAGAAGCGTGTGCTTGCCCTGGAAGAACCTTGTCTGCGTCCCCTGGTCATTCGCCACAAGTCGTGTCCATTGCAGCCCAGTGCGGGACGAGTCCGCCGTTTTATTGTTTTGTTCCAGTTTCCTGTGTTGACACTTCAGAATCATCCATCTTCACCTCAGATTCTTCTGGTTCCTGGTTGCATCGGTTATTCATCTTCACCTCAGATTCTTCTGGTTCCTGGTTGTATCAGAATTGCCACAGCATCATTCAGTTCTTGATAATCCTCCAGTGGATTCACCACCAAGTATCTTTCTTGTTCTCTTCCATCCTTGGCAGCCCCAAAGTGGGTTTTGGCCAAGGAGCTTTCTGCATCTAGTTTGATTCTGATAGCCCTCCAGTGGGCTCATCCCAGGAACCTGTTCCTCTTGTTCCTTATTGCTGGCAGCCTCGGAGAGAGTGGGTTTTATGCTGAGAAACATATGGTCTGTCTAAAATTACCCTCACCACTCCAGTGGCCTTAGCTAGGTCTGTGCTGGGACCAATATCTGAGTTTCATAGGAAATTCCTTATAACCTATCTCTGTAGCTACCAACTCTACTCGACGGTGCACACGAAGACTTCAACGATGATTGGACTCTGTATTGTCTTTGCATGGACATTGCTGTAATTGACCTGAGTCAGTATTGTAAGGTTTTTCAAGATGTAGCCATTGTATTCCAATACCTTAGGCAGTATTACGGGTGACAGAGTATTGTACTACTATACTGTAATTGATTCTAAGAAGTAACGAAGCGTATAGTGGCACTAGGCCAAGGTGCACCTCAGAATATTTCTTTTCTTTAGCATACAACTTAGATACTTGATTCTGTAGAGAAAAAAACAACAAATATGTTGCAGTGATACCTTTTATTGGACTAACAAAATTATTTTTAAAACTAGCTTTCGGGAGATAAAACTCTCTTCCTTAGGTCAAAGTGAAAACAGCTGAGCAGTATGACAGATATAAAGATTGGATGTGGATTCAAAACCTAGACTAGCAGTTTACAGATCAAAACATTGCAGTCAATTTGCACCTCTTACAAACAGGAAGACCAATTTTCACTGGAGTGTGTCTGTTGGAGAGAACAACTTGAATGATCAAAAGGCTGCCTAACTGTACTCTGACTCTGGACCATTCATTAACATTTCTAAAAAGTCAAGACAGAAAGAAAATACATACCATTGTCTTAAGAAGGTACCTGTCAAAAGAGTGCTTGATTCTAAAACTTGCATTTTCAGAGAGTCAGTACCAATTTAGTTGCTTATTAGTGTGATGTAAGAAGTGACTGTTCATGTTCCCTAGTGTTCTGTTCACCCCTCCTGTGACTGTGTCATCCTACCCCTGTTCTTAAATAAAGCCCAGCAGGCATCTAACTCATTGGGACAACTCCTGCCTCTCCTTGTTGAATAAATGTCATCTATCCTAACTCATTCGGACCTCGGTGCTCATCACCGTCGCTGAAGCAGAGCAGAGCGCCACATTATGTAACTGTATTATCTTACTTTGAGGGAGGCTGTTGCAGCAGGCAGTCACTGGCAGGACTGAATTCCAAGCAGTTTCGGTAACCCAAGGAAACAGCAGTGGGAGGGGGAAAACACAATAGACAGAGGCTCAAGAGGGAAGGCCCTGGAGAACAGCCAGGCTGAAGTTAGCCCTATGCCTAGAGGCAATGTCCAGGCTGTAGTGCTTGGTGAAGGTATGGACAGAGCTCCAAGTGGCGGCTGCACAGATGTCTGCAGCGGACACATTTCTGAAGCAAGCCATGGAAGCAGCCATACCCTTGGTGGCATGGCCCTTAACAACCCCTGGAAGTTCCCTGTTGTACTTGTGATAACATAAAAGAATGTAATTGGCTACCCACTTGGACAAACATTGCATGGACACCAGAGTGCCCTCTCTCTTTGGGGTGGACAAAACAAACTACTGAGCTGACTTCCTCAAAGTCTTGGTCCATTGTGTACAGTAACGCAAGATTCTATGCACATCCAAAGTATGGAGTAAAGCCTCCCCCTGATTAGAATACTCTGAAAAATAAACAGGAAGGTGGATGAATTGATCCAAAATAAACTCTGACGACACCCTGGGAAGAAACTTAGGATTGGTACACAAAGACACCCTGTCTTTGTGAAAAAACAAGTAAGGCTCCTTAGAAATTCTTGGAGCAGAAGTAATAGCAACTAAAAAGAGTGCTTTCCATGACAGATAGCACAGCTCACAACTTGCAGCCGGTTCAAAGGGAGGTAACGTGAGTTTTTCCAACACAAAACTGAAGTCCCAAGGAGGGACCAGGTTCCAGATGGGATGTTTGAGATGCAGAATGCCTTGCAGAAAAGATTGAGACACATCAAGCTGGCCCATGGGCCTGTCCACGATAGGTACATGGCACGCAGAGATGGCAGAAAGATGCACCTTGATGGAGGAGTACCTCAATCCAGAATAAAAAGAGACAGGAGATACTCCAACACCTGATCCACCAGGCAGGTGAAAGGATCCAACTGGTGGGAAGTAGCCCAAAGGGAAAAATGCTTCCACTTCATGGCATAGGTCACCCTGGTGGAGCACTTACGGTCAGCCACCAAAACGTCAGTGACCCTAGGGGAGACTCTAAACCAGGTGACGGCTACGTCCTTAGGAGCCACGCATGGAGATGCAGAGATCTGTCATCTGGATGGACCAGAGTTCCCTGCTCCTGGGAGAACAAGCCGGTGCAAAGGGGCAAGGGTACTGGGGTTCCACCGCCAGCTGCTGCAGCAAGGGGAACCAGATCTGATGAGGTCAGAAGGGAGCTATGAGGATCATTTCGGCTCTCTCCATTTGGAGCTTCAGCAGGACCCGCTGAAGCAGTGGGAAGAGAGGGAAGGCATACAGAAATCTCCCCTTCCAGGAGAGGGAAAATGCATCTCGCCAGATAACTCCAGGCCTGGGATCGCGTGAGCAGAAAAGCGTCAGTTTTGTACTGAGTGGGGATGCAAGATGGTCCAGCTATGGACGCCCCCACCTGTCAAAGAGGTCTTCGATTACTGGGGTCAGAAGCTCCCACTCATGAATCCTGGAGTGGCAGTAGCTTAAGCTGTCTGCCAGGACATTTTGGACACCTGGAACATAGACTGCAGAGAGCTCCAGACTGTGCCTGATGGTCCAATACCAAACCCTCATAGCCTCTCTGCACAGGGGGTAGGAATGTGTTCCCCCTTGCTTGCTTATTTAATAAACCACACACATGTTGTCTGTCTGCACTAAGAGCGGACCCAGGAGGAGATGAGTCTGGAAGGCTTGAAGGGTGTACAAGAGAATCCACATCTCCAAGACATTGATGTGGAGGCCCTTATCCATGTCTGCCCACATGCCCTGAGTCTGGTGAGCTCCCAGGTGGGCTCCCCAGCTGAGATCCAAGGCATCCAACGTCATTATCTGGCAGAGGGTCAGATGGGCAAAGGGGACCCCTGAAAGAGGTTGGCCAGCTCTAACCACCAGGCTAGAACCCATCAGACTGGATCAGAGACAATGACCAGCTGATCCAGGTCATCCGTGCATTGGTCCCATTGGACTCACAGAGTCCACTGAGGAATCTTCATGTGTAGCTGGGCTAGAGGCACCATGGTGACAGCCGCTGCCACGTGGCCCAGCAGATGCAGGAAAACCCAGGCTGGGACCTGACGGCTGGAAGAGACCAGATGGGCCTGCTCCATCAGACCCTCTGCCTTATCTGAGGGCAAAAAGACCATGCTCTGGGCTGTGTCTAGGATGGCCCCTATGTGCTGGAGCCATTGGCAGGGTATCAGGCAGGACTTCAGCATGTTGATAGTGATCCCCAGGGCCTGGAAGAGACTGAAGGTATCCTCCAGGATCTGGAGCAGGTGTCCCTGGGACAGAGCCGCTAGGAGACAGTCGTCCAGTTAGGGGAAGACATAGAATCCCTGCCTCCTGAGAGCAGCTGCCACCATTGCCAGGCACTTGCTAAAGACCCTGGGGCCTGAAGGCAGGCCAAAATGGAGGGTCCAGAACTGAAAATGGGCACCCTGGAAATGGAAGCAGAGGAAGCGTCTGTGAGAGGGAAAAATCTTGATATGCACGTAGGCATCCTGCGTGTCCAGAAAACAGAGCCAGTCTCCCCGCTGCAGGAGGGGTAGAATTCCCTGAAGAGTGACCTTCTGAAAGTGCTTGTACTCTATAAACTGGTTCAGATTGCACAGGTCTAGAATGGGTCTGAGGTTCCCGGCCTTTCTGAGGACCAGGAAGAAGTGGGAGTAGTGCCCTTGCCCCACTGAGCCTGAGGGACAGGCTCTATGGCTCTTTCTTTCAGCAGAACCAAAATTTCCTTCCAAATGAGAGGTAGATGATCTGGGAGTAAAAAGAGTTGCCTGGAGGGTTGTTAAGAGGCCACTCAAGAAGTTCTAGGGTGTGACCATGCTCAGTGAGCTGCAGAACCCAATCATCTGAGGTGATCTCCCTTCACCCATTGAGATGGAGAGAGAGAAGTGACCCCCTACCACCTCCCCAGAGGCCCTGCTGGAAGGGTGGGGTCTGTCAAGGAGTCAGAAAGTAGGAGCAGGTGCCAGGAGGGCCAGCGCAGCTGCCCAGGGCTCCTTGGCGATGGCGGCTACTGCAGCCGATGCCTATTTGCACTTGCCTTGGTCCTTAGCAGGAGGGTGTGGCTGCCTGTGAGAAAAGCAGTGGAATGTTGGCTGCTGGCTAGACTTCGGCTGGGTATGATACAAGGAATGGACAGCTCGGAGAGCCCTGCACATTTCCTAGAGGGAGGAGATCAAGTCCTGTACATCACCTCCAAAGTGGACCGAGCCCCAAAAAGGAGCATCCAGAATCTTGGACTGGACATCCTGGGTGAAGCCAGACACTCTAAGTCAGAAGTGACGGTGAAGACATATGCCCAAAGCTGCCGCCTGGCCCGAGGCATCAACAACATCATAGGCGACCCTCAAGACATGATTGCCAACATCCGAGACCGTTTTGATCATCTGGGCCAGTTGCTTCTTAGAAAGATCATCAAGCAGAGCCTGAACTAGGTCCTGGGATTGGTCCCACAAAACATTCTGGTATTGGACTATGTGGGACAGAAAATTAATGATTCTGATGGCCAAAGTAGCTGAAGAATAGACCCTCTTGCCCAAGTGACTAGCCACCTGGACTCCTTGTCCAGGGGGGGAGAGCACTTAGGTGTTTAGGCTTCTTGGTGCAGTCATGGGCCATGCTGATGACTGCTGAGTCAGCCTTAGGTTGCCCCCAAACAAAATGTTATCGGTGGGGGCATGACAGAGGCAGGCCACCTTGGAAACTGCTGGAGTGGTAGAGGGATGGTTCCATACCACCCTGATGACACCATCGTATGAGTCGATCGGGGGGGACCACCAAGGGGAGAACAACAGGCTGGCATAGGTAAATGGCCAGCTGGCGATGCTCTGGGTCTTGCTCCTTCATCTTACAGCCCATAGTAGACAGAAGGTGCCTCAGGATATCCAGGAAAGAGGGGTCATCAGAAGGGGACTTAGGGACCTCCTCGGGCTGTTCCTCCTTCTCCCCAGAGGAGTCCCCAGC
This sequence comes from Neoceratodus forsteri, assembly GCA_016271365.2. Taxonomy (NCBI): domain Eukaryota; kingdom Metazoa; phylum Chordata; order Ceratodontiformes; family Ceratodontidae; genus Neoceratodus; species Neoceratodus forsteri. The sequence goes on from CM028133.1 coordinate 142,168,858, forward strand.
TAGAGAAGAAGAGTCCAAATAATCAGGATCCTCTTCATCACCATTCCCTGGCTCACTATCTGGGGACTGACGCTGGTCCCGGTGTCCGCCTGAACTGGCGTCAGACCTGGTACCCATCCTGTGTTCCTCAGTGAGGCCAGGCCTAACAGGATCTGAAAGAGGCTGAAACTCCAACTGGCAGCAGGGAGACGCCAGCCGTGGGCCCACTGGAGGTGGGTTCTGCTATTGCACTAAAGCCCACCAAGCGTTAAAGAGGGTGTTCATATCCATTGGCAGAAGAAAATTGTAGACTGATGGATAAGGATAGGACGGTGCCAGATAAGGGTAACCTGTTGGTGGGCCAGCCGAAGCCAGCATCAGGTGCAGGTTGAGAAGCCAGTGTAGGGTCCAGCTGAGGTGGCACTGGCAGTGTCCCAGTGGGCATCAGTCACAGGAGCCCGGGAGGGGTGTCCACGGGCACTGGCAAGGGAAAAATTGGCATAGCCGGTGACACAGGCCTCACAGGCAAAGGCTGAGGTGTAACCAGGTGTGGGGAAGTGTCAGTAGCCTGCAGTGGGCGCTGCCTGGTAGGATTAGCATGGGCCCCCAAAGCAGAGACTGGCACAGGCAGTGCCTTAGCCAAGGTGGGGTCGGCTGAGAGACCAGTGCCCGAGGAACTATCACCAGCTGAGCCACCTGGCTGAGAGCCCATGGAGGAAAGTGGCCTGAGCGTTGGGGGCTGGGGAGCAGAAGACAAATTCCCCTGCCCCAAGGAGCCACCACCCACCACGAAGATAAGAGCAGGCCACAGGGCCACCTGTAGCTCAAAGATAGTCAGGGCTGGCGGGGCTGAAGAGACCGATCTCCCATGGGAGGAACATCCAGATGTGGCCAAGAGTTTGTGGGGAGACCATGAGCAGGAAGCAAACCAGGCCCAGGCCCAGTCTTTATCTCAGTGTTTGTGCTTTTCACTGGACTTTTTACCGGGAAGAGAGGAAGAAGCCCCAGAGGACCGAGGCAATGTTGAAGAGCTCCTGTTCCATCGTGACAAGTTTCTGCTTCAGGAGATGGCTCTCCAGAATTTTCAGGCGACGTCTCTGTGTGGCCTGGTTAAATTTCTTGCAAATCTGGCAGGCTTCAGTATCATGGCTGGGGCCTAGGCACAGGATGCAAGCAGAATTTCTGTCCTTTTCTGGAATCTGTTTGCCATAGGCACACTTCATGGAGCGGTTGGCTGATGAGGCAGTTGAGAAGGCATAAACCTAAATCCAGTAACACCAAAAAATCGATGTTAATACTAAAAGAAAAGAAAAGGAAAAAGGTGCGAAGCATGGGAAATGGCGGTCAACTTTAGCTGAGGCAGTGTCAGTGGTTGGAAGTGCACAGGTCAATGGTGGAAAAGAACTGAGGAGAGTGTGGAGAACCATCCGCTTTTATAGGATAGGCCTACGTCAACGGAGTGATGTCGGTGGTGGGCAGTCCCCCGTGGTACATTGCTAGCTAGAAAGGTTTCTGTGTGTTCCTGACACCCTGGCGGCTTAGTCCTACTGGTGATTGTCTGCTGCAAGAGCCTCCCTCAAAGATCAAAGGATTCCCACAATGTCAGCCATCACCGATCCTTTAACCATGGAGGCATTCTTGCAGACAATGACGATAACATCCTCTCTCTGAAGTCTGTGAGTACTACCCACAGAAATGCTCCTGTCATTCCTTTGGCCTTGGTCTGTGAGTTGGGCTTGTGACTGTGGGTTTTCCACATGGTAGTGGAAGCCCTACTCCCATCAACACCTGGCTGGGAGCAGTGGCAAATGTTTAAAACTGTAATGTTTACACCCAAACCCCTGTAATGTTTCCATATTTACCTTCCAAAAATCTCCAATTACTGAACTATATCAATTTGAATGAGAGCATTTACCCATCTACTCCTATACTGCTTGAGTATATAGTAGCAGAGGTGTGTTCAAGTTCAAATTCATTTCACCAGGAGCCGGCCCAGTGGCGCTGAGGGCTGAGGCGCTGGACGCCACACCTCGCGCTACGCCGACGACCCAGGTTCAGGAACCAGCCTGGGCTGTCGGGTCGGCGGGAGGAGAAGGATCGGCGTCCGCCAGACTGCTCTCCTTCTCCGGGGTGGGAGGAGATGCCTCAATGTCCTGCCTGCCCCTAGTGGTGGCTGGGGGCTAGCAGGTCGCGGGCAGAACCAGAGGGATGTGCTGTGGCAGACGCTGGGAGGGGGCGTGTGTGGTAGCGCGCGCGCTCTGGTCCCTTGGCGTCATTGCACGCCACAGACATACGGGAGGAAAAGAGGAGAAAAATCCTTGCATGCTACTTGATAGCCGGACAAGCAGCTCCCGCCGGCTTCTACCTGGATGCTCCCCCTGATCTAAAAACCCCCTCGGATCCTGTGGCGGTGGTCGCGTGCCCACCACGGCAAACAGATCATTGTGTAGGTTGGAGGTAAGGGGTTGAGCTTGGGATGTGGGGCAGACTAGGGGATGTTGGTCGGGCCGGAGTGGGGGGGGGGACCATTGGTAACACCCCCCCCAGCCGCAGAGGAGATAAGAAAATATACAGCAAAAAAAAAAAAAAAATTTCACCAGGAAGCCTCCACTGAGCAAGCTCATTTACAAGGAGGTCCCATACAGACAAGTTACTTAACAGTACAATGTAAATATATAATAAACAGAGCATGGACAGTTACAAAGCAAGTGCAATAGTTACGGATAAGTGCATAATGATAGACAACAGCACACAGTGTGATAATGATGTTAAACAAGTAACTCATAATGATTTATTCTAAGCTGATAGTTGAAGCACAGGGCACTATGGGCCAAGGGGATGAAGCGTGGAAGGAAGGGGAAGGGGGCATGCATATAGGGAGATTTGAGGGATATGGGAAGGGGAATGGGGAGGAGTTACATGACAGAATCAGAGGAAGGATGAGGAGAACAATGCTACAGTATCTAAACTGGGAAACACTGGAAAACGTCATTTGTGTACTTAGCGTCCAGGCTTTTAAACACATTTAAAGGGACAGGGGTGGCTAATTTGTGAGATGATTGCAACTTGTTCCATGCAAGGGGGATGGTGTGACTGATGGCGGTTTTACTGCAGTTGGTGTGGAATTTAGGGACTTGGAGCATTATGTACAAGTTTTTTCTAAGGGCATAGGAGCACGAGGTGCAGCGAAGCAGGCTTGAGATATATGGAAGTAGCTTAAAAATCAAGGCTTTGTATGCCCAGACATAAGTATTTAATAATCTTCTGGTGGTAAGGGATGTCCATCCAATTGCAGCATAGAGGTAACAATGATGTGTCCTGAATGGTGCATTACTGATAAAGCAAATGGCTCGATGATAAAGGACATCTAACTTATGTAGACTAATAGTCGAGCAATGGCCGTATAGGATGACAGCATAATCCAGCAGAGGAAGAAATGTGGTTTGGACCAGCCTTGTCCTGGAATCTTTGGAGAATAAGGCATTATTCCTATAAAGGAAACCAGAAGAGCTTGAATATGGGAAGAGGAAGGAGAGATTTTGGTCCAATAGGAAGCAGAGGTATTTAAATTTATCCACAGCCTCTAGGGTATCACCTAACAGGGGAGAGTGGAATTTTTGGATATAATAGAATGCTTATTGGGTTGGAAGAACATAACTTGTGTTTCAAACAACATGAAGTCTTGCTGTATTCTGACAAATGCAGTATGACCGACCGTTCAGCTGCCCCAGAGAACAATGAGTTTAAACACCATGCAAATGCATAGAACATTGAGCTTGAGCTCAATTTTCAAACCACCATCCTTGGTACATTCTAGTAACTGATCAGATTCTTTACTCCGCTCACCAGTGAAGACGCCTCGGAGATTGTTCCTCTTCTGCTCTGGTCGAAGTTTAAATTTGTCAGTTTTTCTACCATCCATTTATTTTTAGTGTTTATTTCAAACCTCTGTCCTCGATATAACGTAGTTTTCTAGATTGGGTAAGTTTTCCGGTTTCCATTTGGTTCCGTGGACCATGAGGAGACCGAATCTATATTTCTTCCATATTTAATAATAACTTAGAGTGAAGAAAAGGTCGAATTCAGATTGGAATTCAAGGCAGACATCTGTAACTGAAGGTTTTGAGCTATAGAGAAAAGTATCATCAGCAAAGAAATGGAGATTAGCCTTGGTTATATTATTGCTCAGGGTGTTAATGTACATCGTGAAGTGGAGGGGACCATGAACAGAGCCTTGGGATAACCCTCTAGAGAGAGGAAGAAGTGGTGAGAAGGACCCATCTACCTTGATTTGCTGCTTTTAGCCAGACAGATAACTGTGGAACCAGTTTACAGTGGATCTATTCATTCCATGCCCCTTAAGTTTGTCTAGCAGTATCACATGGTCTACTGTATTGAAAGCTTTGCTCAGGTCAAGAAAGACTGCTCCAGTGGTATGTTTATGGTCTAAAGCGAGAAGCCAATCATCCGATATTTTTGCAACGGCAGTGGTGGTGCTATGAAGAGGCCAAAAGCCGGATTGTAGTGGATTAATAAGGTTTAAATTGTCTAGGTAGTCTCTAATCTGATTATTGATCAATTTCTCTAATAATTATGATAGAATGGGCAGTAAGGATATAAGCCTATAGTTATTGAGGTCTCCAGGGTCACCAGATTGGAAAAGTGGTAATATATGAGCTATTTTCCATATAGAGGGGACTACACTATTTGAGATAGACAGGTTAAATAAATGCAGTATTGGTTTTAGATATTGAAAAACTACTTTTATGAATTGGGGGACTAAGCCATCTGCTCCTGCACTTTTTTTTACATTGAGGTGACTAGGCAAATCTTCGACTTGTTTAAAGGTAGAAGGGGAGAAACAGAAGGAGTCCTGAGGTTGGAGCATAGAGTCCAAGTTTATTTATGTGCACGCTGTAGACTAGCAGCTGTGAAGGAGTCGAAGGCAAGGCCTGTTATCGAGAAATGTGTATTAAATGATTCTAATATTAAGGATTCATCAGTAATAGTTGTTCCTTGGTACAGAATTTTTGGGGAAGAGATGGGGAGGAACTTTGTCCCTTGACTGAATTTATTATACCCAGAATTTTGCTGGGTACCCTTGGCTCTCTCTAGGCATTGAGATAGTAGTTTGCCTTTGTTTCTCTGACCAGTTTTGTGCAGGTGTTTCGGAGGGCTCTGAAGGCCATCCAATCTGAAGTATCTTTTGGTGCACCTGGCAGTGATCCACAGTGTGTCCCTCTTTGATCTCCTGTGAACCAGGGGCACAACATTTTTTGGGTCCACATTTGATCAATGGTGCATGTTTATTAATTATATCAATTTAAAAATAGCCACTGTTTTGTTAATATCCATGGGAAGATAAGATTTGTACCAGCTTAGCTGGCCCACTGGCGCAAAGGCACATTTGCTGTCTGTGGCATTGACGATCCAGGTTCAGGAATGGACTCGGGAGTCGGACAGCCAGCCGGGGAGAGTAGGATTGAACATCCAGTGGACTGCTCTCCTACTCTGGGGGGAGGTGGGGTTGAGTGTCCGATGCACGACAGACCCGTGGCAGTAGGCATCTGCACATTCGGGGGTGGGGCGGACATGGGTCATCATTGTACGCCCCCATCCCATGGGGTTTACAGCCTACAAAATGCTGGCCCCCACTAATGAGCCAGCTCCATTGCCATCCCTTTTGACCACCAGAGTTCGCTATCGGCAGCCCCACTTGGGGGATAAGCCCGAGTATGAGAGGGTGGCTGCCAGAGCCTGGCGAGCCCATTGGGGCTTGGGTAGCTGGCACAAAAAAAAAGCACAATAAAAAAAGAATGTTTTACCAGCTTACGGAGCAAAGGTCCAATGAATAGCAGGCTACATTAAATTTTCTAAGGCTCCTTTTCATAATGAATTTGCAAGGAAGATTGGACCTTTCCAAGTTCCTGACACAGGCCATGATGTTGTGATCACTTAAGCACTGTGGAACACTGCTACCTGCAAAACTTTATGAGGTCTTGGAAAAAACAGAGCTGCACAGGGTGGGCTAGGGGTGCAGCCAGCAAATGAACATGCGACCCCACAGGGTCAAGGAGAAGTAACAAATGCGCTCTGACGTTTCACCTTCAAGAGGCTTTATCAAAAATTGCTCCACAATTTCATGTTTGACTATTCTGTTTGAAAATCAGTGCTAAGGTGAGGGCTGTGACTCTTGGTTCTTACTTTATGAGGTCTGTTGGTAAGGATCAGATCAAGGAGGGAGATGTTGATAGGATTTTTTTGGTTTGGTCTGGTAGGTTCTGTGATTAATTGGCTTAGGCGGAGTTCATCACATGTATCCTTTAGAGAAGCTGATTTATGATTGAGCCAATCTAGATTCAGGTAGCCAAGGACTATAGATTCATGGCGATAGGTATCAAGAAAACTGCACAGGTACAATAATATTTCTAAGTCCCCTGATGGTGGCCTATAAACCCCGATTATGTCGAGGGATTCTGCTGAGAGAAGAGAGAGTTTTAGTGCAAACTTCACTTCGCAAATTAATGTGCCATGTTTGCAAAATTCAAGGAATGCCGAATCACAATATTTTTTAGCTGGTAAAATGGCATTGTTTTCAAGCACAGTCATGCAAATTCACCAGCGAAGTTGCAACTGCACCATGACTACTCCTGCAAAAGGGCCATTTTGCCAAGAAAATTCATCATGAAATGACAAAGTGGTGACTTTATGAAGTGTTTCACAAAGGTGAATTTTGGAATTTCGCTGGCAAACTAAAACTTTGCAACATCTCCTGGCAGTAGTGACATCCCAATCTCATACAGTCCCTAACATGATAATCTGTTGCCATGGAAATTACTGAAATGCCAAAAATATGATTGTGGCTTGACTAAGCAACAGGAGCAGATGTGGTTAAGATGAAGAATACTCTCATTTTTTTCAGTATTGCTTTTTCTTCATCTTCTGGCCTCTACCTCACTCTGTCAGGGCTTACCCATGCCTCAACAGTCATCAGGGAGGCATCCCCGACAGCGATAGCCGCAGTGCTGACTGTCGGCATTGCAGTGTCGGGGATGCCTCCATGTATCCATCGGGGGCTCCGCCCCCACCCCCTAGTCTCCAGGATTCTAACTCCGAGTCGTAGTTGGACCGGGGGGGCAAACACCCAACGAGACAGTCCCGATCGCCATACAGACCACCACAGCGACTGGCGGATTTTGCCCAATTCCTGTTGCTGTGGTGCTCTTCGCGATCTGGGAGTCACTGCGGCAACGGTATACACTCTGTCAGATCACCTGCCCTGGCTACCCCAACTCACTCAACTCTTTCTTCTGCCGTCACACCAGCAGAGATCCTGAGAGGAGTCTGCATGTGTCAGCAATCAACATTTTGCTGGGAGTACAGTGTTTGGCTTTTCATCTCCATTTTTTTCCCTTCCACCCTCCTCACCTGCAGGATTGAGTGGGGCTCCGAGTGGCCTCGTGCACATGCAGCATCCTTCTTGTGGAGGAGCAAGCTCCCCTGGCCCACCATGGGATCACTATGGTGACGGAACATGTTGCATGCTCGCCCCTGCTGAGGGCGCTGCAGCATGACAGTACCAACCCAGAACTGCTAGGACCATCTAGCCAGCTTACAAGTTTGCTCCCAGACTCACAACAGCACAGCAGCATCTTACCATGGTGCATTTGGACTGCCCTTGAACACTGATTTAAACACAACTACTGTATCTTCAAAAATTTAAGAGGCCGGACTAATAGCACAATTGTAGCCTTATCTCTTGCCATGCTGTCAATTTGGGTTCAGAAACAGGTTTGTGTCTCTCGTGTGCTGGTCAAGGGAGAGAGACTTGCTTGTCCCCAGGACTGCTTTCCTCTCTTGGAGAGGTAGGACACAGCATTCTGCTGTTCATCTGCCACCTGGTAGAGGTCAGAAGACAGCATAGGGAAATCACAGCATGGGGAAGTGGCAGTAGCCAGATGCTGGCATGCAGCTGTGGTGCACCTGTGTGTGCTTCATTGCACACCATCATCCTAGAGGAGAAAATCCAGGTGTTGGAGGCAAAAGCTCTGGCCAGCCACTGCACCAGCACCCCCTGCAGGATCACACATGACTGACATGGCAGGAGAGCCACTACTATCATAATTCTGGGGAAATAAGGGATAACCAGTAAGACTATGACAAGGTTGGTGATGGGGCTGAGATGGTGTTGTGCCCTCAGACAAGTCAGGGAATGAGAAAAAACATAGTAAAAAACAAAAAAATTAGCATTAATGAGGAGACTCTCAAAAAACTACTATAAAGGTAGTTGTAAAACAGTTCGCTTATGACCATGCATTAATATCACACAACTGCACTGTAATCAAGATCGGCGTTTGCTTTTGTTTTCCCATGTTCTTTATGGAATTATCATGGCATGGGTGTCCAGGAAGCACATTGACAGGCACATCTCAAGGAAAATGCAGTAGGCATGTATTTATTTGAAGAACAAGAAAAATAAAATAAAAAAAAATAAAAGACTGGACTATCACAGCCACCTCAATCAAACTCTGGCACTATGGAACCTTTCTGGTATACTGAGTGGCAAGTTTTAAGTCTCTGTGAAGCAATCTGTGCAAGTTCCACCCTTCTGCAGTCCCTCCAAGTAATGTTTCCTAAGCAGTGACCAGACAACAACTGACTCATGTCCCAATCAACAGGGATTCATTTAGAGGAAAAACTTTGCCTCCCAATTCCCATAGGCTCCACAAAATATCAGTCTTCACAGAAAGTACTAGAATGTACACGACAGTAATAGGGCATTGCATAACAAACAGAGAACACATTTACTGTAATCAGTGGTATTCAGTATCAAAACTGTGCCTTATTACTATAAATATGTAAGAAATAGGCAAACAACAATGAAACATTTGCCAACTCAACTAGCAGCATGATACATGCTGTCTAAACCAGTTATCATAAAGATTCTAGACTAAACTAGTGATTCCGCTGCACTGCTTTTTTTCTGCCAGAAGATGGCACTATACATCTAGTTACTGCTCCACTGTTTCTGCATAAATTATATCTCTGCCCAGCTAACGGGAGAAGGGAGTATGTTCCATGCAACAGAGGGGATAGGACAGAAAAGATGTGCAAGAGATCCTGTCTGGCCAGAATAGGGGCAAAACAAAGGACACATGATAGAATAAGGATTCCACTGCCTGAAATGGTGGGGGAGGGCTCAACATCTTTCTCTCCTTTCTGTATTTCTAACTCCTTAAACAGTGATAGGAAATGTCAGGGCTATCACAGTAAACAATAGGACGCAACCAGATGTGAGTTGAGCCAAACATCCAGTTGTGTTTTGAGGCATGAGGCACTTGCACCAAGTGCCTTCAGCCACCTGGAAGTACTGTTCAGAAATAGTAATCCACACTCTGGAGTGAATTACTGCGCTTATAAAGTGGGTCTATTGTTAAAAAAAAAAATATGGTAAGTTTAACAATTCAGTTACTATTCGTAAACCAAATGGCTTTCCACCAATCAGGCAGAAGGATTTTCCCCACTCATTTTATAATTCTAAATATAGTAACTCAGTTTTATCAGCATAATAACCATGCAATGCCAATACACCCAGGGGTGCATTAATTTAACACACTGCACACCCTGTCATGAGTTATTGTTCACTTCCTTCATGTCAGTTTTTTGTGTTTTTTTAAATAGTTTCACTCATCCCATTCCATTCGCAGGGTGCAATTAATATGTGTTTTTTTGCTGCAGCTTATAACAGTGGGCAAGATGCCAGGGAATGCTGGAACCTGGAAAGGCTCAACAAAGGGATTCTCCCTACTATGAAACCTACAATGTGAAGCACAGTGGCAGAACTGAAATGTAATGCTATTAGAGCAAACTGAGTGTTTGAATCAGTTGTCTGTGTGGGTGTCTATGGCTCCAAGCAATTCATCCATTCAAAAGCATGGCAGCTGGAAGGGTTCAGTGATGCCACTGATCAAGGTTTGCAACATATGCACTGTAGCTCATGTTATAACAGTTTAAGCGGAAGACTCAGGAAATCAGAATGCATTTTATGGCATTTCGAGTTAATGTACCTAATGATAGATACGATGCTTTCTGCAGATCAGACGTTCTATAGGGTAGGAAAAAACACACTATCAGTCTGAAATGACATATCTTCATTTATTGTACTAAATATTACAAAAATGTTTCCGCTCTTCCTTGCAGTTCTGACAATAGATAAAGTATATCTCTGGCAAATTGTGGCAAAAAAGCGTGATGGTGTTGTGTAACATCCCGATGGTATCACGTGCTGGAATCCACTAAGAATAAAAGGGTAATAGAGTAACAGCATTGTGAGGACTCAAATAAATTGCACACAATTTACCAACACCAGTGTCGCTCCCTGCAGGTGGAATGGCGGGAGGTCATTTAGGTTCCCAATGAGGTGGATGTCGTCACCTGACAAAGAGAGGCGGGAGTCGAAAGTAAGTTCTAAATGCTAGACAGCTGTTTATTCTTCAACCAGGGAAAGGAGAACATGGTCACTGAGGTAAGAAGGGGTTCTATCACTCTATCCTCCTGTACAAGGAGGTCTCCAAATCTCAAAATCGACTGTAACAGCTATGCTGTAAGAGTGTCTTTATCTCTAAACTCAGCAAATTGACTATAACAGCTACGCTGTAAGAGTGTCCTTAGCTCTAAAACCAGCAAATCGACTGTAACAGCTATGCTGTAATAGTGTCTTACGCAAATCCTTCTAATTTACCCCCAAGGTGCACCTCTAACTAAGGCCTATTACCTGGAGTACTCCACAGTATGGAACATTCAACACACTATAGTAAAACTCTCTACAGGTCACTAATGACAGTTTGTGCATGGTTGTACTTTCTCTGTCATTGAGAAGAGAACAGGGACAAAGAAACGGGCGTAACAAGGAACAACTTGACTGGCTGACCAGTGCGACTCCATGGACTTCTTTAGAAACTAGAGGGATACAGAGAGGGCTGCCAGAATTGAAGCACAAAGGACCCAGCCACAGTCTGCTTCTGGACAGCCAGTTTGAGACAACCAATACAGTGGCTACCCTGCCACAGCCCTCTTCTGGACTGCGGTACTGACAATGCAGAACACCCTGCCACAGCTCACTTCTGGACTGCCGGGTAAAGAAGAAGATGCAGAACACCCTTCCAAAGCCCAGTTCTGGATTGCTGGGTAAAGAAGAAGATGCAGAACACTCTGCCACAGCCCATTTCTGGACTGCCAGGTAAGGAAGAAGATGCAGAACTGGCCACAGCCTGCTTCTGGACTGCTGGGTAAGGAAAAAGACGGGAGAAAGAAGTCTGTAGACGCTGGAGAATGACAGAGTTCTGGGCATCAAAGCTGGATGAGCCAAGTACTGACGTAAAACAATAAACAGGATGTTGACTCAGGGAACTGGAACAGAAGATCTGGATGGCACTTCCGTGCAGATGACAAAACATAAAAACGGACAGCAGACTCTGCACTGGGCCAAGCCGTACACTGGGAACTGTTAGAGGAAAACAACAAACATTACGTTACAAAAGTGCGAATACGACTCAGTTCTTCTCTTCAAGAGTACTGCTACAGACTAATTCAACGGTACACTTGTGGAATTCCTCTTCAAGGGCTGCTGAAGACTGATTCTGGAACACACTGGTGAAATGTCTCTGAAAAATTGCTGAAGACTGATTCGCACACACACTTGCACAAGATGCTGGCTTAATGCAATTAAAAGTCACAGTTCCAACAGTTATGCACAATATCACAGTCTCTGAATGTACAGATCACAGTAAACAACAGGCACTTGATCGCTTCTATCTGGTCACCTTGCTTGGTGAAGCCCTTACTGGCTGCAGACCTACTGTAATGGGGTCCCTCTAACTTAAATGGGCTCTCCTGCTACTGTGGGTACTCTGGCTACTAAACACTAAATAGCCTCCTAGACTGTGAGTTGCTCTGGTGGGGTGGGTTCCCTTATAGCTGACTTGGGCTTTTACCATCAATTCCCCACTATGGCTGACTAGGTAGGCCCCTTTTGTCACCTGTTGGGCCTATACAGCTGGTTGAGCCCCTGCAAACTATGGGCCTATTACCCCCTTACTTTAAGGGCTTATTGTAGCTGGGCCCCTCTGTGCTGTCCTGACCTAGTGTTGCCCCTTTTAATATCTGAGTCCCTACTGCTAGGCCTCCTATACATCTGTGGACCTTTTAGGACTGGGCCCCTTTAAATATCTTTGGGCCTGCTTTGCCCCTTGCAGAGCTTTGCTGGGACCCTTTTAATCTCTCTGGGCCTGACTTACCTCTTAAATAAATATGTGTGTCTAAGCCACCCCTTTAAATCAGCATTTGGGCCTAACTTGCCCCTTTAAACAAACACCTGGGCCTAACTCGCCCCTTTAAATAGATACCTGGGCCTACACAGGGCCTGACTTTTCCCTGCATTTGCCCCACCTTTGCTCCTCCTTAATTTAAATATTTCAATGCTTTTTTCCTTTTGACCACAAGTTAAGACCCTCCTATGGGTGTCGCCACACCCCTTATGTAGATTCTGGTCCTTCCTGTCCTCAACCCACGCCAATTCACTTAGGGCCCAACGCGTTTAAAAAAAAAACAAAAAAACTTTTGTCTCTTGTTCTGGCGGTCAGCACTTTGCTGGCGTGCTGCCGCTGATTCACCACCCCAGCCCGGGATGTAGGGAAGCTGGATTGGGAGGTGGGAGGAGCTTCTGGCAGAGGGAGGGTTTCAGGCAGCTGGGCAGTCGAATGAGGACCTTGCGTGGTCCAGGACTGGTGCACACAATGTGGCTCTTCTACCGCTGCCTCCATGGGACCGAAACTTCACTTTTTAAAATAAAAATAAATAAATGGGGCACCAATCCCTTCCGACTGGAAAACTAGACAGCTTCACTTCTCTGGTGCTCCCGACACACCGCAGACTGCACAACACATACAGGGCAGTCTTCAGCCGCTGGATGCAGAAGAGCCATGCAGACAAGCCCTCAGGGATGGCTTCAACCCTCCAGGTAAGCCCTTTCTCATCCCTCTATGCTTTCTGCATCCTCTCTCCTCCACAGCTACCATGATTCTCTCTGTAACAACTTTTTATAATTCGAAAGGCAACACTCTGGGTTCTGATTCTGACACTGGAAAGCTGGGCATTTGCAGCTCAGCACAACAGGGCACCTTACAGAGCTGGGCACCTCTATACTTTTCTTTCTGTTGTGCCCCCAACTCTGGGGCACTACAAAAGTCAACAACATGATAACCATACCTCTCAAGAGTTCCTGATTTTCAGGGACGTCCCTAATTTTTCTTCAAAAATTCTCTTGGTTTCTCCTAAAATGATCCTTTCTTTCACAGATGAGTAGGTGTTTTAAACATGAAATAATGTCACAAATTAGTGTTATAGTCTAGTTCCCCATCTGAAAAGGCTTTCTCAGTAAGTCAAATGTTGCTGCAGCTGTTTTTGTTTTGAGCTGATATGACCATTTTTTATGTTTGCTTGCATGCATATGCAAAAAATATGGTGCCACCATACGAAGTTTTGTAGGTGTGCCACCTCACTTCCAATGCCCTGCTTCTTGTCGCAGGCGCGGCCTCACCGCACCAATAAACATCCGAGCTGTCTATGACAGCAGTTCAGATACAGTGGCATACAGTTCCAAGCAAAACACTGTTACAATCAGCAGTGGTAACGTGTAGGCAATTTGCATACTGCCGCTTAGCAGTATGCAAAGTGCCTACACGTCGGCACTGCATTGTAACAGCCGTCATAGACAGCTCTGCTCCTCCACCCAACAAACACCCAAGTAGTATGCTGGAGTTCACCTGCTCATGCACCCCCCCACACACACACTGTATGGCCGACAGGGGTGCCGAATCCCCCGTCGGCTCTGCTATCCCCCCAACAGACTTCCAGGTGCCAGGCTGGGAGCCCACCCTAGGATGGCAAAATTTTGTATGGCCAACGGGGGTGCCCAATCCCAGTCAGCTCCACTGCACCCCCAACATACTTCCAGGTGCCAAGCTGGGAGCCCACCCCAGCGTGGCAACAGTCCGTATGGCCGACGGGGTTGCCCAATCCCACGTCTGCTCCACTGCCCTCCCCAAACAACCTTCCAGCTGCCACGCTGGGAGCCCACCCCAGCATGGCAAAAGTCCCACGTAGTCTTTCAAAAAAAAAAAAAAATCAGCTGTAAGAAAAAACAGTCCCTCGCTGAGTGCCCCACTTCCCCACACCCCCACCTCACCCCATACTTACCTCCAGAGTCTGGCGCGACGATCTTCGGTGGACCGGGATCACGTCTACACTCTTCAAAGCCGACTGCGAACTGAAGAAATGCCGGTAAGCTGTATAATGGTATAAATGGGGGTTTTCAACTTTGGTGCATATCTTGGGCATTTTTGGGAATTTTACCACCAAATTTTCAATATGGGGTTCTTGGGACCGCACCTCATGATTTCAGTCACTGTCAATTTGTTATTTGGTCCCGAAAGGTAATTTTGCGGTCACTGTGCAGAACCGCCTTTCGGGACCGATGTATGAAATGACAGTGTCACAGTTCTTGAGGTAGGCCTCCAAAAACCCTATGTTGAAAATTTGGTGAAAATATTCCCCAAAATGACTGTTTTATGAGCGTGCCTTGCACAGCTCCTACACATACTCGTAACTTTGAGAATTTGTAATATTTTCACTCCAGATTTTCAACATTGCCATTTTACCACACCTCCTTATGAACAGTATAGCTGTCATTTTTCAAATCTCGCTCAAAATGTGTTTTTGCACATGTAGTGCACATTGGTGCAGTTGGTTTGGGAAATCAATATTTGGGACACACTAAGAAAATCACAGTGACACTTCACGAGCAAAGGTGTTAAAATGGCTATGTTGAAAATTTGGTGACAAAAATCCATAAAATGACTGTGTTACGTGCGTGCATTGTGCAATTTCTACGCAGCCTCGTAAGTTCACAAATTTGTAATATTTTCAGTCCAGATTTTTAACATTCCACACCTCCTTATGAATAGTACAGCTGTCATTTTTCACACCCTGGCTGAAATGTGTTTTCGCACTTCCAGCGCAGAATAGCGCGGTCGCTGTGGGAAACTAGTGTTCAGGACAGATTAAGAAAATTACAGTGACACTGTTCATGAGCAAAGGTCCCAAAATGCCTATGTTGAAAATCTGCTATAAAAAATCCTCAAACTAATTACATTACGGGTGCACATTGTGCAGTTTCTACGCACGATCGTGACTTCACCAGTTTTTTTATATTTTCACTCCAGATTTTCAACAGTGCCATTTTTTACACCTCCTCATGAACAGTACACCTGTCACTTTTCACATCCTGTTCGAAATGTGTTTTCAAACCTGTGGCACCACATGGTGCAGTCGCTGGCAAAACCACCTTTTGCCTAACAAACTGATAGTGTCACTGTTCATGCGGTGGGGTCACAAAAAGCCCATGTGGAAAACTTGGAGTAAAAATACCAGGAAATGCCCAGGGCATTAGGGTTTTCTACCATAATGCCCTACCCTGTAGGGACTGACAGGTGTCAGGGGTGTGACTTGGGATTGTCGACAGTAATGTTCATGCCATTTCACCCCCCACCCCACCCTCCAGCCAGTGACAGGCATCAAGGTGCACCTTGGACCCTTTGCCCCCAGAGTTCACCCCATTCTCCTATACTGCGCCCATTTCAGTGTATTTCCTTATGGAATGAGGTGAATGTAAAGCCCAAACACCCCAAAGCATACCTCGACACTTGTCAGTGTCTGAAGGGCAGGGTGAGGTGAAATGCCGTGACTGTCATGGGTGACAACCCAAAGGCACACCTCAATGCCTGACCATCTCTGCAGGGTGAGGATGGAGTTGGCGTTAGTTCAATACTTCAATGCCATTCCTATACTGCATCTGTCTAACTCCTGCACTTCCACTGCTAATGCCAGCAAGCAAACATTCGGCATTGACAAATGCTTGTTTAGATGTGACCCTGATTTGGGTAATTTATCCCTGATTTGTGTAAGCCTTGCCCCTCATTTCTGAGGCAGAAGGTTGAGAGGTATGCATATTACCTCCTAGTGGCAAAATATGAAACTGCTCAGTAGGGGGTGGATGGACAGGAGTGGAATTCAAACATTTACTCAGTTCAAGGAAAGAAAAATATGTATAAGTGCGCGCATGCACACGCTTGTGTGTGGAGGGTGGCTTACTGTTGTAAAGAAATGTTTCACCAACATGCATAAAAGAGCATTCAAAATGGAAGGCAACATACTGTAATTTTTTGGATAAAGCAGTGAACTATGAAATCTGGGTTTGAAACCCACCACATTCACTGCCTGACTGGCAGACCATGAACAAGCCACTTGAAGCAGCAGTATTTGATAGTTACAATAGTTTTTTTTTCAGTAATAATGTATTTTTTAAGCAAAAATATCAAGATCCCATTTTTCTTTTCATTGTCTTTCATTCCTGAACCAAAATACAGGATTTTGAAGTTTTTAAAAATTCCCCCTCCCCAGTCATGCCCACCATGACAAAATAAATATCTTGATACAGTGCTGTTCTCTTTACCATCAGAAACATGTGGTAGCACCATCCTAAGACATCCACAGCATAAATGTAACGTGTACATTCAACGGGTAACCTTAACAGAAGAGATGTTTAAACAAGCATTTGTCAATGCCGAATGTTTGCTTACTGGCATTGGCAGTGGTAGTGTAGAAGTTACAGAGCTGCGTAATAGGAATGGCAGTGAAGTATTGAACTGAAGCCAACCCCACCACCACCCTGCAGAGAGTGACAGGCATTGGGGTGTGTGTTTGGGTCGTCAGGCATAACAGCCACGCCATTTTACCACACCCCACTCTGCAGAGACTGACAAGTGTCACATGTTCCTTGGGGTCTTTGGCCCTTATGCGCACCCCATTTCATTAGGAAATACAGTGAGATGGGTGCGATATAGGAGAATGGGGTGAAGTTTGGGGCAAGAGTCCAAGGCATACCTCGATGCCTCTCAGTGACTGCAGGGTGTGGAATGGTATGAGCATCACAGGCAAGAATCCCAAGTCACACCCTGATTCCTGTCATTCTCTATAGGGTTGGGCGATTTAGTTGAAAAGCCTAATACCTCAGGCATTTGTTGGTATTTTAACTCAAATTTCAACATGTTTGTTTTGTGACCCCACCTCATGAACAGGGGAATATCAGTTTGGTAGCCGAAAGCTGCTTATGCACAGTGACTACAGGATTTAGCACCACAGGTGCAAAATATTCAACAGGATGTAAAAATGACAGCTGTACTCTTTCATGGGGAGGTGTAAAATGGCTATGTTGCAAATGTGTAGTAAAAATATTTAAAAAATGGCTGGTCAATGAACGTACATAGAAACTGAGCAACGACACCGCTATATAAGTAGGTTGGGGATATTTTATAGCAGATTGTCAACTCAGGCATTTTGGTGCCTCCGATCATGAACAGTGTCACTGTGATTTTCTTTATCTGTGCCGAACAATGATTTCCCACAGCGACCATGCATCTCTGCACTGAAAGTGTGAAAACACACTTCGCCATGTTGTGAAAAATGGCAGCTGTACTGTTCATAAGGAAGTGTTGAAAAATGCCACTAGTGAAAATCTGGACTGAAAATATTACAAAGTCATGAACTAACGAGGATGCGTGGAAACTGCACAATGCTCACTCGTAACACAGTCATTTTATGGACTTTTGTCACCAAATTTTCAATATAGCCATGTTAAGACCTCTGCTCATGAACAGTGTAACTGTGATTTTCTTAAGCTGTCTCAAACATTGCTTTCGACACCAACAGCACCATTGTGCTACATGTGCGATAACACATTTTGGGTGACATATGAAAAATTGCAGCTGTACTGTTCATAAGGAAGTTTAATAAAATGGACATATTGAAAATCTAGAGTGAAAATATTAAATTTGCAAACTTACGAAAGCATGCATAGGAACTGTGCAACGTATCAGAAAAGTCATTTTTAGGCATTTTTCACCAAATTTTCAACATAGCCATTTTAAGACCTCTGCTCATGAACAGTGTCACTGTGGTTTTGTTAATGTGTCCCATACATTGAGTTTGCATACAACGACTGCGCCATTGTAGCGCTACATGGCGGAAACACGCTTTGGGCAGGATGTGAAAAATGACAGCTGTACTGCTCATAAGGAGGTGTGGAAAAATGGCAATGTTGGAAATCTGGAGTGGAAATATTGAAAATTCGCAAACCTACGAGCGTGCGTGGGAACTGTGCAACGCACACTCGTAAAACAGTCATTTTTAGGAATTCTGTCACCAAATTTTCAACATTGCCATTTTAAGATCTCTGCTCATGAACAGTGACACTGTGATTTTCTTAATGTGTCCCATACACTGAGTTCGCACAACGACTGCGCCATTGTGCGCTACATGGGCGGAAACACGTTTTGGGTGAGATGTGAAAAATGACAGCTGTACTACTCATAAGAAGGTGTGGAAAAATGGCAATGTTGAAAATCTGGAGTGGAAATATTGAAAATTCGCAAACCTATGAGCGTGCTTAGGAACTGCGCAACGCACGCTCGTAAAACAGTCATTTTTAGGAATTTTTTCACCAAATTTTCAACATAGCCATTTCAAGACCTCTGCTCATGAACAGTGTCACTGTGATTTTCTTAATTTGTCCCGTACATTGATTTCGCACACCGACTGCGCCATTCTGTGCTACAAGGGGAAACACATTTTGGGTGAGATGTGAAAAATGACAGCTGTACTACTCATAAGACGGTGTGGTTAAATGGCAATGTTGAAAATCTGGAGTGAAAATATTGAAATTTCGCGAACTTACGAGCCTGCGTAGGAACTGCGCAATGCACGCTCGTTAAACAGTCATTTTTTGGAATTTTGGCACCATATTTTCAACATGGGGGTTTTGGGCCCCCTTCTCATGAATGATGTCACTGTCATGGAGGTATTCGGTCCCAAAGGGTGATTTCGCAGTCACTGCGCGAAATCACCCTTCGAGCCGAATAACGCCATGACAGTGACATCATCCATGAGAAGGGGTCCCAAAAACCCCATGTTGAAAATTTGGTGCAAAATTCCAAAAATGCCTGAGATATGCAATAAAGTTGAACCCCTCCTATCTAGCCCATTATACAGCTTACTGGCATTTCCTCAGTTCGCGGTTCGGCTTTGAAGAGTGTAGACGTGTTCCCAGTCCACCGAAGATCGTCGCGCGGAGTCCGGAGGTAAGTATGGGGTGAGGGGGGTGGGAGGCTGGGTGCGCGGGTGGGTGCGGGTTGTGGAGGGGGTTCGAGACGACTGCTGGGACCGCTTTTGTTTTACAGGTTAAAACAAAAAAAAGACTTGGTGACTGGCTGCACGCTGGGGTGGGCTCAGAGTGGCACAAGGACTTTGGCGTTCAGCCAACGGGGATTGGGCACCCCAGTTGGCAACAAATAAAAAAACCTCATGGGACGTTGCCACGCTGGGGTAGGCTCCAGCTGTGCATTAGGACTTTGGGGGGCGTTCAGCCGACGGAGGATTGGGCACCCCGTCGGCAAAATGATTGATTGCCGCTGGGGTGGGCTCCCAGCGTGGCACCAACTATGGGGAAGGAGATAGTGCAGCTCAGCCCGGCCAGGGATTGGGCACCCGCTCGGCTTACACGCGCATGAGGCGCGCGTGACGCCTGGCGGGCTGGGAGTTGCACGGAGCAGCTTCATCGCTGCTCACCAAGCGTAGCTCCCCCTTTCAACTGTATGCCACTGCATTTTGGAGCGTATCATAGACAGCTCCAAAATGCATTGGCTTACAGGGGCCGCGCCTGCCAGCACACTGCCTGAATTGGAGGAGGAGGTGACACACCTCCGAAATCTCCGAATGATGGCACTATGTTTCTTGCACATGCGTGCAAGCAAACATAAAAATGAGTGGCAGACATCTTTAATAACATGATTAATAACGTGATTCATGAATTACAAAATGCACCATCAAAGCTACTTCAGAAATACCTGAGAAAACAAACTACAAAGAGGATGAATCCAAGGATGTCAGAAGTACATATTTGCCAAACAAAACTATAGCATAAATTATTTTGCTGTCTAATAAATACTGCTGCATTAACTTCCTGGTCCTTCAATCTTTTCCAGCTTTACAATTTATGACAACTGTAGAAGTCCTAATGTACAAAAACAATATTTTCCTCCTTGCATGAGGTATGGAATTGCTTTTCACAGCAATGGCGGTTATTATATTTTGTCTCTTTGTGAGTTTGTCTGTAAATCTGTTTCTGCCCAATGGCACTGTTGTAAAAAGAAAAATAAATACATTTTCATATAAATAATAAAAATGTTCCTCAGGCGGGCTTTCAATAAATACAGCATAAAAGCAAAAAAAGAGATAACCAGAACAAAAGGTTTTATGTGGAACTATGCCCATGGACGTGACAGAAAATCTATTTCTTTCTCAGAAGGGGAACAATTACTTTTTTTTTGTTTGTTTTTTATATTTCATTCTTACCAATTAAACTGCTGGCCATACTGAGAGTACTTATGCCCAGTGCCATCATATGTCACAATTAGATGGATACATTGTGTACTATAACCATTAAAGTAATAAAAATGGTGGCCATAGCAACTGCTGTCATAG
This sequence comes from Neoceratodus forsteri, assembly GCA_016271365.2. Lineage (NCBI taxonomy): Eukaryota > Metazoa > Chordata > Ceratodontiformes > Ceratodontidae > Neoceratodus > Neoceratodus forsteri. The sequence goes on from CM028133.1 coordinate 142,189,492, forward strand.
TGGATAGTGCAAAATGGACATTAACAGGAAGGGGAAAATGGACAGTCAGAAATGAACATACTGTAACAAATAACAGGGCATTGATTGTAAGAAATGGGCATTACAAGGAAAGGGAACATGTACAGTAAGAAATGGACACTATAAAGGAGGGGATACATGGGCAGTATGAAAGGGACATAAAAAAGAAGGGAGGGAAAAAGTAAGAAATAGACATAACAAAAAAGAAGGCATGGATAGTAAGCAATGGGCATAAGGAAGGAGATACAGGTAGTAAGAACCGGCATACCAAGAAAGGGGGTATGGATAGTGAGAAGCAACATAACAAGAAGGAAGGAATGGATTGTAAGAACCAACATAACAAAAAGGGGGGCAGGGATAGTGAGAACCAACATAAGAAAGGGGGCAGAGATACTTAAGAACCAACATAACAAGAAAGGGTGAGGATACTTAAGAGCCAACATAACAAGAAAGGGGCAGGGATAGAGGACCAACATAACAAGAAAGGGGGCAGGGATAGTGAGAACCAACATAAGAAAGGGGGCATGGATAGTGAGAACCAACATAACAAGAAAGGGGGCAGGGATAGTGAGGACCAACATAACAAGAAAGGGGGCAGGGATAGTGAGAACCAACATAACAAGAAAGGGGACAGGGATAATGAGAACCAACATAACAAGAAAGGGGGCATGGATAGTGAGAACCAACATTACAAGAAAGGGGACAGGGATAGTGAGAACCAACATAACAAGAAAGGGGACAGGGATAGTGAGAACCAACATAACAAGAAAGGGGGCAGGGATAGTTATGAACCAACATAATGAAAGGGGTCAGGGATAGTGAGAACCAACATAACAAGACAGGGGGCATGGACAGTGAGAACCAACATAAGAAGAAAGGGGGTATGATAGTAAGAACCAATATAACAAGAAAGGGGACAGGGATAGTGAGAACCAACATAAGAAGAAAGAGGGCAGGGATAGTGAGGACCAACATAATAAGAAAGGGGGCATGATAGTAAGAACCAACATAACAAGAAAGGGGGCATAATAGTAAGAACCAACATAACAAGAAAGGGGACAGGGATATTGAGAACCAACATAAGAAGAAAGCGGGCAAGGATAGTAAGACCCAAATAAAAAGAAATGGGACAGGGACAGTGAGAACCAACATAACAAGAAAGGGGGAAGGGACAGTGAGAATCAACATAACAAGAAAGGGGGCAGGGATCGTGAGGACCAACATAACAAGAAAGGGGGCAGGGATAGTGAGGACCAACATAATAAGAAAGGGGGCATGATAGTAAGAACCAACGTAACAAGAAAGGGGCAGGGATAGTTATGAACCAATATAACAAGAAAGGGGCATGGATAGTGAGAACCAACATAACAAGAAAGGGGGCAGGGATAGTAAGAACCAACAGAAAAAAAAGGGGGCAGGGATAGTAAGAACCAACAGAAAAAAAAAGGGGGCATGGATAGTGAGAAGCAACATAAGAAGAAAGGGGGCAGGGGTAGTAAGAACTAATATAACAGCAAGGGGCAGGGATAGTAAGCAATGGAGATAAGAAAAGGGAAATGGATAGTAAGCAACTGAGATAAAGAAATGGGTACAGGTAGTAAGCAGCGGAGATAAGGAAAAGGGTATGAATGGTAAGGATGGACATAAGAAGGAAAGGGGGCATGGGTAGTAAAAAATGGACATAAAAAGGAAGGGAAATATAAACAGTATGAAAATGACATAGCAAGGAAAGGACACACGGAAATAAGGAAGGGGGTCATGGATAGTAAGAAATGTACATAACAGGGAAGTGAGGAGTTAGCAAGACATGGACATAAGGAAGGAGATTGTAAAACTCAACATAACAAGGAATGGGGTTCGGAAAGAACATGTGTACATAGCAAAGGAGGTGCACTGACAGTAAGAAACTGACATCACAAGGAAAGGAGGGAGTTAGCAAGAAACTGACATAACATGGAAAGGGTCACAAATGGTAAGAAAGACATTATGAGGAAGAGGGAATTGGTAGCATGAATATTGCATAACAAAAAAGAGAAGCAAAAAGTAATTAATGGACATAACATGGAAGGGGCATGGATAGTAAAAACTGACATAGGGAAGGGAGTAAGAAATCTACAAAAGAAGGAAGGAAGGTGGCATGGATAGTACAAAACTGACATAACAGGAAAGGAAGAGAGATAATATGAAATGGACATAATAAGAGGGAGGCATAGATAGTATGAAACTGACCTATCAAGGAAGGGGCATGGATAGTAAGAAATTGACACGTGAAAGAGACACTAAGAAATGGACATAACAAGGAAGGTAGGGAGACATGGATAGTAAGAAATTGATATAACAAGGAGAGTAGAGAAGAAACAGATGTAACAAGGGAGGGAAACAGTAAGAAATGAACATAACAACGGGAACGTGGATTGTAAGAAATGGACACAACACAGAAAGGATGGATGCATGCACAGTAAGAAATGAACACATCAAGACAGCAGGCAGGGACAGCAAGAAATGGCCATAATAAGCAAGAGGCATGGATGGTGAGAAATGGATAACAAGGAATGAAGGGAGACACAAATGTATATATTTAGGAAGTGAGGGGAACATGGACAGCAAGAAATGGCCATAATGAGGAAGATAGGGCGATAGCAAGAAAGGGACACAAGGAAGTGAGGGAACAGTAAGAAATTGATATGACTTCCGGTTCCACCTCCATGCCGCATAGTCGCTAGACGCGAAAGCTCTGATCCCCCCGGGAGAGAAACCCATGGTGGTGCTCACCCCCCCAGCACTGAGAAATATTTCCGACACTGCTGGTTACTGCTCCGATTCAACGGCTTAACGATGCCACCTAAATTGAGGGTGAAGGACACACTTATGAAGTTTCTAAAGCCAAATGTGGCTCTGGACCAGCACGACCCAAAGACCCATAACAAGTCACAACCAGTGACCAAGCAACAGGCGGGGGAACAGGCCGAGGAGCCTCTGGAGGAGGAATTTACTATCACCTCGAGGAGATTGTACTGAGAGTTGGCTAAACTGAATGACACCCTGGGCAAAATCGAACACTCAACGGCCGAAAATAAGAAGAGTATCATAGCGGTGGAGAAACGGGCAGCCGACTTAGAAGAGGGCCTGTCACACACTGACAAAGCAGTTGATCACCACGAGGGCATGCTGAATCACCTAATGCACAGGGGGAGAGAGAGTTGGCAGATAAATTAGATGATCTGGAATTCAGATCTAGACGGAACAACATGAGCATCTATGGAGTACCGAAGGACACGGAGCAGGGTAAGATGAAGGACTTTCTCAATTCCTTTTTAAATGAATTACTAGAGCTACCTGCTGACCTCCCCCTGAATATCGTCTGGGCCCACCGAGCTCTGGCTAAAAAACCTATCAGCCCAAATGCAATCCCGAGGTCCATTGTGCTGAAGTTTTTGGACTATAGGATTAAAACCAGAATCCTACAAGCAGCTTGGGCAAAAAAGAAGTGATTTTTAGGGATAAACACCTCTACTTTGATAATGATTATACTCCCATTACTCAACAAAAATGAAGAGTGCTCCTGGAGCTTAAGAAATGCCTGGCCTCCAAGAACATCAGTATGCATCTTATTGCGCCAGCACAACTGAAAATATTTCTCCCAGAGCGCCCACAATTCTTTCATTCTCTCGGGGCCGCCAAGAACACCTTGCTGCAGTTGGGGGTTCCTCCGGATATGCTGACCAGGCCCACTGGATTAGAGAGAGGCACTCTAAATGGAGAAGAACCCTGGATCAGGGTAGGAGGCACAGGAAAAGAGGCCGATCATCATCTCAGGACCCCCCCAGAGAACAAGCCTTCCGTGCATTTAAGGGGCGGACTTTATCAGAGGACATTTCGAAGCCCCCTCATTGAAGTTTTGATGGCTTCTTTTTTTGGGGACTTGAATGATGGGCATATGTTATGGCCCTGCACCATTCTGTAGCCCAAAAGGGCTTCGGTAATGTAGTCCAAGGGACTTCCAGTATTTTAATATATGTTCTTTATATATGCTCTTGTTACAGATTAAAGTTCCTTGGGGGGGTTGGCTAAAAGCGGTCCCACATGCATCTGAGTTCGAGCCTTTGGTTTGATACATGATTTTTTTGCCTAATGCACCAGCAATATGGGAGAGCCTCGGTCTTTTTCTTGCCTTATATGTAACCATAGCTGTGTAAAGGCAGATGATTCAGGGAGTAGGACAGCGGTGCTGGGTGGGGGGAGTGTTGCTCATCATCCCAATCTCATGGGGGAAAGGGGGTGCATTATAAAGGAAGGGTCAGGGGACGAGGGTTTTTTCCCCTCTTATGTTTTGAGGGATATATCCCCACCCGCTGGGGGCTCCCTGGGTTAGGTAAGGGGAATTTAGGATATGGACAGGGAGTCATCATGGGAGGTGAGGAGAAGGATCATGGCTTCAATCGTCCTCTAGTCCCTGACCATGGTGGGGAAAATGTCTGCTACCTGACTGGAAGTTTTCGGTTGGGATAGCGGACACAGCACCACCATATCCTTACAGGGTAAACACTGCTGAACTCTGCAAATCTCAGCTTGGGGGAGGGTGGGTGGAAGTCATATGGTTTTAAGAGGGGTATCTAATCGCTCACTGGAGGGCCGGAGCCCTCCCAAGGAACTTAGGTTATAGCTCAACCTAGGCCCAATATGGGATCTTATTTCCCCACCCCCCACATTTGTTTGTCTCCTGAGAGGATGGGATTAAGCTGAGAGAAGGGGGCTTTTTGAGTTATTCCTAATGACAAATTCTGTACCGGATTGTCAGGAATAATGGGCTAGACTCAAGGAGATACGCCTGGTCACCCCTTAAGTGCAAGTTTAGCACAGGGCTCCCTTTATGGGTGCCCCATCCAGTTGGCCAGTGCCATTCGAGATACCTGCCGGATGATGTTTTATAACCTTGGAAGTTGTCAAGTTTGTTGTTGAACAAAGTTTAACTGTTTTACTGTTAAGAGGTTCAAATTGTTGATTGGGTATTGGAAGACCATGCTACAAGGTATATCGGGAAAACAGGAGGCTAAACAAGAAGAATGGCAGAGGGAAGGATAGCTTCATATAATGTGAGGGGACTAGGTAACCCTATCAAGAGAAAGAGAATTTTAAATGAGCTACATAAGGCTCACGTTGAAATAGCGCTCCTCCAGGAGACTCATTTAGAGCAGGGGGAGAGTAGTAAGCTCAAACGTGCATGGGTAGGTCAAGTATATTATTCCACTTATAAGGCCCACCCCAGCAGAAGAGATGTCACCACACTAATCCACAAAAATTGCCCTTTCCAGCCGATTAACGTATAGGAGGACCAGGAGGGGAGATTCCTGCTTCTTAAAGGAACATTTAGAGAGGTTCCATGCTCCATTCTAAATATCTATGCACCTAATCAGGGTGGGGAGAATAGTGGTTTCCTAACGGAAGTGCTCCTTCGGGTGGCCCCTCCAGGAGAGATGTTTATTGTGAGGGGGATTTCAACACAGTCCTCAGCCCCATGTTGGATAGATCTGGGTTACCATCAGACCCCCCTGCACGAGCAGCTCAAACACTAACCAGAATGGGGAGAGATTTGGGCCTCAGAGAGGTTTGGCGCCACCAAAACCTGAAGGTACGGGATTATACTTGCTGGTCAGCACCACATAATGCCTACTCAAGGCTAGACATGCTGTGGCTGTCCACTGACTGGCTTCACAGGGTGGAGGATTCCCAGATTCATCCCTGGACCATTTCAGATCATAGTATGGTGTCAATGCTTCTGTGGCCATGCCCTCGACTTAGAAACTCCACTTGGAGGTTAAACGTATCCCTTTTGAACAGAGAGGAGTACAAAGACCTCCTAAAGGAGACAATAAGACAATATGGGAATGAAAACCCCTCCCGAGACACCGCAGCAGCTGTCTGGTGGGATGGTCTGAAGACAGTTATAATGGGGACCACCATAGGGTATGCTTCTAATCTCAAAAGAAGGCAACAAAAAGAGATACTTGAACTTGAGAACTGTCTCTTCGACATGGAGGCTGAACATAAGATTTGTCTGGACGACCGGGTCAAGAAATGGTTGGAACAGACAAGAGGGAAACTAAATAGACTTCTGGATGAGAAGATTGAGGGGCAATTGAGATACTCGCTTCAGAGGTTTTTTGAGTCAGGTAATCGAGCGGGTAGACTACTGGCATGGCAACTAAAGAAAGAGGCTGCTGCTAGAAATGTCCTGCATTTAAAGACCCCAGGCAATCCGGATCAGTTTGTATCAGACCCAGAAGTAATGGCAGCACAATTTCAACAGTTTTATAAAATATTGTACTGCCTGGATCATATCACAGATTACCCAGATAAGTTAGAAGCATTCTTTAAAAAGGGAAAAATGCAGCAACTATCTGTTGAAGAAAGGGAGAGACTTGAGACTCCCATATCAGAAGAGGAACTTCATAAGAGTTTTAGAGAACTGAAAACAGGGAAGGCTCCAGGACCAGATGGGATACCTGGGGAACTCTATAAGGCTCTCGAGTCTGAATTGGTCTCTTTGTTAAGTAGAGTCTGTCAAGGAGTGAGGAATGGTTGAACCCATCCCGCCAAGTTGGCAGTATGCCCAAATCTCAGTCACCCCTAAGGAAGGGAATGACCCTGAGCTTTGCGAGTCCTGCAGGCCTATCTCCCTCCTAAATGTAGACCTAAACATTTTTATGATGACTCTAGCCCGCAGGCTACAGGGGTGTGTGGGGACTCTGGTCCACCCAGATCAAACAGGCTTCATCAATAGTAGACTGATCCACCATAACATTAGGCGCCTGTTAAACCTTCTGGCCTACCAGCAGAATAAAGGGAACCATCCTTAGCAATGTTCTTGGACGCAGAGAAGGCCTTCAACTGGGTGGACTGGAGGTTCCTGCACAGGACCCTGGAGGAGATGGGGATGGGCCCTAGGTTCAGAGATGAGATCCAAGCACTTTACATGGTCCCTCAGGCCACGGTGAGAGTAAATGGTTTCACCACTCAAAGGTTCCCTCTCACCACAGGGACCAGACAGGGGTGTCCACTCTCCTCCCTCCTCTTTGCGCTGTGCAATGAACCCTTGGCCAGGGCATTCAGAGATAATGTGGACATTAAAGGCATTCAGCTGGGGGAGGGAACATAAAATGTCCTTATATGCCGACGATTACCTGTTCTTTGGGACTTAGAAACATAGAATTTGATGGCAGATAAGGACCGCTTGGCCCACCAGTCTGCCCATTTCCCTACCTAACGGATAAGCTGCAGATCCTAGTTAACCAATAGTCTACTTCCTCCTACCTCCCACTAAAATTGCCTTATGTCTGTCCCATGCATTCTTGAATTCCCGCGTTTTTGACTCTATGACCTCCTCAGGAAGGCTGTTCCATGTATCCACTTCTGTGAAGAAATACTTCCTCATATTACCTCTGAGCTGTCCCCCCTCTATCTTCAAATTGTGCCTTGTTTTTGAACATCTCTTTTTCTGAAAGATGCTACCCTCTTGGACTTTGTTGATTCCCTTGAGGTATTTGAAAGTTTCTATCATGTCCCCTTCCCTCGAGGCTATACATCTTTAGTTCCTTCAGTCTTTCTTCATATGTCTTCTGATGTAGACCCTGCATCATTTTGGTTGCCCTCCTCTGGACAGCCTCCACCCGTCTATGTCTTTGTGGAGATGGGGTCTCCAGAACTGTACACAGTACTCCAGATGTGGTCTTACCAACTGTCTGTACAGAGGGCCAACTTCCTGTTTTCTACTGGTGATGCCTCTCCCTATGCATCCCAGTATCCCCCAGCCCTCCTTACTGCCTTCTCATATTGCTGGCCTACCTTTAGGTTTGATATGACTACCCCCAGGTCCCTTTATATTTTTGTTGTCAGTATCTCACCCCCCATTGTGTACCCTTCCCCTGGGATTTTGTTTCCCAGGTGCATTACTTTGCACTTCTTTGCATTGAATCTAAGCTGCCATACATTTGACCATTCCTCCAACCTTGCCAAGTCCCTTTTCATCCTTTCCACCCCACCTTGTGTATCAACCCTGTTGCAGATCTTTGTGTCATCTGCAAAGAGACATACTTTCCCTTCCAGTCCCTCTGCAATGTCACTTATAAAGACATTAAAAAGAACTGGCCTCAGTAGTGAACCCTGCAGTACCCCACTAGTAACCCTCCTTTCTTCACTGTGGACTCCATTTACTACTACCTGCTGTGTCCTGTTGTCCAACCAGTGTTTTACCCAGGCTACCACCCTAGGACCCATTCCCAGGCTGGCTAATTTGTTTACTAATCTTTGTGTGGGACTGTGTCAAATGCCTTGCTAAAGTCTAGGTAGGCCATGTCCACAGCCCCTCCCTGGTCTACTGCTTTGGTCACCCAGTCAAAGAAATCAATTAGATTTGTCTGACATCTCCATTCTCCAAAGATCACCCTCCCAGTTTTAACGGAGGTCCTTTAGGAATATGGTCAAGTGTCAGGCTACCAGATTAACTGGGACAAATCGGAGGCAATTAAGTTTGGGGGTACTTTCCCCAGGGATTTGGTGCAAAATTTTCCCTTTAGATGGGCAGTGAACAATACTGTAAAATATTTGGGGGTTAAAATATCTCCCCACTTGTCATCGTTTTTTAGGCCTCAATTATGGTAAACTATGGGGAGAATTAAAAACAGATCTGGCCAGGTGGAACCTACTCCCATTAACACTAGGAGGTAGGGTGGACTAAATTAAAATGAACATTTTCTCTAGATTGTTGTTTTTGTTCCAGGCCTTACCTATCCATACTCCCAATTCCTTCTTTGAGACAGTTAACTCAACCCACTTAGCCTTTATCTGGCAACAGGGTAGGAGACGAATTAGTCATAAACTTCTCACATGACCTAAGGAGAGAGGGGGTCTGGCCTTACCAGACTTCAGGCTATATTATATAGCGGCCCAGATAGCCCAGTGATGACTTGGGTAAAACAGCGGGGGGGGATACTGGCTGGAGGGAAATATAAGCCCGCCAATTACAGATGATCTCTCTGGGATCTCTCCCTCATGCCCCACTAACAGTGGAATTCTGGAAAGCTATACAAAATTCCAGGATGAGACACACCTTCGCGGTGCTGGTGAGGGCTTGAAAACTTACCCAGACACCTGAGGGGATTGGTCCCCTCACATCTATTCTGGGAGACCCTAATTTCACTCCTCCCCTTATGGACACCAGATTTCAATAGTGGAACAGACAATCCCTGGTGTACTTTGTGGCACTCATCCATGGAGATATAATTGTGTCCTTTGTGTCCCTTCAATCTGCGCATTCCCTTACGAAAATAGATTTCCATAGTTATTTACAGATTAGACACTACCTGATCTGTAACAATCTGATTGCAGAAGTCATCAGGGAGCGGACTGCTCTAGAGAATTTTCTCTACTGGTCAGTATGCCTAGCAGGGAGTAGGAAGTTCATCTCCGGAGCCTACAAGGTGTTAGAGGGAGAGGGCAATGCTCAATTCGACAACCTCAGACAAAAGTGGGAGGTTGAGGGTGGCTCACCCCCCATCAGCGGGCCAATAGATTAAGGCCTGGGAAAGGGGTTGGAGGACCACATCCTGTCCAGGCTGGAGGGAATTCCACTGGAAATGCCTATCTCACTTTTTTCACACCCCAACAATCACAAAATACTTCACAGGGGGAACCTCGGACCTCTGCTGGTGGGGGTGTGGGCAAGTGGGTACCCACTTCCACACATTCTGGGCTTGCCCACAGGCACAGAACTTCTGGAAAGAAGTTTATGGTAGGTTGAGGGAGGGGGCCTCAGCTTCCCATGACCTTTTAGTTGCTGGTGCTGGGTTGTGGACACCCTGTGCTGAGCACTGGTAGACAGCAAAACCTCTTTACAACCCTGTGCCTAGCTGCACAGAAGGAAATTACATCAAATTGGCTGAAGACCTCTCCACTGCTATTAGAATCTTGGAAATCCCAGGTAGATAACATTAGGAGAATGGAAGAGCTCACAGCCAAATTAAGGCTTTCTCTAGAGGCACATACTGAGATCTGGGACACCCTGTGGTGCTGACTCAGCAATTCTGGCTGGCTGGCTGAGTCGACAGGGTTGGACTCAGAAGTGAGTGGGGTCACCCCCCTTCCCTTAACCACCTCCCAATAGACATTTCCCCTGAGCCAGACATGCAGTGTATCCTTATGGTAATACCCCATAGTTTAGTAGCATGGGCCTCCTTACAGCCCTCAATATCAACCAGATTTATAAAATCCTGCTTGCTTGAATATGTATACCTGCTACTCAGGTTCTCATGTAACCTTATATGATGCCTAACCATTTAAATGTATCTTTCATGCTGTGACATAGCAATAAAGCTGAGTTTAAAAAAAAAAAGAAAGAAATTGATATAAAAAGAAAGGAGGGAGACTATGAAATGGGCATTACAATGAAGAGGCAGGGACACTAAGAAATGGACATTATATGGTAGGGAGGGAGAAAGGTATACATTTACATAACAACGAAGAGCGCATAGATAGAAATAAGGAATTGAGGCATGAACAATAAACAATTAACAAGGAAGGGATACATGGACAGTAGGAGTTGGACATAGCAAGGAAGGAATACACAGATGGTAACAGTAGAAGTAGTAGTAGTAGTAAATGTATTTCTAAGGTGCCCTTTCCCAGTGGCTCAGTGCACCATACAAGACAGACCACAAAACTGAAATAACAGTGATAATAAAAAGTTACCTACATATCACAGATATGATACTCAACTTATTCAAAAGAAATAATCATCCTTAAATATTAAAATGCACAATATAAATAAAAAAAACAAAATGGCAGTACCTTTAGATGGAAAAGATGTTAAACGGGACCCTCATTGGTCACCAAATGTCTATCTGAAAAGATATGCCTTCAAAACCCTTTTAAAGGCCTCCACCTAGGGGCCACCCTCAGTGCCCTGTATAGAGTGTCCCATAGTAGAGGACAGGTTACCTCAAAAGTTCGGTCTCCAGAGGATTTAATCCGGGCCCGAAGGACTGAAAGGAGTTCTGACTCAGTGGAGTGGGGAGGGGATGAGGATTCAGGAATTCCAACAGGTAGCCCGGGCCCATCCCATGTAGGGCCTTATAGGTTAGTAAACTGCCCTTGAAGGTAACATGTCACTTGACCAGCAGTCAGTGCAGTTCACACAGGACTGTGGTTACACAATTTGATCTTGAAAGGCCAGTCAGCAACCTACCCAATGCATTCTGCACCAGCTGCAAGCATTGTAGGGTTCCTCCACTGATGCCGAGGCAGAGAGCATTACAATGATCCAGCCTGGAGGTCACAAATGCATGTAGCAGTGTCAGCAAGTCTTCGGGAGGGGGGGATAAGAGACTTAATGTGGCTGATGTTTCCAAGATGGCAAAAGCAGACTACAGCTGATACCTGAGCCTCAAATGTCAGCCTCTCATCCAGAATGACTCCCAGAATTTCACCGTAGCAGAGGACAACAACCTAGAGGACCTGAGCCAAACCCCTGTCTCTTCTTTGGCAACCCCCACACCCTTCTTACAACCCAGCTCAATCACCAGTACTACCTCAGTCTTATTTCCTTCAGTCTTACCTCAGTCAACTAGATGCTATCCAGTTCTGAATTTCAGCCTGGCACAAATTAATAAATGAACATAAGAAGCTGAGACATGCACAGTAAGAAACGGACATTACAGGGAAGGGATAAATGGATAGAAAGAAACAGAAAAACAAGAAATGGAGGGAGACAGTGAGAAATGGGCATTACGTGAAAAGGAAATATGGGTATAGTAAGAAATCACACATGCCAGTTTTCCATGCTATATTTCAAAAAATCTGTGCACTACATTGTAACATTCTGCCTAATAAATTGTAAAATTCTGCAATATCATTTTTCAACATTCACAGCTTAATTTTGCAATTGTCATACAACCTATTTTGTATATATAATGACAAAATGTTTGATGGGAATCAGTATTGGAACTGGGGTATCTCTAGGCAATGTGAGAACTTTTCGATCTTCTCAATATATTGCATTTCTGTTTTCTCCTTGCTGTCTCGGACTTCCCTGCCACTTTGCCACCATTTTGGTACCTTTTAAGCTTATTTTGATGAATTCTGCAGTATATGTCTTGAATGGTGCACTAAGCCACTGGGAAAGGGCACCTTAGAAATACATTTACTACTACTCTACTTTACTGTTACCACTGACAAAATTCACATTTTCTGGTGTGTGCAGCAGAAAAATGTAAAATTACATTTTATTTTGCTGGCACACTGCACTTTGTGGCAAGTTGGCCAATAACTACTGGTTGTTAATAAATGCTGGTATACTGCAAATGATACACATTGTGAGAACTATCTCACCCCAAGTAAATGAACAGTCTCAAGAAGCAATGAAACAGAAACAAACCTCAGAGACACAGAGCTGATACGGGGTGGTTGATTTATATATTTTTTGTCATCATATGATATACTGACGCAGGATATTAAGAAAGGTTATAAATTAACATCAATCAGTTCTTCTTTATGTACAGACAGAAGACAGCACAACATACAGAGAACGTGGTTGTTGTTTTCTCCGGTTAGATGTATTGATTTTTTTATTTTATTTTTTTGTTCAACCTTGATAAAATATGGCTTTCTTGCAGTTATAGTATATTCCACTGAAAGATATAAGAAATACACAGTCTGATGTTTGTCTAGGAATGCCAGCCTACTTACTGGGATTGGTGGAGAGACGCAAGCTGGTTACTGGTGGAACAGGTCATCTAAAGCAATTCAGAACTGCGTGTGTGTGTGTGTATGCGCGTGTATAGTCATGCACACCCATTTCATATTACAGTACATATATACAACATTGAATCAGAAACTGAATGACTCTTCTTCAGGAGGAGCTGGGTGCCTTGACATGGTAAAACATACTGTAGCTGGTACAGCAAACAAGTAATGTTAAAAATTCAAGAGGTACTGCTAACCATTTCATAAATGCATAGCACTCAAACTGCAAACCTTTCTATTAAGGGGGTGTCCTCAGAACTGGACACATCAGCAATAAATTGAAATGTATGTATCATATATTTTTGAATGTGTCATTCATTCCTTAATTGCAGTGCATTTTTCACAACTGATTAGCCGGGCACTGCACAAAACAGCTAATCAGCCTTTCTGACTTATTTTCCACCCTGCCTTCACTGGCTTGGAGATGCGTCTCACTTGACCCAGGAGTTAGCCTCTTAAAAACTCTTCCCTTCCTTATGGTCATGTAGTGGGGGGGGGGGGTGCAAACAGTTTTCAGGCATGCCTAGCCTCTGTAGGGAGGGCATCTCATAGTAACACACAAGCTATAAAAGATCCAGTGGACAGTACTTAACATTCATTCATGCCATGTACTGTAGCCACTAGATTTGGGGCCTCTACCCTGCTGAACTGAATGAAATGGCCACATTAAAAGCAGTTTGCCAGTAAACATTTTGGTCTGGAGGCAACCTGTCAGCCAAGCTTGAAGACATTTTATGCCTTACTGACGTGCAGCTATGATGACATGCTGTGGTTGATCACTGTAAGGGGTAATCATTCAAGGCTTAAACCTGAATATTTCCCCAGTAGTCCCTAACTGATTGTGTAAACCAGCTGCTCAGACATCCATCATTAATGTCAATAAGTCCCTTACCAATGTTTAGCACAAATTACATTACTGGGGGAAGTTTTGTTGGAGCACTGGGAACCAAGAAGCAAGCAGCATGCAGGCATGCCAAGTAGACATATTAGTAAATTAATGTCAAGTCCTCAATTCAGCATAGAAAGACTCTTATAATAGCACCATGAAGCATCTATCATCCAATAGCTTACAGGGGAGCCAAGGTGCCTCCTCCCCGAAGTTCTATTAGATTTTAATCTGCGTTTAAGCCACGCATCTGTTCACATGCTAAAACCACCTCTACAGTCAGGTAAGTTGTCGATGTGTGTTTAAGAGGACTTTCCTCTGTGCATTGGGATATGTCCTCTTTACAGAGACAGGCAGACACACCTGGTTGTTTTTGGACATCCTTACCCTTATTCAAGGACCTCAGAGTTTCAGTAATAGTGTGGTGTGCTGGACTGCTTACTATGATATAAGAATGATCACGACTGGTCATTTCATATGTTCAGTCCATTGTTCTCGCATTCCCCATCTGCAGGACTGCCTGTTCTTAAAGTGTAATTCTAGATTTAAAGTTTAGAGAAGTCACTCCTCACCTCCTTCTTTCAGTGCACTGAAGGAGGGCTTTCACATTCCCCGGGATCACCAACACATTTGAGACTATACTCCATAACTGATTGCCCCCTTTCTGTTCCCTGTGGTCCTTGAAGATTGGCTGTTATTCTGTTCCTGATTTTCAATTTGAAGGTTTCCCAAGACTAGTTCAGACAGAGAAAACCCACAGAACAACAGAGAGACAGAGAGAGCAAGCTATCTCAAAGAAGGAAATACTGATGGGTTTCCTAATTTCTGTTAACATTCATAGATTTTGGAAGTGGCTGAAGTTTTCCTCAAAATAGTACAGTAACTGTATTAAGAGCAAAACAGGTCTCCGAATCAGGTCAATGCAAAATAGTTCCAGTCATTTGTGGCACATGTCTCAGTGACAGCAAAGAAGGAGATGAAGTCTCAAAATCAACAGAGTACAAAATTACATATCACCCTTAGTCTACAAAATACAGTTTGGCTCAGTAATATATACTGATTACGTTAAATACTAGTGGCAGGTCTCACAATCATTTTAACATAAAAATAAGTAATGCCTGAGATATGTCCAAAATAAATTACAAAGCAAAAAGTCTGAATATCAGTTCAGAAATGGAATATTTCCACTCATCCGTGAAATATAGCAATAATTACTGAGACATGAGGAGTCAGGCCTTTTTTTTTTTTTAAATCTGTCTTTAAATATTTTATATACATGTATTTATGTGAGCCATGAATAAATACTGAACCAGGTCTAAAAAAAAAAAAAAATCAAATTAAAGTGATAAATTTTTTCCAGTGGTTTGTGAGGCATTAGCACGGAGTGTGTATACATGCAACACCCAGTCCCCTTCTGAAACTTGAGTGTTAATAAAATGTGTGAATTGTGAGATATGGCAGAGAAATGTGAAGGGGGTGCCATAAAGATCCTCAGACACCAGAGGGAGAACTTTCAAAGACTGTCATAAGTATACACTGTTTAGCTTCTATTTCATATTACAAAAAGTGCAGGAGAATTACTGAAACCTGACTGACTGATGCAGTGTTTGACCCACGACGATATCGCAGTTTATCTTCATTGGGCAGAACTGATTACCAAGAACAGCCATATCTTTACACTTTGGGGACATTTTATAACTGCTGTCACACACTCCAGGGTGTTGTGTTTCATGGGATATACCGTCACTCCTTGGGTTAAGGCACTTGGCATTGCCTTGTTCCTCACTATGCACCAAACGTGTGGTAATAACTCATGATGTATAACACCCTGTTATGCATTATTGCATAATACTTGCTGCCCCCATAATCCTTTATTACTCAGAACATTTGAATAAAAAATCAGGGCATCTGTCATTTGGTCTTCATCTGCTATTGTTGCTTGTCTACAAGTGACATCATAATCCTCTGCTTGTGATGTCATAATCTGTTGCTGTAAAAATGATGCTGTGCACACAGGGTTATAATGTTACCTGCAATAAAGCAGCTAGAGCTGATGAAAGCCTGGTGATCGAGATCTTGCACTGGATTTTCCAAGAACCACAGCATGATCGTGTCACACCTGCATTATCTGCAACACTACTGTTAGACCAGCTCAAACATGGTCTAAGTTCACGTCACAAGTGCCATGAGATGAAATTCAAAAATTACTTATGTGTCAATATTATGGTGCTTTTTTTTGGCAGTAAAGTGTTGCAAATGAATCAGATAGTTTGAAAAACAACCCACAATCATTTTGGTGCATCTGTAGTGAAACAGCGTAGAATGACTGCCACAAATCCTGTATCCAAACCTCAGAAGATCAGTTTTTATGCACATATTCTGAGTATTGAAGAATAAGCGAGAAGTCAATAAGAGAAATGCCTGAATTATATACAGAATAATGCAGAAGTAACTGTGTTATGATTTTTTTTGTACAGACCTGAGGTGTGCGATGACCCCAAAACCTTGACAGTGAAACGCAAGAGACTTATGCAGACACCACATATGGAGGGTGTGTAAGAAAAACCTTTTCAGCACACAGTTATGTATGCTTTACTTTTTATAATAACTGGTGCTTGGTGTTTTAATAAAATACTTTACCCTCCCTGACCACCCAACACTCTCTGCCTTGGTGCCTGTGGTTCAGGGAATGTGAATAACTGAAATTAAGGTTAGCTGAGCTTTTCATCTAGTTCCCTACATGCAGTTAACTTTTCTATATTTTCAGTCCCTAAATCAGGGAGCGAACTCCTGCCTATAACTGCAAACTCATTAAATTAAAAAAAAAATAGGTAGGCATGGTGCTAGCCACCTATGCTGCTTGTGAAGGACCCCATGCTTTTGATGAGTTCTGTGGGCTTCCCAGCAGCCATCCTCACTTCAGCTAGCACATGGAGTTAGCCATCCACAGGATGTACCCAGTAATGTAGGCTGTCATAGGAGGTTTTCGTGGTGGTGAGTTCTTTAAAGGAAAACACTCCCGAATGAAAGAACCTGATGGGTAAACTCCCGATTAGGAAATAAAGATGCCAAAAGGTAATTAAAATTTTTTTTAACTGAAAACCCTTATCGGCGGTTTATTGTCAAGTGATGGGGTTCTTTCATTCAAGGGTGTTTTCCTTTAACCCAAAAGATGTTTTTGTGCACAGGCTAAGAATCTTCAGATGGCACACAATTTCTATTTCACACTACTATCATTTGAAGAGTCCACTCAGCTATGCTTCGGCACAAGTCAGTAAATGCCATAATTACTGGGTTATGTCCCACCCAATCATTATGGCCTTGAAAAGCAACCAAAATTGGGTTAAAAAAGGGTCCCCAGTTTATTGTAAGTTGAAAGTTATCTAAATATTATATTTTGCAACATTTTCCCTGTGACAGCTGAGGCTTTTGAAACAGTGAGAGCTCCCCAAATCCCAAAAAATGATAACAAAATGATCCCCCGAGATGTCTCACCACAGTAATAGTAAAGCAGAGCAATAGGTACAAGTAGTGAGATAGTTATCACAAATTAGACAAGCAAAATCATTTGTGTAGCAGGTACAATATGTCTCAGATACAGTAAGAAGTGACATTAAAAGAGTCAGAAACTGAAAAAAGAGCAAATGAAATAATTGCATTAAATTGGTCAGATATGTCTCAGCAATTGTGAATAAACAAAGGCTGAAGAAATGCATTTTATTAAAAAAAAAAAACAACAGAAAAATGAAGAAACACATTTTATAAAAATCAGGAATGTGCTGTGAGCTGTGTGATATGCCTTCAAAATCAAGCAAGAAACAAATCAGTGGGACCAACCCCAGGACAGGTAAAAAAAAAAATATATGCTTTCAGTAAAAGTTCCTGTTCTCCCATTCACTAAGGATAGTATGTTCATAAGTATTGTAGGTGGATCTCATTGTTCATAAATATTGTAAAACTCAAGACTGAAATCCAGAGTCTTGATTGGCTGAAACCTGAGTCCAGAGTCTTGATTGAGTGGAACCTGTTTGGTATTATTTGGTAAATGCACGGGTCATGCGTGCACCTTGCCATTGTGAAAGTTTGGACATGAACATAGCAAAGCTATTTCCTCTGTCAATTGTAACCTATCTGTTTTATTTCTGTGACGAGGTACCTTTGTAAATGAGCCTCGTGGCGCAAAGGTTGTAAATCCAAAATTTCAAATAAATAAATAAAGCAGAAGGTGAGGTTGGTTTAATACTGAAAAAATATTTGCTTTATGCCTCATCTGCATCTTATAATAGCAGTGAGGCACTCCAGAAAATGGATGTTACATTTTAGCATGCATTATACTCCTCCCCACCCCCCAAGCAACGTGAATGCCACGTGGCTTTGCTTCATGCAATTTTTTCACAATTTTAACTTTAAATTTTATTAGGGGGTGATTATCTAGCAGTAACCTCTCATCTTCTTTAAATATGTCAGTAAAAACAAATGAAAATAAACAGACAGGTGTCCAGTCTGTAGGCACAGTTGAGAAATAAGGCCCTGTTCTAGCGGGCTCTCCTGTGAGATGAGGCCTGTGATGCCACTGTATCCCACCCTGTAAGGCATGCACTGCAAACTGATCATGGACTTCTTCACTTCTGAATCCCAGTCTTACTGCAGTTTAATCCCAGCTCAAATGCAGCTGCAAAGGCTGCTAGAAAAGGGACATACCGTTATTTTATATGAACCTATGGATTCAGAAAAGAAGGAAGACCTGGGCCTATCGAGTTCTCTTCCCACCAACAACCAGCAGCTTACTCAACAGGGTAAGTTAAATAAGAAAATAGCTCTTGCATCAAATAACCCAGGCTAGTAGAAGGCTTGTGCAACGGTGAGTCCCCCTCACTTTACAAAACCAGTGAAAAAACAGAACCACATGGGTACTGATACCGTTCTCACAATACAATACTACCAACCTAAAACTGGCTGCTCACTGCAACGGGCTATATGGGAAGGCTAACAGAATGCTGGGGTGCAAAGTGTGAGGAATTACTGGCATAAGGAGGGAAGTGGTATTTCTTCTGCATAGGTCACTCAGAGACAGAATTCATAATATCATGTCCTGTTCTAGAGTCTGCACCTGGGGGGGACCGTACTGCTGTGTAGAATATGGAATTCCATAGGTGGAATTAGCATGGAATGACTATTCTACTGGCAGAATTTACACTGGAATTTTGCTGGTCCTCCTGAGGAATTTTGCCCGCTGTGATCCACAGAATCGTATTCCTCGATCAGCACTTTTCTACAGAAATTCATTTCACAACCATTTCTGCAAACAATGCTGAGATCTGTGGAATAAAATGCTGCAGAAATGTGGTGGAAGACCCATGCCACATTTTTCTGCTGCAGAATTCTGCAATTCCACTCCAGAAGAAATTAGGAGGAATTTCAAAAATTATATGAAATTCCATTCCGCTAGAATCTGAAAATTCCATACACCACTAGAGGACAGGGATGGTTTAGAGGCAGTGCAACTGGTCTGTAGGGCCAGACATGAGAATGAAAGAATAAAAAGTCTCAACATGTGTTCAGTGGAGGACAGAGCAGAGTGGGGGTCATGACAGTGACTTTCAAGTTCATAAATAAGTTTATTAAAGTAGACAAAGCAAGTCTGTTCAAATTATGGAAAAGTACATCCACCAGGGGCATGCATGCAAGCTGGTGTGAAGAAGGTTATGAATGGACATTAGGGTACATTACTTCACAGAAAGGGTGGTGGATAGGTGGAACACACTTCCTGTCAAGGTGGTGGAGGCCAAGAGAATAGCAGAGTTGAAAAAAAAAAGTGAGACACAAAGTAATCAGATGTGAAGATGAGGACAGGAAAGGGCAGAATGGGAGGGAGGATACAGACCAGAGAGTCTCCAAGTACAGAATCTTGTGATAGACCAGATGGACTGTTCAGGTTCTGGTCTATCGCTTCACTATATTTCTATGTTTCTGCAACACCTCCATGCTGTAGGTTATGGAATTAATACCCACATATTGCTAATATCAGCCTTGCCAGTCTCAGAAAGGTTTTCCCATTAACACTCAGTGGGGTGCAGGTCTGAAAGAGTGTCATTACTGAATAAAAGACGGGCTGTGCCATGCACCAAGACAAGTGTCAAAATCAGTAGAACAAGTGTAACAAAGAGAGCGAGAGATGCTTTGACATGAGTAAAGAAAGGGGGAGGCATAGTGCCAGAGTCGTAATGAAACAGCTAGTGAGAGGGCTGTCAGTTATGCACAGGAATCATTTAAATAATAAATAGGTTTCAAGTTTTAAAAAACACAAACAGAGCAAGAGGTGTCAAAACAATAAAGGGAGTAGCAGAATCCACATGAAAGGTTTCAAAAATACTGTAGATGCAAGTCTAGAGCAGCATTAAATATTTAAATCCACATTAACCTCTTCGGTACCTTTCTCCTCCCATGTATGATTCAGGGAGTGGAACTTGAATGATTTGCAGGAGGGAACTACATGGTTCATACATTCACAGAGTTTAATCTGAGGACTGGAGAGATTTTAACTGTGCTCTCATGCATAAATCTCTCTTTACTTACCAAAACTCACTCGTCAATGCTGTGTGAAAACCCTCCTAACTGGCAAGACTGACAAACCAATTTTGAAATGCCAGTGCCCTCTAAGAAAGAGGACTAGAATGTGGGAATGTGCCCCAAAATGGGTGGGTGTGACAGGCAGAGTCATCCAATCAGCATGTGCAGAACAGAGCATTGGTGCAACTTGCATGGCCAATCAGCACACATGAGCCTTGACTCTCCAGCAGGACCCAAGCTTTAGGATTCTGAGGTGTGTACCACTGACCTAGGCCTCTGGTCTTAATATAGCTCTCATATAAAAAAGGCTATCTACATGATTCCTAGATCTTTGCCCATTAAAGTACACTTACAGCTGAGGCCAAGTCTGGGGCAGAAGTCACGGTCCTTACTGCTTATGACATCACAGTCAGTTGCTATGGAAATAACTGTGAAGTCGCAGAGCATTAGGACCTTCAACTCCAGAATAAGCCTCAGCTGTAAGGGAACTGGAAGGGACAAAGCCCTTATATAAGCAATAAGACATGACAGTGTGCGCTTTGTGCTGGGACAATGGTGCACCTTGGGTGGGTTGATGCATAAGGTCAAAAAGGCCATGTGTTTCCACTGCCTGAGGAGTTCTGTTGCCCCAGCACAAAGAACATCCTAGAGCGCATTATGATTGTGAAATGGGTTCCCATTAGTAAACAGGATACGTAAAAAAAAAAAGAAGTTTTTAATTTTAAAATTGTCCTGAAAGTGAACAGAAATGTAAAACGTGTGTAAAAAGATACACATATGGGCCCGATTCTAGAAGGGTGGTGCAGGTTGCCACCGAACGCAACTTGCGCCACCCTCAACTGCGACAATGACCCTGCACCCTCTTCTAGAAGGGACAGGGTCTTCACAGCAAAGTCCTGCGACTTGTGACATCGGCAAAGTACGCCGCACAGAGGGCGCATCTGGCCAGCATGTCGCAACCCGCTGCTGCAGGTCGCAGCACACCCCACCCATGCCCTGACCCTGGTCGCCCACCGCATATGTGGCATGCACCTGCCCCAGTAGTCCAGTGCCCCCCACCGTAAAGTCAAACTAGAGTCCGATTCCCTGTAGTTCAGTGTGTCCCTCAGAACCGTACATATCCATATCAAAACAAATCCCACTCTTTCAGCCTCTCAAACCGTGCTGATTATTTGGGGCTGGCTCCCACCCCGGTAGTTCAGGCCCTCAGCACTTCACTCAGACCACGGCTCACGACGACGGTTAGCCGACCGAGTGTTAGACAGCACCACAGCACAGGCGCGTTCAGAAATTCATCCCTGAGCGTGTCTGTACTGTAGCGCTAATACACACTCAGTTGGTGGCTGGGCCATGGAGGCGGTAGAGGTGGGCTGTGCCAGTCGCTGGCTGGGATGGTGGGGGTGCTGGTGGCTGGCACGGCTGGTGGGGGGGCCACTAGACTACCAGGGAATCGGGAATTATTTTAAATATTGATATGTACAGTTTGGGGGCACTAGACTACCAGGGATTTGGGATTTATATCATAACATGGATATGTACAGTTCTGAGGGGGCATTAGACTACCAGGGAATTAGGAATTATTTTATAAATTGAAATGTACAGTTCAGGGGCACTAGACTGCCAGGGCTGGAATATTGCCGCATATGCGGCGGGCGACTCGCAGTTTGGGGCACAGGGGGATGGCAGGCCCTGTCTGGCGGGGCTTCTGCCAACGGCTGTTTCGGGGCTGGGGTAAGGGCAGCTCCTGTAGGGCTCGCTGGGTGTGCTGGGCATGGGGGGGGAATTGTGCACTATCCACTGGACAGCCAACAGGTCCACAGAACCCTGGGCATCCGTAGTTATACCAGCTAAATGCTGGTGTAACTTATTGCCGGATTCTCCGGGGGTTCTTGTAGAATCTGATGTGGGCACTTGTGGCTGCCCTTCTAGAGCAGGGGCACAACTGCCGCCATAAACCCCTAGCGCCATGTCGCAGGGGGTTTATGCGGCGTAACAGTTGTTTGGCGCAAGTGGCCTGCAACATGTCACAGGTCACTTTGTAGAATCGCGCATGTCACAACTGCTGGAGTAAGTTGCTACATGCGCTAGTCAGCTTGGCGCAACTGCTGTTACGCCTGGCATAACCCTTCTAGAATCGGGCCCTATATACTCCAATTTGGACACAGTAGTTTTACTACATGGCCAGTTGGTGGAAGCAAAAGTGCATATAAGCTACATTTTTTTTGTACTGGCAGGAGTGAGGGCAGGCGGCAACTCCAAAAGCAGTGTGGGCACAGTCAGCGGTTACCAGAGTTACAGGGAGACACTGCATGGAATGTGGTCAGAAAGTTGTTTAAAAGGCCTGGAAAGATTTTTGAAAGTCCTCTCTGGGCCTTGTAAGAAATACCATGATTTGTAGTTAGTTAGCCTTGTGAGGGATTCGAGTTCTGCAGCAGTTTGAGGAGTCTTAGGGAGCTGCAGTTTGTTTCAAAGGCCTCTCTGGCCCTAGTCTAAAGTGCCACGATTGGCAAGGGATCCAAGTTCAGTGGCATGTCTGGACACTGTATACAGTGCCATGGAAGCAAGTTGGCAAGTCCTATCAGGAACATAAAAGTTGGAGGGGCAATTATTTATCTACAGCTGTCAGATGAGAAATACACGCCAGTGGCAGATGGCAATTAGAGGCCTGAAAACTGCAGTATAGAGTAAGTGAAGTGATGCCAGGGCAGACATTGTTAGTGCAATTATTCTATTGGGAAACAGGTCAGGACAGGATACAGACTTTTTTTGATGCTTTGCGTTAAGATATCAGCACTGGATTCCATGCTCCTCAGCCAATGAGACACTTCCATTTGTTTGTACCCATTTCATAATTTTATGTCAATACCATTTGAAATGAAGAATGGAATGACTAGAAATTATGTTCTTTGATTGTTGTGCAACTGAGACGCGTCGATACCTGCACTCATCCATTTTACAGCAACCAGACTCACAGCAGCAGTGCATGTGGTGAACACTATGACCTATCCATTTTGTTTTTTAGATTTCCCCTCATCTCCTGCATTGTAAGATACATTTTTTCCCCATTTTCAGTCTGCTTTTCCATTTTTATTTTTACATCTGAAATAATAAAAAGTGCTCTTTTTAATTTGGCATTCCCTGGGTTTACATCAGTATTCTCGGATTTGTTTAGCACCAGTTATTTAAAATTATTTTTCTTGTGGCTAAAATGAACTAGTGTGCAACAGAATCTGCTTCCTACAACTGAGTATTCAAAAGCAGCAAAGAATAATGATAAAAATGTGGGGAAATACCTATTAAAAGGAGCACTATTTTTACTATTTCAAAGTAAAAAAGGGAGAAAGTAAAGTCAAAATGGCAAATAAAAATTGTCTTACAAGACAGGCAATACGCAGCAATCTAGAATAAACAAGTATGGATAGTGTTCACCTTAAAGCAGCAGTACTACCAAATCAGGAAGTGATCTATCAAAATTCTTCTTTTTGGCTGTAAGCATGCGGCCAAAGTTCCAGTTTCCATACCTGTAAATATTTTTTTTTCAGTTATATTTAGTTTTTCTTAGATATTTGCAATTTATTTTAATTGTTGTGGCGCTACAATAAATATGGCGGCTGACTAATTTTCAGCTGCACTTTGCCTTCAGGTCGCATCACGTCTTTTGACTACAGCAGTGGGACCCTCTGTTGACCATTCCCAATGTCCCTGCAAGTCATACAGATGTCCAGATGGCAGGAGAGGGGGTTCCAGTACAACATGCTTGGTGGCAGAAATGTAAAAAAAAGCAGAGGATAACTGAGCAAATTACTCGGTGATAGTACAATGCCAGTGGGAAAGAGTACCAGGTATATGACCAGCAGAGCACAGGGAATAAACGGTCAAAAAAGCACAAGTTTTTTTTGTAGTACTGCTGCTTTAACATCCACTGCTGCTTTAATTACACCAGAAATATACAAGTGAATGAAAATTAAATTGATGTATCTTTTGAGTGACTAAAACTGGTTTTGGATGGGAGGTTCAATTTATTTGAGAGAATGACAGCCTGCCACCTTCAAGGGGGTTCAGATTCCCACTGTCGATACCAGTTTGCCTGTTCCTAATTATACCATGTGTTTATTCTTTTCCATTGTTATGGCTTGACTGATGCTTGTGAGTGTGTGTGTGTGGGGGTCACCTTAATATCATCTGTCAGTTCAGATTTGGTGGTAGCTGTTCTGACAGAGATTTCATGGGTCTCATAGCTGGACCGTTTTACCTCCTATGGATTTCTAATTAAGTTGCTGGCACTCTACCTGTAAGAGAGGAACAGCACTGCAGCAGAGGACGTTTAAACAAGGAAAGCAGTGAACAGGGATGATCTTGTTCAGCGGGACACTTGTCTTTTGATCACTGTTTCTAACATCCCCCCAGCCATCAGAATTAATGTAGACAGATTCTGCTTATTAAGGGACAGCCTGACAAGAGGTGGATGTCATGGTTGGGGGTGGGGCGGCATTTCATTTACCACTGAGGTGTTCTCTCTTAACAGGCTTCTTCTGTATTTAATCAAAAGCACTTAAGAACTGCCAGGAGATCTTAAGATCAAACACTGAGTGTGTCGCTAAGTGGCAGATTTGCTAGGTACCAGAAGTTTTTAGCAGCACCACTGAACTTTTTGTATTTTGCCTTTTTTAGCCACATTCAGTGCCTGCTGTCTTCCAGCCATGCCACCGGCACTTCGTCCTAGCCATGCTGGGCACTGACCAATTCTTTCCTCTCCAAATGGCACCACACGTGCCATGTGTGAACCACTCACAGAGTATAACGCTGTACTGTATGATGAGCTCCCCCACCAAACAGTGTAGCACCCCTGCAACTTGTCTGCTCTCCATCATTCTGCACAGCGAGGGACTCAAGGTCCTTTCTGAATTGCACTGAAGCTCACCCTCTGATGCTGCAACACAACATGCTGACACGCTGCTATCACTCTTCTACATACATTTTTATTTTTATTATTTTAGTCTTTGGTGACCAGGTAAGGCCCACTAGGCACAAGTGCCTGTTTTCAAGGGCAACCTAGGAGCACTGGGCGGTTAAGTGACTTGCTCAGAGTCACACAGTATGCAAGTGGAGGTTGTGAGAATCAAACCCAGGTCTGGTCTGCTGGATGTACCAAGCTTGTTCACAGCTCCTTACTCTAACCTCTAGGCTATACTGCAAGCATCCTCACCCCTGCCACTCCACTTCCAGCTTCTGCATGTCTCTGCAGCAGATGAACTGTGAAGTCAATGGGTGACAGCAGGGCTCAAAGCAAAAAGTGTGAGTTTCAGGAGCCCAAAGCCCAAGCCACTACCTTCACAGGCATCCAGTGACCTGAAACAGCAATGCAGTTGTGCATAAGGGGTAGCCAAACTCTGCAAAGGTACATATTGCTTTTCAGGATTTGACCTAAAGCTCTTTACCGGCAATTCACCCTGCCCTATCCCCCCCTTTAAATGAAATGTCTGCACTCTGTCAAAAGTCACATGTGAAGCATGTATGTCATCTCTGTCGAACAAATTGCCACAATTTAAAAAAAAAATCACCAGTTTTCTGGTGCCTACAGCATGGGGCTATCTAGCAATGCAAGTTTGGGCCCTAAACTTGGGATGGCAGGAGAGGAGGCTGCAAATGAGGGTGAAGAAACATCTGTGAGGTGGTTTGGAGCCTTGACAATGAGAATCTCCTAGGGACAGCTTGGGGGAAATACCGACAGTGACACAGTTGAGAATGCACTGCATGCCTTCCCCTCAGTGCTGCTGGAAACACACTCACTAAGGCAGCATGGCAGGTGAGTTGAGCAGGAAGAAAAATACTCTGACTGGAGGATGAAAGGACATCCAGCAGCTGCTCAAGCTCTGTGGCATATCAAACGCTCAGCCCCGCCTCCCAGATGCTGCTAATTTTGTTGTGATTCATCTTTCGACTAAGCCCCAACCAGGCCAGAAGAGGAACCCATCCAGGGGAGCAAGCTGAGGTTTCCCACTGATGCAGCAAATTAGAGTCTGGACAATAGGGCTCCCAAGTCACCAGATGGAGACATGGAATCAGAAGGTGAGCAATCAGAAGGACAGCCTGAAGAGTCAAAAACAGTAGGTAACAAAAAACTCAGCTTATACTAGAGATGCATGAAGCAGGCCATGCTACAGTCACACTTCCATTCCTCCAAACATGGAGCACTGGTTTCACCAGCTGACCCAAGCACTGCAACAGGTAGAAGTGTACTCCATCGGGACTGCCAGTGCATTCAGATCTCGTATTTCTGAACTTTGAAATTGGGTAGGTTGGTCTCCTGCTGGGATCGCTAGCCCACCGCTGCTTCATCATTGATGTAATATGGACATTAAGCTCACATATTTGGTGGTCACAGCTGAGTTATATTATTGCAGGGACACACACACGGTCAGCACTGCTCATTCCAAGTAAAGATGCTTGCATAACCCATATATACAGTACTTCAGAAAGCATCTGGTTTTACTCCCTTTTTATCCAGAATAATAATTTGGTATTCAGATCATTATCTGGTCAAATTAACCAGATTACTGACCAAATTAACCATCATCCAGGCTTATCCACCAGATACAGATACTGAAGCTACCCACAGATTAGTCTGCAGAACAGCTAATTCCCCATTAAGTAGTGAAGCAGTCTCTAAAGGTCTATAGAAGGGTTTAGATATGCAAGTTTTAAAGAGTCTTTGTCAGGAACAACAAAAACTATGACACCGGATATCAGCGACTGCCACTGAGAAGCCATAAACCGACCAGCACCAGCAGCAACAAAATCATTACACACCAGGCTAATACAGTGAGTGCAAAATACCATTCAATAGCGTGCAAAAATTCAGTGCAAATTATGTAATCCAAGGTACTGTGCCTTTTTGTAATTGCACTGGATTCCGTAAACTGTTAAATGATGGTTTGCACATATGAGCCTGGTGGTTGTCATTTTCTTTGCTGCTAATACTTCACAGATAAAGCAAAAAGTCCTTTACAGAGAGTACATTTCTTGTCATGTCCCTACAGAAAAAATATCAGCTTTGATTGTAAACTGTAATAAATAAATACATAAATATAATACCAGCAGATGAGATGCAAGGGGTCTCAAAAAGCAAAGGGAAGGGAAAGCCCTGCAGCATTTCCTGTTTGTGTTCACTTACCCTTTCACATTCTGTATATGTCTCTCTTTTTTTCACGTTTCCCTGGTCTTTTAAAACCAACCCTGCATGAACCCCTCCTTCTGATAGATGATACACTCAGTGGCAACATCAGCAGCAATTGGCACTGTGCAGCATTTTCAAATTCTGCTGGATTGGAATTCTGTAAAATTTTTGAAAATTGCACCTAACTTCATGGATTTCCAAAATTTGTAAAAAAAAATGCAGATTGGCAATACGTGGTTTTAATTAAACTGCAGATTTCTTTCCTGCAATCTGCAAAGAATTATACTGTGGTTTACATAAGCCATGGAAAGTTATTCCCCAGTTTACATAAGGATGCCTTTCAGAATTCTGTGGAATTCAGAAAGACATGCCGAAAAGCATGACCAAAGTGGAATTCCCATTCCAAACAGCTCTAGTAGCAGTTCGTTCATGGTTATTGATGCTGATTTGCATAGGTTGCTACTCAGCACATTGAGCAATGGCTCCTTCTTCATCAATCTACCTGCCGGCAGGGAGCTATATCAGCACCAGAAGTCGCTGAGTGCAATCAATGGTGTCTCTGGTTGGTGCACCTTTAATGGCGCAAAATAGGTGGGAGCAGGACAACAAATAGGACTGCTGTTAAAGGTCCGGGAGACAGAAAACAAAAAGAGAGACAGATGAACGAAAGATAACAAGGGATGAGTAAACATGAACTGGAAATGTTGTTATGCCTCCCTGTCCCTTTAAAATGCTGATTTGCAGATTAAAAGCCTCATCTTCATTTTGTCCAATCTGCTTTTCACATTTTAGAGGATCCATGCTGAAAGCTGAAGCCAAGACTCACCGCTCCTAACCATCACTCATCGTTGGCACAGAATGGCCATCCTGTACAATGGTGGGGAAGGGTTGTCTTCTTATGGGGGGGGGGGCAGATGCCTTTATGTTCCCCCCACAACTGTGTCATTGCTCTGAGTGCACTGTGACACCCAACTTCCATTGCTTGTGAATGGGCAGCAGCCACATCCCACTCCCTATTCGGCCACAGAAGGTGCTACAATGCAATGTGCTCTAACTGTTCCACCCTACTTGACACATCTCCCTTCCATTGGCAAATGAGAGACCTGTGGACATTCCCAAGCTCAGGTCCCCCTCCTCTCACAGGGCAGCTGAGTGAATGAGAGAGGCCCAGGGCCATTCTCAAACTCTGGTCCTTCCTTCCTCCCTCTCTCTCTGCAGGCCCAGAGTATGAGACAGACCCAAGGCTGTTCTCAAACTCTAGTCCCCCTTTGTCCATAGGCCCAGTGAGTGAAAATCCTGTGGCTGTTCGCAATCTCAGGTCACCCTCCCTCTGCTGGCCTAGTGGGTGAGAGACCAATTCTCAAACTCTGGTCACACTTCATCTACAGGTCCAGTGAGTGAGACACCTATGATCATTCTCAAACTCTGACCACCCTCCCTCTGCCGGCCCAGTGGGTTAGAGATCCATGGTCATTCTCAAACTCTGGTATCCCAGGTGGTCACAGAGCTGAAATCTGTTCTTGCTTTTAAATGGCGGCACACTCTTTCATTTGTCTGGCAGTAAAATACTATAATGTGATCTCAGCTTGGAGCGGCATAGCCCTACACAAGCCACAGTGATCTTTGTGGTCATTTGGCAACACAAAAGAAATATTATTCTGAAGCCATGTGTGAATCTTTTGGGTGGGTAATAGTCATGTTGCTGTCTTTTTCTTCTAGTCCACTTCCAAGAACTACTGTCTTCCCAGTGTTTCCAGTGGGTCTGAAGGAGACCTCTCTGTTCTATGTGCGGAGACAGAGAGACTGCAAGAGAGTAAGTACACCTGTGCCTTTTGTAACAGGTCTGGAATCAAAGAGACAGGTCATGCACATACAGACACAAGAATGACAGTTCCACCTGCAGCAAGGTCTCTCTCACTCTGACTGAGTAAGCCGGCATTCCTATTTTATACTTGGTTCTTTCCGTTTTGTTTTTTACAGTAGCTCATTCAGGTAAATAGGTTTAAAAATGGCATTTCCTGGGATTAAAAAATATGTACAGTATATACTACTGTACAGTATAAGCTCACAGTCTGCTATTTAAGAAATAGTATTTTTTTTTAACTCAACACGCAAGGCAAACATATTGTAAATAACAGAAAAAGGGATTTGCATGCCCTCCTACCCCAGTAATAATCAGAACCGTTTCTTGTCTATATCTGCCCCCCCCCAAAAAAAAATACCCTGTTGGATTCTCTCCATCTATCTACCAGGCAGGTACTTACTGCTCTTACAAGCACTATGAAACAAAACTTGTGACAAAAAAAATGTTTTAACTCGACCACTTCTTCCAGTCCTTTTGTTGGGCCCTGGAGGACTGGACAAACCTCATGCCTGGCCTTTTGCCCACTTTCTAGCTGTTCTCCTCTCTCAATCTCCGCTATAATATCCTAATTAGCAATGGCCCGCCTATCTCCCCATGAGCGTCTAGCAGCTGAAGGTGTGTCTGTAACCACTAATGAACTCACACCTGGAGCTGTAGCAGTACCAGGCTAATGACAGACATTGCTCTGCAAGAAATTAGATATAAAAAAAAAAGAAACTTTGTTTTTCTTATTTTACAAGGAAAATGGGAACGAGGGCATACTGGTTTGGGTCATGTTTAATTTCTATTCGGCTGTGCCCCCCACCCCCCATCCCCCCATCTATAGCTGGTTGTTTATTCTTCCATCAATCTTCTAAGCCATATGACCAGCTCCTACCCCCACCCTTACACTACCTGCACTGCCCTGTAACAGTGACTGCATACATTAGGGCTCAGGAGGTATAAGATCGGTGGGGGACTCCCTCCTTCACAGTGGTGACACTTAACCACTCCAATCCACCCCAGCATACAGCCTCTTCTGTTTAGTGGATCTGCCTGTGCAGTGAAGTGACCCCTACTGTTACCCCAAGGGGCTACATAACAGCAGCTCCATCAGCCTAATCTAAGATTTCAAGATGGATCTTTGTAACCAACTTCTAGACCACCATCTCCAATCTAGCACAACTCGGGGCATAGATCACAGGGGCTCAGAGTACCTGCTGTTCAAAACCATGAGCTTGCTGGGTAGAAGGTCAGTTAGCCGACAGTTATTTATTCAGTGGGACTAAGTGCAACTGTTAGACAGAAGCACTCCCACCCCCACCCTACCCCCCTGCCCCCAGAACCCAGGCAATAGTATGCAGAACATGGTGGTCCAAGACTTCCTTTACACTGAAAAGTTCAACAAGAAGAGATCCTGGGTTTGGCACTCACCACAGCCCCTGGCTCCCTGCATGACCTTAAGTAGGCCTCTTCAACCCCTATGCTTCCACCCCCACCCGGCTTTCAAACTAGGAAGAATTAGGCAGCCCCAAAGTTGAAAATTATATATAGCATCCCAGCTGTGTTATCCTGGGTTAATAAGCTATAAATCACAAGAAACAAAATTGGGGATGGATGTCAGGAAAGCTCAGACTTCTCTGTCTCTTAAAAAAAAATCCATACTGCCAAAGTGGTGGTGGTGATTTAGCTGACCAATTGCAAAACAATCTTAATGCCCTGTAGTCAATCAAACACACTGCGGGTGCAGTTCCTTATGGTCAGGATGCTTGCAAGGGCAAGTGAAAAGACAAACTTGGTTGCTCAGCAGTAGCCACTCAAGTCGAGTGAATAAAGCCAATGGAGATTTAGCTATCTGCTCCTGGACTGCATTATATATTCCCTCTGCAGACTCTCTTGCTGTCTAAGGTTTCTAAAGATGTCACTGTCTGCGAATCCTCTGTAAACCTTTAGCCAGTAAGAAGAGAGGTTTAAGAGGGAGCACACTCAGAGGGTGCCTATTGGCCGAAGTCAAGAGAAACCAGCTTCTACATAATAGGGTAATCAGGGAAGTAAACAACTAGATCAAGTATAAAAGGAATGCCCCCTCCACACACACACACACACACACACTGAAATGGAAAGATCAAATTAAAAAAGAAAAAAATCACAGTTTCTCTTTCAAATATTTCTTATCAATCTGATTTTCTTTCAATCCCAGGAAATGATCAAAATTTCACAGGAAATTAAAGAGAAATACGTACCTCCCACCATCTTTTCCCCAACTTCCCACCCCATCCCCCACCCATCCATCCAACAGAAATACAAAATGAAACAATGAAATGTATTTTTTAACCACTAAGACTTGCTGTAAAAAAGAAGAGAAAAAAAAAGCTAGGAATAAAAAAAAAAAACTAGAGAACCACTCACAAAACAGTTTTGTTCAGCTGTAGATACGTTGATACAAGCAAGCTTAAATATATTTTTAAATTTTTTTATCTGTACAAGGTCCGATAAACCAGCTTTTGATGCTCCTGGTTATATTTTCTTTCTCCTGTTTTTCCTTAAAAAAAGCTCTCCTTGTTCTCGGCTCCTAGAAGGTCGGAGGGTGTTGATTGGCTCCTTTGGAAGTTCTTATGTCCTTCACCATTCATGTTGGGTTGCTATACTGTATGGTCACTTACTAGAGTTTCCAGGTATTATTTTTTTTTGAAAGATTTTAAATTGATTTTCTTCACCCCTCCGAGGTTGGGTCTAAATGAAATATTCCTTCTTGTCATCACTGGAGGACTGCCCGCCTTCTGCGTTGATAATAGCAGTGTCAGCATCTGGAGCATCGTCTGACCCCTTCGCCTCATGAGTCAGATAGGTACCTAGAAGAAGTAACAAAAAATCAGTTTCAGACTATTCTACCCTTTTTAGTCTGCTTTCAGTCTTCAAAGTTTCCCTCAGGCTGTACAACTGTTAAATATCACTATGGCACCTTTATGGCTATTCTGATGCAATAGCATTAACTCTTGTGTGGAGACTTGACTAGTCCATTTTTTTTTTATTTTTATCTAGCATACTTTTCTCCTCTTGACACCCGAATGACCAACCACTGGTCCTGGCATCTTGCCCAGCCCCATCACCTGCCTTATCCAGAACTTACCTCATCACTGAGTTCCTCCCTGACTTACTCCCAGGGCAGGGCCACTGGGGAGAGACCTTACCCCCACCCAACGAAGTTAGAGCTCAGTGTTGGTGAGACAGTCATGGTTGGTGGTGCGGATAGGATCGGTCAGCATCTGTGCTGTGGGCGGAGGCTTTTCTTCAATTTTCTCCCAGCCTCATAGATGCTGAGTAAGGCCTCCCAATGCAGGCACATATGCAGAGGCGTGCAATGTGCGTCAAAGCGTGTTGACGTCACCCACCCTTCATCATCGGCTACTACTTGCACCAGTACCTCTGGTCACTGAGGTGGCAGTACTACAGTAAGGTCTGGGAGTCCTCCTTCCCCGATGAGTCTGGCATCTGATGGGATGCTCAAACATCTTCCCTGGGCTGGCCCTCCAATGACCCAGGCTTGTTCTCAAACTCAGGTCACCGGCATCTCAAGTGGCAGGGTTACCACTATGCTGTTGGGCCAGCCCAACTAGTCAATGTTTAAAGCCACCATAGTTAAAAGAAGTGCTAAACTGCCAATCCAACAGTGTAAAGGAAGTGCACTGTGCTACCATACAAGAGAATGATCATTGAGCCTGCTGCCCGAAGCTGAACTTGAAGAGAATAATCTGATCTCCCCCTCTTGGCCAATTTGCTAAACTCAAACTTTACTCAAGAAATCTGAGGTCAACTGTCCAAAGCCAACTAGCGGTGCTTCCATCAAAACAACAGGCGGCCTCGGGGCCTTTTCAATGTCTGCACCTACCGTTCAGAACAACCTCTCTAGGTATCCTGTCCAAACCGCATCATCCAAAAGAACGTGGTGGAAACTGCTCCGTGTTAATCGCGCAATAAGGAAGAGTGAAGTACATAAAAAAATAGCGACTGCATTTATTTAGTTATTTTTTGTTTACCAGATAGGTGAGCTAACGATAAAATTACTATTTTCAGTCACGACCAGGGAGGCTACAAACATTGACAGACCAGCAGGTACAGGTATAGCATGCAAAGCAAAGGAGTACAGTGTAAACATTTCACAGATAAGAACAAGGTATAAAACCTGGTGGAGACCAGGGTACAACAGGTAGGGCATATACAAAAGCTAAGTATGTAAAATACATAAATCCAGCTTAGCGACGACACACAGTGAGGACAAAGCAGCAAGTAACATCACAGAGATCCACAGAGTGCACGGCTTGTGGCCAGTTTATAATAAAGTTCAGATGTCCCATTGAAAGAAGTCAGGAATTAAAAAACATGGTTTCAGGCCACTGGAAAGTGCAAAGCAACAGTATCAAACATAAGGGGAGGTAAAGGAAGAAAGGTAGGGCATTTAACAGGAGGAGGGACAAATTAGAAACTCAATTGAGTGGTGACATGCCAGACGTCCAGTCATACAGGAATGGGGGGGATAAGGACAGGTTAAATAGGAGTGAGTGCAGTGGGAGGGAGGGAGAGAGAAAGAGCAAAAGATCATGGGGGTTTAAAGCATGAGCAAGAGTCGGAAACAGATAGGAAAGTGCGAAGCTCTGTTTTAAAGAGGGCATGGGAAGGCGCTTGCCGAACTGATAAAGGGAAGGAGTTCCAATGCAGCGGAGCACAGTGAGAGAAGCTTGGGAACCTTTAGAGGTTTTACTCCTTGGGACTTGTAATAGGTATTTATCAACTGACCGTAATCCATAAGAGGATGTTTGAGGAATCAGCAATGCTGCTAGACTGATAGGAGTTTGTGTCCTGTTTATATTATCCACATGAGAGCCAGCAGAATTAAGTCCCAGTGTGGAGGGTGGTAGCCAGTTGAGGTCAGAATAGAGTAGGCAGTGATGTTTGAGCCGAGGCGATGAGGAGGTATAGCAGCAAATGTTATTATAAGTGGTGTCCTAACTACGAAGTGTGGTCTTTGGTACAGATGTGCATGTGATGACACCATAGGTCAGAGCTGGTAGCAATATACCACGGGCAATGGCCACCCTGGCAGAGGGAGTGAGTGTACGGCTGGTCTGGTAAGTAATGCCCAGTTTAGAGTTTACCGATTTACATGTTGATTGTATGTGTAGATCAAAGTGTAGGGACTGATCAAGGACTACCCCAAGATATCTGAATGAGGTAATTGTACGGATAGAGGAGGAGCCAGGGCAGGAAACCTTGATGTCATCTTTGCAGGATTTAAGCTTGGTAGCAGTCCCAAATAACACTGACTGGGTTTTAGTTACATTGAGGACCAGTTTATAGTTAGAGAGCCAGGTTTGGGTTTTGTGAAAGTCAGAGGAGAGGCACGAGTTTATAACAGATACGTTTTTGGAGCTAGTGTACAATACTATATCATCGGTATAGAAGAGGTATGAGCAGGAGGTGAGACCAGAGATACAGGTTACTCACCTGTAACAGGAGTTCTAGGAATGGTATATGTTGTTCATCCACACTCATTGGCAGATATCCTTGCCGCTTTAAATCTTGCCGGAAGGTCTTCAAGCTTGCTCCTCCCACCCACCCGGGTGGTATAACTCTCGGCTCCGCCCCATGACGCCAGATCTGGCCCGCTGGAAGCTCAGGTTGTGCGTCGAGAGCCGGGAGGTCGGGTGGAGTCGTGTGGATGAACATATACCATTCCTAGAACTCTGTTACAGGTGAGTAACCTGTATTTCTAGGGACATGGATATGTTGTTCATCCACACTCATTAACAGAACTCTAGCAGTTCTCCGGGAGGAGGGAGGCAAGACGCACACCCCAATACTTATGGGAAAGAGAGACTGGAGAACCGAGGCCCCAAACCAGCATCCCGGCGTGACTCAAGGTCGATGTGGTAATGGGTAATGAAGGTGTTTGCTGACTTCCAGGTAGCAGCCCGCAGATTTCCTGGATAGGGACGCCCCTGGAAGCAGCCACCGCTGCAGCAGTATGGCGGTAGAATGAGCTCTTATCCTCTGGGAGGCTCCATGCTCACCAACTTATAGCAGAGATCTATGCAGGAAGTGACCCACCTGCTTATCGTCCGGCTTGGCTGCAGGTCTGCCAGGTGCTGCTTCAGCGTAGGTGACAAACAGCTGGCGAACCTCTCCTCGATTTCAGCCGCGCTGCCTTATAATAAGCAGGCGCCTTCTAGGTCCAAAGGTATGGAGCCTATATTCGCCTCCGAGTGTGATTGGGGAACACCGGGCAGAGTCAACACCTGGTTAAGGTGAAACTCCGACACCACCTTCGAAGGAATTTCAGGTGGGGCGCAGGACAACCTGTCCCTGTGGAAGACCGGTAAGGAGACTCGATGGAAAGCGCCTGGAGCTCCCATCCTTCTGGCTGACGTGATAGCCACCAAGAAGGCGGTCTTCCACCACAGGTGAGAGAGAGCACCTGTGCATAGGTTCGAATGGCTTGCCCATGAGCTTGCCAGTACCAGCAGTAGATCCCACGAGGTGGGGGTTCCTGCACTGAGGGGAATGTGATCAAGGCCTTGAAAAAGCGCCAGACCACCTTCCTCCCCATACATCGACTGCCTCCTGCCCGCGCCTGCAAGCAGAGATGGCTGCCAGGTGCACCCTTAGGGTCATCGACCTAAGCCCTTGATTAGAAAGGGACCATAAATAGTCCAAGATGCTTGCCAGGAACAGGAGGAAGGGTCCAAGCCTTGCCTGACACCAAATGGAAACCTTTTCCATTTGAAGGCATAACATTTTCTGGTCGACTCTTACGGGATGCCTCAACTACATTGAGGACCTCGTCGGAAAGACCCAAGGCCTGGAACTCTGGCCGCTCAGGAACCAGGGTCAGGTGCAGGGATTGAAGGTCCGGATGGAACACCTTCCCGATTGACTGAGAGCAGGTCCGGGCGAGCTGGAGCTGCCCATGAGTCCTGGAGCTGAGACTGAGGAGATCTGGGTACAGAACTGGCAAGGCCAGTCTGGGGCTATCAGAATCACCTGCGCCTTGTCCTCCTCGCCTTGAGAAGCACCTTGTGGATCAAGGAAATGGGGAAAGGCGAAAGAGGCCCGGGTCCACTGCCTCGAGAAGGCATCCCCTGCAGCGAGCCCTGCTGAGGGGCGGGCATGGAACAGTCTCAGCTCGCTTCTCCTGAGGCGAACAGGTCCACCTGAGGTGTGCCCCAATGGGAGAACAGATGCTGTACTTCCGCAGGAGAGACCCACGTGGGATGCAGCCCTATCCGGCTCAGGGCATCGGCCAGGTGTTGGAGGCTCCTGCCACATGAATGGCTAGGAGATCCGCCTCCAGGCTGCATGAGTGACCAAATGCGGAGAGCTTCCTTGCACAGAAGCATGGAGCGGGCCCCGCCCTGGCGGTTTAGACAGAACATGGTCGTGGTATTGTCCGTCTGGACTCGGACCACTTGACCCTGGAGGAACGGAGCAAAGGCGGTGAGAGCTAGGCGGACCGCTCGGAGCTCCAGCAGGTTGATGTGGCATCGGGACTCCCGCGGGGACCAGAGGCCATGAGCCCGGTGTTCCCCCAGATGGGCACCCCAACCCATCAGAGAGGCATCGGTCGATAGAGAGACCGTCGGCTCGGGGCGGACGAACGGGATGCCCTCCTGCAAATGATCTGGAACGGTCCACCACTGGAGAGCGCTCCACATCCCCTGTGTCACCGACACAAGCTGGTCGAAGGATCGCAGCGTTGTGACCACTGGCTGGCCAGTCCCCATTGAAGGGGACGCATGTTCCAGCGGGCCCAACGGACCACGCTGGTGGCAGGCCGCCATGAGACCCAGGAGGCGAGGAAGTCCCGGGCAGGCGAATTGCCCAACCAGAAATGATCGGGCAAGGAGGAAAGAACCCCGCCCTGTCCGCTGGAGCCGCTTGGCTCAAGAGAGTCGAGCTGCGCCCTGATGAATAGAATCACCTGCTTTGGCTCGAGTTCCGACTTGGCCTCGTTGATAAGGAGGCCCAGTTGAGAGCAGACCTGGAGGGCCAGATCTCTGGACCACTCCGCCTCCTTCCTGGAGGAAGCTGCTATCAGCCAGTCGTCCAGGTAAGGGTATACCTGGACCCCTCAGCACCGCAGGAATGCTGTCACCACTGCCATGCATTTGGTGAAGACCCTGGGAGCTGGAGACAAGCCGAAGGGCATGGCTTGGAACTCAAGGGATCCTTCCGCTCGAGCGAAGGAATCTCCGTGAGAATGACGGATAGGGGATGTGAAAGCGCGTCCTGCAAGTCCAGAGCAGAACCACATGCAGCGTTCCAAGGGATGGTATTATCTGAGCCAGAGTGACCATCCTGAAGGTTGAGACCTTAGGAACTTGTTTAGGTCGTGTAGGTTGAGAATGGGCGCCAGCCCCGTCTGTTCGAACCAGGAAGTACCTGGACACAAACCCTGGGTCTGAAGGAGGGTCCGCCACCTCTCTTATCACCTCCTTCTGGAGGAGGAGAGCGATGTCAGCTCGACGAGCCGCCAGTGAGGCTGGGGACCCCAAGCCTCCGAGGGGCACGGCTCTGAAGGGTGGTGCCTGCTCGAATTCCAGAGGCAGGCCTCTTCCCCCACCTCCAGACCCACCTGTCCGTGGTAACAGCGGACCAGGCGGAGCAGGAAGTGCGGGCCGTCCCCCCGGGGGACCCAGGGGAAGTGAGTGGCGGGGAATGAGGCGCGACACCCTCAGCCCGTCACTGGGCAGGCTTGGAGGAGGACCGCCGAGGGACCTCTCCTGGGCCTTTCCTCCCTGCCTCCTGTTAGAGGAAGCCGGGCGGCTTGGGTTTGGGATGCCAAGGCCGAGCCTGCTAGGCCTCCGTTACTGGGCGGGCGGGGCAGCACAGAAGGACGAAAGGGCTTAGGCTGTGGCTTGCGGCCTTTGTCCTTCTGAGCGAAGAGACCGAGTCCAAGGTAGCATTGGACTTCTCGATTCTCTGCAGGTGACCTTCCACCCCAGGGTCAAGAGGTCAGTCCCCAAAAGGAACATCCGCCAACTTGTGCTGGGTATCCGAGTAAAGGTGGATATCCTCAGCCAAGCCCGCCGACGCATAGCCACTGCGGCCGCCACCAATCTGGCACATGAGTCCCCTATATCCAAAGCAGTCTGGAGCTGCTGTTTGGCCACTGCCCTGCCCTGGTCCCGCACCTGCTTAACCGTAGTCTGCAGATCGGCGGGAAGATGAGGGATGACCTCATCCAGGGAGCCCAACAGGGCATGAGAAAAATGTGCCATGAGGACGGCCGAACTGGCCTGACGAAGGCCGAGAGAGGACGAGCATAGACTTTTCACCGACATAGTCCAATTCTTGGACTCCTTGTCAGGAGGTTTGTCCACATCCCTGCGTTGCTGTCGGCGCGAAAACGCTGTCGGTAACCAACCCCTCAGCAGAGGGGTGTTCCGAAAAACCGGACAAGGAACCGGTAGGGACCGTATACTTCCTGGCCATCCTGGCGGAAGGCGCAGGGCAGGAAGCAGGGCGCTGCCAAAGCTCCAGTGCCGGCCCCACTATGGCCTCGGCCACCGGAAAGGCCTCCGTCGGAGAATCCCCTCGGCCCAGAATCTCCATGAGGGGATACCTGGCCCGTTTGGAAACGGGTTCGAGCTCCATCCCGTGGACTCGAGATGAGCCGAAGAGTCCTAGGAAGGACGACGGGCTATCGTCCATTGACTGACCTCCTGAAGACTCCAAGTCCAGTCGCTTGGAGAAAAGGAGGAATCATCTTCGGACTCGGAAGAGTCCTCGAAGAGCTGCCTCTGGCCTTAGCCACCTTCACCTGCCAGGGTGGTCGGGAGTGAGGGTAACTGACAGCCGATGGGGTAGACCCTTAGCCGACCGAGAATCCTTGGTCGGAGCCCCAATAGGTGGCTGTGGAGGCGGAGGTTCCACCGGAATCGGTGGAGCAGCTGGTTTTGGCCGAACAACCGGCCTGGGTATAGGCTCCTCGGATAAGTCGAGGGGTTGTGTCGGCCGCTCCGGTGACAGCCACTTAATGGCCGGGGAAGGCGACGGGGTCGGCTTACTCCCGGCCAGGAGGAGCTGTTGCAACATGAGGTCCTCGTACCGTCGAAGTAATTTACGCCGAAGCCTCCCCTCGTCCGAGGAGGAGGACGAGCGGCGACGCCGCTTACCGCGGTGCCGAGACCGAGACCGCCTATGACGGTGGGATCGGCTGGACCGCGAAGAGTCCGAGACCGAGACGAGAGTCCCGGAATTTCCGAGGTCGGTGCGGGAGGTGTCGGCCGGAACCGCACTCCCTTCGCCCGGATGGTCCATCCGAGGCTCCGGAACCGGAGGCACAGGCGACCACGGGATCCCCTAACCTCCCGGGGAACCGGGAGAGGGGAATCTCGGCTGCTTAAAGCGACAGCCCGTCCAACGGGTCAAGAAAATCTCGACTTCGCTCGGTGGGAGTCTCGGTCAACTGACCTGACCGGGACACCGTGAGGCCAGTGGCCGAAGCCGAGCGGTCGACCGAAGCCGACGGTCGACGACTCGGGGAGAGGGACCTTTCCCGCTCCCAAGAGCGTCGACGGAGGGACTTACCCCTGTCCTTCTTTTTGGACCGAGTATAAGGTCCAGCAGACGTAGGCCCTTCTCCCTTAGTGGAGAGGGACAGACAAAGCTCCTTAAAAGAAGCCGTGTAGGAAGAACCCAGAGAGAGCGGGATAAATGCCGCGGCCGAGGAAGATACGGCCCGCGCCGCCTCCTCTTCGAGGGCGACCATCCGCTCGAGCTGATCCGCCGAGCCCGCCGCCGCAGACACCGCCAACCGGGCCTCCTTGGACTTCACCGGAGGGAAACGCTTCTCGGGACGGCCCAGTTGCAATCGGGCAGCACGGTCTTCGAGGACGTAGGCCGAGAAAGATGAGCACAGGTCGCAAGCCTGCGGGTCGTGCTCAAGGCCTAAGCAGTAGACACACGGGAGTGTGGATCCGTCCGAGACATCTTCTGCCCGCATGGGCATCTCCGAAACCCGAGTCGATTTGTCCGTCGTAGTCATGAGGGATCAAGATCGAAGTCTTTTCGCTGAAAATTTATTTTTAAATCCGCAAAACGGAGAAATAGGAACTAGTCTCAAACGCAGAGCGTTAAGGAGGGAACCTGAGCTCTGCCGTAAGGAAGATCTAAGCGCTATGGGCGGAGCCGAGTTATACCACCCGGTGGGTGGAGGAGCAAGCTTGAAGACCTTCCGGCAAGATTTAAAGCGGCAAGGATACCTGCCAATGAGTGTGGATGAACAACATATCCATGTCCCTAGAAATAATGCTTTTTATAAATACA
Organism: Neoceratodus forsteri; assembly: GCA_016271365.2. Taxonomy (NCBI): domain Eukaryota; kingdom Metazoa; phylum Chordata; order Ceratodontiformes; family Ceratodontidae; genus Neoceratodus; species Neoceratodus forsteri. The sequence goes on from CM028133.1 coordinate 142,230,106, forward strand.
GAGAAAAGGAGGGGCCCCAAAATGGAGCCCTGGGGAACCCCAATATTTATCGTAGCCTGGTTTGAGTGGGTGGAATTATACTTCACAAGTTGGATCCGGTTTGACAGGTAACTACTAAACTAGGTCACTACAGGCAACGTAAAACCCATTGATTTCAGGGTTGAGAGAAGGATGGGATGATCAACCAGGTCAAAAGTTTTGGTCATGTCAGTGAAAACCGCCCCAGTAAGAAGAGCAGCATCCATGGCAGAAAGTGTATCTGTGGTGAATTTGAACAGGGTGGAGGAGCTATTGTGGCCCTTACGGAAACCATGTTGGGCTGAAGAGGGAAGGTTATTTTTGTGCAAGAAGTCAATGGTTTGTGTAGCAACTAGCTTCTCGAGGATTTTAGTTAGTGCTGATAAAATTACAATGTGTCTACAGTTTGAAGGGTCTTTGGCATCTCCTTTTTTGAAACCCAGAGTGACTCAGGCGATTTTCCAGATGTCAGGTACATGGCTCTGACAAAGGGAAAGGGTGAAAATCTGCACCAAAGGAGAGGCTATTTGTGGGGCAGCGATCTTCAGAAGTCTAGGTTCGATACCGTCAGAGCCTGTCCTAGTACTAGCCGAGATAGAATTTAAAAGCTTTAGCACCTCTACCCTTGTGATAGCCTTGAAATGAAAGGGGGGATCTTTATGTCGGGGAGGGGTTGGTATGCAGTCCTGTTTGCTGCATGGGGGGAAGGTGGAAGTATATCTGGTCAGGTCTGAGAATTGACGGTTGAAAAAATTTGATATCGTCCGAGGGCCATTACAGTGGGCACCATTTAGTATTGTGTCATTTGGAGTAGGGGATTTTGTAGACCCTAGAAATGGTCTGACATGCGTCCAGAACCTTCTAGGGTCCCCTGCAGCATTTGTGAGAAGGCCTTTGCAATATACACTTTAGACAATTCTTATCTGTTTTTATGTTTGCTTGCACACATGTGCAAGAAACATAGTGCCATGATCCGAAAATGCAGTGCCATACAGTTGAAAGGGAGAGCTACGCTTCAGTGAGCAGCGATAAGATATCACGTGCTCATGCACGCCTCCCACACACACATGCATACTGCATGCTCATGCGCTCCACCACACGTACACTGTACAGCCGACGGGGGTCCCCAATCCCCCATCGGCTGTGCTGCATCCCCCCAACAGAGTTCCAGGTGCCACGCTGGGAGCCCACCCCAGCATGGCAGCAGTCTGTATGGCCAACGGGGGTGTCCAATCCCCTGTTGGCTCCACTGCCCCCCTGAGACTATCGGGTACCATGCTGGGAGCCCACCCCAGTGTGGCAAGAGTTCGTATGGCCGACGGGGGTGCCCAATCCCCCATCGGCTCCAGTGCCCCCCCCAAAACAGCCTTCCAGCTGCCACGCTGGAAGCCCACCCCAGCGTGGCACAAGTCCTGCATCGTCTAAGTAAAAAAACCTGACAGAGAAAACCTTCCCTCGCTGACTGTCCTGACCCGCACCCACCCTCTGCACATCCTGCCTCCCCACACACACCCCTCACCCCATACTTACCTCCGGAGTCCGGTGCGACGATCTTCGGTGGACCAGGAACATGTCTGCACTCTTCAAAGCCAATCGCGAACTGAAGAAATGCCGGTAAGCTGTATAATGGAATGAATATGGTTTTTCCAACTTTAGTGCATATCTCGGACATTTTGGGGAATTTTTTCACCAAATTTTCAACATGGGGTTTTTGGGACCCCCATCTCATGAATTCTGTCACTGTCATGGTGTTAATCGGCCCAGAAAGGTGATTTTGCAGTCACTGCGCGGAACCACCTTTCGGGACCGATTTATGAAACAACAGTGTCATAGTTCATTAGGTAGGCCCCAAAACTTATGTTGAAAATTCGTGAAAATTCTCAAATGACTGTTTTACGAGCATGCGTTGTGCCGTTCCTACGCATGCTCGTAAGTTAGCGAATTTTCAATATGTTCACTCCAGATTTTCAACATTGCCATTGTACCACACGTTCTTATGAGCAGTACAGCTGTCATTTTTCACATCTCGCCCAAATGTGTTTCCACCCATGTAGCGCACAATGGCGCAGTCGGTGTGCAAAATCAATGTTTGGGACAGAGTAAGACAATCACAGTGACACTGTTCATGAGCAGAGGTGTTAAAATGGCTATGTTAAAAATTTAGTGAAAAAAGTCCATAAAAGGACTGTGTTACGAGCGACCATTGCACAGTTTCCACGCACCCTCGTAACATCATGGATTTCTAATATTTTCAGTCCAGATTTTCACCACTGGAATTTTTCCACACTTCTTATCAACAGTACAGCTGTCATTTTTCACACCATGGCGAAATGTGTTTTCGCGACTTCAGTGCAAATGCGGGTCGCTGTGCTAAATCACTGTTCGGGACAGATTAAGAAAATCACAGTGACACTGTTCATGAGCGGAGGTTCCAAAACCTTGTGTCGATAATCTGCTGTAAAAATCCCCAAACTAATTGCATTACGGGTGTGCTGTGCATTTTCTATGCACGCCGTGACTTCACCAGTTTTTAATATTTTCACTGCAGAATTTCAACATTGCCATTTTTCTGCACTCCCCATGAACAGTACAGCTGTCATTTTTCACATCCTGTTCGAAATGTGTTTTCGCACCTGTGGTTCCAAATGGCGTAGGCACTGTGCGAAATCAGCTTTCGGCTAACAAACTGATATTGCCACTGGTCATAAGGTGGGGGTCACAAAAAACCCATGTTGAAAATTTGGAGTGAAAATGCCAACGAACGAGTGTTTCCGACCATAATGCCCCAGCCTGTAGAGATTGATAGGCATCAGGGGTGTGACTTGGGATTCTTGCCTGTAATGCTCATACCATTCCACACCCTGCGGCCAGTGAGAGGCATCGAGGTGTGCCTTGGACTCTTCGGCCCCAAAGTTCACCCCATTCTCCTATACAGCACCCATCTCACCGTATTTCCTGATGGAATGGGTGAATATAAGGGCCAAAGACCTTGGCACACCATGACACTTGTCAGTGTCTGCAGGGTAGGGTGTGGTGAAATGGCATGGCCGTTATGCCTGATGACCCAAAGACACACCCCAATGCCTGTCACTCTCTGTAGGGTGGTGGTGGGGTTGGCTTCAGTTCAATACTTCACTGCCATTCCTATTATGCAGCTCTCTAACTCCTACACTACCAATGCCAATGCCAGCAAGCAAACATCATTGACAAATGCTTGTTTACACTCTTTATGGTTGGCCCTGTAGGAGTCATAATCAGCTGCGAGACCAGAGGATTTAAAGCGTCTCCAGCTCTTGTCCCTCTCTCTAAGTCTGGCAAGGAGGTCCTTTTTCAACCATCTGGTTTGTTTCCTTTGACTCGGCACATTGCGTATGGGATATGAATGTTCTGAAGCGACGAGAATTCTTGAAGAAAAAGGTTAAAGGCAGATTGGGCATCACTGGCTAAGTAAAGTTTAATCCAGTCAATTTGAGTAACATCAAGGAGAAAGTTATCTGGGACAAAGTTTGCATAGTTTCTGAAAGTGATGTACCTAGGCGGTGGAGGAAGGGTAGATACCGGGATCCAGATACAGAAAATGGGTGCGTGGTCAGTGAGTGCATCAGCAGGTATGCCTGTGGCAGGGGTATGCTCAGGCCGGTTTGTTAGTCTCCAGGCAATTAGTGTGCTGGAATTTTTGTGTGGAGCAGTCCTGGTGGGTTCAGTAATTAGCTGGTGACATTTATGGCTCTGGATCAGGGATAGTAAATTAATTTGATTTTTACCTAGCCAATTCCAGTTTATGACCCCCATAATAATCACTTCATTTAGCCCAGCCGACAGGGATACTTGGTCGAGTAACTCTACAAGGCCAGTGAGGCCACTGTTTGGGGGATTGTAGTACATATACATTATGTAATTTTTTTGCACCCAGGACAAGTAGTGCATGGAGAGACTCACAATGGGGGAGGGAGGGTGTTGAGACAGCAGAGAGATTTAAATGTTCTTTTTAATATATGGCAACTCCACCCCCCCTTTTGGAGGAGAGTCTGTCTTTCCGTATAAGTTTATACGTAGCTAGTCAACAGAAGAGTTGGAACAGTAGGTTTTAGCCAAGTCTCCAATAGGCAGAGTAGGTCTGGCTTGTAAAGAGTAACCCATGCTTCGAGATCCACTAAGTTGTGCATTAGACCCCTGATGTTGTGGTGGGCTATGCGGAGTCCTTTCACATTATGTGCTGAGAAGTCAGCATGTGAGTAAAGAGTGCTAGGGCCTCGGTTTGACTCGACATCCCCTGAAAGTAGAAGAGCAATCAGGATGAGATACCATAGCTTACGATGGAGAAGTGGAGTAAAACACAGTAACCATAGGAGTATTTCCAAGATTCATTTGTTACAATGTAGATGAAACCCCTTGGAATTAGATGAGGGGTGAGATTGTACTGTTTTACTTACAGTACAAGGAGGTTTGAGAAGTGGAACTCACTTTGTGAGGGAGGAGGGACATCTGCATTTGTCAATGGGGCAACTGAAATCGTGGAGCAAACAAGAAGCACCAGAAGCAAGATTAGTAGAGTGAGAAACTTAGTAGAGACCATGGTTCAACCGTATTTTGTTTGGGAAAGCCAAGCTACTCCTAGTAATAGGTGGTTTTTAGATAAGAGAGTTGTCAAAGAAGAGGAACAGTAGCAATTTCTCTGAGGTTAATGGTCAATAACAGACCTCAATCTGTAAGGGTAGCAATTTTGAGTCTGTCACAGCAGATGAAAGGTTAAATTGTCAGCTACACTAGCAGTAGTGATGCACTGACAGGCAACATTTAGTTACAGCTGAAACAGCAATATTTAGCTGATTTAGCCCCTAGTGGTTGAGCACTATAAGGGGCCAATGAGAAAACAGACACTTTGTCAGTTTTGTGCTGTGCAGGTATATAACAAAGAGTCCAACAAGGGCGAGAGGGTGGAGGGTGGGCCGAGTTTTGTCTCTGCTCTGAGGAAATTCGTGTTTGGTGCACAAACGTACCTGCTCAGCAGTCTGTGCAGCAAACCACCAGTGTGGTTCTCGGCTGCTGAAATTCGGGTTCTTCAGGGGAGCATGGTCCACCGGTAGTAGGCAGGGCCATGGCTCAACCAAGGGAGTCCTCGGCAGGCTTCGTCTCAAGACCGTAAGAGCAGTCCAGCAGCCCAGTTCAGGCATGGATTAGCCTGCAAAAAGAGGGAGGGGGAGATTAAGTAAGGGAGGGCTGTGGTGGGCTGTATCAGAAAAAAAGAGTTGGTTGGGCACAACAGAGAGAGGGAGAGTAGGGACAGAAGAGAAACAGGGAAAGAAGGATTTTAACTTAACACTTTAAAAGGTGTTTCAAGGCCCTTATAAGTGGCTCTCACAATCAAGTGCACGTCAGTCAAAGAAAAATTCAACATTTGCAGCACTTTAATAAGGGATCCAGAAATACTTCATAAACTCTAAGTCCAAGGTACAGTCCAGAAAAGGTAGAAAAATTATGTTTCAGTTCCACAGAGGGTTTAGCTTTTGAAATTAAAAGTAACTGAAAGATTTAACAGAAGCAGACAATGGGAGTAAAAACAGCAGTTCAAAAACTGGAGTCCTTAACAGTCATCAATCCCAGCAAATCACTGCTAGCAGAAACGCCAGTCTGTGAAAAGGTGCCAAAATTTGAAATTTCTTTGTTTCTTTGTCTCAGCTTCGAGGAAATTTGCACTTGACACACAAATGTACCTGCTCAGCAGTCTGTGCAGCAAACCACCAGCATGGTTCTCGGCTGCTGAAATTCAGGTTCTTCAGGTGGAAAAAAGATCAGCGTCTTTAGGGGAGTGCAGTCCGCCGGGCAGTAGGCAGGGTCAGCCCGACTCCAGGAGTCCCCGCAGGCTGCTGGGTCTGGAGAGACTACAGGAGTCGTCCAGCAGCCCGGTTCAGGCACAGATTAGCATGATTTAATCTTCAAACAGTGACTGCATTTAATCATGTGCCTTTGGTGGAACTGATTAGATTTTTTTCTTTCTGAGGTTTTGGGCAGAGTAGTTACAGAATACACGATTTTGTATGACTGCGTGTTTTGGGATATTTTCTCCATGACACAGATTTACTCATCACTATTTTTATGTGGACATGCTTCTTTCTTTCACATTATTAACAGCACTGTTATTGATCTCGGTGTATTGGTTTCCTCGATCTTGATATGGACCACTTTTCTAGCCTTTCACATCTCTCCCCTACTTATTCTCAGTTTAAAGTGTGTGCACATGTAACCAGCTTCTCTCTTATCCCAACTCACGATAGGACTAATGAGCACATGAAGGGTTAAGCCAGATCCTAAGAGTGCTCTCTAATGGGCTTCAGCTAGGAGACACTGTGTCTGGAGTCTGTGCTCTGTGCTGTCTGACTTAGCCCACCAGAAGCTTGACCATGAATATTCATAGCCCTGCCCCCCATTTTATAAAGAGAGAAGGCTAGCTGAGGAGGACTGGAAAAATGCTCAGGATTCAGATCCTGAGAGGTCTGGGGCGGCTGGGGAATCAGAGTCTGAAGACAAGAAGAGCTAAAAGGGGTGATTCCTGTCTCTCCTCTCCCCTCCCTCTTCTGGGGTGAGGAGAGGCCATCTGGAGACCGGCAGAAGAGGGAGACCCGAGTAGCCCAGCCTTAAGAGGAGAATGACCACCCATCCTGACCTGCACCCCGGATTAGTGGTAGGCCTCCTCCCAAAGAATCCTTGAGGGTCCACTCATACCCAGAGGTATGCAAGACAGGGAGCTATGTGTCAGTTAATCTTCATGAAGTGCTACAGAGGAGAAACAGTACCTTAAAGAGTAGCAAGTAAAGAGAAATGGATAAGGCAGAAATACTGAATAAATACTTCTGTTCAGCATTCACGGAAGAGGGGGAGGGACAGGGACCATAGCCGAGCAACAGATGCCAAGGGGGGAGGGGCAGGTGGACAACAGTCCATTCACAGGAGAGAGAGAGAGTCCTGCAGAAGCTCACTAAATTGAAGATGGACAAAGCAATGGGGCCAGAGGCATACACCCAAGGATATTAAGGGAGCTGCAAAGAGAGCTAGCAGAACCTCTGGCTGCCTTGTTCACAGAATCACTCAACACAGGAGTGGTACCAGAGGATTGGAGGAGGGCACTTGTGGTCCCTCTACACAAATCCAGCTGTAGGGAGTAGGCGGGGAACTATAGGCAGGTCAGCCTCACCTCAGTAGTGGGGAAGATCATGCAGGCACTGCTTAAAGAAAGGACAGTGGGACATTTAGAAGCCATCGGTGCCCAGGACCCTAGGCAGCATGGTTTCACAGCAGGTAGGTCGTGTCAGACGAATCTGATAGAGTTCTTCAACTAGGTGACGAAGGAAGTAAATCAGGAAGTGGCAGTGGACGTTGCCTACCTTGATTTCAGCAAAGCCTTTGACACCATCCCACATAAGAGGTTGGTTAACAAGATGGGTAGTCTGGGCATGGTAGAGAAGGTGGTAAACTAGGTTAGGAACTAGCTAATGGACAGGAGACAGAGGGTGGTGGTAAATGGGGTACAATCTGGGGAGGGGGGTGACCAGTGGGGTAACTCACGGATCAGTCCTTGGGCCAGTTCTGTTCAATGTCTTCATTAGTGACATTGCAGAGAGGTTGGAAGGAAAGGTCTGCCTGTCTGCAGATGACACCAAGATCTGTAACTATGGTTTTATGAGTGGCAAATGAGGTTTAATTCAAAGAAGTGCAAAATTATGCACCTTGGGCATAGAAACCCTGGAGAGAGCTACAGGATGGGGGGTGGGGAGTTGCTGACAGTCACCAAGGAAGAAAGGGACCTGGGGGTTATTATTTCAGATGACCTGAAAATGTCAAAGCAGAGTACAACGGCAGCAGGGAAGGCCAGTGGCATGCTAGGGTGCATTGGCAGGGGTATCACCAGCAGAAGACAGAAGGTAGTGATGCCGTTATATAAAACTCTGGTTAGGCCTCACATGGAGTACTATGTGCAATTCTAGAGGCCGCACCTTTGAAAGGACATTAACAGGCTGGAAGCAGTCCAGAGAAGGATGACTAAGATGGTACAGGGCTTGCACCACAAGACTTATGAGGAGAGATTAAGGGACCTCAATATGTACTCACTGGAGGACAGGAGGGAGAGAGTGGGGGGACATGATAAAAACATTCAAGTACCTCAAGAGCATAAACAAGGTGTGGGGGGAGACATCTTCCAATACAGGAGGAGTACAAGAACGAGGGAGCATGACATGAAATTGAAAGCTGGCAGGTTAAGAGGGAATGTGAGGAAGTTTTTCTTCACGGAGAGGGTGGTGGACACATGGAATGGTCTGCCACAAGAAGTGGTGGGAGCAAGCACTGTGGTTGAATTTAAACATGCATGGGACAGGCATAGTGGAACCATAGAAGTAAAGCAGAGGGAGGGTCAGAAGCCACTATCAAGTACGGGGCCTATGGGCAGACTGTATGGGCCTAGTGGTCCTTATCTTCTGACAATTTCTATGTTTCTATGTAATGAGCAACCTCTAAGTTAATGTATAGTGAGGTAATTGATAGTGTTTCATAAGGATAAGAGTCCTGGTAAGAGCCATGATCAGTTAACTCAAAAGGAGTTGGGCCAGACAGGGGAATCAGTTGCTTTAGATCACATAGGACCATCAGTGTGCTGTTTGAAAGAACACACATCTGGACCAGCTAGCCAAAACTTTGGAGTAAACCATAAGCTGGTTGTTAATTCATTAAGTTGCCGCCAGCTGGCACAAAGTCACACGTAGGCATAGTTGTCCCCCAGGGTAGTGTCTCGCCCTACCTGAGGAGGGTGTCAGTATGCAATCTGTCTTGTGGGTAAAGGAGATATCATTTTTGAAAGGTGTAATTATCTGTGCAGCAGTGCCCATCAAACTCGATGGGCAACAGTGATGGTATTGATCATGGCAGTAGTAGTGATAAAGTCGTGTGTGAACATAAAGTGGCTGGCAGGGCTGATGCCCTTTTAAGCTGTGTATCACCAGAGACAGCAATGAAGACATAAGCTGCTTGACCCCAGCTCCTAAGTATGGACAACAGATTTGTGAGTGGTTTTAGATTATTGGTACCCTGTGTATGTGTTTGGTTCACCTGGTCCCCATCTGTCCAGACCGATGAGTTGAGGTTCTAAGTGTTTCTGGATGTGAGCTGCCCCTTACTGAAGAGAGATGCCACCATATAACTCTTAGACACAGGGAGGAGGATGGACCTAACACGCATGTCCCTGAGCCCTTGTAGTCAGCATCCCTAGGGTTGGGAAAAAACAAGAAAATAACCTGCATGCATGCAGGATGAAACTACAGCATTCTCAGGTACCGATGTGCCAACTGCCCTCCATTTCCCGGAACCATGCAGTTCCGAGTGGGGTCCGGCCAGCTCCCCATTGACCCCACCACAAAAGGAAATGTGAGGGTTTGCAGAGATGATGGTAAGTGGCAGAGAAAGCATGCGTGGAGCTGGGAAGTCATCTGATACACAGACAGAGGCAGCCGTGGTGAAAGGGGGAAACCAGAAGGCAAAAAAAAAGAGAAAGATGTAACTTCAGAACCAGTTAAAGGTACTTAGTGTTTTTAAATGAAACCTCAGAGGCAGCACTATGCATTAGCAATATACATTTTTATAAGGTAACTCTATTTCAAAGAACCTGATTGGTTGATAGACTTCCGTTATATTAACCCACACTATCCTACCACGTGGAACTGGCTCGCTGTGTATGATTTTACTCATCTTTATCAACAAAGTCCCAGCTGATGTCCATCAATGTTCACTTTTTAAATGTAAAAAATGGCTGTCCCAGCTCCTGATCCCCAGTCAGACCGCACAATGTAAAGTATTTCAACAGTCTGACAGCACCTAAAATTTAAAAAAGTCTGTATATTTTAAATGCAGCTCCCCCCAGTGCTATTGGTTTCCATATCCTATATCCATAAACTTTCACTTGCTACAAGTGAAAAATAGATGTCCCGCTCCCAGATCTCCTCACTCAAACTGCACAGCATAAAGTATTAGAGTAGTCTGAAAGCTGCTGGTCACGGTTGAACTGAGCAGTGGCAAACAGCTAGTGTGTAATCGCCGTCACACATTTTGTCTTTGTTACAGTGACAGACTTCATTTACACACTTCAAATCACTGCCCAGAATACAAATTTATCTCCCATTATAATTATTCTTATAAATAACAATTAATTGGTACCCAAATTATCTGACTGCCATGGGAATGCCTCCCCCGCACCAACCCCCGCTACAACATACTACACTGGGGTGTACAACAGTGAGTGAGTGCAGTCTATCATTAAATGCACTCCTGTTAAATTGACAGGTCCGTCTCAGCTTAGCAAATGTAAGTGGAAACAGTATCCCACATTTACAATAAAAGTGTTTAAATACCGCATATGACATCACACACTCACTTGAAATAGTAGACTATTGAGCACGACAGGGTGCCATGAATACCAGCATTTGAAGAATAGCTCAGCACTCCAGACATTCACTTAGAAATGCAGAAGGTCTGTTTTACTTTAAATAAGAGGTTTTCTGTTACCAAACTAACATAATTTAAATATACGACCAGAGGTTAGATTAACAGTCTGATAATCACCCCCTTGTGGCAATATGGCACGAGGCCCAATGCTAAAAGGGGGTGATTAACAGACTGTCAGTCTAACCTCGGTCATATCTCATTGCTTAATAAGACATGTATTAATATATGTTTTTAAACAAGCATGGGAAATTTATTTACAATATTGTCACAGGGACAAACTATATTCAGATATTCTCTGTGTAGATCGATATAAATTTATATACTGACTTTCATTTAAAATAAAAATAATTTCCTCTCCCTAACACTTCTAGAGTTATCACTTCTTGAAGTCATTACATTCAGAAAGGTATAACTCAGGAACAGTTTGGACTAGGAATTTAATTGGCTTTTTAAATGAAAGCTCAGAGTCAGCACTATGAGTCAGTATATTGATATACCATATACACCAAAACGTAGTGATATGCTTTTCTCCCCCCCAGATATTTTTTTTTAATTTAAATACATTTTCTAACATTTTCTGATTTTTGGTTCACATGTAGCATAAATAAATAAGTATGGCTTAATTTTCAAAGGGGTAGTCCCTTTCTAAAATAGTGTATGTGTCAGAAAGCATCCATTTCCCTCAACCAACTGCATAATCTTTCTATGCTTTTGGTGGCAAGTACTGGAAGATAATAATTGCAACAGCAAAAACCTGCACTATTCATACATCTGCTCTAGTTATCAAGCTGTACGATTCTCTCGTTGGGAATATAGCTGTCCTTAGCTAAAATGCTTTACCTCCTGAAGGAGTTCCTTGTTTTTATTTTATTACTTGCATACCGATTACTAAATGTTTAATCTTTTCTTACATAACATTGATATTTGTCATGTATTTCTTGTCGTAGTATTAATATTGTATTGCTTCCATGTTCTGATGTTTGAATGTCTATCATGTTTGTAATTACTGGTTATTGATTGGGTTCTTGATCTGTCTATATCCTGCTACTGCAACCTTTTATAACCTTCCATATCATGCAGTAGGAAAATAGGAAATTATTTTGTCTAGTGTACTCACCTGGTTAAATAAAAATGAAAAATCAATCAGTAAATCAATGAACAAATAAACAAAGACCATCCAGTGGTTGTCCCTGATGCATGAAGTCAAAGGCACAATCTAATCTCCCAGTTAATGGTGACGTTTCCATTAGCTGAATGGTTAAACTCGCTGCCTCTGGGAGTCAGGATGCTAGGTTTAATTCCTTGCTCGGGATGGAGTAGTATTTACCCAAACAGAATGGGTTCCCACATACCAGAGTAAGGGGGGAGAAAAGTGAGCTACAGCCAAATTCAATTCAGTTTTGAGTTGAGGCCTGAAAATTGGGTTCAAGCTTCACCAATTCAACTAAAGCACTCTGGCTTCCATCTAGCAGTTTGCTTTTGGTAAAGCAAATAGTGGTGGTGGTGGGGGTTGTAACAAAACATGAACATGAATTTCTGTTGCTTACTTGTAGCAGGTGTTGATGGCATGCATCTGCTGTGGATTATAGTTTGTGGTATTGTGACTAAGTCTGCAAAACCCACCAAGACCGCCATGGGCCAGCGTGAGCTACCACAATAATAGTTAGCATTGATTGCTCACCTCAAGGCATTTACCGCACTGTAGTCTACCTTCATGCCAATTAGTACATTCCTTCTGGGTCTGTTGATTTTCAAATTATATAACAATACCACCATCAAACCCCAAAAAGAAACAAGTTAAGCATCACAAAACAAAGAAATAAAAAAAAAGAAGAAATGCAACGGTATTTAATGTAGGGCATTTTACTACCCTACTACCCTTTACAATAGTGTCCATCCATGGAGGTATATTTCTTTAAATTTATATTTTAATTTGAACAGTTGGGACGACTCAGAAGAAGTGTCACCACCAACTCCACCACCATAATAATAATAATCATCATCGTCGCTGTAATTCTTGCCCACCGCCACCACCAGCCTTGCTTTACTGGATTGTATAGAGGAACATAAATATAAATAATAGTGCGTGTGGTGTTCATGTAGACTCACCACGAAAATGGCCATGCTAAGGGATGATTAACCCATGCCTCTTGTGGTGCGCCATGAAGCCACAGGCTGAATGACTTTATCCACAGGAGAAATGGGTAAATACCATCATAAAGCATTCCCTGGAGTGCCTTATTGCAGTTTTACAATGGGCTTTTAATCTGTTTGTAAAAAAGCTCTAATTACATAAAAAAAATAACTAAATATGTGTACAAATGTGGACCAATTTGTGATTTGATCCATATACTGGATGAAACAGTCCCCTAGTTTCGCATCTCTGACACTCTCTAAATCCCGGCCCCCACCCCATGGATGTTCCGTTGCTGCACTAAGGCCCTTTGATTTACTGCACAACAGGAAAAGTTATGTTTTTTTGCAACAATGTTCTTTTTGTCTAGGGAGTCGTAGCTGTTACTGCTGTGTGGCTTGCAGCATTTTGCAGTTCAGAGGCAAACCCCCGACCCACCCAGTATGTTCCTTTGCTCTTTGCGGTTCAGGGGCAAACTGTCAGCGATGACTGACTGCATTGTTTGCGTTCAGAAGGATCAACATTCAGAGAGAAAACTCAGTGCAAGGGGCAACACTGGATTTCCTCAATGCACCTTTTACTGCCGTCTCTGGAGGGAAACTGTCAGCAATGATTACAGCATAAACAGGTGGTTGATCTGTAAACATCACCTGAAATAAACCTTTTAAGGCAGGATTCAAAATTAGTTTCAGATGTTGCTGTTTTAGAATCATTTGTATTTAAACCCATTTTTTGGATTTCCAAATAGCAAAAAAGGCAGGTTTCGCAGTTTTAAAACTCATGTACAGTAATCATAACATGTCTTTAATGTGTGATGTGATGCAGCTGATTCTTTGATGAGACTGTTGTGTGTTGTGGGACTTACTCACGAATGGTGAGAAAGGCTGACCAATCAGCTTCCAGGATTTCTCCTAACCATTTTATAACTGAGCAACAGAAACAAATACAGACACGATGGCAGACACAGCCCACTAGTCCATTTAGTCGGTCCATAAAATCCTGACATACCCGGGACCTACTATCCAACACTATCCACCCCCATGATTCCTGCGCTATCGCTACCACCCTGAGCAATCACTAAGCCCCTCATTCTGTCCCAGCGATGTTTGAAACCATTAATAGTTCTGGTGCCCACCATATCTGCTGGCAGATCATTCCATGACTCCACCATCGTTTCTGGAAAATAAAACTTTCTCACTTCCCACCTGACAGTCCCCCCATCGGTTTCCACTCATACTCCGTGTTGTTGATCTACTACTTAATGCTAAATAGTTCCTTGCAAGTTACCTTGTTAATTCCATTCAAGAACATGAAGGTCTCTATTGTACCTTCCCTCTCTCATTTGGCCTCCCATGTAAGTACATAGTCAGTACCTTGAGCCAGTCCTTATGAGATCTCCCTTGCCAGCCCCGATTCATTTTGGTCACCCTACGTTGCACTATCTCCAGTCTGTCCTTATGAAGACTCCAGAACTAGGCACAGTACTTCAGGTAGGGCCTCACCAGGGATCTACAGATTGGTAGTGATACCTCCTTCCTTTTGCTGTTAATACCACTTCCTGTTCACCCCGGTATCCTGTTTGCCTTACTGTAGGCCTTGTTACTTAGGGAGTCACTGGTGATGACCCCTAGGACTCTTTCCTTGGAGGTCATGTCCAGCTTTACTACTCCATGCAGTACTCTGTCCTGAGGCTCTTTTTGCCTATGTGCATCACCTTGCACTTTTTGGTATTGAATTTCAGCTGCCAAAACTCTGACCACCTCTCTAGCCTTCACAAGTCTCTCCGCATCTCCCTAATCCCCGCGTCACTGTCTGCCTTGCCACAGAGCTTAGTGTCATCTGCAAAGAGATGCATCTTGACCTGGATTCCTATTCCCATGTCGCTGCTGAACATATCGAAAAGGACTGGACCCGATTGATCCATGTCAACCTCACTGGTGACCTCACTCACTTCTGATTTGACTCAGTTAAGTACAAGCCTTTGCTGTCTCTCTTCCAACCAGTTTTTCACCCATCTGTGCCCTTCACTACACCCAGATCCTCTAGCTTCTTCAGCAACCTTCTATGAGGTTTCGAGTTGTAAAGGGATGACGAGCAACTGGGTAACTACACAGCACAGGGTCATAATGTCGTAAGATGCAGTGTTCTGCTGCATGGCCAAATCGCGCCCAATACAGGAGCATTTATGCCATGCAGCATAACTTTTTTCTGAGGGGGCTCGCCCCCACCACACCCCCCATTGCGGGAGGGCTGACCCCCACTACTAAAGATTTTTAACCACGGGGGTCCAACTTGGGGAGCGTACAAGACCTAAAAAAACAATTTCTAGGACCAGGAATCAAACCCAGTCCCAGACACAGTGCCTGGGTTCCTGCTGCTGTGGCTCTGTTCAGTGAGCCACAGCAGCTGCTGTGGCTCACTCCCCCAGCAGAGGTCTTATCCTCTGCCTGCAATGTATGAATGGCGCAATACCGCATACAGCAGTATACGCGGTATTGTACCATATCCTGTCCTAGACAGCGCTATTATGGGTTAGCTATAATGTCATATGCTATTAAGCGTACAACATTATGACCCGGTAAGACTACACACCTGTCAATCTTACCTCTATCGTGGGTAAACTGACAAGACCTCCCTGCCATGAACCCATGCTGTTAACTATCCTGGATTCCACTTCTCTCCAGGTTGTTCACAAGGTCCTCTCTAACTAATGTCTCCATCAGTTTACCCAAAATAGAAGTAAGATTGATAGCTCTGTAGTTACCCAGTTGCTACTTGTCCTCACTTACAGAGAGGGACTATGTTCAATGCCCTCTAATCTTGGAACTGCCCATGTCTGAATTGAGAAATTGAATAGCCCTACCAGGGGTTCACTTAGTTCCACTGTCAGTTTCTTGAGCACCCTTGTATGTATCCAATCTGGCCCCAGGGCCATAGGTATCGTTACAGCTGCCAGCTCTTTCCAAACCATTTCACTAGTAAATACTTGCTGCCTCATCTCAGAGAGACCATTTATATCTGCCTTAATGTCACTCTCTGGCAGAATCCCTTTGTCTTCCCTTGTGAATACAGAGCACAAGTAGTATTCATTAAGAATAGCTGCTTTCTGCCTGTCCTCCTCAATTACCCTACCTCCCTCTGTTAGTATAACAATTCCTCCTCCCTTTCTTTTTTTCTTAATATATATGAAGAACTATCTTCCTCTCCCTTGACAATACACAGCGTGTGTCTGCCTTTGCTTCTCTGACAGTCCTTGTTTTAATTTGGTACTCTCCTCATTCTTCCTTCCCTTGTTTTTCCTTGTACCTTGTACTTTCCTTTTGGCTCTCAATGCTTCCCTGACCTTTCCAGGGAACCTGTCTTGTACCTGTTTCTTTTGATTACCATTCTCATGCAAGACTTTGTTGCCTCTAGAATGGTCTCCTTAATTGTCCCCATCTTTCCTCAACATCCCAGATGCTGTCCACTCCAATTAACTTATCCCGGGCCAGCTCCCTCATCCGGTTAAAGTCTGCCCTCCTGAAACCTAAGACTTCAGCTTTTGATGAGAGCTTACTTGTCCCAAGGGCCAGGTTGAACCATATAGAGTTATGGTCGCTGGACGCTAGTGGCTCCCCTACCCTCACTCCTCCTACCACTTCCAAGTTGGTGAGCACTACATTGAGAATGGCAGCCCACCTAGTGGGTTCTTTAACCAGCTGCACCAGGAGGCAGTCCTGCAATATATCCAGCAAGGTCTGACTTCTGGAGCTCGGGGCCGCTGGAATGACCCAATCAGTATCTGGCAGGTTTAGATTCCCACCACCACCCTCTCCCTTTGCCACTCCCCTTTCTTGTTACACCTCCTCCTTTATCCTTTACCCTATCCTGTCCAAACATGGTGTAGCCTAGGACTGTCAGGTCCCAATCCTTCTCTGTGGCCTAAGTTTCTGTGATGGCTACTAGGTCCATCTCACTGTGTGCCACCAATGCCTGGAGCTCACTAATTTTATGTTCCAGACTCCTAGCATTAAGGCAGACCCCTTTCCATCTTTTTCTTGATGTCCTCTTGTTTTTTCCTATTCCTTCTCTCTTATTCTTTCTTAATCTCCTTAATTTTTAAATTTTATCTGAATGCAGGCTTTGACGGCCCTCCCTCACTGGCCTCTTCCCAAACCTAATCTGAAATTGAACTGTGCTGGTACCCACCTTGCTGCTACTAGTCCCCTGTTCAGAGGATGCCCAGCAAGGTTCCTCACTTACTCTCCCTTCTTAGTGGTTCCCCAGCCTCTGTCTCCCCTGCAGCCAGTTTAACTGTCCAATGTAGATGTCAAACATCTGCCCAGAGCACAGACCCCTCTCTAATCAGGTGAAGGCTATTACCCTTGAAGAGTCTCCTGTGCCTAAAGTCCCCCACAAAATGGTACTCCTCCTCCTCCTGACACATTCCTCCAACCACCCATTAAACTCCTCAGTCTCTTCGTTCCTCACTATATCATTCCCATTTCCCCTATTCCACACAGGAAGGACCTTAGAAAAGGCCACGGAAGCCAAGTGCACCTTCAGTCTGTCCCTCAGCCTCTTAAAGTTATGCTTCACTGCCTCCACAAGCTGGTTTGCCAAATCATTGGTACCCAAGTGTACCAGTACCCCCAGCTCCCCCCTCTTCTATACCATCCTTCTGATATACATATATATATATATATCCCAGATGGGTGATACACCAGGAAAGCATCTGTCCATTTCACTCCCCTTCTCACCAACCTAAACCAGATCTAAATCTGCCAAATACTGATTGGGTCATTCTAGCTAGCAGTATAACCTAGAGGTTAGAGTAACGAGCTGTGAACGAGCTTGGTACATCCAGCAGACCAGACCTTGGTTTGATTCTCACAACCTCCACTTACATACTGCATGACTCTGAGCAAGTCACTTAACCGCCCAGTGCTCCCAGGTCGCCCCTGAAAACAGGCACTTGTGCCTAGTGGGCCTTACCTGGTTACCAAAGACTAAAAAAGACAAAACAAAAAAATAAAACACCCTCTCTATTCCCCAAATCAATGAGTCCCCAATCACTATGACTCTCCTTGCTGACTTACTCCTGCTCATCCCGTGGATGCCACCAAATCATCCTGCCCACTTCCCTCAAATGACTCAGAGTCCCCACCAATGGAGTCAAGTACCTGAACCTGAGCACAGAGCTGTGTAAAGGTCCTGCGGTTGGGGCAGTGCCTTCTCCTCCAGAACGTAACCCTGGAGAAGAGTGCACTACAATCTCTACAAGTGAATGCCTCCCAGCTGTACCTCATCTCCATACTGATCCTATGATGACCCCTACACTGTTTTTAATAATTTGCTTTCCTCTATCTGCCAAGTACCTGGTGCAGAACGTGGCAGCCAGTTGCTGACGGGCCTGCCCAGGTCCTGTCATGTGATCCTGGTCCTGCGAGATCTGCACTGACTGCCTGTCAAGTGGAGGATCATCTTCAAGGTAGGCTTGCTTATCTATAAGGCCCTATATGGCTCAGGTCCTGGTCACCTGTCTGACCTCCTCACTCCAGCCATCCTGGTACATTCCCTTTGCTCTTTCACTGAGGGCCTCTTGGCAGTTCTAAGGGCCAGGCTGAAAACCTTAGGAGATCGCTCCTTTGAGGTGGCTGGCCCGGCCCACTGGAAGTCACTTCCAAAATCTCTGAGGGAGACCCCATCAGTGAAGGCATTTAAAAGAGGACTGAAGACCTACCTTTTTAGGAAAGCATCTGCAGACAGCTTTTAACAATTCTGAATTATTTATTAATTTATTATGTTCTGTATATATTGTATGTTCCTGTAAACCCTGCTTTAATAACTGTAATGGCACCCAGAGCCTCTGGGATTGGGTGCCATATATAAATAAAATTTTACTTACTTACTTACCTTTACCTTATATATGGAGTTCTGTTATATACGGCATACTTACTGTACATTGCCTCCCTTGCTTACTCTCTTAACCTTGGTTAATTCAAATGCTCAGTAATACATGGCAGGGTGTCATACATCATGGGATACTGTCACAATGTGGGTGCATTGAGTTACAAGGCGGCAAGGCACTAACCAGCACCCTTCTACAGCACGAGGCTCTAAAGTTAACTGTGTTGTTGATACACTGCATGGAAATTCTGCCATGGCCATAGCCTATAATATATGTGAATAGAGCAGACCATATATACTACCGTAAAGGTGGCCACACCTGTATTCTTAGGGTGCGGGAACTGCAAAATATGGGTGAGCAGTTCTGTCACCCCGAGAACATAACAGTACTTTCTTACAATCAAAACTGTTGTCACCATGGCCACATCAACATAATACTGACAGAGACTGATCAATAACATGTTAAAATTTAATAAAACCCTACCCTCAATGTGCTTATTTCCAGGTTACCTGTACATGAGACATTCTTTACAAAATAAGAGTTTTGCATGTGCATGGGAAGGAGCTGCCTTATTGATCGGGAATGCTTCCTCGCTCTGTGATGGCAGAAGTTAGTTATGTTCTCTTGGACTAGAAAATGTAAGCAGGAAAACCAAGGCCGCTAAAGGGAAATGTTTTGCTATCTTAACCATTGGACAGCTTCACTAAAGCAATACGGCACACCAGAACATGTGTCATGCTGGGCTAACGTCATGTCTCAGGTGCACTGTGAGGAATGAAGCCCCAGGTTGAGTGCCTTCAACCACGCAAGAATGGACGTAATCCCAGTAAGAAATGCCCTGACCTGCCTTATTGGGATTATAACATGGTTCCATTTATGTGTTTACTGTCATGAGTAGACTATTTTGTGGGCACTTGTTTCCTCTGTGAATCATCTTTTAGCATTTTTTTTAACCTATTTTACAATCCATCTTTATGAGCTCTAAGACCTTGGATAGAAATCAATAAATGTGGTCATTTGCACTCTAGAAAAACAGAAATAGAGAATCTGTTGGCAGATAAGGACCATACAGCCCACCTAGTCTGCCCATTTCCCTACTCATTGCTGCAGTCCCAGATCCTTGTTGATCTGCTTCTGTCCTGCTCTGCACATCTCCAGGGTGCCCTTTTGTCTATCCCATGCACTCTTGAATCCCCGTATTGTTTTCACCCCCACCACTTCTGCTGGAAGGCTGTTTCGCGGTTTCACCACCCTTTCAGTGAAAAAACACTTCCTAACATTACCCCTGAGCCTTCCAGCCTCCAGCCATATATCATGCCTCCTTGTTCTTGTGCAGGGTTTTCTGTGAAATATGGTTTTCACCTGTACCCTGACTATCCCCTTCTCCCTCCCTGTCTACATAGCTGAAGTCTATTGCTGGTCTGGCTTCCCAGCTTCGTCTGTCACCAATCTCCTAGAACAAACTGCCTCCCAAACCCCTACTGGTGAACTCTATGTCATGGGTGACTTCAATCACAACTGGCTAGCTCCCTCCTTCAACAAAACATGGATGGACATTGCCTCGCTTAACCTCTCACAAACCATCTCCGAGCCCACACGCCTAAACTCCAAAACAGGAAACCACTCACTACTAGACTGGGGCCTCACCAGCCACCCCCACCAGGTTATCGCTTCAGGGTTCCTACCCGATTCCCTAAGTGATCACCACATTATTTATCTAGTCCGGAAAATCCACTGACCTTGATCCCCTCCAAAGTTCATACACATCTCTAAACCTCTCCTATGTGCTTGAAGACCTAGCTCTTGCTTGCTGGGAATCCCCCGCCAAATCCTGCTCTATCGACAATGCCTTCCTTCACTTCCAAAACACGTTCCTCCAAGTCTGGGACGCTCACGCCCCACTGCGTCGCTCCAGGGTTCATGGCTATCACCTGCCCTGGATCACCCAGGAACTGACAGCCTGCCAAATCACTGTGACAAAGCGTGGCGACTACACAAAACCTCATGCCTCCTGCTTGTCTTTGTCATCTATCGGTTCTACACCACAAATGCACCAGAGCAACCCGCTAGCTAAAGCGGAATACTTCAGCTCCTCCCTTCATTCCAACCTAAACTGTCCATCCAAATTCTGGAAGGTTATTCACTCCATCTTCTCCCCCAACTGTCCACCTCCCCTCTCCTCCTCGTGAACAACTCCCTCCTCACTGATCCACAGGATGTTGCCACTGCATTCAACACATACTTCTCCTCCTGTGCTTCGGCCCTCCACTCTTCCCTGCCCACCTCGGTGCACTCTGTCCTCCTCCCATATGTTCTAATTCCAGTGGGCCCCCCCCACCTTTACCTTCAAAGAAATCCTGCCAGTTGACGTCCTCGTAGCCCTTCAGGCCCTCGACACAACAAAAGGAAAATCCCCCGATGGCCTCGACTGCAACCTCCTCCACCTCTCCGCCCCAGCCATAGCAACCCCCCTTGCCACCCTCTTAAACCTCTCCTTTTCCTCTGCCACTGTCCCCCAGGTCTGGAAGCAGGCCATCGTCATCCCCCTCCCTAAAGGGGGTGTCACCACCTCTCCCTCCAATTATCACCCTATCTCCCTCCTCCCTGCACTTGCAAAGCTGCAAGAACACTTAGTGCTCAACCAGCTCACCTCCTTCCTCTCTGATACCAACTTCTTCACGCCGTTCCAGTCCAGTTTCAGGAAGGGCCATTCCATAGCCTCTTCCCTGGTTAGGTTCACGGATTCCATCCTCTCAGGCATTGACAAAGGGTTGATCACCTCATTTTCATAGACCTTGCCAAAGCTTTCGATATGGTCTCCCACCCTCTGCTACTTCAATGTCTCTTGGAAGCAGGCCTAGCTGGCTCAGCTACCAATTGGTTCAGCGCCTACCTCTCTGACAGAACTCAATCAGTTAGAATCACCAAAATCACCTCCTCACCCTGCCTATAGCCATCCGAGTTCCCCAGGGATCAGTAATTGGCCCTATCCTGTTCTCCATCTTTCTAAATAACCTCCCTCTAGTGTGTTCATCCACATCTATTCAAATGTACGCAGACGATACTGTCCTTTTTGCCTCCGGCTCCTCCCCAGAAGAGATAACAGCCAACCTCCAGGCTGACTTCAACAAGGTACAGTTATGGTTTAGCTCTCACCAGCTCTCTCTCAATGTGAACAAAACTACCACCATGACCTTCGGCACTCGACAACTTCTTACCAGGCTTCCTTCCCTCCCTACCTTCCACACCCTTGATGGGACAGTACTGGAGGACATCACTTCCTTCCGCTATCTCAGGGTTTGGCTCAACCATCACCTGTTCTTCTCCAACCACATAGATGCCATCATAAAAAAACTGCACCCCAAGCTTGGAGCCCTTTACAGGAACCGCAACTGCCTCCCTCTCATGGCCAGGCGTGAGCTAGTGCACAGGATGATCCTCCCCTCATTTGACTACTGCGATCTACCTTATCCAGACTGGACACACTTTTCCATGCCTTCTGTCGCTTCGCCCTCGATGCCAGCCCCCGCACCCATCACTGCAACCTCTACCATGCCCTCGCATTCCCTTCCCTCGAAAACCATCACCTGCAGCACTGCGCTAAATTTGTAACCAAATTCTGGCATAACGCCCTGCCCTCATACCTCTCTACCTTACTTACACCAGCTCCCTCCCCTTCTCATGCCCTCAGATCCCTCGATGACTGGAAGCTACAAATCCCTAGGCGGAAAACCACTATTGGGCAATCTGCCTTCTCCTACCGCTTCCCCAAACTCTGGAATGAACTCCCTCCCCAAATTTGCCACTCCTCCTCTACCCACTCCCTGTCTTCAGCTCTAGCAAACTACCTCTCAGTAAATTGTTCCTGCACCTAAGCCCCAAAGGTGTCCCCTTATACCCCCCTCCTGACTGCCTGACCAGCGGCACCTAGCTTACACTATGGAAGCTGACTTATCTATGCTAACTTCAGCACTTCTTGGTACATGGGCTTTGCCCTGTCCTAAATCCTACTTGATACTGCCTGATCCTCACATATTCTCCACTCCCAGTGTCACACCTCAGCTATCTAATTCTATCCCACGAGTTATAAATTATCCAACACAATTCGCTGGTTAAGGCTGTAATATAATCTATGCCTTCCAAGTGTTGTTGTTGAACTATACTGAATGTCTTGTCCCTATTCCATCACACAATTGTATCCTGCAACTGTATACCTGAAACTTTCTCTGTAAACTGTTCAACTGAATCTCAGTCTACTGTATTGCTGTAATTGTGCTCAGCTTTGTTCTACTATTTCCTCGTATATTTAACTCTTGATAACCTGCGAGTTATCTCCCACTGTACCCCCACCCCCCAGGCCGCACCGGGAGACGAGCATCTTTTTGCTCAGTGTGCCATCCTGGTGAAACAATTTCAATAAATAAATAAATACATTTCCCTAAGGTACTTGAAAGTCTCTATCATATCTCCCCTCTCCCTTCTTTCCTCCAGTGAATAGATATTAAGGTCCTTAAGTCTTTCCTCATAAGGCTTCTGGTGCAGTTCATGTACCATCTTTGTTGCCCTTCTCTGGACTGCCTCTATTTTGTCAATGTCCTTCCAGAGATGTGGTCTCCAGAACTGGACATAGTACTCCAGATGAGGCCTCACCAGTGATCTGTAAAGTGGCCTCACCACCTCTTTTCTCCTGCTTATTATGCCCCTGCCTATGCACCCCAACATTCTGTTTGCTCTCCCCACCGCCTTTTCGTACTGTTTGGTCACCTTCAGGTCATCAGATATGATAACCCCCAGGTCTCTCTCCAGACTTGTGGTGGCCAAAATTTCCCCACCAATCCTGTACTCCTCCCGTGGATTCCTGTGACCCAGGTGCATGATCTTGAACTTTTTAGCACTGAAACTCAACTGCCAGATAACTGACCACTCCTCTAATAGGCTTAGGTCCTTTCTCATTTTTTCCACCCCCTCTGGTGTGTCCACTCTGTTGCATATCTTGGTGTCATCTGTGAAGAGGCATACATTTCCTCCCAGATGCTCTGCAATGCCGCTAATGAAGACATGGAATAGGACTGGCCCCAGCACTGATCTGTGGCACCCCACTGGTCACTTCCCTCTCCTCAGATTTCATGCCATTTACCACCACCCTCTGAGTCCTGTTCCTTAGCCAGTTCCCAATCCACTTTACCACTGTAGGACCGACTCCCAGACTCCCCAATTTATTTAGCAATCTCCTGTGTGGGATGGTGTCAAAGGCCTTGCTGAAATCCTGGTAGGCCACATCCACCACCCCTCCCTGATCTACCACCCTAGTTACCCAGTCAAAGAAATCTACAAGATTCATCTGACAGGACCTTCCCGCTGAGAATCCATGCTGCCTTGGATCCTGTGCCCCGCCACCCTCCAGAAACTTCACAATCCTCTCCTTAACTAAGGACTCCATTAGTTTCCCTGCTACTGAGGTCAGGCTTACAGGCCTGTAACTGCCTGCCTCCCCTCTGCTTCCACTCTTGTGGAGAGGGACCACATCTGCCCTCCTCCAGTCCTCAGGTACCCCTCCCCCGTCTCTAGTGATGCACTGAAAAGGGCAGCCAGTGGTTCCGACAGCACTTCCCTGAGTTCCTTTAGGACTCTGGGTGGATACCATCTGGCCCCATTGCCTTATCTGCTTTTATCCCCCCGAGTTCTTCTAGGACTCCTTTCCACCATGAATGGGCTGGTGTCTGCCTCCTCCCTGAATACCCCTCTTAATGAGTCTCTGTCCCTCACCCTCCCCTTCCCTGGTGAATGCTGACCAAAAGTACTTGTTCAGTATCTGAGCCTCTTCTAGGTCATCCTCCACCCTTTCTCTTCCTTCCTTCTTCAGCCCAACGATCCCATTTCTGGTCTTTTTCCTTTCACTAATGTATCTGAAGATCCTGTTGCCTTTCTCAACAGCCTGGGCTATACCTTCCTCTGTCTGTGCATTAGCCCTTCTAATTATTTTCACAGATTCCCTCTGCTTCTCCAGATATTGTTCTCTGTCCTCATCCTTTTGTTTCCTTGTATCTTCTGAAGGCTATTTTCTTTTCCCTTACTTTCTTGGCCACTGCCTTCGAGAACCATAATGGCCTTTTCTTTCTTTTACTCTTGCTATGCATTTTGACACAGTGACCTGTTACCTCTGTTATGACTCTCTTGAGTCTAGATCACTGTTTTTCCACATTTCCCCTGTACCTTCAGCTGCTAGGGCTCTTTTGAGATTTCTACCCATCTCCTTAAAGTTAGCCTTCCTGAAATCTAGGACCTTTATCCTTGCATCCATTTACAGATTATACACACCGCACTTCTTACAAACTTCGTATCTGGCACGCTACTGCTAAGTGTACGAAATGTCTGATTTCCTTTGGGGATGACCTGGCAGTTGGCTGACACAGTGACTGCAGCACACTGCAAAATCCCAATAGGATGAAACACGTGTCTATAATTTGTCGTTATCCGCCTAAACCTGAATTAATTTAAAAGGCGACTCTTGTGGTGGAGCCTTGCCAGCC
The DNA here is from genome assembly GCA_016271365.2 of Neoceratodus forsteri. Classification (NCBI taxonomy): domain Eukaryota; kingdom Metazoa; phylum Chordata; order Ceratodontiformes; family Ceratodontidae; genus Neoceratodus; species Neoceratodus forsteri. The sequence continues at coordinate 142,255,166 of CM028133.1, forward strand.
AGCCCGCGCAAGGAACTGCATTCCTATGATGCCTTGCCCTGGGTTTGAGGGTTTGGAGTACATGTGTGTAGCTTGGAGAGATGTACAGAAACTAAACTGTATGACTGTAGCTAAGTAACTGGACCTCCTTGTGTGTCAGTCCTCCAAACTGGGAATGAAGCCAAACCCCACAGTGATGTACCATCACCGGTGGGTTATTGTGGGGGACAGTTCCAATATGTAAAAGACATACAAACATATGAACATAGCCAGGGGAGGAAGACCTTTTGATCTATCTAGTCTGCTTGAACTGTAGAGCCACTACTTAGCAATTACTGTAAGCTCCACCCCCTTGCCCCATTAACCATGGCCCCTTCATGCTTTTCTTGCCCCCCAGTGACCCAGACCATCCTTTTCACCCTGTCCCATCCCCTCATGAATCCATCCACTGTCTCCAGAGAGACAATCTCCTCCAGGATTTTGTTCCACCGTGTCACCCACTCATTCCATGAAGAAGTGTTTCCTGACTACCTTCTTGAACCATCCACTTGCCAGCTTATAGCAGTGCCCCCTTGGGGTCCTGTTGCCACTAAAACAAAAGAGGTCCCTGTATTCACCTTGCTGATACTACAAGACAAGTACCAATCTCTGCTTCTAACAGATGGGAGGGCAAGTACTGGGCACCCACCTTTATGACGGATCAGATAGCGTCCCAGAACGATGAGTAGACAAAGCAGGATGAAGACGATGACAGCCACAACACCTCCAATCACAGCGTGGTCAATGCCAGAATGTGGTAAAGCACTGGGATCTAGGACAGAAAGGGACATATAGTTATGATGGCTTTACAGAGTTCCAAGCTAGTGTAGTATTCTTCCCATTTTACAACAGTGACTGTGGTTCTAGAATAGCAGTTAGTACTGGCGTATTCAGCAGGATCTGGGTGACAACTTTCAATGCTAGATAATTATCTAGAATTATGATGCAATGTTTCAACTTCCAGAGAATTATCAGCTTTAATTTATCCCACTGTTCATGACTCAGGCCTTGACTACTGTAGTATGTTCTACAGTGGCGTTCTTTGTAGCCTGATCCAGTGCATGTAGCTGGTACAAAATATGGCAGAATGGCTCTAGAGCTCCATGAGGAACTTAATGTACATCACTACACATGGTGCACTGGCTGCCAGATAAGCAGCAGATCAACTTTATGTTGGACTGGGGGAAATTTACTGTCACAGGTGAAAACTGCATGAAAACAAATTTTGGTGCAATTTTAGTTCCATGAAATAATTGGACGGTCATTTTCATAAAAATGGTCAATTGAATATCATGTGAAAAGCATTATTTTCATGTGAAAATGAATACATAATTTTGTACAGAAAAGGCAGATTTTCATGCAGAACTTGCAATTTTTCACACAGTTCATTTCAGTGAAAATAAGAAATTTTCAAGAAAATATTCTAGGAAATCATTCCTAATAGAGACCCAATTAGTCAATCGATCACTTTAATATACTAAAATCCCAGCACTAAAGGGTATAAATATGTTTGAAAATACCAGCCCCATAGAACTAATGGGGCCATAACCTTCGTGACATCAGAAAACAGGGCTGCATGGGCTGACGTGAGGGCGTGTTTTTCGGACCAGGAAGTCAGTCTTTTTTGGCCACTATACACATTAACAAAATTACGAGGGATGTAGCTTCTTGTATAGATGGAAATTTTATGCCAAACTTGAGCAGCTCGCTACCGATATGGTAAGGGATTGAACATGCTGGGGGACAGTAGCAGCGCCAAAAGTAGGAACCTGCTCTTTAATAGACTGAGTCCCTCCTACCTAATTTAATCATCACATTTTAGCATTCTGTTCAGTTCAGTTCAGTTCAGGGCTGGCAGTATAGCCTAGAGGTTACAGTAATGAGCTATGAACAAGCTTGGTACATCCAGCAGACCAGACCTTGGTTTGATTCTCACAACCTCCACTTGCATACTGTGCGACTCTGAGCAAGTCACTTAACCGCCCAGTGCTCCCAGGCTGCCCCTGAAAACAGGCACTTGTGCCTGGTGGGCCTTACCCGGTTACCAAAGACTAAAATAAAAACATCATTTTCGATTGCCATAAATTGATCTGTGATACTCTGACTGAAAGACGCTATAGAAAATGAAATTATACTGCATTCTTTTATGTTGGCCTGCTGAAAGGGGTGGGAGTGTTTATAATGGATAATCTTTACATTGTCCTGCTCGGTGCTCGTGGGGGTGAGGGGAATATAGGACACAGATGATAATACATGGGGTGGTATATCATTTTTTGGGGGGGTAACCAGGTAAGGCCCACTAGGCACTAATGTCTGTTTTCTAGGGGTAACCCAGGAGCACTGGGGAGGTTAAATGAATTACTTATTATTTACTTATTTGAATTTTGGTAACCGGGTGAGCTCGCCGAGACATTACAGTTCCTTTACCGGGTGAGCCCACTGAGACATTACAGTCCCTTTTTCAGGGGCGACCCGGGAAGTGCAATACATTGACAGACAAATGGTTGTTACAGTGGTTACAGTTACATTATTCTCAGATTTACATATGACATCATTTACAGATACACTTACAAATGACAATAACACATAGATGACAGGTGTAGTGCATTGATGAGTACATGATAGTTACAGTGGCTGCAGCTACATCATTCACAGATTTACGAGTTACATTATATACAGATACTCTTACAAATTGCATTCACAAATACATAAGAGGTTCGGAGAGTGGGGATACTTATACATAAAAGGCTCATAAGTCGGGGATAAATGAACAGAGTTTGGGAAGCAGGAACAAGAGTCATCGGAAGCTGGAACAAGGTGAAGAGGCAGAGAGGTGAAGTAGTAAGAAGGACTGGAACTTAGCAAGTGATGAGCAGGATAAGATAGAGTGTGGTAGCAAGTTCCAGTCAGACACCGCCGAGAAGGTGAATGATCTCCGGGCAACGGCTAACCGCAGCTTGGGCATTACGAGAAGGGAGAGGGAAGTGGATCTTAGAGCATGCGGTGGTTGCTGGAACTGAATAAGTTCACCAGGGCAAGGAGGGTTGTAGTGGTGGACCAGCTTGTACACTGGGCTCAGGGTGGCATACTGGAATTTAGATTCATACACTAGCTAGCCCAGTGAGGAGAGGACATCACAATGGTGGTGACAGGCACTGACCCCTAAAGCAACCCTTCCCACCCTATGATAAGCCTGTTTGAGGTGAGAGAAGATGGATGTGCTGGTTGTGAGTAATAGTGGGGTGCCTTAAGTAAGGAGGGGAAGGAGGGTAGCAGTCATGATCTTGTGGCAAGAAGCTGATGACAGGAAGGGACAGATGCAACAAAGCAGGCCCTGCTTTTGGCTGAGAGTTTCAGTTAGGAGGGTGACATGACTGTCCAGGGAAAGTGAGGTATCTAACATGACACTCGAGTATTTAAAGGACTGGACAGATTCAAGGGCATCACCATTGTGGGACAGTATCACAAGAGTGAGGCATGGATGCCGTGTGGAGGAGGGGTTGGAGAACAGCATGCATTTTGTTTTTTTGGTGTTAAGGACTAGTTAGTTTTCTTGAAACCAGCCCTTGAGAGTTTGGAAGTCCAACACCAACATACTGTTGAGCCACCTGATGCCAGATGTAGAACAGTAAACAATGGCGGCATCCATGTAGAGGTGCACAGAGGCCCAGCCACAGTTATTTGGTAATTCATTAATAAAGGGGGAGAATAGTAATGGGCCCAGGATGGAGCCCTGAGGGATGCCGTGGGTTATAGGTCTAAGGTCCAAGAGAGAGATCCAGTCCACTTGACCCTTTGTGTGCAGCCTGTAAGGTAACTTTGGAGCCATGTTAAAGCACTAGCGTCAAGGCCAAGGGAGTGTAATTTCCGTAAAAGGATATAGTGGTTGACCAAGTCAAAGGCCTTTATCAAATCAACAAAGATAGCACCGGTGGCAAAGACTTGGTCCATTGCATGGAACAGGTCAGATGTGACTTTTATTAAGGCAGTGAGGGTACTGTGTTTTTTTTCTGTACCCATGCTGGAACATTGAGAGGAGGTGGTGGTGATCCAGATAATCCTGTAGGTGGTTACAGAGTATTCGCTCTTGGATTTCCACCAGTGGGCAGAGGACAGAAATAGGCCTAAAATTCTCAGCAGTTGTGTTGGGTCTGCTCTTATGAATGGGAACAACCATGGCTACTTTTTATTTATCATTGACAGTCCCCGTGAGGAAGGACCGGTTAAACAGGTCACAAACAGGGCAGGCAAGGGCTGCAGCCCCCAATTTGAGAAATTTGGGTTCAAGGGTGTCATGACCTGGGGAGCTATCAGCTTTTAGATCAGTGAGAAGCGATGAACTTCACTGAGGGTGGCTAGTTTAAGGTGAAAGGCTGGGTGAGCACCAGTGTCCACTGGTGGGGGTGGGGAGGGGGGAGTTGGTAAAGAGCGCAGTATATCTATGTAGATCAGTAAAAAAATCATTAAATCCAGTGGTGATGGATGGGGCGTCTGAGAGGACAGTGTATTGGGCAGTGAGAGAGCTTAGGACCTCAGAGGTCCTTCTTTTGATTAGGGAGTTCACTTGTCTCCAGAATTCTTTGGGATTGCAGAGATGCTCAGTTTGGAGTGCACTGAAGTGGGTGCGCTTGGCTTTCTGAATAGAGTTTTTAAACAAGTTTCTGAGCTGCCTGTAGGCTTGCCAGTCATGGGGTAGCCCGCTTCATTTGAAGCTTCGCCAAGCCCGATCATGACTTGCTTAGAGTCACACAGTATGCAAGTGGAGGTTATGGGAAGTATTCCCAGGTCTGGTGGATACACTAAGCTCATTCACAGCTTGTTACTCTAACCTCTACGCTATGCTGCCAGCCCCATGACTTTTATAGTGTAAGGTGAAATGTTGTTCTGCATGGAAATCCATGCCTAGAAATTGAACACTTCTGCAGACAGAAGTAATGTTGCAGTTTGTGTATAATGGATTTCAATCTGCAGCTGCAGAATGCAGCCCCCACAGGTGCCTGCACTTCTGCAGCCAAAGTCAGTGGGTATGTCTTACAGTGTGCATCAGTAACTGTGGCTACAGAAGCACAAGCCTCTCTGCAGTCAGAAGTTGTGTTTCTATTTGGGTGTCATGGATTTTGTGGGGACCACACTTCTGTAGCCAGTTGTCAATGTGTATGTCGTACACGTGCGATTGCAGAAATGCAGGCCCCTGAGGGGCCTGTGCTGCTGCAGCCAGAAATGTGTGTATGCCTCATATTGTGATGAGTAGCTATGGCTACAGAAGTACTGGCCCCATAGGAGCCTGCACATCTGCAGACAAAAGAACTCTTGTAATCTGGGTGTTGTGGAGCTGTCACTGTGGCTGCAGTGGCCTGTGCTTCTGCAGACAGAAGTAGTGTTGTGATTTGAACATTGTAGATTTCTATCTGCAGCCAGAAAACAGTGTGTATGTCTTGCAGTGTGCATGCCTCTGATAGAAATCCACAAAGGTAGCACATCAGTGCTACTGCATTTGTTTCAACTGGAAACAGTTGTACTGTATGTTTTTTGTCTTACCTGGTGATAGCAGTCTGTGGTTTCTTATATGGTCCTGTCCTTTTGCTGCTTGGGAGGGGGGCCTATGTGACCATAATGCTCACACCATTCCATGGGTAAATAAGCTGAGATGGGTACAGTATATGAGAATGGGGTAAGTGTTATGATTGACAACCCCAAGGCACACCCTACACCTGTTGCTGCCTGCAGTGTAGGGGTGGGGTGTTAGGGTTGGAAACTCTAACACCACATTTCCTTGCCTTTTGTCACTTTAACCCTAACTAGTGCATTAACTAAGTTTTTTGCAATGAATTTCCTTACTTTTTGAGATACTATAATTGCTTCATCATTTGCCTGTGGGAGTGCAGGGCCCTCTGGTCCTTGTGTTCCCATGCATTCATGCTTTTTGAGATAGTGTAACTATATCCTTATTTGGCTGTGTGAGCACTCCATCCCTCCATGGATTTATTTATTTAAAAGTTTCAGTACCAGGAAAGGCATACTGAGCAAGCTGCTCATTTCCAGATACGTCCTGGGGGAAAGGGGAGGCGGGTTGTAACAACAAAAAATAGTATACAGGTAAATAATAAGAACATACTCGAGTAAATACAATAATACAAGGTGAAGCATTACAGAGTTGCAAGTGCTGGTAATACACAATAGAAACAGCAGATTAATGCTAAGGGTATTCAGAAGTAGGCTATGACTAGTGCTTGGTAAGGCAGTGCAGAAGGTGGGGTGGGGGGGAAGGAGGACAAAAATAGCAAAGAAAATTAAGAATTTAAGGACAGTTGCAGGTGGGGGAGGTGAGGTCACGAAGGAGGGAGGAGAGTACTTGAGAGGAAGAGGCATTATGGATGGTAAAGGGGAGGGCATTCCAGAGTTTGGGGAAGCAGTGACAGAAAGCGGCATGTCCAGCGGATGATGAAGTGGAGGGGTACAGTCAGGGTATAAGAGTTAGTGCTCTTGAAGGAGTGGGAGGAGGGTGGAGGAGGAGAAGCTGAGAGGTGGGGGGAGGGGGGCCAAACCAGAAATTACCCACGAGGCTGACACAGTGGGCACGGCATCAGTCCTCAAGAGAGGTAAGGGAGAGAGACTGATACAAAGTGCAGTGAGGAGTGCAAGGACAGTCAAGCACAAAGCAGCAGAAAGAATGGAAAAGAGTATCCAATCTGGCTCAGCAGGTACCAGAGGTGGCACTGTAGACCACGTCACCATAGTGAAAGATTGGGAGGATCATTCTCTGGATTATTGCCCAGTGTGCTGGCAATAGGATGCAGTCTCAGTTTCTATTTTTTACAATGGCATCCACATGGCCAGAGAAACTGAGGTGTCAGTCGAGCCATACACCAAGATACCTGAAAGTGGTGACATCCTCCAGCAGGGAACCATCTAAGGTGGAAAGAAGGGAAGGATGGGAGCCTACAGAGTCTGCCTCAAGCCAAAGGACATGGAGATGGTCTTCTTGGCATTCAGGAATAGCTGACTGGAGCATAACCACAGCTAAACTTTATCAAAGTTGAGCTGGAGTCTTGACACCACATCAGCAGTGGAGGGGCTGGAAGTAAACAAGACCATGTCGTTCGCATACATGTGAATGGATGCAGATGAGCAGGCTGAGGGAAAGTCATTGAGAAATACAGAAAATAGAAGCAGTCCAAGTACTAAGCCTTGTGAGACCCCTGTGGTTATAGGGAGGGGCGGGAAGAGAGTGTCTTCAGTTTTGACTGATTGGGTCCTTCCCTCAAGGTAAGAGTGGAACCAACTGGTGGCAGCGCATGAAAGTCCAGCAGCTGAAAGTCTGGAAAGGAGGAGGGGGCTGGGAAACAGTGCTGAATGCCTTAGACGGGTCGACAAAAATGGCAGAGGTGATGTGGCCCTGGTCCATGCCCATGAGTGATTAAACTAGGAGTGGGGGGTGGCAGTTGGGGAAGAGATATGCAGAGACCACAGGTTGGGAAATCATATGAGCTTACCTCCCATAACAGTGACAAAGGACAAATGGCAAGTACTGTTGGTGATGCTAGGAAAGGAGGGCAGGATGGGAGGGGAGAAAAGGGTGGAAGGTGGTTACCCTAATGCTAGGAGCCTGGGAGGAAAACTGCAGAGCTACAGGTTCTCGTGGCAGAGGGAGAGTGGACATGCAGCCATCACGAAACATGGGCCACCCAATACAATGACTGGGACCTGTCTGTACCAGGGTACAGGTTATTTCGTAGGGACAGGGTGATTGGGAAAGGAGGGGTGGCACTATATGTGAAGGAAGGACTGAAGTGTGTAAGGGAGGAAGGGGAGGAGGGTAGAATGGAGTCACTTTGGATGCAAATCCAGGATTCCAAGAATAGGATTCTTAGAATGGGAGTGGTGTACAGGCCACCATCTCAGATGGAGGAGTTAGACAGGGAACTAGCGGGACAGATCAGGAGGACCTGCAAAAGGGTAGTGTGGTGATTGTGGGGGACTTCAACATGCCAGGACTGGACTGGAGCACCCCAACAACCAGGAACAGAAGGGAGCAGGTACTGCTGGATGCCTTCCAGGACAGCTTCCTGCTGCAAATGGTCAGTGAACCAACCAGGTTAGGGAATACCCATGACCTTGTGCTGGTAAATGGGGACTTTGTGAGAGAACTTACAGTGTCAGGGAGCGACCACCACTCAGTATGGCTCACATTGGATATGGGCAAGGAAGGAGTGGAATCTGGCACAACAGTGCTGGACTTCAGGAGGGCCGACTTTGGGAGGATGGGGGAAGTGGTAAAGGGTACCTGGCCAGAATTCAATCTAGTATGGACACTAACCAGAGGTGGTAGCTCATAAAGCTGGGGATAGTGGAGGCAACCAAAACCTGCTGCAAAGCCCAGAGCAAGAAGGCTAGGGCTAAGAAACCGATCTGGTTGAGCAAGGAGGTCATGGGAAAAGTAAGGAGGAAAAGAGCTGCCTTTAGGAAGCACGAGAAAACAGGAGGGGAGGACAGGGAGGAGTAATTTGACAGGAATTGAAGGAGGTGACAAGGGCAGTAAGGGGAGCCAAAGCATCTACGGAACTCTGGCGCTGGCACAAGGCATTAAGAAGGGGGAGAAGGACTTCTTTAAGTACATCAGGGAGAAAAGGAGCTGTAAGGACCACATAGCAAGGATTAGGAAGGAGGAGAGTTGGGTGGAAGCAGGGTGCGATAAGGCAGAAGCACTAAATGAGTACTTTTGCTCAGTATTTACTAAAGAGAAGAGGGAGGTGACACCCAAGGTGGGAGAAATGGCAGAAGCAGGGTGGGAAGTGGTGACAGATGGGGAAATCATAGAGAGCAGAGTTCGAGAGGGTTTGAAGGCACTGAGGGTGGACAAGGCGCCAGGCCCAGATGGCATCCACCCCAGGGTACTGAAGGAGCTGGCAGAGGACCTTGCAGGACCTTTGGCAGACCTGTTTAATGCCCTCACTACATTGGGTGTGTGCCTCAGGACTGGAGGATGGCTCATGTGGTGCCCCTCCACAAGAGTGGCCCCAAGGATGAACCGGGAAACTACAGACCAGTGAGCCTCACATCCATCGTGGGTAAGCTAATGGAGACCATCCTGAAGGAGAGGCTGGTGGCCCTCCTAGAGGCCAAAGGACTACAGAACAGCAGACAGCATGGCTTCATACGTGGCAGATCCTGCCAAACCAACCTGGTCGAGTTCTATGACTGGGTAACTAGGCAACTGGACAGGGGCCATGCAGTGGATGTCCTGTATCTGGACTTCAGTAAGGCATTCGACCCAGTGCCACATGGAAGGCTGGGAAGGAAGTTAGTAGGCACAGGGGCGGGTACAAAGCTGGTGAGATGGGTAGGAAACTGGCTGCAGGGAAGGCAACAGAGGGTAGTGGTGGGTGGGGAGCTCTCACACCCAAGGGCAGTGACGAGTGGTGTTCCACAGGGCTCGGTGTTGGGACCAGTGTTTGGGATATTCATTGCAGACATATCATGGGACATCAAGAGCAAGATCAGTCTGTTTGCTGAGGAAACCAAGGTAGGCGCAGTGGTGGATGACCTAGGGGGATGGCAGGGGTTGCACGATGATCTGGCAAAGCTTGAACCTGGTCAGACACCTGGCAACTGGGCTTTAATGCCAAAAGTGCAAGGTGCTGCATTTGGGATGAAGAACCCAAGGAGGAGTTACCAGCTAGGGGAGTGCAGCTAGCCCAGACAGAGGAGGAGAAGGATCTGGGTGTGCCTATTACAGGGTCAATGAACAACTCGGCACAATGTAGGAAGGCAGCTGCAAAGGCCAACAAAGTGATGGGTTGTATTGCAAGGGGTATATCCTCGGGGAGGAGGTGATTCTGCCACTGTATAGGTCATTGGTTAGACCACCTGGAGTACTGCTGTGAATACTGGCGTCCCGTGATCTGAAGAGGGACATTGGTTACTGAGGGGTGAGCCAGAGCGACAAAGATGATCAAGGGCTGGGGACTATCATAAGTGAGGAGGTTGAAGGAGTTGAACATGTACTCACTGAGGAGAGGAGAGACAGGGGTGACATGACTGAAACCTTTAAATACATGAAAGGAATAAACAAGACAAGTACAAAGAGGCTGTTCAAAGTAAGGAGGGAGGGACCAGGGGCCATGATATGAGACTGGAGCGAGGAAGGTTCAGGAGGAGATGAGGAGACACTTTTTACAGAGAGGTGGTGGCTGGGTGGAATGCATTACCTCCTGAAGTGGTATGCAGTAGAACAGTGGACTGCTTCAAATGAGGATGGGACAGGACAAGGGGAGGTTAATGAAGGGAAGGGTGGAAGGGAGGGGCAGCTGCAGGATAAGGGGTGCTAGCTGCACATTCGAGGCAGACTTGATAGACCTCTAGGCCTTTATCTGCTGGCAGATTTCCTGATGTCTGGAAGGAGGATGGAATCAGTGAACCTAAGGAGGAGGTAGCTGTGGAGTGGTGCTTCCTGAAACCCAACTGGTAAGGTGTAAAAGGAAGAGGAGTCTAGGACAGGAGTGAGTTGAAAAACACAATGTGTTCCTTTAGTTTATGGAGGATAGGCAGAAGGGAGATAGACAGTAGTCACTAGTAGTGGAGGGGTCACCACCTTTCAGGAGGGGAATAATTGTAGACTGATTCCAATCTGAGGGAACAGAGGCATGAGAGAGGATAGGTTTAGATGTCAGCAAGAGATGAGGAGATTGCTGGGGCAGATAAGTAGAGGAGTTTACAGTCCAGCCATCAGGACTCTTGCATTATGATGGGTTGAGAGACCTAGAGGCGCAAGAACAGCAGTGAGGGACACAGGAAAGGAAGGATAAAGAAGGGTCAGGAGAGGAGGGCTGTGGAGGTGGCTGGAGGGGGAGGGGAGAGGAGGAGGTGAGGAGAGAAGAGAGAGGCAAAGGAGGTAAAGAAGGAGTTAAACTTGGATGCTACAGAGAGTGTCACCCACTTTGAGGACAGGTGGAAGGGGCTGCGTTGGAGGGGAGAAGAGATCATGGACCACCTTCCAAAACGTTGATAGGTGGTTGATGTTGGACTCGAAGGTATTTGAGAAGTAGTCAGCCTTGGTGAACCTAATGGTCCTACAGCAGGCATTGCGAAGGCAGTGGTACCTCTGCAAGGCTGCAGTGGACAGCATACATTTGTGTTCCAACCCAGGCCTGGTCATGGGCAAGCAGACAGGCAAGCAGTTCTGGAGTAATCCAAGGGAAATGCGACTCCCCTCACTCTGGTACGATGGAGGGGGTGTGTAAACCCACTCTTTGGAACTCTCTACCATGTCGGTTACGGCAGTGCACCTCCGTGGAACTTTTCAAGAGGGATTTGAAAACTTATTTGTGGAATATAGCTTTTTTAGATAAGTAAGTTATTTATAAATGCTTGGATTTTATTATTAATACTCTGTTTCGTTGTATGTTGATTTTATGTACATGTTCTGTTTTTATGTAGTGTTTTGAACTGTTTTTAAAATTGTTCAGCACCTTGATACACTGAAAGGTGCTATATAAATAAAATTATTATTATTATTATTAAATTCCAGATCTCGAGGAACTTTGTTTTAAAGTAGTGTAAGGCATTTTCAATGGTAGAGGCTGAGGAGATTGGGGACCAGTCGGTGCTGTGTAGGTCACTGTGTAGGGAAACAAGATCAAGGGACTTGAATGACCATATCAGTAATATTTTGGAAGGGGCTTTGGAGCAGTGAATTTTGTGAATGCAAAAGGTTAGGTGGTGATCACTAAAGCATCGGAGAGGGTGCCTGCCTTGGTGATGCGATGAGGGTGGGAGGTGAGGGCCCAGTCGATGAAGGAATGGCTGAAGGCTTTGTGGTTTAGGCGGGTAGGTTCGTTGATTAACTGGTTTAGGTTCAGGAAGGTGATGTCGCAGCAAGTTTTGGACTGGGTGGAGGACAGCCAGTTCAGGTTAAAATCACCTAAGATAAAAAACTCCCCAGAAGGAAGCATGCAACAGGGTGCTGGTCAGGATGTCAGGAATGCCCGGGGGTGGGGAGCTAGGGCAGCAGTTGATGCCAGTGACAAAAACAGGAAGGGAGTCGGGGAGGCAGAGTTTTATTAGCAACAGCTCATAAGCAGAGGTAGCTAGAATTGGGGTGAACTGGAGTGAGGAGGTAAGGTACATGGCCACCCCCTACCCCTGCTAGGATGATCCTGGCAAATAAGGGTGTAGCCAGGAATAGAAATTCTTTTGTCAGGAATTTTGGCATTGAGCCAGGACTCTGACAGCATTAGGACATCAGGTTTCAGGGTTAGCATGAGTGGCTGTATTTGGGATATTTAGGGCCGAAGGCTCCTGATGTTTAGGTGTAAAGCCTTCAGACCCCAGGGGAGGTGGGGGCGGGGGAAGGCCCAGGATTGGGCTCAATGTCCCTTGCTAGCAGCAGCAAAAAGTAGATCAACTGGAAAGTAAGGGAGTAAGTATCCATTTCCTAGGCAAGGGTGGGGAACGATGAGGCCTGCTGAGGTGTGTGCAAGGGGTGGGTAAAGGGCTGAGAAGGAAGCATGTAGACAGGAAAGGTAGGATTGATGCCACAGGGGTCCAAGGGCAAGATGACATGTTGAGTGGATAAGGGAAAGTAGGAGTGGTAAAGGAGGGGGGTAGGGTAGACTAAGAGGGTAGAGCTGAGGCGGGGTGCAGAAGGGGGAGAGAGGGAAGGAGGAAGGGGAGGTAGTGGAGGAGACCAAGGATGCACAGGAGCATAGTAGTGGTGTAGGGGTGGGAAGGATAGTAAGGAGGGTAAGAAGTAAGGGAGACCTACACTCCACCTGGTTGAAACTATGTTTTAGTTGGCAGAGAAAAGCCCTGTTGAGTGGATGAGCAGGGCAGATAGAACAGCTGGTGCTGAGGGAACCACTGAGAGGGCGGGGCAACGGCGGATAGGAGGGGAATCAGGAATAGTAGGAGAGGCCCAGCAGCAGCAGGGGGTGCCAGGTCAATATGTCACTAGCTGAACAGCGCGGCTAAAACCGCTCTTCAGGAAGCGCTAAAACATGTACAGTGACGGGGGTATTACCACTACCCTTGTCGCTGTGTGCTCCAATGGGGGAGTGGTGAACAAGCTGCAGGTGCGGTGCCTGGTTGAGCCACTCCAGTGGTGGAATGACTAAGGCACTAGCACCTGGAACACAGGAGCAGAGGTACCAGGATTGGTTTCCCATTTCCTGGTGTTGCAGCTGCTATTTTTTTTTTTTTTTTTTTTTTAAGACATTTCCCCTCCTGAGTTTCTCCTTACGAGGTCCACACCCCTCAGAGTTGATTATAGTCTGGGAGTGTGGGGTAAAACAAACCTTACATTTTTCCCATTCATTTCTAGGCGTGCGTGCATTTTGTACCAGTCGGTGTTTTTTCCAACCCTACTGTATTTGCAGAGGTGCTGTTTTGATTATGACATTGTTTGCCATGCTGCTTTGGTCTGTGGGGGTTTTGACCCATGCCGGACCAGGATATTGTATGAGAAAATGGGGGAACCTGTTAGTGGACTATACCAGATGGTAGAGGAGGAGGGGTGAGAAAGTGGGCTGATTGGTTCTGAAGAGTCACAGGACCACTACAGAACTATGAGAATAGGCTCACCGTGGGTGGGCAGACAGAGGGGTGAGTGCATGGGAAGTATTAGTCGACACTGCTTCACGGTGCTGCGCTGTTGCAACTACCTTGTTTGTGACTGGAACAGTGGCTGGAGCACCGGGAGGGCTATGGAGGCCCTCACAACCCTGAACTGTGTAGAGGGACAGGGCTGAGAGACAGAGATGCTAGGAGATAAAGGAGACAGGTTAGTGAAACCTGATGCTGGGTGGGAGGATATAGACAAGGGGAGGGAGTAAGGGAAAAGACGGGAGAGTGAGGAAGACCTGACCGTTTGAAAAATGAAACTGATGAACAATACTAAGGCACCTAAACTAGTTAAATAAATACAGTAACATGTGTACATGCTTATATGCATTTTGCTGAGGAAACACAGGGCCTGCTGGACCTGGTGCTTTCTATGTTAACAAAACCACGACCAAATTGTCACCATCTCCTTATTACCCCACCTCATGAACCCGGTACTGAAAGTTTCCAGATCCCTGCCAAAATGTGATTCCATGCCACCGCAACATCATTCCACGCCACAGGTATGAAAAGACAGTTTGACCAGGATTTGAAAAATGACAGCTGTCACGTTCATGAGGTGTTGTAAAAATATGGCTATGCTGGAAATTTGGGGTCAAAATATTTACAGTTACCAGAGTTATGAGCGACCATAGCATAATTTCAACGCATGTGCATAACTTTGCCATTTTTACATATTTTGACTCCAATAATTTCCACATAGCTTTCTTATGACCCCACCTCATGAACAAGGGCATTAAAAAATTCAAATTCTGCGCCTGAAAGGTGATTTCACCAAGCAACAGCGAAATTGTCTTTTTGGCCCAGATTTGTGGAATTCCAGTGACATTTTTCATGAGGTGGGGGCCCCCAAAAGGTCATGCTGAAAATCTGATGTCAAAATATAGAAAAATGGGCAAGTTATGCATGAAAGTTGAAAACCCCATTGAAATACATCGAGCAGCATTTACCTTAGTTTCTCATATTGCAGTCGCCAGTTCCAGCAGCAAGACATGTCTTTTGTGAGACGGATCTTCACCTAAGACCTGCTCAGGTGAGTGAGGTGTGTGTGTGTGGGGGTGATGGGTGCCATGCCAAGGGGAGGTAGGGAGGGGGCCAGATCAGCGAGGCACTTTTTGCAGGTTTTAAAAAAATAAGACATGAAGGGACAATTTTCTTTATTACAGGCACTATGGGGATGGCAATTGTGTGTGTGTGGGGGGGTCACTAGACACCAGGGAAATAAAATTAATGGGGATGGCGCTCAGAGGCTGGGGGGGTGCCACTAAACACCAGGGAAAGAAAAAAATAATAGGGATAGAAATCGGAGGTTGGGGGGTGGCACTAGACACCAGGGAAATACATAAAATTAATGGGTACGGTGACTGGAGGGTGGGGAGGGTGCCACTAGACACCAGGGAAATACATAACATTAATGGGAACAGCAATCAGAGTAAGATGCGTCAAAGGAAAAGGGATGTTCCCTTCATGAAAAGGATCTTTTTTGTGACTCGTGATATGAAAAAATATTCTTTTTTCGTGTCAAGCATCCAAAAAAAATATTTACAATATTAAAAAAATAACATTTCAAGGGCATTTCTCCAACAGTGAAGTGCAGATTACAGCTAGCAGGGTCTTGATCAGCTATATAGATGTGTTGGTCTCTCTCCAGGATGTCATTTTGTGACTTTTAATTTTTAGGAAAAATGGGAACAAGATGGGTGCAAATGAAAAAGGATTATTCCAATACAAAAAAGGATTCCTTTTCATTTCATACAGCTATCTTGACATGCTTACTGGGCATGCTCAGAACCAAATTTTTCACAATTTCAAAATTAAATAACTTTAGAATGGATTAATATTTTTTCACCAAACAAGCAAAAGGCACATCTGTGGGCCAGTCCCTTTCTACCCTGAAAATTCTAGACCGAAGTTCTATGCCGTCTGGGCTGTAGGCAAGTTCAATGAAAAAAAGGCAAAACTAATGAGTCGAGAATTCACTTTTTGCACTATCCAAAACACAGAATCCAAACATCCAACCGAAACTAAACTTAGCAGATCCACAGATCTGCCATACGAGACTGTGCATGCAAAATCTCATGCACATCCATTGAACAGTTGCAAAGTTATTAAAGTGCAAAAATTGGTGTTTAACATGAAACTGCCTACTCAGCCCTAACTATAGGGGCGTGGCAGTGCCTATATATATATATATATATATATATATATGTTGTAAAATAATTAATGCTCTAGTTAGGGTTAAAGACAAGTGACAAAAGTAGGGAAATGTGGAGTTAGGGTTTCCAACCCTAACACCCCACCCTGCACACACCAACAGGCATCGGGGGTCTGCCTTGGAGTCATCAGCCCTAACACTCACCCCATTCCATAAGTAAATAAGCTGAGATGGGTACAGTATTGGAAAATGGGGGTGAGCGTTAGGGCTGACGACCCCAAGGCACACCCCAAAAGCCTGTTGGTGTATGCAGGGTGGGGTGTTAGGGTTGGAAACTACTTTTGTCACTTTTACCCTAACTACAGCATTAACAAAGTTTTCTGCAACATATTTCCTTACTTTGAGATAGTATAATCGTATTCTTATTTTTACTGTGGGAGTGCAGGGTCTGGCATACATTTCCTTCTTTTTTGAGATAGTATAATCATACCCTTATTTTACTGTGGGAGTGCAGGGTCCAAAGGACCCTGAGCTCCCAGGCATACATAATTATGTCAGCTTCTATATGTCTGACATGTGTCAGTTCCCTGGTATTCACTGCCCCCACATTGTAGATTTGTGCCCAGTCCCCATTACTGTTAATAATCCCTGGTGTGTAGCAGCACCCCCCCACCCAAAGTCCAATTTCAGTACATATTTTATTTAAATGTATCATTGGTGTTCAGTGGTACCCCTCCCATCTTCCCAAGTTACTATATTACAGATCCCTGGTGTCTAGTGGCATCCTCCCACCCTCAATACCCATATTTACAACATAATTCATTAGTATATATTTTATGTAATAATATTTATACAGTAAAGTACAGTTACGTAAGAACTTACCGTAACAGTAGATCTTCGAGAACAGCTCTTGCAGCAGGTAACACCATTAGGACTGAAGCGGCAGGCGGCAGGACCCACGAGTCTTCTCTAGCTAGCTAACTTCAGCGGGACCGCCCCTGACGCCGGTCCCGCCTCCACGCCAGGCGAGTACATAAGGCGGCCCCGCCAGATTCCCAGTCTCTCCGCCGGAGACTTGGCCACAGGACGACATCAGAATGGAGACGAGGATCCACCATCAGAAGACAAAAGGGCGTAGCCCCCAGCAAAGGCTCAATAAGCCATGCCTCCTCCAAGGGGGAAGGTGGGCGAGAAGGTACCTGCTGCAAGAGCTGTTCTCGAAGATCTACTGTTACGGTAAGTTACTGTACTATCTTACTTCGAGATACAGCTCTTGCAGCAGGTAACACCATTAGGACTGATTTCCAAGCAATAATGCTTGTAAGCATTCTGGGAGGAGGAAACTAGGAAAATCCATACCAAGTCCTGACTCTAGGACAGGAGATCCTGTAGCACAGCCAGGCCGAAACCGGCTCTTCGCCATGAAGCAATGTCCAGGCTGTAATGCCTGATAAAAGTATGCACAGAGCTCCAAGTGGCTGCAGCACAAATGGCAGAGGAGGAGACGTTGCGAAGTGCTCTAAAGGAGGTAGCCACCCCCCTAGTGGAATGGCCCCGGACTGTACCCGGAAGGGGCTTCTGCTTAGCATCATAGCAGTATGATATACACTGGACAAGCCAGCGAGAAAGGGACTGCTTCGATACTGGTTGGCCCATCATCCTCTCAGCGAAGGAAACAAAGAGTTGCTCTGACTTGTGAAGCTGTTTAGTCCTGTTCAGGTAATACCTTAGACAGCGGTGAACATCCAGGGTGTGGAGCAGCGCTTCTCCTCTATTAGAATATTTAGGGAAATATACAGGCAGGTCAATGTCCTGGTTGAGAGTGAGTGCAAAGACCACCTTAGGCAAGAACTTAGGATTCCGTCCTCAGGGACACTCTGTCCTGGTGGAAAATCAAATAAGGTTCCTTACACATTAGAGCGTGAAGCTCAGAAATTCTCCTTGCTGACGTAACAGCAACTAAAAATAACATTTTCCATGACAGGAAATGCAGCTCGCAATCCACGGCAGGTTCAAAAGGTGGAAGCGTGAGTTGTTCCAGGACAAAGAGTAAATCCCATGGAGGAACAGGGTCCTTAATGGGTGGCCTAAGGTGTAACACCCCTCTCAGAAAGTCTCGAGAGGTGTCAAGTTGGCCACTGTGCGCTGTCCCACCGGGAAGTGGAAAGCAGAAATAGCGCAAAGGTGCACCTTAATAGAGGAGTAGGCGAGACCCGAATGGAAAAGGGAGAGCAGGTATTCTAACACCGCTTCCACCAGACAACCTAGAGGGGAAAGGCCGCATGCTTGCAACCACAGGCAAAAACGGCACCATTTCATGGCATACGTCGCATGCGTTGCCGGCTTTCTGGCCACAGAAAGAACTTCCGCCACCTCTTGCGAGACCCCGTGTCGCAAAATGGCTATGTCTCTAGGATCCATGCATGCAGGTTCAGTGAGCGCAAGTCTGGGTGGACTAGAGACAAGAGATGGGAGCTCAAAGGCAACGGGATTGGAGGTTCCCGGGACAGCTGCGTTAGCAAGGGGAACCAGATCTGTCTGGGCCAGAATGGGGCTACCAGGATCATTGTTGCATGCTCCCTGCACAGTTTGAGAAGAACTCTCTGTATCAACGGGAAGGGAGGGAAAGCGTAGAGGAATCTGTCCGCCCAGGAGAGGGACAACGTGTCTCACCAGAAAACACCAGGCCCTGGATCTAGCGAGCAAAAATTGGGAAGTTTTGCGTTGGATGGGGAAGCGAATAAGTCCAGTTCTGGAGTGCCCCATTGAAGAAACAGATCCTCTGCGACCCCTTGAAGAAGTTCCCACTCGTGGACTCTGGGCTGGGAGCGACTCAGGCCGTCTGCGATTTTGTTGTCCACTCCGGGAACGTGAACTGCAATCAGGTTCGCGCCATGTCGAATTACCCAATCCTACACTCTCATGGCTTCCCTGCAAAGGGGGTAAGAGTGTGCGCCTCCTTGTTTGTTGAGGTAATACATCACTGCCGTGTTGTCTGTCTGAAGCAGAAGAGTGCTCAACGGGATTTCTGACTGAAAGGCCTGCAGGGCATAGAGGACTGCCCTCATCTCCAGCACGTTGATGTGGAGGTGGGCTGCCTGAGGGGTCCATGTTCCCTGGGACCTCACCCCGTTCAAGTGCACTCCCCACCCTAGCCCTGAGGCATCTGTGGAGAGGATTATCTCCAGGGACGGCGCTGTAAATGGGACACCCGCAGAAAGTGTCCCTGGGTCTAGCCACCATTGCCAGTCTCGAATCACGGCATTTGTGATTCTGACCGGATGCTGCATGTGGTCTTGCCTTTGCTCCCATTGTACCTTGAGCATCCACTGAGTTACCCGCATGTGGAGCCTTGCCAAAGGGACTATCGGAATGGCCGCAGCCATGTGTCCAAGCAGACGAAGGACCAGTCTGGCAGGGACAGTCTTCTTCACCAAGAGATCCCTGATGAGGGATCTGATGCATTCCGCTCTATCATCTGGAAGAAATGCTTTCCCCTGAACGGTGTCCAGAACTGCGCCTATGAACTGCAGCTTCTGTGACAGTACGAGGACAGACTTCTCGTAGTTGATTATAATGCCCAGAGACTGAAACAAGTCCTGAGTGCTCTGAATAGCCAGCAACAATGCCTCTCTGGAGGCGGCCATGAGAAGCCAATCGTCCAAGTACGGGAACACATAGTGGCCCTGTCTCCTTAAAGATGCTACCATGACTGGCACTGCCATGCATTTGGTAAAGACCCTGGGGGCCGAAGACAGTCCGAACGGAAGGGCCCGGAACTGAAAATGGTAGCCGAGGAACTCGAAGCGCAGGAACCTCCTGTGCACTTGAGCCACAGGGATGTGCAGGTAGGCGTCCTGGATGTCTAGGGACGCTAAGAAGGCGTCCTGCTTCAGCATGGGAATGAGGCCGGAAGGGTCACCATAAAATCATTTGTGGCTACCAATGATTTGATGTTGCTGAGGTCCAAGATTGGACGGAGGTCCCCTGTTTTCTTGGGAACCAGAAAGAAGTGGAAATAGTATCTGAATCTATCTGGTTCTCTGGAACATACTCCACCGCCTCCTTCTGCAGGAGCGTGAGTATTTCTTGCCTGATAAGCAATTTGTGCTGACCTGAGTAACGGAGAGCAGAGGAGGCCTCGAGGGTGGCTTTGTCTGCTAATTCTATAAAGTGGCCTTTTTCGACCAACTGAAGAACCCACCTGTCGGTGGTTATGGACTGCCATCCTGGCAGGTAATTCGCAATACGACCCCCGACCTTGATGTCCCATTGATCCTGAGGGCCGGGGGCCGGGAAGGAGTCAGGCTGTGGCGGCGGAGGGAGCCGTGGGCTGAGCCAGCTTAGCTGGACGCTGACTTCTGCCCGCGGGCTGTCTTCCCTGGGCTCTGTGGGAACCGGAGCCCCTCTGTTGTGGACCAGTGCGGGACTGTTGTCTCTGTGTCCGTCCACGAAAACGGCTTTGGTTCCTATGAAAGGAACTAAGCTTTGGTCGGTACATTGCCTGGACCGACCTCACCGCCTTCCCGGCCTCTTGGAGCTTGGTGAGAACCTTCTCAGAGGGTGCACCAAAGAGAACTTCTCCTTCAAAAGAGGCGTCCATGATGTTCTTCTGGATGTCCGGGGTAAATCCGGAGACACGAAGCCATGAGTGTCTCCGGAGGCATATGCCTGAAGCTGCCGCTCTGGCCGAGGAGTCCGCGGAATCATACGCGGCTCGCAGCACCTGGGTTCCCACGTCCGAACCCGTACGGAGGAGTTGCAACATCTCCTCCTGCTCACCTTCTGGCAATTTCTCCGCCAGATCCAGTCCCTGTTCCCACAAAGCATTTTGAAACTGCACCACGTGGGTCAAGTAGTTCAGGGATCTGATGGCGCAGGTAGCGGAAGCATACGTGCGCCTGCCCATAGCG
Source organism: Neoceratodus forsteri (assembly GCA_016271365.2). Taxonomy (NCBI): domain Eukaryota; kingdom Metazoa; phylum Chordata; order Ceratodontiformes; family Ceratodontidae; genus Neoceratodus; species Neoceratodus forsteri. The sequence continues at coordinate 142,275,869 of CM028133.1, forward strand.
TCCAGCTGTTTGGACTCCGGGTCCAGTGGCAGGGTGCTCAAATGTTGCGGTCTCTGGGACCGGTCATGAGAGGCTGTTATGACCAGAGAGTCGGCCAGAGGATGTTGAGCCAAGTACTGGTCCTCCTTAGGAGTCTTGTACAGGCGGTCAGCTTTCTTCGGCATCGACGGGAGTGAGTGTGGACGCTTTCACGCTGCCTTGGTGACATCCACAAAAGTGTCCACCAAGGGTGGTACCACCACAGGCTTGGGATCCTTCTGCCGAAGATATCTAGCAAGGCGTAGTCTCTCGGGGTCTAACTCTTCTGCATCCCAGCCCATGTTCTCTTGGATATGTCTCATGATTTTCGAGAATGATGGGTCATCCGGAGGAGATCTAGGAAGCTCATGTGGGTCCGGTGAGGGGATCGGAAGGGGAGAGAAGGATCTGGATCTTGTCGAGGACTCCGATCCTGTATCCTCTGTCGAAGGCGAACGGAGGCGTCTTCTGGGTCTCTTAGGACTGGGTGACCCTGAAGAGGATCTAGACGGAGGTCTCCTTTATCTGGTCTTCCCCTTGGAGGGTCCGTAGGCTCCTGGGGAAGGTGCTCGCCTGCTGCCCCAGATGGGGAAGGGGGCACAGGGGCCGGAGGGGTCGCAGGTGGTGGAGGAGGAGGAGGTAGAGGAGGTGGTGTGGGAACCACATCCTTTTTAATGGTATCCCACCAGTAGGTAAAGAGCTCCTTAACCTCAGAAAAAGAAAGGCCTGACGACGGACCGGCGCCGGTGGCCGGTTGTCGGGTTCCAGCGTTGGCTCCTCAGGGGCCTCAGGTTGCGGGGAGGGTTCCCTGGGAGGCTCGACAGGACCGGGTTCGCCCGTCTGGTCCTCGGGGCTCAATTCCTCCTCCATGATAGTCTCCTGACCGACGCCGGTAGGAGGCATCGGGGTCCTCTCTTCTCACTGCATGGACGCCGGCCTCCTGCCGGCTACCGAGGGCGAAGGCCTGACCGTGACGGGCGTCTGGCGGTCGACGGCTCCTGGGACCTGTGATGAGTGGCCGACGTCGGACGGACCGACGTCGAGTCTGACAGCTTCTTCAGCGAGGTAAGCTCCTTGGTCTTCCGCTGAGGAGGAGGAGGCAAGGAGGAAGATCTGACGTCGGGTTCGGAATGGCGGGAACCCGACTTGCGGTGATGATCATGGTCCCCAGACCTAACCAGGGCTTTGGAAGAAGAGGACGAAGAGGGCCTGGAGGTCTTGGCCTGTGAGGAGGAAGAGGAGCCCGAAGGTTTCTTCACCGCAGTGGAGGGAGGCTGAGAGCGGGCCCAGTATGGCAAACGGTCGGACTGGAGCCAAAACTACGGGAGTCGGAGGCCCAAGACGGGACCTGGATGGAGCCTTCTCCTGTGCTCTCAGAATGTTTCGGCTTTCTCAGCAGAACTCCCTTAGAGGTTTCCATGGCCTTAACTTTCTCCTCGAGCAGGAATGCCTGCAGAGCCTTCTGGCGACGGATCCGGGTCCGGCTGTTGAACCCCTGGCAGAAAATACAGGACCGGGTGTCGTGGTCTGGGCCTAGGTACCGGACGCAGGCCGAATGCGGATCCTTGAATGGGATTTGCTTCTCACAGGCACACTTCGAGGGATGGCCTTCAA